>JAKZAP010000001.1:26061831-27316559 GCA_023053575.1 Branchinecta lynchi
ACACGGGGTATCCAATCTGCTCAACTACTTTTCTACTTTGATCAAATAAATAGAGAATCGCTAGGATCTCTCATTTATGCTCTACAGGTCTAGGCACCACGCGGAATGGTTTTAGGTTAGAAATGACATCGTTTCTCCTTCTCCCGGGCTATTGATGCTCCGAATGCTTGGGAATCTCAAGAAGGATCTCCGGAAAAGTAAGAAACGGAGAAGCGGAGTTGGTTCAGAAACTCCCATCACAAGTTAGATATTTATCGGGTTTGGCTTCAGATGGCTTTGTACCAGTTAGCCTTCTGAGCGGATTAGTTTTATTCCTTGAACACAATGAAAGTTACGAACCATCCTGTTGAATGAAAGTTACCACAACAGACGTCGTTGTTGTTGATTGGTTCCGATAGGATTTGAATGAAAACTGAAGATTCGCATGAGTAACATTTCGAGGGGCAAGATTTTCAAAAATAGAGGAAGGGTTTTCGTTGACGGCTTATTAGTGAGGGAAGAATCAGAAGACGGTACAAAAAGCTTAAGAATTCTTAGTGCTTTATTCTTCTGCCAAATATTCAAGAATGGATCTATGCAAAAGAAATACACCGTAGGCAGGCCAGTATCCCGGAAATTATTTCGGGGGTTGCCCGCGGCTCGGACCAAAAAGGACAAAAAAGACATATCAGTTTTAAAGCCTAGAAAAAACGATTATTTTTTTGAGTTTGGGGGGGGGCCGAACCCCCTAACCCCTCCCCCCACCCCACCCCCTTGGATACGGCATTGACCGTAGGGCATCAGAAGAGAAATAAGATTGAAGAAGCCTGATCATTCCAGCGTTCCATGCGATGTGCCCTTCCAACTTTAATTCAAGTCAACTATCGCCCCTAAATACCGAAGATGGTGGACTCGACTGATTGTTGTACCATAGTTTAATTGTCAGAAAAGTAAAGGTGGCAATGCTGTAGAAATCCGAGAGAAAACGAGCAACTTTTTCGATGCACTCATACACAATTTATTCGCTGTGAGCTATTCAAGTTAATATATAACAAGTGCGTAAACGCTCAAACATGGAGTGTGAAAGTAAAATGTTTATCAAACCTTAGATACAAACAGCGTTACAACCAGGACATTTCAATCCCGAATAACCAAAAAAGTATTGAAAAAACATAATTAGAAACCATCCTACTTTAAAAGCTTTTAATGTAAGCAAACCGCATGTGGGAATCCAAAGAAATTTTTAAGATCTTGCAGGAACGGTTTCAATTTCAATTCTGAATCTCTTGACAGCTAGTCGACCCTTTAAACCCCTTTTAATTAGCAAGGTAATAACAAGTACATTGACAAAATCTTCCACTTTCCAGCTTTCCATTAAGGATTGATGTTCGTCGCGTGGTCTTATTCGTACCTATTACACCAGAATCCACATCAATGTATATATCCACAAGTACAAACTTAACTCATCAGAAATCTGGGCCCAGCTGCTACTAAACGTGAGGGTGAGGTTGGGACCCAGCAAAATGTGTATCAGACCTATATATTCTCTAGTATAATATACCAGCTTAGAGTTTGATTGCTATAGCCACGGGTCAAAAACTTAACTCATGGGCAATGTGAGCCCACTTGCCTTTGTACGGGAAGGGTGGGAGGGTCGTTAAGTTCCATTTATATGTTTCCAACCCTAAGATAGAAAAGCACAAGGAATTTCGTCGTCCAGTTATCCTATCTCCAGCTATTGTCGTGTTAAAAACTTAATGGGCAATCTGGGCCCAATTGCCGCTGAACCGGGCAAATGTACAACTAGACCCCATTACGCACAAAGATACCAAATTTAAACTTGATACCTAAACTGGTTCAAGAGTTATGAGCTCCACAAAAACACCGATGATTCCGCAGTATCAGCATCAACATATTTTCTTCTCCCGGATAGGAGTAACAGAAGCAGGTTATTGACAGGTCCTCGAATGTCGCAATTCACTAGCTTTATCCCTAAATCTTATGATAAGTTGGATACTGGAATATCATCTCGATCATGACTAAATTGCACGACCGCTAGGATAGCTTGCTCCGTTGAATGGCTTTTCTGAAAACCGAACCGTGACTTCCTAAAATATTTGGGTTCTTCTAGGAAATTATTGACTCTCGCCGTTTCTAGAACTTTCCCAGACACTGAAAGGATTGAAAAAGGTCTATTCTTTGATGGGTCTTTTGGGTCTCCTCCTTTGTGCAGCACAAGAACACGCGCAGATTTCAAGCATGATGTGGAACTTCCTACTCTTGAAACAAGTCTTCACGATATGCTCAGTATTAGATGTTCGCATCAATAGTGAGTATTAGATGTTCGTTATGAACATATTTTCTAGTAATATGCTTTTTCGTCTTGCGCGTGTGACTTCTTGTCACCCAATAACGCGGAATATTCATATTTATTTCTGGTTGTGGTATTCGTAGAATGTTCGCGTAGTCTAAAGACGGATTATTTTTGCTGCTGTAGACCAAGCGACGGATTGTCGCCGAACCCAATTTACAAAGAAATTAGAGGCACAGGTATAGATTAAACATTACTCTTCACGTCTTCTGTATTGACACTTTAAGTTTAACAGAAAAGCCAACTGATTTTTGTGTCATTTAACTGAGTACACTGAATTATTTTGATTCTGCAAAGGGATTTTTTTTTGTCCACTATCTGCTCTAATTATGATGTTCGGAATATCTGCGGCCTTCCCCAAAGCGTAAATTCTAGTATGACGTGGAAAATTTCAATCTCAGCACAAACGTGGCTTTTCAGTAGGCAGTGGTGAGACTGGTGAAGATTGCTTAGTACCTGAAAAAAAAAAAAAATCATAAATATTTCTTGTCAAAATAATACAAGTGCATAGAGGTACCAGAAATCACACGGACATTCCACTATTTGAAAATTGATCATTCGTAAATAGCGGTGCAACGAAGTAACGCATTTTCATCGGGTCATCATTTTTTTCCCGAAAGGTTATAAGCGACATGTTTCCGAAATTAGGTCCTTAGAGGATCTGTCTTACCTATAATACTAACGCAACCTACTTCCGTAGTCACACCAACCATTTCTAAAACCGGATACCCGCTTTTCGTACGGTAAATTCTGACCCCTCTAACCGCGTTGATTTTCTCACTTGCCGCGTTCACTACCTTCGTTGCGTATCACGCTGTCGACTTCAATCTGCGATAAGTTTTGATATCCCCCATTTTTGCTACGAGTCAGAGGGTAAAATGCTCAAAACAGCCAAAGCCGTGGATATTTTGTTGGAAGCGGAGCAGTTTCAAAGTATTCAATTATTTAAAAATAGGGGAAATTGAAAAGTACATAGTGCGAAAGGTCCTTTAACAGTGACCTATATGCAGCTATGTCCTGCATATCTGGTATAAATTTCAGCCGAATCAAAGTGACCTCTACGAAGATGTACAGTTTTCTTTCTCGGAAGTTTAGGCTAAAGGTGAAAGGTTTCATCTTGACGTTTTAGTTCCGGAATGGAAGCGTTCGATTCATTCCGTTTGAATGTGCAGTCAAAGTAGAATGCATAAACCGAGTACGGCTCACTCAGGTTAACACCAACCCCCCCCCCCCCCCCTATCCCAGTAAGCTCAACTGCAAGTTACCGACTTCTTTGGACGCGAGGTAGTAAGCCACTTGTTAAACGTCCCTGCGAAAAAACATTTTCGGCGAAACATCCCCACGACAAAACGTCTATATATCAAAACTTCCCTTGGGGAAACGTCCCCATGGCGAAACTTTCCTATAACAAAACGTAGCCATGGCAAAAGTCCCGGTGGCGAAACGTCTCTAAGCGCAGACTGAGCAGTAAGAGTTCGTGCTGCTCTTCAGGCTACATGATCAAGGTAAAACAGCTTCGAAATGTTGCACTACATATTTAGGGACAGTCTTTTAGGTAGGAAAGAGCGTCTGTGGGTCTAGATGCTTCGAAAGAGCGTCTTTCACCTTAATTCCTTCAGATGATCTTAAACAAGGAATCCTTACTTACCGTAGTAACTATACAGATGACGTCACGAAATTTGCTTCTTGACGTCAAGGTTGGCATGCATTTTTCTATTTTTGGCAAAATATCATGCCACGGGGGCTAATTGGGCTAGTCACGTGACACAGATTCGTAGTTACCACACTTACTACGCTCCCGAGCAGAGTAAGCGAATAGTTACTATTTCGAGGATGTTGGACGGTCATCGTAGTACTTTTTACGAGGTTGGAACTAGAACAGTAAACAATAGGGGTTATA
The DNA here is from genome assembly GCA_023053575.1 of Branchinecta lynchi. Lineage (NCBI taxonomy): Eukaryota > Metazoa > Arthropoda > Branchiopoda > Anostraca > Branchinectidae > Branchinecta > Branchinecta lynchi. The sequence goes on from JAKZAP010000001.1 coordinate 26,066,082, forward strand.
TGGGTGGGACACTCTCAAAGTCCCTCCAAAGAAAAAAGAATAAAGTACAATGCATTCTGACTTGTTCTGGGTTCTAACTGACCATAAGTAGATCAAAATCGTTTAAAGCACAGGAAAGCACGAAAAACGCAGCCCCCTCCCCCGTCGCAGCCCCCCCCCCCCCCCCACACACATTTCCGGCATTACATACAAATGTCGCCGAAGGAAAAATTTCGGTCGAAAGGGCATCGTGGAAACCGTGGAAAACCAAAACATTCGGTTGTTTTACTTGGTTCTAAGAAGACTTTTAATCCATTAGGAAATTTCGGCTGTTCTACCGCTCCCAGTCTGTTAGTAGTAGTACGAATTCATTATTTGGTTCACCCCAGTTACTGAGTTCGGTAATTTGTTCTTCGGTTATTTGTTATCTTGTTTCTTTGCCATTTGACGGTAGCTTTAGCTGGTTGACATTCATTCGTTAACTTTTGCTTCTAATGATTGCAGTACTTCAGGAATAAGCCCGTCTCTAAACGTGAAATCTGACCTACTTTTGTTTGCTGTAAATTCAGAATAAATATACATTGCATCTACTTTACCCTGGGTGGCCCCTTTTTCGCCAGACAGCTAGGTAGTCTTCGGATCGCAAAATGGCACTTTGCGTCAGTTTTTCCACAAAATTTCGACTGCGGAGCATTTCGCATTATTCACTATTTAGAAGAAGAATGCGCCATTTATTTGTCGTTTGAGACTGAGAATTCTTGGGGGCTTGAACCACATTAAAACCTAGATATTGCATGGAGAGTAGTTGAATGTTGCCAGAAAAACAGGCGGATTCAAAAATTTGTGACTGCAGCGCTCTGATTTGTCCGGGGTACAGCCGTTAGCGACGTTGTCGAATTGCCTTACAAAGTTCGAGACAACGGTAATGAGAACGGATGGAACCAGTCACAAACAAATCCTCACTTGTTGAGCATGGCTCGCTGGCGTTAGGGACAGGGGCCACCTACCTTTTGGGCATTCGGTAAAATTTTCGCCGGAGGCGAAAAATTCGGTCAAAACGGGCATTTTCACGTCCCTTTTCATAAAATCGTTTGTCCCCGCATTTCCAAATTGGGTGGTATAACGTGTTTATTGGTTCCCCGTTTTTCTTTTTATATCGAATTTGATAGTCCATCAAACTTTTGTTCAATCCGCATCGATTTCACCGCATTCGGTTGTCCTTTCGTCAATTCGGCGATTTAACCTGTTTTTTTCGTTAGCGAATTCGGTAATTTAACGGACTTTTCTCAAGTTAGTATCTGTTTTATCGCTCATTCGGTCAGTCCATTTCATAACTCGGTCCTTCATCAGATTGATTTGGTTCTGATTCGTGACCGAATTCGAGGATTCATCCAACTTTTTGTTCAGTCAGCATCGATTTCGCGTATAAATTCGATGATTTAACCCGTTTATGTGGTCTGAGAAAACGCAACAAAAGAGCAACATTCCAATCCTCAAACTTGCACTCTCTTTTCATTAGTCCTTTTCGCGCCTAAATCCCCTATACGAGAAGGTTTTCTGCGTTCCAGCAACTTCAGCACCAGTGGAGCGATTGTTTACCCACAGTGCACTTTTTATGCGACCGCGTAGAGCAAGAATGTCCCAAAAATTATTGGCAGCATTCGTTTATTTCAAATACAACAGAGATATTGGCATATAATTATGTGAATTTTATGTGCCTATGTATTGACAGAAATATAATCAGCTTACTTTTCATTAATTTCCCGTAGTTAGGCTAAAAAAGTAATTCCTCACTCAGTCTAGTAACATAGACTTTCTTGGTCTCTGTCTTGGTATTGGTCTTCAGACCAGAGCTGAATTCTCGGTCTAGGTCTCAATACCAGGGCTAAAATCTTGGTCTTAATTCCGGTGCGAAAATCTTGGTCTTGGCCTTGGTCTTGACGGTTTTGTCTTGTCGACATCACTGCATGACGCGCTGATCGTTGGAGGCTTGGAGCATCATGCCCAAACATTTAGGATTGAATCGATGGAGCCATTATAAAGAAGTCAAGAGAAAAAGTACTGTAGGTAAGACTGACGTTTTTTAACAATGATGTTTCTTTTTTATGTTTGTTATAAAAAAACATTATTTAATAAGCTCCTGGTATGCATGTTCGCTCCCTCCCCCCCCCCCCCCCTCCAATAATCTGAATAGGTTTCGATTTGAAACGTTTTGGACGTTTCACAGCAGGCAGATAACCTGCTGAGTGCCCACGGAAGACCGGCAGCTACCTGGCGGCTGGCGCTGGCCTGGCGGTTACTTCTGTTCCACGATAAGATACAAGTTCCATACTACCATCCATATTTAGATTAGATCTACACAGGTCACAACTGAAAGAAGAAGAAGATGATTTAGAATTTGAGAATTAAATAGGCTATATGATCAAGTCCTGATTTGTATGTCGTAATCTATCCAGAATCTATAGCTCTTGTGCATTTTTTTGTTTATCAATAGGCTTCACTCTTAATACATGTCAATCAGCCGTCAATAGGCCTTGTTGTTGGACATTTACAAACTGCTTACAAAAACAAAGTACCTGCTACACAGATATTTACAGGTATTATTAAACTACAGGTATTTAGTGCAGTTGTGGCAGGCAGAGGTGTTACTGGCCAAAATGTTTGGGCGGGACAAGGAAATTACCGACTGGTTGGTCTTTTTGCCAACTATTTCTGCAGACAAAAATTACAGTTTTGACCAAAAATCAACTGATATTTCAGAATATCCAAATGTTTTTAAGAAAGCACCTACTGTTTCGATGAAAAATTGGCTTACCTTATAAATATTCCTTGAGCCCAAGCTAACTCTGAAACATATATTCTAATAATGTATTCAAATGATACGTCAGCTATACTTCATCAGCAATATTTTGGCCCTTTTTGACAAGGGTTCCCGCCAGCCTGTCAATGTTTCGGGTCTATATCGGGAACGGATAGGTTTGTTGCCTTCCCCAGTGTTGACCCTGAAGAGTTGCTGAAGACTACCCTTGCTAAGAATGTCGCTTATGAAGCATCTTACCTTACATATTACCTTACAACTGGGGAGCTGCATGCCGACTCAGATATTTTTTTCATCTGATACACGGCATTCAGGGGGGGGGGGGGGGGCTTCTTCCCTGCTCCCTCCCCCACATGTGATGTCCCTGGCACCAGGTTTGGTTTCTTTGACTTTAGATAGCCTAGTTGGTATCAGCTTTGACTTTGTATCAAGCTCAAGTCATTGAATGTATAGTTGTGTCACTTTCATCCACTTGCTTCCTGAAACTCTAATGCAGCTTCAGACCAAATCAGGTTTCTGGTAGACCGGTCTAGGAAGTTGAGCGGGATTTATTATGCTTGGGACCAGTCTAGTACACTAGCCCCTTTTCAGGCACGGTGCTCAAACGTCTAGCACCATACCTGGGTGCTAGACGTTCAAGCACTGTACCTTGGATTTCATGTATGGTGCATGGATTTCAGTATACAGTGCATACATGAAAAACACAGTTTCTGTCATAACAACTGAGCACCAGCTCGGACAGGGCTGAAATTGCTACCATGAATTAGAGAAATCAAAGACAATCCTTTATATATTTTTCACAACAAAAACAAAAGGGCTCGGCTGATGACAGATGTGAAAAACCTCATTTCCTTTTCTACATAGTCAAGGGTTTTGTATGCAAAGTGTCCTGTGCCTCAGCTTTTTATGGCACTTGCCCTTCGGCCAAGTGCCATATAGCGATCGCAATTTCTGTCCGTCCGTCGGTCTGTCGGTCTGTCCAGGTTTTGCTAGTTCGAGCACTTCCACATAAGCTAGGAGGATAAAACTTGGCAGGCATATCAGGGACCCCAAATGATTAAGTTGGAAATAGTCACTTCCCCGATCCGAGCACCGTGGGGGGAGTGGAGGGAGGGGGAATCCGGAATCTTGAGGTATTTTTAACTTTTGAACGGGTGATCGGATCTCGATGAAACTTGATATTTGGAACGACCTCATGCCTCAGACGACCCACTTAAAATCCGGACCGGATCCGGTGACTTTTGGGGAGAGCTGGAGGGGGCAACCGGAAATCTTGGGAAACGCTATGAGTGGAGGGATCGAGATGAAACTTAGTGGGAAGACACCTAGCAAACACTAGATACATCGTTGACATAACCGAGCCGATTCGGGCACTGTGGGGGGGGGGAGTGGAGGGAGGGGGAATCCGGAATCTTGAGGTATTTATAACTTTTGAACGGGTGATCGGATCTCGATGGAACTTGATATTTGGAAAGACCTCATGCCTCAGACGACCTACTTAAAATCCGGACCGGATCCGGTGACTTTTGGGGGGAGCTGGAGGGGGCAACCGGAAATCTTGGGAAACGCTATGAGTGGAGGGATCGAGATGAAACTTGGTGGGAAGACACCTAGCAAACACTAGATACATCATTGACATAACCGAGCCGATTCGGGTACTGTGGGGGGAGTAGAGGGAGGGGGAATCCGGAATCTTGAGGTATTTATAACTTTTGAACGGGTGATCGGATCTCGATGGAACTTGATATTTGGAAAGACCTCATGCCTCAGACGACCTACTTAAAATCCGGACCGGATCCGGTGACTTTTGGGGGGAGCTGGAGGGGGCAACCGGAAATCTTGGGAAACGCTATGAGTGGAGGGATCGAGATGAAACTTGGTGGGAAGACACCTAGCAAACACTAGACACATCATTGACATAACCGAGCCGATTCGGGTACTGTGGGGGGAGTAGAGGGAGGGGGAATCCGGAATCTTGAGGTATTTATAACTTTTGAACGGGTGATCGGATCTCGATGGAACTTGATATTTGGAAAGACCTCATCCCTCAGACGACCCACTTAAAATCTGGACCGGATCCGGTGACTTTTGGGGGGAGCTGGAGGGGGCAACCGGAAATCTTGGGAAACGCTTTGAGTGGAGGGATCGAGATGAAACTTGGTGGGAAGACACCTGGCAAACACTAGATACATCGTTGACATAACCGAGCCGATTCGGGCACTGTGGGGGGAGTAGAGGGAGGGGGAATCCGGAATCTTGAGGTATTTATAACTTTTGAACGGGGGATCGGATCTCGATGGAACTTGATATTTGGAAAGACCTCATTCCTCAGACGACCCACTTAAAATCTGGACCGGATCCGGTGACTTTTGGGGGGAGCTGGAGGGGGCAACCGGAAATCTTGGGAAACGCTATGAGTGGAGGGATCGAGATGAAACTTGGTGGGAAGACACCTAGCAAACACTAGATACATCATTGACATAACCGAGCCGATTCGGGTACTGTGGGGGGAGTAGAGGGAGGGGGAATCCGGAATCTTGAGGTATTTATAACTTTTGAACGGGTGATCGGATCTCGATGGAACTTGATAATTGGAAAGACCTCATCCCTCAGACGACCCACTTAAAATCTGGACCGGATCCGGTGACTTTTGGGGGGAGCTGGAGGGGGCAACCGGAAATCTTTGGAAACGCTATGAGTGGAGGGATCGAGATGAAACTTGGTGGGAAGACACCTAGCAAACACTAGATACATCATTGACATAACCGAGCCGATTCGGGCACTTTCGGGGGAGTGGAGGGAGGGGGAATCCGGAATCTTGAGGTATTTATAACTTTTGAACGGGTGACCGGATCTCGATGAAACTTGATATTTGGAAAGACCTCATGCCTCAGACGACCCACTTAAAATCCGGACCGGATCCGGTGACTTTTGGGGGGAGCTGGAGGGGAGAACCGGAAATATTGGAAAACGCTATGAGTGGAGGGGTCGAGATGAAACTTGGTGGGAAGACACCTACCAAACACTAGATATATCATTGACATAACCGAGCCGTGCCTACTCGTAACAAGTGCCATATGAGCTCGTAGCTCTTTTTCTACCTAGCAGCCAACCAGAAGATCGGCTCTTGGGGAATAGATAGGGAAAATACATGGAAAATAGATAGGGTGCTGTTAGGCTTTTCATCTCCATCATCATTAGAGCCCTTTTGTTTTTGTTGTGAAAAATCTATAAAGGATTGTCTTTGATTTCTCTAATTCACAGTAGTAATTTCAGCCCTGTCCGAGCCGGTGCTCAGTTGTGATGACAGAAACTGTGTTTTTTCTGTATGCACTGTATACTGAAATCCATGCACCATACATGAAATCCAAGGTACAGTGCTTGAACGTCTAGCACCCAGGCATGGTGCTAGACGTTTAAGCACTGTGCCTGAAATGGGGCTAGTGTACTAGACTGCTTGGGACCCTACCCCAGAAGTAGAAGATTTGTGTATGACTGGTATGCTGCTTGTATATCACACTTGTTTTTTTTTTTATCTGAACTGTTAGTCTGTCCCCAGTTTGTATCCCTATATAGGAGAGGTAATGGATTGTGCTGCCTGCAGTTACAGACTTGGGTTGCCTCGAGTGTACATAGCCTTAAAATCGGTCTCAAGAATATGTGATAGATCAGGCAATTTTCCTACAGGATACCTTGCTCAGTGCTATTTGCACCATCAATATCTTTGCACCACCCTGTTAAACTTTTGTAAATAAAGAATTTACTTGGTGTAAATATTGAATTGACTGGTGCAGAACAAAGCCCATAAGGCACAATACATTCAACAAAAATTTGCTGGGGTAAATAGTCACACTCAAGCTGTTTGGGTTAACCTGGTATCACAAATAGGTCTGCAAAAGGTGAAAACGAAAATTGAAACAGAAGGTAGTGCAAACATAATTTGGCCATGGTCAGCACTCAGTAGGTGTTTGGCAGAATGGGATTTTGCAACTCTGCAACTTTGTTCAGGGACAATTCTTCCAATTATTCCAACACATTTGATGTGGAATTGTGGAATCAGGGGTGGTGGTGCATATAGCAAGGTATCCTGTAACTAGGCCCTCTTGTCAAGAAGCAAAACCTAGTGAGCTAGGACCCAGTTAGGACCAGGCTAGAACCTATTTAGATTGTATAAGAATTTTCTTTTAGCGGCTTTGAGGCCAATTTTAAAGTCATAAATTTGAGATTTGCAACCCCCTCCTGTAGTACAGATCTCCTGCTTTTGAATAGCTTGAAAAATACAAATTTTTAGAAGTTTCAATCTGCTGTCTGGCATTATTGTACCTAAACCTAGGGAGATATACTTAGGATATAGAAGATCAGTTATATTACTGTATCGAGCCTAGTATTAGGCAGCTATATTGGGCCTAGTCTATCATAATAGTGCTTGCCTAACTGAAGTTAAATTGGAAAAATGAGCTTTGTTTTTTATCCAGCATTCTCCTTTGTAAGTTTCACATTTTGTGATTATTTGTATTTTTGTACTCTATTGCTTCCAACTGATTGGAGTTTTAAAGTTATCTTATTTTGTGAACGGGACTGTATTTTCTTCAGCTCATCCAGACTCCAAATCTGGATGGGTTGTTCAGGTAAATTTTTTTGTCAGAAAATGTAGCCATTCTTAGCAAGATTCCTCTTGTCTTCTTCTCGATGAAGTTGAAAATCTATTACCGTACCTATAAAGTCTATAAGTCTTAACCAACTTCATCTTGCTAAAAAGTTTTTCCCCTTTTCGTTGTGGTAACAGGAGTTGCGTTTTTGATCGAAGTTTGAAGTTACCTTCAACCTCAAAGGTCTTTAGTTGCGCTTTTGATCGAAGTTTTGTCTGCCGATAGCGGGCCACCCACCCCTCAATATAGGGCTACAGTGCCCTGTCTACGAACCTGACCTATGTTTTGACCCAATGGATCCTCAATCCTAATACCAAGTTAGAACAAAATATCTCTACCCATTTCGAGATTTCGTGCTGTATGATAAATAAAATACCACAAAAGTAGTAAGTCAAGAATAAAAAAAATATAAGTAATGAAATAATTTCTCAAGATATGTCTTGAAAGAGAAGCTGAAGATTTAATACTGGATTTTAACATCTACTGTCTTTTCAGCCTGCCAGAAAAGTTGGAACAAGTACATGGTGACTGTTGCTGACTAGCCAGTATTCAACTAAGACGACTTCCTGAAAAATTAATATGTGGAAATGCCAGAGATGCGGAAAAGCAGTATATTTTGGTAAGTTACATTTCGGCTAGCCAAAGAGCCTGGGGATTTTGAATTGGTTGTCAGTCCATGCGTTTGTGTACTCAGTGACCGTAGTTGCGCCCTGATAAAGTCACAAGCAGGAGCACGAAATAGATGCGTTTTTCTGGCTACAGTTTGTGTGGTCAATAAATTTGTAGCTCGCTCTGTGGCTCTCTCGCTCTCACCTCAAACTTTTGAGGTGAATTCAGATTTTTTAGCTCATAAGGAGTTGGCAATTTTAGAGTGAGTTATTTTTGTTTATTCAAATAATTCATAGAACGGAACGTCAGCTAGAATACGGTGCTTTGAAAGCGATATTTTGGCCCTTCTTGGCAGTTTTGCTCAGAGCAAAATAGCACTAGGGAGGAGCTTCAAGACTTGAGAAAGGTGACACACACTCGCAGCAGCGACAGTAACACCACCGGCGATAGTGAACGTCCCTACTGAAACTCAGTCAATAGCTTAAAAATCTGAACACAGCAGAAAAAAGATACAATCTTCTCTGTTTCTTCGATGGGTACAAACCGCATCTTAGCTTCACTAGAAATTTCTAAACCCATAAGTTTGCCTCGCTTTAAATACCACAGGCGTAGTGGGCGGCGGTACGAGTATGACTTGATTATGAAACATGGCAAGCATAGGTCTTGACGCTACTCCCTAGTGTTATTTAGCTCTGATTTTCCCATGTGCAATAAATTACCGAAGCGTCTACCGACTATAACTGTCCTCATCGGGGAAATTAATTTTAAATACCACTGTTGGGAGACAACTAGTGCTGAGGTTTGATTTTTGACACGGCTGTTATTTTTGTTGCTCAGTTGGGGCGATGGCAGGAAAGTTTTTTTCCGCATTTTGATCAACTTGGGTTTTATTATGAATAAGGGATCGAGGTTCAGATTGTCTTCTATTAATAACCCCGTTTAACGTATCCCCGTTCCACGCCTGTCTCGGTTTATGCCTGCTCGGTTTTTCTTTACCTCAACATCTTCTCGAATAGTTTGATTGAGTCCGGTGAGCAAAAAAAACAACCTTTCCTGCCGTCGTCCCAACCGAGCAAAAAAGAGCAGCCATGTAAAAAATAAAATCTCAGCACTGGTTTGTTCCCTACAGTGGCCTCTAAAAGCAATTTCCCCGAATAGGACATTTCTAGTCGGTAGAAGCTTCAGTTGCTTACTTCAGGTCAGAGCAGAGCAAAATAATACTAGGGAGTAGCGCCAAGACTTGACAAAACTGACACACACTCGAATAGCAGCGATACTAGCTCCACTAGCGATAGAGAACATCTCATTCAATCGTTCACCAACGCTTTCTCCAACAATTTCATATTCTGGACTTTGCAAAAAAAATGATAAAGCCTCCATTGTTTGCTTGGTGTATGCAGACAGCAACTTTGCATTACTAGAAATTTCTAAGCCCGCAAGTTTGTCTCGCTTTAAATGCCGCAAGCCCAATGGGCGGCGCTATGACTATGGCCCGTTTAGTGCTACTTCCTAGTGTCATTTTGCTCTGGGTCAGAGGAAAATAACACTAGGGAGTAGCGCCAGGACCTATGCTTCCCATGCTTCGCAAACGGGCTGTACTTGTTGCGCCGCCCACTACGCTTGCGGCATTTAAAGTGAGACAAACTTGCGTGTTTAGACATTTCTACTAAAGCAAAGGTGCAGTCTGCACACACCAAGGAAAATTGAGGCTGTATCAGATTTTTGCAGTGTTCAGAATTTGATTATTGGAGCAAGCAAAGCGTTGGTTAACGACTGAATGAGTTTCATTAGGGACATTTCCTATCGCTAGTAGTGCTAGTATCGCTGCTGCTTTAGTGTGTGTCAACTTTGTCAAGTCTTGGTGCTACTCCATAATGTTGTTTTGCTCTGCTTAAGGTTCGTTTATTCTCCAACGTTGTCCCTGTCGTTCGACAGCCTGACGAGGACCCTTGTCAAGAAGAGACGAAATATCGCTGCCAAACTATCGGATCAATAGCTGACGTATCCGTTTTATGTATTGTTTGAATATATGTTTCCCAGTCAGCTTGGGCTCAAGGAGTATTTAGTTGTTTTGTTAAGCAAATGGACAACGATGATCTTTTTAGTACATTCCAGTTCAATTTTATTAATCGATTGGGATTTCCTCTTCATGTTAGGCATTTGATAATTTAGCTAAAAATCAGACAAAATGGGCTTACCGATAGTTTTAGCTTACTTTTAGGTTTGTCACACTTGCTTCTTTTACCGTCATGCACATCCAGAGTGTGGGACGTTGCCTTCGAGATCAAAGGAAATCATATTATTTGTTGTATTTATTTTTTGTATGCTGTTTATTATGTTTATTCAAACCAGTGTTAACATTATTTTTGTGCCAGGTCTTTCTGCTTTTGTTTAGGCTAAATATATTCTAACCTATCTATGTGTGCTATACTACTGGCCTCTAACATGCCTCGAATTCATCGACAACTGATAAAGTATTGCAGAGGGCCGTAGTTGCCAACCACCACAGAGTTTCTCTCCAAGCCAAGTCCCTCTCTCTGCATCTGAATTAATATGGAATATACGCTACTCGCCACGGCTTATCTGGCCTAGTTTTGACTTTGCTTAATTTATAAAGAATCTTGAACATATTTTTCTGTTCCAGCGGAACGCAGGCAGTCGATGGGTTTCGATTGGCATCCGCAGTGCTTGCAGTGTGCTGAATGCGCCAAAGTCTTACTGCCTGGACAACATGCGGAGGTAAAGTTCTTCCTATTTTTGACTAGTTTGGTGCAGCCTGTGCAGCTCCGCCCTGAGGTTTTATGAAAATATTGCAGAAAGTGGTTGTTTGTTGAACGTCTGCTTCCGAAATGTTCGTAGCGGGACGTATAGATAGATAGATAGATATCGATTTTATTCTTCTCGAACTATCATGGTAAGAATCAAATTTGTCGAAATCGTCAATATATCGAAATGTAAACACTACTAAAGATACACAAATTTCGTGAAAGACGGTAGGCTACAAATGTCCTCGATCTGCCATGGTAAAACCCAAATTTATTGAAGGCGTCAGTATATGGAAATGTTAACAGTAACAAAGATTAAAACTTTCACGAAAGACAGTAGAAACGTCTTTTCATACCGCACATGTTCACATTTTATCTGTTGAAGTTTTGGGATCGCCATAGAGGCCGATCTTGCAGGTCGCTCGCGAGGGTATTCAAATGGTAGTGGAAGTATATGCTTAAGGAACGTCTCTGATAAAACGTCACCATGTAAAAATGTCACAGGTGAAAATGTCGCTAACTATAACTCCCACTTCTCATACAAGCTCGGCTAAATCGGAACTGTCTGAAAGTAGAACAGGATTCACGAATAAAAAAAGGGTAAATAGTCCATGACTTATTTTCGGATTTTTCAAGCTTTTTTTTATCAGGCTGCGCATTCTTTCAAAGCAGAGTAGTTTGAATCTGTAAAATCTGGAGTAAAATTCGCTGTGAAGCCGAGTACAAGAAACTATCAAACTGAAAGCCCATTGGTTCTCTGGACGCACTCCAGAGTGGGTCAGCGTGCCTCCTGCAATTCTTGTTCTGCGATGACCAATGGCGACGACGGAAGTAGACGGTTATCAACTCAAAGCTATATCAAGTACCTCTAGCTCCCCTCAGTTTTGTCGGGGTATCTATAGTCGCTGCATGGGACCAAAGACGTGGTTCTATCTGATTATTTGTTCTCGCTGAAACCTTGTTGAACAACTAAATCTATGCCTGCGGACGTTTTTTCATGACGACTGTTTTATGGCGACGTTTACTTGGTGACTTTTAGTAGCTAAACTGAAAAATATGAGAACTGTGTAATCCGAACAGATTTTCATTCCAGCTACCACAGCATACGACGCAAAATCATGAACCAGCCGTTTCTGACAATAAATAAATCATGTTCTGTTACTAGCAGTGATTGTACCCTTTTTTTTTGCCAGGGTAGCAGTAAACGAAAATCAGTTTTACATGTAGCTAGAATTACTCGCTCAAGCGTTTCGATGTTTGTGTCGAATTTTTCCAGGGAGTAGAATTTGGAAATTAAACGAGACTTACCTAGTCGAAGTTTGTAATTCTACTCCAAAAGGAGCGCCGGTGAAGCTGAGAGTTAAACTGCCCGACCCTTAACAACCCCACCCGGTTTAACTCTCAGTTCCTTCACCTTGAACTGACACCAGTACCCTCTGTGGTAGGATTGGGCTTTAAATACTGATTTGTAAACATCGGACAATCCAGGAGATCGCATGCATCTCTCAGTGTAACTCTCAGCTTCACCGGCGCCCCTTATGGAGCAGAATTACAATCAAACTTCGACTTGGTAAGTCTCGTTTAATTCCCAAATTAACAAAGTGACTTCTTTGAGAGTTAGGGTTTCTCAAAGATTACAGACCCGTCTCTTCTGTTTCCAGTCTTGCTAGGCCACTTTGGTTTTGATGAGGAAACAACGAGAAACTTGCATAAAGAACATTTCTGACCAAAAGGCTCCTCGAAAGCAGTAAGCGGGAGTCTGGTCTGGCTCGAAAAGAATCGCACGGCGATGATGCAAAAATGACAAAAGAAGTTCGAGATCTCGGAAATGAGAATGGGTTGAAGAATTAATTTTCTCCATATTTGCTAATTCTTCTACATAGTTTCATCCCGTCGCTTATTTCTGGTGATATCTTGTAAATGTAGGCTATTAGTTAATTAGTTTCGTTTTTGTTTCGTTTTTCGGATCCCAAAACGTAAGTGACGGGATACCTATGACATCGCAAAAATGAACCTCTGTCCGTCTGTCTGTGAGCACGGTAGCTCTCGAAGGGAATGAAATATTTTGATGAAACTTGGTGTGAGGATTCATTGGGTTAAGAGTAAGGTCAGTTCGTAGATGGGCTCTGTAGCCCTACATTTAGGGGTGGGTTAGGGGGTTTAAATTAAGGGGTAAATAAAATATTTTTAAACAGATAAGGTGATAGTCGATTATGCGGTAAGACGGTGGTGAAAAACCATTTTGTCATCGGACAAGTAGTTCACCCGGAATTCGGCCAAAACCGGAAAGTTTGTTTAAAAGTAAAAGTTTTATTTAAAGTTGATTAAATGTTCGATGTAGAGATAAGTAGACATGTTGAACACGATGGTGAAAACCATTTTCTCGTCGGACAAGTAGTTCACCCGGAATCCGGTCAAGACTGCAAAATTGTTAAAAGTTAAAGTTTTATTTGTAGTTGATTAGATATCCGATTTAGGGGTAAGAAGACATGCTGACTCCGTCCATGGCAATCATTTTTTACCCAGACATATAGTTCGATTGGAATCCGGCTGGAGCCGGAAATTTTTTTTATAAATTAAATCGTTATTTGAAGTTGATAAGATGTTCAGTATTGGGGAAAGCAGATACGAAGAGTTCGTTTTTTAGCTTTCTTTTTTCGCCGGACAAGTAGTTCCGGAATTCGGCCGAAACGGGGAAATTGGCAGAAGTGGCAGGAAGTTTTCGTCAAAACAGCTATGACTTATAGGGGTAAATACACATGCCGTATCAATATCTGAGCTTAGTTTTCTCAGATGCTTAGCTATTTGGCCTTAATCTGTTTCTGAATTTTAATAGTAAACATTTTCAAGGAGTCTGCTGGAGACAGGATCTGGCGAAGACAAGACCCCATTGTCTGGATCAAATATTTGAATTCTGGGATCCATCGAAACCTTTGGTCTTGTTCGTAAATATTTTATTCCTCTTCTAGCTTTGAGCTATTTTTTAAAGTTTAACTGAACAGGCAACTTATTTTTACATCTTAGATTCAAATACATTGAATTATTACAACACCTATTGGGGATTTTCATTCTGTCCACAGTAGTCTCCAGTAGGGACGTTGGGAATGTGGACGCTTTCCCATGGTGAATCCGTCCACAATTCGCCCGCGAAAATCACTGCACTATCACTACACAAGACACATCACTCGCTAGCACTAGTTTTCGGCACTGCAGACTGCAGACACTTCTTTGTTTATTTGATACACAATTTATTTACTCGTTTGCTGCTGGTATTGTTGCCAAATGTTCCAGGCACCATAGAGATATCACAAAAACGGGGAGAGCGGCAAGCACAATGGGATAATCGATTATTTGGAAATATCAGAAAAACAAACTAACGCTTTTTCATCGGGTTTTCAAGATTACTCAAGCGAACAAGTGATGGGTAACTAGACTGTAGTATCCTAGCCCTTTTCGGTTAAACTTTAAGGTTGATTTATTGATTAGAACGTAAAGAAGGGCAGCAAGATAGGTAAGAGGGGTCCGAGTTTACGGTTTGCTAATGTTATTATTGTTCGTAGCATAAAGGCGTCCCGTACTGTCACATCCCGTGCTATGCAGCCTTGTTTGGACCACAGCTATTTGGCCATGGCACACGAGTAGAATCTCATTCTTCGTTCGGAAAAAACGAGAGCAAAACTTATGGAGGAGTATCAAGGTTTGTTATTTTTTTCGCAGAGCCTCCTGGAGGACCTCTTTAAAGTTTAGCTGAAAAGCCAACTTGTTTTTGTGTCATTTAACTGGATTCACTGAAGTACTTCGATTGCGCTAGGGATTTTTTTTTTGCTCTCTACGGCCTCCAGTATGACGTACAGATTTCTAAGGCCGCCCTCACAGAGGAAAGTACTAATATGACGCGGATAATTTGAATCCATTTCAGTGGCCAAAGGTTAGCTTTGTGCAGGGGAGCTCAGTTTGTGAGCACTTATTTGTCATTAATCGTTTTTGTCAAGCATGCAACATAGGTATAAGCGCGCAGAGGTACCACACATTCGACAGGGAAAGACCACTATGGGAAAATCTATGAATAGTAGCAGAGCAACGAAGCAACGTATTTTCATCGGACTTTCAAACGTATTCAAGTGAATATATGATTGGTAACTAGACTGTCCAGTCTCAGACCTTTTTGGTAAAATTTTAATAAGCCAAAATTTGTTCAGATGGTTGCGACCACCGGGCGATAATTCTGCGTCGGCGCTCAAAACAGACTGGTTTCTCAGATTCCCTCATTGTCTCATTATCAACATTAGTGACAGAGAGATAGTAAAATCTTGATGCATAAGGTAGGCTAATGCAACAGAACACTATACTATCACTTTCTACTCAAGAAATGGTGCAAAATACTCTATATGACTCTATATGACTATATGATAAGTCCAAAACACGCCAGTGATTCTCAGCAAGAAGGAGTAAACGTGTCCGTAACGACTCGAACTCAATGACTAAAATCCTGAGCCAGCAGACACCGTTTCTTCCGTTCTTCTGCAGGTTCCCGGAGATTCTGCATCGGAAGGGAGTGATAGTAATCAAGTATATTTCAGTGGCGAGGAACGCAGCAGATTTTCTACCATTACCTTGTGGATCTGTTTTGCTGTATCCGTCACAAGGGTTGAAAACGAAATAACGGGGACTCTCATAATAAACTAGTCCGCATGGTAGCGTTCAGTTTGAATACGGCAAATTCCTATTTACCGGCTAAACTGGATGGGGGGATTTCAAGCCTAGCATCATACCTGCGGTCTCTGTCACCGTTGTACGTGCGGATGGTCTCTGAGCTTTGTATTCAGCGGGGTTATAACCCCTTCCGTCCAGATTTCTCCACCCTAATTGAGTCTAAAGATTTGAACGAACCCCCCAATCTTAACTGCCCCACAGTGGCCGAGTCTGACGTTTAGAACTGGCCGTCCAGGACATGTGAAAGTGTCTTCTGTCAAAAAATGTTTGTCGCGGAGTGGCAGGCAGATGTTTGCACTTTGCTGTTAAGATGCGTTCTTGGAGTCGGAGTAGGGTGTTGGAAGAGCCAACCGACCTTGACGGCGCGAACCTTATTCCGTGCTACACTGCAAAAAGTTTCTCCGAATAATGATACAGTATTTGCTACTGGGATTAATCTTATCTGTATTGGGATAAGATTAAACCGAATCAGGGGTAATCTTAGCTCAATAAAGATAAGATTAATCCCAGTAACAAATACTGCAAGATTATTGTTTACAGTGTACTTACTGTGCCATATGAGCTTACGTATTCTTTTAATTCTCTGGTTCCTCTTTTAGAATCCTTCTTTGTCATGTAGATCAGTGGTTCACAACCTTTTCCGTACCGCCTACCCCTAATCAAGGCTCGAAAAGATTGTGTACCCCCTTTTTGGGATCCCAAAACGTAAGTGGAGGGATACCTATGACATCGCAAAAGTTGTCCGTCTGTCCGTCCGTCTGTAAGCACGATAACTCTCGAAGGGAATGAGATATTTTGATGAAACTTGGTGTGAGGATTCGTTGGGTTGTCAGACCAGTCAAGTTCGTAGATGGGCTTAGGATTTAGGGGTGGGGGAGGGGGTTCAAATTAAGGGGCAAACAGAATATTTTGAAACAGCATATTTGATAGTCGATTATGGATGACATGCTGGACACGATGGTGAAAATCATTTTGTTATCGGACAAGTGTTCGCCCGGAATCCGGCCAAAACAGGAAAGTTTGTTAAAAGTAAAAGTTTTATTTGAAGTTGATTAAATGTTCGATTTAGGGGTAGAAGACATGCTGAGGACGATGGTGAAAACCACTTTCTCGACGGACAAGTAGTTCGCCCGGAATCCGGCCCAAACCGGAAAGTTTGTTAAAATTAAAAGTTTTATTTGGAGTTGATTGGATGTTCCATTTAGGGCAAGAAGACATGTTGAACACTTATGTGAAAACAATTTTCTACCCAGACATGTAGTTCCCCCCTAATCCGGCCAAAACCGGAAAATTGTTAGAAGCTTAAGTTTTATTTCTAGTTGATTAGATAACCGATTTAAGGGTAAGAAGAGATGCTGAATCCGTGTTTGACAATCATATTTTACCCGGAAATTTAGTTCGACCGGAATCCGGCTGGAGTCGGAAAATTTGTTATAAGTTAAATTTTTATTTGAAGTTGATTAGATGTTCATTATGGGGGAAAGAAGATACCCTGAGTTCGTTTTTGAGCTTTATTTTTTCGCCGGACAAGTAGTTCTGGAGTTCGGCCGAATCCAGGAAATTGGCAGAAGTGGCAGGAAGTTTTCGTCAAAACAGATATGACTTATAGGGGTAAACACACATAATGAATCCATATCTGAACTTGGTTTTCTCAGATGACTAGCTATTTGGCCTTAATCTATTTCTGAATTTTAATTGTAAAAATGTTCAAGAGTCTGGCGATGACTGGATCTGGCTAAGACAAGGCCCAGTTGTCTGGATCAGATATTGAATTTTTGGGATCCCATCGAAACCTTTGGTCTTGTTCAGAACGCAAAGAAGTCGATAGTTATTATCATAAATGATAAGGCACATATGTGCAAAGATATATACAAAATCAATGAGACAATAAGTAGAGGCTGCTTTGTAGCAAAATTTTTTCTAATCTCGGCTCGACGTCATTAACGACATATCTTTTACTGTCAACCTGTTTTCTGTGTTTGGTTTTGATCTTCTCCGTGCTTTCGTGAAGCTGCGTCACAATATTTTGTGTTAGCCTAATTCGCAACCTGAATGGCAATAATGGCGATTCTTCTTGAAACAATGTTGTTTGACACAGCAACAGATTTTACGGCAGTAGGATAGCTGTTTTTAAATCAACATTATTTCACTGACTTTCACTAGGTCTTGTAATCAGGAGACACACGCGGGTTGACAATACCCAGCCCCACAAAAAGGTCGGCCAGACGATTAAAAAGAAAAGAGTAGGCGCTTCGCGCGCCGCGATTTTTCGTAAAAGCAGTTACTTAGAAAAAAACAGTCGGTAAAATTGACCTGTCGGCCAGTAAAAATACCTTGCCCCTTAGGATACATTTTGGCTGGTGATTTTGGCATCTGCTGGTATCATGAGTGAGGCGATATTTTGAAGGTACAAACTAAATACATTTTGGTTCCTTCGCGTACCCCTTGCAAGGGTCTCGCGTACCCCTTGAGGTACGCGTACCGCCGGTTGGGAACCACTGATGTAGATTATCTGTGATGTAGTTTCTCGCCTGTGTTATTTGTTTTCTTTTTTATACTCCTCTAGTATATTTCGACTAATAATAAAACAAAACAAAATAATAAATAAGAATGAATCGTTCCCCTCCCGTCGTGCCGAAATCCTATACATTATGAATCGAATGCGTTCAGTCGTTCATTTGTCCTGAGTGGCATTGGTATCGTGTGAACGTCGTATCGTTGAAAAAAGATCACGTAACCAAGTGTGATATTTTTGTTTAATAATAATACAAGTAAGATAAAACGAACGTAAGCTACCGCCGGTTAAATTAAAATCAGATGAAAACTGTGCGCGCTGTCGTTAGAGCAAAACAATAGGTCGCTGTTGGGCCTTCCAAGTCATCCAGAATGAAAAACAAAATTTTGATGCTTGAAGCTCACTGCTTGACTTTCAAACTCTGCCCGGCCAAAAAGTGGTAGGTAAGTGCAAAACGAGACAGCAGCGACGTGTATGGGAATCTCAGAAGCTTACAATTAAATAAGCAGTTATGACGGTTTGTTTAAGGATCTCAATGAGCTTTTGTTGTTTCAGGTCTGAGCTGGAATGTAAGGTGAAGGCGTACAACCAGTATTTTGAGAACAAAAACGGCGAGCTAAGGTCAAGAGAGGTCAGTTGGGTTTTAAGTAATCAGCTCGTTCCATGTCTGCCAGTACATTATGTCGCGTCTTTGTGTTCTCTCTGGTACCAATGACTGTTTAGGGTTCCGGCTAAAATCCCCCTGGCGAAAAAAAAACCGCAAAAAAAAAACCGGTACCCCCCCCCGGCGGACAACCCCCCCACCCCACCCCGACTAAAAAAAATGGTACCCCCCACCCCCCCGACCAAAGACTCCCCGGTATAAAAAAAAAACCCGGTGACCCCCCCACCCCCGTATAAATTGAAAAGACAATCCCAAAAGAGTCTCCTAGTCCCAAATAATCCCTACGCCACGTATAGTACAAGGGATTAGCTAGGTACCCGGATTAACTCATGTACCTACTGACGGATATATGAGAGTAGGATAACTGGACGCAACTTCATTCGCAGACTTGACTGTACAATAAGAAGTACAGTGGATATCCAGTAAGAAGTGTAAGAATAAGCTTGTGCGGCCACACAGAGTATGTATATGTGAAGCAAAAAGTGCTGACTGGATGTGTTCTTAGTTTTGAATGCGTTAAGCGTAGGCAGAACAAATACAAAGGAGGGGAGTAGTGTAAAGCGAAGGTGAAGGTTGATGTTGACAGAATAATTGCTGAAGTGAACCAACACACGCATTCACCTGAAGCTGTGGTCAGTGAGGTGTTAAAAGTGAAAGATCACAACCCGTGCCACTCAGTGTAACGACTCCCCCCCAAAACAAATCCTTTCCCAATTACTTCCCCTTCTGCCGAGGAAGCTGCAGTTAGTTGCCGTTAGTTTTCGGGATCCCAAAACGTAAGTGGCGGGATACCTATGACATCGCAAAAGTTGTCCGTCTGTGCGTACTATAACTCTCGAAGGGAATGAGATATTTTGATGAAACTTGGTATGAGTATTCTTTGGGTCAAGAGTAAGATCGAGCTCGTAGATGGGCTCTGCAGCCCTACATTGAGGGGTGAGGGAGGGGGGTTAAGTTATCGGGCAAATGAAATATTTTGGGATCCCATCGAAACCTTTGGTCTTGTTCTTGTTGTACCAGAAGTCCACTTGACAGACTAACATCACGGGAAGTCAATGTAAATGTTTTGTATTAAATGTAAAGGATTCGGTTGGGTTTTTGCAGGGCGGGGGGGGGGGGGGCTGGTACTGTTTTTGTTTGGCGGGGGGGTTCTCGCCTAGACCTGACTGTTTAATCTACTGACGTCAGGTTGCCGTCACCACGCCCACCCGTCCTGGATGACTGGTTTCCCTCCCGTCATACTGAAAACATTGTATTCCACTGTCAGAAGTTTCACAACAGGTAGCACAAGGATGTGCAGTTTCAACAGAAAACACTTGGGCTGTAATCTGTTGTGATATCGAAAACATTATGCTTTAAATGTTATGCTTAACCACCATTGCCAGGAAGAGCCTAAAACAGCCGACACAAGAAAAGAAACCGCCACAAAAAAACGCGCGTAAGTCTCCCATCACATACATACCAGATCTTGTTTTCGTGTTTGTGTGTTTTCGGGGGGTGGTGGGTGGGGGGAGGAGGACTGAAAACGGCCTATAAAGAGCCGCACGATCATAGGAATCTTAAGATAAAATGCATTTCATGTAGGCCTATTTTGAAAAGAAAACTCAGTCATGGCTAACGCTTGCAGCATAATTTTTTGTGCGTAATATTTTTGGCGTAATTTCTTATTTTAGTTTTTGGCACCAAACTGCTCGATGACAATTCTTTAGTTTAAGCATTGCAAAAATACTAAGATATGTTACAGCTTTATTTTGAAATATTTTAATTGTGCTGTTTCCACTGATTGTATTCGAAGTGTTTTTCAGGTCAATGGTCGTCTAGTTCTAGAGGGGGTATTGAAAGTCTACTGGGGTGTACAGCAGACGATATACTTAAAAGAAGACGACGACGAAAGTCTTACCCAGTCAGTTCAGCGACGAACTTACAGACGAGCCGTGTCAACAGCGCTAGACTTCGATGTGAGTATTTGTACTTTTTCCGTATTGGGTGTGCCTTCTACCGGTGGTAAACAGGACCAAAATAAGTTGCGTTTTTTGCCGATACCGTGGTATCTGTTACCACGGTAATTGGATCTGCAATTAGTCGTTTTTGCAGTAACCGTGGTATCTTATATACGGTTGCTCTGCAAAAACGACAATTGCCGAAGTTGCGCTTTTCGAAATCATCACAAAAGAAAACTGATATTCAGTCACATCACTAAGCGCCAAACTTCTTCCGACCAATCTGACCAAAATTTATGAAAGTGAGATGACTTTCAGATACCACGATAACTGCAAAAACTTTTTCTGACCGTGGTACGTATCAGATACCACGATAACTGCAAAAACGACTTTAGACCTTGGTCTCAGATGCCACGGTATCTGCAAACTATAAATCTCAAGAACAAATCTCAACTACAATCTCAAGAATCTCCGTCTCTCATTCTAAACCTTAGTCGTGTCACAAGTGGAGTCGAAGGTACTTTCCGATCACTGGTTTCGGAATATCAAGCTATTGGGCTTAAACTTAACAAGTGAAAACGGAATTCTTTGATGTTCAATTCGAGTAAGCCAACGGTCACCGACCTTGTAGGATGTCAAGTCCAGAGCAAATCAAAGCCTCGATTTTGTTGCCCGCTGTAGGTCCGCTTCTCGGCCACTTCCGGACTGATTGTTTCTACGTCCGTTTTTGCACTGCAGTGCTTCCGAGGAAGACGGCAGCGCTTCTCGAGAATCGCGGACTTGCTTACCGACCAAGTCCGTGCTTCCCTGCAAGATGCTGCAGCGCTGCCGCTTCAACCAAGAAGAAAGTGAATCCAAAAACGCATATTGTGCAAAAGCAAAGAAGGGCTGCAGCAGCGATGCCGCAGCGCTATTGCAACAAAAACGAGGCTCACGTCTCACTTGCGTAGACTTCCGATCGTAGATTCAGTCGAACTACTAGAAAATTATTGATAGCTCATTTGCTGACGCGCATCAATGGAGCATATCCACGGATCGTTTCCGGAAAGTTGCGGTTCAACCGCAAGATTCGAGCGTACTCCTAAAGTGCCACTTTCCCCTTTCGCAGTAACGAAAATCTTCGTAAACTTCATTCAATCTCCTTTCGGTTTACCATATATCTGCTGCATCCCCCCCCCCCCCTCCCCTGAACAAGGAATAGCCATCTCATTGAGAAATTTTGTATAGCTGATCGGTCTGCGGCTGTCTTAAGGTCCATCAACAGAATGAACAAAATTGTAGTCATCCACCAAGCTCGACGATCTTTCGGTTTAATGACTTTTAATTATTTTGGTTATTGTTATTGTGTTTCTGTCTTTTTTCATTTTTTACCATACTCCGTCTCTATACCCAGACGGGTTACAAATAAAATTCAGTTCAGTTCTATTTCTGTAATACGACCATGCGGAGTCGAGTACATTCTCGATACCCTGCCCGATGCAAACGAGCGGAGGGTAGGAGCTACGCGGTACATCGTAATCAGGGCTACCACCTGACTCAAATAAAATGCACCTCTCAAGTAGCAAAATAGTACTACAAGAGGAGAAAATGTACTATCTAACAAAGGTGGTAATACGCGCATTAGCATGACCCTACAAATATAGCCTGAATCAAACCTTCATAAAAAATATGGGTTACGCTCAGAACCGGATTAAAATTACAGTAATCAGATAAAATAATTGCAGATAAAATGAGCATAATACAACTAGGCCCACATGAACTTTGACAGAAAGGGAATTTTTTTTCGAATAGTACTACCTTTCTTAAAATATACTGCGTAAGTACTATTTTCGTGGAGGGATACCTATGACATCGCAAAAGTTGTCCGTCCGTCCGTCTGTAAGCACGATAACTCTCGAAGGGAATTACATATTTTGATGAAACTTGGTATGAGGATTGTTTGGGTCAAGGGTTAGGTCGAGTTCTTAGATGGGCTCTGTAGCCCTATATTTGGGGATGGGGGAGGGGGTTCAATTTAAGGGACAAACGAAATATTTTTAAACAGCCAATGTGATAGTCGATTATGGGGTAAGAAGACATGCTGAGCATGATGGTGACAATCATTTTCTCGCCGGACAAGTAGTTCGTCCGGAATCCAGCAAAAACCGGAAAGTTTGTTAAAAGTAAAAGTTTCATTTGAAGTTGATTAAATGTTTGATTTAGGGGTAAGAAGGCATGCTGAGCACGATGGTGAAAACCATTTTCTCGCTGGACGAGTAGTTCGTCCGGAATCCGGCAAAAACCGGAAAGCTGGTTAAAAGTAAAAGTTTCATTTGAAGTTGATTAAATGTTTGATTTAGGGGTAAGAAGACATGCTGAGCATGATGGTGAAAATCATTTTGTCGCCGGACAAGCAGTTCGTCCGGAATCCGGCCAAAACCGGAAAGTTGGTTAAAAGTAACAGTTTCATTTGAAGTTGCTTAAATGTTTGATTTATGGGTAAGAAGACATGCTGAACCCGATGGTGAAAACCATTTTTCGTCGGACAACTAGTTCGCATGTAATCCGGCCAAAACCGGAAAATATGTTAAAAGTAAAAGCTTTATCTGAAGTTGATTAGTTGATATATTTAGGGGTAAGAAGAGACGCTGAGTCTGTAAATAATGATCATTTTTTACCCGGACATATAATTAGTTCGGAATCCGGTTGTACCCGCATTTTTTTTTAAGTCAAAATTTTATTCAAAGTTGATTAGATTTCTTTATAGGGATAAGGAGATACGCTGGCTTCGTTTCTGAATTTTTCTTTTTTTGCTGGACTAGTAGTTCGCTCGGAATTCGGGCGAAACCGCAAATTTGGCAGTAGTAAAGCAGGAAGTTTCGGTCAATATCGTCAAAATAGATATGGCTTATAGAGGTATAGATAGGTAGATAGAATATCTGAAATCGGTTTTCTCTGATGATTAGCCTGGCGAAGACAAGACCAAATTGTCTGGATCAAATCTTAGATTTTTGGGATCCCATCGACACCTTTGGTCTTGTTAAATATACTACCAACTCACTACTTTGAAGAAAAAAATGTACTAAAAGGAGTACAGTTGCACTACCGGTGTTTAACTTGATTGATTGTAATTAGTTACCTCTGCAAACAGCTATATGGCAGCAGAAATTTCCTTACGAACGTGTACTACCTTACTTAAAACATACTGCGTAAGTACTATTTGTTTTAAATGTACTGTCAACTCACTACTTCGAAAAAAGATGTACTAAAAAGAGTAAAGTTGTACCACCGGTGACACTGATCATAAGTAGTTACCTCTGCAACCAGCTATATCGCAGTAGAAGAAATCTCCTAACGAACGCCGTCAGAGTCATGCTTTACAGCTGATTGGCTGTCTAACATTGTGACGTCATATGTGACGCGCTGCAGAGCGGGTCCTCCATCCCTGATATAGTTTTCATTTGGTATGCGCAGCCACGAGGACGGAAGTAGATGGGTATCAACTGAAAGTTCAGCAAGTACTTCTATCTCTGCTCAGTTTGTCGGTGAATCCATAGTCGCTGCATGGGACCAAAAACAGTTCTATTGGATCATTTGTTCCTGCCTCGTGGCTGTCGAGGGTTCGTCATCCATGGGTAATTTTTCGGGAACAAATTGAAATAAATCCTAGCACTTCGTCGCTGTCACGCATTAAGGGATGTTTCGAAAAACTTTTCTTTACAGTGAATGCAAAGAAAAATCTTAAAAATATTGCCGCTTAACTCTTTGAACGTTCTCGTGGCGGTTAAGTCTGCTGAGCAACTCGTGTATGCTCGGACGCTTGTCGTAGTGTTCCGAAAATTACGGTATATGCAGGAGCTAAGATCCATAGCCCTAGTACCTGTAATGGTCCATTTACACACTGCGTAAAATCCGAGCGTATTTTACGCACGTTTTGAGCTTGAAAAGATTTCTAGCAATACGGACGTATTAGAGTAATACGTCCGTATTGCTAGAAATCTCAAGCTCAAAACGTGCGTAAAATACGCTCGGATTTTACGAAGTGTGTAAACCCACCATAACTCAATTGTTCAAAAGATCGGAAAGAGGTAAACGGCAATTGTTTAGCTTTATTTTCTTATATTCACTGAAAGAAATATTATTCGTAACATCATCAAGATCGGTGGAAAAATAGTTTTTTTTCTACTCCTGAACATTTTGGAAAGCGCGACAGCGACGGGTTTTTGGGATCCCAAAACGTAAGTGGAGGGATACGTATGACATCGCAAAATTTGTCCGTCTGTCAGCACGATAACTCTCGAAGGGAATGAGATATTTTGATGAAACTTGGTATGAGGACTCATCGAGTCAAGGGAAAGGTCGAGTTCGTAGATGGGCCCAATAGCTGCATATTTAGGGGAGGGGGAGGGGTTTTCAAATTCAGGATCGAAAAAAATATTTTTTAAAAGCTAATGAGACAGTTGATTACAGGTTAAGATGACATGTTGAACACGAATATGAAAACCATTTTCTCGCCGGACAAGTATAGCCAAACCGGAAAGTTTGTTAAAAGAAAAAGTTTTATCTGAAGTTGATTAGATATGCGATTTAGAGGTAAGGAGACATGCTGAATACGAATATGAAAATGAGTTTCTCGTCGGACAAGTAGATCGGACGGAATCCGGCCAAAACCGGAAAGTTTGTAAAAAATAAAAGATTAATCTGAAGTTGATTAGATGTTCGATTTAAGGATAGTGAAACATGCTGAATCCGAATATGAAAATTATTTTGTCGCCGGACTAGTAGATCGCCCGGAATCCGGCCATAATCGGAAAATCTGTTAAAAGTATAAGTTTTATATGGGTTTCATTAGGTGTTCGATTTACGGGTAAGAAGGCATGCTGACTTCGTGTATGACAATCATTTTATACCTGGACACATTTCACCACGGATCCTGCTGAAATCGGAAAATTCTTTAAAAGTTGAAGTTATGTGAAGTTGATTATGGAGATATGGATGGTATGGAGATACGCTGAATCTGTTTTTGAACTTCAGTTTTTTGCAAGACAAGCAGTTCGCCCGGAATCCGTCTGAAACCGGAAATTTGGCAGAAATAAGGCAGGAACTTTCGTCAAAGTAGACATGACGCAGGCTATAGGGGTAAACTCACATGTTGATTCCATATTTGAACTTCGTCTTCTCCATTGGACCGCTACCATGTCTGTAAATATTAAATTTCTGGGATCCCATCGAAACCTTTGGTCTTGTTGTAAGATGATTTTTATTTCCTAACAGCGGTCAGGAACGCGAATAGTTTTAAGATGTGAAACTTTAAGAACTTTTTTTTTTTTCATTTGAGATTTAAAAGTGAGACTCGATTGTGGCTCAAGAAGTGTATGCTATACAGTTTAGGACACAAAAATGGACAGTGTACTTACCTCACTAAGTCTTCAACTTCGCTTATTCAATCATGAAGGGATTCAAATCTGAATGCACAGCTCGGTATATGGATCCGAATCCACCACCTAATGCTGAGGATTCGATTCCAACCGTAAAACACATCAGATAATGTATGTCGGTTATACTTTAATAATCAAAGAGAGCACTCATGTTTAATGCAAATGAGACTGATTGCCTTGCGAAATAAGAGAACTTCGTTGGAATGGCGATCAAGTTGTCTAAGCGCAATGTTTAAAAACGAGGAAACGGGAACTGGAGTGATGAAGATTTAAAATTCGAAAGGATTCCTGATAATTGTAGGTTTGGAATCCGAATCGATATCCTGTCTGATAAGCTGAAGATTTGAATCCTGCGAGTAGGACTAACCCTGAATTCAAATCAGAATCCAGGTTCAGGTTCGCCCAGCTGTGTCTTCGTTAAGACCTTGAAATCTTTAGCTGCCGGGCTTTGACCTCAGCAAATACCTAAATCTTTAGGCAATTTCGGTATACGCAACAGTGACCATCAGTAAAGTGTCGACCTTCGCCTTTTCCAGTCTGAAAAGCAAGTGCAAATGATGTGACGTATGCCTTTGGGCTTTTTGGGATCCCAAAACGTAAGTGGAGGGATACCTATGACATAGCAAAAGTTGCCCGTCTGTCCGTCCGTCTGTCAGCATGATAACTGTTGAAGGGATTGAGATATTTTGATGAAACTTGGTGTGAGGACTCTTCGAGTCAAGGGAAAGGTCGAGTTCGTAGGTGGGCCCGATAACTGCATATTTAGGGGAGGGGGAGGGGTTTCAAGTTAAGAGGCGAACAAAATATCTTTTAAAAGCTAATGAGATAGTTTATTAAGGGGTAAGACGACATGCGAAACACAAATATGAAAACCACTTTCTCGCCGGACAAGTACTTCACCCGGAATCCGGCGAAAACCGGAAAGTTTGTTAAAAGTAAAAGATTAATCTGAAGTTGATTAGAGGTTCGGTTTAAGGATAGTGAAACATGCTGAACCAGAATATGAAAATTATTTTGTCGCCGGACAAGTAAAATCTCCCGGAATCCGGCCGTAACCGGAAAATTTATTAAAAGTAAAAGTTTTATATGAATTTCATTAGGTGTTCCATTTACGGGTGAGAAGGCCTGCTGAATTCGTGTATGGCAATCATTTTATACATTTCACCACGAATCCTGCTGAAATCGGAAAATTTGGTAAAAGTTGAAGTTTTATGTGAAGTTGATTATGGAGATATAGATGGTATGGACATACGCTGAATCTGTTTTTGGACTTCAATTTTTTGCATGACAAGTAGTTCGCCAGGAATCCGGCTGAAACCGGAAATTTGGCAGAAGTAAGGCAGGAACTTTCGTCAAAGTAAACATGACGCAGGCTATAGTGGTAAACTCAGATGCTGAATCCATATTTGAACTTCGTCTTCTCCGCTGATTACCACTGAACCGCTACAAGACCCGATTGTCTTTAAATATTAAATTTTTGGGATCCCGTCGAAACCTTTTGTCTTGTTCCTGTTTGAGCAACAGGGCCGGAAAACAAATCCGGAATTTTCTCCGCGGAAGAAATCGAGGTGGGCAATCGAAAACCCTCTGGTTCACATCTTCAAGAACTAGTGGCGGGAAGGGGGGGGGGGGCATATTTGTTTTCTTATAGATTACAAGAGCAGTGCCCTTGATCTGAAAGCCTTTGGTTTTTTTAAAAATATATATTAAATAGATATATGGTGCATGTAGGAATTTTGTGTGGGAGTGTGTGCTCTGCTTGTTTTTTTTTTCTCTGTTGTATTTTACTCACCGATTTTGGCGGAAATTAATGTACATTTATTTTCTCAAGCCAGCCGACTACTGGGACTTACCCCAGTTAGAAAGTGACAACGAAGAAGAGTCTTCCACCCCTGTCATATCACGAGCGACATCTGCTGAAGAAAACAACAACGCTAGCCGCTCTGACGCGGTTGATCGACTGAACTGTACCTCGAACTCGCCCATTTTGAGGCGGCCTGGAACGATCACTGAAAATGCGCTCCCGAACAGTGAACTGTTGGATATAGATGAGATTAATCAAAACGGCAGCATAACAAACACCCCGAGCTCACCGGATGCCAACGGACTCGCCACTCCGCCCAACGTCCGCCGGCTAAGTCAGAGCTCTGGTCAGTCGCGGGGGAGTAGTGCCATAAGGCGTCAGCCTGGTCGCCGTTTTGACAAGGCCAAGCTCAAACGTCGCTGCTCAATAAACGGCCACTTTTATAACAGAGCTACCTCAGTATTCACTCCACCACATGGGAGTCTGATGAGTTTGTGGATTACGTCGTTAGTTTCAACTCAAGAGGTGCTGAACATGCTCCTGGAGAAGTACAAGATTGAAAGTCAGCTGTCAGCATTCGCTTTGTATGTTATCAGGGAGAATGGAGGTAAGCTCGCCTAGATTTTTCTGTTTCCCTTCAAATGGGAGGGGAGGGGAGGGGATACACAGCGATGCGCTTGAGTATAGGGATCGTAGTCTTTCGTCTAGAGAAGTCGGTAGCTTTTCTTTCACGCTTACTTCATTTATTCCTTGGAATATAACATCTATGTCTCGCTCCAGTAAACACTCATCTGACCGCTTCGGGCTTCACATCAATTTTCGTATTTTTTTTTACCGTGTTATAGCCAACCTTAAAGGACCCCACTATTTACTCTTCAACTTACAGTATCTTAAAAATATTTGAATACTTTGAACTTAGGCTGTGCTTTCAACAAATAACCCACGGTTTTGGCTGTTTTAAGCCTTTCCGAGACCCGTTGATTTGTAGCGAAAACAGGGAAACAATTAACATAACCGGTTTTTCTGATGGAAAAACTTCTCGCAGACAACCATCGACAGCGTGATACACATCAAAGGTAGCAAAACACAGCAAGTGAGAAAATCAGCGTGGTTTTCTTAGAGGCATTGCAATATACCATACGAAATTAGGTCTCCGGGTTTAGAAATATATGGATTGATTATGGAATTAGGTGCGTTACTATTATAGGTAAGACAGGTCCTTTAAAGTTTAACTAAAAAGGCAACTTATTTTTGTATCATTGACTTGATATACTGCATTATTTGGGTTTTGTTAAGAAATTTGTTTGCACTATTTGCTCTAGAATGACGTTCAAAATATCTAGGGCCATCGTCACAACATAAAGTTCTGCTATGACGTGGAAAATTTGAATCTCAACACAAACGCGGCTTTTCAGTGACCAGTGGTCAGCTCTCGGAAGGTAGTCAACGTGTGAACACTTATATTTCATAAATCTCTTCGTCAAGCAAACAACACAGGTACAAGCGCAAAGAGGTAATTCAAATCCGACAGGGAAATTTCACTATATGAAACTCGATCTTTCGTGAATAGCCGGGCAAGGAGGTAACGCATCTCCATCGGGTCTTCAAGCCTCTTTAAGTGAATAAATGATGGGTAACTAGATTGTCATATTTCAGCCCTTTTCGGTAGAGTAATAGTGTTACTTTTCGGCTCTACTTGAATGTATTTGTATTATTATTATGTAAGTAAGTAAGTAATTTATTTATGACCCGCCATTTTGAAAAGGCGGAGTAAATGAAGAAATTAAATAAAACAGATAAACACGCAGAAAAAGACACTTAATTTTCAATCTTCGGTCAGGAAGCAGTGGACGACGTCATGTGCTGGTTGGGCCTGGTTGTCCATGATTTCTGAAAGTGATGAGAAAACATCCAAAAGGATAACACTTGCATCTTGAATTTTGAATTTCTCCGTCAATGTATGGTTATGACATAATTTCGACAAGTGGAGCAGGTGCTTTGCATATTTAAAATAACATGATCTCATCTTTTTAATCTCCTTCTTTCGCAGAACATGAGTGACGCCAGAACCAAATAGTATAGAAGGAGAGCAGAAGGTGCTTGACAAATTTCCCGAAATCTCCCAAATTTTTGTTTGCGAAAGCCAAGCGCTTTCGCATTTGAGGGTAAAATTTGTTGGGGTGCGTTGGTTTCATTACCGGCGTCTTGAAATATACGAACGCCAAATTCGTAAGGTATACAGTTAAATTGATGTAACAGTATATGTCTTTAACCTTGTATGGCTTTTCGACTGAATAAAAGAACATTGCTATTATGCCAATTAAAATATCTATTTTTAGAGGCCCGCCGTCTTCGGGATGACGAGAATCCGCTCATCGTCCGTATACTACTTGGACCACATGAAGATGCTGCCAAACTGTACCTCATGGACAGTAATACGACTTCGGAAGTGAGTTCGGCAGTCGCTCAGTATTTGAACTTGAGCCTGGTGGAATGTCGGTCCATACTCGCCAGGTTTGCTGAAGAAGAGGAGCGGGAGATTAAGGAAATAAAGTACAGGTATGAGGCTACTTACGGGACGTTTTCGCGTGAATGGCTCTGGCCCCGTCGAGCTCGATGGACATTTTCGCGTTGACGCCGTCGATCTTCTTGTCATATTCGCGTGTACGGATGAACAGGCGAATGCGCCACCAGCCTCGATGAACGCCTTCTGTTCAACACCGCTCCGAGGGCAGCGTTGAGCTGAACGGGGATATTGTGTGGACCTTCCCACTCATATGCTCCCATCCAGCTGAATGGACATTTTCGCGTGGACGAAACCCATCTTCCTGAGCCGTTCAACGCCCCATCGATTTTCTCATTTTCGTGTGGATGGGATCATCCGTTCAGCTCTACAGCCATCCCCGCGAAAACGTCCCCGTAGACTAGACTTCGGTTTGTTATGACGTACCCCAAGTATTCCGGACCAGGCTTACCAGACGGAGCGAAAGAGAAGTCCGTTGAAATTAAGAAAAAACGTTCAGGTATAAAACGAGAGACACAGAGGAGTATTCACAACCGGAAGTACGGAATGAAATCATCAGTGAAAGAAAATTAAAACCATATATTAAACAATGCAGAAAACAAATACGTCAGCTACTTTGCTGTGGCAGCGAGATATTTCTGCCCTTCTTGGCATGGGTCCTCGTCAGGCTGTCGAACGCCAGGGAAAACGTTAGGGAAGGAACGAACCTCCAATAATCAAGCCTAAGGAGGGGGGGGGGGGTAATCTCTACTGTGTCAACGATCCAACTGAGCATCAAAAAGATCATCTGTGTCCACAATGAAAACTCAGCACCAATTTGAAATCAAGCAATTCTTACAAAGAAAGTCACCAAAATCAGACACATAGAGCGTGTTCCACCCTACTTACCGTAGTTACTACGCATGACGTCACGAATTCTGCTTTTTGGCGTCAAAGCTGGAATGCATTCTTCTATTTTCAGAAAAATATCTTGCCACGGGCTAATCCGGCAAATAACATCACAGAGATTTGTATATAGTTACCACGCTTTTTACGATCCCGAGCGTGGTAAGTAAATAGTTATTATTATGCAGCGTTTACAAGTACAGGAAAACTTGGAACAGAATCCGATCTTGGTGACAAGATTATGTTTACACGCGGCGGGGGGGGGGGGATTCTTCAAACCAGAAAATATGACAAAAATAAATTCATTAGCCGATAAAAAAATATCTTTTGAGAGCATTTATGATATCAGTACTGACGACTACTAGCTAGACTTTTTTTTTAGTCTTCTTACCAGCCCTGCCGACGAGATTCCTTTCAAGTAGACCGGAATTCTTTTCATCATGAAAGGGTTCTCGTCCCGCTAGACTTTTTTCTGTTCGTCTTTGCGAACGGAATCCTTTCGAGCCGACACGAAGTCCTTTCTACTCGATAGGATAGTATGTTGATGATCTTACAATTGTTGAAGTTCGTTGTATAGAGGATTCGAGTCAAGTTCAAGATATTGTGAGTATAGTAAAAAATGCAAGCTTTGAAATCTAACATGACTGTGAATGATAGTAAATTGTGCACCATGACAATTCCTTTTTTAAATCTTTCAACCCTACTTTTCTACCCGAAATTTCAGATTCCTTGAGAGTAGAAAAAATTAAACTCCTAGGGATAATCTTAACTCAAGATTTAAAATGGGAAGCACAGACGACCAGCATGATAAAGCGGGAGAATGACGGACTTCAGATATCTAAGCTTATGTCCAGGCATGGGGCCCCTACTAAACACTTGTTCCGGATTTGCATTTCATTTATCCGACCAAATTTAGAATATGGAGCCCCGGTTTGGCATTTTGGCCTCACGGTCGAACAGACCGCCAGAATTGAGCAGATTCAAAAGAGAGCTCTAATCATAGCGTCAAAGGTGGCCGAGAGTTCCTATGAAGAGTTACTACGTAAATTCGAAATCGCCTCCTTACATGAACGAAGGCTGAAATTCTGCATGAAGTTTGGTGTCAAATCTTTGAATCACCCGATCCACAAAAATATTTTCCCTTCTGAAAAGCTGTCAAAAAGGCTCCTTCGCAAGGTAGCTACTACGGTTGAAAAGTTGCAGCCAAGTAAATGTGCCCACCAGAGGTTTGCAAAGAGTTTTGTCCCTTCATTTTTGAAGTTGTATAACGAAGCATAAGCTGAGCTGCTAGTTTAAATTTATCATGTTATTTATAACCGTTGTAGCCGTATATGCGTAGGCCTGTTGTTTGTGTGCGAATAAGTTGTAACCATGACTATACCGAACAAATTTGGCGTGAGCCATGATCAGTTTTTGGCGAATAAAAAGATTTATCTATAGGGTGGAACACGCTCGGAGTACTGCTACTGTACCGCTCAAATAAATTCAGCTGACGTGTCCGTTAGCCCTTAGCCCAGTCAGTCATGATTTGTTCAGCTAGGCTGAACGAATATTTGTATTCCGGTATTTTAAAATAGTTTAATACTTCAACTATGTTCTGTGACGCTAACAAAGGTGGGAACTACTGGGAACCCCCTGTTAACAGGTTGCTTTAACCGTTTGCTTTAACGCAGGTATGCCGAGCTACGAAGGAGGATCCAGCTACGAACCGATCAGCTAAAAGTGAGATTATGAATCAAAGATACAGAATCAGCTGCAGTGTTAGAAAGTGATTCCCAGGTAGTGACTTTCCTGAATGACCAGAAACATCTAATGTTTGAGAGCCATCAGGCTAACCAGGAACATAAGTATTTCTTTTAAATCGTGAACAGACATTTGGTGATAATACCTAAATGGGTAAAGGTAATGAACGTGTGCCATTTTAGCTTTCTTACTTTTCTAACTTTAGCTCTCTTTTGTGCTACGAGAATATTTGAATCTCAAAATTGATTTTTTTGCGTTTTTATTCAGAAGTGACATTTGAATATAGTTGCATCATCCGACCTGTTTGCTGAGATAATCAAGTGGAGTCATTAGTAGACTGTCTTTATAGATTACAGGAGGGGTACACAACTTCGAATTGACATAATCTCGAAATCGGCCTCAAAATGTTCAAATGAAAATGTCTGTTCAATCCTAATTGTCAAGAAGCAAGATCTAATGACCTAGGACCTAGTTACGACTGTAGAGAATTTTCTTTACCATTTTTGAGAGTTTTGAGGTTGTGGAAGTTCAGAAAAAAAAACAAAAAAAGAATAGAAATACTTTCGCCCGATCTCACCAAAATATTCTCCTGGGTTCCGGTCCTCCTATTTGTCTGTCGCAAAAATAAAGTTCAGATATGGAAATCGACTGTCTTCTCAGGGTGAACAAAAATGTCATGCCAGAGGAGCCAGTCGTGTCACCGCTGTCGAGAAATCTTTCCATCCGGGCTGAATGGAAACCCGACCGATAGGTGGCAAACTTCTTCGGCTTGGGCGCTCCGTGCTACGATACCGGCGCATAGAGAAGTCAGGAAGACTACATTCACCGCATGGTGACGCTATAGGCTATGACGCGGGTAGCGGGGCGGGCGACTGGCGAGGGCAAACTAGTTCTTGGTCAGTCGCAATGGATCGGGAACGTTTGAAAATGTTTGTGGTGGATATAAAAACAGTGTTGTATTCGGCGTTTTCAAAGGAAAGCGGATATGGTATGGACAGACAAGCAGCGTCAGAGTGTGCTTTACAAGTGGCGAATTACGAGGAAAGAATGCTGAACGCAAAGTTGAACGAGAAGACATTATCTCCAGACATGTTGAAGCTTTTCATACATTTTGTAATGGAAGAAGCTCGGGTTGGGAGAAGTTTCTAGTAATCTTTTCACCAGCGCCAGGAGATCAATGAACAGTTAATTAGCAATGGCGGATTGGCGTTGAAGAGTGAACTGTGTTCAAGTAATTTGTGCATAACGTTGGCTACCGTGAGGATTTTGGGGAAAACAAAGGTAACAGTGTCTTCTCGGCCCACATGAATCAAAGCCTTTAACTCTTAAAGGATCATTACAGGGAAATGCGTATGGGTTAGTCCGAGAGATCCCATACTTCATATTATGGATAAACTCTCAAAAAGATTACAAAAGCGCGTAACGTAAGATTTTACGTTTCAATCTTAACTTTTAAAGGATCATTACAGGAAAGTGCTTATGGTTTAGTCCGAGAGATCCCATACTTCAAATGTGAATAAACTCTAAAAAAAATCCTATTTAGCCTACTGTTGAACGAGAGTTGAAAGTCATACAGCACTTGTAATAGTAATTAGCGTGTATTTTAAGCTTAGGGTTACACATGATCGGGGCATATAAATGGATCATCTAGACCAGTGGTTCCCAACCGGTGGTACGCGTACCCCAAGGGGTACGCGAGACCCTTGCAAGGGGTAGGCGAAGGAGCCAAAATGATTTAGTCTGTAGCTTCAAATAACTGCTTTTACGAAAAATCGTGGCGCTTCGCGCAGACTCTTACTCCTCTGATTACAAGCCCTAGTGGAAGTCATTAAATAGTGTTGATTCAAAAACAGCCAGCCTACTGCCGTAAAATCTGTTCCTGTGTCGAACAATATTGTTTCAAGAAGAATCGAAGAGATTGCAAGTGGCATTGTCATTCAGGTTGCGAATTACGCTAAGAAAAAATTTTGCAACGCAGCTTGATGTAAGGATGGAGAACATCAAAACCAAGCACAGAAACAGGCTGACCGTAAAACAAATATGCCGCTAATGACGTCGAGCCGAGATTTGACAGAATTTTTGCTACAAAGCAGCCTCTAGTGAGTAGTGATTGCCTCATTGATTTTGTATATACTTTTACACAAGTATGCCTTATCATTTTTTATAGTAACTTTCGTCTTTTTCACGTTCTGAAAAAGGGGGTACGCAATCTTTTTGAACCTTGATTAGGGGTACGCGGGACGAAAAAGGTTGGGAACCACTGATCTAGACATTGGTTCCCAGCCTTTTCCGTACCTCGTACCCCTAACCAAGGTTCGAAAAGATTGCGAACCCCCTTTTTAAAAAATATATATATATATATAAAATATATACAAAATCAAAAAGGCAATCACTAGAGGCCGCTTTGTAGCATACATTTTTTCAAATCCCGGCTCGACGTCATTAGCGGCATATTTTTTTACATTCAGCCTGTTTCTAAAAAAGATACGACCTCTGCGGGGAGACGAAGGACGGTCGGAAGGCTAGAAGGGGAACAGGACATTTTTCCGGAGATCTTGGCATGCGTAACTCTCGAAAGCGTAATCCGATCTGGGTAAAACCTTGGCAAAATGTTGACAAACTGCAAAAATACATACCCCAGCCCGATGTTCGATTTAAAGGCCCGGAATGGATGCGGAAACATTTAGGGGTGCTTGAGAGGGGGAGGTACCGGAAATCTTTTAGCTTGTGTAGATTGGAGGGTTCCTTACGGGCAGGGGCGTCGCAAGTGCATTTTCGGGGGGGGGGGGGGGGGGGTGCAGAGCAAAAATTTTACCGAATCTTTCAAAAATTTTACCGAATCCTAGAACTAAGAATTTGAGCTTTAAATTATGGAACAGAGACGATTACGTAGGAAGAGTAACAATAAAGGGCACCATGAAAGACGATAAGCCAACTATTAGGCAGCGCTCTGGCGAAGGCCACATGGAGAATATACTGCCGGACTTGATTGCAGTAACAGCTTCTACCTCTTATAGCCAATAGAAATCGAGCGCCGCAGGCGAAAATTTTCCAAATCGTTTTTTTTTGCTGTAGGCTAAAACTAACGGCTTCCCTTACAATTTTATCATTTACCGTTGATTAAACACCGAAACTCCAAGAAGTTCCCGAAAGCGGATGGAGCGACGTTCCGGCAGCAGCAGTAACTGTAGTCTAGCCAATATACTACCCATTATCAGATAAAGTGATCGCCGCAGGCGAAATTTTTTTTTGCTTTTAATTTTAATCTTAATTTCCATCCAAATTCTAGCTTTTAATGTTTCGAAATCTCGATCCTAAAACTGGCAAATGACGCGACGTTACACAAAATAGAGAATATTACGAAAAGTGCTGCAGGCGGAATTTTCGAAATATGTATGAATAGATATTGTTATATCCAAAATAAAAGTAAGGACTATCGATGATATCATAGATCATCCCTTTTGTCTGCGACCAGTGCTTCACTCGACCTCTTCTGAGCTTCGAGGTTCGTGGTAACTTCCAATTCCTGGCAATTATAACGAATAAATTACCGAATTCCACTTATTATACCGAATAAGTTAGGCCGATAGCATGTTCGGGATTCTGTATAACTAGCGTATCCCGGTTATTATACCGAATTGTTTGGTATCGAAAGACTACCGAACAATATTCATATTCGGTATACTTTTGTCGAAACTGGAACAAAGTCGGTATTAGTGGTTAACTTCCTAATCCTGGAAATTATACTGAATAAATTACCGAACCCTAATCATGATACCGAATAATTTTGAACCAATAGCTTATTCGGGGTTCTGTGTAACTACGGAATCTCCATAAATATACCGAATAGTTCCGGCATCGAAAAATAACCAAATGATTTCAGTAAGTTCTCTCACCAAATTCGTGATAACTACCGAATACTGGCAAATATACCGAATCCCGATCATTATACCGAAGAGATTTATACAGATAGCCTATTTAGGATTCTATATAACTACCGAATCCCCGTAAATATATCGAACAGTTCTGCTATCGAAAAAATACCGAACAATTTTAGTAAAATTTTGGGCCTCCGGCCCAAAATTTTACCGAATCTCAAAAAGGTGGGGGGGTGCTGCACCCCCCCCTTGCGACGCCCCTGCTTACGGGACTTGGGACAGTCAAAATCCTCACTTGGACATTCACACATTCTGGCCCCGGTAAGGGAAACCGGTCTAGACTGGACCGTGGCCTATAACGGATAATAATGATAATTTGCCAACTGCCGGAGGAGCCATCTGACTTGTCATCACTTTGCTCCTTATTTGTCCTTCGTTCGAGCACTCAGAATTAAACGGGTTTTTATGGCACTTGCCCTTCGGCCAAGTGCCATATAGCGATCGCAATTTCTGTCCGTCCGTCGGTCTGTCGGTCTGTCCAGGTTTTGCTAGTTCGGGCACTTCCACATAAGCTAGGACGATAAAACTTGGCAGGCATATCAGGGACCCCAAATGATTAAGTTGGAAATAGTCACTTCCCCGATCCGAGCACCGTGGGGGGAGTGGAGGGAGGGGGAATCCGGAATCTTGAGGTATTTTTAACTTTTGAACGGGTGATCGGATCTTGATGAAACTTGATATTTGGAACGACCTCATGCCTCAGACGACCCACTTAAAATCCGAACCGGATCTGGTGACTTTTGGGGGGAGCTGGAGGGGGCAACCGGAAATCTTGGGAAACGCTATGAGTGGAGGGATCGAGATGAAACTTGGTGGGAAGACACCTAGCAAACACTAGATACATCATTGACATAACCGAGCCGATTCGGGCACTGTGGGGGGGAGTGGAGGGAGGGGGAATCCGGAATCTTGAGGTATTTATAACTTTTGAACGGGTGATCGGATCTCGTTGGAACTTGATATTTGGAAACACCTCATGCCTCAGACGACCTACTTAAAATCCGGACCGGATCCGGTGACTTTTGGGGGGAGCTGGAGGGGGCAACCGGAAATTTTGGGAAACGCTATGAGTGGAGGGATCGAGATGAAACTTGGTGGGAAGACACCTAGCAAACACTAGATACATCATTGACATAACCGAGCCGATTCGGGTACTGTGGGGGGAGTGGAGGGAGGGGGAATCCGGAATCTTGAGGTATTTATAACTTTTGAACGGGTGATCGGATCTCGATGGAACTTGATATTTGGAAAGACCTCATGCCTCAGACGACCCACTTAAAATCCGGACCGGATCCGGTGACTTTTGGGGGGAGCTGGAGGAGGCAACCGGAAATCTTGGGAAATGCTATGAGTGGAGGGGTCGAGATGAAACTTGGTGCGAAGACACTTAGCAATAACTAGATACATCATTGACATGACCGAGCCGATTCGGGCACTGTCGGGCGAGTGGAGGGAGGGGGAATCCGGAATCTTGAGGTATTTATAACTTTTGAACGGGTGACCGGATCTCGATGAAACTTGATATTTGGAACGACCTCATGCCTCAGACGACCACTTAACATCCGGACCGGATCCGGTGACTTTTGGGGGGAGCTGGAGGGGGCAACCGGAAATCTTGGGAAACGTTATGAGTGGAGGGATCGAGATGAAACTTGGTGTGCAGACACCTAGCAAACACTAGATACATCATTAACATAACCGAGCGAATTCGGGCACTGTGGGGGGAGTGGAGGGAGGGGGAATCCGGAATCTTGAGGTATTTATAACTTTTAAACGGGTGACCGGATCTCGATGAAACTTGATATTTGGAAAGAACTCATGCCTCAGACGACCCA
Organism: Branchinecta lynchi; assembly: GCA_023053575.1. Taxonomy (NCBI): domain Eukaryota; kingdom Metazoa; phylum Arthropoda; class Branchiopoda; order Anostraca; family Branchinectidae; genus Branchinecta; species Branchinecta lynchi. The sequence goes on from JAKZAP010000001.1 coordinate 26,104,880, forward strand.
CTTAACATCCGGACCGGATCCGGTGACTTTTGGGGGGAGCTGAAGGGGGCAACCGGAAATCTTGGGAAACGCTATGAGTGGAGGGATCGAGATGAAACTTGGTGGGAAGACACCTAGCAAACACTAGATACATCATTGACATGACCGAGCCGATTCGGGCACTGTCGGGGGAGTGGAGGGAGGGGGAATCCGGAATCTTGAGGTATTTATAACTTTTAAACGGGTGACCGGATCTCGATGAAACTTGATATTTGGAAAGACCTCATGGCTCAGACGACCCACTTAAAATCCGGACCGGATCCGGTGACTTTTGGGGGGAGCTGGAGGGGAGAACCGGAAATATTGTAAAACGCTATGAGTGGAGGGAACGAGATGAAACTTGGTGGGAAGACACCTAGCAAACACTAGATATATCATTGACATAACCGAGCCGTGCTTACTCGTAACAAGTGCCATATGAGCTCGTAGCTCTTGTTTTTAGTGTTTTACGAAAATCATTGTGCCTATCCTTAAAACCAGAGATCCTGAAATTGTCAGAATGTCCATTTTGTGGTCTAGTTTACGTAAACTCCATCTAGCAAATTAACTTCACGAGTTTGACCACAAAAGCTTTTTTGCCACTGGAAGAAAAATGTTTATAGCAGATCATTTCCGTATGGTTTATAGTGGACCGGTCTTGATCAGTACTAGACTATTAAGGATCCACTAGAACCCACCGAAATGCGTCATACGCTTGGGAGTTTTACTTGTCTTTTCATGTTTAATTTTATTTCGTTTGATCGTACCCTTAAACTTTTTGTTCTTCTTTTGTCATCTTAGCTGATTTGGCACCTATTTTGTATAGATTTTAGATTTTAGGTTATAGATTTTCTTTGGCTAAAAATTGTTGATGAAACAGGACACAATTGTGAAGAAAAAACTTCAGATGAGACGGGTCAGCGTGGGGCTGCGTTTCCTCGGTCATTTCAGCTATGTGAGCTTATTGTTCTGCTAAATCTTATGTTACTAAGAATACAAAGATCAACTTCCCGTGCGAGGTTAGACATGTTTTCATTTCACTGATTTCTCAACCAATTTACATTCTTAGTCATTTTTTTTTTTACTTTTGTGCTAGTATCTGAAATATTTGATGAAAGAAAGCGATATTTACTATTTACTACTGTAAGTAAAGGTAAAATCAAATAGTCTATACTGGACAGTTTCTATGATCCACTGAGGACCATATCATTCAGTATGGACCTAGTGTTCCAAACTGGAATTTTGTGAATAGTTCTTTGATCGTATGTACGAAAAATCGACTAGAAATCCGAAAGGTGCAAAAAACAACAACCGTTATCACAGTAGTGCGAGCTGAAAAAAAAGCGATCCACTATAGACCGGTCTCCCCTACTGTGGAGGGGGATTCCTGGATATCTCGTGACATGAATAGCTCTCAAGCTTGGTGTCCGATCCAGATGGAAATGGATATTGCGAGAGTCCTAGATCAGTGGTTTCCAATCGGTGGTACGCGTACCCCAAGGGGTACGCGAAAGAACTAAAACGGATTAATCTGTAGCTTCAAAATCTGACCTCACTCATTTTTGATTGCCGAAAGCCTTATATTACCAGAAGAGGCATCACCAGCCAAAATGTATTTTAAGGGGCAAGGTAATTTTACTTACCGACATGTCCTTATTACCGCCTTTTTTTTAACTGCTTTTACGAAAAATCGCGACTCACTTTTTAATCGTCTGGCCGACCTTTTTGGGGGGATGGGTATTTTCAACCCCTGAGTGACTCCTCTGATTAACAAGCCCTAGTGAAAGTCAGTGAAATAATGTTTATTCAAAAACAGCTAGCCTAGTGCCGTAAATTCTGTTCCTGTGTAAAACAATATTGTAGAATCGAAGACATTGCGAGTGATATTGTCATTCAGGTGGCGAGATAAGCTAACATAAAAGTTTGCGATGCAGTTGGTGAAAGCGCGGAGAACATCAAAACCAAGCGCAGAAACAGGCTGAATGTAAAAAAATATGCCGCTAATGACGTCGAGCCGGGATTTGACAAAATTTATGCTACAAAGCGGCCTCTAGTGATTGCCTTATTGATTTTGTATATATTTTATATATATATATATATTTTAAAAAGGGGGTTCGCAATCTTTTCGAACCTTGGTTAGGGGTACGAGGTACGGAAAAGGTTGGGAACCAATGTCTAGATCAGTGGTTCCCAACCTTTTTCGTCCCGCGTACCCCTAATCAAGGTTCAAACCCCTTTTTCAGAACGTGAAAAAGACGATAGTTCCTATAAAAAATGATAAGGCATACTTGTGTAAAAGTATATACAAAATCAATGAGGCAATCACTAGAGGCTGCTTTGTAGCATAAATTCTGTCAAATCTCGGCTCGACGTCATTAGCGGCATATTTTTTTAAAGTCAGCCTGTTTCTGTGCTTGGTTTTGATGTTCTCCATCCTTACATCAAGCTGCGTCGCAGAATTTTTTCTTAGCGTAATTCGCAACCTGAATGACAATGCCACTTGCAATCTGTTCGATTCTTCAACAATATTGTTCAACACAGGAACAGATTTTACGGCAGTAGGCTAGCTGTTTTTGAATCAACATTATTTAATGACTTCCACTAGGGCTTGTAATCAGACTAGTAAGAGTTTGCGCGAAGTGCCGCGATTTTTCGTAAAAGCAGTTATTTGAAGCCACAGACTAAATCATTTTGGCTCCTTCGCGTACCCCTTTCAAGGGTCTCGCGTACCACCGGGGTACGCACCACCGGTTGGAAACCACTGGTCTAGATGATCCATTTATATGTCCGGATCATGTGTAACCCTAAGCTTAAAATACACGCTAATTACCATTACAAATGCTGTATCTTTCAACTCTCGTTCAACAGTAGGCTAAATAGGATTTTTTTTTTAGAGTTTATTCATATTTGATGTATGGGATCTCTCGGACTAAACCATAAGCACTTTCCTGGAATGATCCTTTAAAAGTTAAGATTGAAACGTAAAATCTTACGTTACGCGCTTTTGTAATCTTTTTGAGAGTTTATCCATAATATGAAGTATGGGATCTCTCAGACTAACCCATACGCACTTTCCTGTAATGATCCTTTAAGAGTTAAAGTCTTTGATTCATGTGGGCCGAGAAGACACTGTTACCTTTCTTTTCCCCAAAATCCTCACGGTAGCCAACGTTATGCACAAATTACTTGAACACAGTTCACTCTTCAACGCCAATCCGCCATTGCTAGTTAACTGTTCATTGATCTCCTGGCGCTGGTGAAAAGATTACTCGAACCTTCGAGAAGATTGAGTGGCGTGGAAGAGGGTTAAAACAACAAAGTATATCACCACGTGGACTTATAGATATTTCGGAACAAGAAATCATCGGCCAGTTCGACATTATGTGGTCTCGTAAGCTGAATATTATTTATTTAGCTCAGTTTCAGAATCTTCAAGAAATCACTATACCGAATTTAGTATAATTTACGGCTTTTGTTTATTGTGATCTAGTTTACATCCTTAATTCTTTGGACTTACGGGAATTAACAAGAAAAAACAGAAAAGAAAATACTTAAAGAAATCAATAATGCAAATAATTAGTTTAATTTTTCTATATATTTTCCATATGCCTGCTACAATAACAAGAGCTGAAATCTCATATGGCACTTGCAAGAATGGGCAAAATGTTGGCGGGAGTTTTTTGTTGGGGAGTTTTGTACCGAGTCAAATATTATTTTATTATACACTAGTAAGTAAAAAGTACTGTAAAAGGGATTTCTAGAACTCCTCATCTTCGTTGGGCGGTTCAGTGGTTTTCAATATGGTTTCGACAAATTTTTAGCAAAATGTAGTTTCATGAACCCGATGAGCTTATCATCATTTGTGGTTCAGCAGTGTTCATTACAGATGAATCTCTAGCGCCCTTCAAGTGCGCATCGGCACAGCCAAATGCAAAAATGAAATAGTTTTTACGAACGATTCATTCTCGCGATTTCCAAGGACCGGTGATCAGGTATTTTAGGAAACATTTTTTTCTGTTTTTCAATTTGTCCGAGCCAACCCCGTACCCATGGGGTTGATTCGGACAGTCCCCGGGTTGGTTCGGACATTATACTTAAAGCACTATTTTTACTGATTTCCAAGGACCGGTGATCATTCTTATCTCAAGGGTTTTTGCCTACAAATGATCACAACAAACCCTCGTATTGACGAATTCCTACTTTCCTCCTCTGACCCAGCCTTGCAAGTGCCATGTGTGCTTCTAGCTTTTTTTTTCTGTCTTCGGGTTGCTACTTGCTATAGGGGAGCTCGGGGTTGACCCGGACACTAATTTTCCTTTCTTGCTAGGCTGCCATTTCTTAACAGATTTACATCGTTTTTGTTGTCAAACGTGTAGAATGTCTTGGAGAATAGCTGGTAATTTTTTCAGATTTTTTTCTCCATCAGGTATTTTAGGAAACATTTTTTTCTGTTTTTCAATTTGTCCGAGCCAACCCCGTACCCATGGGGTTGATTCGGACAGTCCCCGGGTTGGTTCGGACATTATACGTAAAGCACTATTTTTTAATCGACTTTATTTAAACATATTAAAACGTGGAAATGGTAATATTACACCTCAAAAGAATATACAAAACTAAAAAAAAACATATGTTTCAATTGCCGAAGTTGCATTAAAATGAAAATCCCTCATTTGTACTTTCAGTTAACCTAGCAATTACAGGGGCTGGTAACTTCAAACTTATTTCAGTAAAGATTCTATAGAAGGATGGTTTTAGTCCCACTGTCGCGCAGAAAGAATATATTCACGCCCCTCAACCTATTTTCTTTCAAACAACCTCTCATCTTCACCAAGTTTCCCCCATCACAAGGATGAATTCATGTTTTGCATTCAAGTATTGCATTGATTAAACACAAACTTGTTTGATCTTTTACTTTCTTGTAGACAATTCTACGAACTGCTTTTCTTTGGTTGTGGCTTATCCTTTTTAGCATTCATTTTTCTCGATTTTGATTATTAATTCTGTTAGCAAATAACAGGATAAGGATTCCGATAATGTCTTCTGTATTTTTCCAACTCAGTTTCAGGTTTTTATGGGGTATTGGTAGGTAAAGATTGTCCGAACCAACCCCTTCAAAACTGTCCGAACCAACCCCACCCTGACTAAAATAACAAAATGGCGTACCAGAGGAAAATTAACTGACCTATCTCGAAAATACTACGCAGGCTATAAACGCTGATCACTAAGCTATATCATACCGTTTAATCGCCTTCCAGTTGCCACAAATCTTCTCGGTACAGCTTTTTCAAGCTCATGGTAGGCTAAAAAGCTGTACCGAGAAGATGTGTGGCAACTGGAAGGCGATAAAACCGGTAGCTGTGCTATTTGCTACATCAACCGTTGGTGGTGACTGTTCTGGGTGAACAAACGACCTTGTCTTTGTCGCTTTTTTGAAATCTTGTCTTTGGAGCTTATTCAGCTCTCCTGCTATCGACGCACCATAGATCATGACCACGGCGTCTTCACTAGAAGTCTTGACTTCCATGATCCAGATAGTTAACTTTTTATGAAGTTTCGCAGTATGGACGCATCTCAAATAGTGGAACCACATAATTGACATCCGGTACTGGAGTAGTCCTGATTATTTCCTGTATTTTTTTTTAAGGAATGATTACCTTCCACATCCTCAACATTTACTTCCTTGTCCATCAACTTCGTGTACAAGCTTTTGGGTTCCAGGGTTTTCTCAGATTGTAATCTTGGAAAGCAGAAGAGCGTGTAGTGCAGCGTCAATCACTACATGGCCACGTAGGCTATGGTTCTGGCGATCGCTTTTCCGTTGAGAGGTGAAAGACATCCCCGAGTCCTTACTACATCTCCGGACGGACTCCATCTCCGGACATCTCCGAGTCCCGACTTTAAGTCCGGACAGCTCCGAGCCCCGACTTTAAGTCCGGACAGCTCCGAGCCCTGACTCCTCCAGTATGTAGCCCAATGCTCCGAATAAGCTCATCGTGGAATAGAATCCTATAGAAGTCCGTACATCTCCGAGTCCGGAAATCTCCGAGTCCTGACTCCTCCAGTATGTAGCCCAATGCTCCGAGTAAGCTCATCGTGGTATAGAATCCTCGAAGTTTCAGGGCGAACTATGAAAGCTCACTTCCTCGTGAAGCTGCTTCGATCCATTTTCATGACTTTCCACCACAGGTGTTGGTGAAAGGTTACATCGAGAGTAATTACATGTCGGCTCGCCTGGTCTGCCATAAAAAGCATAAGCGAGTTAAAAAATACTTCCCTGGGTGATTCCCGACTATAAGTGATCCAGGATTGAGTATCAGAAGGAAAGCCAGAGGATGTCAAGTAAAGAGTCGATGACATTTTGAAATTCTCCCAGACTTTCGGATTGAAGGATTTCCGATTTCGGGCTTCGGATCTGATTTGTTTTTGCACAATGCGTACACTAAAAAAAAATTGTTGTTTTAGTCAGTGGACTAATCATGGGAATACGTTTGCTCAGATAGTTTAGTAGATTCCGATATGGCAGAAATATCGAATAAACTTCAGTGTACGGTAGATAGGTCTCAGGGTAGATGGCGAATAACAAAAACAAATATTATTACTTTGATTGATCAGTACTAATTTTACATCCGACTGCATTGGCTTACTTGGGATCGTCTTCTAAAGATATGTTATTTGATCTTCGAGAAGGTTCTACTATATTAATGATCAGCCCAGATATATATATTTTTTTGCTGGTACAAGATCCGAGCTCTTTTTAAGCCTCGGCTTAAAACCCATGTCTGTTGCAATTTGTTTCGGTTCGACCTCTTTTTAGAGCTCATTTTCCTGTACTAGACTCTAATTTAGGGTTTTCAATATAAAAGCTTGTTCACATGGGACGGAATTAAACGCGTAAACAGCGGCTGACCTGTTCAACACGACGGATCAACTGTTTGGGGTTAGAACTAAAAAGAAAAACTTCCGAATTCCGAATATTCTCTTTGTTTGTAATAAAATGCATGAAATTACCACAAAATATCTTGTGGATGTGTCACAGTCAAATACAGTTGACAGATTTCAGGCGACTTAGCAATTTTAACTCATAAAGCAGACAAAATTAATTTAAATAGTTTCGTTTTTAAATTCAATTCAAATATTTTATTGACCTCCAAGATCGGAGAGTATAGAATGAAATAAATAGAAACAAATTGGCCCAACATGTCATACTACAAACAAACAAAATCTGGCCAAAGAATACTAAATATACAAGAAAATAAAATTATAGACACGAGTTAAACTAGATCGAGTTAGCCATCACTTCTTCACTTAAATTGGCTTGAAGAACCGCTGAAAATTCGTTACTTCATTTTTCCGCAATCCACGAATAATCGAGTTTCGAGTAGTGGAATTTTCATTTGATTTGGGGTACCTCTATGCGCTTGAATTTTTGTTGTATGCCTTACCGGAAAGATTTATGATTTTTTTTTTGTTCAAGCACTAAGCAATATTCGCCAATCGCACCACTGCCCACTGAAGAGGTGCGTTTGTGTTGAGATTAAAATTTCCCGCGTCATAGTAGAATTTACGCTGTGGGGACGGCCGCAGATATTCTGAACGTCATAGCTAGAGGAAATAGTGGAAAATAAAAAAAAATCACTTCGCAGAATGCAAATAATTCCGTGATTTAATTAAATTACAAAAAAATAAGTTTGCTTTTCAGTTAAACCTTAAGGGCTTAAATATATACAATCATTACAATAAAACATGTCACTTGGAACTTTGTTCATTTTCTCCGCAAAATAAGGTACACAAGAATTCAAATACTGGTTTGTATGACCCTTCACAGTCACCAAGAGGTCACGGCGCCGCGTCCGTCCTGTGATCGGTGCTAGGTTTGGCAGTATGTCTGTCTCTGCTCTTTTCACAGACAAGGATCGACCGGCCAAAGCGTAAAATTAGATCTTCCTGGTGGACATGTTAGTTAATTTAGTTTACCGGTTCGTGCTACCCAATGATCTGCAAATAATAGCCTAATATAGTGCTGGGCATGCGACGGTAAGATCGTGGTAAGTGATTCATCACCAAGCTCGACTTTTCTTACTCCTTTACCCCCTTCCCTCCTGTTCAGGTTGGCTCAGTAAGTATTGCGTAAGCTTACGCAATCAACACTCTATCCCCGTTTAACGGAAACAGTTTTCAGTACAGGACTGATCGATCCAGTATCAGGTATTATTTTAATTTGAGGACTTTGATAGGCAGATAAAATTACATTTTTAGTGCGTTTCTGACTGATCCTTGCTAGATATTAAAAATTTGCCAAAATACGCTGTTTCTGCTTGAAAAATAACCATTTTCTTCATATCGCTAAGCCTCGCCGCTTCCGTCAGGTTACTTACTACTCGAAAATTACACTTTACTCAGGTGCGTGGCCCTACGAAGACACAACTGTAGGCAGGCACGTCAAGAAGTTTAAAAAATCCGGCACTCCTTGGATGAATTTCCCGACACTACGTGGAAAAGAGACAAACGACAGTACATCGATACACAGATATTTTGAAAGACGCTACCTCAAACGACACTACGTATACACGACGTTACATTGAAACAGACACGCCAGTACGTCGAACGGCGCTATAGAGACACAATAAAATCCGTCACTCTGAACCCATCTATCTAATGTCGTGTCTCTCTACTGTCTGTCCAAACATGTGTCATGTCTTTAAACGGACTTTCCAAGTAGTATCGTGTCTACTCAGCGTAATCCGTATATGACGATTATTTTTTTTTTACCCGGACGCATAGTTCACCTGGATTCCGGCTGAAACCGGAAAATTTGTCATGAGTTAAAGCTTTATTTGAAGTTGATTAGATGATCGATAATTCGTTTTTGAGCTTTGTTATTATTTCGGATAAGTAGTCTCCGAATTCGGCAGAAACCGGAAATTTAGCAGAAGTAAGCTAAGGCAGGAAGTTTCGATCAGTTTCGTCAAAACATATATGACTTATACGGGTGAACACACATGCTGAATCCACATCTGAACTTGGTTTTCTCAGATGATTAGCTATTTGGCCTTAATCTGTTTCTGAAATTTTTTAGTTAAAAATGCTTAAGGAGTCTGGAGAAGACAGGACCAATTGTCTGGATGAAATTTGAAATTGTTGGGATCCCATCGAAACCTTTGGTCTTGTTTATGTTGTATTGCCAAGGAGTTCGGACTGCTATAGCAATAAATGCCATATCGTATCATACCTCAAAGTGCCCGTTTGAGCGCTTGCTTACTTGTTAACGCTTGGACGCTTCTTTCCAGTTTCCTTGCTGGTACATGCCAAGTTTCCATGTTCTATCGATTACCGTATAGAGGTCGATAGCTGTTTGCGTCAAGCTCCAAGACCAGGACAAGGCCAGTTTTATTCTGGAAGGTAACAAAGCTGAGAGAAGGAATCCGACGAGTGATCGCTGTGGACCGACTGCTTTGGTGTTGTGTGAAGGAAATGTCAATGGCAAACGTGTACATCATTCCGCTTCTCATTTTGGTATTAGGATCACAGCTGAACTCCAGTAAGAATATTTAATATTTGTAGGGAACTCAGTAGTGTGTTTCTATTTATCAAATTCACATTTTTCTTTAAACTCCCGTAGTATCTTCACTTACCTAGGACTATACCTGTTTAGTACTTCTTGGACTACGAATCCTTCTCCGTTCAAATTTGTGTTAACCATGTAATGCCAGCAACTCCTTCTCAGCGAACTGAAATTATTCTTTGGCAACTAAATCTTAAATTTTCCAATTTCAAAACTCAACTCCGTTTATACTCTTTAATATTGTTAACTGCGAGTATTACACATATTTAATTAAAGCAAGATCAAATTTTAAGATATATTTCATGTAAGGATTCCTCGGCAGTCGACAGGAGTTAGTATTGTAAAACTCTACTATAACTTTTCTGTCTACAATATTTTAACAGTTCTAATAAATTCCAACAACAAGCGACAATTACTCACAATTACGTAATGTCTTTTGTGACCTTTATGTCCTTGATTACGAAATTTGTCCTTTAAGAAAACGAGTCAGCAAATCCCACCCGTAAGTGGGTCTTTAGCTTACTTACTGGACACTGAATTCCTTCCTGAAGGCCCGTCTTGCCTATCTGGTAGAGAGAAATGACACAGAGTCTGAAAGAATTGAATACTGTCTAGTATTTATATGTCTCTGATGTGGTTTTATCACATAGTTTTATATTTGTGCCTGACGTTCTTGTTACGATCCATTTTGAACTTTACCCGTAATGGTAACTTCGGACTCGCGACGCTAGATGGGGATAGTACCGAGTCCTGGCTTCAAGTTGAGAGTTTGATTGGGATGATCTACAGATTACAAATGCTAAAATATTACGACTTCTTTAATGCGCATTTAAATTTGTCTTGTCCTCCATTACGTTGCCTTCGGACACACACCCACACACGAATTTCCCAATTTGAACTGATTTACTTAAAGTTTAACTGAAAAGCCAAATTATTTTGTATCATTTAACTCAATACACTGCAATATTTGGATTGCCTTAAAGTTCAGTGGGCACATCAAACTACCCCAATCCCACTCTGTAACAACCTAGGAACAATGCTTACCCCCTAGATCAGCAGCTTTTTCAACAGTTTCCTCTCTGTGATATTTCAAAGCGTAATTTTTTGGGCCAGTACATGCTCAATTTACTAGCTTGGACAAAGATAAAACTGATATTTCTTATAATACTTAGTAGATCGTTTTTTTAGGCATAAATCAGCTTGTATAATTCATATTTGAATAGGTTATTTATTTTTTAATGATTTTTGTAGCTATGTTATTTTTTATAAGCTTATTGCATATTCTGGTACATTTTATAAAGCAAGCTAATCAAGCTTCACAACACTATTCCACAAAGAAAAACTTTTAATAGGCACTTTAAGCCATGGACTTGTGATGAAACACTAGAACAATCAGGTAAACTGCATCTGAAGCTTATATCCTTTTCTATCAAGCATTGCTGGGAGTTTTTGAATTTCCTGCCGCGATATCCCAGCTCCTAAGATCTGGATAGCCGAAATGCCAGAGAGGTAAAGACAAGGGATAACAAGAAAAAGGCCGATTTTCGTAGCATCTTCTAAAGGAAGTTGGAAATGTTTATTTGTGAAGCATTTAATACAAAGTAAAGCATTAGAAGTGTCCATTGTGCTTTAAGGGATTTTTTTTTTTATCTGACAGAGGGTAAAAGCATGAAAATAAGATGCGAAAATAAAATAAGAACCGTGAAAGGAAAATCGGAAGTAGGCGAGCAGGTCACGACGCCTGTTGTTGAGAAGGGAAATGATAATTGTAAGGTTTCAGTTCGGCTTTAAATTTCTTTTTGCAGGTGACGCATTGAAGTGCTGGGACTGCAATTCAGCATACGATCCAAGATGCGGACGCAACTTCGACAATATAACACTTGCCTTGGTAGACTGTGACCAGAGGCAAATTTCCATGCCCAATATGCAAGATAAGAAGCCCATGGTTTGCCGGACGCTAACGCAAGAATTAGGTAAGAAACAAGTCAAGTGATAACAAAGTCAATACGATTGTTATGGTCATGGTCATGGATTTGCATTGTATGTCTTAAAAAACGCAGTCAATCAATTTATTTTGACAAAGCTAAAGAATGTATTGAGAAGCGTTCGAAATACAGCTGATGACGTTCAGACAGGGAAATCCTACCCTTTCAAGGTAGCCACTGCCCTACATTTAACGAGGTCATGTCATAAAGACGTTCTTAAAACCCGAGACTCTCCTCTACCACATCGAGATCAATAACCCCTTGCTAACAAGAACAATCTAACCGTGAAAGATGGAGTTACTGGACAAATAAACAGACACCGTGCCGGAACTAAGAAAAGATTTAACGATCAGTCGATAAATGTTTACGACTGACCTCGGGGCAAACGAAGGCATCGTTCAGGAATAAAATCTCGAAAAGAAATGCCAGGTGTTCCTTTCTTGGGGGAAATAGGACAAGGTTCGCTTCGGAGAACACGGTGTGGGAAAATCGATAAGTCGTCGTGGGTCTTCCTTGGGAATAATGGATTATCATCCAAAGAGCACCGGAGCTATAATTAGACCTTGGCAACCGTAAATAAAAAAATGGAAATAAATACTGAGGAAAAATCGTTTTTGATTGATACCCCAACCCTAAACGTACACAAGCAATAGGGAGTACTCGTTAATCCTAACATAAATCTAGTCAAACAAATAATGGTCAATCATGACACGTACAAAATAAAACGTGCTATTAAGCAGATGCACTGTAAATTATAGCTACCCTAGACTGGTTTCATTTTGGAGATTTTTCCTGCTGCTCTTTTTGCTTTGTATTTTACGGTGGGGGCAGGAATTTCAGTTCTGAGCTCTGTAACAAAGTATTACTTTCGAAACGTCCTCACGAAAATATGCAGCCAGCGAAGTATCCCCATAACTAAATACCCCCCCCCCCCCCAAAGAATACCCCCATGGCACAGCATCTCAATGGTGAGATGTCCCCGTTACAAAACACCCCCATGACAAAAAAAAACACGGAGAAAGGCTCCCAATTATAGATTTAGTAGTCCGCTGTGGTCTCCAGGTTCATGATGGAGGTAAAACAACTTAAGTGGGTTCTCCACTGACAATAGTGAGTCCGTCGTAATCGTGCTCTTTCGGACCCGGCGTGTTCTCATTGGCTGAAGACTGCCTAAATGGCTGCTTCCGACAGCTTACGATTGCTAGTGGAGAATCGCCCTCTAGATAGTCTCATGAGCAGAAAATAGCGGATGTGGAGTTGCTTAACACATTTAGTGTCCGCTCTGCAATCTGTCTTGTCATTGGCTCTAACTCACCACTGGCAGTTCTAGGTCCTTAAAGGACACCTGAATGAAGAGTACCAAGTACCATCCCTATCTGTATGACTTCCGTTAACATTGCCTCCAGAAAACCCGATCCATATACTAAATAGTGTTTCCAAGCTATGATTTTTGCTCCATTTTGCATCTGTCCTTATTTCAGTACCGAACAATTTTAGAAATGAACAAATGTCTCCAATCAACCCTTCTTCTGGAATATTTTTTAAACAGTTAAGCCCAAACGTATATCTAGAAGAAATTCCAATACGATCAGGCCAGCGCTGTACAAGATTTGAATGAATTGCACTTTTTGTCTTAACGTCTGCATGTGCAAACCTCCAGAAACATAACATCCCTATTTTGAAAACGTCACGATCAGGAGAAGAATGCTCTCCGTGGCCATGTCTGTAAATGCATTCTCCATGGTGTGTTCAAGTATCGTTTCATTGTTCAGGTGTCCTTTAAAGCGCGAAAACACGGGAACAGGCATAACCGGGTTTTTGGACAAGTAGGCTCCATGAAAGCAACACGCGCAGGAGTCTAAACAGGCTCGGAACGAGTCAAACAGGGAGAATGTAAACATCAGCGTAGTGCCGTTTACAGTGGATGGGACTGGCACATGAAGTTTGAAATCTTGGACATAAAAATTGATGGAAGGATTAGGAACGCAGAGGCAGGGATATAGAGGTAGTTTCTATTGGTTCACGACTGTCTCTGGGTTAGTAACAATTTCGCTATTTTTCACTATCGCTTTTTTTGCGACCCGGTAAGAGGAAAAAAACAATGGAAGACCCAATGAAACATTTTAGAGATTTATTTTGGAACTGAGACAACCCGTGATCAGAGATGGGCAAATCGATCATGAGAGGATTCGAATCTGAATCCAGTGCTAGATACGAGTCCGATTCCGAATCCACCATTTAATGCTGAAAATTCGAATCCGTATTCGAATCCGACCTTAACAAAGATCAAACCACGCACATTACAGTTTAAAAATCAAAGATGACAAAAAGCACTGATATCTAAGCTAATCAGATAACGTGATATGTTTGGTGTTGGAGACCAAAAAGTTGGACGGAAACTGGAAGGATGTAAACTAGGAATTTGAGCGGATTCGTAAGATTGTGGGTTTAGAATCCGAGTCCAAATCCAGCCTGAGAAGCACAAGATTCGAATTCGCTAATCTCTGCCCGTGATGTGCGGGGAAGCTGACACTGGATGTTTCTGGTAAACGGTCGAAAGTTGAAGGTATATCTGGATGCTTACACCGCGAAATTAGGATTCTATTTTTAAACGGGGGGCGGGGAGAATGAAGATATTTCTTCTTCAGATTGTTTAATTTTTAGCTGAAGACAATACCCGAATCATCCGCAGCTGTGGATGGCTTGAAGACGACTCCATCGGTACCTGCGTCACGAAAGTGGGCACGAATCATGTGAGATTCACATACTGCGCATGTAAAACAGACGGCTGCAATCCCGCAACAACTTTGCAAGTATTGCCATCTTTAATGGGCATATCATCGATTATGTGGCTTCTCGCTTAGCGCGGAAGAGACTTAGGGTTGTGAAATAGACAGTGATGGATTTAGACGTTAAAAAGTTTAGAAGCAGCGATCTGAGGTACGCTTCACTTCACTCAAATACTTCATGAAGGAAGGCAGTGCGGTCTGACGTGTGATAGTCAGGTCCGGTTGAGATCAAAGTTGAACTGGTCTTCCTTGACATTGCTCCTCCTTCCAATTTAAGCTAATGAGCAACATTTTCTGTTTGATTTGCCCCTTTATGAAAAGAGATGGAATATTTCGTCGGAGTGGTCTTTGCGCTTCATCGAAGTTGATAAATACTCAAACGGATCTCGGTGGCGTTAACCGCACTACGTCTTCGATTTTTTTTATTCTGTTAAATATGTTGCATTTGTTAATTTAGCGGTAATGTCTGGGACTGCGTAAGTTGTAAGGAAGTCTAGTGTTGGAAGTCTGTAAGCAAGTTCGCTAGTATATTTTTTGTTGTTCCAACGTGGGCTCGGTAATCCGGTTCACCACTACATAACAGTAAGCTTTTCCCTCGCAATCCGGAGCCATTCGAAAACCGGACACCGGAACCTGAGCCGCCAAATATCCGGGTTACTGTGAAAAATTAGTGATACCGTGTGCCTATGAATCAAAATGGGCGAGTCTCTGCCCCTCGTCTCAATAACGCTTGGCCAACCAATTTTCCGGGGTCTAGTTTTCGAAAGAGCCAGAGTCCGCAAAGGCATCGCTTGTTCTTACCATCTCGAACAATTTACTGCTCCCAACTGATTACTGATTTACGCACTTGCACCAACACCCAAAAATGATCGGTCTTAGTCCCATGCACATCCCGAAAGTTCCCACCATGTTGAAGTTAAATTTTTAATATTAAACTGCAATAAAAATAAAGGTTTTGAAATTTAATCATCACTACCCATAGCTACGAAAATTGTCGAAGGAAAGCCACTACTGCAACAAGAAGTGCCACTGAGAAGGACAAAGAGCTGGCGGAGTTGCACTTTGGCCCTGTGTTGCAGTTGCAAACGGTCGAGATTATGCCGCCACTTGACTTGGTTGTAGTGCAGCCATTTATATCTTCAGACTTGCCAAGCAGCCACCCACAGGAACGAATAGTGCGCGTGGATTCCTTGACTAAAAAAGAGAACACATGATGACGATACTATCCGATTCAGTGATCGAATTTACTGAAATTATCTGATAATTTCTCGATGCCATAACCGAGGCCATAACTATTCAGTATATTCACAGGGATTCGATAGTTATACACTGTGGTCGAATACGACTCGGATACACAAAGCTAGCATCTCTGACGTCTCGTCTTCCCGTCCACGAAGTTTGACTCGAACCGGAGCATATCAGCAATTTTCCGGTTCCCGCCCTCCTCCTTATACCGTGGCCGGACCAGACCGAACGCTAAATAACGAATGGGACGCATTAATTTGGTCCTGGTCAACTTGCATCCCGTTTAGCCCATTCCTTTGGTTTCTGTGCACATCAAAAACCCCCTCCAACTCCCCCAAAAACGTGGCTGCATGTGGTTCGGACACATGTTTTGCATATCTAGGTCATCAGTTCTTATATCCCATAAAGTTTCACTCGAATCTGGCCACCTGTTCGCAACCTACGGATCCCCCTTGAGCTCCATAAAAAATAGTCGAGTCCAGGAACGGAAGTTTTCTTAGGGCATTGTGTGGGGTTATTAATCTATTTGGTCAGGTCAGTAATATGCCCACCAAGTTTTATCGTCCTTGGCCCATGTGGCACATCTTAATTCCTTTTCTAGCTTTTAGCTATTCGGATTAAACTTGATTGATTGATCTAGAAGTGTCGTAACTCGCGATCAACGGATTTCGTCCAACTCCCCCCAAATAGCCCAGATAAGATCTGGTTCTGTCGAGAAGTCACCTAGGGCTTATGCTTGTTTTCCCTACCAAATTCTGTCCCGATCCCTTGACTCTGAGCATTTCACGAGATTTCTGGGCCCTCCTCCAACTCCCCCACAAGTATGCGATCCGGTCCGGACCCTACGATTTTCAGATCGGGTAAACAACTATTCTCAGGGCAGTCTGTTCTGGTCCGGATATGCCTACCAAATTTCATCGTCCTAGCACCGAACTCGCGGTATCACCGAAATCCGATTCCCCCCTCAACTCCCCCACATTGCCCAAATCCGTTCCGGTTATGTCAACGATGTATCTAGGACTTGTGCTTTTTCTTCCCACCAAGTTTTGTGGCCCGATCCCTCCACTATAAGCGTTTCCCAAGATTTCTAGTTCCCCCCTCCAGCTCCCCCCCCCCCCAAAGTCACCGGATCCGGTCCGCATTTTAAGTGGGTCGTCTGTGGCACGAGGTTTTTCCGAATATCAATTTCATTAATATCCGATCACCCGTTCAGAAGTTATAAATACCTTAAGATTCCAGATTCCCCCTCCCACCACTCTCCCCACGATATTTCCTTTTGGTCGGTGCTCATATGGCAATTGCAAGTCTGGGTCAGGGGAGGAAAGTAGGAATTTTCCATTTCGCGGGTTTGTTCTGATTATTTCTAAGCAAAATCCTTGGAAAAAGAATGACCATGGGCCCTTGGAAATCATAAGAATGTAGCCTACCGTTTGGTACAAACTATTTTATTTTGAACTTGGCTGTGATGATGCGCACTTTAAGGACATTAGAAATTGATCTGCAAGTAAGCAAAACCCCTGAGGCAAAAATGATGATGAGCTCATCGGGATCGCGAAAATGTATCTTTTGCTCAAAAGTATTTTTTTATACTTTAAGGAATTCATATGTAAGCAAAACTTGTGGAATAAATGGTCATCGACCTCGGGGATCATGAAATGTATAATAAGGTCAAAAAATATTATTTTCACTCTGTGGTTAGGATGCGCACTTTAAGGGAGCTAGAAGTTCATTTCTAAGCGAAACCCTTGATGCAAAAATTACCATGGAAATGGATCATAAAAATGTAAATGTTACTTAAACGTATTCTTTGGACTTTGCGGTTAAGATGAGTACTATAAGGGGTGGTGGGATCTGGGAAGTGACCTTTTCTAAGCCAATCTTGTCGATTTTCGAATGTTCCAGCCAAGTTTCGTCGTCAAACTATATCTGGAAGTACTTTAACTCGGGATCACCGGAATGCCGGACCCTCCCCCCCCCCCCACAGTTCCTGAATCCGGTCCGGTTCTGTCACCTAGTTCTTGTCCTTGTTCTTCCCAGCAAGTTTTTCCCGATCGCTCCACTCTAGAGGCGTATCAGAAGATTTCTGATTCTCCCCTCTGCCCCCACCCCCTAAACATTCGTCGGACTCGGTCAGACTTGAAATGGGAGATCTGAGACACGACATCTTTCCAAACATCAAGAAGATCCGATCAACCGTTTGAAAGTTATATGTTCAGGGTTCTCCCTCCCTCCTGCCTCCCCACGATGGTCGGATTGAGGAACTGACAGCTTCCAAGATAATCTGATCTGGCCTCTGATAAGCCTGCCAAGTTTCATCGTCCTAGCCCACCTCGAAGTACCTTAACTCCAGATGATCGGAAATCCGGAACCCCTTCCAACTCCCACCACAGTGCCCAAATCCGATCCACTGATAGAAATCAGTGATGTAGCTTGGGCTTATGCTTGTTCTTCCCTTCCTGATCGCTTCACTCTAAGCGTGTCGCAAGATTTCCGGTTCTCCCCTCCGACTCACCTCAAATTCATCCTATCCGGTCCGTACTAGAAATGGGACATCCGAAACATGAAATCTCTCGAAGTATCAAGTTTCATTAAGATCTGATCTCCCGTTCAAAACTTATGTATACCTCAAAATTGCAGTTTCCCCCTCCCGCCACTCCCCCCATCGATGGTCGGATCGCGGAACTGAGTATTTCCAACCTAGTTTGTCGGGTCCTTAATACGCCTGCCAAGCTTCATCGTCCTAGCACATCTGGAAGTACCCTCACTCGCGATCACCGGACTGACCGACCGACCGACGGAAAAGTGATCGGTCCATGGTACTTGGCCAGAAGGCAGGTGCCATAAAAAACCGTCTCTCTGACTTTGACCACTGTCGGATGAAAACCAACGAGCAGAAATGGAGGCGTGGGTCGAGGACACAGTCAGGTCTGGATTTTTGTTTGTACAACGGAATATTGCTAATCTAATAGGCCTACCTTTGCTAATAGGCTTACATGGGCTGTAGGAACACACTAAGGATTGCCCATAGCTCGACTCGTGAAAGTGTCGAAATTCCTGGTAAAAAGGTATTTTTGGAAGGGCGGATTCCGGACGAACTACTTGTCCGGCGAGAAAATGGTTTTCACTGTCGTGCTCAAAATGCCTTCTTACCCCACAATCGACTATCACATTAGCTGTTTAAATTTTTTTTGTTTGACCCTTAATTTGAACCCCCGCCCCTAAATGTAGGACTACAGAGCCCATCTACGAACTTGACGATACCCTTGACCCAATGAATCCTCACACCAAGTTTCATCAAAATATCTCATTTCCTTCGAGAGTTATCCTGCTCACAGACGGACATTTTTGCAATGTCATAGGTATCCCTCCACCTACGTTTTGGGAACCCAAAAACGTGTTATAAAAAGTACCGCGGTAAACGGACAACCACGTAGCTTGTATGAGGTCACACTATCATAGCGGCGAGGTAGATTGTAGAATTTACAAACTTACGGCTTTGGGGGGTTTGGCATGGTACTTGCCAACGGTTACCCTAGCGTCAGTAAGCAAGTCTGATACAAGTTGTTTTCAATGGCCCTCCCAGCCTTTTCGGTCCTCAATTATTCTTTTTCTATTTTCGTTCCTATTTCCTTGTGTAAAAATAAATAAAGAATAACAAGAACAAATAAGCACCAGAACCCTCTGTAATATCTCTGCCTGTAATCTCTGTAAAATGTCCTCGCGGAGTCAAATAAATTCCTTCTGCCCGATGCAGAAGAGCGGAGGATAGTAGCTACTTGAGACATCACGATTGGTTACGCACCAACTAAGGTAAGGGTAAAGCACCTTCTAAGAAATTTCCAAAGTAAAAGCCGATTGGCCGTCTGAACGCGCTGCAAAGCGGGTCAGAGCGCCTCCTGAACTAATTCCTCTGACGTAAGTAAGTAATTTACTACTGACCCGCCATTTTCACTAGCAGAGCATGTAGAAAAAAAAAAAAAAAAAAAAAATATTTTGTATTATTATATTAGACTATAATCTTTTTATTTCATTCTTGGCCAGAAAAGAGTAGAACATCATGCGCTGGCTGCGCCCAGTTCTCCATGATTTTTGATAGAGCCGACGAAAGTTTCAAAAGTTTGACGCTTGCATCTTTAACTTGGAACTGCTCCGTTAGCATTTGGCTATGGCATAACTTTGGCAAATAAAGCAGGTGCTTCGCATACTTAAAATAGCACTTTCTCCTCTTTGCAACTCCTTCTTCCAAAGAACACGCGCGACATCAGAGCGAAATAAAATGGAAGGGGCTCAAAAAGAGCTGTATAAATTTCCTAAAGCTTTCTAACTGTAGCGCCCACAGTTCGGGACGATGCGTCCATAAGCGGTACGGATAGATTTACATACGTCTTGAACAACCGAAGAGCAAGTTTTGAAAGTGCCGATTTGAAGGTAATGCCTAGCCATTGTAGAGAGTCGTCGAGCTGATGATGGATGAACCAAGAAAGATTGAAGCATTGAAAGTATTTGAACAGTTTGACGAAGGGTTGAAATGCACGTACTTGCATTTGAGGGGTTGACTTCGAGGCGGATTTTGAGAAGTTCAGATGACAGCTTACTGATGAGTGCGGATCGGCCACGCCTTACTAAGAGCAAGTCATCCGCGTAGGTGATGTAGCTAAAGGTATAGTCATATGCGCAACGGCTAAGAGGAAAGAAGGCGGGCAGCAACTCAAAGCTGAGCAAATACATTTAGTTCATCTCAGTTTTTCGGGGAACCCGTAGTCATTGCATGAGACCAAAGACGAAGGTTCTGTTGGCTTGTTTGTTCTTGATAATAACAATTAGGTACTTTAAACTTACTTGTTTGGTAAATAATCCTGCAAAATCCACCTCTGAGTTCAGGATCTCCAGCAATGTGAGCAGGTGGGGTGTCGCATTGGCTGGCCATTGGCAAATTAGTACTTCCAGGGGCCGGTAGGGGGGTGGTGCAAACTGCCTCGCCTACTTGTGTTGTCGAGTTGCATACGTAACACATCAGTGGTGTAAAATCGAGTTGTAGCTTGGGTGGTTCCGGGTTGAAGGCTCTCGCTGGTGGAAGCTTTGGTTCTTGGGTGGGGTCGGATAAAATTGTGTTTTCTTTAGTAACGACTTCCGCAATGGTCTCTTCGGTGGCTTGGTTTGGCTTGGAAGGGTTTTCGTCATCGTCGGACACAGCTGCAGGTGTGGACGCGAGGTCTTGTCCAACTAAAAGAGTGTGGTTGTTTTTTTTCAGTTTAGACGAAAAGTAGAGGATCCCCACGGGTGGGAAAAGAGGACGGCTTAATTACCCGATCTGGACCCAGAAAACAACTTCTTTGACAGATTACACCAGCCAGGAATGCATTTTTTTGTCAAGCTGACCATTACACAACTCTATCACCAAAAGGAAGAACTAGCTTTTACAACGTAACTTCCCAACCTTTTTTTTTAGTTCCTTCACCGTACGATGCAGAGCAATTACAAGCTTGACGGTACAGAAATCGTGAATCGCTGCTTAGTTATAACTCCAGAGAAGAGCAATAACACTAGAAAGTAGCTAACACCTACGCTTACAAGCTTAGCAAACGGGCCATACTCGTGGTGCCGCCCACTAAGCTTGCTGCATTCAAAGCAGGACAAAACTTGCATGTTTAGAGATTTCTAGTAAAGCTAAGATGCGGTCTTCTCACGTCGAGGAAACAAGGGAGGTTGAATTTTGTTTTGCTATGTTCATAATATGAAGTTATCATACCCAGCGCTGGTGCACGACTGGATGAGTTTCAGTAGAGACGTTCTCTATCGCCAGTGGTGCTAGTATCGCTCATAATCATGTCTGTGTTAGTTTTCGAAGTCTTGGAGCTACTTCCCAGTTACTCTGAACTCCAATGACTGGAAGCAATATAATCATATCTGATGAAATCATGTCTGAAGAAGGAGGGGTCACAATCATCTGAATCGCCAGTAGCTTAGCTCTGTTTCTTTTTTGTCCCAAAACTATCCCGGAACCTCAGGAAAGAGAGCTAAGTTCTCACCTTGGACACATGCTTTTCTATCTATTTCTCACCCTTCTTTATTGTAACCTCCTATATTGGACAGGGTGAACCTAATTAAGACTGAAAAAATGACGGGTTGTCCACTCTCGATTCTGGAGTAGGCCATAGCAAGCGCCCGGTGCCCGGCCGAAGCCGGTTGCCACGTGTTACAATATTAAATTAGCACGGTAAAAGATGAATGGCCTAATTTATTGCCGACACGGCTAGTTTCGGCTGGTACTAGGTCGGTGCCGGCAAATGGTGTACAGCAAGTGCCGTCGAGTGGGTAGTTCCTCGGGAACAGAGAGTTCTTGTAAATTGAGGTACGCTCAAGAGGGTTATCTTGATCAGAAGCATCCCGATCAAAAGCATTTGTTGGATAAGAGCCGTTTATTTGGGTGGCTCCCAAAATGGGTTGTCGACAAAACGTCCACATTCGAAACGTCCCCTGACGAAACGTCCCCGACGAGAAGTCCCCGTGACAAAACTTCCCCGGTCGAAACGTACCCTGGCCGGGGTTGCTCACTCCCAAAAACGATGTACACCAAGTGGCGCGTGCCGCGGTGCCGAGCCGGTGCCGCGGTGCCGTGTCGGTGCCGTGCCGGTGCCGCGGTGCCGTGTCGGTGCCGTGCCGGTGCCGAGCCGGTGCCGCGGTGCCGTGCCGGTGCCGAGCCGGTGCCGTGCCGGTGCCGTGCCGGTGCCGTGCCGGTGCCGTGCCGGTGCCGTGCCGGTGCCGTGCCGGTGCCGTGCCGGTGCCGTGCCGGTGCCGTGCCGGTGCCGTGCCGGTGCCGTGCCGGTGCCGTGCCGGTGCCGTGCCGGTGCCGTGCCGGTGCCGTGCCGGTGCCGTGCCGGTGCCGTGCCGGTGCCGTGCCGGTGCCGTGCCGGTGCCGTGCCGGTGCCGAGCCGGTGCCGCGGTGCCGTGCCGGTGCCGTGCCGGTGCCGAGCCGGTGCCAAGCCGGTGCCAAGCCGGTGCCGGGTTTTTTTTTACTTCAAATTACAGTATTGTGATAAAGCACGATTTCTGATGTACATGTAAACAAATTTCATCAGATATTGGCCGAGAATGAAGTCGGCAATGTGTGTTGAATACAAGAGCTAGCAGCTCATATGGTACTTGCAAGGCTGGGTCAGAGGATGAAATTTAGGAATTTGTAAATTCTTGGGTTTCTTGTGTTTAATTATAAGCCATACCCTTGAAATAAGAATGAATGTGGGCCCTTGGAAATCAAGAGAATGATCTGGTGAAAAGTATTTTATTTTTGCACTTTAAGGGCACTAGAAATTCATGTGAAAGCAAAACCCTTTAGGCAAAAGTGACTATGGGCTCATGGGGATCACGTAGTTGTATATTTTGCTCAAACTAATGCAACCTATAATACTAATGCAACCTACTTCCGTAATCATTACATATATTTCTAAACCCGGAGACCCACATTTCGTGCGGTACATTCTAACCCCTCTAACAAAACCTCGCTGATTTTCTCACTTGCCGTGTTTTGCTACCTTCGATGTGTATCACGCTGTCGACGGTTCGAGACGGTTGCGCGACGGTTGTCTGCGAGAATTTTTTCCATCAGGAAAATCGGTTATGCAAATTGTTTCCCTGTTTCGCTAGAAGTCAACGGGTCTCGGAAAAGGCTTAAAACAGCCAAAACAGTTAGTTATTTATTGAAAGCACAGCATACTTAAAGTATTCAAATACTTTAAAATACTGTAAGTTGAAGAGTGATTAGTGCGAGGGGTCCTTTAAGGGAGCTGGAAATTCATTTTGAAGCAAAACCCTTGTTTCACAAATAATCATGGGCTCATGGGGATCATGAAAATATATGTTTTGCTCCAAAGTATTTTCTGTACTTTGTGGTTATGATGAGTACTTTAAGGAATGTGGTTGGCTCTATAAAAGAATTTATGAACCAATCTTTTCCTTCCTTGACTACCTACTTAGGCTAACTGGTACATATATTTAGCCACAGCAAGTGCATGAAAATGGCAAAGTTCGAAGCACGAACGTTCAAATAAGCATACCTCTATTGCACTCCCAGAGTGTCTGATGGGGAAATTGACTTTTTCCAAGTTAAATATGCCTGCCAAGTATTATTCTTAGCACACTCTACAAATATAAAAAAAAGATTGGTCGCCACTGAATTACCTTCACCAGAAGCAAAATATACTGAAGCTGACTCAAGTTTTGGGCGATATTCGATACCGATAACGATATATCCATGTATCGGACAAAATATCGATATCGAAAGTAAATATCGATATCGATAACGATATTTGTTCATTCGTAAAGATTGCAATTAATCCAACATAACCCACACTTATATATACGAAATTGGAGCAATGTGTATTCCGCAATTCCTTTCTTATTTATCCGGAGTTCGAGATGATCCAGTATGCGATATATCGGATATCGATCGATCGATATATCGCACCAAATATCGATATCGAAACCTAAATATCGCTATCGAAAACGATATTTGTTCATCGTAATTATTGTAAATAATCCGAACTAACCTACACTTATATATCCGAAATTGGACAATATGTTTTCCCTAATTCATTTCTCATTTATTCTGAGTTTGAAATGATCCAAGATGCTATTTAATGAAAATTTGGTTCTTAGATTTTGGCGAAACGAAGCATGGTAAGCAAATATCAATATCGATACATCGATTATCGAATATCGAAAGTGAAAATATCGATATATCGATTGTTGAATATCGAAAGCGGAAATATCGATATATCGATTATCTAATATCGAAAGTGAAAATATCGATATATCGAAAAATCCAAGTATCGCCAAGCACCAGTACCAAACCATGGTTGACCACTTTGCGCATTTGGTCAACAGCATCTCCTCATATCTAGTTCAGCTTCTTCTTCGGTTGCATGTTTTCAATAATTCTTTCATTCAAGTACCTTCGTTATTGGGCGCCAGATACCAGATACCAGATGGCGAAGAGTAATCTGCAGAAAATTTGTCCGTGGCCGGAAAAATTGTCGCCGGTGCCGTGCGGTGCCGTGCCGGTGCCGTGCCGGTGCCGTGCCGGTGCCGTGCGGTGCCGTGCCGGTGCCGAGCCGGTGCCGAGCCGGTGCCGAGCTGGTGCCGCGGTGTTGCGCCGTTGCCGTGCCTTTGCCGTGCCGGTGCCGTGGTGCCGTGCCGGTGCCGCGGTGCCGTGCCGGTGCCGTGCCGGTGCCGTGCCGGTGCCGTGCCGGTGCCGTGCCGGTGCCGTGCCGGTGCCGTGCCGGTGCCGTGCCGGTGCCGTGCCGGTGCCGTGCCGGTGCCGTGCCGGTGCCGTGTCGGTGCCGTGCCGGTGCCGTGTCGGTGCCGTGTCGAGGTGTACACCGGTGGCGGAGAGTGAGCAACCCCTCGGCCTGCCTGCTAACGTGCTAGAACGGAGCTTTCCACTCGAAAGCAGAAACATGGTTTGATGAAACGAAAGGTTCGCTACACAACTTGAGATGGTCCTCTCCGACATAGGCTATACAACTCCACTTCACTTCGCATACCGTAGGCTCTGGCTCGAGGACAAGCAAAAACCATCATTATTGGCCCCAGGCAAGAGTTATACGGAGCTTTCCAAAATGTAATGTCATGTTCATCAATACGGCCTAAGGTCCACACTTTCCGTAAAAACCGCACAGGTTAGACCCTTCCCAGTTACCAGGAATAAAATGAAATCGGAGTCATAGGAAAAAAAAAAAAAAAAAAAAAAAAAAAACGAGGACAAAACCAAAGTGTTGCTCTCGCAACACAATCAGAGTATCTACTGTATAATCTGAAGAATCAGAGCATCTACTGTATTAAATTACCTACCTGTGCACCCAATAAAGACAAGGCCTGCCAGCAAGAGCAGAGTCCTACTCATTTTCACAGTAATTCCTGAAGATTCCAAAAGAGCAAACAGGACAATCAAACGCAGTAGGACCGACCTTCTTATCAAGAATTTCTAACAACGTTTCTTATCGCCGTGATGTGTCGTCACAATTATCTCTGAAAATTAGGCAATTGAGTCGTGAATGTGTATTCTGTGGCCCGGAGAAGTTTTACAAAATCCAGACTTCCAGCCAGCCGGAAATTTTAGCTTAATTTGCACTTCGGAGCAAAATAAGATCTGTAGATCTGTTGAATGCTCCTGAGTTGAATCGGTGGTATCTCATAGCAGGTATAAGCAGGACGGGATGTCCCACTCATATTTCCAATCCTTCGTGGGACACTCTTTGTCTAGTACCTTCTTGAATGCATCAGGGGCTGGGGCTGAGACTGTTGCTTAACTGCCAGTATTTGACTCATAAACATGATGACGAAAACAAAGGAAACAAAAGGGAAATAACGCCAGAAAAAATGGGCCAAAAAATCTTCTTCCTATATTGGCACGGCAAGCAGAGAATGGTCAAGGGCAGCAACAATTTGAGCACGTCCCAACGTACGTCTATGGTACTCCAACGTCTGAGCGTGTCCCAACGTACGGGCATCGTGCTCGTACGTTGGGGCACTATGCCCTGCAGCAAAGGCACGGTAACCGAATACAAATCTGTTGAATTCAAAATTAAACGGAATTTCGCTGTTCAAACAGAATTTGTGAGAATACTATCCTTGCTCCATAGGCCATGGTACCCCGACAC
Organism: Branchinecta lynchi; assembly: GCA_023053575.1. NCBI lineage: Eukaryota > Metazoa > Arthropoda > Branchiopoda > Anostraca > Branchinectidae > Branchinecta > Branchinecta lynchi. The sequence goes on from JAKZAP010000001.1 coordinate 26,131,137, forward strand.
CTTACCCGAAAACTGAGGATTTGTGTACGACTGGTCCTGGGCACCTATGACGTCACACATAGGTCAGCAGACTAAAGTTTGCAGCAGCGCGGCAGTTCTTCTCAGAAGTTTACAGGCTAGTATTTGAAATAAAACGTCATGCTTAGTGTTAATTCTTTTCGTCGTAGAATTTAAACAAAAGAAATCTCGACGATTGCACACTTCGCAAATTTATCTCCGATCTCCGTCAATTTAACAAAGGACATATTTACAAAGCTCTAAAACGTCAACTCCAGAAAATAAGTTTCTTATCAATTCTGTGCATTAAGATTCATTGCTACAATTCTGAATAATAGGTTGCTATCTAGTTCATCTGCATAACACCAAGGCATAAATAGTATTAAAAAGAGAAGAGGCAATTCTCAATAAAACTAGAAGCTCCAACCTTAACGATTCAAAATTCTGGAACCCACTAAACGGAAAGTGTTTTCAATCTGTAAGTAAGCTTTTGAACTGGAGCAAGACTGGAGGCGGCACTTGAAGATGACTTACCTCAACTACATTTCTTTGGCCATGAAAAGTATAGAGTATGAGTTTTGAAGAAGTGCGTCTATTTGTTTCTATAATAACTATTTTGCATGCGGTTGTAATCCGCAATTCCGCGTCGACCAAACAAACGAAGTTTCCAGCCCAGTGTTGCCACTTGTCGGTCGCAGAATTCTACGGTTTTTCACAAATACGTGTTTCTTCGACAAAACGAGCCCTGAGCGAGCCATGCCTGCGACTGGTTCCTTATAAGTAAAATAAAACTAAAGCAAAAAAGTTGGGGCACATAGTTATGAAAGTGCCAAAGCCAGATTTCTCGTTAATAGTTGGTGAAATGAAAGGACTCAGATTCATCGGCACCAGAGGGTTACAGGTTTCTGCGGCAAAGATCATAGGTTCCGTCAGAGAAACAGTCAAAAGGTTTGTGATAAATATCCGAAAAAGTGGATCCGAGTTTGTTATATGCATAGCAGCCCTGGATCTCTATATCCGGTCTGCCAGAGTTACTGTGAGATAATGCTTCGTCTAAAAAAAAAAAAAAAAAAAATGGGATTCAGGAAACATTTGAGGCCACAAAAGTTTACTCGAAATCCCTATTTTTCTAAGACCTAAAAAGCTACACTAGAATGGGCAAGTTTTACAAACCTCTATCCGACAAAGCTCTGCCATGTTTTTTTGGAAGCCCATGGTTCCAGGTGTGAAGAAAGGGGCATTCTGTTGCGGCGACGGAATAACTTGAGGTCAATCTTATCTTCAGCCCACTACCTTGGAAATGGAACGCAGAACTTGCGCTTGCCACTCGGCCCTCTTCTCACCAAATGTTGCGCTTCTGATCTCAATTATTCTCCTGCGATTCTCCTCTTAATTTTCCTATTTCGCGTTGTTCGTCTATGGAAATGAAGCCAATTCTCCTTTGCTTGCGATATCGTAAGGAAGGCTTCGCAATTTGCAGAATCGAGATGTTACTGCTATAGTCACTTCTCGATTCCTCGTTTCCCTTTCTCAATAGACCTTCTTCAATCAAAAAAGGTAATTGGTAAGAGAAATTAGAAGGGAAAACTGAATTTACTATCAAAAATGTAACTAATGTTGTCAACACTAAGAAGAACAATATTGTTGTCTCCAATATGTTTCTAGGTTTGTCAAACCAAATTTATTTTGAGTTTGTTGGTATTCTCCCTGCATTCATAATCAAGGGCGGCGCAAGTGCATTTTCGTTAGGGGGGGGGGGGGTGCAGAGCCAACATTTTTAGCGAATCTTTAAAAATTCTACCGAATCCTAGAAACTGACAATTCGAGCTTTTATTTTAAATTATGAAAAAGAAAAGATTAAGTACAAAAAGTAACACTAAATTGAACTGAATTTTAGATATTTAGATACTGTCTACGTACAGACAGAGTATGGTAAAGAATGAGAAAAGAAAAAACGTCACTAAATAGGAACATCATGGAGCTCCATGGGTGACTACAATTCTGTTTCAAATTGCTGACGGATATCAGGACAGCTGCAGACGGATCAGCTATTCAACACTTCTCAATGAGATGGCTGTTCCTTGTTCAGGGAGGGAGGCGTAGCAGATATTTGGCAAACAGAAAGAAACTGAACAAATTTGACGAACATTTTCGTTACTCAATCAATCAATCAATCAATATCTTTTAATTCAGTCTACAGACCATACAGAAAGAAAAACACACAAAATAAACAAGACAAGTAAACAACAAAATTCCACATCTCACCGCATTGGGAATGTGTGGACTGACAGAATATGTCGCCACAATGGCAGACTGTGGTGGATATGGTTGCTAGCAGTAACGCAGTTTACGGAAAGTGTGGACCTTAGGCCGTATTGATGAATATGACATTACATTTTGGAAAGCTCCGTATAACTCTTGCCTGGGGCCAATAAGGATGGTTTTTGCTTGTCCTCGAGCCAGAGCCTACGGTATGCGAAGTGAAGTGGAGTTGTATAGCCTATGTCGGAGAGGACCATCTCAAGTTGTGTAGCGAACCTTTCGTTTCATCAAACCATGTTTCTGCTTTCGAGTGGAAAGCTCCGTTCTAGCACGTTAGCAGGCAGGCCGAGGGGTTGCTCACTCTCCGCCACCGGTGTACACCTCGACACGGCACCGACACGGCACCGGCACGGCACCGCGGCACCGGCACGGCACCGCGGCACCGGCACGGCACCACGGCACCAGCACGGCAAAGGCACGGCAACGGCGCAACACCGCGGCACCAGCTCGGCACCGGCTCGGCACCGGCTCGGCACCGGCTCGGCACCGGCTCGGCACCGGCACGGCACCGCACGGCACCGGCACGGCACCGGCACGGCACCGCACGGCACCGGCACGGCACCGCACGGCACCGGCGACAATTTTTCCGGCCACGGACAAATTTTCTGCAGATTACTCTTCGCCATCTGGTATCTGGTATCTGGCGCCCAATAACGAAGGTACTTGAATGAAAGAATTATTGAAAACATGCAACCGAAGAAGAAGCTGAACTAGATATGAGGAGATGCTGTTGACCAAATGCGCAAAGTGGTCAACCATGGTTTGGTACTGGTGCTTGGCGATACTTGGATTTTTCGATATATCGATATTTTCACTTTCGATATTAGATAATCGATATATCGATATTTCCGCTTTCGATATTCAACAATCGATATATCGATATTTTCACTTTCGATATTCGATAATCGATATATCGATATTGATATTTGCTTACCATGCTTCGTTTCGCCAAAATCTAAGAACCAAATTTTCATTAAATAGCATCTTGGATCATTTCAAACTCAGAATAAATGAGAAATGAATTAGGGAAAACATATTGTCCAATTTCGGATATATAAGTGTAGGTTAGTTCGGATTATTTACAATAATTACGATGAACAAATATCGTTTTCGATAGCGATATTTAGGTTTCGATATCGATATTTGGTGCGATATATCGATCGATCGATATCCGATATATCGCATACTGGATCATCTCGAACTCCGGATAAATAAGAAAGGAATTGCGGAATACACATTGCTCCAATTTCGTATATATAAGTGTGGGTTATGTTGGATTAATTGCAATCTTTACGAATGAACAAATATCGTTATCGATATCGATATTTACTTTTGATATCGATATTTTGTCCGATACATGGATATATCGTTATCGGTATCGAATATCGCCCAAAACTTGAGTCAGCTTCAGTATATTTTGCTTCTGGTGAAGGTAATTCAGTGGCGACCAATCTTTTTTTTATATTTGTAGAGTGTGCTAAGAATGATACTTGGCAGGCATATTTAACTTGGAAAAAGTCAATTTCCCCATCAGACACTCTGGGAGTGCAATAGAGGTATGCTTATTTGAACGTTCGTGCTTCGAACTTTGCCATTTTCATGCACTTGCTGTGGCTAAATATATGTACCAGTTAGCCTAAGTAGGTAGTCAAGGAAGGAAAAGATTGGTTCATAAATTCTTTTATAGAGCCAACCACATTCCTTAAAGTACTCATCATAACCACAAAGTACAGAAAATACTTTGGAGCAAAACATATATTTTCATGATCCCCATGAGCCCATGATTATTTGTGAAACAAGGGTTTTGCTTCAAAATGAATTTCCAGCTCCCTTAAAGGACCCCTCGCACTAATCACTCTTCAACTTACAGTATTTTAAAGTATTTGAATACTTTAAGTATGCTGTGCTTTCACAAAAGAGCCGATGATAGATAAGGGGTCGTAAAAGGTTCCCGGAAGTTGCACAGGGTTGCCCCGGAGTGAAGTCTCCCCCATTATCTCAGTTTGACTGACACAATAAAATACATGCGCCAGTTGATGAGGAGAAAACCTGCGATTTGATTCCAGAGCAGATGAAGGTTTGTACTTGTTTTAGTAGAAAGTAAAAGGTGCGATCTGTTTGGACATAAAGTTATGGAACCATATTTCCATGCTTAACTAGAATAAGGCAAATCGCCATTCTTTACTGACCTTTCCGGCAAACACAACCTGAGGGATTCCTGTTGGAGTGCAGCTTCTGATTGTTTCCGATTTGGCCCGGAAGCCCGAAATTTTACTAAAATTATTCGGTTGTTTTCGATACCAGAACTATTCGGTATTGTGATCGGGATTCGGTATAATTGCCAGGATTCGGTAGCTATCACGAATAGGTTAAAAGAATTTACTGAAATTATTTTTTGGTGTCAGAACAGCTCGGTATATTTATGGAGATTCTGTAGCTTTTATTCGGTGTTGCCAGTTGCCAGGATTTGGTAGTTTTAAAGAATCCCGAACTTCGGTCTGGTTTCGACGAAACTATACAGATTTATTCGGCATAAATGGGCTCGGCAGTTATACAGAATGCCAAATAGGCAAATGATCGGTTTCAAACCTCGGTCCGATTTCGACGGTATTTTACAGAATCCCGAATATCAGTCCATAATTATTCGCTATATACTTATCCTGAATTCCGAGCTTTCGTCCAATTTTGACGGTCAATCCTAAAATCCGATGAAATGCCGCAGAGAAGCGTACTCTCATTTGTGGTCATAGTTAGTACTGGGTAGCCTACATTAGCTACAAGCTGCTGCCGGGACGTCGCTCCATCCGGTTCTGATGTTTCTTGAAATTCTTGGAATCTTGCGGTTTTAAAACACGCTAAACGATAGAATTTATATGGAAAGCGGTTAAATTTAAAAATTGAACATATAAACAGTAAATAGAAGCTGCTACTGGAATCGTGTCCGGCAATATACTGTCCAAGTGGGTGTCGCAAAACGAAGCTTTGTAGCTGTCTAATCATCTTTCACGCTGCCCTTTAAAACTGATGTTTGATAACTATTCGAGTGAGCCAACGGTCATCGACCTTATAGGATGTCAAGTCCAGAGCAAATCCAGTTCTCACGTACCTAGGACTTCCGATCGTAGATTCAGTCTAAACCAATATAGAAAATTATTGATAGCTCATTTGCTGAAACGCATCAGTGGAGCTTATGTACGTATCTTTTCCGGAAAGTTGCGATTCAACCGGAAGGTTATAACGTATTCCTACAGTGCCACGGCTCTTCCCCACGTTCCATGTCTTTCCCCTTTCTCGACCATCTTCAGCAGCTTCTATTTACTGTTTATATGTTCAATTTTTAAATTTAACCGCTTTCCATATAAATTCTATCGTTTAGCGTGTTTTAAAACCGCAAGATTCCAAGAATTTCAAGAAACATCAGAACCGGATGGAGCGACGTCCCGGCAGCAGCTTGTAGCTAATGTAGGCTACCCAGTACTAACTATGACCACAAATGAGAGTACGCTTCTCTGCGGCATTTCATCGGATTTTAGGATTGACCGTCAAAATTGGACGAAAGCTCGGAATTCAGGATAAGTATATAGCGAATAATTATGGACTGATATTCGGGATTCTGTAAAATACCGTCGAAATCGGACCGAGGTTTGAAACCGATCCTTTGCCTATTTGGCATTCTGTATAACTGCCGAGCCCATTTATGCCGAATAAATCTGTATAGTTTCGTCGAAACCAGACCGAAGTTCGGGATTCTTTAAAACTACCAAATCCTGGCAACTGGCAACACCGAATAAAAGCTACAGAATCTCCATAAATATACCGAGCTGTTCTGACACCAAAAAATAATTTCAGTAAATTCTTTTAACCTATTCGTGATAGCTACCGAATCCTGGCAATTATACCGAATCCCGATCACAATACCGAATAGTTCTGGTATCGAAAACAACCGAATAATTTTAGTAAAATTTCGGGCTTCCGGGCCAAATCGGAAACAATCAGAAGCTGCACTCCAACAGGAATCCCTCAGGTTGTGTTTGCCGGAAAGGTCAGTAAAGAATGGCGATTTGCCTTATTCTAGTTAAGCATGGAAATATGGTTCCATAACTTTATGTCCAAACAGATCGCACCTTTTACTTTCTACTAAAACAAGTACAAACCTTCATCTGCTCTGGAATCAAATCGCAGGTTTTCTCCTCATCAACTGGCGCATGTATTTTATTGTGTCAGTCAAACTGAGATAATGGGGGAGACTTCACTCCGGGGCAACCCTGTGCAACTTCCGGGAACCTTTTACGACCCCTTATCTATCATCGGCTCTTTTGAAGCATCAGGCAGTCAGGTCGGAGACCAGTTGAGGCCTATGACGCCTTCCGAGTAATTAACATATGATGTTATAATTCCCTTGGCTACCCCTTACCCTGTCCATTACCAAGAGTGATAAAATCATATTAGATCATCTTTACAACCTTACTAATTGGACGACGGGGAGAGCCTTTGAGAGCTTGGGAGTTTCTGACACCGCGAAAGTTGTGTGAGTACGAGTCAGCGTGCTGCTTCCTTGTTCTGATCAAAAGAAGAAGAGCACATGACAAGAGACGTTTTCTCAGAGTCAGTCCTCTACAACCATCAAGAGTCCCATGCCCTTTCTTGTCCTGGGGATAATCGTTCAGCTTCTGTATCGATCTGACCCACGTTTGTTAAATTGCTGGTTTGCTGTGTTCGCCTTCATCTTTTTGGTTCTCTCTAAAATAGCAGGTTGGGATAGGGATAGAGCCTTCACTGATTTCTCAGAGACACTCCCAAGGATTACTCCACCACAACAAGACCTAAGGTTTCGATGGAATCCCAAAAATCTTTTATTTGATATAGACAACTAGGTCTTGTCTTCACCAGGCTAATCATTAGAGAAAACCAAGTTCAGATATACCTCTATAAGCCATATCTATTTTGACGATACTGACCCAAAATTCCTGCTGTACTTATGCAAAATTTCCGGTTTCGGCCGAATTCCGAGGGAACTACTTGTTCAGCAAAGAAAGAAAATTCAGAATCGAATTCAGCGTACGGTATCTCCTTATAAACAAAGAACATCTAACCAATTTCAAATAAAACTTTAGCTTCTAAAAAAAACGGCTACACCCGGCTTCCGGACGAATTATATGTCCGGTAAAAAATAATTGTCATATACAGACTCTATTTCAAATAAAACTTAATACTTTTTACAAATTTTCCGGTTTTGGCCGGATTCCGGGCGAATTAGTTGTCCAGGTAAAAAATGCTTTTCACATATGTGTTCAACAGGTCTACTTACCCCTTAATCCAGCATTTAATCAGCTTCTAAATCAAACTTTAACTTTTAACCAACTTTTCGGTTTTTGCCGGATTCCGCACAAACTACTCGTCCGGTGTTGTGTCGGTCTCTATGTCAAGCGTCGAACTATCTCTATGTATATAGCAAGACAATGGTTTTCGCCATCGTGTTTAGCTTGTATTCTTACCCTCTAAATCGAACATTTAATAAACTTCAAATGAAACTTTTACTTTTAACCAACTTTCTGGTTTTTGCCGGATTCCGGGCGAACTACTTGTCGGACCAGAAAATGTTTTGCATATTCGTGTTCAGCATGTCTTCTTACTCCATAATCGACTATCACATTGTTTAAAAATATTTTGTCCGACCCTTAATCTGAACCCCCTTCCCGACCCCTAAATGTAGGGCTACAGAACCCATCTGTGAACTTGATCTTACCCTTGACCCAAATAGTCCTTACACCAAGTTTCATCCAAATATCTCATTCCCTTCGAGAGTTATCATGCTAACAGAAGGACAACTTTTACGATGTCATAGGTATCCCGTTTTGGGATCCCAAAACGCAATAAACAATCAAACCGAAGATGTTCAGAAGCTCAAATGGAATGGGTTTATTTAGTAAAACGTCAATTTACACATCATGGCATCAAACAACAAGAATAAATAAACAGACGCAAAACACAGACTAGATATTAAATAGTGGGTCGTAGTTTTAGGCCGAACCCGACCTTCTTTGGTCAGACGACGGTCCAGGAACCCTCCCCCGGTACAAAAAAATCGTCTGCCTCAAGTTCCTGAGATAAGACCAGCTTTGTACAGCAATTTTACCATCACCTTAACTGCCCTTAACCCTAACTTGCACCTTAACTGCCATTAGAAAAACGTCGTCCCATTCCAAATCCTCTTATGTCCCATGGTCTGCCGTTAATGTTGTCAACATCTAACGCAGCGTTCACAAGTACAGGAAAAGTTGAACAAAATCCGATCTTGGTGACAAGACTGTATTTATAAGCAGAGGGAAAATAATAAATTCTTCAAACCAAAAAATTTGACACAAATAAAATTCACTAGTCACTAAAAAAATGTTCTGAGAGCATTTACGACATCAGTCCTGAAGACTGCTGTTCTCAAAAGCTAGCTAGACTTTTTTTTGTCTTTTTACCAGCGCCGCCGACGAGATTCATTCCAAGTAGACTCTTCCCGCTAGACTTTTTTTCTAGTCGTCTTCACGAACATCGTTTCAAATCGACCGTAATTCCTTTGTACTCGACGGGATTTCTTGTCCGTGTAAACACTACATAAGTTATGAGGGTCCTTGATCCTACGTTTCAGAATATTTTGCTTTTATTTCGACTTCATGATTCATTATGTTACATCCTAGAATCAGTTTTTGTGATCCACAAGACAAGCAGACAGCTGTTCACCAACGCAGCAAATAGCTTTAATACTGATCCTCAAATTTGTCATGGTGTACTGCGTTTTTCCTTTCTATCGCGCATGCGAGATGTCAAATTCAGTCATAACGGTCATCTGGCGGATTTTCTTTCGGTTTTTTATAATTGGTGTATAGCCAAAATGGCATAACAAATTATCCTTCTAGGTTCTTCCCAGGCTTCAATCTCTTTAAAAACCGATCTGAAACAACTCGCATCAGCACATTTCTTATAATCCTCAGAAGTAAACCTCCGTTCAGTTCTCTACAGGCTGCGTTAAATTACAGCTTGACTTTGTGAGTTTTTCAACAACACCATAGATGCGTGACGTCATTATGAACGTTGTGTTGTCCGCGGAAACGACAATTTGTTTGAAACGTAAATTATTGCGCAAGTCAAAACCCGGTAGGAAAGCTATTATTGGGTGAAAGGTAGGATGCTCACGGCCTATTAAACCAGCAAAAACTGCTGTTCGCATTGTTGACACTTTAAGGCTAATAGGATAAGACCTTTCGAAAGAAAATCACACCCAAACAAAAATGTAAGATGTTGATATCTGGGCACGTTCAGTTTTGCTATCAAATTTTTTATCTGAATAAGAACAAGCAACCGATCCTATCGAAGTAACATGGGAACGCCTACTTTTGGTACATCCAATGAAGTTATCGACGAAACATAAAAAACAGCCAGCTGCTGGCCCTCTTTGACGATGAATATATGATGGACTCTTGGTTGTGCCGGAATCGTGACATTTATCTCAGCTAGTCCAACAACTTTAAACCCACCGACCGGGTTGACACTACCTCAAAACCCACGAATTTAAATCGCGACCTACCCAGTCTTGTACAGCCCTTGCTTTTCCTACATCGACGGGCATGCTGGCAGGGGTGAGCATGGGGACCATACGTATGGAGCGTGTTCAATCCGACTTACCGTAGTTACTACGCAAGGCGTCACGAATTCTGGCTTTTTGTCATCAAGGCTGGAACGATTTTTCTATTTTCCAGCAGAATATCATGCCACGGGCAAATCCGACCAATCACGTTACAGAGATCCGTAGTTACTACGCTCCCGAGCGTGGTAAGCGAATAGTTACTATTTCGAGAAGGTTGGAACGGTCAACGTAGTAACTTTTGGTGGGGTTGGAACGGAAATAGTAACTAATAGTTACTATTTGTAGGAGGGTGGAACACGCTCATAGGTGTACGTATAATAGGTGTTCCAAAGAGGGGTACTAATAATTTTAATTTATAATGGCTTATGTTATCTAGTGTTACCCTTGGCGAATTAGGTGTACACATGCGTATAGGCAAAGTTATCAAAAACGGGCTGTTAGACTTGGCCCATCCCACCAGCCCACCTCCTTTGATGAAAATGAAGAGTTGGCAACGTTAAAACTCGCGGTGTACACATTATGAGGCCTTGCAGGGGTTCCTCTCACTGTACATAGTCATTCTATATTCCGTCAAACCGCACAGGGACCAAACTACCACAACCAAAGTTCAACAGTAACCACGTACACACTACTACAGTCACGTTAAACATCTTGTTAGATGACAAACTACACTGAGAAGTGCTTTACTGGCCAGAGGATATGGCAGTAACTGGATTGCCATAAAATACCACATTGCCGCACTAGAAATGGGCGTATCCGATCACGAAAGGATTCAAATCCAAATCCAGGGCTAGGTACCATCCGATTCCGAATCCATCAGTTCCAGCTGAGGATCAGAACCCGGATCTGAATCTGACCTTAATACATCTCTCATTGACCATCAATGTGATTCTAAATTATGAGCCTCTATGGAAAATATTTTTGAGTGTTTTGCGATTATTTTATATTTCTTTGTTCTCTTCTACTGCACTTACGCCTTGGGCAGTGCGTCACAAATCCTTCATTCATTCATTCACATAGGTTATATAGTTTAAAAATCAGAGGTGACAAAAAGCTCTGATATCTAAGGTAATCAGATAATGTGATAGATTACAAAGGACGGTTTGTGGTGGAGACCAAAAAGTTGGATTGCCTAAGCCCACTGTGTAAAAATTGGGAAAACGGTAACCGGAAGGATGTAGTCTAGAACTTTGGGCGGATTCGTAAGATCAAGGGTTTGGAATCCGAGTCCGTATCCGGCCTGACAAGCAGGAGATTCAAATCCGGCAAAAAGCACGACTTCTGGATTCGAATTCGCCCATCTCTGTGCAGCCAAACCACAATTTGAATAACGCAGCCTTTCACCTGGTTCCCAAAGACTGCGAGTTTGCGTCACAACACTGCGCGTCATAAAGCATGCTATGTTTAAGCGCCGTACCCTGCGCAGTATGTGCTGCCCGTAAATGAAACACTTAATTCTACTGAAATTAATATTTGCGCTCATTATTGTACTTATTTTCGTAAGAGAATGGTTTATAACATCTGCGCAGAGGCACTACATTTCTGTGGCGAGAAACACATATTCGAAGCAGTATTTGTGAATCAGGTTCGACGACTGCACTGGATCTCCCGGCAACCCTGCACACAAACGATATATACAGGTTACAAGGATCAGGATACAGGATACAAAGAATCACCCCACAGAGGACTCATTTCTCCACTCGGTTCAAAACGAGATATTGCACTCCAGAAAAATTTGTCAGCGATCTGAGTATTCTTATCTTCACTGACGTCATAGACGACAGTGACGTCATAAAATTCACTGATGGAACCCGCCCTGGTCCATGACGTCTTGTAAAGCTCTATAGATCATAAATTGCTGATCCGACGGCAGTTGTAAGACCTGAAACGAAACAAAAAAATAGCACCGGAACTGGAACAAGTAAGTTCGTCTTCGGGATCGGACACTCGGAATAGCTGCGTTCCTTGCAATCACGGCTGTCACTGGTATTTTGTCGCCGTTATCCGGTTCTTCTCTTGCAACGCATTTTTGGTTCAAGGGTGGTTAGTCACGTTTGAGTGCTAAAACGGCCTAAATTCTGGTTTGCACGAAACCGAGAAACCCCGTCCAATTTTGACGATAAGTTGCTTACTTCTCGGTAAGGCCGGGCCTTACCAAGTTCTGGCTAGCTCGCACCGGTGAAATAAAACCGGACACCGGTTAGTTCAAAGACGGGTTATAAGACTGGTGAGTGGTCACCGTTGGATTCAAAAATGCCCTTATAAGAATAAGCGGAGCACCTGTGAGAACTGCCGTGACAAAGAACGCGGCTAATCTTGCGTCCCAATTATCGGGAGATAAAGCTTGTATCCTACAATCTGTTCCATACACGTTTTTAAGTGTCCGATCTATTCAGCGGTAAGGTAAGGTACAATTTTAATGGCAAATATAAATAAACCTGGTGTTTCTTAAAAGCATCAGACATGCCAGTGGCATAAAGAACGACGCTTCACTAATTAATTTTACTAATTTCAGCGGGGCTAAAACAAGTTCGAATGATTATGTCTAATGAGTCAGATACGTCAAATTCTCATTTATGCTCACGCCTACACAGATGAAATTATGACCATGGTAAAATAAATAAACTTTACATTACTGGGGTGACCAGATGGTGTTCTTTGTAAATAAACGAAAGTAGCCTAACTGATCCAATTGCGTTTGTCGGGTCTGAAACAGTACTAACCAATGATCGTAATGTTAAACATTTCATAATGTTACAAATAAAAAATAAAATAAAACTAAAAGACGATTTGCTACTTTTTAATCGTAATTTGCCATCATTACACTGATAGAAAGGTTATATTGTTTTAAGAGGTTTGTGGTTTTGTATGAATATGCGTATCTAATGTTATATTTCTATAATTCTGTGTTTTGTAAATAACTCACCGATTTCGGGGAAAGAATCAATAACAATAATAGTTGCTTTTTTTGCATTAACCTAAAGTAACTCTTACCCGCTAACTGAGTGCACCCTTGTCATTTTTCCAGACACCGGTTAACTGATTAACCCAGTTAGTGAATCTTAGCAAAGACCAAATAATCTGATATAACCTCCGTCTCCCTATCTCTATAATATGACCATGCGGAGTCGACTATTTCCCCGTACCCTGCCGGATGGCAACGAGCGGAGGTTAGGAGCTACGCGGCACATCACGTTTCGTTACCTCTGAAATAGCTATATCGCTGTGAAGCCGCGAAGAAGAAACTTTCAAAGTCCTCGTACAAGTGATATGAAATGGGATAAACAGGTCGCTGCAATGCTTAAGAAAGGTAACATGTGCCTTCGATCGCTTAAGCTTCTGTCGCGATATCGGGTCCCCGCAGATAAACTAATACTGTTTTTCATTTGTTTCATCCGCCCCATCCTTGAATATTGTTGTCCCGTCTGGCATTTCGAGATCACCGGTGATCAGTCGGACGAGCTGGAGAGAATTCAATACCGTGCTCTTCTTGTCTGTTCGAAATCCCCTAAAGTCCTGTACATTCAGATCTTAAAGGAGTTTGATTTAGATGCACTTGCAAATCCTCGTCTCAAGTTATCGACAGTTTTTGGTACTAAAATCCTTGAGAATCCCGTCCTGCGTGACATCCTCCCTCCGGATTTCAGCGCTGAGAGGGTGAGGCCAGCAAGAGCGGTCGCTTTACCAGTACCGAAATTACAGCCCCACACGCACAGCCACACTCGTTACGTGAACAGCTTTGTGCCTAGTTTCGTAAAACTGTATAATAACAAGAATGAATTGTAAATGACTTTAGTGTTGTTGTTTGTTAGCTTTCGTAATTATATAGTTTTCGTATAGAGTTTTATTGCACGACCATGTATTTGTATGCATGTTTATACTATTGTTAACCATATAACTATCGCAAGTGGACATATTTACTGACCGAGCTATTGTCAGCTGAATTTTAGATCTGTTTCATATTTTGTTGTTTACGTTGATGTGACACGAAACCTACTAGTCGGCTTGTCCGTGTTATGGCTTTCTTGAATATAACTGAATTGGAACTGAAATGAAATTGAATTGAATGGAATCTAGCTCCGCTCAGTTTTGTCGGGGTATCCATTCATTGTCGCTGCATGGGACCAAAGACGGAGGTTCTATCTGATTATTTGTTCTTGACCTTAGTAAACCTGGTCTCAGCAGGGTACTCGGTACTCGGCAGGAAACCAGGTACAAGGATTACAAAAACGACAATTGACGAGCTAATAGATACCCGGTAATAGCGAAACCGCAAACACGCAACTACAATCATCCGAAAATAGTAATTGGCTGATAACTTACTTGTGATAGGAGCTTCTGCGGGGAAGGAGAACGAATGAAGCTGGATATGTAGACATTAACAAAGGTGGCCATTAAGAACTGACAGTCGAATCTATCCATGATTCCACCATGACCGGGGATAATATCACCGAAGTCCTACAAATACGGGAAATTAGACCTGGCTCACGAGTGACAGCCGGCTTAGCCCAGCCAATACAGCGTGGAAAATGGCGACAAGCAGCTGCTGCGTTCTAGACTTCATAAATGTGAGAATTTTTTTGACTTGCCACAAAATCAAGCTCACTCGCAGGACAAGAGGGCTAGGCTATCAAATCATTCAGACACATATCTAGAGCGTGTTCCACCCTTCTAAAAGTGGTAACTATTTTTACTATTTTCGTTACAACCTCGTGAAAAGTTACTACGCTGACCGTTCCAACCTTGAAACAGCAACTAACAGTAATATTTGCTTACCACGCTCGGGAGATTAGTAAGCACAGCCCGTGGCACGATATTTTGCTGAAAATAAAAAATGCGTTCCAGCCTTGACGCCAAGAAGCCAGGATTGGTAACGTCATAATAAAAAAAAAAGATTCAAGGTAATGTCGCGGGTAAATGATTTGTCGCGGTTAATCCCAACTCATCTTGGTCGTTTGAACCTGGAAACTGGATGGATTATGGTATATTTATAACTTGTGAGTTGATGTTTTTATAGTTTGTAGTAGAAGAAAATGTCCGCCATTTGGCCTCGAGCCTTCTCTCTGCCAAATTGGCTCTTTATGTTGAAGTTATTTTGAAATAAACAGAACTTGAACTTGAACTCATGAACTCAAAAATATAACGGCACAAATTACTTCAATCCAGCTTCAATCAGTATCTCAAATATTGCAATTTTGTTGTATGCCTTCACGTGTCAGTGTTGACACTTTTTGACAAGATATCTAGCGAGAAGTATTTATACGAATATATAGTTTATTAATTTTTCACATTGTTTTCTAGGTCCTGTGCATTCACCACACCACCAAAAGGTAAGTGTAATTTACTCTCGGATGATATGTTTTATGCATATACTGCATCTGCAACACTAGGGTGTTAAATTTCATGTAGCTACACTAGTTGGCCAAGAACAATATTCCGATTTCTTCAGAGAACGATCAAGAGTTCCCATGATTCACAGATACTCCAAAATGATCTTCACACAATTGAACTCTGGATGCAAGTGTGGCTGATGGAAGTCAACGTCGAAAAAAGTCACCATCTTCGCCTGGGACAATCTCACTTTAAAACTTTTTATACTTCCAACAGCCATACGTTACCCGACTGCTTGACCCAACGGGATCTAGGGTTCCTGATCGATGGGGATCTGCGTTTCTCTCAACATTACAACCTTACATTGAAAAAGTGTAATAGAATCCTTGTTGTAATTCGAACAAACTTTACATTTAAGCAGGATGGTTTGTTGTCACCTCTTTTCAAGTCGATGGTTCGCCCGATCGTTGAATATGGCCACACTACAGTAAGGCTACATTACAATTGTGACATTGAGGCTTATGAAAAAATTCAATGGAGAGCTACGAAGCTCGTACCAGATCTGCGCGATCTTCCCTACCAAGTGAGATTAGCCAAGTTGTGCCTTGCCTCCATTGCATACAGATTTTTTAGAGGAGACCTGATTGAGACATTCAAATTAATCAACGGAAGTTATGACAATTTTGAAGTGACTGATTTAGTAAGATTCAGCATTAACCGCCATCATCGGGGGCACGCGTACAAGCTTGCAAAATCAAGATTCCACAAGGACGTTTTTAAGTCGGGTTTTGGCAACAGAATTGTCGATCCTTGGAACAGCCTTACCGAAGATGCGGTTAATGCTGAATCGATCAATAGTTTCAAGCGCATTGTTGATGGGATTTTGAACTCTGATCAGTTTGACTACTCAAAATTTCTTAGAGTTATCTAGAGCCGAAAGCCTTTTCTCTTGCTTTGTATTATTATTATTAATGTCGCTTGCCGGTCCGCGACTAAACCAACCGGAATGAATTAAACCAACTCGTCAATCCGACTTTGACATAACAACAATGAGTCACGACGGCAAGCGCGATGAGTTAGTGCTTTCTGCAAATCGCAAGATAGACAAAAGACCCCTCTACCCCCCCCCCCCATTTTGGGGACAATCTGTGCAAAGGAGTGTATCACTTAACGAAGACATTGAATCGGTGCAAATCAGAGCGTGCCGAATTATGGTAGGACTGAAATATTTTGGCTGCAAAGCTTCCCTCCTGTTATTAAGGCTAGAGCCACTCGATTTCCGCCGGGGAAAACCTAATTTTATGCTTTGGCCGGTCAATCCTTTCCAGTGAAAAGCACAGAGACAAAACTGCCCGAACCAGCACCGGTGACAGGAGGGACGCAACACCAGAACCTCTTGGTGACATTCAACTTATTTTAACCCGTTAAATGTAACGGTCGACATATTTAGTGCCAATTCGGCGCAACAAGTTGTATCACTTAAAGAGCGTGTTCCATCCTACTTACCGTAGTTATTACGCATGACGTCACGAATTCTGGATTTTTGCCATCAAGGCTGGGACGATTTTTCTATTTTCCAGCAGGATCTCACGCCAGGGGTGAATCCGACCAATCACGTTACAGAGATGCGTGGTTACTACGCTTACTACGCTCCCGAGCATGGTAAGCAAATAGTAATTATTAGTTATTCTTCCGACAAGGTTGGAACGGTCAGCGTAGTAAATTTTCGTGAGGATGGAACGGAAATAGTAACTAATGCTCTTGTTTACGAAACGCTTGGCAAAATTTCTCAAAATCAGTCTTATCCCATAAGTACAATCAAAGCAGAACTCAGAAAGTCTTTTTAATCATCCCCAATATTTGTTTTCTAAAAACCAACGACACCAGCAATTCCAAAAAATCGACTCACCACCGAATATGAAAGAAGTCCCTTTTTGAAGATGGTGATATATCGGCGCATTCCTCGTTCAAGGGGACTCGTGAGAATACGAGGACCGGGTAGTCAGTCCCTGGGACAAACAAAAACACGGAGAATCCTGTTAGAAGGGTGGAACACGCTCAAAGTACATCTATCTATAAAAGTTGTGCTTGGCACATTGGTCCCTCGAGAGTCGAGACCGCGTGACTCGGTCTCGAGGGACTTTGTCCAGGACTCGGGGCGTAACTCGGTCTCGAGGGACCTTGTCTAGGATTCGGACCAGTCCTGACTCGTGACCGTGACTCGCTTCGGTGGGGAGGTAACTTGGCAGCCTAAGAGCCTCCCACATAGTCCCACAAGGTTGAATCCAGCTATGAGCTCACAGTCGAATGAGGGTTGAGACGTACCTTGATTTTGAAAGCCCTTTTGAAGCCGCTAGCGAAGAAACCTCCGAATGGTCCAATGATACTGCTGAATAGGGCAAAGTTGAAGGAGTGCAGTACAAATGGATACATACGAATCACCGGTTCGAGTCTCAGCTGGAATTTAAAAGTTTGATTTTAAAGTCGGCGGTTACTTGTGTAAACTCCACCAGCTCTTTTTTCCCTTTGCCACTGGATGGATCCACAGCCTTAAGTAGAGTAGATTGTACACTGTCAGAGATAACACAAGGATGCGTAGTTTCAAAACAACCCTTGGGATGTAGGCATGGGCACTGTTCCTGTTTTCTGTTTCTGTTTCTGTTTTTTTCCTCCTGTTTTACTGTTTACTGTTTTCTGTTTCAGGGACCCAAAATAAACAGAACAGCTGTTTTGAAGCCAGCTGTTTTTTTTCTCACCTGTTCTGTTCTGTTTTGGTGTATCCTGTTTTGCCCTGTTCCTGTTTTTTTTTACCTGTTTAAACAGCCAAATCTGTTTTTTGGGGGGCAACCCGCCTTATCTATACAACAAATTTTCGAAATGCCACATTCCAAAAGAGGCCAATTTGTCAACCTTACCAGTGACCCACGCGAAATGTGGATGCGATGACAGCTATCAAAAATATTGAGCAAGAATCAAGCAATAGTAGGAACAACAGCAAAAATGGGAACTTCAGATACTGTAAATATTTATTCAGCTCAAGCTGACGGCGAATTGCATTTGACTGAGCTAAATGTATACGTAGTCAGCTAAGTCTTAGACTACTGTTGCAGCTTTCTGCCGACCCTTCGTGGCAGCAGCCGTCTTCTGGTCCAATATGAAAAAGTGCGCAAGCGCTCAAACGTAATGTGTAAAAGTAAAACGTATATCATATCAGAGATGGGCGAATCCGATCATGAAAGGATTCGAATCCGAATCCAGGGCTAGGTACGAAGGCTAATCCACCATTTCATGCTAGGGATTCGAATCCGAAATTGAATCCGGATTCGAATCCGACCTTACCAAAAATTAAATCATGTTCATAGGTTATAGTTAAAAATCAGAGGGGACAAACAACACTGATATTTCAGGTAATCAGATAATGTGATAGATTACTTAACATATTTGGTGGTGGACACCAAACAAATTTGATTGTCTAAAGCCCACTGCGTAAAAATTGGGAAAACGGAAACTGAAAGGATGTAGAATAGAAATTTGAGCGGATTCGTAAGATTGAGGGTTTGGAATCCAAGTCCGAAAGCGAATCCAGCCTGAGAAGCAGAAGATTCGAATCCGGCCAAAAGGACGAATCCTGGATTCGAATCTGAATCCGGATTCGGATTCGCCCAGCTCTGTATCATATATTGTGTACGAACAGCCTAATAACCATTCGCCCTTGACTTTTAATTCATTGGTCAATATGGGCCCAGTTACCAGCGTTTGGATGGGGGGGGGGGGGGGGAGTATCAATGAAAGATACATCTAGATGGGTCTTTGGGTGGGTCCAAAGACCGATCTGGACAATGATGTTCACGCATTCCAAATTTCCACCTTATTACCA
This sequence comes from Branchinecta lynchi, assembly GCA_023053575.1. NCBI lineage: Eukaryota > Metazoa > Arthropoda > Branchiopoda > Anostraca > Branchinectidae > Branchinecta > Branchinecta lynchi. The sequence goes on from JAKZAP010000001.1 coordinate 26,150,300, forward strand.
GGCATGATTAGCAAGTTTGCGAATTTGGTCAGGCAATTTACTCTGGGCAATCCGGGCCCAGTTGCACAGAATTCGCAAAACAGTGACTTTAAAATTTAACTGAAAAGCCAATTAATGTTTGTGTCATTTCATTAAACATACTGAATTATTGGGATTCTACAAAGGGAATTTTTTATTTTCCACTATCTGCTCTAGTTATGACGTTCACAATATGTGCGGCGTCCCCACAACGCAAATTCTACTATGACTCGGAAAATTTTAATCTAAATACAAACGCTGCTTTTCGTTGGGCAGTGGTGAGATTGGTGAAGATTGTTTAGTGCCGGAACAAAAGAAAATTCATAAATCTTTCTCGTAAGGGGTGCAACAAAAATAGAAGCGCATAGAGGTACCACAGATCACACAGAAATTCCACTATTTGAAAAACAATTATTTGTGAATAGCGGAAGAACGAAGTAACGCATTTTCAGCGGCTCTTCAAGCTGTTTTAAGTGAATAAGTGATGGATAACTAGATTGTCCTATCCCAGCCTTTTTAGGTTAAACTTTAAAGGAAACATTAGTCACTGGGGGAATTGTGACCAATTGCCCTTGAACTGAGAGTTTATTGGGGGTTGAATCCCAAAAGTGACAACTAGACCCCAAGGCCCACAAGTACACCAAGTTTCAAATTAGCATCTGTCATGGTTCACGAGATAAGAATGCCAAATAAAACGGTGAAAACCGAGAACGGAAAACCGGCTGTCACGGCCGCGGGAGTGTTCATAAATGAACTTTCCACTAAAACCGGACATGTGACCACCAAGAAGGATTCACATGACGTATTATCTGTTCAGCGAAGTTATATGTGATTTCAAAAGACTAGTACTTTCAACTTCAAAAAGGCTAGAAAGGCTGAAACTAGCTTAGCGACATCACAACATCCGCACCGGTTCATGATGTAAACAAACGATAACTGGAATTCCTGACAGTATTTTTGGCACACCCTCAGTTCTATACGGAAAACTTGAGATTTTTTCAACTTGATGATGAAAGTGTAACTCCGTTTCACGGATTTTCGCAGAATAGTAGACTCACATTCAGCCGAGAAATCCGTGCGCGCGTTTTGAGCCACCGAGGAAAAGCTATTCGGTAATCTGATTGAACATGGATCCCTCGCGACCCTCCCCTCACACAAAAAAATTACCATCATCACCAACCACTGTCACGAAGTGAAGCTTGCTTAACTTTGAGTTTGTATGATCCGTAAACTTTAGTTTATTACCGATCACTATGACAAACAATCCAAGTGGAAAGGTAGGCTATGCGAAATTTGCTGTTAAGACAAACGAAACTTGCATGGCTCATTTTCCATCGGGAAAAAGTGTAATTCATGAAACGAACTCGAAGAAAGGCATCTGTGCGGTGCAAGGAAGAACTATTTAAGATACTTCATGGTACAAGGCAAACTATAGGCGAACTCTGCCATAAACATAATACAACAATACGGGAAATCAAAAAAAAAAAAAAAAAAACTGTTTTAAACAGCCGGTTCTGTTTTTTTTCGCCTGTTTAACAGCTGTTTCTGTTTTCGAAGTCATCATTTCTGTTAAAACAGAACAGGACCTGTTTTCAACTTTCCTGTTTTCTTTCTGTTTCTGTTCTTATGTGACCTGTTTCTGCCTGTTCCTGTTTGAATGCAAAAACAGAACAGTGCCCATGCCTAGATGTGATCTGTTATGATTTTTAAAACGATATACATTACATTTATGCATAACAGCTAACAAGCATTGCCAGGAAGAGCCAAAAAACCGCCCAAAAAGCATTTGCTGAATTTTCCGATATCACGAGGATACACAAAAAGTTAGCAGATACTTTTTCGGCTCTTCCTGGCAATGCTCGTTATGCATAACAGTAATGCATAACGTGTTCAAAATCACAGGAGATTACTCACAATTGTTGTATGTTGAAACTGCGGATCCCTGTGTTATCTATTATGAAACTCTCTCTAAATTCTCTCTAAAACAGTCAAATTAGAAAGGTAAGAACTTGATATCTGCGAAGAGGCCAAGTCTCGGTCTTCGTTTGACATCATCAATGAACTCGGGTTCTATTAATTTATTAGGCTGTTCCTTTCTAAATGTTTTTTTCTCTTTCTGGGATACGTAGGACAATCATGAAAGTAACGCATAAGTGCTGAAATATTTCGAATCAACGGCAGTTTTGACAAGGTTGACGCGGGCTATTTCACAAAATTTAACTGCGATAACAGAGACAACGGATTAGCAGTGCATCACACGGAGCTGTGTCTGCGTGTCTCGTTTTCGCGTGGATGATGTGCAGTTGACATGTGTTTTGATGATAACACGGGACGGATGATGTTCACCGTGAGCTGAATAGACGATTCTAGTCCAGCAAAATACAGCTGCTTCTGATCGTTATGGCCATCTTGAGCGTATCTGTTGTTTTCAGAGCTCTGTGTTCCAGAGGGGTTACCCACTCCACGGCACTTGCTGTGCACAATTTACCACCACCGACCCAGTACCAGCCGAAAACGGAGATACAGAGTTTTCTTTCTGGGACTTTTAGTCCCTAGCCTAAAAGCGACCAGTTTTTATTTATTCTTGTAAAAAATTGAAACTATAGTCGCTTGTTATCTTTCGGAAAACACCGTCGATAAGTTTATAATCGGTGGACGGGGGAAAGTAAATAGGAAGCGCGAGCAAGGGCCCGGATGACAAAACCCTCCCGGAAGGCCACCCCTCCGCCCAGGAATTATAGCAGAACCATACAAGAAGAAAAGATACCGGCAATTGGTTTTATTTACAAAATGAAGCGACGAAATAAGAAGATGAAAAGATACGAAAGAGTAATCACGGTAAGCCACGTAATTTACGTCCCAATGAATTTACACCTACTGGCCGACCTTCCCGAAGAACTGACTTCCAAGACGCCCCGCATGAACGGATGTCCCTACGTCCGACAGAGCCACGGAACGCCCAGATGACCTGATGCCTTTCGGACACCAGAGCACGTAGGAACCAGTAACCCCCAGAACGCCGAGACACGCACGCACGGAGGGAGATGAGAAGCCTATCCCTCTAAAAGGGACCACCCTATCTGATGATTCTTGATGTTCCTAAAGGAACCCCCTTATCTAATAATTCACAACACTCCCAAACTACACTGAAATCACAAAAGGTTGCCGAAGAACACTATCGCCTTATTCTGAGAGACAGGAAAATGAACTAGAAATAACAATTTAAATGATTTTTACTGACGTAAAAGTTACTGCTTATTGTGTTGCGAGAGCAACACTTTGGTTTTGTCCTCGTTTTTTTTTTTTTTTTTTTTTTTCCTATGACTCCGATTTCATTTTATTCCTGGTAACTGAGAAGGGTCTAACCTGTGCGGTTTTTACGGAAAGTGTGGACCTTAGGCCGGATTGATGAATATGACATTACATTTTGGAAAGCTCCGTAGAACTCTTGCCTGGGGCCAATAAGGATGGTTTTTGCTTGTCATCGAGCCAGAGCCTACGGTTTGCGAAGTGAAGTGGAGTTGTATAGCCTATGTCAGAGAGGACTATCTGAAGTTGTGTAGCGAACCTTTCGTTTCATCAAAAGATGTTTCTGCTTTCGAGTGGAAAGCTCCGTTCTAGCACGCAAGCAGGCAGGCACCAGTTTCAAATTGAAGATGGACTAAAATCTATAAGTGTTAAATATATGCGGCAGTTACCCGGCCCCACAGCCAACATATCTTCTTTGAGTGATAAATAGAAAAATCTACAGAGACAAAAAAGTGGCTTTTTCCCACGGGTCCGAAAGTGCTGCCATCTATTGTTTCTGTCCATGTCTGCGACGATTTCAGCTGAGTTTATAATTTTTTTTTTTTGCACTTTGATTTGTGGTAGAGTAACGGTATCAGATGTGCCTCTTAAACTTTAAAAGTTCTCTCATTGCTAAAGAAACTAGAGCTTATCCTTTGCTCCTTTCTAAGTCGTGACGTTAGAAAGTTGGCCTACGGCAAAAAAGTCAACTTTTGAACTAAGACAGGTAGAATTTTTTTTTCGACGGCAATCGATAGCCATTGATGAGCCGATCAAAGTATATGCCATCCATTTTTTGGTACAAAAATTCCTTCATGAGATACACCAGTTTGAAAATTTCAAAGGGGTTGACAACTTCATAGTAAGGTACATTGAAACCAAAAATAGGCATACCAGTTATGATACATATAGGGGACTTTTAAGCAACAGTCGACTGTTAGCCCATAATCATCTTCGGTAATGAGGGGTTTGCAGCTTTTGCTAGTTGGTATACCTGTTATTTGTTTCCGGTGTATTCGATGGTAAGAACAATTTGGTTCCCAATGGTAAGATATGCAAGGGACTTCTAAGTAATAATCGGCTGTTATGCTACAATCATCTTCTGCGATGATGGGTTTGCAGCTTTTGCTACCTGGTGTACCCATTATTTGTTTCCGGTTAACTTAATGTATATCACGGGAGAGGGACTTGTAAGTAGGAATCGGTTCACGAGGGGCTAGGAATTTTTGCAGATGGGTGCACATTGTATTCGATTTCTATAAATCTGACGGTACCAAAGTTTGTGTCGATGGTCTATCAATGTAACCGAGGATTAACTGTTTACACAACGGATACAAACGAAAATGTAAAGCAATGAGGTAGTTTCATAATAATTAATAGGGTCATCTATAGTATTTTAATCCTGAAAAGTTACGGATAGCTTTCTATTACCAACTAGATTATATAAGATATTGTTCCAAGTTTTCATCCGTCACGATGTCTACGATTGAAAAGGATAAAGTACAACTGACTGCAAAGTTAATTTAGTCCCTTCTTCCTATATTTTTTTGTTGTTGTTTTTACAACGCTGAAGAATACCTTTTGATCATATGATTATTTTTTTTAGAACATCCCGTTTAAAAAGATTATGCTATAATCATCTTCAGCGATGAGGGGCTTGCAACTTTTGATAGCTGGTATATCCATTATTTGTTTCCGATGAATTTGATGTCAATCACGGGAGACGGACTTGTAAGCAAGAATCGGTTCACGAGAGGCTAGAAATTTTTGAAAATTGGTGCACATTGTATTCGATTTCTGTAAATATGACAGTAAGAAAGTTTGTATCGATGGTCTATCACTATAACCTAGGCTTAACTGTTTACGCAACGGGTACAAACGATACGGTAATGTAAAACAATAAGGTAATTTTGTAATAATTAATAGTGTCATCTATGGTATTTTAATCCTGAAAAGTTACGGATAGCTTTATAATATCAACTAGATTATATAAGATATTGTTCCAAGTTTTCATCCGTCACGATATCTACGATTGAAAAGGATAAAGTTCAACTTCGACGGCAATCGATAGCCGCTGATGAGCTGATCAAAGTATATGACATCCATTTTTTGGTAAAAAAAATTCCTTTATGAGATACACCAGTTTGAAAGTTTCAAGGGGTTGACAACTTCAGTAGTAAGGTACACACTGAAACCAAAAATAGGCGATACCAGTTGTGAGACATTTAGGGGATTTGTACGCGACAGGCAACTGTTAGCTCATAATCATCTTCGGCAATGAGGGGTTTGCAGCTCTCGCTAGTTGGCGTACCTGTCATTTGATGAACAATTTGGTTCCCAAATGTAAAACATGCAAGGGACTTGTAAGTAATAATCGGCTGTTATGCTACACAAATCTTCAGTGATGAGGGGTTTGCAACTTTTGCTAGTCGGTATACCCATTATTTTTATCCGGTGAACTTGATCACGGGAAAGGGACTTGTCAGTAGAATCGGTGCACGAGGGGCTAGAAATTAGTGCAAATTGTTGCACATTGTATTCGATTTATATAAATCTGACGGTAAGAAAGTTTGTATCGTTGGTCTATCGCTGTAACCTAGGATTTACTGTTAACGCAACGGGTACAAACGATACTGTAATGTAAAACAAGGTAGTTTCGTAATAATTAATAGTGTCATCTATGGTATTTTAATCCTAAAAAGTTACGGATAGCTTTATAATACCAACTAGATTATATAGGATATTATTCCAAGTTTTCATCCGTCACGATGTCTACGATTGAAAAGGATAAAGTTCAACTGACTGCAAAGTCAATTTAGTCCCTTTTTCCGATATGCTTTTGTTGTGGTTAGGGCAATCGATAGCCCTTGAAGAGCTGATCAAAATATATGCCATCAAATTTTCTGAACAAAAATCCTTCATGAGATAAGCCAGTTTGAAAGTTTCAAGGGGTTGACAACTTCAGGAGTAAGGTACACACTGAAACCAAAAATAGGCGATACCAGTTGTGAGACATGTAAGGGACTTGTAAGCAACATTCGACTGTAAGCAACAGTCGACTGTTAGCTCATAATCATCTTCGGCAACGAGGAGTTTGCAGCTTTTGCTAGTTGGTATACCTGTTATTTGTCTCAGGTGTATTCGATGGTAAGAACAATTTTGTTCCCAATTGTAAGACATGCATGGGACTTGTAAGTAATAATCGGCTTTTATGCTATAATCATCTTCAGCGATGAGGGGTTTGCAACTCTTGATAGCTGGTGCATCCATTATTTGTTTCCGGTGAATTTATTGTCAATGTCGGGAGACGGACTTGTAAGTAAGATCGGTTCACGAGGGGCTAGAAATTTTTGAAAATTGGTGCACATTGTATTCGATTTCTGTAAATATGACAGTAAGCAAGTTTGTATCGATGGTCTATCGCTATAACCTAGGATTAACTGTTTACGCAACGGGTACAAACGATACGGTAATGTAAAACAATAAGGTAGTTTTGTAATAATTAATAGTGTCATCTATGGTATTTTAATCCTGAAACGTTACAAATAGCCTTCTTCCGATATTGTTTTGTTGTTGGTTTTACAACGCTAAAGAACAGCTTTTGATTATGTGATTATTCTTTTTAGAACATACCGTTTTAAAAGCTTCGATAAGTTGACAATTTCAGCATTTAACCGACAGCGAAGAAACAAAACCAAAGTGTTGCTCTCGCAACACTTTAGCCGGCGAAGCCGGACAAAGGTTGCCGCAACACTTCACGTTGCCCGGGCAACGTAGGTCTAGTTTTTACTGTGTACAAGCACTTCATATGTGAAAAGATGGTTGCTTTACCTATGAACAACATTCTTACAAGAGAACTGAACTCTTTGAAAGCCAAGACAAGTCTGCCGAAGGATTCTCAACACGAAACATACGAAAGCTGTTGTTGTTGTTAGTTCGAGGCAACGTTGTCCTATCTGTGTGTACAGCTATATTTTTAAGAAGGCCTTGGCTATACCTAGCCTATGTGTTTACAGTTTACGGTTTCGAGAACCTTCGCCACTCTGGTCTAGACGGATGTTTATGCACTGTATGGGAAATATTACTTTGTTAACAAAATACTACAAGAAACGTATAGCTACTATTTCTGTCATTGATCTTAAATAATTAATAGACGTAGTTGACTGATATTTAGAATAAGACTTTAATCGAAGATTACAAGTTCAGATCACATTCACAGTATTAGAGAACAGCTCATATAGTGCAATACCAGAGAGTATTTGGTTGCGAGAAAGTCCTGCTCTCTGGAACCAACAACACGTTGGCGGGTGCATGTGCATAACGTAAATGTTGGTTAGACTCCCCCCCCCCCCCACCCACAGCGATCATTAGAGGACAGTGGGGGGGGGATGTGCCGTTTCCTCACTTACCAGTTTGAACAACCCCGCCAGAAATCCGGGAAGGGCGTACTCCTGCAATCTGAAGAAGTAGGACCGTTCGCAATCCATCGACATCCTACCAATGTCATGGTCAAACGCGATGGGGCAAACGAAGAAATCATACTGGCAAAGGAAGTAGGACATCTGAAAACAACAAAGGTCAATGAATCGAAACAACGATACACTTATATGAATTATTCGAAAACTAACTTTCACAACAAAGGCACCGATTTTGACTTTGTCAACAAAAAAAGAGACCACCAGAGCAAGTTTTTTCCTATTTCACAATGTAAGAACAAGTGAACATTACGTAAGACTTAAACTCAAGTATGTAAATATGGATTAATTTTATGTTACCATCACCAAAATAACTAGAGCGGATAGTTTCAACCAGCGGACAACTTTGGCCTAGCTGTCCATGATCCAAGTGGAGAAGTGGGACCTCGGCAAGACGGGCAAGATAGAAGCTCCAAGTGGTGCTCTAGACCTGATGCTTTGTAGGCATACGAAGTTTTATCGTTCCAGTTTCAAATCGTGTCAAGCACTGAATTTAAACTACTGAGCAATCAGGGCCAAGACGCCCATGAAGGAGGGTGGAAATAGAATCAATTTCAAAGGCACGTATAGACCTTAGGGTCCGTAAGTAGGCTACATGACATTGCATCGTACCAATTCTAACCCTTGTCAATTTCTAAACTTAACACACTGGGGAATCTAGACGCAGTCGCCACTGAATCGGAAAGGTGGGCGGAGATAAAATATCGAAAGAAAGCGACCCCAAGCTTTGGTGGATGTTCACCTTCGATTACGGGAGCAAGTAAATTATTTTTGACTCGCCGTTTTTAAAGGAAGATCCGAGTAAAAAAAGAAAAAAAGGAAAACAAGGCACTAAGTTTTTTTTTTTTTTAAATCGTCTGTGACAAACAAGACCAAAGGTTCCGATAGGATTCCAAAGAATATTTATCGGTCGTCTTCATCCAGACTTATCGGGTCACAGTTTTTCAGAGATATTAGCCAATCCTTTTCAGTCTTTCGTTTTCCAAAATTCCCGGTTTTCACCGGATTCCGTCGATACGATGAACATAGCAGATAGATTGACTCAGAATAGCAGCTTACCCCAGTATATCGACACTCTTAACCGCTTTCTCAAGCAATTACAAGTATTACCAAAATCCAGGACAGATAAAATATCCTGATTCCACGTGTGTTGTTTTATCTGCTTTTGACATTCCAACCGGTATCAGACAAAACTGTAGTTAGAAAAATCCGGTATTCACGGATTCTTGACGGAATAAGTTTCCGTCTGTCCGCCACAACAATCAGAATGTCTCCTTACCCCCGAATCAACTATCCTATTAGCTATTACAAATCTTATTTTGCCCCTTAATCCCCTTGTACCCTCACGCCTTTACTTGACCTGAACTTTGACCCAACGGATTGCCAAGTTTGAATAAAATATCTAAACCCCTTCTACAGTTATCGTGCTAACAGACAGACAAACGGACGGACCGACAAACTCTACAAAGTCATACGTATTCCGTCAATAACGTTTTAGGATCCAAAAAATAACTAAGTTACATCGCGAGCAGCCTGGGCACAGTGGTTGACGTTTTTCGGAAGAGGAGGTTGAAACTTCCACCAAAGCGATACTTAGAGCGTGTTCCACCCTACTTACCGTAGTTACTACACATGCCGTCACGAATTCTGGCTTTTTGCCGTCAAGGCTGGAACGATTTTTCTATTTTCCAGCAGGATCTCACGCCAGGGGCGTAAAAAATGCATAGTAACTACGCTTACTACGCTCCCGAGCATGGTAAGCAAATAGTAACTATTAGTTACTATTCCGACAAGGTTGGAACGGTCAGCGTAGTAACTTTTCGTGAGGATGGAACTGAAATAGTAACTAATAGTAACTATTGTTAGAAGGGTGGGACACGCTCTTAGCTTCAATCAAGGGAGAGTGGAGGCAGAACTGGCTTACTACCGACACCAAAATATGGAGTAAAGAAAGAACGTACCAGACATCCAAAGAGGATTGTGAAAAATCCACCGCCAATGAAGCCTTCCCAAGTCTTCTTCGGGGAGAGCTTGATGAGCGGCGTTTTTCCGAAGAAGAAGCCAACCATGTACGCCCAAATATCGTTAATGATAATCATAGACACCGGGACAATGAACCTGCGAATAATATTTTATTTCTGAAGAAGCCTTGTAAAAGGTGACACGAGGGCTGAATCCAAGACTTTTTCGATGGCATTTCCGTTGAGAAATGTGCTTGGGCTACTTTTTAAGGAAAAGGGACCGAGCACCAGGAAAGCTTGCAAATAAGACTGATTCCAAATAGACGGACAGGTTTTCTTGTGAGGTCCAATTTACCCTCGCCATAATTAAATGGTCATTAGTTGTGTTTTTGCAGATACCACGGTAACTGGATCTACAATTAGTCATTTTTGCAATTACAGTAGTATGTGATACCACGGTCCAAAGCGTTTTCGCCGTTCCCATGGTATTTGAATACCAGATAACTGCAAAAACACCTTTTGACCGTGGCATCAGACACCACGTCAAATAGACTGAGTAGGACCCTGCCTATGGGTCCCACTTTTTTTTTAGTGCCGCGACAACGGGTCAAAATAATACCGAAAATAACAACAAGGCTTTCTTGAAGTTTAACTGAAAACCGTCTTTTTTGTTCGATCTTTCAAAATACACTGAAGTTTGAATTCCTTGGGGATTTTCAATTTTTCCACTATGACGCTAAAAACATGGACGGACTGCGACAAGGCCGGAATCACAACTGAACCGCTAAATCTAAACCAGAGAACAGACACGACTTTTCTGGCCTCTTCGCTGATCGAGGTCCAGTCTCATGGCTAAGGAATCAAATATCAGACGTTGCAGATATCAGATGAACAATGCATCTAATTAAGTGAAAGATTGATGAATAACTAGATAGTAGTCTCTCAGCCTTTTTTGGTTAAACTTTAATTTGCTTGGTGTAAATTGGGCATGCGTAACGTACACTATATAGTAATTCTAGTGAACGGTACCCCTATCTAGCGGTCGACTTGCACACTAGTAGGATGCAACTTACGGGATGGACGATTTCAAAATTGTAGGGACATTCATAGTATTGGTAGTCTGGTCGTTCCCTACACTGTAGAATTTTTTCCGTATAAGGATTAAAGTTGACTGCAGTATTTGCTACTCGGATTATCCTTATCTCTACGATAAGATTTATACCAAACAGAGATAAGATGAAACCGAGTAGCAAATACTGCAGTTAACTTTAATCTTTGTACGGAGAAACTTTTTACAGTGTACTTGAAGAAAGATCAAGCGTGAGGCAAGTTTTTTTTTTTTTTTTTTTCGCCCTTCCAACAATAGGAACTATTAGTTACTGTTTTCGTTGCAACCTCGTCAAAAGTTACTATGCTGACCGTTCCAACCTTCTCGAAAGAGTAACTAATAGTTACAATTGACTTACCATGCTCGGGAGCGTAGTAAGCGTGGTAACTACGAATCTCTGTAACGTGATTGGTACGACTAACCGGTGGCATGATATTTGACCGAGAAAAGAACAAGACCAAAGGTGTCGATGGGATCCCAAAAATTTAAGATTTGATCCAGACAATTCGGTCTTGTCTTCGCCAGGCTAATCATCAGAGAAAACCGAGTTCAGATATTCTATCTACCTATCAAAGTTAGTTTGGTGAGAGAGTGTTTAATGAAGAATGGATGGTAAGGATGATGAAGGATGAGTGTTTTGTTACTGTAAAAATACTTGGACGTTACTTGAGGCTTGCGACGGAGCATAGAATGAGATTTTTATAATAGGAGCTGCGTGTTAGCTATGTAAGTGAGTGCGTTTCTAACAATTTTTGTTGCCATGGCCCTCGGGCTTTTTTGGTAAATTCTATTCTATTCTATTCTATATCTCTATAAGCCATATCTATTTTGACGATACTGACCGAAACTTCCTGCTTTACTACTACCAAATTTGCAGTTTCGCCCGAATTCCAAGTGAACTACTAGTCCAGCAAAAAAAGAAAAATTCAGAAACGAAGCCGGCGTATCTCCTTATCCCTATAAAGAAATCTAATCAACTTTAAATAAAATTTTGACTTAAAAAAATGCGGGTACAACCGGATTCCGGACTAATTATATGTCCGGGTAAAAAATGATTATTATATACAGACTGAGCGTCTATTCTTACCCCTAAATATATCATGTAATCAACTTCAGATAAAGCTTTTACAATTAACATATTTACCGGTTTTGACCGGATTACAGGCGAACTAGTTGTCCGGCGAGAAAATGGTTTTCACCATCGGGTTCAGCATGTTTTCTTACCCATAAATCAGACATTTAATCAACTTCAAATGAAACTGTTACTTTTAACCAACTTTCCGGTTTTGGCCGGATTCCGGACGAACTGCTTGTCCGGCGACAAAAGTGATTTTCACCATCATGCTCAGCATGTCTTCTTACCCCTAAATCAAACATTTAATCAACTTCAAATGAAACTTTTACTTTTAACCAACTTTCCGGTTTTTGCCGGATTCCGGACGAACTACTTGTCCGGCGAGAAAATGATTGTCACCATCGTGCTCAGCATGTCTTCTTACCCCATAATCGACTATCACATTAGCTATTTAAAAATATTCTGTTTGTCCCTTAAACTGAACCCCCTCCCCCACCCCCAAATATGGGGCTACAGAGCCCATCTACGAACTCGACCTTACCCTTGACCCAAACAATCCTCACACCAAGTTTCATCAAAATATATCATTCCCTTCGAGAGTTATCGTGCTTACAGACGGACAGACGGACGGACGGACAACTTTTGCGATGTCATAGGTATCCCTCCACTTACGTTTTGGGATCCCAAAAAGCCGTTCCAACCTTGACGCCAAGAAGTCAAGTATGATGCGTCTTCCACCCTACTTACCGTAGTTACTACGCACGGCGTCACGAATTTTGGCTTCTTGGCGTCGAGGCTGGAACGCCTTTCACTTTTTTTATTTTCCGTAAAATATCACACCACGGGGTAATCCAGCCAATCATGTTGCAGAGATCCATAGTTACCACGCTCTCTACGCTCCCGAGCATGGTATGCAAATAGTTACTATTAGTTACTATTTCGAGAAGGTTGAAACGGTCAGCGTAGTAACTTTTGACGAGGTTGGAACGAAAATAGTTCCCATTGCTAGAAGGGTGGAACACACTCATCGTGACGTCATACGTAGTAACTATGGTAAATTAGGGTGGAAAACACTCCTAGTCATGCCCAACCTTGGCAAACATTAAGTCGACGGATAATTTAACTAGGCAGAGTCTGCAACAGAAAATAATAGGAGAAACTTTACTTACCAGATAATCCCTTCAAAGATATTTTGGATGATCAGGTAGCTTTGCGTCACAACAATCAACAGAGCAACGTGAGTCCATGCAAACAACGAGAACTGCTTCATGTAGTATTTCTTTACTAATGACAGGACAAACCAGACGAAGCCAAGAATATATAGGCTAAACGAGATGAACCGGTGGTATTTCACGAGGACGCTGAATAGTTCCTGTAAAAGGATAGAAAGTTTAGGCTAAAGAAAAAAGCTCCAGGATTCAACGTTCTCCGGTAGATAATAATCCTGCCACGTCAATTTATCTCTTGCTTGACAAACCTTCACACCCTAGCTAACACTTGAACTAATAAATCCAGTCTTGGAGTGGCTATCAACTGATGCGTTTTCACTGCTTTCACTGCTCACGTGTGGCTAGAAATAACTGGAGGCCGTACGATCTAATGAACACCGGTTTTTGTTTTCAGTTTCAGTTTTCACACCGTTTCAGCGCTTCAGAGACATCTGTGTGATTTACAGGCCAAGGATTTCCTTTCCCAAATTCGGACTTTGCAAATTTCCAATTCAGCGCGCCTACCGGATTATTGGCAGATGTCTTGTCTGCCTAAGCAATTTAGAGAATTAATGCAACACCTACTCAGAGCAAAATAACTCTAGAGGGTAATGCGAAGATCTATCTTTCCCATGCATCAAAAATGGGCCTCCGTCGCAGCGCCGCCCAGCTCGCCTTGTTCGTGCGTGCAGTGGCGGGCATAGAAAATTCTAGCAAGGCTAAGATGCCGTGCTAGTTGAGTCTCAGTACGGATGTTCGTGTCCTCTAGGGGAGCTAGTGTCGCTGCGATTTGACTGTGTGTCACTTTGTCAAAGTTACCGCATTACTCTCTAGAGTTAAGCTCTGACTCTATTTCACTCATAGTTGGAAGGGCGTACATTTTTCAAAAAAAAAAAATTTTTCATTTCGTATTTTGCTTTTGTTTGTTTTTTCCTTTTTTTCTGTTTCCTAGTTCATACACTGTCTTATGTCCTATGGTGGTGGTCTGACGGGTTATAAATAAATTTAATAAAATCTAATAATCCGGCTCTGTATCCGCATTACCAATAGAGAAAACACTTACGGTACGATTCGCAGCTACCCCAAAATAGTCGACCAGGCTCTCACCATAGAAGAAGTAATTTGACGCAATCAGAAAATACCAGGACAGTGATCGGAACCACGGCAACCCGTGAATCCTGTATACCGCATAGCCAATGTTAATGATTTCGGCAAAGCATTTAACCTGAATGCACAGGGTCTGAAAGAAAGATAACAATATAAAAAAAAGGCTAAAAACGTAAAGTCAGATAAGATGTTTGTCAGCGACCTGCAAATTAGGTCCGAGAACGCAGCAGCGATGGAATGTTCTTTTGAACTTAGAAGTTCACAGACAAAACGGGAGCTAAAACGCCTGAGGGGCGTCCACGAGACTTGTTCACTTTCGCAGCGTGAAAAACTGAGTAGATTTTCTTTACATCAGAGAAAAAGTGTTGTTGCACGAAAATTTCGTTTGCACTGAGCAGTTCGGACAGCATTGTGCCTCTGCCCGCCAGTTTACCATTAATGTTTCAGGATACGAGGCTTACAGATGAAGTTATGACAAGGACTCTTGCCAGGGTCGAAATATCGCAGGCATCGTAGCTTACTTTCCGTTTTTTAGCCATTGTTCAATATATTCCCAGTCAGCTTGGGCTTAACAAGTATTCATTCACAAAGTATGGATAAGAGCAATAATGATTTTATTATTCTCTCCTGGAACAAGCTCCTTGGGAGGCCGGTGCTTCCTAGGGAAGCAATTTCCATATAAAAGTTCCGACCTCCATTTTTTTTTTATATATATATAAACTCTCTTTTATCTCTTCTTTCAACGCTTGTCTTCTCACTAATTTGTTTACGGAGCGTTCCGTATTAAATATTCCGTCAGCCCAAGCTGACTGCGAATCATATTGAAAGATTCTAGCTTCAAATATCTGATTCTTTAAATTTCTTCGCAAAAGCTGCTAGGAGTTAAGCCTAATGCTGCAATTTCTTTCAGGACACGGCTACTGTTTTGCTGCTTCGAGTGGGACGTAGGAAGGGTAGAGACACCTGTCTCTTCTTTCCAGCTACCATGGAATCTTTAGTTATTTTCCACAAGTTCAGTTTCCAGCTTGAGCGGTCTCAGCCTGAACAGGACCCTTGCCAAGAAGGGCCAAAAATAGCTCTTAACAAAATGCAGCTGACTATCAGTTTTTACTCTCAAATATGATTCGCAGTCAGCTTATGCTGAAGGAATATTCAACCACGAGGATTCAATTCAATCACCAAGTCAGCCTCGGCTCAAGGAGTATGTGAATTTACTCGATGTAAGGAAAATTTCGATCGACCACAGAGAACTGAAACCAGAAGAGTCCATCTGAAATCCAGATATGTGAGGTTGAAATCCACGTAGAATTTTGTATCCTGCATTATGTAATATCTTAAAAATATATATATAGGACTTACAGTCACCATTAGCGCCAATGGTCCTAAATAGATGACACAAGCAAAGAAGAACATCATGGCCCAAGTGAAAATACCACGAATGATCCAGTTCTGCCACCTAGGAAGAGAAGTCTGAGATATGGTTTGAAAACTATACATATCATAACATTCTTTGGTTAGCATTCATACAGCAACTAAACAGGGGCGTCATTTGTGGAGGGGGCAGGGCAGGGGAGGGGGGGGGCGATTGCTTCCCTGACCTTCCAAAGGGGGCCAAAGCTGCCCGGGAAAAACAGAAAAATAACCAGAAAAAAATCAGTTCCTCATCAGAATTGTGATATCTGATTGCACCGCAGCCTACCAGTTGACCAAGATCACTAATGAAAAATTCAACCCTTTTTAGTCCGAGATAATTTCCCATTGTTAATAGATAGATAGAGATAGATATCGCTTTTATTCTTCTTGAAACTATCATGGTAGTTTAAACATACCAAAAATACAAACAATGAAACTATCATGGTAGTTTAAACATACCAACAAGATTAAAAGTTTTCACGAATGATGGTACAAATATCTTTTCAAACAGCACATGGTTAAACTTTATACGTTGGAGACTTGGGAGTTTTCTTTATATGAAGAGAGACATGATCTTTGTAATAAAGAGTCGAACTTCATGGTGTCTTCCTGGAAAGCTGATGGCCTCCCTTGGAAATTCGACTGGGGGCACCGACCCGACGGAGCACAAAATATAAGAGTAGAAAGGGAAGCGGGTCAGCAAACAGTCAGTGCCTTTTCTACTTAACCCCTTGTTCATTTTGTAAAACGGTAAGAACAGTTTTAAATCTACGTTTCATTTGTAATTGTGATCCAAAAGAGCATTCTGATCATAAGGCAAAATTTTCGCCTGTGGCACCTTTGTAGGACGTTCTGTTTACTTTGAGGTTTGGGCTCACAGTTTCTGGGATGGACAATTTTAGAACCTAAAATACGCTCGGGAAGTAGTGAATTTTTTTTTAGAAAACATGCAGATTAAAAAAAAATTGTTTCTACAGTCATTCGACACTGCTGCAGTGGCTTCGCTCTACAGCGAGTTCCTGTTATCACATAAATAATACAAGACCAAAGGTTTCGATGGGATCCCAAAAATTCAATACCTGATCCAGACAACTGGGTCTTGTCTTAGCCAGATCCAATCATCGCCAGACTCCTTGAACATTTTTACAATTAAAATTCAGAAACAGATTAAGGCCAAATAGCTAATCATCTGAGAACAACTTCCTGCCACTACCGCCAATTTCCCGATTCCCGCCAAACTCCAGAACTAATTGTCCGGCGAAAAAAAGAAAGCTCAAAAATGAACTCAGGGTATCTTCTTTCCCCAATAATGAACATCTAATCAACTTCAAATAAAATTTTACTTATAACAAGTTTTCCGACTCCAGCCGGATTCCGGTCGAAGTATATGTCCGGGTAAAATATGATTGTCACACACGGATTCAGCATCTCTTCTTACCCCTAAATCGGTTATGTAATCAGCTACAAATAAAACTTTAACTTCTACCAATTTTCCGGTTTTGGCCGGATTCCGGGCGAACTACATGTCCGGATAGAAAATTGTTTTCACATAAGTGTTCAGCATGTTTTCTTGCCCTAAATCGAACATCTAATCAACTTCAACTAAAACTTTTAATTTTAACAAACTTTCCGGTTCGGGTCGGATTCCGGGCGAACTACTTGTCCGTCGAGAAAATGGTTTTCACCATCGTGTTCAGCGTGTCTTCCTACCTCTAAATCGAACATCTAATCAACTTAAAATGAAACTTTTACTTTTCACAAACTTTACGGTTTGGACCGGATTCCGGGCGAACTACTTGTCCGTCGAGAAAATGGTTTTCACCATCGTCTTCAGTATGTCTTCCTACCCCTAAATCGAATATCTAATCAACTTAAAATAAAACTTTTACTTTTAACAAAATTTCCGGTTTTGGCCGGATTCCGGGCGAACTACTTGTTCGATGACAAAATGGTTTTCACCATCGTGTTCAGCATGTCTTCTTCCGACTATCACATTAGCTGTTTCAATGTAGGGCTACAAAGCCCATCTACGAACTTGACTGGTCCGACGACCCAACGAATCCTCACACCAAGTTTCATCAAAATATCTCATTCCCTTCGAGAGTTATCGTGCTTACAGACGGACGGACAGACGGACAACTTTTGCGATGTCATAGGTATCCCTCCACTTACGTTTTGGGATCCCAAAAATAAAAGAGCAGCACGTTCATTCTTGAAAAGAATAATATGTTCATGAAAGATATAAGAAGAATACTTGAGTACTCAATAAACTGGTTTCTTGAAATTCGTTTAGTTTTCACGATGCAGTGCAGTACATTTTTGTCTATTGTTTCTAAACCGTTTAACTCTTTAGTTATGCTGGATTTCCGACATGCCTATTTTGCAGTATTCCCCCCCCCCCTGACCAAGCAGTTCAAACCGCCCCTGCGTATCGGGGCTCCAGGACGCCGCCGCCCCCCCCCCTTAGGTTTCAGCAAAATGCCGCCTCTGGAACTAAATTATGCCTTTACTTTTGTGTCCTTGTTTAGACTGCTCTTCCATCTGATGGATCCTTCCTTTACTCTCCTCCAGCCAAAGGCCCACAGTCACCAAATCATTTCCTAGTCTAACAAGAAAAGATACATAGAAAAATGAAATGGTGCAAAGAAATCACTTCAGCTACTCTGAGACCTGCCAGAATGTGAACTTGCTTTAGATGAGCATTTATAACGGCTTTCTCTTTATTTTCAAAGAATGTGTACTATAATGGCAGGCCAAAAAACGAAAGGGAGGGGAGAGGGGGTGACAGAAAAAGTAATACATACAAAAAACGAGATGCCGCCTACCTTTCAGGAAGTCCAGACAGAAGGTGTCTCAGGCCACCAGGGACTTTGTTCGTTCCCGACGATACTGTTTTTGACAGGTCAATAGTTTTCCTTTTAACTTTATCATCTTCTGAATCATCACGAGCTTCAGATTCCTGGAGCTAGAAACGTTCTGATTAGTTGATTTCTGCACTTCACTCAAATCCTCAATATTCTGCTGGGTTAGGTTACCCAGCATTTAGCATAGTTCATCCCGTCTTAGGTCATAGGGTATGTCAAAAACTGGATACACTCAACACTTGGCATACGGTATCCGAAGATCAGAGGTTTGTAGCAGATTGACCAAAACTAGGAGAGTCTGGAACCTGTGATGTTCAAAATAGCATAGGTCTGAGAAAAAGCGCAGATTTTGACTTCCCAGCTGGAAAGTTGTCTACTTTTCTGTGCAGATTTGAAACAGAACCTACCTCCATCATGATCCAGCATAAGGAAACAGAATCCTTTAGGATTGTGTTATCAGGTGTCCCAGGGAACAATCAGTTAGACATTAAGTCAAACTTTAACAGTTTTACAACAATTCGGTGTACATTCGGTAGACTGAGGTAAGCTCCAATGCCGTAACGTATGGAAGGCGGCGAGGAAGGGGGACGCCCCCATTCCAATGTTGTCGGCCAGTCGGTAAAAATTAACTGAGTCGATTTTTCGTAAATAATATTTGTTTTCTAAAACAGTCGTTTTTTAAATAAGTCGACTTTTCATCAGAACAGTATTTTTTTTCATGAAAAGAGTAGTTTTTTTCCGCAAAAACAGTCGGTAACAATGACCAGCCGGTCGGTATATACCTTGCCGGACCCAAAACATTTTGCTAGTAACGCCTCTGGTAAGCTCAGTCACACATGAATCCTGAATTTTTGGGCATAGTGCTCAAATGTTAGGGCATGTTCCAGCACCCCCAGTATATGACCACTGGTAGTCACACACTGGGGCACCATACCGTGGAGCAAAAGCACAGTACCCCATTGACCATAGTTGCGATTTTCTATCTGAGTTTCCAGTTTTTCTGTTCTTGCTGGTGCCCATACAGTAATGCATCATACTCTGGAGCAAGGTGCATAGTCCCCCCATGATAATATTTTAGTTTTTTATCTACATTCTCATAATTCACTTAAAAATTAGCATTTTTCATTGAGGAACAACTAGGTATCCGGAAGTGACTGTCCAAACCAAATCCTCGATTGTGCAGATCTGTGAAGCTTTCCACATTCTTGTTTTTAACACTAATGCCAGAAAAGGAGATCTGGATTTATCCCAATAGTAAAAAAAAAAGAAGCAAAACAAGAGAACTGTGACGAGAATCACAAGGAGAACTGAGATAAAAAAATAATAATATGTAGGGCGGAAGCTATACTAGCCTTTTACCTTGGGGGGGGGGGGGGGGGGGTGTCCAGTTTGTGCTGACGGACTCGAAAATTTCCCGACAAAAAATGCCTGCCAGAACAGAACAGAACCGGCATAAAACTAACTGTAACGAATCAATTGGGATTAGTCTTCACATATTTCCGCCAAATAATTCATATAAATATAAGGTTTGAAGCCAAATGTTCAATCCGCAACGTTCTTCTGGTTTTTAGTTACATGTCATTGTATGTTTTGTTGGTTCCACATCTTTTCTGTTGGTATTGTGTTGGATCTTATGATTTAGTTTTTTGTTGCTTTTTTTTGCTGAGGATGGTTTGCCTGAAGTGCAACCGCAATATCCGCATTTATATTTATCCCTCGCACATCATCTTAGAGGGATAACTAGCTGATCAAGAAAAAAACCTGGAAATCACGGTTTTCTATATCTTTAATAATTCATATATTCGTCTTTTCACTGCAGCTTTTGCTAAACACAAAAGCTTCCCATGACCGTAGCCAGAACAAGTTGAAATATAAGCACTGCAAGCCAATTTTTTTTTATCTGCCTTTTTTTTCAGAAAAATCAGCTATACCTACCATACAAGTTCTAGCTTTTAATGTGTTTCAACCCCCAAGAGTTTAAATCCTAAAACACCAACTAAATGAAACAGCGTTCTTCCCCATAGAGAATACTACGAAATGCAGCGCAGACAAAATTTGTTTTTATCACTAAATGTAATACATCAGCTGAGATTATTTCTTCAATTTAAATTAGTATATTCAAATTCAATATATTAGGCTTTTCGTTTCAGCTTTTGCTAAAAAGAAAAGCTTCCAAAGACTCACGAAAACTAGAATTTATACCTACCATACAAGTTCTAGCTTAGAATATGTTTCAAACCCCCAGGAATTTAAATCCTAAATGCCAACTAAATGAAGTAACATTCTTCTAAACAGAGAATACTGCAAAATAGGCTTTAGGCGAAATTTTGTGGAAATGCTGATGAGCAGAGCGCTTTTTTGCCATCCCACTTAAAAGTAAGGTTACCAGTGAAATAAAAAATCTGTCCGCCCAAAAAGTAGTGGCCATCCACAACAAAGTAGGGTAGATTTGTTCTAAGATCACATCAAAGAAGTAGTTTTCACATTAAAAGACATACTTAATACTGGAGTACTGCATTCGTCATTGCAGTGCATCCCATCATTTACTCTTCTAGATTATGACCGCACCGAGAATCGACCAAGAAAATAAATAAGGATCCCAATTTGCCAATGAGTCTTTTTTCGATCATCATGTACAGCCAGATCAACCAAAAGGGCAGTAGGCTATGTGGTGCAAACAAAACACGAAGGGTTTGCCCAATTTTGAAGCCAAAGAACCGAATGGAATGAAAAAGTATTCGACGGTATATTAAAAAAGCAACAAAACGGCAAGACTTATACTTTTGGTCTTGCCCGATGGAAGTGCACAGAATCTGATTTGATTTCTTATGTATACAAACAGATCCTAATTTGCCGACAAGACTTAAAATAGTCTGCAAAATTTGGTTTCTTATGTGTAAAAACAAAACCTAATTAACCAATGAAACTTAAACTTTTGGTCTTAGTCCGACAAAACTTTGCAGCCATTTGATTTCTTGTGTGCAGAAAAATATTGATCTGCAGATGAGACATTAGCTTTCGGGATTAGACAAAAGTTCACAGAGTTTTTATGTATTACGTATAACAAGATCCCGACCTGCAGACGAGGCTTAAACTTTCTGGGTGTGAATGACAAATGTTTGCAGAATTGAATTCTAACGTATAAAAAGAACCTGATGTGCCGACAAGAACACCAATGCCGACTAAAGCATTCAGAATGTGATTTTTTTTTTTCTGCGATCTTTAAATGTGATCTTTCTTCTGTGTCAATAAAAGTTTTTTTTCTGAAAATCATTAATTTCTTATTTTCTCAAAATCAGTTGACTTTTGGTTAGGTGACCTAAAACAAACAGTAAATTTTTTGGTGAGCAGTCTTTTTTCCTGCAAAAAGTCAGTAAGAATGACCAGCTAGTTGTTAAATACCCCCCCCCCCATTTCTTCTGTGTCACTCCTTCTTAAAAATAAGTTTTTTTCTACAAATGAATTGATTTTTTGTTTTCTCTAAATAACTTGACTTTTAGTTGGTGATGTAAAACAAACAGTATTATTTTTCATAAGCTGTCTTTTTTCCTGCAAAAAGTCAGTAAAAATGACCAGCTAGTTGTTGAATACCTCCACCCCCCCCCCCCACACTTTTGCTACCATAGTAACATTTCTAATTTTAGACAAGCATGAGGACAAAACAGAAAACAGATTTTAGGACCATTTAGCAACCGATACAACCATACAGTACAAAACGGATAAGTCGGCTACTCTTTATTAGAGCTATATTTCTGCCCTCTTGGCAAGGGTCCTCTTCAGCAGAGGCGTCACGTCTGGGGGGGGGAGGGGGGGATGCCCCCCAAAGCTGTCTGCCAGTCGCTAAAAAATACCGAGTGGGCGAGAAGCGCCACAATTTTTCGTCACAACAGTTGATATTTTTTCATGAAAACAGTCGCTTTTTCTGAAAATTGGTCGATTTTTCGCCAAATTGTCAGTTTTCTGAAAATCCAGGGAGTTTTCGGAAAATCAATAGATTTTTTTTAGAAATGTCATTTTTATTGTTGAAAACAGTCGTTTTTTCTGCAGAAAAAGTTGGTAAAAATTACCAGCCAGTCGGTAAATACCTCGTCCCCCCCCCCAACATTTTGGCTAATAACCCCTGTGCTCTTCAGGCTCAAGCCACTCAAGCTGGAAAATAAACTTGTGAAAAATAATTAAAGATTCTTCCTTAAATATCCGATTTTGTCAACTTCTTCTTTGAACATTGATTGGAGTTAAAGCTGGTCCTGTGATTTCGTTCTGGACATGGCTGCTGTTTTTGCTGTTTGATTGGGTCGTTGAAAGGGTAGTGACCATCTGCATTTTTATTTCGGAGTCACCTGTCTCTTCTTTTTTTTTCTGCTAAGATGAGTACTTGTGGGCGGTATGTATGGGTGATTTGTAGTTCCGTACTTTGGTGATAGATGTTCCTTCAGCCCAAGCTGACTGCGAATCATATTTGAAGGTACAAAATGGATAAGTCGGCTACTTCCTACCCTACCTTTCTTCTTGAAAGTTTAACCAAAAAGGCTGGGATAGGACAATCTAGTTACCCATCACTTATTCACTAAAATTGGCATGAAGACCCCTGGACACCCCTGGAAGACCAGCTGAAAATGCGTTACTTCGTTGTTTCGCTATTCACAAGTATCGATTTTCAAATGGTGATTATTTCCATGTGATTTGTGGTACTTCTATGCACTTGTATTTTTAATTTATGCCTTACCAGAAAGATGTGTGATTTCTACCACTGCCCACTGAAAAGCTGCATTGTCTTGTGATTAAAATTTCCCACATCATAGTAGAATTTTCGTTGTTGGGCCACCCGTAGATATACTGAACATCATAACTAGAGTACTGGTAGATAGTGGAAAAACATCCCTTTGCAGAGTAAAATTAATGCAGTGTATCCAATTAAATAACATAAAAATAAGTCAGAGGCTGAATTCTAATTTGAACAAAGCCCAGTGGAAGTATGACCCTGGTATGACCAAGTCTTTACTGAATTTAAAGCTCGAAAGTCAGATGATCTGTGTATACTTACAGCATCACTATCCAGTGCCATTCTGTCATCATGGTCTGTTTCTACTTCTGATTGTTGTTCAATTTTACTGTCTTCATCTGCTGATGGTGGATTTCGCCGGCGGACGTCCATGTTGTCCTTACCGTATTCCCAAGAAAAACCGCAGTGCTGGGCACAGCTTAGGCCTACAAGTTCCCAATATTTTCCGTCTAGTTTGTTGTTAGACTTTTTGGGACTATTTTGGTTTTCTACAGCTTCTTCTGGAAGAGCTCTTGACAAGACTATCTTTCGAGGATTCCAACCATCCACGTCATCTAGCAGCGATAAGTAGGAAACCATCAGATGACAATAATAGGCCAGCTCAGAGATGGAAGAAGCAGAAGAAAATTTTGATTGAAGTTGGAAGAGGATGTGTCAGAACTGAGATTAGCCTAAACAAAACAAAGGCATACACCTATGCTGGATTATTTTGCTTCAACTTTTAAAGCTCGATGGTAGTTTGGATTTTATTATTATTGTTTATTGAACTAGGAATTGTTTACTGAAAAGTACAGGAAGGGTATCCAGCCTCAAACCTGGCCGAAAATGGTTGAAAGGAAATTTCAGTGCAGTCCTGTCAAGCTCCTAACTGTTAAGAAGCAAGCCCAGAGGAAGCCTTAATGACCTAGGACTTGTTTTGGAATGCACCGAAGTTTCCTTGTAAGATCTGTAGGCTAGGCCAACAGGGCCAAGTTCTAGGCTATTTAAGTTTTTTCGTATTTGTTTTTTTCCTTTTTAGGACAGATAGATTATTCTGAAGGAAAGCTTCTCTGGAAATTTTAAATCTTGTCTGAGGTTCGATACCCCTCCTGTAAGGTAAAACATTGAAATTACAACACATCAGAAGTTAAATATGTTGATTGAAAAATTCAAATCAGACACTTCATTTTGTTTGTCATAGAAAGGTCATGGCACTTGCTAAAAAAGAACAGCCAAAAGTTGCAAAAACCCAACCTCAACTGCTGCTAGCTTTTCGCAACACTGTAACCTTTTGACCAAAGAGAATTTTCTTTGACAAAGAAAATTCTAAAAGGTTTGCAAAGTATTTTTTTGATTGTTTAGAAATGATTCCATAAAGCAAAAGTTGCTGGGAAAGGGCAAATGATAATATTTGGCTACTGTTGAAGAGCGCTAATATATCTCAGTCACTCAAATTAGTTAATGTCACACTGGTTCTGAAATGTCTGGCAATGATTTCTGTCTGCATATGTCTGAATAGTTGTGCTAAAAAAAAATCATTGGACATAGGGACAATAAGTTAGGTATTTTATTTGTGTGCGACAACAACATAAACTTATTCGGACAACTGATGCATTTGTTTGTGACTAAAACCATATCAAACTTAAGTATTTACTATTGTTGCATTGTTTTACCGTCATGAATGTCTAATAGCTATCAGAGATAGCTGTTCCATGTTCAATTATGAAAACAGAGAGGTGATACCAGGGTGGCACTTGCAAGCCAGAAAGCTTGTATTTATGTTAAAAAAAAAATCCAAGACAGGCGAAAAAACAGACAACATTCTGCTCTTTCTTCCAATCTTATTCACAAAGCTGTAAACACAACTCAAATATCAGAGAAGAAAAATTACATAAATATCTGCTGAATTTCGATGTTTTACCTTATGAGTAGTAGGCTCTGTCGCTCTGTACTGAACCAAAGAGAACCTATCAGTCAACCAACCTCCTGTTTTTTTTCTGGTTGAAGGTTTAAATCACCACAACCTGGCAAACCAACCTCTCTTCAGTTTCTTCATGAATCCTAAATAATGTAGAAAAAGGCGCTACTACAGGAGGGTATCCAACCTCGAATTTATAGAACCTTGAACTTGGTCTGTAAACCTTACAAGGAAACTTCTATGCAGTCCAAAACAAGTCCTAGGTCATTCAGGGTTTCCTACTTGAAAATTAGTACCTTGTTAGGACTGCACCGAAATTTCCTTTCAGCTGATTTAGGCAATGTTCGAGGTTGTATAAATTCAAGGTGGGGGACCCTCCTGTATTAACTGAAACCCTTCCTATTCCTAATTTGCTACAAGCAGGTTACAAGTATGTAAGCTCTTAGTTATGTGTGCCAAAAAGCTTACAAGATTACTATTGTTGAGGACATGTTGTACTACAGACAGCAGGCTTGCAGTTGTTTGACCCAGGATAGAGCCATGTTAGCCAAGAGTAACTCAGTGTGCATTGTATGCCAAGGAAAGTCTGACAGTGTGACTGTCGCACAAGATTCTCAATCCTCCTGGAGCTTGCAGGGAGCCCAAAGTCAAAGCAGCCTATGGCCTCAACAAACCTTAGTATAAATTTTAGCTTAATTTGACTGTCATTGCCAGTTGCCACCACACAGTTCCAAAGCCCAGTCCAACATTTACTTGTGCTATTTCTGTTAGCTTACTAAGGAAACAGGTTTGAAATTTCAGATATGAGTTTGACTTACAGAAACCAGATACAATAGAAAAGTAGAATGTCTAATTTAACATGATATTGTGACAGCAAAAAAATTAAGCCGGCGGTTCACTTTAGGTGAGTCGTAACACTACAAATCCACTGAAAATTTACATAATAAAATTTAGAAGTTTAGAAATAAAATGTGCCTGAATGTGGGTTGTATCCTCTTAAAACGTGGGAGGACCCAACCATCATTCCCATTATTATTGCCCATTGGTGTTCCTCTATTCATTTGGTAATCTGTTCATTCCCTATGGCATAGAAAATTTCCTGCCCAGCACTGTACTAAAAGAAAGGGAACCGAAAGAGAGTTTTTTGACAGTATGATAAACATCTTCTAACTCTGGGAGCATCTAAGAGCAAAGGAAGTAAGCTATGCTAAATCGTGGGAGACAGCTTCGATAGATCTCTTCACCTCTGCATTCTATGTGACTTTATCAATTTTTCAGCTGAAAAGCTGAGTAACAATGGTGGAGAATAAAGTGTTTGTAATCCAAGGAGAGATATCCGTTTTGTTAGGAGCACTGAGACCTGGAAACAAATGGTCTTCCAGTTCTATCCATGTGAGTGATTATTCTGATTATTTAAAGGATTATTTTAGATTATTCTGGTACATTTGCAGGATGATATAGTGATCGCTTTGTGTATTTGTTGTGCCTACCATTTGCTTGAGATTCTTTTTTCCGTCTGTCCGTCTATCAGCGCTATAACTCTCAAAGGTAATGAGATATTTTGGTGAAACTTGGTGTGAGTATTCGTTGGGTCAAGGGAAAGGCCGAGTTGTAGCCCTCCATTTAGGGGTGGGGGAGGTGGTTCAAATTAAGTGCAAAAAAAATATTTTAAATAGCTGATGAGGTAGTCGGTTAAGGGGTAAGAAGACATGCTGAGCACGACTGTGAAAACCATTTTCTCGCCAGACAAGTAGTTCGCCCGGAATTTGGTCAATGGCTTGTTAAAAGTAAATTTTATTTGAAGTTGATTAGATGTTCGATTTAGGGGTAAGAAGACATGATGAACACTCATGTGAAAATCATTTTCTACCAGGACAAGTACTTCGCCCGGAATCTGGCCAAAACAAAATCTGTTAAAAGCAAAAGTTTTATTTGAAGTTCTATAGTTTTAGTTTGAAAGTCCAATTTAGGGTTAAGAACAGAGGCTGAATTCATTTTTAGCTTTCTTTTTTGTCGGACAAGTAATTTTCCCGGTATCCGGCGGAAACAGGGAATTTGGCAGAAATAAGACAGGAAGTTTCAATCAGTTTCGTCAAAATAGATATGACGTATAGAGGTAAATGCAGATCTTGAATCCATATCTTAATTTGATTTCTCAGATTATCAGCTATTTGGCCTTAATCTGTTTCTAAATTTTAATAGTAGAAATGTTCAAAGAGTCTGGCGAAGACTGGATCTGGTGAAGACAAGACCCAATTGTCTGCATCAGATATTACATTTTTGGGATCCCATCGAAACCTTCGGTCTTGCTTTATGACGAGTGACAAGTGCCAAATTGTGCTAACAGAAGAGATAGCCTACATATTGCAACAGCCTTGAGCGAGCAAAAATATTTATCCAAGACTCCCGAAATAGACAACAGTTTGACATATTGAGAGTTCTAAACATTATTTATTGGAAAGTAAAGTACCTACTGTCCAAAATAGAGCCGGCCTCTAAATGCCCTGAATCGTCTCTTACATATATTCTTATATAGCACATGTGGATTCGGAGGCCAGGTTGCTTTGCTGAAGACGAAGAGAGTCTGATCGTCTACAAAGTGTGTGAGAGACTTGATCAACTTTTCCGTCCAGCTTTCTCTCTCTCTCTCTCTCTCTCTTCAGTTCATCCTGTCTTACCCCTGAATATTCCAGAACGCACGACCCCTCTTAGGCTCAGTTTACTTGATGAGTAAATCCGCTTCTTCCCTGCCAAATAAAACCTATTTATTTGTAGGATTATGAATTAAACCCACTAGTGGTAAGCTTGAAGAACCTGCGAGAGCTTCTTGTTAAAGCTCCATCCACTTCGGACTACGATGTGACTTCTGTTTTTGGTAAGCTTTTAACACAACAAGTAATTTAGATATCTCCGGAGATTATATGTAAACAAAGTATATACTTAAATGACGGTCAGTGACCAAACTCTGGGCTTCAAGTCACAAATGATACTCTGGTATCTTTCGTCAACTGGATTGTCATGCCCTTATACCCAAATGGCAGAAATCATTAGCCACAATAGATTATTTATGGTATTTAAATGTGCGGTTAAGTCCCCTCATTGGCCTGGCTTGTTCATGGCAGACTTATAAAAGAGCAAACAGTTAAAATTTGTGTTTAGCTGTCCTGAAATCGGTGCGAAATTCCGGATTTACTCGTTGACTGGACCGAAGATATTCTGAAGACCTTGTTAATGGTTTTCTTTATAAAATATCTCCGATACCTATGTGTTGTTTGCCAACAAGTTGTGGATCCAGTGTCTGCAAACTGAACTTGAAAGAATCACAAACAAAAGCACATGGAATCATACGACCAATTACTGTCTTGTAAAAACCTGTATTTGCCTGTATGTGGAAGTTAGACTTATGCCCTTTTAGGTGCTGATACCTGCTGTTTTATCTTCTAGGCCCGTTCTTGGAAGTTGTTAAAGCTGAAAATACATCAGGTCCTGTTACTGAGATTGCTTTATCATCTATTGCCAAGTTCATTACCTATGGACTTGTTGGTACGTATAAAATGTTATACTTGTCTGAAAATGCTGAGTTCTGTTCAGTTGATTTTTCCCCTGGTGGAATAGTGAAAGATATGACGTAGTCGACCCATAAATTGCCGTCCAAAAATCGGCATGGTTCTCTTCCTACTTCTGTTTCTTTTTGTGTTCTCTCTATTTCTTTTCCTCCTCTTTTTTACTATGTCATGGGTATAATAATGGATTACTAAAATACATTAGTTGCGTTTTTGATCGAAGCTTGAAGTTACCTTCAACCTGCTTAAATACCGTTTTTGGTCGCCGGTCACAGTTCCTTCGTCCTTCAAACTCTGGCCGTCGAACTTCGTGCGTTCGCAAGTTCGAAGTTTGCTTGAATCGTCGAAGAAACGTCGACCTGGCAAGGATCGCAGGAGTCGTAAAATCACTAATTAAGCGAACGGTGAACTTCGACGGCGTTCAAAAACGGAAATTAAGCAACCGGCTAAGCGAACGGCGAACAAAACTTCGATCAAAAACGCAACTATTAATTCATTAAATACATGATTTGATCGGGGCTCGTCCTGAGCAGAGAAGTGTTTCCTTTTGTCTGGTCGTTTATCAGCAAGTTCCTGTAGACAGAGGATACCCCCTCTTCAGAATTAGTCTGTATAAAGTACACTATGTGTTTGCTTAAATACCTTGAAATTTTTTTGCAGATCCATCTAACGGTTCAGCATCCATGGCAGTTGAAAACATAGCACTAGGGGTCACACATGCTCGCTTTGTCGGCACTGACTCCGGAAGTGATGAAGTTGTCCTTATGAAGGTTCTTCAGGTGAGTGCGTCCGTCTTTAAAAGCCGTTTTGTTTGGTCTTGTCAGGTGAATGACCCAAGGGACAAGTATCTCAAATAAAACGCAGTTAAGAAATCTACCCGAGACAGGACCGAAACTTGCTCCGAGATCATGTCATCATTCACGGCGTCCTGTCTACCAGGGCACTGACAGTTGTCATCTGAGAGGACAAATAAAACGGCATTAAACGGACAAGGCAGTTAAATAAAACGGTATTTGGGTGACAGGACCGAGAAGGATAAATCAAACGTGGCTTTATTCTCAGTAATCATCCTGGCAGTATGTTAATCCAGAATTCCAGATAGACTTTCCAGTAGATGGCCCGCACATCGATAGTAGAACGACCCGCAGGCTGGTCTCCATCCTTGTGGAGACTGGCTGTGTTTAATCCTCCTGTGCGGTGTAACTACAGATGGCGCGAGGGGGGTCAAGATTGGACACGGGAGAAAAAATCAAAGAAATGTAAGAGCCATTTAGAACATGGCATTTATACGTTAAAGTGATCAGGCAAGCATACGTTTTCTAATACGGAAGATTTGTGGTGCCTGTTTGGTAGCTTAGTAGAGGCCTATCGTCAGGGTATGTAAGAGCAAACAGACGAGTGCTGTTACATATATCTTTACTATCACTCCATATATCTTTCACTGACTGAATTCTTACTACTAGGCACCTTCTGCGCAAGATTTACTGTCTTAGTGATATGCGAAACTTGCTGCTGTAGTTTGCTGTCTCAGTGTTCATGACATGCTATCGTCTTAACGTATACCTTGAGGTGAAGCCAACTCACGCACGGTTCACTTTGATTGCAAGTTAGCGACATCTTTAATCATCTGATGTGAAGTATAGGCTTCTCTTTAGGGAATCAGTATGATCTCAGGGAGCGTAAGGCCGTAGCGTAAGTCAGATTATAGCTGTGTTATTGCTTTTTAATTCTGATTACCACTGAGACTTCTGAGGCTATCACTAGTCACTACCTACGACGCTCCAGGGTATCTTGGGGAAAGGTGACGAACGGTAATCATTTGTAAACGACCGGAACGGTTCAAGAATTGATAATGTGTGGGGTTAAGCTGTGGGGCTTTACTCGCTTCTTAAAGTTTAACAGAAAAAACAACTTTTTTTCTGTCATTTAATTGGATACAGTGAATTATTTGGATTCTGCAAAGGCATTTTTTTTTTTTTTTACTTTCCACTATCTGCTCTAGTTACGACGTTCAGAATATCTGCAGCCGTCCCCGCATTTTAAATTCTATTGAAACTCGGAAAATGTCAATCTCAACACAAACACTGCTTTTCAGTGGGCAGTGGTGAGACTGGTGAAGATTGCTTAGTGCCTGAACAAAAAAAATTATGAATCTCTCTCGTAAGCATACAATAAAAATACAAGCGCAGAGAGATACTACAAATCACACGGAAATTCCACTATTAGAAAATCGGTTATTCCTGAATAGCAGAACAACGAAGTATCGTATTTTTCAGCGGGTCTTCA
Organism: Branchinecta lynchi; assembly: GCA_023053575.1. NCBI lineage: Eukaryota > Metazoa > Arthropoda > Branchiopoda > Anostraca > Branchinectidae > Branchinecta > Branchinecta lynchi. The sequence continues at coordinate 26,181,346 of JAKZAP010000001.1, forward strand.
AGCCAGTTTAAGTGAACAGGTGATGGGTAGCTACATTGTCCTATCCCAGCCCTTTTCGGTTAAACTTTAATAGGGCTGTGGTTCCGTATGGTTTCTTCTGTCTCCATTTTCCTCATTCAAGCAAAATTCCGCCAAGGCGAAATCACAGTAAACCAGAGACTTTTTTCATTGCGATCCCCATATTAGGTTCCCTGGGATTGTTGTAGATGTTCACCAAAAACCCTCCTGTAGCTTAAGGTGGGAATTATGACGTATATGTTTTCGCAATAAATAATTATTGAACTTTATGCTTATTTTTATTTTAGGTTCTGCGGTGTCTCTTGATGTCTCCTTGTGGATCGTTGCTGTCGAATGATAGTGTGTGCGAGATGATGCAAAGTTGTTTCAGAATCTGCCTTGAAGAAAGAGTTAGCGGTAAGCTACTCAAACCTTAGACAACTCATTATTTCTTAACCTGTCGTGTAAATGTAGAAGCTAAACGATACAGTAGGTGAAGAAATTTAAAGCCTGATGGTACACGCTATAATAATGTAATAAGTGCACAAGCGCTAAAATGTAGAATTTGAAATTAGGAATCAAGTTCAGGTGTCGAAGATATGTCACATAAACTCAGTCACTTAGTTTCTTAACTGTCACTTCATTTTCTTATCCTCTTGTTTACGAAACATTTAATACTCTAGTAGTAAAGCCATAAAAGTTTCAACCCGTGCCACACGCGAATGTTCTTAGGCGTTAAAACTTTAAAGCGTCTGTAATTATACGGGTCTGTAACCCTGAAAAAGCGCTCCCAACCCAATGCCAGCTAGTAAACCAAATTTCAAATTGAAACTTACCATGGTTAATTGGCGGAGCAGCTGACGCGAGTGGCGTGTCCGTACGTGCGAACGGTTTCGGCTATTCCCCCTGGTGAAAACTCCCCTGTACATAAGCCGCCCCCTCCTCGACCAAACGACCCCCCCCCCCCGCCCCACCACGACACACACAATGTCAATAAATTAAAATCTGACCCACGTGCGAAGGTGTGTGTCACGACCTCATCTTCGTGAAAATAATAACAAAGTGTGTGATAATAGGCTACGTCCTTGGTTCAGATAAAGGATTCCAAGTTAGAATCCTTCCTTAAATTGCTCCATGGTTCCACTGTCCTGATTTTTTTTAAATATCTGGATAGGTTCACCTTTCTGTCATGTAAATTGTCAACTATTGGTTGGTTTTCTTGCACGATTTGTTTCAGGTTTGGGTAGGGTAACAAGACTGTAAGCATGTATTCAAATAATGTATACAACAGAATGTCAGCTACTATATGTTTCATCGGCGATATTTCGGCCCTTCTTGGCAAGGGTCCTCGTCAGGTTGTCAATCTTCTGGGTCAACGATTGTTTGTTTCCTTCCCCGACCTTGACCCTGAAGATTGACCGCCTGACGAGGACCCTTGCCAAGAAGGGCCGAAATATCGCTGATGAAGCATCGTAGCTGACGTATCCGTTGTATACATTATTTGAATATATGGTTCAAAGTCAGTTTGGGCTCAAGGAATATTTACTGTAGCATGGTGAAAGAATGTTTAGGATTGCGCATCCCCTGCCTGTCCTGCTCCTTCATTTTATCAACAAAATAAAAAATAATATATATATATATTTTAGAGCTGTTACGAAGAGGAGCAGAATCGATACTGGCAGATATGGTGCATCTGCTCTTCTCAAAGATTCCAGAATACCCTGCAGAAACACGTCTCAGCAAAAGCACAAAGGTATGACTTCTTCTGCGTAAGCTGGAACTTTGTTGTCTTATATTTTTTCATTTTGGATGTGTCCACGTTTACAAAAGCGACTTTTTCTTTGCATTATTTCTAGTTGTTGACAGTAAAGGATTATAAAGAAAGAAGATAATAGCGCAAACAAAATGTACAAAAAAACATGAGTTGAACTCGTGCGCACTAGAAGCATTCCCTTATTAAGGAATTGAAAAGCGAAAGTGTGTTTAAAAATAAATTCAGTGGAGTCTTTTGAAGCACTTTCCAAGCGCGCAGGCTGGTCAGTTACAGGGCATAAAAAGCTGGAAGTTACGTAGTCTTTACCAAGCCTTATTTTCAGAAATTGAAGACTAAAGGCGGACGAGACGACAAACATCCACGGAAATCTAGATCTCCTAAGAGTCGAAGTCAAACCTTACCGTTTTCTCAAACTGGTGATAGAAGTCCTTCAGGTAAGAACTTATCTCGAGAGGCATGCCCATGTTTTGACACCGAAAGCAAGTCTTTGACCACAACTTACTTATGTCGTCAGTTACGTCTACACTGTCAGAAGTTTCATACCAGATATGCTGCGGTAATTAGTTGTCTAAGATGTACAGAAACCTGAAAGCTAAAATTAAATGCAGCGATATTATTTGTCTAAGATATATGTACAGAACAGAAACCTGAAAGCTAAAATTAAAGATGGTAGTCTGCTATTTGAAATTCTGAAAGGTGTGCGCCAAGGAGCTCTGACCTCTCGAGTGCACAGGATAAGTTAAATTGCACTTTTATATTTAAAGGAGTTGATCTATCGCTAGTTATGTTTGCAGATGACTTACTGAACCTTTCTTGCACTTTCCAAGGATGTTCCTCGACTTTTGAGCGTCTCCAAGAAGAGTATAAGCATATCAGTTTGAGCTTTGACACTGATAAGACAGTTGTTCTACCGTTTAATTACAAAGGAAGCAGACGTTCAATAAGTCTATCGGGCCCTGAAGTTCCTGTCGCTAGCAGTCTTACTTACCTGGGTATGCCAATTGGAGCGAATCTGAAAGAAACTGCAAACCTAGCACTGCAAAAATTATGCTCGAAAGATCCGGGCCGCTTACGCATCCCTGGCTTCAAACGCTTCGTATCTGAGTAGAGCACACCGATCTCAGTATATAATAGCCTAACAGTTCCTCACCTGCTCGCTCTTGCCCCTGTTTGGTCTTTTCTTAATTGTGGTAAGAGGAAGCAAGTTCACCGCCTTTATTTTAAATTTGCAAAGTATTTAATGGGACTGCCAGCGTGGACAAGTAATTCTTCTCTAGAGAGAAAGTATCGATTGGTAAACCCAGCGGGAGTTATTGAGAAGCGTATTAGTGATTTTTCTACTGAATGTCAGGAGCCATTCCATTTTTGGTCTTTTCTGTTTGTTCCGAGTTCGTAGTTAACGAAGTATGTTTTTCCTTTCCGTTGTTTCTCTTTGTTTTTCCTGTTTCTTACTCCGTCTTTTCTGGGCCTCGCCCAGTTTTGTTCAGTGACGGGTTATAAATAAAATGAAGATGATGATGATAACACAACGATGCGTAGTTTAACAGACAACACTTGGGATGTTATCTGTTTTGATTTGCAAACGTTATGCATTATGTGTTATGCACTACAGGCATTGCCAGGAAGAGCCTAAAAAGCATCTGCTGACTGTTTTGTTTGTCGTCAATACGTCATGATATCTGGAAAGTCAGCAGACCCTTTTTGGCGGTGTTTGTTATGCGTAACAATTAGTGTTAAAAACGTTTTAGAAAACCCAACAGACATGCTGCCAATGTTGAGTGGTTAGTTCATCCGCTGCACGTTCTCCCAACGGTGTATGTCATTTATAAGTTGAAGTAAATGCTTGAAGCATCATTCAGGACTAGACATGATCTAACACTCTTTTTGTTGGGATCCCAAAACGTAAGTGGAGGGATACCTATGACATCGCAAAAGTTGTCCGTCTGTCCGTCCGTCCGTCTGTGAGCACGATAACTCTCGAAGGGAATGAGATATTTTGATGAAACTTGGTGTGACGATTCTCTGGGTCAAGAGTAAGGTCGAGTTCGTAGATGGGCCCTGTAGCCCTATATTTAGGGGGGGGGGGGTTCAAATTAAGGGACCAACAAAATATTTCTAAACAGCTAATCTGATAGTCGATTCTGGGGTAAGAACACATGCTGACCACAATGGTGTAAATCATTTTCTCGCCGGACACGTAGTTCGTCCGGAATCCGGCAAAAACTGGAAAGTTTGTTAAAAGTAAAAGTTTCATTTGAAGTTCATTAAATATTTGATTTAGAGGTAAGAAGACATGCTGAACAAGATGGTGAAAACCATTTTCTTGCTGGACAAGTAGTTCGTCCGGAATCCGGAAAAAACCGGAAAGTTGGTTAAAAGTCAAATTTTCATTTGAAGTTGATTACATATTTGTTCTAGGTGTAAGAAGACATGCTGAGCATGATGGTGAAAATCATTTTCTCTCCGGACAAATAGTTCGTCCGGAATCCGGCAAAAACCGGAAAGTTTGTTATAAGTAAAAGTTTCATTTGAAGTTGATTAAATGTTTGATTTAGGGGTAAGAAGATGCTGAGTCTGTAGGCTATATGATAATCATTTTTTACCCGGACATATAGTTAGTGCGGAATCCGGTTGTACCCGCATTTTTTTTAAGTCAAAGTTTTATTTAAAGTTTATTAGAAGTTCTTTTATACGCTGGATTTTTTTCTGAATTTTCTTTTTTGCTGGACTAGTAGTGCGCTCGGAATTCGGGAGAAACCGCGAATTCGGCAGAAGTTTCGGTCAGTATGGTCAAAATAGATATAGCTTATAGAGGTAAAGATAGATAGATAGATAGAATATCTTAACTCGATTTTCTCTGATGATTAGCCTGGCGAAGACTGGATTTGGCGAAGACAAGACCCAAATGCCTGGATCAAATCTTAGATTTTTGGGATCCCGTCGATACCTTTGGTCTTGTTCCCTTAGCGGATGACGTGCATACACAGTCCGGTTTAGGAGATGGCTGTGAAATTCTTCCCCGCTCTCTGAATCGCGTGCAGGTTTCCCCATAGTGATACGGGTTTTGCTTGCTTTTTTTTCACATGCGAAATGTTTTTGGACTGTGTGTGCACGTAGCTGTATGCCTATGACGTCAAAGCGTGGTCGATAATTTTGACGGAAAAAACTTGTACCTCTGGCAAACGCGTTTACGCAAGCCCTTTCTGGTTGGGATGTGTGAATGAATGAAGGATTATGACATTAGCGCAGTAGAGAAGGACAAAGAAATATAAAATAATCGCAAACAAAATTTTTTTTTCCATAAAGGTTCACTAATTCAGACTCACATTGATGGGATCGTTGACAGGTAGGGTTTCAATCTGAGAATACAAATTAGATGTTTGGATACAGCTATAATCAAATAAAATTTAATATCTCTTTATATTTAATTCTAACTACCTTTTTCCCTGTTTCTTCAAACAAGAAAATCTCTCTGCCTCTCGGTCTTACTATTTTAATGTGTAGAGTTAGGAAGCAGTATTATCTAAGAGAGAGGACAAACTAAACTGGGATGAAGCCTTTTTATGTAACAGATAGGGATATACAAAGAGAATATTAGATTCAAGTTTGGGTTTCCCTTCCTCCGTATCCTGACTAACTTATAACCACCATGTAAAGTATCCTTCCTCCAATGGTGCCGTAGAAACGACTTCGAGCATGCTCCCTGCAGCGACTGGAAAACTGAGTAATAAGAGTCTTGGGGCATAGCCCCAGTTCAACCAACTTTATACTGCAGTGTTGTATCCTGATTCAGTATAAGTAATAAATCACCTGCTTAGTGTTGACGTACGAACTGAGTATCGCCTTCGAAAAGGACTCGGTGCGACAAGCTAGTCGCCAAGAGTATCATGCTCGCCCGCTACACCTAACCACACGACACACTACCCCTATAACTAGACACAAAACACCTTTCTTTGTCATATAGACGAGAGGGCTTCAAGAGTTAGCAGTGGGTCGGAAATTAACAAACGGTGGATCAGGTAGAAGGAATCTCAGATATCTGAAGTATGTCGAGTGTATTCGTCGAAGATCCTTTTTGGGATACCAAAACGTAAGTGGAGGGATACTTGTGACTTCGCAAAAGTTGTCCGTCTGTCCGCACGATAACTCTCGAAGGGATTGAGATATTCTGATGAAACTTCGTGGGAGGATCGTTTGGGTCAAAGTACAGGTCAAGTTCGAAGATGGGCTCTATAGCCCTATATTTGTGGGTGGGGGAGGGGTTTCAAATTAAGGGGCACACAAAATATTTTTGAAAGCTATTGAGATAGTTTATTTAGAGGTAAGGAGACACGCTAAATTCGAATATGAAACTTATTTTCTCGCCGGACAAATATTTCACCCGGAATCCGGCGAAAACCTGAAAATTTGTGAAAAGTTTAATGTGAAGTTGATTAGAGATTCTATTTAGGGGCAAGGAGACGTGCTGAGTCCGAATATGAAATGTGTTTTCTCGCCGGACATTTAGTTCGGCCCGAATCCGACCAAAACCGGATTTGTTAAAAATAAAAGTTTTATTTAAATTTGATAAGATGTTTGATTTGCGGGCAAGCAGACATGCTGAATTCGCATATGATAATCATTTTCTCACCGGACGTATAGATCGCTCGGAATCCGGCTGAAACTGGTGAAGTTGATTAGAGGTTGGATGTACGGGTAAGGAGACATGCTGAATTCGTTTTCGAGCTTCAGATTTTTGCCAGATAAATAGTTTGTCCGGAATCCGGCCGAAACCGGAAGTTGGGCAGAAGTAAGGAAGGAAGGAGATACGACGTAGGCTATAGGGTAACCCATATGCTGAATCCGTATCTGAATATTTGACAGCCCCAAACGGATATCTGAATATATCTGACCGTATTGAACTTCAGCTGGCGTATCTGGTTTGCTCTGTCAAATACGAACTTGGTCTTCTCGGATGATTACAATTTGTCAAATAAAAATGTTTTAAGAAGTCTGTTGAAGACCGAATTCTCGGGAGCAAATATTAAAATTTTGGGATCCCATCGAAACCTTTGGTTTTCTTTCTAAGTATAGAATGTAATCCAGCACGGAAGTTAACATACGGTGCGCAAAAGGCGGTATATAACAGAGCAGTGTACAACATGTGTGTATGGCATGTTCATAAAAGGTCGCTTTCTACCGATCATCACTAAAAGAAATGCGTCGTATTTGCCAAGCAATTCTTTCAGAAACTTCTGGGGTCTAACAAGAGTCCAATCAGGGAAGCTCGGCAACCTTTAAGAAAACGTAGTAGCCTATGTTACGATGGCCTTCGTATGTTTATCATTAGCAAATCGAAAGTTCTCATCTTTTTAAGATCTTATAAACAAGGTAAATTTAAAAGAATATTCTTCGATTTAAAACTAAGTATTTATCAAGAGCCGTTTCCTGGACCTGAATATGGCGAAAACGCCACCTTTGATACAGACTTACCTTTGAAACATACTATGGCAGTTCGTTTACCGGAAGCGTCTACAGTGAACATTCTTTTAGACGGACAGACAGACAACTTTTGCGATGTCGTAGGTATCCCTCCACTTACGTTTTGGGATCCCAAAAAGAACAAGAAACTAAAAGCAAACGAGAAAGGCCACTGTGGGAGGGCAGATACTTATAAGGTGACTGGGGTAATTTGCCAGCAAGCTCCGTAAGTTTCGACCCAGACCCGATTTTAGACTGTTGTAAATGTTGAATTGTTGAAGCCTTTGCTAGTGAGTATGTTGACGTAAAATGCAAATTCGGTATCACTGCTGTGAAAGCCATTTTTAATTAAATTCTACTCTACTTTTAATTATTCTCTACTTTAATTAACTTCTGCTCTATACTCTACTGTTATATTGGTCGTACTCTTACCGGTCAATCTTAATTTTCATTCAAGGAACCCGTCCAAGGTCTTCAAGTACCGATGAAAACAGACAACCCCCACAGTCCTGCTGCGACCTAGGGATCAAGAATGACCTAGTGGCTAATCTTGCCCTCCAGTCTGAAGCTGGAGATGAAGAGTGCAGTTTTTCAGTGCCAGTAGCGGAATCTACGCAAGCTCACATTTCGATCTCCAGGAGCATGTCAGATGGCGGCTCTATTCCTAGGTAACTATGCTTCCTTCACTGTCAGTAATTCACTGTCGGTCAATTCTTTCCCTTCAAGGTCAATTCTTTCCCTTCAAACCAGGATCCTCCGATCCCCTAGCCCACTTCTTAGGATCCTTTGTGGGCCTCAGATGCGGCTTTCTCTGCCTGTATGGCTTGCGTGGACTCGTGAGTTGTACGCGGGGCTTTTGACGGGAGTCACGTAAGTGACCTAGTACTTACATTTGTTTGTTTGTTCAGTGTGTTTTTGTTATATTGTGTCCCATGTTGCCTTATTTGAAATAAAATAAAATTATGTTTCTTTGGACGCTATAGTTAACTTTAAACATGCAGTTTTGGGCTGAATGGTAAAATTAATACCCAAAACGTCCATTCAGTTGTTCTTAATTAGCTACTTTGACTGACTGGTAGTTGACCTTTGCCACACCAGGTAGAGGAAACTGGAACTCTTCATAAATAACTTATGTTCAAAGAAGATTATTCCTTTTCTAGCTTTTAGCTATTCGGATTAAACTTGATTGATTGAAAAAAAAAAAAAAGAAGCATACCTCTATTGTAGTGCTTAGAAACGCCTGAAAAGGTTACAACGACTGCATGTAGATAGTTTAGCCCAGCTTCATGAGCATTTGCATATCTTGTAGCCAGTCTAAAACTACATCATTTTGGGATTTGGACTGTAGTAGGAGTTAAACGACATATTCTCTACCCGTTCTTAACCTGTATCCGAAGCAAGACTGTTGTTATATCTGCGATTACCGCGTTACTTTATTTTCTTGCGTGCACTAGTTATCTCCTATAAATGTTCAACCGTTTAGTTTGGTGGCGCGTAGGGACTCGAGCGGCAAGCACAGGCCTTCTTCGTAAATCATCAATCAATCTGTGGAACTCACTACACTGTTACTTGCCAAACAAATAATTTTAAAACAAACAGTTGGACAAAGAGAGTGGTGAGGCACATGGAGATTTGATTGGACATCTGAACTAGACAGCGCCCGTTTAAGGCGTATGCTAGGAGAAATCCTCTCGTCTGCAATGGCAAATTTGCAGGTATTTACCCTTTAAGACTAATGCTGCTCTTCTGTACAGTGCCAAGACAAGGTCTGATGGTACCATAAGAGTTCTTCTTTAACATATTGTAAAATTAACCTAATTCAGTTCATCTTTACTAATCCTTAATAAAAAATAAAACAAAATAGATGACATTCTTAGTCCTTATTTAACAAAACTTGACTCAAATCGAATGTAAACAACGTTTGTTGTGGTGGCGTTTCTGGTTCTTCGCTCGGCGTACGGAGATTCTTCATCAGCACGGAAGAGAAAGTCATGAAAAGTATTTGTTTGTAGGTTGGATGATGGTATGGTGCAGAGTCGGAGTGATATCCAGTCAAATATGAATTCTACAACACCAGAGATAGCTTCGGACGGGTGTGACGAAAGCACCATAAACACAACGATAATGTCAGAGTCGATCCTCTCCTCCCCGGATATTGAGATAAAGCAGGATTTCATTAACCCTAGAGGGGTGAGGTTCACCCACGTAGCCGCCAGTTTGGAAGGTATGTTGAAGATAATAGTCGTGTTTCTGCTGACACAGTGTATCTGATACCACGGTCAAAAGTCGTTTTCGCAGTTACCGTGGTACCCGATATCTGAAAATTCGTCTCACTTTTGGCATCACGAATAGAGAAGCCTGGGTTTTTGTCAAATCGGTACGGAAGAAGTTTGGCAGTTGCGATGTGAGCGAATATTAGTATTTTAGGGGACTTCTAAAAGCGCAAATTCGGCAATTGTCGTATTGCAAAGGAACCGTAGTACGAGATGCCACTGTAACGCGTTAGCCACGATAAGTTTTTGGCGAATAAAAAGATTTATCTATCTATCTATCTATCTAACTGCAAAAACACCAAAATGCAAATCCAGTTACCGTGGTATTATATACCATGGTATCTGCAAAGGTGCAACTAATGTTGAAGAATATTAAATTACGCTTCATTCCTTAAAGCAGAAGTCGCAGTAGTTACAATTTCTATTCCAGTATTCGAACATACGCGACTCCTTTGAAACTCGGGTGGTTTTCACAAAGACTAAAAAATTCGTCTTGGCTTTTTCCAGCCTTGCGCAGCCCCTTCGGTTTTCGTCTGAAACACGGATAAACCTGTATAACCGGTAGGCATGGGCACTGTTCTATTTTTTCATTCAAACAGGAACAGGCCGAAACGGGTCACATAAGAACAGAAAGAGAAAGAAAACAGGAAACTTGAAAACAGGTCCTGTTCTGTTTTAACAGAAATGATGACTTCGAAAACAGAAACAGCTGTTAAACAGGTAAAAACAAACAGAACCTGCTGTTTAAAACAGGTGTTTTTTATTATTTGATTTCCCGTATTTTTATTATTGTTTCTGGTATAGTTCACCCCTAGTTTGCCCTGTACCAAGAAGTAACTTAAATATTTCTTCCTTGCACCGTTCAGATGCCTTTATTTGAGTTCTTTTCATGGAACAAGAAATATCTTGGTCCACAATTTCAGCTGCCTATACCAATGAATCACACTTTCTCCCGATAGAAAAGGATACCTATGACATCGCAAAAGTTGTCCGTCCGTCTGTAAGCACGATAACTCTCGAAGGGAATGAGATATTTTGATGAAACTTGGTGTGAAGATTGTTTGGGTCAAGGTTAAGGTCGAGTTCGTAGATTGGCTCTGTAGTCCTATATTTGGGGGTGGGGGAGGGGGTTCAAATTAAGGGACAACCAAAATATTTTTAAACAGCTAATGTGATAGTCGATTATGGGGTAAGTTTTTGAGATGTTTGGGATCCCAAAATGTTTTTGGGATCCCAAAACGTAAGTGGAGGGCTACCTATGACATCGCAAAAGTGGTCCGTCCGTCCGTCTGTATGCACGATAACTCTCGAAGGGAATGAGGTATTTCGATGAAACTTGGTGTGAGGATTGTTTGGGTCAAGGGTAAGGTCGAGTTCGTAGATGGGCTCTGTAGCCCTATATCTGGGGGTGGGCGAGGGGGTTCAAATTAAGGGGGAAAAAAAATATTTTTAAACAGCTAATGTGATAGTCGATTATGGTGTAAGAAGACATGCTGAGCACGATGGTGAAAATCATTTTCTCGCTGGCCAAGTAGTTCGTGTTAAGATGTTCTGCTGAGAATTACAGCTTTTTACACAACCTTTGATTGATGTCGGCCTCTTTCCGTGGCCCTTTCCTTGGATAAAACACGTGGCAAATTTTGCAGAACCGGTCTGCTGACCAATAAGCTTTGATCGGGAGCTGATACGCCACGTACTGATAACAACGTGGCAAGCGTTATAATCGGTGTAATCCCGATAGGGAATATAGGATAGACTTACAAAGTGTAGAATCTCGGGAACGGGAATAGATGGAAATATTACTGAATTAGAGTGAATTAGTGTCGTAAGTACGAGGTGTCCTATAACTTCTGTAAATCTCTTTTAGGAGAAGGAATCATCGCACCCTACGGCTTGCCAAGTGTCTCTGAGCTCCTCAGGTTCCTCGTCACCCTCATCAATCCGTATGATAAAAACAACACTGATGCCATGATTACAGTTGGATTGAGACTGATCACAGTGGCAGTCGAGTCTGGAGTAGATCATATTGGGAACGTGGATTCACTGCTAGAAATCGTCAAGGATGACCTCTTCAAGAATTTATTCGCGGTAAGGCGGTACTTACTAGCCCCCCCCCCCCCCCCCCCCCCTCTCCGCCACTGGTATCGGTGGCGGAAATATCTAAACCGAAGTGCTTATCCAAACAAGCTGGAATACCTAAACTATATTTAATATATTTAGTCGGATCCAACCAACAAACGAAGGGCTACGTTTCTAAACGCTTCCGAAGAGTTGAGTATTTCCCCCACCCTTTGAGCGCTACCTTGTTATGTTTTCAAGTCGGGCAGAGACTACTGGTCAGTGGTGGTAGTGTCAACATCAAGACAGCATCAGAAAGGGTTCTTCATTCCAATTCAGATAACACAAACCTAATCTGTTCACACGGCGCCCTGTAGGTTGACATGAAGTTGCTCCTCGTAGAAAGGTAGTTGAAAAAAATGTGAATACGATGAATTAAAACCCGAGTCAGTGCCTGGATTGTGTTCCCAAGCCCCAAGTTGGCTTTGTTTCTAAAATTGGAACTTATTCTTTACAGCTATTAGTGAAAGACAGATCATCTATCGTCATCGACGCTATGAGAATATGTTATCTCCTGATCGAGTCTCAGCGGAAACACCTCAAGCTTCAACTAGAAATGTACATCACGAAGCTAGCAGAGCTGGTGAACTCGACCAACCCAAGATTTACAGTTGAACGAAGAGAGGTTGCCCTAGGTAAGAATGAAGACCCCCACAATCAAGACCCACACCAAGTTTAATAATAGAAAGCGCATGATTCATCCTTGTGTTAGTTAATGCATGTTAAATCTAACAAACTTCTGAAGTGCATCAACTCCACCAAAAGTGTGAAACGTAATTTAGAAATCGCTCTGGTAGGGTTCGAAGCCGCTATCCCTTCCGTGTATCCTTACGCTCTAAACCGACGAGGTATTGATTGGTCGAGATACTTGTTTCATAAACCGCTACAGCTATTCTGAAGGAGCCGATCAGTGAGTCTCATGTTTAGATCCGTCTCATTGAACAATTATAGCAAACTGCTAAGGTAATGGGTGGTGACACTAGTGACCTGTTTGGTAGGAGAACTCCTCAACGAGCGGGTTCCCGCCGTTACGATGGGAAGACTGTAGCTTCAGCATTGCACTTCGGTTCGGAAGGGCATAATTGCGTTTTTGTAGGTGTCATGATATCTGACACAACGGTCTAAAGTCGTTTTTGCAGTTGCTGAGTATCCGGCCAGATACGACGGCCCCGACTAGTAATTGACCGTGGAATCTGAAAAAAGTCATCTCACTTTCATCATCATCAACACAAGAGCCTATGTTTTTTGTTGAATTGGTGAGAAAGAAGGTTGACACTTGTTACAAGTGTATTAGTGTATTAGGATTTGTTTTTGTTTAAGGGGGGGGGGACTTCTAAAAACACGATTCTGCAAGTGTCGTCTTTGTAAAGCACACGTAGTATCAGATACCATTGTAATTGCAATAACGACAAAATGCAGATCTAGTTACCATTGTCTGCAGAAACGCAACTCATGAGGATCACCACGCTGGATTTTGGTCAAAATGCTTAGTATGCAGAAAATCCTGCAGAGACCAAAATTGCAATATCACTTTCAACGCGCACGTTTCCCTGTTCCGTTAGCTGCTTAGGCTTCTGGTCAGCAAATCTATGAGGATGGCAAGGAATGACTGACTACAAAGACAAGTGTTGTAAGTAATCCCGTTTTAGATGGAATGGTGCAAGTCTGGAAGCTTCCAGGAGTCGTCACAGAACTTTACCTGAACTTCGATTGCGATATTAACAACCCCAACCTGTTCGAGAGCATAGTAGAAATCCTACAAAAGGTATGTTTACGTTTATTACATTAAATGGTGTTTTCGAACCAGACATTGAACTGAGTCGGTTTTATTTTGTGAGAGAAAGAAGTTATTGTAAACAAAAATGAAACTCTTCCTTGAGCCCAAGCGGACTGGTTAATAATTATCCTCGTCCCCAACTGGCTGATTGTTTGAATACAACACTTCCCTTTGACAACCATCCGAAGAAACCGATGAAAAATTTGTAGCCTGCGTAGTTATATGATAGTTGTACGAAAAAATTGCATGTATGTATATGTAATAGTAAAGAATACTATCAATTAATGTCCCTCAGATAGGGTCAGTCTTAAGCAGTAGTATCCAGTAGCGCCCTGCCTTGCGATAGTAGCATCCGGTCTTGCTAATAGTAGCATGCAGTAGAATGCAGTAACACGGTAGCCTTGACAGAAGCATGTAGTAGCATCAGTTCGTATTACAAGCTACTTCTTCGTACAGCTACATACTACTATTTTGAGATAAATTTTTCATCGGGAAGTAAATCTTGTCCTATAGAGGAGGGCAAAAAAGAAAATAAGACAGAACAAGATACTGAACACAAATCAGCTTCAGTTGTCCTAGTCGAGGCCACAAACCATACCTCACAAAAAATCTAAAAGATCGAACGAATTGAGATAATGATTATCCTCATCCCCAGCAGGTGTCTCCGTCATTCCAAAAAAGGACATTTATTGTACAGGAACAGCACGAAAATAGAGCCGAAGATATCATAATCCGGGGGGCGCTCTGACGATTTGCTGCGGCATACGTATGTTTCACACATGTCTTATTGTTTTTATGGCACTTGAGCTTACTCAAGTGCCATATAGCGATTGTTATTTCTGTCCGTCAGTCGGTCTGTCGGTCCCGGTTTTGCTAGTTTGGGTACTTCCAGATAAGCTGGGACGATGAAACTTGGCAGGCATATCAGGAACTGGACCAGATTAAATTAGAAATTGTCGTTTCCTCGATCCGACCATCTGGAGGGGAGTGGAGGGAGGGGGAATCCGGAAAAAATAGGAAAAATGAAATATTTTTAGCTTACGAACGGGTGATCGGATCTTAATGAAACTTGATATATGGAAGGACTTCGTGTCTCAGACCCTCCATTTTAAATCCAGACCGGATCCGGTGACACTGGGGGGAGTTGGAGGGGGAAATCGGAAATCTTGGAAAACACTTAGAGTGAAGGAATCCGGATGAAACTTGGTGGAAAGAACAAGCAGAAGTCCTAGATACGTGATGGATATAACCGGAACGGATCCGCTCACTTTGGGGGAGTTGGGGGGGGGGGGGGAGAAGTCCGAATTTTTAGTGATCCCACGAGTTTGGTGCTTCCTGATGTGCTGGGACGCTGAAAATTGGCAGGCACGTCAGGGACCCGACCAGATTAAATGGGAAATAGTCATTTCCCCGATCCGACCATCTGGGAGGGGGAGTGGAGGGAGGGGGAAGCCAAAATGTGTGGTATTTTTATCTTGCGAACGAGTCATCGGATCTTGATGAAATTTTATATTTAGGATGACCTCGTGTCTCAGACGTCCCACTATAAATCCGGACCGGATCCGATGACACTGGGGGGAGTTGGAGGAGGGAACCGGAAATCTTGAGAAACGCTTAGAGTGGAGGGATCGGGATGAAACTTGGTGGGAAGAACAAGCACAAGTCCTAGATACGTCATTGATATAAGCGGACCAGATCCGGGCACTCTGGGGGAGTTGGGGGGGGGGTCCGGATTTCTAGCGATCCCGCGAGTTCGGCATACTTCCTTATGTGCTAGGGCGATGAAACTTGGCAGGTATGTCAGGGACCCGAACAGGTTCACCTGAGAACAGCCGTTTCTCCAATCCGACCATACTGGGGGGAGTGGATGGATGGGGAGTCCGGAATCTAGTGGCGTGTATAACTTTTGAACGGGTGATCGGATCTTGATGAAATTTTATATTTAGGATGACAGACGTCCCACTATAAATCCGGACCGGATCCGATGACACTGGGGGGAGTTGGAGGAGGGAACCGGAAATCTTGAGAAACGCTTAGAGTGGAGGGATCGGGATGAAACTTGGTGGAAGAACAAGCACAAGTCCTAGATACGTCATTGATATGAGCGGACCAGATCCGGGCACTCTGGGGGAGTTGGGGGGGGGGGTCCGGATTTCTAGCGATCCCGCGAGTTCGGCATACTTCCTGATGTGCTAGGGCGATGAAACTTGGCAGGTATGTCAGGGACCCGAACAGGTTCACTTGAGAACAGCCGTTTCCCCGATCCGACCATAGTGGGGGGAGTGGATGGATGGGGAGTCCGGAATCTAGTGGCGTGTATAACTTTTGAACGGGTGATCGGATCTTGATGAAATTTTATATTTAGGATGACCTCGTGTTTCAGACGTCCCACTGTAAATCCGGACCGGATCCGATGACACTGGGGGGAGTTGGAGGAGGGAACCGGAAATATTGAGAAACGCTTAGAGTGGAGGGATCGGGATGAAACTTGGTGGAAGAACAAGCACAAGTCCTAGATACGTCATTGATATAAGCGGACCAGATCCGGGCACTCTGGGGGAGTTGGGGGGGGGGGGGTCCGGATTTCTAGCGATCCCGCAAGTTCGGCATACTTCCTGATGTGCTAGGGCGATGAAACTTGGCAGGTATGTCAGGGACCCGAACAGGTTCACTTGAGAACAGCCGTTTCCCCGATCCGACCATAGTGGGGGAGTGGATGGATGGGGAGTCCGGAATCTAGTGGCGTGTGTAACTTTTGAACGGGTGATCGGATTTGAATGAAACTTGTATGGTGGGAAGAGCTATCGCCTCGGATTATCATTGTTAAGTCCGGGTCGGGTCGGGTTATACCTGTGGGGATGGGGGGGGGACCCGAAAACTCAAGAAACGCTTAAAGCAGAGGGATTTGGACGGAATTTAATGGAGAGAACAAGCATTAGGCCTAGATCCGAATTTGACGGAGCCAGATCGTTTCGGGGCTCTGTGGGGTGGGGGTAGAGGGGGTTTCCTGGAATACTAGTAGTCGGGGGTTAGAATAGTTCCAGAAGTACTAAGACAATGAAACTTTGCAGGCATATTAGCGACCCGACATAATTGACTTATTTATTTAAACTAGGATACGACCAACTAGGGTCAAACAAATGGGTGATAGGAGTCGATGGCCTCGACATGTAAAAGATGCGTTCGAACAAATGCGACCACGGTTGGGGGAATTGGGGGGGGGGGGACTTTTGACATGCACAAAAACCAAACGAATGGCCCGAATGAGATGCAAGTTCGACAGTGCCGAGTTTATGCGGCCTAGATTTGTTCTTTGGCGTCCGGGCCGGATGCGGCCAAGGTAGGGGGGAGGGGGGTACTGGAAACTTACAGATAGGCTATGCTCCAATTTCAGTGAAACTTGATGGACAGGAAGAGGGAATTAGGAGATATGACGTTTATGTTTTCAAGTCCTGTTCGGCCGCAGTGGCGGGAATTGGAGGGAGATTGCCGGAAACTTTGAGGCTCGCATAGGAGTCAAACGAGTGCATCAGTTTAAATGAAACATAGAACTTAGAGAGAGCATATACCCTAGATGACATATTTTGGGCAAGGATCCGGATCCGACAACGTTGGTGGGGGGAGGGGGGTACCAGAATTTTCCAAAAATGCTCAGACTCGACCGAAACTTTAGCGGTGGTATAAAAGAAGATACTTTAGATGATCCATGTTTTAGTCCGAACCAGATTCGGCCACGGTAAGGTGAGATGGAGGGAGTACCGGAAATATTGTAGCACGTCTAGGGATCAAACTAGTGGATTTATTAGGCTGAAACTTGGAAGTTTGAACAGTCATGTGCATTTGATAATCGAGACGATGCCGGAACTGCTTATAAGTGAGTGAAACAAACTATCCTACTTCTATTTCCAAACCGCATTTTTGGATGGCGGGTGTATTTTATCACGTTCTCATCTACTTTCTTGTACTGCCTACTCGTAACAAGTGCCATATGAGCTCGTAGCTCTTGTTATACACTTGCAGCTTCGCGCAAGTGCCATACACCGATCACTTTTAGGTCAGTCGGTCTGTCAGGCCGCTGTTCTCTGTGGCTTTCACAACTCTGGTGTGGCTTTCCAAAAGTGCTAGGACGATGAAATCGTGCCACAAAATCGACAATCATCTTGTTTGTCGAATTCGAGCCTCAAAGCGAGCCACAAAAATCTTGTTGGTCGTGAAGACACACTTGTGGACCGCACAAAAGGCAGCGGGAAAAACGCTTTTCGAGCCACAATCGGCCCAAAACTGTTTGTGGGAGCACGGAACCTACATTTATAAATGCGAAATTGGAGCAGTATGTTTTCCGTAATTCATTTCTTATTTGTTCGGAGTTAGAGATGATGCAAGATGCTATTTAACGACAATTTTTTAAACGCCTTATATTGGCCTTCAAACACATGACGTCACGATATACGTCACCGCTGTATAGTATTCCGCATTAATTATACGACACCCTATTCGACTGTTAAGCCGCAGTCAAGATCAAGTGGTACGATTTGCAGTTTTGAGTTGATATGGTAAGCATAGTCAGATTTGTTAGTGACAGGAGTAGCACTTCGCCAAATAAGCTCTGCTGGGGCAGACCAGACACACGAATGCAGGAAGTGTGTTATAGGGTTGAAATTTGTTTTAGAACGCAGTGCCTGGTCCTGAACTACTTCCAATCAACGTTTTAGCCTACAGCGCTCTGAGCTACGTCATCGACGAGATTGAGCTAAGGTGTCATCAGCGTATTGTAAATCAGCCACAGTCAACCCCTGACGAAGTTCCAGGTAAATAAAATGGTGTAAATTAATGTCTTTAAACTTGCGGCGATAAAACTCTCTTCCGGTTCCTGTGTAATAGTCAAGATAATGTGGTTTTGAACAATGGGTATCTAATGGAGGGTCTTTAGACAGGGTCGAAACGCTCACTGGTAGACAAAAAGTTGAGAGGATGGGAAAACTGTTCACTAATATCTAATTTGTATTAGCCAATGGTGCGGGTGTTAAATGAATGCATTTTATTTACCGACTGAACTACATATGAACTCTGTAGAATGCTGGTTAATATTTAGGTTTCGTGTTCTTTGCTTTGATTTTATTTTTGAGTTTGTATGACTCAAATTCGGCTATTTATATTTGACTATTCAGCACGACATTTGATTGACTGATTCATTCGAAACATAAGCACAAATCGCAGCGTACGGTTAAATAGCGTACTTATTTTTGTCAAAGATTATGCTATAAAATTGAGCAACTCATACAATCAAACAACAGTAATGTCATCATTATTGCACCCACATAGTGTCTTGTTGTAAATAAACTGCTTAAATAAAATTTTAGCAACTCATAAAATCGAACAGAACACCAATGTCAGTATTATTGCCCGTACAGTCGTGTCTTGTTGTAGATTTAATGCCATTTTGGTACAAAATTGTTCTGACATAGCTAAGTGTGGCAACTCTTTGGAGCTAGTCTCGGAACTCGCCCAGCACAAGTGTTTAGTTTCGACTGGAGGTGGGAGGAGGGTAAAAACATCAATGCACGATTTGTTTTGTTTTTAAATGAACTTGAAGAAAAAGAAGACGGTTATGGTATCGTTAATTTTGTGCCTGTTGTAAATTAGATGTTAGAGCAAACTGATCATTTATTATCAGCAGAGTCAGAGCAGAGTAGTATTGTTCATTTCGTGCCTGTTGTATTGTAGATGTTAAAGCAAAGTGATTATTTATTATCAACAAAGTCAGAGCGGAGTAGTGGATCAAGTAATCGGAAGAACTTGTTTGCTTATCCTTGCTATCACTTTTTAGGCATTTCACCTCTGAGTTTGAATCCTGCTGGAACCCCGAACGCAGATCTCCCCGAGAAAGACAGAAGAATGAGGGTCTCCTCGAAACTACCAACCCACGAGGAGATACTGGCTACAAAACACAAGAAACAGGTATAGTTAAATGCTAGGAAACTTCCCACTAGGTGCAGTGCTAAATCTTTTCTGTTTGCGTTTTGAACTAGGTTTAATGTTGTCCGATGAAAGGTTTCTATTTTTAAGCAAGAAAAGGCAGAGCAAAATAACACTAGGGAGTAGAGCCAAGACTTGACAAAATTGACACACACTCTTATAGCAGCGATACTAGCATCGCTAGCTATAAAGAACGTCCCTACTGAAACTCATTCAGCCGTTCAGCAGTGCTGGCTCCGATAACTTCATATTTCGGACACAGCAACAAAAATTATACAGCCTCCATTGTTTCCTTGGTGTGTGCAGACCGCACCTTTGCTTTGCTAGAAAATTCTAAGGCCGCAAGTTTGTCTCGCTTTAAATGCCGCAAGTGTAGTGAGCGGTGCTACGAATATGGCCCTTTTGCAATTCAATTCAGTTCAATTTTATTTTCAAAACCGATACAACGGTCAAGCCGATTTGGTGGTTCTCGTCCATATTAACACTAATTATATACAAAAGATAACTCTACACTAGTTTGGGTATAACAAAGACTTGTCAAACATAACGCAAAATATTCAATTATATTCGTTTGCAAAGCATGGAAAGCATAGGCCTTGGCGCTACTCCTTACAGTTATTTGAGTTTTCTCATGCAAACCCTAGAATTACGACGTGGGCAGTTGCCTGTCTCTATTTTGCCAATCTCTGCCGGGAATGCCACATGTGGTTGGGGGCAAACCATCGGGCGCCTCCCCTGCTTCATCTTAGGTTGCTCTGTGTGCCCATGTCTTATCTAAATCTTGTGCAAGTAAGTCTTACACCACTGCACCACTGGTTCAACCTATTTTGATGGTCTAAACTAAGCTGTATCGTAATTCCATACAAGCGTGACCTCACACCGATTTGATCTATTTTACCTCAGAAACCGAAAAATTGTAGTTTATTCCTGTCGGTGAGTATATATTTTTATAAAGAGTCGCGTTTACATTCATAAAATGGCCTAGGGACAATCAAATCCTATGTTTGGTCGTCAATCACAGGACGTAACTATGTACGTCACGACTGTATGGAATTCTGATACAGTTAGTCGACACCATTTTGAACGAGCAAGGATTCGAACTAGTGTTGTGTTGGATCAACTTCCAACGCTGGATCCAAGCAGCTTACACATTTTGTTCTGTCTATCTACCTTACCCCTTAGATTCTCACATCTGGGTCTGAGAAATTCAACGAGCGTCCAACGAAAGGAATAGAATTCCTCCAAGCCGAAGAGCTCCTCGCCACTCCCCTGGACCCAGCTGAAGTGGCTCAGTTTCTGCGTGAGAATCCGCGCTTGGAAAAGAAGATGATAGGCGAGTACATCAGCAACAGGAAGAACCTGGCAGTCCTAGAAGCGTTCGTCAAGTAAGTACTAAGCTTCCGCCCTGGAGGCGATCCCTTGATCACATAGTTCACACTCCGCTGAAAAGGGAATACGAGACTGGTGGCCAACAATCCGACGTTATTCGTCCCTTTGTCGGGTTTTCTCCAGGGTCTACCCTTGACATAAATGCTTATTTGAGGGAGTTGCAGTTGTTTATACAAGGCTTAAATGGTTATTCTTTAAACCTAAACAGTAAATCGCTGTATTTCCTTTGTACTGCTGAGTTTTTTTGTTGTTGAACGTTAGTTAACTTAAAGTGCAGTTTAGGGCTAAATCGTAATACGAAAACCCGAAAAAACCCTTAAGAGCTTTTAATCAAATATACTATTTCTGACTTTATTAGAATTGACTTTGTAGTTGCAACAAGTGCATAAATATGATGCTGCTTCAGGAACATCGTGGAATAGAAATCAGTGAAGCGTATAAGATGGGGGGGGGGGTGCAGAAGTTATGCCAGTGGATTGCCTCATTTGCCTCTTCAACGTCTAACATCAAACACCTACGTTCGTTGCAGTATCATGCCCACATAAAATTCTGATGAGTTGATGTTCCGTGAAAATGTGTTTTTCATGGTTGGTGTTCCAAGCCCTCGACGTATGAGCACTGTGCTGGTGCTCACATGGTGGACTACGCCCTGACGGTCGAGCACGTTGCCCAAAAATTGAGAATTTGTTTATGACTGCGGCCCTTGATATTAGGGAGAGGCATAGGCGTAATGAGGAACAGTGATGAACTAGCCTTGTTTCTCCCGCAGGTTGTGATCACTTCCTTTTTCAAGGTCATTCAACTTTTCAAAAAAGCGTATTGATGAGTCTTTGCGTCTCTATTTGGAAGCCTTTCGACTACCTGGGGAAGCCCCACTGATTCAGATTCTTATGGAGATGTTTGCAGAACACTGGCACGTAAGTACCTCAGTCATAGTGTGTTAAAAAAAAAGTCAGTCAGAGCATGCGTCCAGTAATTAATATTCTTTATTAACTTATTCACTAAAATACTAACACTATATGACATATGTTCTTGCATAAAATGTAACAACAAAATTAAATTTGTGCGAACCATCATACAAAACTTACGTAGTTAGCCATAAATATTGCGTGGGTGGGGGGGGGGGCTACATGCACTCCTTCTTGGAATTTGGTTTGTTTCAAGAGGACCCGTTTGAACAGGCTGGACGTTGTGTTTAGAGAAGAAGGAAATATGTACCGCTTTTCACGGAAACTTGTTTATTTAGATTTAATTGCGGCTTAGAGCTCTGGTTATACCGATAGACGGCGATGTGTTGCCAGCAGTAAATTTTCTTGCAGTTAACAAATTGAATATGTCTGGTTTTGACGGAATAAGTTCAAGGGGGGGGGGCGCTGAGTTTGGATTCAGAAATACTGTACCAAAAATATTTTTTCAGATTGGAGGGGGTCCAGGTTCAAGTTCCTATTCGTAAGGTCTTTGGAAAGACAAAATGAACTTGTCTATCACTGGAGAGATGGGGGTGGGGGGTAAATTAAAGTATGAATTGAAGTGCTCACGGCCTGTGTTTTCAGAAATCCAACGGAGAACCATTTTCCAACTCTGGTGTGGCTTTCACCCTGGCATATGCAGTTATCATGCTGAACACGGACCAGCACAATAACAACGCCAAGAAGCAGAATGTCCCTATGACAGAAGATGAGTTTAAACGAAATCTGAGGGGCTGTAACGAAGGAGTGAACTTCGACCAGGATATGCTTGGAGAAATCTACCACGCAATCAAGTAAGAAGACCTTTTAGAATAGTCTTTTATTAATTAATACCTTAATCGTGGGCACACTGAATAGGGGTACCTCGTGGCGAGTTGTTTCCCCAAGCTTCGTCCCTGGGACTATACAGGTGTCAGAACGCTCTCACAGCCTCAGACGTAGGAACTAGGGTACTAGTTTATTTGATGGAAAATGGGCAAAGCGCTCGAGGAGTAGGGAGTTCGATCTTGTCAAACGTTAGGACGTTTGATAGTGTCAGTGTTCGGGCAACTTTCTTAACATTCAGGGCTATGATCTCAGGTCCCCCTTCTTTCTGGGCCCACTAACATAGGAAAATAATACTAGGGAGTACGGCCAAGACCTATCCTTTCCATGAATCACAAACGGGCCTTACTGGCAGCGCTGCCAACTGCGCTTAAGACATTCAGAGTGGGATACACTTGCGGGTTTAAAAAAAAATGTCTAGTAATTTCTTAGAGTTATTTAGAGGCGAAAGCTTTTTCTCTTGCTTTGTATTATTATTATTATTATAGCTAAGATGCAGTCCGCACACATCGAGTAAACTGGAAAGTATACATTTTTTGTTTGTTGTGTTTGGAACGTGGAGTTACCATAGGCAGCGCTAGTGGACGAATGATTGAGTTTGAGTAGGGCCATTCCCTAGCGCTAGTGGTGCTAGTGTCGCTGCTATATCAGTGTTTGTCACTTTTTTCAAGTCTTGGAGCTATTACCTATTTTTATTCTGCTCTGATCAACACTGAACTTGTACCCCTTGCTTTAATCCACAACTCCCAAGAGCCCAGCTGCGTTCTTAAGTTTAACCGAAAAGGGCTGCGATGGGACAATCTGATTACCATTACTTATTCACTTAAAGTGGCTTGAAGACCCGTTGAAAATGCCTTACTTCTTTGCTCCGCTATTCACGAATAGTCGATTTTCATATAATGAAATTCCCTGTCAGACGTGTGGTAGGACCTCTATCCGCTTTTATCTGTATTGTATGCTTGGCGAAAACGATTCACGAAAAATAAATGTTCATGAGCTACCTTCCGTGAGCTTATGAAAAGCCGCATTTCTGTTAAGATTTAAATTTTCTGCGTCATAGAAGAATTTTGCGTTGTGAGGAAGGCCGTAGATATTCTGAACGACAAATTAGCGCAAATACGAAACAAAAACAATCATTTAACACAATCCAAATATGCAGTGTCCAAATATGATGCAAAAGTAAGTTGACTTTTCAGTTAAACTTTTATGTATTCTCCTATTTTTGCAGAACTGACGAAATTGTCATGCCGGCTGAACAAACTGGTCTTGTGAAAGAAAACTACCTCTGGAAAGTTCTTCTTCGTAGGGGCGCTACACAGGACGGATCATATATACACGCCCCGAGCGGAATGCTCGATAGAGACCTCTTCCAGCTATTGGCACGGGGTCCAATAATCCAGACTCTGACCATCCTCTGGGAACTGATGAATGAAGAAAAAGCTCTTCAAAAAATCATGTCAGGGTTCAGAAAGTGTGTTATGATAGCGGCTCACTATAATACGACTGACACGGTGGATAGTTATTTAAACGCGCTTTCCAAGTTCACCATTGTCTCCACTCCAAGTGAGAACAGCTACATCGCTGCAGTGTTTGGAAGCAAGTTGAAGGCTCAGCTCGCCCTGCGTACCCTGTTTATACTTACACATCGCTATGGTGATACCATCCGCGAAGCGTGGAAGAGTATTTGCGGTTGTTTGCTCGGCTTGTACAAGGCCAACCTCCTACCGGAGCAGCTTGTAGAGGTTGAGGATATCCTTGAAGGACGGATCAAGCTTGAGAAGAAGCGCCCTGTTCTGCAGAAGCAGGAGGCCGGCCTTTTCTCGTCCCTGTATTCGATCATAGCGGCTGCGAGCGAATACGATCGCGTTCCTACTCAGGAAGAGCTGGAGTGTATCGATGCGGCAAAAGACTGCGTCAATGAGTGTGGAGTGGTTCAGCTCGTGGAGGATTCCAAGTTCCTGCGAGGCGATGCCCTTGTAGAGCTTGTGAAGGCTATCATTGAGCACTCGCCATTACCGGAGGGCCCAGGGGCTGCTGGGCAAGATGAGAGTGTGACGGTGTTCTTCTTGGAGCTGCTGGCCCGCATTACGACTCAAAACAGGTAAGTCATTGATTAGTGATCGCAGAGTCCCCCCCCCCCCCCCCCCCCGAAGGTTGTTTGTACAGTAAAATGAGGTGAAGGTCCCTGATGATGTCTCAAGTGAGTTTCTGAATGAAAGAAAATTAAGATACTGGAAGCTTTGTTAGTATCTAGTACCATCTAATAAAGTTATTACCACATTGCGTCAGAGAAAGGGTTTCACTTTTCTATATTGCGAAGAATCTTCGAAATGTCGTATCTCAGCGGAGTGTAAAATCTTATCTACTAAGGCCTTGAAACTTTTGATCGATTCAGCTTTGGCTGCGTCTTTGATAAGGCTTTCCGAGGGCCGAATAGCTCTGTTGTTACTCATCCAGTGTCTTGGACTTCCCTGTAGCTCTGAAATAAACCGTTGTTCGACTTCAACACACTTAACACGGTGGTCGGGTATTAGTGACCAGCCCCATTTATGAATTGCGAGTAGGTGCCGTTCAGCTCGCCATTCTGGACGCACAAGTAGTTGGCTCCAGGTGAAATCTGGACGAAATCGGAAAGGTGGTAACATCAAATTTGCTTCGGAAGTTCATTGAGAGTCGATATAGTTGTAAAGAGACATGCTGAATCTTTGAACATTATTTTCTTGTCGAAAGCAGTAAGTCCGCAATCTGGATAAACCGGAAATTTGATAGAAGTGATGATTTTATGAGTGCATTGAACGCATTTATCGTTCTTCTAGAGACCGCGCTTTGCTCGTTTTCCCAGCGGTTCGCGACCACTTCCATTCCCTCATCGTTGGAGCCTCCACTGCCAACCACTATTATCTCTTGGATCGGTCTACCAACGCTCTGCTACGACTCGCAACTCGACTCCTAACCAAAGACGACCTAGTTCCGTCTGTCCTCAAGTCCTTGCGCATATTCCTACTCCTGAAGGCGACATCCATCGAACGAATCTCCAAGTATATTGTCAGCGGGCTCCACGAATTATTAAAAACAGGAGCTGCGAGCATCACCGACCCGACTGACTGGGCTACGCTACTCACCTTACTGGAATGCGCGGGGGCTGGTGCAAAATTACCAACGGTGATTGGTTCTCAAGAGAACGCGTCCGATTCGGCGTCAGACCCCGGAGCCCAGAGGCTTCCTGAGGCGGGACAAGAGTCTGATAGAGGTAGGTGCAATTTTGATCGGCTGTCACTATGGTATAGCATCGTTCTACCCCGGTTGCCTGAACTGGGGATTTTATCGGATTTGGCTCAACGGAAAGGCTTTGGAAGACATTTATCACCAGTTCCGGGCGCTTTTTGCTTCATAGCGCACATGTGGTGCAGGTAGAGTTTTCATAAAAGGTAACTTTCACAGTCCATACGCCGAGTTTGACCCTTACGTCAAACAGAAACCACGCAAAAATATATGTAAATATAATCAATCAGCTTGTCATTTATCATGCTTTGCTTTGCATCTGGGACATTTGTGTACTGGTCCGAAACCCTTTGCACTAACTGTGCAGAGGAGTTCCAGATTTATATACTGTCAAAATTCACACCAGTCCTCGCGTACACAAGGAAGCGCATTTTCAGCAGATATCACACTCTCTGTTATGTTTAACTGAAAAGCCAACTTATTTTTTTTTTCGTTTAACTGAATACATTGAATTATTTGGATACTGCTTAAGGATTTCCCGATTTTTACCATCTGCTCTAGTAGTGACGTGCCGAATATCTACAGCCGTCGCCACAACCCAAATTGTACTATGACGCGGACAATTTGAATCTCAACAGAAACGCCGAATTTCTTTTCAAACGCCAGGTAGACTACCCACTGTGTGAACGCAAATTTTCCGTAAAACTTGTTCGTCAAGCATACAACACATGGTCAGGCGTATAGAGTTTCCACAAATCTGTCAGAAGAATTTTACTACGCGACAATCAATACTCTATATGACTAAGTCCAAAACACGTCAGTGATCCTCGGGAGTAAACGTGTCCGTAACAGTTACAATTACAATTCGGTTTATTTATCCATATCTTTTACAGACAAAAAATAGTGTTGGACATGTCATTACAAATAAAAAGATCAACCAAGGGATATATTTACGATGGTAACCTATGATTTATATACACAATTCACGGCTTAAAATACAATTCAGCAGAGTGCGAACGCGAATTACAATGACAAGTACAAAAATAATTAATCGTAAGTGCCACTACTATTCTAGAATTTAAACAAATGTGATTGAGATAAAAGATGCAATGGTCAAACTATTTATGTCACAACAAAAATAAAGAAACTGGGTGAAAAGAAATAGGCGACAACAGCTTTTAAAGAGTGTTAAAATGTTCGGTAAAATATGTCACGAAAGAATTGAGGTCTGAACGACTCAGACTCAACGACTCAAATCCTGTGTCAAACAATCAGGCCGATCTTTCGGAGCAGCTGTGACACCGTTTCCTCATTTCTTCTGCAGGTACCCGGGGATTCTGCATCGGCAGGGAGAGATAGTCATCAAGAGTATTATTCATGAATAGCGGAGCAATGAAGTAACGGATTTTCATCGGGCCTTCAAGTCCATTTGACTGAATAATGATGGTTAACCAGATTGTCTTATCTCAGCCCTTTTCGGTAAGACCAGTATCTCCAAGTTCTGCGTTTATCGAATGTATCTTTCCAGGCTATACGTCCGACTCGGAACTGTACACCGCAGAGCCAAAACACATTCCCCTTCATCACGGGAAATCCACACCAGACCTCTCCACATCACCGAAGCGAACAAACGGCGGCTGGATCGTTGTTGGGAAGGAAGGCGAGATCGAAGCCCACCGTGTCCCCAGCATTCCGGCAAACGTTTACACTCTGGACTTAGCTCGAGAATTATACCATCACGAGCCGAATAATTTCATAAAGGCGACTGAAGTACTTAGCTACATCGTCCGAGAATCTGGTAGCGTTTCGTTAAATAACTACGAGAACTTGGTTCAGTGTGCTCGCGTGTTTGTGGAGGCTTCGATGCTTGGCTGCGGGAAAAGCAAGAGAAGCGGTACCGCGAAAGCAAATAGGAAGGTGCAGCGCACGCGTTCTTACAACTCGGACTATGATGCTGATGAAAGTGACGGCGAAGAGTTGCCATCGGCTTATAGCCAGATCCCCCTACAGTTGGTTGAAGTCCTGTACGGCCTGTATAGTCGCATTTGTGAAATGAGTCGTGCGGACGCGGACACGTGGGAAAAAGGACTTTGCCCGATCCTTCAAGGTATCGGCCGGCTCTGCTGCGATAGCAGGAAGAATGTGAGAACTACCGCGATTACTTACCTTCAGCGCGCCTTACTTATGCCTGACCTGCAGGAGCTGGAGGCACCGCAGTGGGAGTCGTGCTTCACACACGTTCTCTTCCCGCTTCTTGCAAAGCTGCTTGAAGTGCAGAATCAGGTGGAGTTCGGATCCGTCGAAGAAACCCGAATGCGAGCATCGACGCTTCTGTCAAAGGTGTTCCTGCAGCACCTTACAACCCTGCTCGCACTCTCAACGTTCACCGCGCTGTGGTTGATGATACTCGATTTTATGGAGAAGTACATGAGAACGGGAAGTGACCTCCTTGGCGAAGCTATACCGGAGTCGATGAAGAACATGCTTCTCGTAATGGAAACGGCGGGCGTTTTCCAGACGGGGAGCGACCAGCTTCTAACAGTCACTTGGGACAAGATTGAAACATTCCTCCCTGGCCTCCGTGATGAGCTGATCCGCTCTAAGCAGCCCTCTGTTCGGATAATCGAATCAGGACCCAAGTTGGAATCAACGCCAATCAATAAGCCCCTATCAGAGTTGAGCACCACGCTAGAAATGACGTCGCCAAACACTCCAGGCAGCACAGTTTTTGAGACGCCTTGTTCTGCTCACCCTAAATTTGAGAGCACCGTTCTGTCGCCTCCTGAACTCAGCCCTCAACCAGACAGCCCTGGCGTCGATAGCTCACAAGTCCTGCGAAGCCAGAGTCCTCTGTCACTCTCCGATTATTTCCAAGGGACCAGTCCTATAAGAATTCTGCCAGTTTTGCGCGACCCCTTTAGTGCGGACAATACGTCGAAACTTGCTGCTTCTGTTAGCGTCGACTCCAGCAATGCCACGGCACTATCAGATCAGTTGAACCGAGGTCTAGTCCTTTCATCGCCGAACCTGCTAGAGCAAGGATCAACTGTTGCATTCCCCGAATCAGTTGCTGCGTTTGAGGTGCCTGCCACGACGTCTCTTGAGAATTCAGAAGCCGGAATCGGATCGAGCTTAGTCACTCCGGTAAGTAGTTTCCAGGTTTTAGCTATTTCGATTTTCTTTTTTTCACAATATTAAGCTAAAAATGAGTATTTGATAGCGCAAAACGGATACGTCAGCTGAGTTTTATTAGAGCTATATTTCGGCCCTTCTTGGCAAGGATCCTCTTCAGACTCAAAGCCGCTCAAGTTGGAAAAAGTAGAACAAGACCAAAGGTTTCGATGGGATCCCAAAAATCTAACATTTGATTCAAACAATTGGGTCATGTTTCCGCCATTCAGTTTTCGTCAGATTCCTGGAATATTTTCAATGCAAACAAAGTTCAACAAGAGCTACGAGCTCATATGGCACTTGTTACGAGTAGGCACGGCTCGGTTATGTCAATGATATATCTAGTGTTTGCTAGGTGTCTTCCCACCAAGTTTCATCTCGATCCCTCCACTCATAGCGTTTTCCAATATTTCCGGTTCTCCCCTCCAGCTCCCCCCAAAAGTCACCAGATCCGGTCCGGATTTTAAGTGGGTCGTCTGAGGCATGAGGTCTTTCCAAATATCAAGTTTCATCGAGATCCGGTCACCCGTTCAAAAGTTATAAATACCTCAAGATTCCGGATTCCCCCTCCCTCCACTCCCCCGACAGTGCCCGAATCGGCTCGGTCATGTCAATGATGTATCTAGTGTTTGCTAGGTGTCTTCCCGCCAAGTTTCATCTCGATCCCTCCACTCATAGCGTTTCCCAAGATTTCCGGTTGCCCCCTCCAGGTCCCCCCAAAAGTCACCGGATCCCGTCCGGATTTTAAGTGGGTCGTCTGAGGTACGAGGTCTTTCCAAATATCAAGTTCCATCGAGATCCGATCAC
The DNA here is from genome assembly GCA_023053575.1 of Branchinecta lynchi. Lineage (NCBI taxonomy): Eukaryota > Metazoa > Arthropoda > Branchiopoda > Anostraca > Branchinectidae > Branchinecta > Branchinecta lynchi. The sequence goes on from JAKZAP010000001.1 coordinate 26,211,103, forward strand.
CCGTTCAAAAGTTATAAATACCTCAAGATTCCGGATTCGCCCTCCCTCCACTCCCCCCACAGTACCCGAATCGGCTCGGTTATGTCAATGATGTATCTAGTGTTTGCTAGGTCTCTTCCCACCAAGTTTCATCTCGATCCCTCCACTCATAGCGGTTCCCAAGATTTCCGGTTGCCCTCCTCCAGCTCCCCCAAAAAGTCACCGGATCCGGTCCGGATTTTAAGTGGGTCGTCTGAGGCATGAGGTCGTTCCAAATATCAAGTTTCATCGAGATCCGATCACCCGTTCAAAAGTTAAAAATACCTCAAGATTCCGGATTCCCCCTCCCTCTACTCCCCCCACGGTGCTCGGATCGGGGAAGTTACTATTTCCAACTTAATCATTTGGGGTCCCTGATACGCCTGCCAAGTTTTATCGTCCTAGCTTAGCTTATGTGGAAGTGCCCGAACTAGCAAAACCTGGACAGACCGACAGACCGACGGACGGACAGAAATTGCGATCGCTATATGGCACTTGGCCGAAGGGCAAGTGCCATAAAAATGGATTCAGCATGTCTCCTTGCCTCGAGACCGAATCTTAATAGATTTCAGAAACAACTTTGAGCTTCAAGGAAATTTCCAGTTCCAGCCGATTTCGTGATGAACCATTTGTATCAGATAAGGATTCAGCGGACCTCCTTACCCCCTCAATGAATATCTTATTAGCTTATAAAACATACATGATTTTACCGTAAATCTGAAACCCCAACTCTGCCTCTAAAGATAGGACTAAAGGTCATATATACGGACTTATATATATATATACGGACGTGTACTTGACCCTACCAGTGAATCCTCATAGAACAACATCCTCGCTAGAACAACGTATTTCCTCGTTTAAATATTATATATCAACTCGTTCGACCATCGATTACATTAGATCTCTCTGACGACCACAGAATAAACAAATGTGCAGAGCTATACCGGTTTGAGATTAAAGGGGTAGGGAATGCTATGGCCGAAAATTGTTCGACAAATTAAGTGTCCGGTTTTCGCTGGATTCCGGGTGAACTACTTGTCCGGCAGGAAAATAACTTCCATATTCGGATTCAGCATGTCTCCTTATCCCTAAATCAACTATCTCAATACCTTTCAGAAAATATTTTTTTTTGTTTACCCTTGATTTGAAAACCCCTCCCCACCCTCAAATATATGGCTACAGGGCCCATCTTCCAACTTGACCTGTATTTTGACACAGATGGTCCTCCCACAAAGTTTCATCAAAATATCTCAATCCCCTCTAGAGTTATCGTGCGGACAGACAGACGGACAACTTTTGCGATGTCATAAGCATCCCTCCACTTACGTTTTGGGATCCCAAAAACCGATGAAAAACTTTTTTCCGCAAGTTCGTTTTCCCAACTTGAGCGGCTTTTAGTCTGAAGAGGACCCTTGCCAAGAAGGGACGAAATACAGCTCTAATAAAATTCAGCTGACGTATCCGTTTTGCACTATCAAATATGATTCGCAGTCAGCTTGGGCTGAAGGAATATTTAATAATGAGTAATATAGTTTTAAAGGAAATTTGTTGCTGGTGGGAATTAGCAGAGAACATTCAAGGGGGGGGGGTCTTCCTTCGTGTCCAGTATGTAGTGATCGCCATCAGAGTGTGATCCACTTACACGAACCCAGTGAGGTTGGAATCGCTCCGTAGAGAAACCGGAGATGAGGATTGAATAAAGAGGCTGCTAAGCAGATCTGTCGCCGCTATTAAGAACCTTTCTTTGTGTTTAGAGGTATGACTCCGGAAATAGCCGCATGGGTCCCTCTCATTTAAGTTTAATATTTACTAGGTTAGTATCTACTTTGTAGTTGTTTTCTACCATGGCCTCTTGGGTTTTCCGTGTCTTCCCAAGTTCGATAGGGCTAAAGTGGATTCTATCTCAGCTCTGAAAGGGCTCACCCTCTTCGAATTAGAAGAGTCGTAAAATCAGTCTCAGAGGATTCATATCGGTCTAATATTTACCACGGGGGTTTAGAGCATCGTCGTTTCTGGGATTCAGGATATCAAAGAAAGACTATTCTGCCACTGCTTTCGTGCGTTCCTGTGCGTGTGTGGAGATGTCAGCAAAATCGTCGGTTTGTCGGGGCGGGACATTCTTTTTGTAGAGGTCAATGGCCTCCATACTATTATTATTCAAATAATCCTGCCGTAGATAGGGTAGTACAATTTTCCCAAAATTTGCACAACTCTGCCACTGACTGAGCTTCTGTTCAAGCCCTTCGGCCAAGAAGTGCGAGTTTTATTTAGCCGAGACGTTGCAGTAGCCCAGTGGCGCGATCTCTGCCGTGCAGGGGCGTCATTTCGCGAAAACCTGGGGTGAGGGGCGACGTCGTTCCGGGTCATGGGCTCGGCAAGGTCAAAGTTCGGTGAAAGACCTTCGTAAGATCATATTTTCGGAACTATCTGTCATAACATTGCCAAACCAATTAGTTTCTCGCAGATATTATGTTTCATGTGTAGCCCCCCTAAATGATGCCTCTGATTTTTGTATTCGTAGTGGCTAATCGAAAGATCGGAAGAGTGGGAGGGAAGCTCTGTAATAATAGGTGAACAGTCAGTCAGGGTGGACCACTACGACAGCAACTACGGTACAAAATTAAATTTCCTTTTATAATTAATATTTCACTTGCAGGACCAAAACAGTCAGTCGGCCACATAGAAGTTTCGAATCTAGTACCCTTCTTTTCACAGGATTACAACCATTTCGTTCTTATTTCTCAGCTGTATGTTGTGTACGGTGCAGGCAAGTCTTGTTCGTTGCGATTTCGAAGCATGTTTTATATGTTACTTTGTTGAAAGTTGGAATGAATATTTTTTATTTAAGGAAATACATAAAACCGGGTGGAACGTTCATACAACGTTTTAAAACCAGTAGCTTACTTCGTATGAAACTCGGCATCTGTATTGAATAGTCACAAGGAGTTCATAATTCAACTAACAAAATAGGTGACAGGGCGTGGTTAAGCCTCCAACTCCAGAGCGAAACCAAGCTTGTGAGCTCCGCCGCTGAAGTTCTTGCCATCGACGAGGGTGGACAGTGTGAGCTTAACGCCTAGAAAAAACAACAATTACGGCATGCTATAACTGACGTGGCTTGTTTTCGGCCCTTCTTGGCATGATTTCTCGACAAGTATCAGAGGAACGAACCTGAAATGGACAAAGGACCTATTTCAAGCCACACCCTAGCTGGATCATCTCAGCTTACTTGTATAGAGACATAAACCACCTCCTATTTGATCTATCTGGATTACCCACTATCAGCTATTTTCGCGAGCTTTCGGTCTGGCACATCAAAACTATCAGTGTGTCTCCTAAGGTGATCAATCAGGTATAGCTTGTACTTGCTGACCTTTATCCCTTCTTGGCGAAATTCCTCTTCAGACCGTAGATAAAAATTTATGTTTGAAGAAGATCGTTTCCAAGGGCCCAAGTGTATATATTTCAGCTTTGCGAACACCAAAAATGATTCGCAATCAGCTAAGGCTGGAAGGAACAGTTGAGCTGCAGTGTAAGAAGCCTACGAGCCTCTCTGCCAATGTAAGCGAAATATTTCACGTGCTAATGTGGAACGGATAGCCCCACGCAGAGCATTCTTTTACTCATCAAGTTAAAAAGCTTGAAGTTAGAGGAAAACACTTTTGAATACTAGGAAAGAAAAAGTACTGCATTTCCTCTTGTCTAAATGCTCCCGCAGGACACTGAAATTACTCGCTGCAGGCAATGTGGTAAGAACTCAAAACAAAAATTTAACTAAAAAAATGTCAGTGTACGAATAACATAATTTCTACAGTGAATTAAAAAGGTGCTTCTAGTTTAGACAGAGGCAAGCAGATTTATTGTCCTGAACCTTAAGGAACCCGAAAGTTCCCTTTTCCTTCCTTGCCATCAAGATTTCATCTCTGCAAGATTGGCTCGTTTGTATTTTATTACGCGGATTCAAGGTTTCCATCCAAAAAGAACCCGGTAAAACTAGTTTTAACAGATCTAAATCAGTGTTTCTAAGTTGGAATATTCCGCATACAATGAACCTGATCAGTAAGCATGACGTATGGGCTGTTCGTGACTAGCAAGCCGCCATAGTCTAGACCTGTTACCTCATTAGAAAGACTAAATCTTCGGCTATGGAACAAATCCTAACGAGAACAAGACAAATATATCGACGGGATCCCAAGGGAAATATTTATCCAGACGTCCTGGTGAGACAATCCAGTCGTATGGACTTGCGGTCTTCGCCTGATGGCGTAAACATGTTAGATGCCCTTAATCAACCCCTTAACCAAATCCACTAGGTTCTGCCTCTAATCTTCCGTTCAGCCCTGATGGCCTGAATATCAACGTTAGTTGAAAAACAAAACACGATGATTAACGTGCGCTTCAATCCAAAATTTACCAGCTCACAAACTTTTATTAGCGGGTGCTGTTCTTTCCGAAAGCACCGGTTTACATCAAATTGCGGTAGTAACATTTGCCCAATAGGAAAGCAATAAAGATAGATGGCAGTCATCTTATTATCCCATGAAACACACAACACGAGGCCTACTGAATCTTTTCACTGGATTCCGACTACAGCGCCGATCAAGCAGGAAAAAAAAAAGAGACTGACTCAGCATATCAGCTTATCGACATCTAAACGACTTCCCGGATTTTAGCCGAATAGCAGTCTGGCAGGAAAAGAAAGTCAAGATCCAGTATGTTTCTAACCCCTATTTTGTAACTCTCACCGCATTTCAGAAAAAAACTCAAATGACCCCTCACACTATCTACTCTTCAGCTTACAGTATCTTAAAATATTTGAATACTTTAAAACTGGCTGTGGTTCCAACAAATAACTCATGGTTTTGACTGTTTTAAGCCTTTTCCAAGACCCGTTGACTCATACCGAAAACAGGGAAACAATTTAAATAACCGGTTTTGCTGATGGAATAACTTTTCGCAGACAACCGTCGACACCGTGATACACATCGATGGTAGCAAAACACACAAAATCAGCGTGGTAATATATGGGGTGATTGTGGAAGTAGGTTGCGTTAGTATTATATGTAAGACAGGTACTTTAAGTACTACCCTTCCAATTCAACAAGACCAAAGGTTTCGATGGGATCCCAAATTTCAATATTTGCTCACGACAATTCGGTCTTGTAGATATTCGGTCTTCAACAGACTTCTTAAACATTTTTACTTTTAAAATTTACAGGCAGGTTAAGGCACATGGTAATAATCGAGAAGACAAAATTCTTATTTGACAGTGCAAACCGGATACGCCAGCTGAATTTCAACAAGTTCTGATATACTCAAATATCCGTTTTGCGGTCAAATATTCAAACATGGATTCAACATATGGTTTACCCTATAGCCTACGTCGTATCTCCTTCCTTCCTTACTTCTGCCCAACTTCCGGCTTCGGCCGGATTCCGGACAAACTACTCGTCTGGCAAAAAACTGAAGCTCAATCAAATCAACTTCAGATTAAACTTTTACTTTTAACAAATTTTCTAGTTTTATCCGGATTCCGAGCGATCTATACATTAAGTGAGAAAATGATTGTCAAATGCGAATTCAGCATGTCTTCTTACCCACAAATCGAACATCTTGTTAAATTTGAATAAAACTTTTACTTTTAATAAATTCTCCGGTTTTGGCCGGATTCCGGCCGAACTAGTTGTCCGGCGAGAAAGTAAATTTCATATTCGGACTCAGCACGTCTCATTGCCCCTAAATTGAATCTTTAATCAACTTAATATTGAACTTTTACTTTTCACAAATTTTCCGGTTTTCGCTGGATTCCGGGTGAATTATTTGTCCGACGAGAAAATAAATGTCATATTCGAATTCAGCATGTCTCCTTATCCCTAAATCAACTATCTCAATGGCTTTCAAAAAATATTTGTTTGCCTCTTAATTTCAAACCCCTCCCCCACCCTCAAATTTAGGGCTACAGAGCCTATCTTCGAACTTGACCTGTACTTTGACTCAAAGGATCCTCCTACCAAGTTTCATCAAAATATCTCAATCACTTCGAGAGTTATCGTGCGGACAGACGGTTGTTTACAACTTGTTCGTTATCAGCCAGATTCTCTCACAGCTTACTGGGAGATTTTATGTCTGATAGCAGCAGCACCGAGTGAATCTGTAGCAAGCGGCCAATGAGAGGGAAGCGTACATGAAGTGTGGACCAGGAGCCTGGTCTTATTACAAAGAACCATCAGGAAAAATCACGGACAGGCGGAAGCAGATATTGACATGGTACAGCGATGAAGTACTTACCATCACGGAGTTTGTGTTCATATCCAAGACCAACTTGGCTGATGTTGTTGACTTTGGCACGGACGGAAGAATCCCTGTCAAGGGCGTATTTGGCGCCAATGCCGAAGCGGGTGGCGTTGGAACCAGATGTCCATGCGAGCTGGACTGCGGTCTCTAAGACGGGGCTGATGCGCTGGTGAACGGAAGCGCCGAATTCCTGTCCGTCATTTCTAAAAAGAGGACGTCGTGAATACCCATACGAAAACTATCCATCAGTAGGACGTCCGAACTGGGTAGGTAGCAAACACGAACAAAATGGAAGACTGGCTTGCCCAAGAGAACTCTACTATGGGCCGACCCATCTGAAGGGCTGTGCGAGGTCACGCTCACCGACGCTGACCGATACCAATATTCTGACCGATGTGTGTTCCTATCCAACAAGTCCCTGATATGACTTTCAAGGACCAGATTGTGGCTTATAAGAAGAATATTATTTCGTGGATAAGGGTATTCGTGACGCGACAATTTCCAAGACGAAGCAGGAAGGAGAAAGCCCCCCCCCCCCCTCACAAAAAAACATTAACACTTACACGTTTGTGTGGAGGGTGAAATCTGGTCCGGCATATCCGATGGCGAAGTTGCTTCGGGTCAGCTTGGACTTGGCGGTGTCAAATGTGAGCTGGTAGCCGGCCAACCATCCTGAAATATTCAGCTTGAACATGTTTTGTGTCAAGATTAAGACTACGCTACCGCACAAACGGAACCCGTCTATTTCGATCCTACCGATTTAACGAACAGAACAGGAATCGGCCTTACAAGGAAAATGTCCCAGTATAACAGTACATAAACATTGATAGACGGATTCGGAAGATTGTCTATATCGAAGCCTGACAAGCAACACAGCCTAGCAAGAAGAAAATCTCTATCCGAAGAGCCTGTGCTCCAGTCGAAGCTGAACGAAAGAAGTTTTGTCCCTCCTTAGTAAGTTTTTTCAACGCGGACTAAAAAGTAAAATCATTTTCATCTTTTTTAATCCGTACAGTTTAGTGCTTTAACTGGTTGCAATTTTGTTCTTGTTTAGTTAATGAATACTTGACTATGTAAAAGCGCAATTGTATATAGCTATGTTTGAAGAGAGAACAAATATTCGTTTTTTCGGAATGATCGAAACCTCTGGCCTTGTTAGAACCTTGGCGTTCTATTACACAAGCTTATAAATATTCTTTGAGCCCAAGCTGACTTTGAAACATTTATTCAAACAATGTTTACAACGGCTACGTCAGCTACGATTCTTCACCAGCGATATTTCGGCCCTTCTTGGCAAGGGTCCTCGTCAGGCTGTCAATCCTCTGGTTCAACTTCGGGGAATTACAGGTTTGTTTCCTTCCTCGAAGTTGAACCAGAGGATTGACAGCCTGACGAGGAGGACCCTTGCCAAGAAGGGCCGAAATATCGCTGATGAAGAATCGTAGCTGACATAGCCGTTGTAAACATTGTTTGAATAAATACACAAGCTTATAAATATTCTTTGAGCCCAAGCTGACTTTGAAACATTTATTCAAACAATGTTTACAACGGCTACGTCAGCTACGATTCTTCACCAGCGATATTTCGGCCCTTCTTGGCAAGGGTCCTCGTCAGGCTGTCAATCCTCTGGTTCAACTTCGGTGAATTACAGGTTTGTTTATTACAGGTTTGTTTCCTTCCTCGAAGTTGAACCAGAGGATTGACAGCCTGACGAGGAGGACCCTTGCCAAGAAGGGCCGAAATATCGCTGATGAAGAATCGTAGCTGACATAGCCGTTGTAAACATTGTTTGAATAAATACACAAGCTTATACTCCCGAACCTAAATATTAAAAAAAAAAAAAAAATGTTCTGTGGGACGATTTTCGTGGCTTCGATGAAATTCCCTACGGAACAACTTCTGTGACCAATATATGTTGCTGTAGGACTGTTTTTACAGTCCCTGGATCCCCAGCACAGCCTGTACCAGACATTTCTAAAGTGGGCTAGTTTTGCTAGTTCTTTGTTTATTTGTTAGTTCAGTGTGATTTGTTTTCCTTTTTTTTCTTCTTCTTTTTTCTTCCCTTCTTATACTCCATTTGTCACATTCTGTGTTTAGAATGGGTTAATAAAATCATTCATTCATTCATATTATCACTACTTCCGAGTAAGTGACAGAGGTGAATGCCTTACAGGTTCAATCTCGAAAATCGTTTCCGCCAAAGAGGTAATGACAACTTGTGACAAGCGATAACAAGAAAACGGCTTATTTCTATGTGTCATCCAGGGAACAACGCTTACGCTGACGCCGAAAGAGACGACCTATCATCATTTCATATCCCATTGGACTTACCGTTAAGTCCACAGACAGCAGCGCCATGGACGATGGGGCCGTTCAGGTCCAAGTCGACATCACAGTTAACTGCAGCGTTGTCTACTCGGTAGTCAACCTTGATCATACCGGACTTCTTTCTATAAAAAAAAAAAACTGCATAAGAAAATCTAAGATTGCACAGCATTCTTTCCAGCAAAACTCTCGTGGTTGGATAGTGCCCTAAGTTATATAGAAACTAGACCCTGTCAATTAACCTCGAAGTTTTTTAACATAAGACCAAATTGGCTGAATCAAACTCAATCTTAACATAACCTTTTCCTTTTCTAACAGGCCTGAGAAAGAGAATTTTTTTCAGGTGAACTGTAACATCGCAGCATCACAACCAAACCAGCGCAGAGCAGTATCCGGATCAAAAAATTCAGGCCACAAATTTTACTTTTCATTTCAAAACAGCAATTAAATTTAGCTCTCAACAAGAAACCTTTTGCTTACCCTGTGTCTGGTGATAGTGTGCTATCAAAGGAGAGCTTCAAGCCCTTTGCAATCTGATCCTGAATTGCAATTTCTGCGCAAATGGTGTTGTTGGTGGTCCATTTCTCAGTGAAGGTCAATCCTAAAACAGACGCAAATTCTACCGTCATCAATCTTCTTATTATTCCGATTAGGCCTTGTTGTATTGGCTAAAGCAAAATGACACTATCCTTAGAATCTTGCAAGGATTCCAAGAATATCGGAACTCGGAACTATGCCCAAACTCAAAAAGCAAAATACAGCTACTCGTCTAGTCATACTCAGAGACTACTAGGTTATCAGATATCAAATAATTGCCTATACCAAACCTTCTAAGAGTTGCAGAAAACTAAAGAAATTTTACTGATGAAGAAAAATGATACAGCCTTCAGCTTAGAATGTTGAGAAGAACAGAACTTACCATATTCCTTCACCTTATATTTGGTTTCCAAAGATCCAAGAACTTTTCCAGTATCTGTGTTGTTGGTGCCTCCGGTGGTGAGCTCAAGTCCAGAAGCAGTCCTGGTTTTGCATTCAAGTTTCACAAGACCAAAGTGGTAGCCTTTGCCAAAAATGTCTCTGGAGTTCTTTCCAAGATCAGCATAAACGGGAGGAGCCATTTCTAATAAAGCTAGAATTAATTATTCCACTCTTGTTGACTAGCATACCACAAAAGCTTGGAAACCCCTGCAAGTCAAAACAATACAACTGACTAAAATACAAAGCAAGAAGATTTATGGTAAACCTTGCTGGAGACAGTGAGGCTAGGATTATTCGTATTCTAAAAAATGTTCACGTTGATAGCTTTGTTGGTTGTTAAATCACAATCATCATAACAATATGATTGTACGCACTGATGCTGTACAGCTCTATGTGCATTTTTCCCATCCATCTGGATAAGTGTCTCCAATTCAAATAGAAAGCACTCATCAGCGCTTCCAAATTCAACAAAGTAATAGGGTAATCTGAATATATTTTTCTTCATTGTAAATAGCCTACACTATTGACAGAAGTGTTTCTGAGAGTTTTTATAGGATAAGCTGAATACATTTTTTTTGTATCACTAAATAGCCTACACTATTGATAGAAGTCTTTTCTGAAAGTGTTTATAGGATAGGTAATCTGAATATATTTTTCTTCATTCTAAACAGCCTAAAGCATTGACAGGAGTGTCTTGACTTTCGTAAGGTAAAACATTGAAATTCAAACACATAGATCAAACAATTCAAACTGGAATAGAATAGGCTAAAATTGTGAAAACTCAACTGTTGCTAGTTTTTGGCAACACTGTAACTCTGATCAAAGGTTGGCCAAATTTTAGTATTTGATTGTTTAGAAATATTTCCATAAATCTATAAATTGGAGTAAGTATAAGCAAATCAAGTATAAGCAATAACTTCTGTTTGAATACTTGTAAAAAAAATATTAACTCAGATATAGTATTTTATCAACCTTCAACAGCTGGACTGCATCTGTTCGAGAATAAATGCATATCAAACAAGTATTTACCATTATGTTTTACCACTGGTGAACATACAATAGCTGTCTGACTCTCGAGATGGTTATTTCAGGAGTAACGAGGGGATGGAAGGAAGTTTGTGGGCATCCCTACCATACTAAACCATGTAACTGTGACCAGAGGATTCGAAATATTATACTATTCTGAACCGGTAGAGAGCGATCGGCAATCTTTGTGACAGCCCAACCTATACAGCAAAGTATAGAGATGTTTAGTTGTTGATTCCCAGTTAACACTGAAAAAAAAAATGTATCCAGTGCCGCAAATGAAACTGCACTAACTAGAATATGCAGAGTAAGCACAACGATCCACTGAATGGCTCAAGAGTCTGCAACTGGAAGGTGATACTGACTCTATCACACCCTTCCAAGCTAGAGAGCTTTTGTTACATGATAGAGAATAAAAAAAAATCTGGGTCAGACCAAGAAAACATGCAATATTCCACTCTTTCTTCCAACCTACAACACAAAACTGTGAATGCAACTCTGTTCTTTCAAAGTTTCAGATAAGAAAAACATCATTAATATCTGTTAGGGTTCCAATCAATGTTATACCTTAGTTAAACTAAGCAGGGTGTCACATATGGGTAGAGGGGAGAGACAAACCCCCCTATGTTGTCTGTCAGTTGGTAAAAATAGCCGATTTAGAGCTTCTCGCAAGCGCCACGGTTTTATGGACAAAACAAAATTTTTCTTGGAAACAGATGATTTTTCTTCAAATTGTCGGTTTTCCTTAAAAACGGTTGATTTTTTCTGAAAAACAGCCGCTTTTCTTAGTTTTAGCCGATTTTTAGTCAAAACAGTAATTTCTTCCTTAAGAACAGTCATGTTTTCTGCAAATTTAGTTGGTAAATATGATCAAGTCAGTCAGTAAATACCTTGCCCCCACCCCAACGTTTGACACAACTGACATTAAGTTGCCTGATTTCAGTGATTGGATTTTAGAGATTGTTCATTGTTAGGAAATATTCAAAGAAGCAAATGTACTGTAACACAATTACATAACATCTTCTTGGTTGCAAAGAATTGTGTTTAAAACTTAGGCAAGTTCTTGTGAGGATACATTTAGGACGAACAAAAACTTACAAAACAGCCTCTATCCTAAACTCTCTCTATTTCTGACTAGATCTAATCCCCCAATCAAGGAAAAAAAGAACCTGGTCAGCTAAGCTTTCAGACTGGATAGAGATTTTGCTTTTGTTAAGTAGATAAATAAGGCTTATTTTGGCAGTCTTAATTTGAAGTACGAAGCTTTCCGCGATTTTTAATTAAAAAATAATCATTTTTCAAGGGTAAGCCTATCCAGCGTTTGGCATAGGGTCTCCAGCTTTTGGCATAGGCTATGCTAAACCTTGGGCATATCCGGCGTTTGGCACAGGGTATGCCAAGCTCGAAGCGCTTCTTGTCAAAAAGGATTGAATTGTTGGCGGGAAATTGAAAAAGTAGTGTTCTTATATCTCACGCCGAAAGGGTTCCGAAGGGCCGCAGCCCAAGAGTTAGAAGTTTTGGGATTGGATCTAGTTTTATTTGTTTTCTGTGTGAACAATATGCTTACACTGAGATTTTACGAATATTCAAAAGGCTTGTAATTCTGTCATTTTGGTCATTTATTTCAATCTAGCACGACCGGGCAGTGAAAAGTCAAGATAAAATGGAAAAAAGGAATCACCATCTCTGTGTGCTTCGAGTTTAAATAAGAACACTACTTTTTCAATTTCCCACCAACAATTCAATCCTTTTTGACGAGAAGCGCTTCGAACGACTTGACACTTAAGAATTACCGATAGGTGACTCTGACGTGATTGGCTGGCTCGACGTAATGTATTTAGAGCAGGTTCGGCGCTGCGTTCCATGAAACTCGAAGAGAGGCTTCTACTGAAATCGAAAACTCTTTGATTTCAATACAGATTTTGTTTTGGAAGATTTTGCTTTTGTTAAGTAGATAAATAAGGCTTATTTTGGCAGTCTTAATTTAAAGTACGAAGCTTTCCACGATTTTTAATTAAACATTAATCATTTTTCAAAGGTAAGCCTATCCAGCGTTTGGCATAGGGTCTCCAGCTTTTGGCATAGGCTATGCTAAACCTTGGGCATATCCGGCATTTGGCATAGGGTATCCCAAAATGAGGGATTTGTGGTAGACTGCCTTAACTACCATAACAACCACTACACACTATAATACTGTACTATCATGTACTATTCTATGTGGAACTCAAAACTCTTTCAGTAATAAATTTGAAAGAAGAACTTGATCAACACAAAAACTCTTGTTCTAGCTTCATCATGGTATTTTTGCCATGTTTGAGAGAAATTTTTTTTTGTCTGTAAGAATCTGATTCAATTTCAAGCCAGGCAAATCCTTCGGTAGGGAAATATTCTGGAAAATTGATCGGATGTATTCCCAGCATACAACACTGGATTAAGTTGAAAGATAAATGTCTACATCAAAAAGCATACCTGTTTTAGAAAAATTCAAAGAAAATCCAATATTTCTTCTAAAGCTCAGCTGCTTCTACTGTACTGATGATGCTGACGAAGAAGCTACCACATATAGTAAATACAGGATGTTCAAGAACAGATTGTATTAGTAAAGTTGCAAAGTACAAAACTGTTAATAGTTTGGTCGCAACCGGGTCGCAACCCGTTCAGTGACTTCTAGCAAACTTCCTTCCCAAGTATCTGACTGTTCTATTTGAGTCTTCCTTATATCTTATTATAAGACAAGTAAACCTTTCCTCCTGGAAATCTTCGCTCTTCACTGATTTATCGGCGTTTGCAGAGAGTATTTTGGGAATTATTTTTTCATTTTCTAACAAATTCTTGCAATTTTTCTACCACTAATCGTCAGTTTTGTTAGGTACTTGCAGTCTTTGGTTGAAGTGCCACATAGTGATCGTAATGGTGATCCACCTGTCTCACTTTTCGGTATATCCACTCCACTCTGATTCTGAAGTCTGGACCGAATCCGGGGAGCTGGAAAGGGCGTACTTCGATTCTGGAGAAACTTGGTGGTTGCTCTAGATGCGACATAAGTTTTCTGAATAACATCCGACTTCTCGGGGGGGGGGGGGGAATCGTTCAACATATGTACCGCCCAAAGGTCAAGGAACCTAGACATGTTATTTGAGACCGGATTCGGTCTCGTCGGGTGGAGTTGGGTGTCACCAAACATTTTCCGGATCTTCTCAGATTCAAGGGCGAATTGTTCGGTAGTAAGTGACGTAGAAACAATATTTCAGTGTCCGAACCGCATCCGACTACGGTGGTGAGATGGACGGAGAAGCTTGGTAGCATGCATAAGAACCAGACGGACGGAGGGATTGGGATGACGCTTGGATTATGCAAAGGTAACGGGTCCAAGATCCGGAAGGGCTTCCATTTAAGTTACTCGGTGGGTGATAGGAGATATGATAGGTATGATATTTACGTGTCTGAATCACATGTGGACAGGGTGGTGGTTGAGGGAGGTTCCGGAAATTTTCTGATGCACATACGGACCAAAAGAACAGAGTGAGAAACTTGGAAGGCACATATGCCATGAACTCGGATATGCCATTTGAGGTCTGGAGTCTGGACCGGATATTTTGTAGGGAATACTACTCAAGTGACTTTGCGTGACAAATCAGCTGGTTTATTTGTCACAGTCCCTCGTGTAAAATTCCATTTACTGTCTAATCCCGTGACACGGGGATGTGAAGTGCTTTCGTAGGCTTTTCTTCGGCGGGATCACAGTTCCTTTGGTCTGCTTTTTCGTGACCCTTACAGTGGTTTGCAAACTAAGTTCAAAAGCCCCTCTGTACTTCGGTGGTAGAGCGGTGGCCTTAAAAGTCGAGGGTCCTAGGTTCAAATCCCGGATGTCTAGGACCCATGACCGTTTTCGCGATGCACGCAGGCCGCACGGTCCCTCTACCCACACACGGATGGTCGGATCCGGAAAAGAAGGTTTCATTGAGTTTCAGTCAGGTCCCTTATAGTCGTTCATAGTCCTACCTTATATGAAAATGCCGGAACTAGCAAAGCTAGACATAAGGATAGACGAATCGACGGAGAGACATCATGGTCGCTACATGTACAATACTAGAATATTTTAGCTATACCTGCTGTGGTACTATAAAGAGAATTTGTTCGACAGAGGAATCTCCAGTGATTGAGGGCATTTCTGGGGAATTCGGAATTCTCCAGCAATCGTGGTTCTGAAGTCAATTCCAAAGTTTGCCAACGTTCAGTCAGGGGCGGTCCGAAGGGCTTGGGCATAGGGGGGGTGAGGACTTCACAATATAAGATTTGCCAAAAACACAGTACCAGCAGGCTCAAGAAATATTAACGTTATACATTCGAAAACGTTACGGATAATGCCATTGTAGTACTAAAATAATAAACAAATCAGTAACAGGAATTAGACGATGCCGTTCATATCGAATTTCGCTGGACCTCACCTCGGTATCAGCTTCTGACATATCTACTCAAGACAAATTAAAGTGAGCGCCGCAAAATTCAACTACGGTAAATGTCAAATCTCAAGCTTAAAACTGCACATAAATGATGCACACTTCAACTAAATAGAAATAGGATAGGACTACGAAAGAGCTGCAGCCAAAATTTGCTAAATCGGCCTTCATTCGGCAATATTCGACTTATTTCCCACACATTAATGTGGCGCAGATCCCAAGCAGCAGCTTTTACCGTATGTACCTAAGACAGATTTAAACTCAGCGCCGCAGGCGATTTTGTTGTAATCCGACATTTTCCTGGAATTTCTAACCTTTCATGCTGCTGAAATCTTGGGCCTAACACCTCACCTAAATTACGGGCCATTTAACCATATAGCGAGTAGGCGACTATGAAAGACGGCACAGGTAAAGTTTTGCGAAACATTTTAAAGGCTGCCTACTATATCACATATATGCTCATGCCCCAATAACTCGCAAACGGAGTGGGATGTTTTCCCGGAAGTTAGTACGCGGTAGTGCTTCCACTTTGAATTTAGACTACAAAAATAATAGTGCCATCATCAGGCGGTTGTGCCTGTTTTCTTTTTAAGATAAGGAGATTTTTGCTAAAACAGGTAAGATAATGTTGAAACTTCGCGCCGCAGGCGAAAATTTCGAAAATTAGCTTGTTTTCAGCGCGACACAGTGAAAATCACTACTTGTTAAAGGCATTTATGTCACCCTGACAAGTTCGAAACATACGATTGTAACAAGCTCAAAACACGATATTTCCTAACGTAGTGACTTATAGAAAATCTCTATACAACCATCCGGCCAGAAATACGTCATTTGCTGTCGAAATTCACTTAACTGCCTCATATGGCAAGCTCGAAACTTACGACTGTCTCTAATAGACGAGTAGAAACTCTCTTCGTAAAATACGACAAGAAACGGGTCATTCTTAGGGGAAATTTGCGGTTTATGTTTATGTCATTCTGGCAAGTTCCATACGACTGATTCTGACAAACTTAGAACACAAAACTGTGAATCTGAAAAGCTTAAAGCATACTACTAAAATCTCAGTTGAACAATACGACCAGAAACAGTTGATTTGAAGGCGAAGTTCACGATTACCTAACTGCTTTGTCTGCCTTTATCTGGCAAGGTCAAAACTATGACCGTCTCTAATTTACGACTAGAAAATCCCTTCGTAACGTACGACAAGAAACGTGTCTTTTCAGGCGAATTTCGCGGCTTATGTTATTCTGGCGAGCTCAAACAGACGACTTTCATTCTGGAAAACCAGAAACACACAACTGTGAATCTGAAAACATACGAATAGAAATTTCTTCGTAGTCATACGACTAAAAAATGTGATTTGTGCTGCCTATATGTTATTCTGAAAAGCTTTAAGCTTACGACTGTCATACAGATAAGCCCGAAACATACGATGAGTAGATTCTCTGGAGCATGAGAGGGTGAGTCACCCCCCCCCCTCGAACCGCCCCTGCGTTCAGTGAAACTACGCTATCGTCCAGAAGGAATCACAAGTTTCACCATCCTAGCTTGTCCGGAAGTGTCTGAACTAGCAAAAGTCGGGCAGAGTGACGAACCGACAGGCAGAACGAACGCTATTTGGCACTTTAGTTACACGGTTTGGAGCCAACATACAATTTTTGGTAGAAATTGTCATTCCTGCACTGCCGCCACAACCGAAGACTTTTCTGTTAGTGCACTTGCTGATGAGCAAAACAGAACAACAACCTGGAGGCTAGGGAAGATAAAGCTCAATGGGAAGGGAATCTGATACATATCACCTAAAAAGATTCGGCGTCAGAATTTTACGGGCGGCCCGCAGCCGCCGACCCCAACGGCGGCGCGCCGAAATGTTTTTCGGCAGCGACTCGCTGAGTTATTTTTGGTGGCGCGCCCCCGACTTTCGGCGCAGCTTCGGGGACTAGATGGGTCCACCCTTCTAACAAAATGACAACTATTTTATTTACTATTTCCATTCCAACCTCGTGAACAGTTACTACGCTGGCGGTTCCAGCCTTCTTGAAATAGTAACTAACAGTAACTATTTGCTTACCATGGTCAGGACCGTAACTAGCATGGTAACGACGATTTCTGTCACATGATTGGTCCGATCAGCAAGCGGCACGATGTTTTGCCGGAAAGACAAAATTGTGTTCCAGACCTGCCAGCCTTGAAGCTAGGATCCGTGACGTCATACGTGGTTGAAACAGGGATGAAGTTAAAGTAGTACGGATCACGCTCTAAATCAACAGCCATGTATAGCGACGTCAGTCCTTGCTGCTATAGACCGCGAGACTTCGTATTGCATGAGTAACAAGTACGCAAGCACTCAGACATGGAGTGCGAAAGTAAAATATTGATCACATTTATATACACACAACTTTAGAACCAAAACGTTTCACATCCCCAATAACCAAACAAGAACTGGAATAACCTAATCTGTAATCAACCGCGAGTATAAATCCAAAGAAATGTTGAAGATCTTGCACGAATAGCTTAAGTTCCAACAATAGTCTGCCAGCCAGTCCGACCCTTTAAACCTCTTTTCCATTAGTAAGGTAACAACAAATGCAATAAATCAGATCGTAGCAGCCCGAAGATCGGCATATCATCCATCATATGACAACACAGTCCAGTTTCCAACTATTCATTAAAGATTATAGTACGTCGCGTCGTCTTATTTCTTGCTAAATATTCCTTGAGCCAAAGCTGACATTGAAATATATATTATTCGAATATTTATTTGTTGCTGTTACACCAAAATCCTCATCCATAGATCTCCCGAAATATGAAAGAGTTGGACTTGAGACCTGTCATAGATGAACTTAACATGGAAAATCTGGGCCCAGCTGTCCATGACCAGGGGGGGGGGAGGGACCGGGACCCATTAAAATGCGCATTTACCCCTCTTATTCCCCAAGTCTACCAGATTAGAATTTGATTCCACCCACGGGTTAAAAAAAAATCTTCATGGGTAGTTTGGGCCCACTTGTCCATGAACGGGGAGGGTAGCGGTGGTGAAACTCCCCATACATCTACCCAACTCCTATGATCCAAAAGGCGAAAAGGAATTTCATCACCTTATCGCCACTTATTGTGAAGTTAAAAACATTAAAACATGGGCAATTTGGGCCGAATTGCCCTTGAACCAAGTGAGATTTGAGGCTCTCAAAAAGTAAAAAGAGACCCAAATGCTCACAAACCTAGCAAGTTTCAACTTGATACCTGTTGATTCCTGTCTCCGGTAACGAACTTTACTCCTGGGCAATCCGGGCCCAGTTGCCCATGAACGGGGTGAGTGGGGGAGGTGCAATTTCCTAGCCCTAGGATCTACACGTACAAGGAATTTCATCGTCCTATGTCCAGTTCTGGTCAAGTATCTCTGCCCAACCATTCATTGGGCAACCCAGGGGTGGCCCGAAGCACTCAGGCCAGGGGGGGTGAGACCCCTCATTTCAACGACTCATGGATCGTAATATACGACTCGCAGGTTCCAACAAAAATGAACCGTTGCGAATATGCGGCAATGGCGCACATTCCCCACTAACAAATAATAGAGCCCCGGTGTAAAACTAGCTGCAATGCAATAGCTGAAATTATCCTTGTAATCAGAATTTGTGTATACATACCTTCATAGCCTCAGCTTTACATTTCAACTTTCGCATAAGAGGAAAGCTTTCAAAGCCTGTACCCTGGACAAAATTAAAGCAAGCGCCGCAGGCGAATTTTGTTTAATCTGCCTTTGTCTAGAAAGATTCTAGCCAGCCTTTAATGTGTTTCACATCTAAAAAGTTCCAAGCCTAATCGCCAAGTAAATGACACACCGTTCCTCTAAATAGAGAATACTATGAAATGATGCCACAGGCGAAATTTTGTGAAACGCTGAGGAGCAGACCGTCTTTTTGCTATCATTGAAAAGGAAAAAATAGCTTTGAAATAACAAATCTGACCGTTGAAAAAAGTGACAAAATAGTGGCCACAGAAAACAAAGTAGATTTGTTGCGAACTAAAGCAAAAAAAGTAATTTTCACGTAAAAGACAGGCTTATTCAGAAACAAAAACGAGGAAGTTTGCAACTGCATTCAAAGAAAAAAGTCCTGATTTATGGACGTAATCCGTGGAGCAGAGCGTCATTTTTGCGATCCCAATGAAAAGTTAAGAATAGCTATGAAATCACGACTCTGTCCATCGAAAAAGTGACAAAATAAAGCCCATAGAAAAGAAAGTAGATTTGCTCCGAACTAATAGCAAAAAAAAGTAATTTTCACGTTCAGAACACACTTCCTCAGAAGCGAAACGAGGAAACAGGTTTGCCAGTGCATTAAAAAAAAAATCCGGATTTACGGACGTAACGAACTTTTGGTCTTGGCCTGACAGGAGTTTACAGATATAGAAAAATACGCCGGTTCTCCGACGAGACTTGAGTTGCGTTTTTCCCCGGGTGATTTGATGTACTTTTGTTTCATAATGGAAGTACCGTTTTATTTGTCACTCGACAGACTGTACTTTCATGTCGAAAACTAAAGCAGGTAAAGCTACAGTGAGCTACATCTCAAGAATTGAAACTTAAAACTGGTTTGCAGAATTTGATTCTACGCGACAGAAGATGCTATGCACAGCAAATGAAGACGAGAAGTTCACCTTTAGAATAACTTAAACATAAAACAGATCATTTTCGAGTTGTATGAGTGTCCTGAATTTTACGAAGTCTTTTCAGAAGTGCTTTAACACTAGCATACAGGGGCGTCACGTATGGGGGGCGGATGCACCCCCCCCCCCTCCACCGATGTTGTCGGCTAGCCGGTATAAAAAAGATTTGTCGCGATTTTTCGTAAAAAGAACCGATTTTTTGGGGAAACAGTCGATTTTTTGGGGAAACAGTCGATTTTTCTTAAAAACGGTCGGTGTTCTGTAAATCAGTCTATTTTTCGCCAGAACAGTCGTTTTTTGCAAAAACTACCAGCCAGTCGGTAAATACCTTGCTCCATATTTGATAGTGCTACGATTCGCAGTTAGCAGTGATACATACGATTCGCAGTCAGCTTTGGCTGAAGGAATATTTTTGCTCCTCTCCCCCCCCCCGCCCCCAAACATTTTGATAGTAACGCCTCTGCTAGCATAGAGGCAAAAAATTTACCTCTCGACTAGAATGAGCTATTCCAGCGTCTGCAGAACCCCTCATGTCCTTTCAAGCTTTGTTCCTACCTCAACCTCTCTTTGTAATCGGCATTTTTCGATTTGTTCTGGGCACACTTCTTTCGCGGGTCTCCTGTCATTTGATTTCTGATGGCTTTTCAATTCTGTTTAAAAATTCTATTCCTTCTTTTTTCACTTATAGCCAAAGATGACCAAAAATCAATGCACATAACCTTGTCTCTCGCTTTTAGTCTATAAGGTACATCAATGTTACCAGTCAGACTTCACTTTAACAACTAACCTATTGTGATTTTGACAGGCTAAAATGTGAAAGACCGAAGTTAGGCAGATCCAAATCCCACGGGAGTAGAACAGGTAGCCGCATTGCTGCCCCCATGAATCATGTCTCCGACCTATCGGGGTTACAAAACCTGGTTTAAACGACTTCTTCGGGGACTGCGTTACGACTGAAGCTGTGCAGAGAAAAAATTTAAAAAAAATTAAACGACTCGGATTTTTTTTTATTAAAATGAATGTCTGGGACCTCGGCGAGGCCAAAATAAACGACTGATACGACTTAGCAAAAGGCCAAAATAAACGACTGATACGACTTAACTGAAGGCAGGGGGGGTGAGTCACCCCCCCTCATCCCCCCTTCGGGCCACCCCTGGGGCAACCTGGACCCACTTGCCCCTGCATCGGGTTGGAACCCCCAAAAGGCACAAACTAGACCCCAATACTTACTAGTGTACCAAGTTTGAGCTTGATACTTGCACTTATTCACAAGTTATGAGCTCCACAAAATAAGGTGAAAACCGGAAACCGAAAGCTGCTACAGCGCTCGCAATAGTGGATTCTTCCAAGGAAAAAAGGTTCTGACGCGAAGCAGATGAGTAGTTTGATGACAGTCGTGATAAACATCGGCCTCGCAAATGCCATATTTCAGTGGCTAGTCGTTTTAATATAGTATTTAGTACTTTTTTCGAAACAGATTCCTTGTCAGTGGGGTTGAGACAAGTTCAGTTCTGTACCGCCTGAGAACTAGTTAACATTGAACAGTGCCAATCCGTGACTAAGTCAGACACCACTCAGCCACAGATAGCCTGTTATGGGCTCACAATAACACCTGAACAGTTGTTTGGGGTGTTCATTTTACCATTTGAGGCTAATAAAAGCAGAGAAACCTAAAACCTGCGTGTTCCACCCTACTTACTACGCATGACTTTACGGATTCTGGCTTCTTGGCTGGAACAAATTTTCCTATTTTCGGCAAAATATCGAGCCGGGGGCTGATCGGACAAATTACGTCACAGAGATCGTGGTTAATCCGCTAGCTACGCTCCCGAGCGTTGTTAGTAAATAGGCTAGTTACTTTTTCGAGGATACTGGAACGGTCAGCTTAGTGACTTTTCATGAGATTGGAACGAAAATAGTAACTAATAGTTACTATTGATAGGAGTGTGGAACGCGCTCAATGACAACCTTACGTCATTTTTTTTTTACAGAGATTATACTAATTCGCCATTTCAATCATTTGAACCCCTGGTATCTCGTACGGTAGCTACCCCCAGACATGTTTTAAAGGAACTCCGTAAGTACACGAAATTACCGAATCTCTGAAATGACATTAATTCTTAGCAAGACCCCTTTTCTAAAAGCACGATGTCCTATTTTGCTCTCCGAAGACCTGGTTTTGTTACAACCTGAAATCACAACTTGGAGTGAAATAAAGATTTCTCAACCCTGTTGATCACATTATATCACTGTAAAGAGTTTCTTAGAGTAAGGACTGGGATTAATTTTATCTCTACTGACATAAGATTAATCCGGATTAGAGATAAGATTATCTTTTCAGACAAGATTAATCCCAGTAGCAAATTCACTGCAAGATTTTTTATTACAGTGATAAAGGTAGTTAAATTCGGTCGGAAAATTCCGAGTCTTGCCAGTCATGTTTCGACGACTTGTCCCTCCACTCATTATCTAGGTGACGTTTGATAGTGTCTTTGACCTATTCTAGGGCATCACCACACGGTTTAGAAAGGAATCTTATCCTTCCCCTCCCTTTTTAAGTGTTGTTAAAGCTAGTCTGATAAGGATTTCCATGTCGTCATTTCTTGATCAGATGCAGTAGCCCCACGAAGGTGACACTTCGATTGGAGGAGTAAGAGAAAATAGTATCGATTTATATTTTTCTTATTCAGGCTCGCTGTCTCCTCCTCGCAGTACAAGCTGACTATAGCTCTTAATTCAGCTTATTATACCAATCTGAACAATTCTTTAGTGAAACTTGCTGACTCTTTTCTGATGTCCGCGTGTAGCTTTTATCTGGCCAGGGTTGGTGGAAACGTGTCTGTGTGCCAGGATCATGTCCTGTCGCTTACAACTGTGAACTAAAGACACTCTGACTCCTGTTCACCGACGATAGGTTTCATCGAAAGCAACTTTATTAATTCCGGAATGACATTAAGAGTAAAAGGTGGACAGTATGCAATTCATAGCATAAAAACGAACGACTCAACAAAACTCCTCGTAAAAAAAAGAAAATGACTAGCGGCAGTGCATTTGTCTACTTGGCATTTACTGACAATCGGCTGAGAGCTCCGCCCCCCATTAATTTACCGGAGGCAGACGGATGGACTTCTATCGGAAGCACTTTAAGAGAATTCCCTTTGGGGATCTTCGTTTCTCGCGACGGCGATTCTTTGGCACTCCCATCGGCAAAATGGCTCTCTTCTGCTGGAATGTATGACTCTTCTAACCCCAACTCTTGCGAAGCTCCTTCTCCCGATAATCGATCATCGGAACTAAAGAAATAAATAAGTCAGATTCCATTCTAAAGGCGAGCTTTTGTTCGGCTCTATTCAATATTCTGCGACCATTCCAGTTTCTGCTTCTAGAATATATGCTTTTCTTGAAACGAAAGATCTTATCTCTCTCCGAAAAACTTATTATTGCAAATTTATTTTTTATCTCCCGTTTTTGGCATCGGAGCAGAATTACTTTTCGGATGTTCATGTTCAATCACACTTGTCAGAAGTTTGATAACAGATAATGCATGTTTGAGCACCCTTGTGCTAAACCTTATGAAAGTATATCTGTTATGCCCTTTTAAGCATCATGTTTCACGAAAGATAACATTTAATAGGACCACAACAGGTTTAACACAAGGATGCGCAAACATGTGTTATCTGTTGTCAAAGTTTTGACAGCCTAGTGCACATTAACTAAATAAATTAGTATTCCAGAGTCCAGGAACTGCGGGGTCCTTTACCCAATTATGTATCCATACTGTTTCCGTACGGTCTATGACCCCAACCAGGCGTAACTAGCCAGAAGGTGGGGGGGGGGGGGAAGACTATTTTTTATTAAAAAAATTACTATTTTTACGAAAAACCCAACTGTTTCAAACAAAAAATCGACTGGTTTAATTTTACGAAAAATCGCGGCGCTTCTCGCCAACTCGGCTATTTGTCATCGACAACATTGGGAGGGTGGACCCCCCCCCCCCCTCCATACGTGTCGCCTCTGACCCAAACAACAAAGAATTCTGCGAACTGCCTAGACGTTACTTACCCTTGTCAACCTCGGAACGCTAAGAGATAAAAAAAGATGTCGTTAGTGCAAGGGAACAAGCTTCATGCTTAGACATCTAAACGACATTTTTTTTTTTACTTTGCAATTATGAAATTTTCGCAATTTGACCGCAGTTCAGTGACTTCAAACCCTCATCAGGGAAACTTTGCGACTCATGGCACCTGCAAAGTCAGAGACTCAAGAAAATTTACATTCGCGTTACCTCTATGAAACGACGATTTATATACACTCGTCCATAATCACCAAATTACAGTCGGCGGAATCTAGAGATCACATCTACTGTCCAGCAAGAGAGATAGGCAAAATCTACTTCCGGCGGATCAATAGTCGCCAACGTGTCAAGATATGCTTATTTGAGCATTTCTTCAACGTTTTTCTACTCTGGTTTCATTTCTTAATTATAAAAGAATCAAACAGAAAGGAAAAATTATGAACGCAACCAAGTGTCAGCATTCTTCTGACAGCAATAGTTATTAATTTCATTTTTTGTTGGCATAAATTTTATTTTCTTCAACTGGGCATGTTATTCAGTTTGAAACATCTGATGGAGAACAACATCATGTCCCCAAACCAACATGGTTTCCGAGCTTGCCATTCCACGGACTCAAACCTCATACAGTCATACGAGGAAGTCACCAAGTTACTTGAAAAGGGAATATCTGTGGATGTGATCCTGTTAGATCAAGCGAAGGCATTCGACAAAGTCGCACACCTAAGGTTGAAAAGAAAGCTCCAAGCCTGTCACATCCACCCGGACATCATTGAATGGATCGCAGACTTCCTAGCAGAACGAATCCAAAGAGTTGCTGTCACTAACGACGAAGGAATCCGTGTACTTTCATCACCTGTACCTGTGTTGAGTGGAGTTCCCCAGGGAACTGTGCTCGGGCCAACACTGTTCAACGTCTATATCAATGATGCCCCTCAATTGCTTCGAAACCTTCTCACACTCTACGCAGACGACTCCAAGCTTATCGGAGCAGCATCATCGTCAAGAGAGGTTGACTCAATCCAAGCGGACCTCGATAGGCTAAATGACTGGGCGAAACAATGGCTACTGGAGTTGAACTCAAGCAAATGTAAGGTCATGCACTTTGGCAACAAGAACACAAAACATACCTATACCATGCTAAACCCAATCACTAGCCAAAGAGAAGCCCTAGCCGCAGTCACAGAGGAAAGGGACCTGGGAGTAATAGTTGACCACCAGCTAAAGTTTCACAGCCACACTGAAAAGATCGTCGCTAGTGCGAATCGAGCTTTAGGGATAATCAAACGAACATTCACTACGAGATCCCCAAGAACGATCACTAAGCTCTATAAGGGCCTTGTCAGGCCAAGGCTAGAAACTGGCATGTCTATTGCATCCCCCTTCTACAAAGGAGACAAGGACATGATTGAAAAGGTACAGCGCAGAGCAACTAAGATTGTAGATGGCTGCCAACATCTTCCTTATCAGATGAGATTGCGAACCCTGAACCTATGCAGCATGACCTACAGAAGAAAAAGGGGAGACATGATTCACACCTATAAACTCATCAGAAACAATCCAATCCATGACCTCTTCATCATCGATTCAGCACAGCGAACTAGAGGTCATTCCATGAAAATCACGAAGCTCAACGCCCAGAAGAGGGAACGCCACCATTTTCTTACCAACCGGGTTGTTGATCTGTGGAACTCCCTAAGCGAAGACACCGTATCCAGCAAGACCATCGAAGAGTTCAAAGTCTCCCTTGACAGGGAGTGGAGCAAGAAGCCATGGAGACTGGAATGGGATGCCCTGGAGTCCCAGACCAGAGCATAAGTTATCCACGTGGCAATTTCCGAAGAAGCGATGAGCAATGCTACAGGATGGAAAATCCTTCAATTGCTCCAAGCTGCAATTTAAGGTATTTTAAGGTTTAAGGTGAGTTAGGCACCGCTTAGCAACAGATGCATCCTTTAAACAGAAGAAAATTATGAGCCAATTTAAACAAATCCAACTGACATTTGATAAATTGGACACTGAAATCAACGTTTACGGCAAGTATTTAGCAGTGAAAGTTGCCTGGTATGGTTTTTGTGTGTTTTCTTCGTAAGCTTTCAAAGATGGGCGACGTTGTACAAAACATTGTCTACTGTACAAGATTAGATTTGTACAAGTTGCTAGGTGTCTTGATTCCAGTTCACGACTTACGATAACTTTGTATAGAGCGTGTTCCACCCTACTTACCGTAGTTGCTACGCATGACGTCACGAATTTTGACTTCTAGGCGTCAAGGCTGAAACGTATTTTTATATTTTACTATTATTAGAAGGGTGGAACTCTGAGATAGTGTTTGCATTTGTCTTTCAGGCTAATTCCTAGGACAGGTCAGAGATTACTAGCTGGCCCGTATATTTTGTTTTATAGTATATATTCCATTATCAATATATCAAAAATTTTGTTTTTAATAGTCTCTCTCTCTCTTCTACGCTTGATTGCATTCTTGTTTCTGATTTCTTTCCCATTTCAAGATACTTACTCGGGAACGTCGAAATTAGCCGACGGATTAAAACAAAGAAGTTAGAAAAAGAGAACGGTTTTAGGGAACTTTTAAAGTTTAAAGGGCTGAGATAAGACAATCTAGTTACTTATCACCTATCCACCTGAAATGGCCTAAACGCCGGATGAAACCGGATGGACTTTCCCTACCGAATTTATGGTACGTCTGTGCGCTTGTACCTATTTTGCATGCTTGACGGTAACGATTTATGACAAATAAATGTTCACGCAGTGAGCTACCCTGCACCAAACTCACCTTTGGCCACTGAAAAAGTCACTTTTGTACTGAAATTCAAATTTCCCGCGTCACAGTAGAACTTGGCACTATATGGTCGGCCGCAGGTATTCTGAACGTCATAATGGAGCATACATGAACAAAAAAAAATTCCTTACACAGTTCAAATTATTCAGTGGATCCAATTACATGACACAAACATAAGTTCGTTTTTCAGTTGAATTTTAATGAAGAGATCGACTCACCTATCTTCCTTTTGCGTGTCTTCACTATTGAGGCCGTTGCATACTTGTAACTTCGCCTGGAACAGTTAAGAAAGTAAAAAAAAACTGAAAATTTCTACACTAGACGTTTGCTTATTTGAAAGTTGATGACTTTCTTCTTTGATTTGACGACGTCTTCTTTTCTAGATGCCGAAGTTTTTCACGTTTGATTCATAGCAAAGAATTAAAAGACTTAATTGCTTATTTTTTATGTCTTCAGGATTACCACGATGGTCTTGGTTTTTTAATTTATTTGTGTTAGTTTAACAAACAGTTGGAGTATTAAATGGAAATTATTATTTTGATCCTTGGCTCCCTACGTGTCATAAGGGCCGTCCCGGATAATCGGCTGAGATTTAGTCCAGACCGAATTATTTCAAACCATTTTTTTTTTTATTTGCTCATTGTTTGACGGTAATTTTTGTGGTTTTGAACATTCATAGCGGTAGTAGGGATGGTAATCACTGTGTGGCATGCACAACGGTTGATGCAAGAGGTGATAGCGGAGACGGGCGAATCCGATCACGAAAGGATTTGAATCCGAATCCAGGGCTAGGTAAGAACCAGATTCCGAATCCGAAAATTTCATGCTGAGAATTCAAATCCAACCTTAGCAAAAATCAAATCATGCGCATAGGTTATAGTTTGAGGTGACAAAAAGCACTGATATCTAAGGTGATCAGATAAGTTGACAGATTAATAGGATGGTTGGTGGTAGGGACCAAAAAGTTGGACTGCCAAAGTGCCAAAGCCAACCGTGTAAAAATTGGGACAACGGAAACTGGAAAGATGTAGACAAGAAATATGAACGGATTCGTAAGATTGAGCGTTTGGAATTCGAGTCGGAATCCAGCCTGACAAGAACAAGATTCGAATCCGGATTCGAATTCGCAGATCACTGGTTGATAGTCCAAAAAGTTGACAAATTCGACTTCCCTGTAGGCTGAAACAGCCTTGAATAAACCGAACGGTAGGACTAAGCAACCGTGGCATTGAGGCTTGCTCGGGGTCACGAACAACCGCTCCTGAAGATTCTCTCAGAGAAGGGGCACCCAAAACAAGCTTGAATCATCAACACTTGCTCTTTCTGAAAACTGTTACCGACGAGAAACCCGCAAACTCGCTTGGCAGGCAAGACCAAAGGATTCGATGGGAACCCAAATACTGAATATTTATCAGACTTTGATCCAGAAAATCGGGTCTTGTAGATTTCCGGTCTTTGCCAGATCCCTTTAACATATGTTTCTATATATCCATGATCAACAATTTGTAAAAGAAATGATGCCGCTTTGGTGTTTTTGAGAAATTACGGCTACAAAACTAATCCCATAAAAAGAAGGTCAGCTATGGATTCAGCATGCATGTTTACCTCTAGCCCATATCTCACCTATATTCGACTTTAGAAAAGTATTTTCATTTTACCATATTCCTCTTTTTAGCATTATTGCGGGACAACTGCATGCAGATCAAAATAGCTGGTTTAGGGGCGAACCAAGAACCAATCTTTCCACATTTCCGGGTTTTGTCGAAAATAAAGTGTGTTCGTGCTTCATGTCGTCTTACCTGTCTCACCCCCATAAATATGAACCTCTAGTCGAATTAACGATTAACTTTCAATTTACGATTTGGTCTGAGTCCGGGTAAACTTCCTATCTGGCGAGAAAATTGGTTTCAACAGATCTCCTTATCTTATTTATCGCCTATCTCATTGGGTTTTAAAACTTCCTTCCAGATTTCCGGTTTCTGCTGGATTCCGGCGCGAATAACTGTCCGGCTAGAAAATAATGTTCAGAAACGAATTCAGCATGTCTCATTACCACTTCTACTAAAACTTTTTACTTTAACAAACTTTTCGGTTCTGTCCGGATCCCGGGTCAACTACTTTACCGGCGGAATAGTAATTTCATATTCCGATTCACCATGTTTCCTTCCCTAAATCTCATCTCATTAGCTTCTATAAAATACTTTCGCGCCCCTTAATTTTTAACCCCCTCCCGGCCCCTAAATATAGAGGTGCAGAGCCCATCTAAGAATTTGACCTGTACTTTGACCCAAAGAATCCTCATACCCTTCGAGAGTTATCGCGCTAACAGACGGACGGGCAAACTTTACGAAGTCATTGGTATAAGAGCACGAAGGTTTATTTTTATTCACCAACCGTCTGTACAGGGTGAATTCGGCACCTAAAGTTTAGATTATTGACTGTTTGCTGTTATTTTATTTTTGTGACTTAGAATACCGATATAGTAGTGAATTATTACTGGACATTCTCGGTCGCGGTTTTAAAACCTGCCAGATTTCCGCAAGGATATGGTCCACCCCCCCGAAAACAAGCTTAATTCAGCAGCGCTTACTCGATCAGTCTGCGTGGCAACGTTCAGCTTCTCTGACTTCCTCTCACTTTTCACTTTTCGGCCACTAGGCGGCAAATTCCACTTGGCTTCACCACCCACTGTCCCATTCCTCCTCGGGCTTCGGGTCTGCAACTGCTTGATAATCCTGTCTTTCTCCTCCAACTGCTCTTTAAGCAGAATTCTTTCCCTTTTGAGATCCAGGATTTCTTCATTCAACGCGCTAACCAGATCCGTACTAGTTGTCATTGAGTCGAGACTGGAGAGATTTTGACGAGAATCACTCAGTGCCAACTGGCGGTAGAACCCGTTCTTCTCTTTCGACTCGAAGGGGTTGCACGTCTCAGCCTAAAAAAAAAAAAACAATGTTAAGTCCAGATCTCTTCCTCATTTCTTTTAGTAATTCTAAATTAGTTTCTGATTTCAACGCTAACAAGACCAAAGTTTTCGATGTGATCCCAAGGATTTAATATTTATTGGACTTCTTGATCCAGACAATCTTGTAGATTTCCGAGTCTTCGTCAGACCCCTTTAACAGTTTGCTATTTATCTACAATGTGTAACAAAAAAATGTTTGACAACCAACTAATCGAATGAGAAAACCAAGTTCAGATACGGATTCAGCAAGCATGTTTACTCCAATATCTCATCTCTAATCAACTTCGGAAAGGTCATTTAATTTTTTTTTTTTTACAAAATTCCTCGTATTTTAGCAGCATTCCCGGTGAACTGCATGAAGAGCAAAAGAGCTAGTAACAGTGCGAGCCGAATCTTTCGATCTAAATTTCCGAGTTTTCGCAAACTTTGTCAGATTATCCGTCAAGGATATAAAGTTCAAAATTCGATTCAGCATGTCTCCTTACCCCGATACCGAATCTCTAATCGACTTCAGAAAAAACTTGAGCTTCAACCAAATTTTCAGTCTCGTTGAGATATGATCAGATAAACGACTATCTCATTAGCGACTAGATCAGATAAACGACTATCTCATTAGCTTACAAAACATTTTTTTACCGTTCATTCTAAACTCCCTCCTCTGATTATGAGACGCATCTACAACTTGGCCTGTACTTCGCCAGTGAATCCTTATACGAAGTCTGAACAACATATCTCAACCCGTTCGAACCCCCGACAAGACAGACTGCTCAAGGAAACTCAAAGAATACGTGCGCTAGGTGTATATAGTCTTTGATTAAAAACAAGAAACATTACACATGTGTATCCTACACGCGACCGGAGTCCCTATATCTCCGGCGTCCATAGATTAAACAAAGCGTGTCGTTCGACGCGCAGAGCTTTCGCCTGTATGGATAAATGGGTAGGGTAGGACCTGGTATGGCCACCTGGTTTTCCCGAAATTTAGTCGATAAATTTTATTAAACTGTTCACAAGACAGTTGTCGACGGATGCATTCTGCCTTTTTAACCAAGTAAATGCCAGTTGGGACTTTGGAGATAACTAAACTGATCGCATACACTTTTTGATTATCTTTCTTTATTATGTTCGAAAGCTGCGACAGCATGTCTCCTCACCCTATATCGACTATATAATTGTGTTTTAAAAATTCATGCTAGATTTCCGGATTGTGGGCGAACTACTTGTCCGGCGGGAAAATAATTTTCTGATTACGATTCACACATCCCCTTACTCCGGAATCGAACCTCTAATCAACTTAAGATTCAACTTTTACTTTTTACACATTTAACACACTTTCCCATTTTTGACGGATTCCGGACTACTTGTCCTTTCATATTTCGATTCAGCATGTCTCCTTACCCCTAGATCGACTATTTCATTAGCTTTTATAAAATATTTTTGTTTGCCTCTCAACTTGAAACCGCTCCCCCACCCTGAACATACAGCTATGGGGCCCATCTACGAACTTGACCTGTACTTTGACCCAAAGGATCCTCACACAAAGTTTGACCAAAATATCTCAATCCCTTCGAGAGTTATGGTGCCAATAGACAGACGGACAGAAAACTTTAAGAAGTCATAGGTATCCCGTCAACTTACGTTTTAGGATGCCCGAAAACGCTCTTAAAAACGTTAAAGAAAAAGATGACGAATTTTTACAAAAAAGGATCCAACCTGTACCAACAGGAGTGATTAATTTTAAACTTCACAAATTTTAAATTGGTTGTTTCAAACTGATGCATTTTCTCTTATCTCATCATAATTAAAGTGACGCTGAAATATATTTTTTTCTCTCTAATTTGTTACTCCGCGAGGAGCGGAAACTAAAAGATACAGAAACAAACTGAGGCAGCCCCGACGAAGACGAAGAGAAATTTTCAATTCGTTTGGAACTCTTTCGATAAAAAGGACGGGCTGGATATGCTAATGTGAAACGAAGTGTCCCTCGGGTCTTTCAAGGCGGACATTGTCAAGGACTGGCAGACCTGCTCTCAAGTCCAGCGTATCCCAGATCTAAGTAGGGCTGAGAAGCCATACAAAAATTCCTCGCGACGAGAACGACTCTATACAAACAAAATATTATCAAGACTAAGTCACGCCCCGAGTCCTGACAATATGTTTTTCTTTAGAAAGGGGTTAAAAGAATGGTTTGTGAGGAGAGTTGTTTGGTTTGATTCTTTGGTGTAATAGGAAAGATGATGGTCATGGTTTGAGTAGTCATAGTTCTACTTGTTCAGGTAGTCGTTTCCACTTCCAGATGCAAAATGCATGTCATTCCTTTTATAAGTTGTTATCGCATCGCACTTGTTAAGTTTCATTCAATACCGTACTATCCTCCCACCTGGTGCGCCCATAAACAATCGTACGCGTTCGCAGTTCAGGCTGAAGCCAGTTAAAATCAAAACGAAGTGCACATTAATATGTTTGTGCCATTTTTCGTAAACATAAAATAAAATGTCAGTCTAATGTTAGTATTAGTACCGCCATGTGTCCCGCTATTTAACTTGTGAGTGTTAAAAAGAATGATATTTTGTAAAGACAATCAAATATAACGTGACATGGGGATGTGAACTATTTAGACAAATTTCACAAGACCCTTCTAGCCAGTTACTAACTGGCGATTGTAGTGATTTGCGATCTTTGTCCACGAGACCCTCAATGGCTCAAGAGGTCAGAGCATCGGTATCTGAAACCGAAGGTTGCAGGTTCAGATCCCGCTTGCGAAGCCTTGTTATTTTTCTTATTCTTTTTCTTTCTTTACATTAATGGGAAACTAAAGAGCGATAAATGAATCAATCAATACACAAAATGTAAACAGAAAGTATCATAGCACCAATCTATCGTCCAATCTTTTTACTTGGTCGGATGACGACGTCCATTTGACCCAAATCTGTTCGACCAAGACGTTTACTCGGATTTCGACACGAGCAATCCTACTCCACAAGCGACGACACCGAGTTCGTGAAAAGGCGTCTAAAGACTGAGGGCGGAATGACTGGTGTCGCAAGGTGTACAGGGTTCAGTGCCTCCGTTCCTGTTTCTAGCCCTGCCTCCGGCCCTACCTCCATGCCTCTAGTCCTACCTCCGTGCCTCCGGTCCTACCTCTGTGCCTCTTTGTGTACACCAAAGCGTCCATTTGTGTACACCAAAGCGGATCACACTGACGAATGATCTGAAGTGGGAGGCTCACATTTGTTCCATTATTAAACAAGCCAGTGCGTCTCTGTCTCTCCTAAAACTCTTTTCCAAATTTTTGTGCCCTAAATCACATGTTCTCCGCCTTTACGTTACTTTCATCCGTCCGCTACTTGAGTATGCTTGTCCGGTTTGGCACTTTGGCCTAACAGTAGATCAGTCTGATAGGCTTGAAACTATTCAGAAGAGAGCTTTGAGAATCATCTACCGCCAGGGCAAAGTGCCTTATATCCTCCTCCTCAAAGAATTCCGCCTCCCCACTTTAGCAGCCCGACGTCTTACTCTTTGTACTGGTTTCGGGAACAGTCTGCGTTCCCACTCATGTTTTGAGCACCTGTTTCCTACCCCATATTGCCCGCCAAAAACCTCGACTACCTCGAGCTGTAGCACAAAAAGTTCCGGTTCTTAACCCTGTTTGTACAAGAACCGATCGCTACAGAAAGAGCTTTGTACCATCTTTTGTTGAAGTTTTGAACAATTGATCAACTATTTCCCTTTAATGTTTTAATTGTCTAGGGTTTTTATTCTGTTTGATAATTTTTTGACTATTGCTTTATTATGTACAACTGCCTTATTAAATGTTTTGTAATTATGATGTACCTGACGAAAACGACAAGTTCGGCAATCCAATGCTGTGAAATCTCGTTTTACAATAAAGTATCAGTATCAGTATCAGTATCAGAGATGCCCCCCTCGGTCGAGAGGAGGCAAGAGTCAATCAGCTTTGAAGAACGAACCATTCAACCTTGGTAGTAAAAGTGGCGAGACTGTTCTCTCTACCGACGCATAGGATCCAGACCCATGTGCGGTCGCTACGACGTAATATTCTTTCATCTCACGATATCGACTTTTTCCAAATTGGTCAATGGCCTTAATTGTCATCAGATCAAACCTTTATTTTCCGACTTCATGCCGGAGCGACAATCAAGAGGCGACTGTCTCGCCAGTAACAGATAAGACCCTTGAAACAAATAACACTTGAGATCCTGCCTGTGTGAAGTAGCCAACATCACGATCAATCAACAAATTGCATACCAGTAGCAAGGCCCCATAACTTATTATAACTTGTATATAACTTGTTCTTAAAGGACATCTGAAAAATCAAACAATACTTGAATACACCATGGAGAATGCATTTACAGACGCGGCCACGGAGAGCATTCTTCTCCTGAGCGTGGCGTTTCTATGGCACTTGCCCTTCGGCCAAGTGCCATATAGCGATCGCAATTTCTGTCCGTCCGTCGGTCTGTCCAGGTTTTGCTAGTTCGGGCACTTCCAAATAAGCTAGGACGTCAGGGACACCAAATGAATAAGTTGGAAATAGTCTGTTCCCCGATCCGAGCATCCTAGGGGGAGTGGACGGAGGGGGGATCCGGAATCTTGAGGTATTTAAGACTTTCGAACGGGTGATCGGATCTTAATGAAACTTGATATTTGGAAAGACCCCGTGTCTCAGACAACCCGTCTGAAATCCGGACCTGATCCGGTGACTTTGGGGGGAGCTAGAGGGGGGATCCGGAAATCTTGGGAAAAGCTTAGAGTGGAGGGATCGAGATGAAACTTGGTGGGAAGAACAAGCATAAGTCCTAAAGACATAGTTTGACATAACCGGACCAGATTCGGGCACTATGGGGGAGTTGGGGGGGGGGCTCTGGAATCTGGTGATCCCGCGAGTTCGGTACTTCCTGATGTGCTAAGACGATGAAACTTGGGAGGAGTATCAGGGACCCGAACAGGCTGACTTGAGAATAGTCATTTGCCCGATCCAACCATCACGGGGGGAGTGGAGGGATGGGGAGCACGGATATAGTGCCATGCATAACTTTTGAACGGGTTACTGGAACTGAATGAAACTTGGCAAGTGGAAAGAGCTATCGTCTCAGATTTTCCACGTCAAGTCCTGATCGGATCCGATACCTGTGGGGGGGGGGGAAGGGAATTGGAGTGGGGCACCGGAAATCTCGTGAAACGCTTAGAGTTGAGGTATGGGGATGGAATTTGGTGGGAAGGAAAAGCATTAGCACTAGATACGTAACTGACAAAACAGATCGAATCGGGGTTCTATGGGGGAGTTGGAGGCTTTTTCCCGGAATTCCGGTGGTCGCCAGTTAGGATAGTTACAGATATTCTAAGGACCGATGAAACTTTGCAGGCATATTAGTAACTTAAGGACGAGACATAATGCCCTAGGAATACTCGTTTTCCTGGATCCGACCATCTCTGGGGAGTTGAGGGAAGGGGAATCCGGAAATCAGTGGCTTCCGTAAGCTGCGAACAGGTGATCCGATTCGAGTGAAACTTTATGGGTGAAAAGAACTGATCACCTAGACAATCAAAACATGCGTCCGAACTACATGCGGCCACGGTTGGAAGAGTTGGAGGAGGGGGTGGGGTGGGGGGTTAACATCCACAAAATCAATCGGAAGGACAGAAAGGGATGCAACTTGGACAGTACCGAGTTTATTCGGCCTTGATTTGTTATTTGGCGTCTGGATCGAATCCGAATGGGTATAGGGGAGGGGGGGGGGGGTGAAGCTGGAATCCGAAATTTGCAGATAGGCTATGCTCCGAATCCAGTCAAACTTAATGAACGGGAATATGACATGTCAGATATGCGACTTTTATGGGTCTGAGTCGTATTAAGCCACAGCAAGGGGAGTAGGAAGGGGAGTCCCGGAAATGATGTGGCTCGCATAGGGGTCAAACAAGTGGAGCGATTCGAATGAAATTTGGAGCGTAGCGAGATCACATGCCATAGAAGACATATTTTAGGGTTCGAACTTGATCCAACCACGGTGGGGGAAGGGGTAGAGTTACCGAAAGTTCCCGAAAACGCTCAGATTTGAATGAAACTTAATAGGCGGTAAGATAAAATACTTCAGATAATCCATTTAGGAGTCCGAATCAGATTAGGCCACGGTAGGGGGAGTTGGAGGGGGTACCGGAAATCGTGTGGCGGCGTCTAGGGACCAAACGAGTGGATCTGCTGGGTTGGGTAGAATACTGATTTGCCCTAGATGATCCCAGGCGATGCCGATAATGCTCAGACTTGGGTAAATCTAGATATTCTGTTTATGGGTCCGAATCGCATTTTTGGACGGCAGGGTATTTTGTGACGTTCTCATCTTCTTTCGTGTACCATCTACTCGTATCAAGTGCCATATGAGCTCTTAGCTCTTGTCAAAATAGGGATGTTCGTTTCTGGAGGTTTGCACATGCAGGCTCCAAGACAAAAAGCGCAATTCATTCAAATCTTGTAGGACAGCGCTGGCCGGATCGAATTGGAATTTCTTCTAGATATACGTTTGGGGGCTTAACTGGTTAAAAATATTCCAGAAGGAGGGTTGATTGGAGACATTTGTTCATTTCTAAAATTGTTCGGTACTGAAATAAGGCAGATGCAAAATGGAGCAAAAATTATAGCCTGGAAATACTATTTCGTATTTCGATCGGGTTTTCTGGAGGCAATGTTAACGGAAGTCATACAGATAGGGATGATACTTGGTACTCTTCATTCAGGTGTCCTTTAAAGCACATCTCGCAATATTACTGTTCATGTTCCAGTACTCAAACTTTTTGAATACTGTAAGACTAGGTTCTGCTTTGAACAAATCCCTCACGGCTTTGGCTGTTTTAAGCCTTTTCGCAGGCCCATTGACTGTCATTCAGATAACCGGTCTTACGAATTAATAGCATGCAATGGTAGGCGAATACTCGTCGCGAGCATAATGCTCAGTGCAAATTGTGAATCCCGGCAAATGCTATGATTAGTGATTTTGGAATGTGCTTAGCATCACCAGGGTTTGAGGGTGACGTAAAGCTCCTAGAAGGAGTGAAAAGGAGAGCCACAAGGATAATAACAAACATGAAAGATAAATCCTATGAACAACGTCTGAAGGATCTGAAACTAACAACACTTGTTTTTCGACGACGGCGAGCTGACATGCTTATGACATATAAGCTGACCTCTCAAGAAAAAACCCCAATTTGTATGCCCATTGTCCAGAGCGTTGGCGCAGATAGAAGGGGGCACTCTAAGAAGCTGTTAAGCCTTTGTCAGAACCCGACAACGACAACAGTTCTTCTCGTGTCGAGTTGACAACACATGGAACAGCCTGACCAACGACACGGTATCAGCACCCAACGAGGAAGCCTTCAAAAAGTTGCTAGATGAAGAGTGGAATGATGTGCCTTGGAAATACAACTGGGATGCATCTGATGCCTAACAAATCATCACATCATCAATCACGGAGCGATTCAACAGATCAAGACTGATCTTAATTCGCTCCGAAGTGCGAATTAAGGTAATTAAGCTAATTAAGGTGAGGTATCGTTAGCGGACTTTGAATGTAACTTTGGGCCTCTGGACTTGAGAGTTAACGAATGCAATTACGGCAATAGGTTGCATTGGCATTGTAGGCAGCAGATACTTTTTGGTTCTTCCTGGCAATGCTTGTTAGGCGTAGTATTTTCAAAATCACAACAGAACACATCCCAAGTTGTGTCTGTTGAAACTCGCATCCTTGTGTTAGCTGTTATGAAACTTCTGACAGCATTGTAAACACAATCATCATCATTTAAGCGGCTAGGTTAAAGTCGTATTCTCGCCGTTCCCCGAGGACTCCTCGGGGAATCGAAGGGAACGGCGAGAATAGAGGGAGTCAGTCCACGCGGACTCCGCGTACAGAAACAGCGAGAAGACGTGGAATGCTTCCAAAACGGATTTTGTTCGGACAAAAAATATGCATTTGACGAAATTAGTCTGGTTCCACTTTATTTTTGGTTTTGCTTATTCTGATTGTTTTTAATTAATTTTACATTGCACCAACACCAGCAAGAATTGATTCCCCTCCGAATCTGAAAGGGAGTCCTTTTTGATGATAGTGATGATAATCGGAGCATTCCCCGTCCATGGTGACTCGCGAGAATACGGGGAGTGAGTCCCCGGGACAAACAAAAACGCGGGGACTCCTCAAGTGGAGTCCTCGAGGAACGGCGAGAATACGCCTTAAGAAAAGAAAATACAATTTACTACCTGTAGCAGCATGTTCCGAAGTCGCAAAAGGAGCATCTTCATTGCTACTATATCCTCGCCAAAATAGAGATCCATATCTTGAACAGTGCTGCTCTCCGAAGTTGACATAACACCCTGGACGGAAAACAAAGCTATTTATATATATCTGTATTGAAAAGCAAAGGGCATGTCCAAGATAAAAAACTAAAATATTGAAAACTACAAACTAAGAAACGGCATTTCTTAACTCGAGTGCTTTACGCTCAAAACACCAAAGGCAGCAATCGCTCCTGGTGACGTAGATCGTAAGATACTAAGAAGCTGCCCACTGTATCAAACATGAAATACTGCACAATGAACTTAGCGGATAACAAGCGAAGTCTACTGCACACCTGGGGTAATAAATATACTTATCTTAGATCAATGTAAGAAAACAGTTACATTGTTAGACTTCTTTTTTGTTCCGTGTAAAATAAACAGGTATGTCAGATGTCAGTTTCAGTTCTGAGATCGGAACAAAACCAAAGATTTCCATGGGATCCCAAAAATTGTAATATTTCTTGGACTATTTTATCCAGACAACCGGAGCATTTAGAGATCTGGTCTTCGTCAGACTGTTTGAATTTTTTAGTAATTTGAAAATAAATATAATGACACCGTAGTGCTGTTTTCTCGAAAAATTACGGCCAAACACTCAACAAACGGCTCAACACAACATTTTCTGGTTTTCGCCGGATTCCGGCCGAACTATTTTTCCTGGGAGAAAATAATTTTCATACACGGATTCAGTATGTCTCTTTACCCCTACATCAACCTCTAATCAACTTTAGATAGACCTATAACTACCCACGAATGTTCCGGTTTTGGCCGAATTCCGGGCGAACCGTATGCCCGGGGAGAAAATACTTTGTACATACGGATTCAGCATGTCTTTTTACCTCTGTATCGGACCTCTAATCAACTTCAAATAAAACCTTTGCTTTTAACAAATTTCCGGTTTTGGCCAGATTCCCGGCGAACTGTATGTCCGGGGAGAAAATAATTTGCATATACGGGTTCAGCATGGCTCCTTCCCCTGAATCTAACATCTAATCAACTTCATGTAAAACCTTACTTTTAACAAATTTCCGGCTTTGGCCGGATTCCGAGCGAACTGAAAATTTCGGGAGAAAATAGTTTGCATATATGGATTCAGCATGTCTCCTTAAAGTTTAACTGAACAGGCAACTTATTTTTACGTCTTAGATTCAAATACATTGGATTATTACAACACCTATTGGGGATTTTCATTCTGTCCACAGTAGTCTTCAGTAGGGACGTTGGGAATGTGGACGCTTTCCTATGGTGAATCCGTCCACAATTCGCCCGCGAAAATCACTAAACTATCACACCTCACTAGCTAGCACTAGTTTTTGGCACTCCAGACTCTAGATACTTCTTTGTTTATTTGATACACAATTTATTTACTCGTTTGCTGCTGGTGTTGTTGCCAAATGTTCCAGGCACCATAGAGATATCACAAAAACGGGAAGAGCGGCAAGCACAATGGGATAATCGATTATTTGGAAATATCAGAAAAACAAACTAACGCTTTTTCATCGGGTTTTCAAGATTATTTAAGCGAACAAGTGATGGGCAACTAGACTGTCGTATCCTAGCCCTTTTCGGTTAAACTTTAAAACCGTATCAAACCCCTAATTATGTTTAAGTAAAACCTTTACTTTTAAGAAATGTCGGTTTTTTGTCGAATACCGGGCGAACTGAACGTTTGGGGAGAAAATAATTTGCATATGCGGATTCAGCATGTCTCCTTACTTTTGTATCAAATCTCTAATCAACCTCAAGTAAAAACTATAATTTAAGAAGAAATCCAGTTTTTGTCGGACTTCAGGCAAACATTTTTTGTCCAGTGAGAAAACAATTACCATATTCGGATTCAGCCTTTCTGCTTACCCCTAAATCGACTATCTCATTATCTTTTAAAACAAATCTTTTGGCCTCTTAATTCACCCCCCCCCCCATCCCCAAATATGGAGCTAGGGAGCAAATCTACGCGCCTTATGCCACCGCACAAGTTTCCAGACATGTCTTCAAAGCTTCGGTCACATAACGTGTAGGTTGTGTAGTTTGTGTTCCCGCTGTTTCGCGTGTTAAAAAATACAATACAAATCAATAAAAAAAAGTCTGGTACAACGCTGCTATTTAGCCAATAACAGTTTAAATAGCTTCGCCTGCACCAAGTAAACAATGAATTCAATTGCGCGGGTTCAGGTGAGCCTGATTCGTGACAAACGGAATGCAATACAAACAAAATATATAGCCTATTAAAAATAACAAACAACATCACACTCCCCAGATGATTTCGATTTAGTGGCTAGAAAATTTGGCGAGAAATTCAAATTTAGAGACCAATTCCAATAATAATAAATTAGTTCTGTCAAATACTTCTGGTAGGTACAGTGGTAAGTGTCTGAGCCTTACGTTCTGTTTAGTGGTATTTTATCAAGGTTCGATTTGTTTTTCCAGGCATTTGAAAATACCGCTGAAACAAATAAGAAATTAAACGAACGGCGTTTCCACGGGTCTCAGCTTGTGGGGCGACTGTATTTACATGTGTAAATGTAAATACATTACGAGTATTAAGAACAATAAGAAATGTGTGGGACATAAATATGCCGTGGGGAAGCGCCTACAATCCGAGGGGTTGCACACTCTCGGTTTTAGTATGCATAGCAACTGACATCAGCCGACACCGGTTGCACATTAAAATCAGCAGGTTTAGAAGCAAAATTACCAAATTTACGGACGGCACCGGCGCCACTAATTTCGGTCGGTGCCGGGATAGGGTTTACACCAGGTCCCAAACAGTGAGTAACCCCTCACAACAATCGCAGTAAAAAAATATTTTGCACATCACTCGTTACAAAATGGCGGCCATGACTAAGCTGATAATCCGTTTGGATTGCACCCAAGCAGAATGAAACCCATACATCCACTTTCTGAAGTCAACCCAATTTCAACCTATAAGTGTTCGAGTCGTCAGGAGCTAATGATAATGCACCCAAGTTCGAACATTAAACGCCAAGACTGGTGAAGTTTGGGTTTTATCTAATTAGAACTTCCATGTTCGATGATATTTTCCCGCCCATGTTCGATCACACCAATTGTGTTGAAGTTCCAGTTTTATCTGAACAGAACTTCCATATTTGATGATATTTTACCAGTAGACCGATGGTTTTGCAGAGCACGGTTATGCAAATTGGAACACGCTTTTATCCGGCTACACAAATTTCTTGGTCTTTATAAGGCTTGGTTTCAAATCAATTTATGAACCATAAATTGAGCGAGACAGGAGGGTATCGTAATCTCATCACAACTGTTCCGATAGAAGC
Source organism: Branchinecta lynchi (assembly GCA_023053575.1). Lineage (NCBI taxonomy): Eukaryota > Metazoa > Arthropoda > Branchiopoda > Anostraca > Branchinectidae > Branchinecta > Branchinecta lynchi. Next base: position 26,252,349 of record JAKZAP010000001.1, read on the forward strand.
GGGCAGAGACCACGAGGTATTCCTATGACGTGTAATACTTAAAGCCGTACAACAAGGGGGACAGATACAACGAAGAGAGGCAAACGGAACACCTTAACTAATCTAAAATAAGAGAGTTTCTGGTTCCTGGTCTTCAAGAAGTGGGAACTAGCCCTGTTGCTTCCCATCTATAAGCTTAGCCGAAATCGGACACCCTTCGACTCCAAGAAACTACTGTTCACAATCAAACTTGGACAGGACAAGCTAATCAAAAGTAACTTACCTCACACCTGCCGTTAGATGGTGCCATATCAAATTTCATCCCTTCGTCCAGAGCCAATGGAGTCTCATCCAACGTTCCGTCTCTCAGAATTCCATACTCAATGTCGTAGTTATCACTAAAAATACAAATAACTCACAAAGAGGAAACTGGTCTAAGCAAAATTGAAGACTCGCAGTTGGCGGTTTGGTTCCGAAGCCAAACCACAAATTTTGTTTTCTGTTACAGTACTCAGGAGAATGGCATTTTCTCTTGATTACCAATGTAGCGGGAAGCGGCAGCAGATAGGTTATCTCATGGCGGTGGATCAAGTCTTCATATCCTCATACTCAGACCGGGAGGGGGGGGGGGCATCCGGGCGTGAAGGAGATTTTCTATTTATAAACATGGAACAGACCAAAATGGAAATGGCACAAACAAAATGTAGTCCATAACTTCAAACTTGAAGAAAATCTTCAAAAATCTAGGGTAATCAGATAACGTGATAGTTACTGAGGATGGTTGGTGGAGACAAACAAGTTGGACTGCATAAGCACACTGTGTACAAATTTGGAAAACCGAAAATGTAAGAACGTAGACTAGTACTTTTAAGCGGATTCGTAAGACTGAGGGTTTGGAAACCGAGTCCGAATCCTGATTCGCCGATCAAACTCTCCTCAGGGTCACTACACGTAAGACACAAGTAAAGACCACAACAAGCTTCCATCCTAGATATTTCCTCCTTATTCCCAAACGGCCAAAACTTCCATTAAACCCGAGGGGTTACCCACTCCCTGGCCCCTGCTGTACACTCTTCCCCGGGACCGGCCAAAATCAGGCCATTTATCTCTCAAACGCTTCTGAACATGCTGATTTTATGTTTTAACAAGTGGAAACCGGTTCCGGATGGTCCGGGACCGGCCTGGCTCCGGGCATTTGCTGTACAACCTCTCGCTTAAACCCATTTATGATTAACTATTATCCCTTAATGCCCGCTTTAAAGTAGACTTATTCATCCCGCACTCCTTCCCCTGTGAACACGATCTAAGAGACAGCAACGCCGAGATCACACAAGTCCACATTTGGATTGCTTGCCAATCCTTTGAACTTCTACAACTCCTGTCCCAACCACCATCCCTTCATTCAATCTCGCATTCCGCGGGCCTCATCCCCCACAATTATTGGTATGGTTTGATTTGCAGTCATACTGTTTTAGTCCTTCCTAACCGTACCATACAACCTTTTGTTGTGGGGATGTCCCTTGAGATAACAGACGACTTATGGACCGGCCTCGGTTACTTTGTTTATCTTCTTTAAAGGACCTGTCTTACCTGTAACACTAACGCAAACTACTTCCATAATTACCCTATTTGTTTCCAAACCCGGAGACCCCAATTTCGTACGATACATTATAACTCCTCTAATAAAACACCATGATTTTCTCACGTGTCGTGTTTTGCTACCTTCGATGTGTATCACGCTGTCGACGGTTGTCTGCGAGAAGTTTTTCCATCAGAAAAACCGGTTATGTAAGTTGTTTCCCTGTTTTCGCTGTAAGCCAACGGGTTTCGGAAAAGTCATAAAACAGCCAAAACGGTGGGTTATTGGTTGAATACACAGCCTAGTTTTAAAGTGTTCAAATATTTTAAGATACTATAAGTTGAAGAGTAAATAGTGCGAGGGGTCCTTTAACTGACAAATTCATTTATTTCGGTTAGAAGAACTTGGCAAGTATGAATTAATCCCCCTTTTCTCATCTTGCTGCTTACTTACTCAGGAGTGTCAGATTTCATGACGTCAGATAGAGAGGCATACGCTTTTGTGCATGAGTATGCTACAGGAGAGAACACGAGAGGACACTAGTTCGCGGGAAAACTAAACATAATATATAACTCAGAAAGCCTATACTGTTTCATCATGGTATTTCTCAGCAACTAGCGTCAACAGGAGCCCGCATGTCTCAAACCGCACAATGCTTTCAACTATTTGTACGACGTTCCTTAAAGGACAATGGACACTTCTAATGCTTTACTTTGTATTAAATGCTTCACAAATAAACATTTCCGACTTCCTTTAGAAGGCACTACGAAAATCGGCCGTTTTCTTGTTATCCCTTGTCTTTACCTCTCTGGCATTTCGGCGATCCAAAATCTTAGGAGCTGGGATATCGTGGCAGGAAATTCAAAAACTCCCAGCAATGCTTGATATAAAAGGATATATTTGTGATGTCACCAATGTCAAGCCGCAGATGCAGTTTACCTGATTGCTGTAGTGTTTCATCGGAAGTTCCATGGCTTAAAGTGCCTATTAAAAGTTTTTCTTTGTGGAATAGTGTTGTGAAGCTTGATTAGCTTGCTTTATAATATGTACCAGAATATGCAATAAGCTTATAAAAAATAACACAACTACAAAAATCATTAAAAAACAAACAACCTATTAAAATTTGAATTATACAAGCTGATTTATGCATAAAATAAAGATCTATCAAGTATTTTAAGAAATATCACTTTTATCTTTGTCCAAGCTAGTAAATTGAGTATGTACTGGCCTAAAAAATTACGCTTTGAAATATCATAGAGAGGAAACCGTTGAAAAAGCTGCTGATCTAGGGGGTAAGCATTGTTCCTAGGTTGTTACAGAGTGGGATTGGGGTAATTTGATTTGCCGACTGAACTTTAAAAAGTAAAATCAGAGAGTCGCGTTAACGCGTTCGCTGAACTTCGGGATCCCTGGATACAGATATTTGGCTAGTGCGAAATAACTAACAAAAGAAATGAAGATTAGCAGTTGTCTTTTGTGCAGGAAGCTTTAAATACTGTTACGTTAAGAGAGCTTTCCCTTCAGGTAACCTTCAATAAAGAGAGATGCAAACAAATTGTACCCCTGACCAGATTAATTAGAGCTGATTGCATAGACCCTGTCAGTCATACAGAATTCTCAAGGCATATACCCGAAAAAAAGCCTATTATCAGGGTTGCCATATCAAACTTTTGACCCAGAACAGAGAGTGAACTGGGAGTTAAAAAAATTTCGCGTGAAAATACGCGAATGGACCACTTTTGGTCGGGATCAATGTTGCAAAAATGACACATATGACATAACTCAAATGGTCACTTTTGTTCAAAATAACTAATGCAAACACAACATAATGTGGACATTTTTGGGAATAAAGTGAATTTCATCTCGTATGTAGAAGCAAGAGTGACAAAATAAAATAGAGTGGCAATTCACACTATCGCGCGACACTTGGCAACCCTGGCGTGTTGCCTACTTAGCTTCAACTAATAATGTCACGGAAATTACCAATTCACATAATCAACCACTTCAGTACGGTAACAAGAAAAGTAATAGCCACCGAGAAAACATTACGACAGCTCATTGGCTGACGACAAGCCGTCAGAACTGACAGAAGTGCCATAATCACTCGCATAATCATAGACCCCTGCCCCTGTTTTTAACGTCGCATGTGCAAAACCTTGAACTACCTTAAATAACCACTGTCAATATCATGCAATAGTCATCCGACAGATTGTCAAAACTAAACATCACAGTCAAAGACTTTATCACTACGCCAGTAACTACCTTAAATAACCACTGTAGCAACTTGTAATAATCACCAAGTTCGAACTAAAAAGGAGCTGAAAACTTGTGACAAAACTTGCACTTATTCACTAATAGACGAAGAAGCGACTGTAACTGGAGTTCCGCCAAAAGTAATCTTACGAGCTCAATGACAGAACCGCTATGGGAAAAACAACCAGCATCCGCCGATTTCAACAAAGAAGAAAATATTAAATCACTTCTTATGCCAACAGCTGGACACGTGAACTACGTTTGTCAGAAGCTGATAAGTCTGGTCATGCGTTCGAAGCCGACTTTGCTTAGTGAAGTGGCCGGAGATAAGCAAGCTATCAGAACTGAGAGATTGTTTACGTGCGGCACGAACTGATTAGTCATAAGCGTTTTCCGTCAAAGGAGGTGACAGGTATATGCATCAAGCTAACACGGGTTCCTCAGTGACGATTTCATCAACTGATCGACCTATAATCCTTGCCACTAGCTGGTCAACAACCCTTTTCATTCATCCCCTCCGTAATAATTACTAGTGAACCGGTTTCTCTGGTTTATAAAAAACATTCCAGGTTCTTAAGTACGTATACAAATCTATGAGGTAGTACATCCTAATCAAGAACACTCCAATAGAACCTCCGCCGTCGGTCCCATGCAGCCACTATGGATACCCCGACAAAACTGAGCTGAGCTAGAGGTACTTGCTGTGCTTTTCGTTAATGCCCGTCTACTTCCCTTTCCCCGCTGCGCATATCAGGGCAAAAAGTGCAGCCGGCGTGCTGACCCGCACTGCAGCAGTGTCACATGTGACATCAATATGGTAGACAATCAATCGGCTTTTACTTCTGAAATTTCTTCTCCGGAACTTTACTGCAATATAGCTGTTTGTGGAGGTAACGAATTGTGATGTTCCGCGTAGCTCCTACCCTCCGCTCGTTTGTATCGCATGGTCGTATTATAGAGATAGGGAGACGGAGGTCTGGTGCTTATCTGTTTTTGGTATATTTCACCTTAAATTCACTCCAACGAAAAACCTTACAACGATAACATATGAAATGCTTAAGAGAAATTTTTGAGAGGTTTCAGTTTTTTTGTAAACTTAATTCGTATCACTGAAACATTTTCTATAACTTCGATGTAGGGTGATAGTCTTCTATGAAAAAATTCTCAAAAAATTATACAAAGAGAAACACTTCTGAAATGATAAATAGAATCATCCTTGTATCGTAGTCTTAAATTTTTACTCGCGACATAGATAAAGCTCTTCGATTCAAGTTCCAAATTCCCTTCCAACGAAAAAAACATTCCAGCTAGTTTTCTTTGCTAGTTTGGTAATAAACGTAACATATTTTAATTAACTTACTTTTCTATTAACCGGAACCAGGCTTCTAGGGACTCAGATTTGATACTATCGCAAGCAGAGAGAGTACTATTTTCATCCGGTGTACCCACATCTTGGTGATGTTGACACTCATCTATCTCCGCCAAGTCTGTAAGGAATATGAAAGTTTAAGCCGAAAGCTCATATCGCCAGTTATCCAAGAAAAGAAGAACCTGTGACGAGAGAATCCTTTCAAGAAGGGCCGAAATCTTGCTAGAATAAGACCCAGCATTACGTATTCGAGTGGTCAAATATGATTCGCAGTCAGCTTGGATATTCCTTGAGCCCAAGCTCACTTTGAAACACATATTTAAATTTGGCAGCGATATTTCGGCCCTTCTTGGCAAGGGTCATCGTCCGGCTGTCAATCTTTAAGGTCATCTTCGGGCATGGAACCAAAATTTTGTAATTTAATGTCCTCGCAAGCAGGGCCGTATCTAGGGGGGGGGGGGGGTAGAGGGTTTGAATCAAACGTGCTCACCCCAAAAAATACAAAATTGGTTTTTACAGCATTACTACAAAGAACAGCGAAATGTCGCAGACCACCATATGGCCAGACAACTGACAGAAACGGCTTAAGCGCTAGAGCGCGTGAAATGTAGACAGGCCCCCACCATGGAGATCCAGGGTCTCTGGGTAGTTAATTCGGCAGCCCCTTTTTGGTTTAATTTTTCTTTTTCCTGCTTAATGCATTTCGAATTTTAGAGAAGGTTGGGGCACCTGCCCAGTTTGCCTGTTGCCTGGCAAGAGAATGGAGAATAAAAAAGCCCGTATCGGTTTCAGCATCCTGGATTCTGCTGACCTTTTTAAAATCTATCCGTCCATTATGATGTAAACCGGAAATTTCGGAAAGAACAAAGTCCCCTGATTAAACTTATAAGGCGGCATACACAGATAGCAGATTTTATCCTTCTTGCAATCGGAAGGAAAGTCTCTCAAAGATGTTGCAGGAAGGGTTCTAGCTATCACCAGAGGCATTATTAGCCAAAATGTTGGGGTGAGGGGAGGCAAGTTATTTACCGACTGGCTGGTCATTTTGCCGACTGTTTTTGCATATAAAAACGACTACTATTGAGAAACAAGAGCTGGAAGCTCATATGGCACTTGCAAGGCTGGGTCATAGGATGAAACTAGGAGTTCGTCAATTCGTGGCTTTGCTGTGATCATGTATAAGCAAAACCCTTCAGATATCACTGATCATGCGTCCATGGAAATCACGAGCATGTAACGTTCGTAAAAAGTATTTTGTTTTTGCATTTGCCCATGATGATGCGCACTTTAAGGGCACTACATATTCATCTGTAACGAACATTCTTGAAGCACAAATGATGATAAGTTCACTGGGATCATGAAAATGTATAATTTGCTCAAAATTATAGTTTGTACTTTAAGGAAATAATTTGTAAGCAAAACCTTTGGGACAAATGATCATTGACCCTTGGGGACCATGAACATATATCGCTTGTATTTTTTTCACTTCTCGGTTAAAATACGCACTTTAAGGGTGCTAAAAATTCATTTTTGAGCGAAACCCTTAAGCCAAAAACGATCATGGGCTCATGGGATCATGAAAATTTATATTTTGATTAAAAATATTGTTTGTACTTCGCGGTTAGGATTAGTACTTTAAGGGATGGTCGGATCTGAGAAGTGACAATTTCTAAGCCAACCTTGTCAAGTCTCTAATGTCCAACCCAAGTTTCAGCGTCCTAGCACATCTGTAAGTACCTTAATTCGCGATCAACGAGATTTCCGGTCCCCCCCTTCCCAGGTCCCCCGCACTAGTTATCGGATCCGGTCCCATTTGAAACTAAACATCTGTCACACTTTTTCTTGACACTTGTCAAGTTTCATGCATGTCCGATTACCCGTTACAAACTTATGTATGTTACTAGTTTCTCAACTAAACTCTGACTCATTGTTACAGGATCATGAGCATCCGAAACTGATAATCCATATCAAGAAAGTCAGAAAACAATCAGATAAAAGTTTAGTATATAGCATATGTTCCCAAAATCCTTAAACAGTACCTGTTTCTGCATTCGTTTCTAAATACAGGCTACGACGGCCGTGTGCTCTAGTGTGTTTGTCTTCATTAGAGACGACGTCGGATCGATACCACATCTGGACATTTTCCTTTTACTCCCCTTTTGCTATACTTGTTCTTCGTTTCCGGACTCCCGGATCCGAGGAAAGTCGGATCGCGGATCCGGACTTGAAGTGTGATACCTGAGACAGGAGGTCATTAGAAATATCAAGTTTCATTAAGATCCGACTCCCCGTTCAAAAATAAAAAATACGTCAATATTATGGACTCCCCTCCCTTCACCCCCCCCCACGGTAGTCGAATCGGGGAAGTGACTATTTCCAAGTTAGTTTGGTCGGGTCCCTGATATGCCTGCCAAGTTTCATCGTCCTAGGACTTCTGGAAGTACCGTAACTCGAGATGAGTGGCCTGACAGACATACCAAAAAGTTATCGGTACATGGCACTTGAGCGGAGCTGCTAGTGCCACACAAACAACTGTGTGACAAAAAAACGTAAGAAACGTAAACGTAAACGTAAGAAAAACTACTATTTTTAAGAAAAAAACTGTCTGTTTTTTACTGACTTTCCAAGAAAAAAAAATCGACTGTTTTTACGAAGAATCGCAGCGCTTCGCGCCGACTCGGCAATTTTTTACCGACTGACCGACAACATCCGAGGAGGGCGTCCCCCCCTCCTCCTTACGTTACGCCGTTTTTTGCTGACTGCCATACTCCGATTTACTAGCTTCGACAAATAAGCGGAGTTTCTTTTTCTTACCCATTCGTTGTTATTATTTACTCCGGATTATTTGTATTGTTGCAAAATATTCATATTAACGGTGTTAAATGTAAATTCCTTGTTAAGCTCTGGAATCAGCTGCAAGTAGGTCGGTTATATTTGTACATTTTGGCAGTGTTGTAACTTTACATCCAGAAAGCAAAACTTTTCTTCGGTACTACAAACAACAGAAAGTTTCATCAGATGACACAGGAGCAATCTGCCAGCTACAGAGACGGTTTATCTTAGCAGCCATAGCACTTTCATCTCAGCTCTACAAAACAATTGATTTTCGTACATGGCCGAGAGTTTATGAATTTCCACGACTTGGAATGTCATTCTCTGAAATCGTCTCCGCCGGTACGCCGAAGTTTCGATGACAAGCGATAACAAGAAAACGGCTTATTTTTGAAGCACTATCTAGCGGAAGTCAGAAATGAGTATGTGTGAAGCATTTTATAACAAGAGTTACGAGCTCATATGGCACTTGTCACGAGTAGGTGGCGTGAGAAACGAGAAAGTAAATCTGAGCATTTTGCCGGAAATTCCAGTACTCCTCCCCACCGTGCTCGGATCCAATCTGGACCCTAAAATATGTCATCTAAGGCACACAATCTCTCTACTCTCCAAGTTTCATTCAAGTCACTCCACTCGTTCAATCCCTATGCGAGCCACAACATTTCCGGGACTCCCCCTCCATCCCCCCCCTGTGGCTGAAAACGACTTGGCCACAAAAACTTCGCATCTATAACATCTCCTCTTCCCGTCTATCAAGTTCAACTCGAGTCGGAGCATTCTGCAAATTTCCGGGTCCCGCTTCGTCATCCTTTACCTTGGTCAAGTTCTTTTAGTCTTTTATTATTTATACATATTTAACAATATTCACATAACGTCCCAAGCAGGGAGACTGGCTTGAAAGCCGGGCGACAAACAATCGGAACCGGTTCGGACGCCAAATGACAAATCTACGCCTCTTACATTTGGTACTGTCCAACTTGCATCCCGTTAGACCAATCCGTTTGATTTTGAGCATCTCACAAGGTTTCCGGACCCCCCCCCCCAACTCCCCCAACTACGGCCGAATGGGTTTGTACACATGCTTTGTATATCATCAGTTCTTATCACTCATAAAGTTTCACTTGAACCGAACCATTTGTTCGCAACCTACGGACGTCAGTAATTTCTGGATTCCCCCTCCCTCGACTCCCCGAAAAATTGTCGGCTCCAGGTACAGAAGTCTTCCTAGGGCATTGTGTCGGGTCCTTTAGTCTATTTGGTCGGGTCACTAATATGCCTGCCAAGTTTTATCCTTCTTAGCACATCTGGAGGTATCCTAACTCGCGATAACCGGAATTCCGGGAAAACCCCTCTAACTCCCCCCCCCCCAAAGAGCCCCGATATGATCTAGTTCTGTCAAGAAAGTATCTAATACTTATGCTTATTCTTCCCACCAAATTCCATCCAGATCCTTCGACGCTAAGCGTTTCACACAAATTCCGGTGCCCCCTTCCACCCCCCCCCCTAGTATCGGATCCGCCCGGACTAGGCATGGAACATCTGAGACATTAGGTCTTTCCACTTGCCAAGTTTCATTCAAATCCGATCGCCCGTTCAAAAGTTAGAAATACCACTAGATACCGGATTCCCCATCCCTCCACTCCCCCACGATGTTCGGATCGTTCGAACGACAATTTTCAAGTCGGTCTATTCCGATCACTGATATTCCTGTAGAGTTCCATCCTCCTAGTAGGCTACATCGAGAAGTACTGAACTAGCTGAATCACCCCCCCCCCCCCCCCCCCCAACTCCCCCCACAGTGCCGGAGTCCGGTCCGGTTATGTCAACAATTTATCTAGGACTTATGCTTGTTCTTCCCACCAAGTTTCATTTGATCCCACCACTCTAAACGTTTCCCAAGATTTCCGCTCCCCCAAAATTCATCGGATCCGGTCCGGATTTTAATCGGGTCGTCTGGGCACGAGGTCGTTACAAATTCCTCAATATTTCGGATTCCCCCTCCCTCCACTCCCCCCACGATATTCGGATCGGGAAAGTGATTATTTCCAACTTAATCATTTGAGGTCCCTGATACGCCTGCCGAGTTTCATCGTCGCAAAAACCCGGACCGACAGACGGACAGAAATTGCGATCGCTATATTGCACTTGGCTATATGCATAAAAATTAAAGGATAGTTAGTCCCCATCATTGTGCCTTAAACGCATAATTTGAGATAGCAAGGCAAGTAGAGAGTGACGGGAAAATTGCTCTGAAAGGTGTATATTTGTTTCCAAATGAAGAAGTTCAATTAGAATATTCTGCCGTACGAATTCTCGATTAGCACTGACATTCCCATCGCATCTAGACTAGACCGGAAATTGAATATAGCCTATAAAGGAATCACCCAATTAATCTAGTTAAGTGGTTGCTTAGAGATAGTTGACATGGTTAACGTTTAACTGAAAAGCCAGCTTATTTTTATACCTTGGACAAAGTTCATACAGACACGACAATTTGGTTCAACAAAAGCGCGAATTTCAATGGCTAATTTTTTTTCTTTCAAAATTCCTGTAGCATCTTCTGCAATTCAGATTATTTTTAATTTCCGAGAAAAATAACGATATAATATATTATAATGACGTTAATTTCAATCTATTTTTACCCACTTTTAACTATTCACGTCACCTAACTTTTTTACAAAATAAACCTACTTCGTTTCCCATATTTTTCAATATCCACGTTATTTATCTTAATTTTTGTACTCCCTAATTTTTACTGCTACTAATTTTAATTTTTTTTTTTTCCATAGTCGCACTAATTTACCACACACTATCCAAACAATATCTAAGATTTATATAAATACAAACTAGCCATGTGCAACTAATTCCTATAAAAATAAAACAAATACAAAACATTTCAAACAAATATTTGGAATGATACAAATAGCAAACTACACAAGCTACAACAGCCACACAATCTTTACGCAATAACAAAACCCATTTAAGTAACTCAACACACGCACACACGCTTTCCAAACTTGATCTAGATTCCTGGCTAATGAAGCGAAGATAAGGAAACGCTCAATTCCCGATAGTACAACCACTTCCAAAAAAGACCCACTATCGTGTGTGACCCTCCCAAAGATCGTAGTTGCTAAATAAGCACGGTACAAGCACGTAGAGGTACCGCCAATCCGAAAGAAAACGTTCATTCGATGAAAACTGATTACTTGAGTAGCAAACAAGTAACGAGTTTTCGTCGGGTCTTCAAGCAGATTTCAGGTGAATTGGTGACGACTATCATATCTCAGTCCTATTTGTTTGAATTTCAAGGATTGATTAAAGAATGGGAACCTACCAGACTCGACGAGAAAGTCCGACAATTATTCTTCTTTGGGATACATCGAAACCTTTGGTCTTATTTCCCATGCGACAGATGCAAGGCGAATTGCTGCAAATGGCCCTTACCTGTACTGTTGTCCTTATCACAAGGACGTGGATTTTTCGCTTTATTGTTCGTAAACACCAAATTGGGCTGATCAATAATTTCGTCGTCAATGAGGAAGTCTCTTTCGCGTGAGGAATGAGAAGCACTAGACGATGACTCAGAGCGACGCTCGATAACATCCACAGCTCTCGCTGGCTGATACGCTTCTGACGAGTTCCACTCGGCCGGAATATCACACTGGTTATGACCTGGTTCGATCTCTGTCGAAACAATACTGGAGGTTTCAGTGTCTTGATGGAGGGATGACACGCGAGTAGTTGCGAATATCTCATCCACAACATAGGAATGTGAATCAATGTCAGTCTCAATGTACGGACGCACTTCTATACTTTCACTGCGCGGGGTATCTGGGGTTAGTACAGCGGGTTTCGGCTCGGCCGCGGGGGTAGGATCCTGCGCGCTCGTTTGACGTAAATACTCATCTTGGCTAACTTGACGTAAATACTCATCTTGTCTCGATTGACGTAAGTACTCGTCTTGATTCTCATAAATCACATCCTCTTCCGTTTCCGTTTGGACAGCCATACTGTCATTCACGCGCTGTTCAAGCCGACACTGTCCATCACTGATGATCATGGCTAAAAACGGACCGGAAAGTTCACCGCTGTCGCCTCCAGGGCCTTTGAAACTGTTTTGATACTCAACTCTAGGCAATACTTGCGGTCGGATTGCCGGTCTTTTCAACGCCGCGTTCATCGCATCGGGACTCAAGTCACTAATAATTTCAAAACTAGAGCTCCGCGAGTCTGAGCACTTATTACGCGAACCGTCAATAAAAGAAAACCGCTTGGCTGCGAACTTTCGGACAGGGCTTCGTGACTTCCCGTGCTTACCATCGCCCTCGGGCGCACGCATGTTCTGTGGTAAAGTCGATGCCTTCTTCGACACGGGTACAACAGAAGGCGCGGGCGGGGGTTGCTCGTTTTTAAACAGGCCGTTCTTCAGCCGAAACGAGGAAGACTTGAAGCCGAACCGGGATAATAGGGATTTCTTCTTGGGCGAATCGGGAACCACACACCCACCCCCTTGTTCTACTATTTCCCTGTCTGGAATCGGTAGGGGGGCCGTAACCGGTGGCTCTTCAATTTTGCGGTAGCTTCCACGCGTGAGGTCCGAGCGTTCAAACTCCGACTTCTTGCTCTTCCCAATCATCGGCACGCTTGACGTTTTAGCACTTCTTTGCATCACACCGGCAGAGTTAACACTCGTTTGCGAGCCTCTCGGTGTAGGAGGCTTGATGCCCTGAACAGGTAGAGAAGACCGCACGTCGACTGATTTACTCACAGCAACTGTCTTCCTAAAACCAAATCCCCTAGTCTGGGCTTGGCGCAGCTGCACATTACCATTTTCTTCGCGATTGTCATACCGCCCGGCAGCTTCTGGAGTGTTTGTATTTCGCTTGCCAAATCCCGGCTGTCTTAATTTGGAAGGGTCCTGTCGTATTTTATTTCCATTAGTCTCTCCAGCTTCAATATGGCGCATGCTAGGCGGTCTCAAACCATTGCGCTTCATCTCAACTGACATGCTAAATGGCTCGGCCTCGCAAAAAGCCGAGCTTGACACACAAAATTCATCAATGGGCACAATGGAATGGTGTCTTTGATTCTTCAGCTGCTGCCATATCTTTTCCGGGTGGCGCTCTGAGCTCTGAAAGAAATAAGCTTAAAGTGGAACTGAAACCTGACACTACTCATAATTTCCTCGATAACAAGCGCAGCTATCGCCAGTCCGCCTATTTCAATTTGAAGCTTCTCGTGTCCTTATGTGTGAAAGAGTTGTCGGCTGACCTTGAAGCTTCCGGCTAAGTCTGCGCTGCGTGACCGACTAAGCTCGGCTGGACCGAAAAAAACACTGAAAGTCGTAGCTACAAAGCGAAATAGTCACGAGAGGCGGAGATTTCAGAAGCTTATAGATCCGCAAAGGAGCTAGGAATAATATAAAAGGCACAATAAGCAAGAGGGTCCTTTAAAGCTTCAGCGACAACAGTAGCCTTTTCCCGCTTGTGTCCCAGCTTCCTCCTCAAGTTTCCATTACCCTGCTCCATTACGCTTATTGACCTTCACAACAGCTACCGCGAACTTGGGTTTGTTCATGCCTACTTCCCGAAGCGTCGACAAGCCAACTAAGCCCCACCCAAATTTACCGACACTTGTAGAGATGCCAAGAATCTTAACTGCGTATTATAAGAAAGCTTGCTGTATTGGGATTTTCTGGCTTTCCGAATGGTTCAACGGATGTTTAAAGCTTTGATAGTGTAAAAGAGGAATTAATTAGTGTGCCCTTAGTGATTTAAAGGCTTCTTGTGAGGCTTACCTAACGATTTTCTCGTCATGAACTCACGGTTTCCGAAAAGCCGGAAGACATGAGCCCAAATGATTGAGCATAATACTTTAGCTTTCGCGGTCCCTCATGAACCACATATATATTGCTAGTTTCTTTCCCGTTCCTGTCCAGAATAGTTGTCTAAGATTGGTTTGCGCAACTGAAATGACAGTTCTTCATTCAAACCTGAAGACCGAGCCGAGTTACAAATCGAGTTCACAAGACCGGCTGTGAAACTGTAAGTATGGAGAAGATTATCCTGCCTTTAAAGCAGTTCAAGCAGTCATGAAAAGATATTCTGAGACCTCTAATAACCCCATACGAAAGAAATCCAAAAGATTTCATGACACTGGATCATGGCACCTTTTTGGGATCCCAAAACGTAAGTGGAGGGATACCTATGACATCGCAAAAGTTGTCCGTCTGTCCGTCCGCCCGTCCGTCCGTCCGTCTGTAAGCACGATAACTCTCGAAGGGAATGAGATATTTTGATGAAACTTGGTATGAGGATTGTTTGGGTCAAGGGTAAGGTCGAGTTCGTAGATGGGCTCTGTAGCCCTATATTTGGGGGTGGGGGAGGGGGTTCAATTTAAGGGACAAACAAAATATTTTTAAACAGCTAATGTGATAGTCGATTATGGGGTAAGAAGATATGATGAGCACGATGGTGACAATCATTTTCTCACCGGACAAGTAGTTCATCCGGAATTTGCCAAAACCGGAAAGTTTGTTAAAGTAAAAGTTTCATTTGAGGTTGATTAAATGTTTGATTTAAGGGTAAGAAGACATGCTGAGCACGATGGTGAAAACCATTTTCTCGCTGGACGAGTAGTTCGTCCGGAATCGGGCAAAAACCGGAAAGTTGGTTAAAAGTAAAAGTTTCATTTGAAGTTGATTAAATGTTTGATTTAGGGGTAAGAAGACATGCTGAACCCGATGGTGAAAACCATTTTCTCGCCGGACAACTAGTTCGCCTGTAATCCGGCCAAAACCGGAAAATATCTTAAAAGTAAAAGCTTTATCTGAAGTTGATTAGATGATATATTTAGGGGTAAGAAGAGACAAAATGGTTCAAAAGCAAAAGAAGTGAGAAAAAGAGGTACTTTTTTACATCAGTTTGGCTATGCAATCTTCCTACCTGTTTGTAACTGTTTTTTTGTATTAACATTTGTTCGAACATTTGATTACTAACAATTTTATGATTACGAATTACAAAATGTACCAGTCCTGAGTCTGTATATAATGATCATTTTTGGGATCCCAAAACGTAAGTGGAGGGATACCTATGACATCGCAAAAGTTGTCCGTCTGTCCGTCCGTCCGTCTGTAAGCACGATAACTCTCGAAGGGAATGAGATATTTTGATGAAACTTGGTGTGAGGGTTCGTTGGGTCGTCGGACCAGTCAAATTCGTAGATGGGCTTTGTAGCTCGACATTTAGGGGTGGGGGAGGGGATTCAAATTAAGGGACAAACAAAATATTTTGAAACAGCTAATCTGATAGTCGAGTATGGGTTAAGAAGACATGCTGAACACGATGGTGAAAACTATTTTGTCATCGGACAAGTAGTTCGCCCGGAATCCGGCCAAAACCGGAAAGTTTGTTGAAAGTAAAAGTTTTATTTGAAGTTGATTAGATGTTCGATTTAGGGGTAGGAAGACATGCTGAAGACGATGGTGAAAATTATTTTCTCGACGGACAAGTATTTCGACCGGAATCCGGCCCAAACCGGAAAGTTTGTCAAAATTAAAAGTTTTATTTGGAGCTGATTAGATGTTCGATTTAGGGCAACAAGACATGCTGAACACTTATGTGAAAACAATTTTCTACTCAGACATGCAGTTCGTCCGGAATCCGGTCAAAACCGGAAATCTGTTGGAAGTCAAAGTTTTATTTCTAGTTGATTAGATAAGCGATTTAGGGGTAAGAAGAGATGCTGAGTCCCTGTATGACAATCATATTTTACCCGGACATATAGTTGGACCGGAATCCGGCTGGAATCGGAAAATTTGTTATAAGCTAAATTTCTATTTGAAGTTGATTAGATGTTCATTACTGGGGAAAGAAGATACCCTGATTTCGTCTTTGAGCTTTCTTTTTTCGCCGGACAAGTAGTTCTGGAGTTTGGCCGGAACCGGGAAATTGGCAGAAGTGGCAGGAAGTTTTCGTCAAAACAGATATGACTTATAGGGGTAAACACACATGCTGAATCTAAATCTGAATTTGGTTTTCTCAGGTGATTAGCTATTTGGCCTTAATCTGTTTCTGAATTTTAATTGTAAAAATGTTCAAGGAGTCTGGCGAAGACTGGATCTGGCTAAGACAAGACCCAGTTGTCTGGATCAGATATTGAATTTTTGGGATCCCATCGAAAGCTTTGGTCTTGTTTACCTGGACATATGATTAGTCCAGAATCCGGTTGTACCCACATTTTTTTTTAATCAAAATTTTATTTAAAGTTGATTAGATTTCTTTATAGGGATACGCCGGCTTCGTTTCTGAATTTTTCTTTTTTGGCTGGACTAGTAGTTCGCTCGGAATTCGGGCGAACCGCAAATTTGGCAGTAGTAAAGCAGGAAGTTTCGGTCAATATCGTCAAAATAGATATGGCTTATAGAGGTATAGATAGGTAGATAGAATATCTGAACTCGGTTTTCTCTGATGATTAGCCTGGCGAAGACAAGACCGAATTGTCTGGATCAAATCTTATATTTTTGGGATCCCATCGACACCTTTGGTCTTGTTGCGTTTAGCTCACCCACAATAGGCCAGGGTTGCCAAAAGCTCGACTCATAAAAGTATCAAAACTGTTGTCAAAAAGGTGTTTTTTGACACCGCAACAAAGATTTTGTGCACTGCGGTACTAAATCACGGTACATGTTTTTGGGGCGGTAATCCGTAACTTTCGCACAGTAAATGAAAGGGTGCCTTTTCTAACCTAAAAAGTGTTACTTGTATGAAAAGCTGTAATTTTCGGCGAAATGTGTCATGGTGTCAACCAGAGGCAAAAAGCATCAAAACTGTCACGCTTGGCAACACTGCAAGAGGCTCATATATTTTGATAAGTAAGAACTGACGCTGAAGAAAAATAAGCAAAAACAGCTCCCAAAGGATGGAAGTATGGACTGGAGATGTCGCTGGGTCGAGGAACGAACTAGCGGAATAACGCAGGAGCAGGGTTATTTAACCTTTTCGTTATTTACGAAAAGGTTGTACGGTTGAGAATCCGTCAGCTTCAAATCAAGTATACTACAAAACTAAGTTTGAAAAGAATTACTAACAGTGACGTGGAAACTACCTCTATTAGTTCTTCTTAGATGCTAAGTGACTAAGGTTAATGAGATGAAGTAAGGGACCCTGCTGCGTTAATGGCTACATGCATTTCATGGCGAACGCGACGCAAAGCTTGAAAACAGGATTATGAACACCATCACCAAAGATAGCGCGAAT
Source organism: Branchinecta lynchi (assembly GCA_023053575.1). NCBI lineage: Eukaryota > Metazoa > Arthropoda > Branchiopoda > Anostraca > Branchinectidae > Branchinecta > Branchinecta lynchi. The sequence goes on from JAKZAP010000001.1 coordinate 26,269,621, forward strand.
CAATCACAATTATACAGATAAGGAAGACGATAACGTCCCAAGCGAAGATTCGACATCATCTGGCGAAATGAAAGATCAATCGTGTGACAACAAATATGAGCGGCGTTTTTCCTCGCATCAGTATTCCCCCTGAAATGATCCTTTATGTTTGCACGACGGTTTATTTGAAGCATATTTTATCCCTATTAGTCAGGGCACCAGTCAGATACTGTCTCGCTCATTTCCCTTAGCATCCATGATGGTAGGTACACACTGACAAGTTCTCTTGGAGCATTTGACTGAACACGAATATTGTAGGGGCATTTCCGCACCCTACGCCTCTATTCAGGGCTGATTCAGCCAGATTCTACATTTTTTTCAGGTAATGTTGATGAAATCCATTATTACGGATTTCACACTACCACTTGGGGAAAAAAGGAAATACCTGGGGAAAAACAGGGTACGTGATGGTCCAAACTTTTGCCCTATGTGTGGTGAAATTGATGAGAGTCTGTTACATTTTATGTGCGAATCTGGAGAGTTGGGGGGGATTAAGGGAGGAAATGTTTGGGAGGAGTGTTTTAGGAGAGGAAGGGTTAGTAGATCTGATTGTAGATAAGTGTTTCACAGTAATGAGGAATTTGGCTGTGTTCGTCCGGTTGGCAGCGAAGCATCGGGAGGATCTAATGTAAGTGTTATTAAGCTATACCTAGGTTTTTCATTTTTGTTCTTGTTGTTTTGTTTTTCTTGTACGCGATGTTTTTTTTTGTGGTAGTTGCTATGGCCAGTTGGCTTTTTTGCAACAAATATCATATCATATCATATAATATAACCATTCATTATTATATAACAGATCAGACTTTACAAGAATATTACTTTTCGAATTCAAAGTGCGATATGGTTTTGGTTGATTTCGGTTGGCTTTGGAATGATTTGGCTTTCGCCTGGCGTCTTCTATTATTGGTATCCCAAAACGTAAGTGGAGGGATACCTATGACATCGCAAAAGTTGTCCAGTTGTCCGTCCGTCCGTCGGCACGATAACTCTCGAAGGGAATGAGACGATGATGAAAACCATTTTCTCGACGGACAAGTAGTTCGCCCGGAATCCGGCCCAAACCGGAAAGTTTGTTAAAATTAAATTTTGTATTTGGAGTTGATTGTTAGAAGTTAAAGTTTTATTTCTGGTTGATTAGACAATCCGATTTAGGGGTAAGAAGAGATGCTGAATCCGTGTGATAATCATATTTTACCCGGACATATAGTTCGACCGGAATCCGGCTGGAGTCGGAAAATTTGTTATAAGGTAAATTTTTATTTGAAGTTGATTAGATGTTGGGGAAAGAAGATACCCTAAGTTCGTTTTTGAGGTTTCTTTTTTCGCCGGACAAGTAATTCTGGAGTTCGGCCGAAACCAGGAAATAGGCAGAAGTGGCAGGAAGTTTTCGTCAAAACAGATATGACTTATAGGGGTAAACACACACGCTGAATCCAAATCTGAACTTGGTTTTCTCAGATGATTAGCTATTTGGCCTTAATCTTTTTCTGAATTTCAATTGTAAAAATGTTCAAGGAGTCTGGCGATGACTGGATCTGGCTAAGACAAGACCCAGTTGTCTGGATCAGATATTGAATTTTTGGGATCCCATCGGAACCTTTGGTCTTGTTTGTTTTGGGCATACAATCGAATCGGCAATATTTCATCGAAGTTCACGCAAACAGTAACTTCCAACGGGCGCAAGTCTTCACTTATTTACTGCTACTTTTAGTGGAGTGTTCATTTATGAACAGTCCACTCTTGCGGCTGAGGTAGCCGGTCTTCGGTTTTAACCGGTTTTGATGGTACTTGCCCTTCGGCCAAGTGCCATATCGCGATCGCAATTTCTGTCCGTCCGTCGGTCGGTCCAGGTTTTGCTTGGCAGGCATATCAGGGATTAAGATTATATATTTATATACAATCTTAGATAAGTTAGTATAGATTAAGATGCCCTTAAAGATTAAGTGAGAAATAGTCACTTTCCCGATCCGAGCATCGTAAGGGGTGTGGAGAATCTAGAGGTATATATAACTTTTGAACGGGTGATCGGATCTTTATGAAACATGATATTTGAAACGACCCAGTGTCTCAGACGACCCAAATTAAATCTAAACCGGATCCGGTGACTTTGGGGGGAGCTGGAGGGGAAGAACCGGAAACCTTGGGAAACGCTTAGAGAGGAGGGATCGGGATGAAACTTGGTGGGAAGAACAAGCACACCTAGAAACATCGTTGACATAACTGGACCAGATTCGGGCACTGTGGTGGGTCAAGGGGGGGGGGGGGGGGTTAGGAATTTCGTTGATCCTGCTAGTTCGGTACTGGACGATGGACGATAGGACGATGAAACTTGGAAGGCATGTCAGGGACCCGAATAGATTGACTTGGTAATAGTCGTTTCCTAGATCCGACCACCGTGGGGGGAGTGGAGGGAAGGAGAGCCCGGAATCTGGTGGCACGCTAACTTTTGAACGGGTGATCGGAATTGAATGAAACTTGGCAAGTGGAAAGAGCTATCGTCTCAGATGTTCCATGTCAAGTCCTGGTCGAATCGGATACTTGTGGGGGGGGGATTGGAGTGGGGCACCGGAAATCTCGTGAAGTCGAGGGATTGGGATGGAAGTTGGTGAGAAGAACAAGCGTTAGCCCTAGATACGTAATTGACAGAACCAGTTCGTATCGGGGCTCTGTGGGGGGAGTTGGAGGGTGTTTCCCGGAATTCCGGTGATCGCCAGTTAGGATAGTTGGATAGATTTGCGGATAGGCTATGCTCCGATTCCAGTCTAACCTGATTAGGAGATGTCCGAGATGCGACGTTTATGTTTCCGATTCTTATTCAGCCACAGTGGGGGGAGTTGGAAGGGGATTCCCGGAAACGTTTTGGCTCGCATAGGAGTCAAACAAGTGTAGCGATTTTAATGAAACTTGGAACATAGAGAGCTCACTTGCCCTAGATGACATATTTTAGGGTCAGAACCGGATCCGACCACGCTGGGGGAGGGGAGAGTTACCGGAAGTTGCCAGAAACGCTCAGACTTGAGTGAAACTTGATAGGTGGTAAGAGATAATGCTTCAGACGATCCATTCAGTTCTCCGAAGTCCGAACCAGATTCGGACTCGGTAGGAGAAGTTGGAGGGGGGTACCGGAAACCGTGTGGCATGTGCAGGGACCAAACGAGTGGATCTTTAGGGTTGAAACTTGGAAGGTACAAAAGTCATTTGCATTAGGTGCTCCGAGGCGACGGAAATGCTCAGCCTTTGGTGAAACTAGATATCGTATTTCTAGGTCCGAACCGCATTTTTAGATGGCGGGGTATTTTAGTTTCTCGTCTACTTTTTAGGTATCCCCTACTCATATCAAGTGCCATATGAGCTCGTAGCTCTTGTTTTTATGTGGAGTTCATACCCAGTGAACCATTACAGGTATCAAGTTCGAAAAAGGTATACATATTGGTATTAGGGTATAGTTGTGCCTTTTGGGTGGTCCCACTACCCACAGTCCCCGTGTTCAGGGGCAATCAGGCCCAGATTTTACAGTGAATAATGTTCATAACTTGACCAGAGCTGAAATTCCTTGTACTATTAAATCCTACGGTCGGGAAAACACTTTTGAAGTTGCAAATCCCCTACCCACCCCATTCATGGGCAACTGGGACGAGATTATCCAAAAGTAAAGTTTGTAACCCGTGTGGCACTGGGATGTAGATGTGCCGTGGCATTGGGGTCCTCTTTTTTATTTCTGGGCCCCCGAACCCCGTTCCCACTTGATTCAGGAGCAGTTGGGCCCAGATTGCCTAATTTTTTATGTTTCAACTTGACAATAAGGGAGATAGTACGATGAAATTCCTTGTGCTTTAAGTCTTAAGGTTGGGAATATATATTTTGACTTGAACCACCCTCCACATTCATGGGCAAGTGGGCAAAAATTGACGACGAGTTCTTGACTTATGACTGGAATCAAATTCTAAGTTGGGCTTCTTGAGGATATATAGGTCTAGATATGCATTTTGATCGGTCCTGACCCCCCACCCTGCCGTTCATGGGCAACTGGGCCCATATTTCCCATGAGTCTTAAGACCACGCGACGTATTTTGGAGTTTGAAACTTGGCAGTTTTGTCATATGATCGGTGATATGCCGTCGTTAATGAAGTTGTGACAAAGGGCTTATTAGGCTGCTAAGGTTTGATTCACTGCACTTGTTATTACCTTGCTAACTGAAAAGAGATTTAAAGGGTCGGACAGGGAGCCAAGACATCCAGTATCGAAACTGAAATTATTATTGGGGATGTGAAATGTCGGAAAAGTACATAAAAGACATCGAGCAGAGTTTAAAGCCTATACAAACGAGTATCATGTTTCAGGGGGAGGGGGGCGGGACTCCCCCCCCCCCATGGATACGACCTTGCTTGGTTCTAACGCAGTTCGTACATAGGATGTGAAAAGAGAGACAATATTTCGAGAATGAGTAGTCAAACCTAGGACTTCCTTACGTTACTGAAGACTCAGTCTATGCGTAAACAGCATCTGAAGAAGTTAAATAACTTGATTCGTGTTGGCGGAGAAGGTGGGATACATCATTATATTACGATAGGTCAGATTTTTACGAACACACTGATACCTTTGTTTTATTCAAGATCCTCAAGGTAGCTAACGGTATCCACAAATCCCTGGAACACAATTCACTCTTCAAGGCAAGGTGGCGACTGCTCATTGATTATTCAGTGGTCTCCCGTCGGAGGTTAAAACGGGTACTAAACCTTCGAGAAGATCGAGTGGCGAGTAAGAGGATTAATACAACTATGTCTATTAACAGACATACCCGGGGAACTTACAGCGTTTGTTCATTGTGATCCAGTTTAATCCTTTCTTCTTTCAACAAAATACCAAAAGAAATCGATAAAGCTAGTAATTATTTTGATCTTTCTATACATTTTCCATATACCTGAATAAAAACCTTTTGTTAGATCCATAGCCAGACTATGATCCCAGCCTTTCCATGTAGGATGCTTTCAAACCGCGCCAGATGTCCCACCTTTCTGGTCGAGTCGTAGCCTATCTTGGGTGGGGGGGGGGGGGGTGTAGACTTTCGCAACTGCTAGAATGCTTACGATGCAACTCTTTTAAGGTTTCCTACTCCCCAACACTCCGAAATTTCTTCAATGAGGCGAAAGTCTTTTAAAGACGCAGCATATTAGAGGCAGTGAACTACGAAACTGATTCTCAGGCGTAATTTCAACCAGGTCAGGTCAACCACCAGCAAATATATAAAATATACAAAACCAGAACCAGAACGTGTACAACTAACACGAACAAAATCGCCTGGTAAGCATAAAAGGACAACGTCTAGTTCAACATCTACAGTAAAATAAACGTCACTTCAGAATACGCACGATTGCCATGAACACCGCTACGTACTTATTCCTTCAAACCAAGATAATGAACTGCGGCTAATTTGTGATTTAGAGAAGAAGAGAGCGTTGCAAACTCTCGTGTGAATAACTTCAAATTTCGTGCTGTTGCTGTCACGACAAGCCTAATTCCGGACGATTTTTTAAAACTTTTACGTCTGAGAAATTTTAGACACCCACGCTCATCAATTCGCCTGTCTGTATGTAATAAAGTAAAGAGACAAAAGGATGGTGGCTTCTAGACATTGTTTTTCTTGTAAGTAATGGCGGTCTTTGTCGACTTCAAACGAAAAGGTAGCAGTTTCCACTTTAATTGTCCACATCCACCGTGAGAACCGGACGTATTATAAGCTTCCAATTCCTCTGAAGCTCAAAGAACTAGCCGACGATTCCTCAAAATTAGACTTACATCTTGATGACAAGGTTTAGCAGTTTGTCCAGGTCTGTCTCTAGATTTACGAAACTAAACTAAACACAGTAAACTGCCACCGATGAAAGCCAAGAAAAACTGAAAAGAATAAATTCTACACAATTCTACGCTTACGCCAGTCTGAAGGCGTGGGCTGCAGGTGTGAGAGTCTACGTAACATAAGTGATTATGGAAACGAACTCCTTTCGTGTCAGTCTGACAAAACTTAACGCTTGCAAAATGTTTTGCTAAGCACTGTCATAACGTATTAGTAAAGGCTCATTCACAACGGGTTTCAGCTAATACTCGGTACCAGCCAGTTCCGGAAATCGCTCTGAGACCGGGAATTAGCTGGGTTTCTGCCGTTCGCAATTATACTGATGCCAGTCTCGGATACCAGCTAGTCTCGCACCCAAGTTCAAATCAGTTCAACTTTTGAGGGTACTAGCCAATCAGATTATTTTCGGGAATATTGAGGAATATTCTGATTGGCTAGTTTCGAAACAAGCCCTATAGATAAAATCACATCCACTCCTTGCTGTCTTGAAAATCGAAAGTGAATTTAGGTGATTGTCCTTCGGTCTGACGTGGTTCAGCATTAGCCAATGGGAATATTCCGAAGTATTCCCCTAAGTAATGTGAATGGCTAGTACCCTGAAAAGTTGAACTGATTTCAGCTTGGGTACGAGACTAGCTGGTACCCGAGACTGGTACCAATATAAATTGCGAAAGGCAGAAACCCAGCTAATTCTCGGTCTCAGAGCGATTTCCGGAACTGTCTGGTACCGAGTATTAGCTAAAACCCGTTGTGAATGGGCCTTAAAACTGACAACCAGGATCTTTCCGGCTAACGACAACAAAAGGAAGAACAAAGTTTTCACGTTGTCCAACAACAAAGTACAACATCATCTCTTACACATTTCTTGGGCAACCACACTGAAGTCCATAACCGCACCACGGCCGCACTAGGCTTAATCCAAACTGCCACTGAGTCTCCTAACAGCCAGTACCTAGCGATGAACAATTCTCTGCGATTCTATCACAGAATTGAGTAGGGAAGTGAACCTCAAATCGGCAAGACATACTCCGACTCGGCGATTAAATCGCGGAACAATTAAGCATACATCAACTATGGTAATAGGCCGCCGACATCAATAACTCACTGTTCCAGCAAGTCGCTGAATAATTACAGGATTTCCGAGCAAATTAAGCTTATGCATTATTCATGTCGACAACCGAGTTCTAAGGATACCATACAGAACATTACCTAGTATCCTAAAAACAATTTCACCAGAGCATACTACATCATTATGCCTGAAAAGGAGATGGCTCGTACCTGACAAATTATTTTTGCTCGTAAATCTCACCTAGAAATCCAGCAACACGGCAAGAATGAAATAACCCTTCTTCAATCGAGCAGCAATGTAGACACACAAATCCTTGTTCTGATAAAAGGCTGGGTAAGTAAGTAAGTAAGTATAGTACGGTTAAAATTACCGTGTAAGGTACCGCCAAGGAAAATTGTTTACGTCTTGGGATCTCTTATCTGCCAGGCCAGAACCAGTCACACAGTTTCTTTGCGAATCCTCAGCGTTACTATAGACGAAAGCCTTCAACAAGATTTAGCATCGCTAAGCATCCTAATTTCAAATATTTACCACGTCATAACTAAGAACTGACAGATTTTTTAAACAGTATTTTTAAAGTCCAAAAACACGAAAATACAGAAAAGAAATATTGTCAAAAATACTTACACTTGCCTCGTCAAATTAGGGATTCTCTTATTAGCGCCTGCCGACTCTGGCTGGGCGTCGCACAAAATAAAATAAAAAATTTCTCGCGAAAACCTTTATCTTGAACAGCGAAAACTCAAATAAAATGATCCACAAAGGATTTTGTAAATAGGGAATTTCAGAGGTTATTAGACAACGTTCATCGCCACTGGGGGTGTGAAAACATGGGGGCCCTTTAAAGGACCAATCCTGCTTATTCTGCCTTTTTTAATTTACCTAGCTCCATTGTACAGTTATAAGCTTCTAAATTCCCCACCTTTCTCCATTATTTCGCTTTGTGCCTACGAACTTTTAGCGCTTTTCAAATATGCCGAGTTTTTCCCGGCACACAACGAAAAGTTTGCCAGAATCTTCAATGTCTGCTGGCGACTCTTCCCATATAAGGATGTGAGAATCTTCAGTTTTTGGATTCTTTTATTTGCTTCCAAGTATTGATATGATTAATTCAGAAGTTATTGTGATTAAGTCAAAGTTAATCTTTTATTTTTGTTTTGAAGATGACTAAGAATGACGTCTCTAAGGCTTTCTCAACGCCGCTGGCTGAAATTCAGAGAGACGATCCGGCAACCTTGTAGAATATTTTTCAGGGGCTTCCATTGTAAAAAGTTTCTCCGTATAAAGATTAAAGTTAACTGCAGTATTTGCTACTCGGATTCATCTTATTTCTATTTACATATTGCTAACTGCGGGTCGACAAAATAACAAGAGCTGTAAGCTCATATGGCACTTGCAAGGCTTGGTAAAAGGATAAAAGAAGGAATTTGCCAATTTCTGGGTTTGTTGTGACCATTTGGAAGCAAAACCCTTGAGATAAAAATGACGACGGACCCTTGGAAATCACGAGAATTTATCGTTTGGTAAAAAAGTGTTTGTTTGCACCTGACTGTGATGTTATATTTGACGGTGCAAAACGGATAAGCCAGCTACATTTTATTCGAGCTATATTTCGGCCCTTCTTGGCAAGGGTCCTCTTCAGGCTCAAGCCGATCAAGCTGGAAAATAAACTTCAAAAATAAACTTCAACTAAAAGTTTATTTTCCAGCTTGAGCGGCTTGAGCCTGAAGAGGACCCTTGCCAAGAAGGGCCGAAATATAGCTCGAATAAAATGTAGCTGGCTTATCCGTTTTGCACCGTCAAATATTATTCGCAGTCAGCTTGGGCCGTAGGAACATCTATGTGATGGTGTGCACTTTAAAGGCGCTAGAAATTCATCTGCGATCAAAACCCTTGAGGGAAAAGTGATCCTCCTTTCGAATCATGAATATATATGGTTTGATAAAAATATTTGTTTACTTTTTTGTGAAGATTCCCCCTCCCTCCACTCCCCCATGATGGTCAAATCGGAGAAAAGACTGTTCGTAAGTTAAAACTGTCGAGTCCCTGATACGCCTTCCAAGTTTCATCATCCTAGCACATGTGGAAGCATCTTAACTCGGGATCACCGGAATTCCGGAACGCTCCCTGTAACTCCCCCCACAAGTGCTCAGATCCGATCCGGTCTTGTCAACTACGTATCTGAAGCTTGTGCTTGATCTTCCCACCAAGTTTCATCCCGATCCGTCCACTCTGAACATGTCGCCACGATTTTCGGTTTCCCCTCCAAGTCCTCCAAAGTCATCAGATTCGTTTCTGACTTGACGAGTGACATCTGAGACACGAGGTCTTTTCAAATATCAAGTTTCATTAAGATCCGATTCCCCGTTTAAAAGTTCAACGTACGTCAATGTTCTGGTTTTCCCTCCCTCCACTTCCCCCAGGGTGGTCGGATCGGGGAAGTGACTATTTCCATGGTAGTTTGGTCGGGTTACTAATATGACTGCAAAGTTGCATCGTCCTAGCAGTCCTAGCGCATGTGTAAGCATCTTAACTCGGGATCACCGGAATTCCGGAACCCTCCCTCGAACTCCCCCCAAAGTGCTCAGATCCGGTCCGGTCTTGCCAACACGTATCTGGAGCTTGTGCTTCATCCCGATCCGTCCACTCTGAACATGTCACACGATTTCCGCCCCCCCCCCCCCCTCCAACTCCCCCCAAAGTCATCTGCGACACGACACGAGGTCTTTTCAAATATCAAGTTTCATTAAGATCCGATTCCCCGTTCAAAAGTTAGACATAAGTCAATATTCCGGATTCCCCCTCCCTCCACTCCCCCACGGTGGCCAGATCGGGGAAGTGACTATTTCCAAGTTAATTTGGTCGGGTCCCTAATATAGTTTGGTTGGGTCCCTAATATGCCTGCCAAGTTTTTTCTAGCACATCTGGAAGTACCCTACATCGCGATCACCGGACTGATCGACAGACCGACGGAAAACTGATCGGTATCTGGCACTTGGCCGGAAGGCAAGTGCCATAAAACATTAACACTGGGTACAAATTACGTAGCCTACACTATAAATGACGAAGAAAGTAAGGCACAGACTTTGAGTATGTTGGGGGATCAAGGGTTGTTTGTGTTTGTCTAGTCTTTACTGGATTTGTCAGTCACTCGAAAACCTGGGCAAAGATTAAGCCTAAATGCAGGCACACCTACAACATGCAACGCAAATTCTTACTTTTTCGTTGCTGAACCAAACTTCGGCGTGTGCATACGAACCTCGCTCACGCATTCCTAACTAAGAAATCACTGAATGCACCGACTAGTAGCGGTTCAACAAAGATCACGGGTACGTTCGTCACGGCGAGTACCATATTCTGAAACTTCTAGAGACCAAGCCACACACGGATTTTTAAGGCTGGCGCAGTCAAAGCATTTGTTCGTTTCCTGCTGGAACCGTGGGCTCGACTCTAAATCAATAGAAAAGCAGAGGAGGAAAGACGAGAGACTTGCGGCATTTAGCCTGACTGAACATGGGACAAGAGAGCCCTCCAGAAAACAGGTGCGAACCGTTCCTTCTAAGACCTACTGAACTTTCGTAAGATAAGTAAGGAAATAAAGACATGCTCTGACCTTGTAACGTCGCTTAATTCTGAGATACCCTCTTCGAGACAAGTCTCAGTTCACAAGAAGCTGCATAGAAAGTATGGAAGGGTGTTCTCCAAGAATTAATCAATAGTTCATTTCAACTTCACAAACATATTGACTGCAGAAACATTTCCAGTCCTTTAAAGGACCCCTCGCACTATTTACTCTTCACCTTACAATATTTTAAAATAGTTGAATACTTTAAGACTAGGCTGTGTTTTCGACAAATAACTCACGGTTTTGGTTGTTTTAAGCATTTTACGAGACCCGTTGACTTGTAGCAAAAATAGGGAAACAATTTACATAACCGGTTTTTGGGATCCCAAAACGTAAGTGGAGGGATACCTATGACATCGCAAAAGTTGTCCGTCTGTCCGTCCGTCCGTCCGTCCGTCCGTCCGTCTGTAAGCACGATAACTCTCGAAGGGAGTGAGATATTTTGATGAAACTTGGTGTGAGGATTCGTTGGGTCGTCGGACCAGTCAAGTTCGTAGATGGGCTATGTAGCCCTACATTTAGGGGTGGGGGAGGGGGTTTAAATTAAGGGGCAAACAAAATATTTTGAAACAGCTAATGTGATAGTCGATTATGGGGTAAGAAGACATGCTGAGCACGATGGTGAAAACTATTTTGTCATCGGACGAGTAGTTCGCCCGGAATCCGGCCAAAACCGGAAAGTTTGTTAAAAGTAAAAGTTTTATTTGAAGTTGATTAGATGTTCGATTTAGGGGTAGGAAGACATGCTGAAGAAGATGGTGAAAACCATTTTCTCGAAGGATAAGTAGTACGCCCGGAATCCGGCCGAAACCGGAAAGTTTGTTAAAATTAGAAGTTTTATTTCGAGTTGATAGTTTGATAGTCGATTATGGGGTAAGAAGACATGCTGAGCACGATGGGGAAAATCATTTTGTCATCGGACGAGTAGTTCGCCCGGAATCCGGCCAAAACCGGAAAGTTTGTTAAAAGTGAAAGTTTTATTTGAAGTTGATTAGATGTTCAATTTAGGGGTAGGAAGACATGCTGAAGACGATGGTGAAAATCATTTTCTTGACGGACAAGTAGTTCGCCCGGAATCCGGCCAAAACCGGAAAATTTGTTAAAAGCAAAAGTTCGAGTAGATGACAGATTAAGGGGTAAGAAGGGAGGCTGAGTCGATTTATGACGATGTTTTTTCTACCCGGACATATAATTTTTCCGGAATCCGGTTGTAACCGGATTTTTTTTTAAGTCAAACTTTTATTCAAAGTTGATTAGATCAGGGAGGGATAAGGAGATACGCTGGTTTTGTTTCTGTATTTTTTTTGTTTGCTGGGCTAGTAGTTCGCTCGGAAATCGGCAGGAAGTCCCGGTCAGTATCGTCAAAATAGATATGGTTTATAGAGGTATATCTGAACTTGGTTTTCTCTGATAATTAGCCTGTCCAAGACTGGATCTGGCGAAGACAAGACTCGATTGTCTGAATCAAATATTAGATTTTTGGGATCCCATCGACACCTTTGGTCTTGTTCTGATGGAAAACTTCTCGCAGACGACAGTTGACAGTGTGATACACATCGAAGGTAGCAACACGCGGCAAGTGAGAAAATCAGCGTGGTTTTGTTGGAGGGGTTAGAATGTACCGTACGAAATTGGGGTCTCCGGGTTTATGAATATATGGAGTGATTATAGAAGCAGGTTGCGTTAGTATTATAGGTAAGACAGGTCCTTCAATAATAACTGCAGCAGAAGCGTCATTTCGGGAAAACTAGGAGTGGACAATGGCCTTTCCCGACCACTTGGCAATTTCTAATGTTGATCTTACACAGCTGATACCAGAAACACAGAAGTAATTAACAGCTCGACATGGAGGGGGGGGGGCACCGCAAAATATACTACTGTCCGATGCCCAGCATGGCTCGAGAGTTAAAGCGCTTCGAAACAAGAAACGTAGGCCTACTGCACCACAAACAGAAAACTGTTATAAATAACAAGATACAAGAACACCAACGTGTGAGGGGTTGGTAATAGCAAGATAAAAGTCCTGTCCAATAACAGGAGTTCGCTGGAGAGCGAAGCCGTCGCAATCTACAACAAAACTTCGGCTACTGCTTCCCAAACAAACCTTAGGTTTCAATGTGACCTAAACCCCGAAATTCCGAGCCAAAAATCTCAAAGAAATGACGCGTTAGAGGTTACTACAAACGGTGCCGCAGGCAAAAATGTTGTTCAAGGTTCAAGGTTTTAATTACACTACTGTATAAAATCATAATAAATATAGGGTCAAGCCGGAGACACAAGGTCGATTGACAAAAACCCGGTACAATATAGAACAAAACTATTTTACATATAACTAATTCCAAATATAAATGTCAATTATTCTATGACTCACCACTAGACGGGAACCCGCCCCATAAACCCACCGACACTCAGCAAGATATACCAGAAAACACAACAAAAATAATAATAATACAAACATGAGCAAGCGAGGGTAACCGATGGCCGACAAATTAGGACCCCAAACCAAAATCTATAACCAACAAAATAGAAAGAGCCCTTTTAGATCGCAAACCGAAGTAACGGCCACCCACCATAGATCAGCTCATCTGCGGTTTTTCACGTATATTTCATACAGGGTTAGATATTTAAATGGAAACTGGTACATGTCGGTGTTTCAACTCAACCCTTTCGTAAATAAATTGCCATCCAAAACAAAACTCAAACAGAGTAGCATTTGCTGCAATGCAAGTTAAACATACATTTGAAACTTTTCTTACCGTTTTACAAAATAATAAGAGCTAAGACCTCATATGGCACTTGATACGAGTAGTTGGTACACGAAAGAAGATGAGAACGTCACAAAATACCCTGCCATCCAAAAATGCGATTCGGACCCATAAACAGGATATCTAGTTTTACTCAAGTCTGAGCATTACCGGCAGCTCCTCGGATCATCTAGGCCAAATCAGTATTCTACCTTCGAAGTTTCAACCAATTAGATCCACTCGTTTGGTCCCTAGACGCGCCACACGATTTCCGGTACCCCCTCCAACTCCCCCTACCGTGGCCGAATCTGATTCGGAATGGATTATCTCAAGTATTTTCTCTTACCGCCTATTAAGTTTCATTCAAACCTGAGCGTTTTCGGGAACTTTCGGTAACTCTCCCCCCTCCCCCACCGTGGTTGGATCCAGTTCGAACCCTAAAATATGTCATCTATGGCACGTGATCTCGCTACGCTCCAAGTTTCATTCGAATCGCTCCACTTGTTTGAACCCTATGCGAGCCACATCAGTTCAGGGACTCTCCTCCCTGCTGTGGCTTAATACGACTCAGACCCATACAAGTCGCACATCTGACATGTCCTATTCCCGTTCATTAAGTTTACTGGATTCGGAGTCAGTTACGTATCTAGGGCTAATACTTTTTCATCCCACCAAACCATCCCAATACCTCGACTCTAAGCGTTTCACGAGATTTCAGGTGCCAATTCCCCCCCCCCCCACAGGTATCGGATTCGATCAGAACTTGACGTGGAACATCTGAGACGATAGCTCTTTCCACTTGCCAAGTTTCATTCAATTCCAATAACCAGTTCACAAGTTATGCATGGCACTAAATCCGTGCTTCCCATCCCTCCACCCCACCCCCCCCCCCCCCCCGTGATGGTTGGGTCGGGCAAATGAATATTCTCAAGTCAGCCTGTTCAGGTCCCTGATACTCCTCCCAAGATTCATAGTCCTAGCACATCAGGAAGTACCGAACCCGCGGGATCACCAGATTCCAGACCTCCCCCCCTAACTCCCCCACAGTGCCCGAATCTGGTCCGGTTATGTCAAACTGTGTATTTAGGACTTGTGCTTGTTTTTCCCACCAAGTTTCATCTCGATCCCTCCACTCTAAGCTTTTCCTAAGATTTCCAGCTCACCCCAAAGTCACCGGATCCGGTCCGGATTTGAGATGGGTCGTCTGAGACACAGGGTTTCATTAAGTTTCATTAAGATCCGATCACCCGTTCGAAAGTCATAAATACCTCAAGATTCCGGATTCCCCCTCACCCTAGGATGCTCGGATCGGGAAACAGACTATTTCCAACTTATTCGTTTGGTGTCCCTGATATGCCTGCCAAGTTTCATCGTCCTAGCTTATGTGGAAGTGCCCGAACTAGCAAAACTTGGACAGAACGACTAACAGAGCGACAGACCGACGGACGGACAGAAATTGCGATCGCTATAGGGCACTTGGACGAAGGGCAAGTGCCACAACAAGCGCTGGAAGCTCATATGGCACTTGCAAGGCTGGGTTAGAGGATGAAAGTAGGAATTCTTCAGTTCGTGGGTTTGTTGTAATTATTTGCAAGCAAAACCTTGAGATAATGGGTCCTTGGAAATGACAAGAACGTATCGTTTGGTAATGCATTTGGCTGTGATGATGCGCGCTTTAGGGGTGCTAGAAATTCGTCTGTAAAAACTGTTGAAGCAAAAATGATGATGAGCTCATCGGGAGAATAAAATTTATATTTTACTCAAAAGTATCATTTGTACTTTATGAAATTCAGTTGTAAGCAAAACCCTTGAGGCAAAAATGATCTAATCATGTGAAGTCTCTAATGTTCAAGCCAAGTTTCATGGTCCTAGCACATCTGGAAGTACCTTAACTCGTGTACCTTAACTCCCCCCCCCCCCCCCCACATTCATCGGATTCGGTACGAACCTGAAACGGGACATCTGAGACATGACGTCTTTCCAAATATCAAATTGCATTAAGATCCGATAACCCGTTCGAAAGTTATGCATGCCACTAAATTCCGGATTCTGGCTCCCCTCCCTCCCCCCACGATGGTCGGATCGGGCAAGTGACTATTTCCAACTTAGTTTGGTCGGGTCGGTCATATACCTGCCAAGTTTCATCGTCCTAGCTTATCTGGAAGTACCCTAACTCGCAAACACCGGACTAACTGACCGACCGACCGACAGAGCGACAGACCAACGGAAAAGTGATCGGTATATGGCACTTAGCCGGAAGGCAAGTGCCATAAAAAAGCTGGAGTTAAATGGAACACGCATTGACTGTTTTCTCACCTTCCTGCGCTAAGTTTGAGCTTCTTCGGGGCGATGTCCACAGTTTCCAAGGACACTCAGGAAATATAATACAGCGATTTTCGATGCAATTTTACAAAACTGATTATGATATTCTGTATGTTTAGAGTTCACATACACGACTTGACTTGATCTTCGAACAATCGGCCATATCCCAGATTAAAAGGTTAAATTATCTTGAGTAACCTTCCGACTACTGATACGATGCAAACAGATGTCACGATTCCGATGAGTCACTGAATATTTCTGGTTGTTTTTCTGCTTTTCCTAGGTAGCTCTGTTCCCCCCTCCCCCGACCCCCAAATGATGCCTCTGTTACCATGCCGCTGAGATTCGTATGGCACATATGGTGGTGAAACAGTCAATGCAAGCCTAAAGGAGAGCCATGTCAATTGCTCCACAATCTTGATCATAAATCCAATAAAATAATAGCTTTTTTTCAGTCCACCTGACTCTGCCTAGCAAGGACATATATCATTAAATATAACTGAAATATAGCCTAGAGCGCTGAGGTTAAGGCTCAGTGCAGTCACTACAGATGTTTTCCTAATGGAATTTAGCACCGAAGTGCCCATACATAAATCTCAGAAAAAAACACTCTTTGGGTAAAAAAAATTTATAAGAAATTCATTCCAGAATGTTCTTATTTTAGATTCAGGACATGTAAATACAGTAGTCCAATTAGTGTGGCTGACTGCAAGCCTGTGTGATCGCTGAGACAACAGGTTCCCACAAGAGAAGGGTATCCAGCAACTGAACGCATATGGCGATATGGTACCGAATCAGAAAAGTCATTGCTCGATTTGGGCTAATAGACATGCCCTCTCGGATTCGGACTTCGAGTGATGACATATGTAAAAAGACCACTGACTTGATTCAGCTCTACGACCCTCTGCGGACCTTCTTATTGATACTGGTTAGCTTATTCATGTTGTTTGTTATTGTTTTTTCGCTGTTCATCATTTTGTTTTGGTGTGTTTTAAACTTTACGGGTAATAAAGTTCATTCATTCATTGACCGGGAAACAAACTACAGGGACAAACTACAACTACACGACCATACGCACCAGCAACATCAACAAGCTGCAGAGCCTTGTCGCTACGAGACCATTAACTCTTCAAGTGAGATACTAAATCCAGGCTAAAACACAACATTTTAACCCACTGACACAGTACAAGATAGACTATACCTTGCTATTTGCACTGCCGCCCTAGTAAACTTGTGTAAATAAAGACTAAATCACAAGGATCACATGTGAAACATCAAAATACATCCTTCCTGAGAAATTAATTGATATTCAAATGTCATCCACTTACTTCTATTTCTTCTCTGAAGAATTGCTGTGCAAAAAAGGTAAAAAAAGGCTTAAATATATGCAACATAAAAACACTGGTGCAAATAGTCATGCTCAAGCTATTTTTGTTAGCCTTGTAGCTCAAACAAATCAGCAAAAGGCGCAAAAGAAAATTCAAAATGCAGGCTAGCACAAAAAACAATTTGGCCATTGTCAACGGGTGTTTAGAAGAAAGACAGGTGACAACACTGCAGCTTCATTCAGCGAGAACAGAGAAAATATCATGTTTCAGAGGATAATTACAGCTTCTAATCCATGCCCAAACTCACACATTTGGCAAGTGTAGAGGCTGGAGAGAAATGGTAGTTATTGCCAGGGGCATCACAACATGGGGGGGGGGGAGGAGGGGGAGATTTTTTGTCAACACAGTCGGTTTTCTCAGTAATAGTAAATTTTTATCTGCTAAAACAGTCAGTAAGAATGACCAGACAGTTGGTAAATCCCTTGCCCCCACAAAAAAATTTGTGTTTGCTTAGTAACGTCTCTGGGTATTGCATGCATTTATTTAACTCATGGGGTTCCTAGAAATATCAAAGTATCCTGTACAACAAGCATAGTATTCTAGTAAACAAAATTCACATTCTCAGAGGATGTAGAGTCTTCGACTAGCCTAGCTGCAACAAAAATATGCTACATTTCACAAATCTGCACAGAAAAAGCCCGACTAGTGGGACAAGTTAAGTTTGACTAAGGGGGGGGAAGCACCTGGGACTCCAGAAGCACCGGAACCAAATCAACTGCAGATGCAACAACCTTTATTAATATTAGGCTAGCCTACAAGAGTCAAGAGTGTCAAGACGCCAAGACTGGGCAAGAGTGAGTAACAGGATGGAAAACACTTATCACATTCAGCTAATACAACCACAACACTAAAGCACCAGAAACAAATCAAAGAAACATTACAAGAGATCAAGACCAGTCTACCACAAACCCCAGATTTTAGGAAAGTCTATGCCAAATGCTGGTTATATCTAGCGTTTGGTATACCCTATGCCTAAGGCTGGATACACTACGCCAAATGCTGGATACTAGGACCCAATAAAATATTGATGATTTGAGCGAAGCCAGTCTAGTACACTAGCCCCTTTTCAAGCATGGTGCTCAAACGTCTAGCACCATGCCTGGGTGCTGGACGTTCAAGCACTGTATCTTGGATTTCATGTATGGTGCTTGGATTTCAGTATACAGTGCATACATCAAAAACACAGTTTCTGTCATAACAACTGAGCACCAGCTCGGACAGGGCTGAAATTACTACCATGAATTAGAGAAATCAAAGACAATTCTTTATATATTTTTCACAACAAAAACAAAAGGGCTCGGCTGATGACAGATGTGAAAAACCACATTTCCTTCTCTACATAGTCAAGGGTTGTGCATGCAAAGTGTCCTGTGCCTCAGCTTTTTCTACCTAGCAGTCAACCAGAATATTGGCTCTTGGGGAATAGATAAGGAAAATACATGGAAAATAGATAGGGTGCTGTCATGTTTTTCATCTCCATCATCATTATAGCCCTTTTGTTTTTGTTGTGAAAAATATATAAAGGTTTGTCTTTGATTTCTCTAATTCATAGTAGTAATTTCAGCCCTGTCCGAGCTGGTGCTCAGTTGTGATGACAGAAACTGTGTTTTTTCTGTATGCACTGTATACTGAAATCCATGCACCATACATGAAATCCAAGGTACAGTGCTTGAACGTCTAGCACCCAGGCACAGTGCTAGACGTTTGAGCACTGTGCTTGAAATGGGGCTAGTGTAATAGACTGAGCGAAGCTCAGAAATCAACCAATCAGAATTCATCTGTAGTGAGGTAGGTCTGGGTTACGGCAATAACAGCAACCAACAGCCAGGCATAGGGCTGGCATAGGGTATCCAAAAAACAGGGGTTTGTGGTTGACTGATCATTCATTCATTTATTTATTGTACTACATAGCATAAATATAATGCGATAAACAAGACTCCCTGAACCTATTTTGTTGAGGATAGCTTCAAGACCAGGCAAGAGTGAACCACATGATGGAAAACCCTTATCGAAATCTCACTCCAAGCTGTGATTTAAGGTGAACTTCTACGAAACAGTACACACTTGCCAAGTAAACAAAAATCTGAGCTCTAATGGCACTTACCCAGTAACTATTCCTTGAGCTTAAGTGCTTCACCAGCTTTAAAAAAAAATTAATATCCAAACAAACTAGCCTACGAAAGGCCTATTTGAAACTTGAAAGTCCGTCTAACTCTACTCTTTTCTATCTGTATAAAGCCAATGCCAACGATTTTGATAGAGAGCGCGCCACAAAAGCATGAGGAGCTGCATTAGTCGTAATAAGACCGTGAATGCATTTTTGCCATCTAGCGCTTAGTCCTTCTGCCAAAATCCTGCGATGACCAGATTTCGCCCAGATAGAAAAACTGGTAACTTTTGGGTCAGAGGAGAAAAAAATAAGGTTAGGCCTCGAGGGTGTTTGTTAGAACCAGGATTAGGCCTAAGCCAAGTTTTGACTGTTTCAAGGTAGCCTAGGAAGATACTGTTGAATTCCGCAGAAATCTTTAGTTTGATTCTTTTTTCTGATTCTCTGTTGCAGGAGGTTTGCCCAGTGACTGGTAAAAGTACAGTAAGTGTTCAGGTTGTATTTGTACCTTATGTATAGGTGCTAACCTTTTTTGTACAGGAGGTAGTTTGATTTTTTTTTGTACCTGACCTTGTTTTTACACTACCTCGATTTTTGCAGTATGTTAAAATGTTAAAATAAAATGTATAGCCTAGCATATACATTTTCCTTGTCCTGACAGTCAAGACAGTCTAGTACACTAGCCCCTTTTCAGGCATGGTGCTCAAACGTCTAGCACCATGCCTGGGTGCTAGACATTCAAGCACTTTACCTTGGATTTCATGTATGGTGCATGGATTTCAGTATACAGTGCATACATCAAAAACACAGTTTCTGTCATGACAACCGAGTACCAGCCTCGGACAGGGCTGAAATTACTACCGTGAATTAGAGAAATCAAAGACAATCCTTTCTATATTTTTTACAACAAAAACAAAAGGGCTCGGCTGATGACAGATGTGAAAAACCTCATTTCCTTTTCTACATAGTCAAGGGTTTGGCATGCAAAGTACCAGCTTGAAGTTTTCGCCCACCGCCCAACGACCTGAAAATGCCCAATACCAAATTATGGGGCATTGGGTGGTAATGCGTGACAGTGCTTAAAATGGCAAAGATTTTTTTTTAGAAATGTCCACCAAATCAACACACACATTAAAATCCTGTGAAAAGTCAAATAACCTAATAAAGTCTGGGCATTGGGCGGTAAGGGCGGCAGTTCTTGTAACGCCCAGGCTAAAATGGAGAAACGCACACCAAATCACGGCCCACATTAAAATTCATGAAAATTCAGATGAGCTGATTTTGTCCAGGCATTGGGTAGTAAGGGCGACAGTGCTTAAAGTGCACAGGTTAGAAGTGGAGAATACCCACCAAATCACCGCCCACCTTACAGTCTGCGAAATTTTGGATTTGCTAAGTATGTTCGTGTGCTGAGTGGTAAGGGCGGCAGTTCGTGAAACGCTCAAGCACAAAAAGGAGAAACGCCCATCAAATTAATGTGCACATTCAGATTCATGAAAAGTCAAATGAGGGGCGGTAAGGGCGGCAGTGCTTGAAACGCCCAAGCAAAAAAGGATGAACGCCCATTAAATCACCGCCCATGTTGTATTTGTTGAAAATTCAAATGAGCCAACGATGTCCAGGCGTTGGTTGGTAAGGGCAACAGTGCTTAAACCGCTCATGCAGGGATGATGAAACCTCCACCAAATCACCGCCCACACTAAAATTTGGGAAAAGTCGAATAAGTACGGAGTCTGTACCATCCTGCGCCCGTACATACTTGGCTAATCCGAAATTGTAATGCGGAGGCTGTGACTAACAGGGACGTTAATTATAACGCTTGATTAATGGGTACATTTTGCCATTTTTTGCCTGGGAGTTTTAAGCACAGACAGGCTTGCTGCAGAAAGCCCTTACACAAATAGATATTCGAAATTTTGCGAACTGTAATGTGGGCGGGGAATTGGTGTTTTTTTTTTTCATTTCTCGCCAAACTGAATGTCGCGAATTTTATCGTAGGTGGTGATTTGGTGGGTGTTCCTCCATTTTTCGCCTCGGCTATCAAGCAGTGCCACCCAACACCGAATGTAGTTAGCTTATTTGAATTTTCGGAAATTTTAAAGTGGTTGGTGATTTGGTGGATGTTTTCCATTTTTAACTTGGGCAATTCAAACTCTGTCGCTCTTACCACCCAAAGACCGGAGATAGTCAGGTCATCTGAGTTTTCGTGAATTTTAATGTGGGCGGTGATTTAATTGGAGCTTCTCCACTTTTGTCTGGGCGTTTCAGGTACTGCCGCCCTTACCGCCCAATGACCAGAACCAGACTTTATTAGGTCAGTTAACTTTTCACAAATTTTAATGTGGGTCTTGATTTGGTGGACATTTCTAAAAAAAAGTTCTTTGGCATTTTAAGCACTTCCACCCATCACCGCCCAATGCCCCACAATTTGGTGTTGGGCGTTTCTGGGTGGTTGGGCGGTGGGCAAAAACTTCAAGCTGGTTGCAAAGTGTCCTGTGCCTCAGCTTTTTCTACCTAGCAGCCAACCAGAATATTGGATCTTGGGGAATAGATAGGAAAAATACATGGAAAATAGATAGGGTGCTGTTAGGTTTTTCATCTCCATCATCATTAGAGCCCTTTTGTTTTTGTTGTGAAAAATATGTAAAGGATTGTCTTTGATTTCTCTAATTCATAGTAGTAATTTCAGCCCTGTCCGAGCCGGTGCTCAGTTGTGATGACAGAAACTGTGTTTTTTCTGTATGTACTGTATACTGAAATCCATGCACCATACATGAAATCCAAGGTACAGTGCTTGAACGTCTAGCACCCAGGCATGGTGCTAGACGTTTGAGCACCGTGCCTGAAATGGGGCTAGTGTACTAGACTGAGTCAAGAGGCAAAATATGGCTTATTTGAACAGTCATGTGTCCTAAAATATTCAAATACAGTGGCTTTTCTTTTTTTTAAGCCACTTTGATAAGGGATTTTCTGG
This sequence comes from Branchinecta lynchi, assembly GCA_023053575.1. Lineage (NCBI taxonomy): Eukaryota > Metazoa > Arthropoda > Branchiopoda > Anostraca > Branchinectidae > Branchinecta > Branchinecta lynchi. Next base: position 26,291,741 of record JAKZAP010000001.1, read on the forward strand.
CTACTGACTTTGCGAACTCTACGTTTTTCATCATTTCGTAGTCAATTCAGTTAAGGTTAGAATAAAGGGATCTTTTTAAAAGAAAAATATGTTTAACTGGAAATATTGAAGCAATACTTATTTATCGAATATGTAGGCTAAACCATTCATAATATAGATGGCCCTTTATAAAAGGGACTTGTGAAACTGGTTAGATGAATTTGCCTTCAGGCGGGATCACTGTTCCTATGGCCGACTTCTACCAGACTATGGTAATCGTTTGAGAACTCTGTTCATAAGCCCCTCAGTACCTCAGTTGGTAGAGCGTCTATCTTGTAAACAGAGGGCCTGGGTTCAAATCCCGGCTGAGGAGCATTCTTGTCCACCAGTTCACTACTTATAAAATCTAAACCATTCATTTGGCTTGAATCTAGTATGTTTGTCGTATTTGTTGGTTCATTTTTAAGCCAGATAGATTATTCTGAAGGAAAGACTCCTCTTGAAGTTAGAAATCTTGTCTGAGGTTGATACCCCATATGTACATAAATTAGAGAATTGCACAAATACAAAAGATTTGAATATTACCTGACCTGGGTACCTTACCTCGTTTTGACACTACCTCAAATGTTGCAGTAAATTGTTAACATGAAATGTACATGCTGCCCTGACAGTCAAGAGGTAAAATACGACTTTTTTCAATAGTCATGTGCCCAAAAATATTCAAATTCTGTGCCTTTTCTTTGTTTTGAAGCTACTTTGAAAAGAGATTTTCTGGCTATTGACCTTGCCAACTCTACCTTTTTCATCATTTTGTAAGCCAAGCAAGCTAAGGTTAGAATGAGGTGATCTTGTTTGAAAAGAAAATGTGTATAACTACAAATATTGAAGCAATATTTATTTATCCAATGTGTAAACCATTCAATTAGCTTCAATCTTTTATGTTTGTTGTTGAATCCTTTTTAAGCCAGATAGATTATTCTGAAGGAAAGACTTCTCTGGATATTTGATATCTTGTCTGAGGTTGGATACCCCTCCTGTAAACAATTACATAAGTTTTCTAGTCTTCTGTTAACTTTAAATATTCCTTCAGCCCAAGCTGACTGTGAATTAAATTTGACAGTGCAAAACAGATAGGCTACATCAGCTGAATTTTATTAAGGCTAGCCTATATTTTGTCCCTTCTTGGCAAGGGTCCTCTTCAGGCTCAAAGCCGCTTTTTGAGCATCGTTTTGCACTGTCAAGTATATTAACTTTCCTCAAGTACTTGAATAGGTGTTTATATTTTTCTGTTTTGTTATGTCTTGGAAAATGTAATGTAGTTACAGGTGGGGTATCCTACCTCGAACTTGGCATGAAAACTTACAAGGAAATTTCTGTGTAGTACAAAACAGGTCCTGGGTCACTCAGGGTTTCCTTCTTGACAGTTAGGATCTTGTTGGACTGCACTGAAATTTCCTTCCAACCCTTTTATAAGCCAGGTTCGAGGTTGTGTAAATTCGAGGTTGGAGACTCCTTCTGTAGTTCTATGCCGGTTCTGCGCTAAAGACTGTTGCCAGCAGACATCCAGCAGAAGTGCAACTGAAATTCACAAATTTTAGTTATCCTTTGCCTAGTCAAGTCATAGCCTATGCCTAACACTGGATACCATATGTCAATTGTTGGATACCCATTGTTACCCTAACCCTGACCTACCCACTATAGGTGAATTCTGATTGGTTGATTTCTGAGCTTCACTTAAATCATCAATATTTTACAGGGTTAGAGTATCCAGCATTTGGCATAGTGTATCCAGCGTTAGGCATAGGGTATGCAAAAATAAGGAGTTTGTGGCAGACTGCCCTTGCCTACCAAGTTGTAGGCTGGTTATAGCGATAATTAGCTAATTGAAGGTGCACCACTTGACACCAAGTTCACATTAGGTTAAAATTTATTGTTTCGGTTTTAGGGAATTTTTGAGGAAGCAGACTGCTACTGTAGATTTATGCTTATGTGAACGTCTGCTAACATTGAACAGTCGTTGAAGTAAAAACTAAAACCCACACAAGGCAGCCTTTGATGCAAAATACTTGCCAGTTCATCCATTTCAGCCGTGTTCATCTTTTTTTTGAAAACGTTGCTGTTATTTAGTCCTCTATCTGTACTGTCACATTGTGTTTTTCACAATTTGGATTTGGAACGTTCCTTCAACAGAATATGGCAGTCCAAACAAGCAGATACCAAACCTCAGATAGAAAAATTAGCACACCTGTAAATTCTAAATAGATTTCTCTAACTTCAAACATAAATTGTATGCCAGGAAAAGCCTGAAATAGTTGACTACTAGTGTTGTATTTTTTTCTTGCAACTTTTATTTTTGTAAGTAAGTAGCCTACCAAAACCAAGGTACTGAAACACTTACATAAGTATTCAAAGAAGCATACCTCTACTATACCTTGCTAGGAAATTATCTTAGCTTAGGCTAGCCTAGAATATTTCCATCTCGTTGTAATTGAATTGTTTGTCTCCAGCGTAAATGTAGGCTTTATTCCCACTCTTGTCCTAATTTGGATTGGAAATTGTTGGTGGCCAGTTATAAGGAATTTCCTACTTGGATTTTTTTTTTTTTTTTTGGTCTGGGCCAACATCATTTGCTTCCTATGTGATAGGGATAATTAGCTGATTGAATCTGTAGCACTTGGCACCAAGTACACATCAAGTTCAAAATTTATTGTTTCCATCCACCTGTTTTAAAGGCAAAAAACAAACCTCAGTTGGCCTAAAATTTAGAATTTAAAGAAGCAGACTTCTGCTGAACTAGGAAATTATGCTAGCGTAGACTAGCCTAGAAATTTTCCATTTCGTTGTAATTTCATATTTTGTATCCAGAGTGAATGTAGACTCTGTGATCAATCCTTGTCCTAATTTGGACTGGAGATTGTTGGTTAGCCAATTTCTAGGGTATTGCCTAGGAGAAAAAAAATGTACCGAAATTTGATCTGAAGTGAGAGGTAGGGTACTTTAACTTATGTTTGTGCTAAGTATTTTGAAGACATCTAGCATGTCCACTCCCTCTTGTCTTTGTGTCAGAACAGTTCAGAGCTGCTAAGTCGATTTGGCGAGTTCTTATACGTTTTGTTTCAGCTGATCCTTCTCTTGTCACTTTAAAGCAAATGGCCAGTTTCAAGGTTGTCATAATCTCAAAAGGGATTTGTACAATTAGGCCTACTGTCTTCTACCAATTACATTTACTGTTGCGACCAACCAAGCTTTTTAGCGCTTAACTCTATATTTGAATTTCAGCCAGGATAATCTTCAGTGATACTAGCCTGATGGATTCAGACGAATTTGATGAATTTGATCTGCATGAGATAGAGGCTGCTCTTTATGCGAAGATCCACCATGAAGTTTACAATGAAGAAGAACCTAAAAAGGGCGAGTTACGTTCATCCCTTAAGATATCAGCAATATCTGTAAATGGCGAAACTCCAGCACTTACTGAATTCTTGCAACCTCCTGAGTCTGTAAATGCTGATATTAGCATTGATGTGGAAGTAGACTCAAAGTACTCAGTTGGGAAATGCAGCAAGAAAAAGCCTAGAATTGTAGATGTCTCTTATTATTCTGATGAAGAGGTGGTTGTGGTAGAAACCATACCGGGCGATGTAACTGTGATATCAGATGCTGATAGTGATATAGAATGCATATCACAACCAACCAACATAAAGCATGTTGTGAAGCTTGTGAAGGAATCTTTGAAAGAACCTAAGATTCCAAAAGTGCATACTGAAACCAAGAAGGCAGTTGTTTCTTCAGTATACAAAAAGCTTGAAGATGACCCTTTGACACCAGGTCAACTGAAATTCCTTAACGTGCACTATAGATGTGACGGGGATGGAAATGAAGTTGTCAGTCCCAAAAATAAAAGAACGAGGTTCACGTCTTCCGGTTCAGAAGAACAAGTTTTTTCCGAGAGAGAAATAAAGAGTTTGAAAGCAAATTTGAGTTTCAACTTCAGAGACAACAACAGAAATCATACAGGGAGCCACCAGGAAGTACTGGCAAAGATAGAAGACATAGTCCGACAATCAACAGTTCCAGGGATACAATACTCGGCTAGAGTGCCTAGGGTGTGGTCGGCGAAAATGGAAGCTTTTTATGATGGTCAGGAAGATATTCCTGATTATGAGAAAATGTGCAAGGACTTAGCAGGAGGTAAGTAGCAAGGCTTCTAAGTTTGGCCCTGAAAGATTAGTTTGGATAGAATCTGGGGGGGGGGGGGGGGGCGGCTGGAAATTTAAGATCAGGCACAATTTGAAACAAAAAGCTTGGATGTTTAGCTAGAATCAAGTAGCCTATTTAGGAAAGAAAACAAGTTCGCCTTAAAACATGTCGTTATATTTCTGTTGATCTGATCATACTTAGCAGGGTAGACGAGGCCACACAAGTTCTTGAAATCACCCCCTCTTCATCACACTTTTCATCGTGTTTTCGTTTGTTCCAAATTTTGTCCCAGTCTTCTTGTCTTTGGTTATTCGAAAATGTAAACAGATCTAGCCTACATGGACGTGCAAGTAGGCTACATACTCTAAATTTACATAGTATTCTTTAGAATTTAAATACTGTTTTGGTTTCATGAAAACTCGGTAGAAAAAAAAAATACTAACACATATATTATGTAGGTACAATTTACTTGTGTTAGACCTACAGAGTTAATTGGGTCAGGTTCAATATATATTATTATTCTCGAGAATTCATTGCCATTCATGTCAACATATAGGCTACATATGTTTATTTCCGCAGTGGATGCAAGGTGAAAATTGTTTTTTCGATGTTCGAGTTATGTTTTATCTAGACTGTTAATGTTACAGCCGAAAATATGAACGGAGTTTAAGTCCATGGATGTAGGCTGTTGTAACAAATTTAGTAACTTACTTTCAATTCAATTCAAATAATTTATTTCCTCCAGAAATGGGAGAGTATAAAAACAAATTAAATAAAACGTATGCGTAATAACTCAACCATCAGCTACAGCCTCAGTGAGGGTGTGATGGATTCGAGGAATTTTAGAAAGAAAATTTACATAAAATATGAAGTCATAAAGTATGATACCCCAAAAGTGTGAGTATTTCTCAGTTTTTTTTATGGCACTTGAGCTTACTCAAGTGCCATATAGCGATTGTTATTTCTGTCCGTCAGTCGGTCTGTCGGTCTGTCGGTCCCGGTTTTGCTAGTTCGGGCACTTCCAGATAAGCTAGGACGATGAAACTTGGCAGGCATATCAGGAACTGGACCAGATTAAATTAGAAATTGTCGCTTCCTCGATCCGACCATCTGGAGGGGAGTGGAGGGAGGGGGAATCCGGAAAAAATAGGAAAAATGAAATATTTTTAGCTTACGAACGGGTGATCGGATCTTAATGAAACTTGATATATGGAAGGACTTCGTGTCTCAGACCCTCCATTTTAAATCCAGACCGGATCCGGTGACACTGGGGGGAGTTGGAGGGGGAAACCGGAAATCTTGGAAAACACTTAGAGTGAAGGAATCCGGATGAAACTTGGTGGAAAGAACAAGCAGAAGTCCTAGATACGTGATGGATATAACCGGAACGGATCCGCTCACTTTGGGGGAGTTGGGGGGGGGGGAGAAGTCCGAATTTTTAGTGATCCCACGAGTTTGGTGCTTCCTGATGTGCTGGGACGCTGAAAATTGGCAGGCACGTCAGGGACCCGACCAGATTAAATGGGAAATAGTCATTTCCCCGATCCGACCATCTGGGAGGGGGGAGTGGAGGGAGGGGGAAGCCAAAATGTGTGGTATTTTTATCTTGCGAACGAGTCATCGGATCTTGATGAAATTTTATATTTAGGATGACCTCGTGTCTCAGACGTCCCACTATAAATCCGGACCGGATCCGATGACACTGGGGGGAGTTGGAGGAGGGAACCGGAAATCTTGAGAAACGCTTAGAGTGGAGGGATCGGGATGAAACTTGGTGGGAAGAACAAGCACAAGTCCTAGATACGTCATTGATATAAGCGGACCAGATCCGGGCACTCTGGGGGAGTTGGGGGGGGGGGTCCGGATTTCTAGCGATCCCGCGAGTTCGGCATACTTCCTTATGTGCTAGGGCGATGAAACTTGGCAGGTATGTCAGGGACCCGAACAGGTTCACTTGAGAACAGCCGTTTCTCCAATCCGACCATACTGGGGGGAGTGGATGGATGGGGAGTCCGGAATCTAGTGGCGTGTATAACTTTTGAACGGGTGATCGGATCTTGATGAAATTTTATATTTAGGATGACCTCGTGTTTCAGACGTCCCACTATAAATCCGGACCGGATCCGATGACACTGGGGGGAGTTGGAGGAGGGAACCGGAAATCTTGAGAAACGCTTAGAGTGGAGGGATCGGGATGAAACTTGGTGGAAGAACAAGCACAAGTCCTAGATACGTCATTGATATGAGCGGACCAGATCCGGGCACTCTGGGGGAGTTGGGGGGGGGGGGTCCGGATTTCTAGCGATCCCGCGAGTTCGGCATACTTCCTGATGTGCTAGGGCGATGAAACTTGGCAGGTATGTCAGGGACCCGAACAGGTTCACTTGAGAACAGCCGTTTCCCCGATCCGACCATAGTGGGGGGAGTGGATGGATGGGGAGTCCGGAATCTAGTGGCGTGTATAACTTTTGAACGGGTGATCGGATCTTGATGAAATTTTATATTTAGGATGACCTCGTTGTTTCGGACGTCCCACTATAAATCCGGAGCGGATCCGATGACACTGGGGGGAGTTGGAGGAGGGAACCGGAAATATTGAGAAACGCTTAGAGTGGAGGGATCGGGATGAAACTTGGTGGAAGAACAAGCACAAGCCCTAGATACGTCATTGACATAAGCGGACCAGATCCGGGCACTCTGGGGGAGTTGGGGGGGGGGGGTCCGGATTTCTAGCGATCCCGCAAGTTCGGCATACTTCCTGATGTGCTAGGGCGATGAAACTTGGCAGGTATGTCAGGGACCCGAACAGGTTCACTTGAGAACAGCCGTTTCCCCGATCCGACCATAGTGGGGGGAGTGGATGGATGGGGAGTCCGGAATCTAGTGGCGTGTGTAACTTTTGAACGGGTGATCGGATTTGAATGAAACTTGTATGGTGGGAAGAGCTATCGCCTCGGATGATCATTGTTAAGTCCGGGTCGGGTCGGGTTATACCTGTGGGGATGGGGGGGGGGACCCGAAAACTCAAGAAACGCTTAAAGCAGAGGGATTGGGACGGAATTTAATGGAGAGAACAAGCATTAGGCCTAGATCCGAATTCGACGGAGCCAGATCGTTTCGGGGCTCTGTGGGGGGGGGTAGAGGGGGTTTCCTGGAATACTGGTAGTCGGGGGTTAGAATAGTTCCAGAGGTACTAAGACAATGAAACTTTGCAGGCATATTAGCGACCCGACATAATTGACTTATTTATTTAAACTAGGATACGACCAACTAGGGTCAAACAAATGGGTGATAAGAGTCGATGGCCTCGACATGTAAAAGATGCGTTCGAACAAATGCGACCACGGTTGGGGGAATTGGGGGGGGGGGGGGACTTTTGACATGCACAAAAACCAAACGAATGGCCGAATGTGATGCAAGTTCGACAGTGCCGAGTTTATGCGGCCTAGATTTGTTCTTTGGCGTCCGGGCCGGATGCGGCCAAGGTAGGGGGGGGGGGGTACTGGAAACTTACAGATAGGCTATGCTCCAATTTCAGTGAAACTTGATGGACAGGAAGAGGGAATTAGGAGATATGACGTTTATGTTTTCAAGTCCTGTTCGGCCACAGTGGCGGGAATTGGAGGGAGATTGCCGGAAACTTTGAGGCTCGCATAGGAGTCAAACGAGTGCATCAGTTTAAATGAAACGTAGAACTTAGAGAGAGCATATACCCTAGATGACATATTTTGGGCAAGGATCCGGATCCGACAACGTTGGTGGGGGGAGGGGGTACCAGAATTTTCCAAAAATGCTCAGACTCGACCGAAACTTTAGCGGTGGTATAAAGAAGATACTTTAGATGATCCATGTTTTAGTCCGAACCAGATTCGGCCACGGTAAGTTGAGATGGAGGGAGTACCGGAAATATTGTAGCACGTCTAGGGATCAGACTAGTGGATTTATTAGGCTGAAACTTGGAAGTTTGAACAGTCATGTGCATTTGATAATCGAGACGATGCCGGAACTGCTTAGAAGTGAGTGAAACAAACTATCCTACTTCTATTTCCAACCGCATTTTTGGATGGCGGGTGTATTTTATCACGTTCTCATCTACTTTCTTGTACTGCCTACTCGTAACAAGTGCCATATGAGCTCGTAGCTCTTGTTCAGTCTTCGAATTATATTTTCCTAGGCTGTTAATGTGACGGCCGCTCAAGAAAATGTGAGCGGAGTTAAGGGTCTACCCGTCCTTGAATGTATGCTGCTGTAAAAATGACACAACTACTTATAAAATAAAAAATATGATACTCAAAAGTGAACCTTGTTGAAAATGTTTACCTGTTTCTGGTGGTAAATTGTGGGCAGTCTACCCGCCAACTGACCATAGGCTGTTTTATCAAATGACAACTAGGCTACTTATAAAATACCAAAATAAACATGATACTCACAACTTTACGTTACCCTGTTGAAAATGTGTAACTTGTTTCAGGTGGTAAATTGTGGGCAGTCTATCCATCCCTGAAAATAGGCTAGTGTAGCAAGTGGCACAGCTACTTATAAAACACCAACTATAAAATATGAAACCCCGAAGTATACCCTGTTGAAAATATGTATCACATTTCAGGTGGTAAATTGTGGGCAATTGACAGTGTGGACAAGTACGGAAGCAGAGGAAGGGGTCGATACTTCACCAACCAGAAAGGTCGCTGTAACAACTGCAATCAGATGGGTCATTTTGCTAGGGAGTGTCCAGACCCCCTAAAGCCAATAGTTTGCAGCATGTGTGGCGAACAAGGTCACCAGCACTTCCGATGTCGCTTTGCAATGTGTCTCCAGGTGAGTTGTCGGATGTAGTTTATGGTTTATGTACCTTTCCTCTTGGTTTGTCTACCGATACTTTCTTGATTATGAAAATGGAATCCATCCGTCAGTGGTAAAGCATTGTCGCTTTAAGCACTTGTCGACTCTGTCCTCCCACCCTTCCTAGGGAAAGGAGTACCTAAAGACTGTATGCGCTGTGGCTAAAAAGTGAGAAAAATACTCAAAGGAAAACAGTCTCAAAAATACCAGGTCGTCCGGCAAAAAAAGAAGGAAAATGTTGTAGCCTACGTGCAAGCGAAAGAATGGTGGAGGGCGGGGATTTCTAAAGATTACAATTCCATAAGGGAGCTATGGATAATCACAAAAAGTGAAGCTAAGCAAGTTCGAAATACAAGAAAGACCCTTTGCTTCTCATGCCCTTATTTTGTGAAAGAATTATCCGCGGACTTTGAAGCTTTTGGCGAAGTTTGCGCTGCTTGACTAGGAATTTCGGCTTAGTAAAAAAATCTGTAAAATGTTGTAAGTAGGGGTCGGCACCGTTTCTGTTTTTGGCTAAAACAGAAACGGTAAAAAAACGGCAAATAAAAAACGGAACAGAAACAGAAACGGTGATAAAAAAACGGAAAACCGTTTCTGTTTTTCCGTTTTTTTCGGAATAACAGAAACGGACCGTTTTTTACAAAAAAACGGCCGTTTTAACAGGTATTTCTGGTTTTTTTTCCTACTTCTTTAGGCTTATAAGATAACAGTAAGGCGACCATTTGGAATGGTAAGGTGGCTCTTGGAAAGTGAATAGTGTGAGGAGGAGACTCTTGGAGGGTCTAAGGTTGTGAAAGAAGGTCGAGTGTAATTGTGTAAGGTGAAGAAAAAAGGACTCTCCACCTGTCTAGTAAACTAAGCCCTTTTCTTATACCCATGGTCAAATGCTGGGGTATGCTGGAAGGGGTGAGTATGGACGTCATACTTATGTGTACCCCTTATTCTCCAGAAGGGTATCAGTACCCTTTAAAAATAAAAAATTTCAAGGTCAAAGATACCAAATTGTTTTAGTTCCCAAAGTACTGTATACTGATACCCCTATGCGGAAGAAGGAATACAACGTCTGAGAATCATGGTCACCCCTGTCAGCATGCCCCAGCGTTTGAGCATGGGGTTCATTCGAATGCCATATACCGATCACTTTTGGGTCGATCGGTCGGTCCACTGTTCTCGAGTTACGGTACTTCCAGATGTGGTACGACAATGAAACTTGGCAGGCATATCAGGGATTTAACCAAACTACTTGGAAATTGTCACTTCGACGATCCAACCACCGTTGGGGGAGTGGAGTGAGGGGGAATCTGAACTTTGTATAACTTTGGAACGGGTGATCGGATCTTAATGAAACTCGATATTTTCAACTCGTGTCTCAGACGTTCCATTTCATGTACGGTTCGGATCCGATGAATGTGTGGGGGGGTCGGAAGGGGGGACCGAAAATCTTGTGACATGCTTAAAGTTGAGCGATCAGGATTGAACTTGGTGGGACGAACAAGCACAAGCCCTTGGTACATCATAGACAGAACTGGACCGGATTTTGACACTGTGGGGGGGAGTTGGAGGGGGTTCCAGAATTCCGGTGATCCGGTTTAAGGTACTCCCAGGTGGGCTTGGACGATGAAACTTGGCAGGCATATCAGAGACCCGACCAAAAACTTGGAAATAGTCAGTTCCCCGATCCGACCATCGTGGGGGAGTGAAGGGAGGAGGAATCCGGAATCCTGAAGTATATATAACTTTTGAACGGGTGATAGGATCTTAATGAACCTTGATATTTGGATAGACCTCATTTCTCGGATATCCATTTCAAGTCTGGACCGGATCCGATGAATGTGGGGAGGGAGGTGGAGAGGAGTACTGGAAATCTTGTGTCACGCATAGAGTAGACTCGTCGGGAAGAAACGTGGTGGGAAGAACAAGCACAAGAACTAGGTAAACCCGTGACAGAACGGACCGGATTCGTGCACTGTGGGGGGAGTTGGAGGGGGTCTGGAATTCCGGTGATCGCGAGTTAAGGTACTTCCAGATGTGCTAGAACGATGAAACTTGGCTGGAACATCAGAGACTCGACAAGATTGGCTCACAAATCGTCAATTTCCAGATCCGACCATCCCTTAAAGTACAGAAATGAACTGCCAGCTCCCTTGAAGTGCGCACCTTAATCGCAAAGTGAAAAAATACTTTTGATCAAATTATCCATTTCATAATCCCCCGAGGGTCCATGATCATTTGCGCCAATAGAGTTTTGCTTAAAAATGAATTTCTAGCACCCTTAAAGTGCGCATCTTTACCAAAAAGTGAAAAAAAAACTTTTGAACATAGCAAAAGTTCGCTGGCTTTTTCTTGGTTGTATAATTACAGCTTTGTAGAAAAGTTTCATCAGAAATGGGAGATTGAAGGCTTCAAACTTTCAGTACAAAACGATTCGTGCTTCCTATTGGTTGGATTTCAAAAAACGTGTCTTAACCGACCAATGGAATGCGAGACTCCGTTTCGCAAAAATATTATTATACCAGCAAGAAATAGCCAGATTGACGTTTCCAGCAATTCACTGGCTCAGAATGGCTATCAAAGGCCGACAATTTAGTCTGTAAGTCGGAAGTCCTATACCTCGAACTGTTAATTTTGTTGTTATACTTCCTCTAATGAGGGTGTAAAAATATCCGTTTCGTAGGGTAGGGTGCAATCTCTCTATTCTGACTCACAAATCTTTCCTTTCGAAAAGCGGAAAATATCGGTAGATGGCATGATCCGGCGGAAAAATAAAACCGCTAGATTACGCCGTGACGCCACACGTATAAGTCGTAACAAAAAACGGAAAGTTGGAAAAAAACAGGTAAAATAAAAACAGAAACGGCTAAAACGGTCATATAAAAAACGAAACAGAAACGGCATTAAAAAAACGGCTACCTGTTTTCTGTTTTTCTGTTATTTAAAAAAAAAAACAGAACAGAAAACGGTAGTAAAAACACAGAAACAGAAACGGTGCTGACCCCTAGTTGTAAGTGCAAGTAAGTGTAAGTGCAAATTCCGTAAGGAGGCTAGGGATAATAAAAAATGGGAAAAGCCGGGCAAGTCTGCAATACAAGATAGCCTGCTTCTTGTCATGCCGATATCTTTGAAAGAGTTTTCGACAGTACCTTAAAGTTTAACTGAACAGGCAACTTATTTTTACATCTTAGATTCAAATACATTGAATTATTACAACACCTATTGGGGATTTTCATTCTGTCCACAGTAGTATTCAGTAGGGACGTTGGGAATGTGGACGCTTTCCCATGGTGAATCCGTCCACAATTCGCCCGCGAAAATCACTAAACTATCACTATCACTAGCTAGCACTAGTTTTTGGCACTGCAGACTGCAGACACTTCTTTGTTTATTTGATACACAATTTATTTACTCGTTTGCTGCTGGTATTGTTGCCAAATGTTCCAGGCACCGTAGAGATATCACAAAAACGGGAAGAGCGGCAAGCACAATGGGATAATCGCTTATTTGGAAATATCAGAAAAACAAACTAACGCTTTTTCATCGGGTTTTCAAGATTATTTAAGCGAACAAGTGATGGGTAACTAGACTGTCGTATCCTAGCCCTTTTCGGTTAAACTTTAAGCTTTCGTCGAAGTTTGCGCTGCTTGACTAGCAAACTAGGTTCGGCTTAAAAAAGCGCTAAAGAGTTGTAGTTGCAAAACAATGGCAAAGGCTAGGGTTTCTGAAAGTTATGAGTCCATTGTGCGTATGGGAGGTAGGGACAACAAACGCAGAATGAATACGAAGGGTTCTTGAACAACAGATGAGACCAACCCAAATTTCATAAACGGCAGCAGGAGACCGCAAATAATCGGCTATATAACGAATAATGAGAACCTAAAGACCCTTTCTTTCGAAGAGCGTTGCCAGAAGCTAGAAATACATAATAACTAATATTTGGTAGAACCATTTAGCGCCTTATTGTTTACAACAAAAATATTGCCTGGAATTAAACCCCTTTTTACACCTTGGCTATCAGGTACGTTGTTTGTTGAAATTTCAAATTCGTTTTATCGTCAAAAGAGCTCAGTGGCGGCAATATGCCGGCATTTGTTGTCTTGCTCAATATAAGTATATACAAAAAAGAACATTATACTTGTCAAAAGAAGTAATAGCCTAATAGCCTCCAAAAAATCAGCGAAAGTAGAGGGCATGAGCCTGCGTTCTTAGCGCCCGTGCAAGGGCACAGTTGGCGGGAATTTTGGGACAGGAAACAGTGTTTTTTTCTCTCACACATCTACAACCCAATATCCAGGGGGGCTTGGGATTAGGTTGTTTATGGAATGGCTCAGGACTTGTACACCTCGACAGGGCGATCCGCGCTGCTCAGATTGAGGAGCAAGGCCTATGAAAGTTTCTTCTTAATTTCTTGCTGATTTTTTTGTCCCGTTCCAGTGTGGCGGGAAGACTCGAGAATTCCAGGAATTGTGCTCCAGCTGCCGGTACGAGTTCAAGCACAAGTGCAAGATTTGTAAGCTCTCTGGACATATGGCGGCTAGGTGTCCTGACGTTTGGAGGCGCTATCACCTATCGGTAAGTTCAGTGATCGAAAGCGCGGAGTCACTCTTATTCCGCGCTGACCACACAAGAGCGTTCATTGTTTTAAATGTTTCACCAATGTTGGGTACCTGCGGAGGAGTATTTGGCACTTCAGGTTAGAAGACTCTCAATTAGATATTATTCAGATATCCTAGGTGAATCGGCGGTACTTTTCGGAGGAATTAGATTTAACTGAGAGGATTGCTGTCCAGCAAACCTTTGAAGTTTAACTTAAAAGCCAACTTCTTTCTATGTCTTTTTCGTGGACTGAGTTATTTCTTATTTGTAGTTATTTAAGGACTGTAAAATTGCTAACGATACAAAATTAAAGACGCTGCTAGATGCCTGATTTTAGAATAAGTTCAGAAGAGTCATAGAACTAGCAGCCTAGCAAGTAGACCCTAAAATATTTGAAATTACGAATTGAACGCATATATAAATGCTTAGTTACTGCGGCAAGTAGGGTGGAATACGACGCATCTATATTAAGCTGAACATGAAATGGGTCCGTGACGAGCGCGTCTCCGAAACTGGGCGCGCTCGTAGATAGGCGAAAGGGAATCTCCTTTCCATTGGGAGCCTCGCTGGGGCATCGTTTGAGATCTCGAGTTTGTTCTGGCAGCGCAACTAAAGCTGCTTTCACACTCACGCGTTGACGCTTTCAGGCTGAGATACGCAACCTCTGCGTCGTGCTTGCGGTGACACAGCGCAGAGCTTACGCAGACAAATAAAACGCAACGCAAGAATAGAACCAAGTTCTGTTCTTGCGTTGCGTCTACGCATACGCATCAGGTTTTTCAGTGAAAAATACAAAATATGGGAGTTTCTGAAGACAAACTGGAGAAAACCTACGAACGATGAAGAAAAACATAGTAATGTTGAAAGAAACGAGAATTCAACATAAGAAACCAAGAAAGGAAAAATGTAAATACACATCCAGCGTGAGTGCTTGTCGCGCAGGTGCGAAAAATACGCTACGCAACCTGTACGCAGCCAAGACAAACGCAGCGCATCGCAACGACGCTTCAATGTGAAAGCAGCTTAAATCCTTGGAATCTTGCGGAGACGTCTTCCCTGCGTAGTCCCGATAAGGACGCTTTGGAAGAAACTTAGCTCGTTTTGGGAAAAAAAATGACAGTAATCTTACCATGCCACAATCTTCTCTCCTTCTTCAAAGAACGATAATTGTATCCATATTATCGTTAATTGCTTCGAAGCATTTTCAGGGCTGCCATGTAGGTTAATTATGATGAAGTTGGTCTGTCGTCTTTTTTATTTCTTTATTAGACTCCTCTTGTGTAACGAGGTAACGAGGGAAATAAAAAAGAACAATATTAACATTGAATTATGGCCAGAGATGGGCGAATCCGAATTCAGATTCGGATCCAGGATTCGTCCTTTTGGCCGGATTCAAATCTGGACCCGAATTTTCTGCTTTGGCAGGCTGGATTCGGATTCAGATTCCAAACACAATCCGTTCAAATTTGTATTCTTTTTCCAATTTGTACACACTGTGTGTATTGTGCATAACGAGCCCCAAATTCATTCCTGGTTGTCGAGAGGAAACCCACACTGTAAAAACCACACATGAAAACGTAGAAACATGGTTTACACCGCCCAATTAATCCTCTTGTTTTCCTTAGGCGTCAGTGCTTTTTTTGTCACTTCTGATTTTTAAACTGTAATCTATGTACATGATTTGTTTTCTGGATTCGAATCCTCAGCGTGAAACGGTGGATTAGGATTTGTACCTAGCCCTGGATTCGGATTGGAATCCTTTCATGATCGGATCTCTGCTTATGGCGCTGATTGCTGTTGTCCTTTAAGGTTACCGCGGAGGGAGCTGACAAACCAAAGGAGCCGCAGAAGCCGCTGATGGTTAAGCACAGCGGCTGCTGCAACTGCGCATCCCGCCACCACCTTGTGTCTTCCTGTCCAGGAAAGAGAGAAAATCTTTTACCAGTTCACACCCCGCATATCATATACAGTTACTCGGACCCCATCGAACATTTCAACCCCAGCGTTCAAAGATTTGCTCAAATTCATCCGGACGCCTTGGAACCCGGATATGCCCTTGATAGGGGATCCGCTTGTGTCCATTTTACGATGAAAAAATGCGGTGGGAAGACTTTGCAAAATATCATCTTTGAAGAAGTGGAAGAAGTTTGGCCCAAAGTGAAGCTCGCCCCGTGTCCGAAAGCCAGAGTGGGTGGGAAGGGCCTTAAAAACATTTTGCATATCTTTGGAAACTCGGAAGCTGAGCAGACGGAAGTTAGAGACTATTTGAACAACGCGTTTGAATTCATCAAGTCCCGCAAGTTTCTTGACGGCAAAAAGGCTATTTTAACATCTGCCAAGAATCACTTGAAAAAGCGTCGATCCGAGTTGATGATTTCACCTGGTGTCTGCAGGCAAAGTGGTTTCTGGACGAAGATGGCGTCAAAGCTCGCCGAAAAGGCCAAACGGTCAGCAGATGGGTCAAAAAAGGCTGCTCAGAAATCGGAAAAGAACTCGGATGTTAAACCGGCGAAGAAAAGGAAGTCACGTAAGGATAAGCAAGAAAAACTGGAGAATAAAAAGAAGTCACGTTTGGCTAGAAAAGCAGAGAGAATAATTAGGCGCGACGGTCTAGACATTGAGATATAATCTTCAACGCAACGCGGGGTAGCTCTTGTGGGTCGCTCACTACCCAGAATCATTTACATTATGTTTTGGGTCGCATCTGTTGTTGCAAATGTTATGGAAATAAACGCCGGGACAAGTGTGTACAGCTGAGTCATGGCAACGGCGTGTGGCTATTCTACTGTCACTCGGAATTGAGAGAGCATGTCACTTTGTGTTGTTCATTGTTGCAGTCGAACTTCAGCCTTTTGTTGACCACTCTCCAGTGGTGTTGACCATGTTAGCGCTATTTGTAGAGGCTAGGTTCATTGCTTGAGCGTACTGAAAGGAGTCTTCTGCCGGGACTGAAAGAAACCTTCTGATGGTGACGAAGATTTTGGATAAATCATAAGTGACATGCCCTCGCGGTCACGAGCAATGGCGATGGAATGGGGAGAGCTTGATATTTCTCTGGTCAGCCTTCGTGCTAGTAAACGAGAAGTTAGCAAAATGGTTCGTTTGCAGACCATACGTGAGCGTTTTGGTTCGGTGTACGCCGTAGCGTGAAAAGTGACCCGTGGAATATACTGGGAAAGCTTGATAACAGGTAACATATGTTTGCGCATCCCTGTTAAATTTCAGGATAGTATCTATTATGACCCTCTAAAATGTTACCTTTTCTCCGGGACTTAAAAGGGTCATAATGATATTTTCTCATAACCTTTAACTAAAGGATGTGCAAACATCTCTCACCTGTTTTCAAGCTTTTGACGGTTGTGATAATTTGATACCCACTTTGTGAATTGTGATAATGACGTTTCTACCGAAGGTCTATTGACTTCTCGGTTTGTTGAATACCTGCCTGCTCAGGGTCGGTTCAACTGTGAGGCATGCCTTTGCAACACGCAAATCAAAGTTTTGGTTTTTCTTGACGCCAAAATACAAGACTTTGACATTACTTTCAGCCATCAGAAGAGGCAGTGCTAGATTAAACCCTTTAGAAGTCGAGGGCAAATGCAGTCAAAGTGCGGGAGTCCCCTCGACAGGGCCGTATCCAGGGGGGGGGGCTAGGGGGTTCACACAAACACACCGAAACATGCAAAAAAATGTATAGTCTTTCAGCTCTGATCTGTGTCTTCTTCTGTACTTTTTTATCCAACCCGCGGGCACCCCCCCCCCCCCCCGAAA
Source organism: Branchinecta lynchi (assembly GCA_023053575.1). Lineage (NCBI taxonomy): Eukaryota > Metazoa > Arthropoda > Branchiopoda > Anostraca > Branchinectidae > Branchinecta > Branchinecta lynchi. The sequence goes on from JAKZAP010000001.1 coordinate 26,309,123, forward strand.
TAAATTCCTGGATACGGACCTGCCCCTCGCAAAGTTTCTACTAGTACCATCCAGTCGCTTTATAGAGATGACGGTCAGCACGAATGTTGGGACAAGAACTTCAAGTTCGTTCCTAACCATTATTTCCGAATTTAGAGTATTAAGTACCTGATAACAAGTGTGCGAAAGTACCGCTTGAGTCTTATGTACTTCAGTTATACTTAAAGATTAACTGAGAAACCAACTTATTTTTGTAGCCTACCATTTAACTGCACTGCATTATTATAATTGTGTTAAGGGATTTAAAAAAAAAAATTCACTATATCTCTAATATGACGTTCAGAATATCTATGGCTGTCCTCACAACGCAAAAGTCTACTATGACGCGGAAAATTTGAATCCCAATACAAACGCGGCTTTTCAGTGGCCAGTGATCATTACGGAAGGTAGCTCACTGCGCAAAGACTTACTTTTTGGAAATCGTGTTTGTCAAGCACACAACACAGGTACAAGTGCATAGAGGTACCACAAATTTGACAGGGAAATTCCACTCTATGAAAATTGATTATTCATGAATAGTGGAGCAATGAAGTAACGAATTTCCATCGGGTCTTCAAGCCTCTTTAAGTGAATAAGTAATGGGGTAACTAGTTTGTATTATCTCAGCCCTTTTCGCACGTTTTCTACAGATCGTTTTTTTTTTCTGGAAGGTTTGCCAAAAGAAGCATTCAATGTGTATGACTAACTTTCTCGCTGTATCGAATGTCTCATTCGGCGCGTTTCCTGTCCATGATATATATGTTCTCTAGAAAATTTAGAAGAGACGGACCGTTCAAACACGTAACGACTATTTCTTTCTAGCAAGCCTCAAGTTTTTTCCAGTCCGTTCCTTCCCAAGCGATACGCACGTCTGTGCGTTATTTCTGGAACCCCTGGCATCTCCCAGTCTGTCAAACTTCGCAATTTGTATGACTAACTTTCTCGCTGTATCGAATGTCTCATTCGGCGCGTTTCCTGTCCATCATATATATATTCTCTAGAAAATTCAGAAGAGACGGACCGAACTCGCACTCCTCGACAAGAATCTAGCCTTATAGCCTGGCTTGAGCTCCCCGGTATAGCGACGGAAAAAATAAGTGTAGGAATCAAGTTTAGAGTAAAACTGCGGAGCGAAACCAAGGATAAATATTCCTTGAGACCAAGCTGACTGGGAAACATATATTTAAACAATGCTTATTCCAAAGAATGCAAGGGTCCTTCCCAAGAATGGCCGAAATATCGCCGTCAAAGCATCGTAGCTGACGTATCCCTTTTATGCATTGTTTGAATATACGAAATCAGGAATCATTACTACAAATGATGCTCTCACGCTCACGAACAATATCGTTTTTCGTTACAAAATACCACTACTTCCCCCATAAACTATCGATTTTCATGTTGGCGCTTGTCCACTCTAGTTCGCCGCAAACTTTTTGAAAGCTCTGCACGCAGTTGTTAGAAAAAGAGTCCGGAACCCAGTAGGCTACACACTTTTGAACGAGTTGTCGGGGAGAGGGCTGACTGGCAAACTAGGTTCGGCCAAAACGGCGCAAAATGAAATAATGGCGGATGGCTGGGATTTCTGAAACCTATAATTCCATAGGTGAGCTAATCATGGAATAAAAAGCAAATATTTTAGAGAGTAATAAGCGCGCATGGGTTTTGACAAGTTGCATTTATGTAGGATAATCACTTGAACGTAGAAGTTAAAATAACACAACAAAGAGGCTGTTCCAAATGAAGCGGCGTTATTTGTATCATACGAAGCGCGCTCGCAATCTTTGCGGGCCAAAATGCGATTGTCACAAAAAATCAAGAAAGAAACCAACGAAAATGGGGTTAGTTAAGGCCAACGAATATACTGAAATAAAAAAGCGAATATTTCAGGAGGACAACCGCCTCCCTTCTTCAGCGCCGACAGAAAACTTTGAGGAAAAATGCCAAAACGAGGATGAAGATGAACAACCAAGAAAAGTAAAACAAAGCAGAAAACCAACAAGAAACCGAAAATTAAAACAAAATTGGATCAATTGAAAGCCTAAAATAAAGACAGCGAGCCACTCATCAATACTTGCGAATAAAAATTACGACTATTCTCGCTCGGTACTAGCGAGTGACGCTTCGTTGGGTTCTTCGTTGATTTTTTGTGATATGTCAGGCCAGTCCGGTTTACGAATTTATCAATGTCGATTGTATGAAGCGAAAAATCGCGTATCTTATACATACGGAAACAAAATTTCTAAAATTCCTCTTCGTTCTGTAATTTTAATTTCGAATGTCTTTGAAAAAGTGTGCCTGAAATCTTTAGAAGTTAGCTAGGTGGTGAACTGATTGTACCAATGTGCAACTCCCTGGGGAGACCGAGGGAAACTGCTCAACCCTCCCTTAACCGAGCAACTGCTAAGTTGCTTGAAGATTCCACCCGAACACATAACTCTAAAAGAGAACTGCTGTCTTTTACTCAAATACAACCACAAAGCAACTATACGGTTTCGACAAATATATCAGATCACTGGACTACTACATGCGCCCGCTTAATTTCGATTCACCATACTGTCACCATCAACCAACAAGAGAACAGGACAGTAGAAGAGCGTCCAACCAGAAAACCAACCATAAGCGTAGAAAACATGCGGCGTAAATACTTTGCAAAATGACATAGGAGACTATGTATGTTGGCCTCTCCATTCGAACAAATGGGGCATCTATAATTATTTACGTTTCAGCCCTTCCTATTTCTCTTCCTCTCAGCGCCTTTTTGCAAAACCTGAGTGGTAAATTTATGCATTAAAACGCTGCGATTGAGTCATCAAGTTGCATGTTATGTCATCAAGGCGCTATTATTTTGCGTTTCAAATTCCATTTCTGTTGCAAAATGAAATAGACTGGCTAGGCTGCGCAATCCACGTAAACCAAGAAAACAAATGTCGAGAAAAATCGGTCCCGAGGTTCTGGCCTCCCTCCCCGGTGCCGCTGGGACTGATACCAAAGTCAATAAATTTCCGGAATGTAAATATGTGTACATTGGGTGTTGATCCCTCATCTGCGTTGGAACGTTTCTTGAAACATTTTCTGGATCTCGTTATTTACTTAGAATCGGGCACCTCGCCCAAATGAGTCACCAGTTGAAACATGAATTTTTGTGTGATGTCTCAACGAATAAATCCACGGGAGCGTCACCTGTAGCCAATGGCTTACATTTAGTTCTGCGAACTGGAATCGAAAACAACTGTAAAGTTGGTCGAGCGTTTTGGATTGTGTTTTGTCAGACCCAGTGCGACTCGTGAATCAGAATAAACAGTCGGTTGCTGGATTTCTCGAGGAGCCTGACATTCAGGTTAGAAACGCTCGATTGTAGCTTTTGGGTCCATAACTCGATACATCATTGCTCGTTAAGTTCGCTTAAAGCTTAACTGAAAATCCAGCTTATTTTTATTTATCTTGGGCTGAATTATTTTTACTCGGCGAAGGGATGTTTGATTTATTTTGTTATGTTTACGTACTGACGTTCACAAAATGCACTGCTGGACCGACAAGACAAAGTTCATCCCGTCGCGGAGAATTTGGATGTAAGCAAAACGGTGCATTTCAGTGGATAATGAACCGAAGCTCAGGCAATGTTCTTTCAAATCGTAAGCTAACTTCTGAATCGATTAAATGAAAAGTGGCGTAGCGAAGTAACGTATTTTCATCGGGTCTTCAGGCCCAATCTATTGAAAGAATTATGAGTAACTAGACTGTCGTATCTCATTCTTATTTGGTTAAACTTTAAGTAAATGCGTGGGTTTAAAAATTAGCCATTTGGACCGTGTCTCTCTCACGATTCCTAGACTTGGTTATCGCAGAACGTTACGGGTTTCCATTATCTTTACGTGCTTTGTGATGCGTTTTTACGAGAAGTCTGGTGCCGATTTACGCCCCCCCCCCCCCCCTTCAAGATAAAACGCCATTACGCTATGCTATTCGTCAGCACATTTATGACGGAAGGGTTGACTACATACCAGGAAGATCGTAGCACACTGACTACGTAATAATTTGATAGTCACGTCCCTTGCAACACAGGCTTGATCATCCTTCGGGTCATATGTTTGCTTTCGTTACTTACCGCACCTTGCGCTACGGAAATCACGAACCTGTTTGGAATTATTCTGGTTTTACTGAACGCTCTGATTACATCGCGAATAAGATGGGTTTGTACAAGATGATACCGGCTACGCTGTCTGCTTTAGCGGTTGTATGTACAATGCACTGCCATTATGTGATGCTCATTTGGTGAAGAGGAAATTCGCCGTTTTCTAATTCTGCGTTCCTAGCGATTAACCTACGATTGAAAAGCTACTTCGAGCTGGCTCGTAAAACTCATCACCAAAACAAGATTGAAAACTCGAGATTTGGTTCAAGTTCAGCCTCGACGATTGGTACAAAAGCTAAATCAACAAAAAATTTGGCAAGCTAACAGTATTAGTCGATAATAAACAACAAAGACCACAACATCAGTCAGAAACCTTAGCTTTGACGAGAAGTAGCGTCTTCAGTCGTACTTAAACCGCTAAGATCGCTCAACTGGAAAATCTCGGATTTTCCAGGCGGACCGAAGACAAACTAATGTTAAAAGCAAACACAGAACTTTGTCGAACACTATTTTTTCCTCGGTTCGAAGAATATTCAGTCATGTATGCACTAGTTTCTCGGAACTGCAACAGGAATCATAAACACGAGGCTAGGAGCAATGATCAAATACCACATTGTGAGAAAGGCGCGCTACAAAAAGCTGCACCGACCTATTGGTCAGAACAGGGTTTATTCTTTCCCTTCAGGACGGCAAATACTAGTTGCGTTTTTGATTGCCGTTCCTGATCTCATTTCTTCTTATTTCTCGTTTTCGACCACCTTCCGAGTTCGCAGTTTGCTTAAATGTCGTTTTTGCTGAAACGGAGACAGTGTCAGTTCTCGCTTCTACTACACCACTTCCACGGTCCGAGTTCGCCTGTCATTAATGAATTAACCCAAAAAAATTGAAAGTCCGGGAAAGTGTGTTTGGAAAGGATGATTGATTACAACTTGTATGTTTTGACTACAAGTATGGCCCTTTCACTGTCAATTGTAACTACCCTTTGCTGACTTATTTAGGCGATTTTATGAATGATGTGCCGGGACGCTTATTTTCCGTTTTTATTCACCTGCGTCTTGAAACGGCGAAGGCGTCAGGCGAACTGAGTGTAAAAACAGAAATTAAGCTGCAAGGTCGAACTCACAGGGGAACTTACACAGGTGATCAAAAACGCAACTACTATCTCTAAGACAGATGTATTGCCTATTCTTGAACAACTATAGGAAGATTCCCCTCGTACCTAGCGAATAACAGCTAAAGGTTACCAAAACAAACATGTTCGATTGATTTATTTAAGATTTGAATCAAGTTCGAGGATTCATCCGGGTGATGTTTATCGTTCTTACCGAGTGTATTTCGGACTTAATTGTATCAAGAACAAAGCCATGTGAAGTATTTTAGGAATAATAACAAATAAAAAATAACGTTAGTTTCCCCCCCCCCCCCACTCGAACGCGGCTACACATCCAGCCCTACACCGGTTTGTCGGAACTTTAGGGCACTCATCTCGGGGGGGGGGGGGATTTCCATTCCCGGCTAGTCTAAACTATGGCCGAATCCACAACACACTAACACCGATCTTCAAGAGCAGGCAGCAGGCCACGAAATGGAACAGCAGACTCGAAGGAGCATCGATCAGGTGCGGTGTAGTGCCACCCTGCAGAAGTACTCCCCTGAAGCACTTGTAGAACTCTTGGCTAGGCAGACAACGACGCTTAGTAATGGTGCGGTTGGGTGAGTCAAGGTCGAACTCGTCACCCAATGGGTCTGTGGTTTGAATCCTTCCTGTTTTTCACCCCACCCCAATCCCGAATAGTACGAGATACGTATTGTGCGTTTGGTTGCCTAGATAGCCCATAATCATTCGGTTGGTCTTGTTTGGAAAAGAAGAATACCGTAGTTATGATACAGAAGAATTGTAAAATAAATGGAAGTTCTGGATGTCTCCCATGGACTGTCATACCAGATTAAAAAAAAGTGCTTCCGATTGTGAGAGAAATCATTTTTAATTTTATTGCAACCGGATTATTCGTGTGTATGTAATTTTTAGAGTAAAACTTAAGTAAATAAACTTCATCGCAGCAACAATTTGCTTTTGACAGGCAATGGTTTTTCTTTTCGGCTTGCTCTAAAACGACCATCATAATATAGCCTTGTCTGTAAGCAGAGGCATTACTAGCCAAAACGTTTGGGGGGGGGGGGACAAGGCGTTTACCGACTGGCTGGACAATTTTACCAACTGTTTTTGCAGAAAAAAACGACCGTTTTCAAGAAAAAAAATGACAGTTTCAAAAAAAATCGACTGTTTTAACGAAAAATCGCGGAGCTTCGCGCCGACTCGGTTATTTTTTACCGACAGCATTGGGGGGGGGGGGTGCGTCGTCCCCCCTCCCCCAGTCGTGACGCCCCTGTCTGCACGAGCGAGAATTAACACTAGGAAAAATATTGAAAACTGCGATGGGAGCTTTAAAGATCTGTACAATTTTTTTTTTAGTTTACCTTTTCGAAAGATCACTGATCTTGCAACACCTTTTCTCTTTCACAGTACCGACGATTCTTTCAGAAGCCCGACCAACTTCTTAAAATATTTTCTTTCATTTTTAGTTTAATTAGTTATTTCAGATCAAGCTTTCTTTCGTGGAATGAAACATCACGCGCTCCGTATCTTTTCGTTTCCAGGTTTCTCTTTTCCGTTTCTCGCGTGTTCCCACTAAGGTATGTGCTTATCAAAGACCTGTCAAACCTCACCGGAGTTGTAGATCTGTCCCGTTTCTGATTTGACCTCTTGAAACCAAAGACCTCCTGTGGTTGTCGTGTCAGTGTTTTTGATGCATGTCTTGTGTCAAGATCCTCACGTTTTACGATTTTGTTTAAGAGGGCTTGCACGCTAGTTTCTGTGGTTTATGTTACTCGACTATCACACCGCCTGTCTAAACTGATTTTGACGCCCAAGTTTTTGTGAACAGTTTCAAGCGAGCGCCATGAAGTATGATACTATCAAATTACCCCTTCTTCCTAGTGTTGGGCGATATTTGGATTTTTCGATATATCGATATATCGATATTTTCACTTTCGATATTCGATACTCGATATATCGATATCGATATTTCTTTAGTCTGTTTCGCTATAGGATACGAGTCTTTTCGCCAAAATTTACTAACGAAATTGTATTTAAATAGCATCTTGAATCATCTCAAACTCCAAATACATAAGAACTGAATTACGGAAAATATATTGCTCCAATTTCGGATATATAAATGTAGGTTATGCGGGATTATTTACAATAATTATGAATGAAAAAATTTCGTTTTCGATATCGATATTTACGTTTCGATATTTGGTCCGATATATCGATATATCGTTATCGATATCGAATATCGCCCAACACTACTTCTTCCTTGACTCTCTATCTGCTATAGGCGGAGTTCGATTTACGAGGGGGAGGATCCCAATACTTCCTTCGTGGCTTTCGCAATGTAAATCTCATCGAAACGTAAACTTTCCGACTCGAGTGCTGGTCAAGTTTTCGAAGGTCGGTTTATAGTTGGTTATACATTTTCATTACGGAATTCCACCTCCCAACCTTAGCAGTCCGACTTGTTGCTCTTTGTTCCATATTCGTGAATAAAAAGCGTTCTATTTCCAGACCCTTATTGACATCAAAACCTCGATTTCCTCGAGCTAAACCAGGAAATGTTCCTGTTCTCAACCCCGTCACAGCAATAGAAAATTATAGAAAGAGATTTGTGCCAGCGTTCGTTGTAATCTTGAATAAATAACAGATATATTCCCTATCATATTTTATCTCTTTAGGTTTTTATTTTGACGAGTTATTTTGGCCTGACCGTTGCGTCATTTACAATGAATCTGATAGAAACGAAGTTCAGCAGTTTAATATTGCAAAAAAAAACTCCAGAACTGATTAGGGCATCCAAGAATAGTCGGCCAATACTATCTCATATGAGCCCCTCCTATACATTTTCCCATTCGGTTGGATGGATGCGCTGAATAGAACCTTCGTCTTTGTTCCCATGCAGCGACTATGGATACCCCGACAAAACTGAGGTGAGCTAGAGGTATTTGCTGAGCTTTGAGTTGCTGCCCGTCTACTTGCCTATTCACCGTTGCGCATATCAAGAGGAATTAGTGCAAGAGGCGCGCTGAACCGCTCTACAGCACGTCCAGACATCCAATCAGCTTTTACTTAGGAGATTTCTTCTTCGTCGATTTGCTGCGATATAGCTGTTCGTTGAGGTAACGAATTGTGATGTTCCGCGTATCTCCTACTCACTGCTCGTTTGCAAAGGACAGGGTACAGGGATTCAGAGATACAGAGATACAGGGTACAGAGATAGGGAGACTGAGGTTCTGGTGCTTATTTGTTCTTGGTCATACTACAGAATAAGTTAACACTGTTGCTGGTACATTGATGGCAATCCTATGTACCTGGAAAGCCGTTCGCTCTTCATTCAAGCTGTCGATCCTATCCTGATTGTCGCATTATATCAATGGCGTTTCTTGAGTTACAGGAACAACGAAAAAACTTGCACCTTTCGGCCACGGAATGACGCTTTGCACCTTTGAGAAAACTCTGTACCCGATTTAGATGACGTTTCTAGACAGCTTAGGACATAATTACGGATATAGGCATATTCATAACTTCACTGTAAAAAGTCTCTCCTTTATCGGACTTTAGCGGTTGCGAGTCACCGATTTCGGACACTTATCCCTAATTCGGAGAACTAAAAATCCCAATTTGGAGAGTTGTAGTCCGATGCAGGATTAAAGCGCTAGAATGCAAAATACTGCAGAGTATACTGCAGTATTTTGCATTTTTGCGTTTTTATCCTGCATCGGAATATAACTCTCCGAATTCGGATTTTAATTCTCCAAATTAGGAACAAAAATGTCCGAAATCGGTGACGCACAACTACTAAAGTCCGATAAAGGAGAGACTTTTTACAGTGTCATCGTCGATGACCTTTCAGTTGAGCGGTTACTGGTTGGTCTTTGGCATTGATAAAACTTATCTCAGCCCTTCCACATCTCGATCGCGCAAGTCCCGAAGTCCCATCAGCTGGAACAGGTATAGTTGACCAGCTCAATAGCCCAATCAGTCCTGCAACAAATAACGCTGAGAGACTGTTGAAACCTTGCTGACTGCCATTCCTTATTGTCACATTCATATATGCCAGTTTTTCTTTTGTCTCTGTTGTCAGCTTTCATCATCGATTCACCGATGACGCTCAGATTGACTGATTAGATCATCCGGTACTTGACTTGGCTAATCAGGTGGAGTGAGCGCGCTCAGTTTCGATTGTTTGGGGTCACATGTGTTTCGATAGAAGGCGTCGTCGCTGCCTGCTGATGCTTTCACGTCAACCATGTTTGCAATCTTGAACCTGATCCAAGCCCGGTGCTACCCGTCAGACGGGAGTATGGCAAGCAGGTTGTGGAAGCTTGAAGTAAAATCAGTTTGTTGAAAAATTTTCTGTGATTTGGTCGTTCCATTTTTGCGCTCTGAGTTTCAGGACAATATCATTCAAATATCAAAGTGAGGAAAAATAGAGAAAGAAAGAAATATTAAGGTGAGACACAAATTAAGTGTACTGTCAGAAGTTTCGTAACAGATAACACAAAAGAAATAGGAAAACGTGATTTTCGTTTTTTTTTTCTTGATCACCAGTTATCCCTCTAAGATAATGTGCGAGGGATAAATATAATTTCGGATGTTTCGTCTTCACAACCAACAAACCATAAAACGACATGCAACTAAAACCAGAAGAACGATGAGGACCGGAAGACATGCGAATCAAAATAAAATAACGAATATTAAAATGTGCATGTTTAAAAAGTGAATATGTAGAAATCTGTGATTATTTTACAACTGTTCTGTGTCTATTTACAATTTACTGACTGTTTTTTACAAATATTCGCCTGGGAAAGGGCAAAAGCTTTCACCCAGAATTTGTTCAAATCCTATCGTGATCGAAAATCACGTTTTGTATTTCTTTTGCAATGAATTGTCATCTTGGCTTCAAATCTTCTGTATAGATAACACAATGATGTGCAGTTTCAACAGACAGCACATAGGACGTAGGCCGTCGTGATTTCGAAACAGTGGTGCATTAAATGTCATTGCATAACAAGCATTTCCAGAAAGACCCGAAAACAGCCAAAGCATCTGCTAACTTTCCCGATATCATGAAAACAAACAAAAAGTCAGCAGATGCCTTTTCCGGCGGTTTTTGGCTTTTCCTGGCAATGCTTCTTATGCATAACAATGAATGCATAACGTTATCAAAATCCCAACAGATTACATCCCAAGTGTTGTCTGTTGAAACTCCGCATCCTTATCTTATGTTATGAAACTTGACAGTGCAGTAATACGAATAACGTCACGCAGAAATCGCAGAATGGAGATCAATGCCTCCCCCTTCCTGAAGGCAAAGGGTCTTACTCCAACAGGTATATGATATATTGCCAAGTTATACACCAACTTAACGTCAGCAAATTTACCATGAATCCCTCTCATCCATCTTATGGTGCAAAACGGGAAACCAGAGTTTTATTAATTCATTTCAGGTTTTTTCTGTAATGTATTTTGTACAGCTTCTAATTTTGTGTTGTCAAATTGGGGGGGGGGGTGCAGTCAATACAGAACTGTAAGACAAGAACAGCAGAGATTAAAGTCTATAAAAGCGATCATTTGTGTACGTTTCGGGGGAGGGGGCGATCTCGCAGATAGGATTGATTCACAAAGAAGGGTTTTTGTAGCTAGGCTTTGTTAAAAAAGCTGTTCATATTTTTCCTTTTTGTATTTGTTTTGCACGAGGTGGCCCTCGGTCTGTAAGCAATATTTACTAACGCCGACCATATTGTCATCCACGTCCATGGAATTTTGCACGCTAAAATTTAGTTATTTCATGCGCAAATTCATGTTCTATCGCTTCAATGAACAAAACATTAGGTGCTGTTAATCATCCGTCTCGATTTTTGTTTCTTTGTGGGCGTTTTGGCCGAAATTCGGTCGCGCGGCGAGCATACTTCTTAGATGAGGTGGCACGCTCTCTTCTATTTTGGTTTTGCCTGTTGCTTGCTCGAAAGTGCTACGGCTGTTAGCCGCAGAGACGATTTGTGAGTGAAGGCTTGGAATACCATTTGTCGACACGGTGGAAGTAAGCTTTAAAAAATGTATAACAACTAATTAGCTTCTAAATCAACAATTAACTTCTTTAGTCAATTTTGATGTGGCGTTCAGTATTTTCCTACTCTGCTATTTTATATGTTCAGCGAGTTCAAAAAACAAAAGAAAAAATCCTTGGCGACGCAAATGGATTAGTCCGCCTAAATTTTGTTTTAGCCCTTGTTGGCAAGCGTCCTCTTCAGCCCGTAGCTTCGAAAAAAATAAAATTTGCTGCGACTAGAATTCTACTATTTTATGGAGTTAATTGGTGGAATCCAGTGCTTGGATTTTAGTTCAAAAGAAAATTCACTTCACGATTGAATCACTGACATTTGAAATATTTTTCCACATTTTGCTGATCTTTTTTTTTATTGTGAGGTAAAGTTCCTTTCATTGATTATGCAATTACACGTGTAAACTGGTGAATTCCAACCTGTGTCTCTTGATGCCTGTCTTGTTTACCTTTATCTATCTCACATACTTTCATTAACTAATGAGTTTTCATTGTTGGTTTTTGTTCTTTTTTACACCTCATTATCGCGCATAAATATTTGCTCGAAGTTCGTCATATTCTTCGGCGTCATTGGATGGTGGGTGAACTCTGAAGTTTCATAACAGATAACATAAATAACACTTGGTTTTTGTGCAAACGTTAAGCGTAACAAAAACTGTCACGAACACCCAGCAAAAACTCCAGAAAGCATCTGCTGATTTCGAAGCAGTTTATTGCGACCGGTCAACCCCGATTTTTGTTATACCCTATGACGAATGATGGATACCTATGACTAAGGCTGGATACCCTATGCCAACGTTATATACCTGTTGGTACCGTAACCCCGACCTACCACACTATAGACGAATTCTGATTGGCTGTTTTCGGAGCTTCGCTCAATTCATTAATATGTATCTTATTGGGTTATCCAGCATTTGGCATAAGGTATAAAAAATAATCAGCGGTTTGTGGTAGACTGATTCTTTAACCAAATCTGTATAGATTTTCACGTGGTAGGTCTGTTATGATATCAAAATTTTCTTTTGTAAAATTCCATTATATATTACATTATATATCTCTCTCTCTCTGACGCCCCATTTCAGAATGTAAATTGAGCAATTGAGAAAAAAAAATGTTCACTTCTGCAAATTTCTATTTTTCTTGGATTCCTGGCGATGAGCTATATAGTGTCAATTGTTAGACTAAATTTCAGCTACGGATTCAGCAGCTTGTATTTTTCTTTTAGCGTAAATCAGTAAAAATCGTTTGATTTTCCAAGAACTTGACCAGTTAGGCTGTAAAACGTTACGATGTACAATCCGTCACAAATCTCGGAAATTCATTAGTTTTGCCGGGTAAGAAAATCATTTTTAGAAGATGTTCATGGTACTAACCTAGACTATATAGCAAGGCCGTTATCGGGGGGGGGGGGGGGTAGGGGGTCGACTCCCCCCCCCCCCGAAACATACAAAAATACTCACTTGTATAGGCTTTTCACTCTGATCTGTGTGTTTTTTGTACTTTTTTGCAGGCAAACACCCCCCGACAGGCCCCCCCCCCCGAAATAAATTCCTGGATACGGGCCTGCTATACATTTGCTGCCAAAGTTTATCATGGTTCCGTCAAATTTGAGATAAAATTAAGGCTACTGTACCCGATTTGAATTAGTTATTACCCCTCCACTGCAGATACGTCTTGGTAAAGGGACAGGAAAGATGTTGGAGTTAGGGGTAAGAAGACATGCTGAACCCGGAATCCCGCCGAAACCGGAACATTTGTTAAAAGTAAAAGTTTTATCTGAAGTTCGATTTATGGGTAAGGAGACATGCTGAATCCGTTTTTGACCTTTAGTTTTTTCCGGACATAGAGTTCGCCAGGAATCTGGCTGAAACCGCAAAATTTGTTGAAAGTTAAAGTTTTATCTAAAGTTGATTAGATGTTCGATATAGGGGTACGGAGATACGCTGAATTCGTTTTAGACCTTTATTTTTTCCCGGACAAGTAGTTCGCCCGGAATCCGGTCGAAACCGGAGATTTGGCAGAAGTAAGGCAGGAAGATTTTTTTTTTTTTTTTTTCAATCAATCAAGTTTAATCCAAATAGCTAAAAGCTAGAAAAGGAATAAATCAATTTCGACAAAGAAGAAATGATGTATAGCCTAGGGTAAATACACACATGCTGAATCCATATCTGAACTTGGTTTTCTCAGGTGATTAGCCATTGGCCTTCTTCTGTAAAAATGTTCAAGCAGTCTGGCGAAGACCGGATATCTAGAAGACCAAATTGTCTGGATAAACATTAAATTTGTGGGATCCCATCGAAACCTTTGGTCTTGTTTCTTAAACCCTTGACTTCATTACCTCTTATATTTTAGCAACTTAATTTAACTTTTTTGTTCAGTAATAAAAAAAAGAAATACTTCTGAATTTCCAGCTGCAAGATGTCTTAATATCTGACCCAACCTGATCGCTGAGTCTGAATGAATGAATGTACGCTTAACGCTTGACCTAACTTAACGCTGAACTCGTTCGCATGTCGGGTATACAAACGTTGTTTTACTAAAAATCTGTATCCAATGCGGAGGGAGGGGGAGAGGATAAATGTTTTTCCTTGTTTACCAAAAGACGACAAACCTTTCTTAAAGAAAGATTACGGATTCTGAACTATCAAGTCGGACTGAACTATAAAGCGCAACTCTTCCTAGAATTCCTCCCTCTTTCCATGATGAAGTGGCACAGAAATATAGTTCGTCGAAAATATCATTGCTTTTCACGTGAGATTAGCGATCTTCTTGTTAGCGCTTGTCCACTCTATCCAGCCTCGCCGCTCTCGGCCGCGGCGGTTGGACGCAAAATATTTGAAAACTGGAAGCGACGTGGTTAAAAGCTGAGAAATTGTAGCGAACCACAGTGCCTTCCTCCGCGAGGAGCGACGACATGCGACTTGGCATCGCCTGCTCGCTCACATTTAAAGCCAAAAACAAAGTTATTGTCTGGCAACCTAGGAAAATCTCGGCTAGCGTTGAAAAGCGAAAAATTCAAATATAAGAATTCACAAGGAATTTATAAATACGGATATCTCAAAGGTCAGAAGACCACGTAAGTTGCCACTGGAGGTGCGCAACAGTGAAATGAAAGAGGGGTCCTTTAAACATTTGTTTCTTTTAGCATCGACTTCCGATTCTCTGAAGCACCGAACCTTGCTAAATCAGAAGTGCTGAAGATGATTAACAACGAATCAATGCCACCACACGGGACTCCAAGTAAGTAGTCCAGCTTTGCCTTACTAGCTGAATCCAGCCTTCTATTTATTTAAAATATCCCAAAAAGCAAGAGCCCTGAAGTTAATGAAACAAGAGCTGTAAGCTCATACTGCACTTGCAAGGCTGAATCAGAGGACGAAAGTAGGAGTTCGTCAATTCGTGGCTTTGCTGTAATCATTTTTAAGCAGAACCCTTCAGATAAGAATGATCATGGGTCCTTGGAAATCACGAGAATGTATCGTTCGTAAAAGCTATTTTGTTTTTGCATTTGGCTATGATAATGCGCACTTTAAGGACAAGAGATTCATCTGTAACGAAATTCTTGAAGCACAAATGATGATAAGCTCATCGGGATCATGAAAATGTATATTTAACTCAAAATCATAGTTTGTAATTTAATGAATTCACTTATAAGCAAAATACTTTAGGCAAATGATCACGGATCCTTAAATTTGGGACCATGAATTTATATCCTTTGGTCAAAAATATTTTTTTTTGACTTTCCAGTTAAGATACGCACTTACGCACAAACCCTTGAGGTAAAAACGATCAGGGGCTCATGGGATCATGTAAAAGTATATTTTAATTAAAAGTGTTTTTTGTACTTTGGGTTAGGATTAGTACTTAAAGGGACGGTTGGATCTTAGAAGTGACAGTTGCTAAGCCTATCTTGTCAAATTTCTAACGTTCAAGCCAAGTTTGGAAGTACCTTAATTCACGATCACCGGAATCCTGACCCCCCCTCAAACTTCCCCATCAGTGCCCGAACCCGGTCCAGTTCTGTCACTGATATATCTAGGGATTGTGCTTGTTCTTCCAATCAAGTTTCATCCCGGTCGCCACTTTCATTAAGATCCGATCACCCGTTCAAAAGTTATGCATACCTCTTCCGCCTCCCTCCACTGCCCCCACGATGGTCAGGTCGGGGAACTTACTATTTCTAAGACAATCATGTCGAGCTCCTAATGTTCAAGACAAGTTTCATCGTCCTAGCATCTGGAAGTACCTTAACTCGCGATCACCGGATCACCCCCCCCCCCCCTTGAAAACCCCCCACAGTGCCCGAATCTGGGCCGGTATCTATGGCTTGTGGTTTTCTTCCCACCAAGTTTCATCCCTGTCGCTCCATTCTAACCGTGCCACAAGATTTCCGGTCCCCCCTGCGACTCCCCCCCCCACATTCATGGGATCCGGTCCGGACTTGAAATGGGACATTCGAGACACGAAGTCTTTACAAATATCAAGTTTCATTAAGATCCTATCACCCGTTCGAAAGTTATGCGCTCCTCAAGATTCCGGATCCCCCTCCCTCCACTCCCCCACGGTGGTCAGGTCTGGGAAGTGACTATTTCCAAGTTGGTTTGGTCGGGCCCATGATATGCCTCCCAAGTTTCATCGTCCTAGCCCTTCTGGAAGTACCCTAAACTCGAGAACAGTGGACCGACCGACCAAAAAGTGATGGGTATAGGGCACTTGAGCGAAGCTGCAAGTGTCATAAAAACTGCAGACTGTAGAACAGAATCATTCCGTCCCATGCAGAATTGCCACCTCCTCTTGACCACGCTCCGGCTGATAGGCTCAGCTATGAGCGTGCGTGAGTTATTTCGTTGACTCATCGTTTTAAGGTCCGGCATTTCCGTACTCTGCACTCTGCGGGTCTGTGCAAATATTATTTCGCAGAAATAGTATAATACAAAGCTCTATTTCGTTTACTGAAATACAAACGAATACATGTAGTAAGGACAACTTCTACCCGATGAGAGGACTCCCTGTAGAGGGGAAGTC
The DNA here is from genome assembly GCA_023053575.1 of Branchinecta lynchi. Classification (NCBI taxonomy): domain Eukaryota; kingdom Metazoa; phylum Arthropoda; class Branchiopoda; order Anostraca; family Branchinectidae; genus Branchinecta; species Branchinecta lynchi. Next base: position 26,325,476 of record JAKZAP010000001.1, read on the forward strand.
ACTCAGTCTCTTTAGTAAAGCTTTCAATCTTTCATTATCCAAAAATAATTGCTAGGGTCATCACGACAGAGATCACGGCTATCATCAAGGTCGGAACATCGATGGCCCCCTACTCGCTCCACATCTAGGGAAGGACCCAGAGACCTTAGCCGCGACCGTGAGATACCGAAAATCCCTCGACCCAACTCCACAGACCGAACTGGCGGACGGGACCTATCCCGTGAGAGGGGAGTTGGCAATCTTGGGGGTGTGCCAATAGTATGGCCGCCAGCAGAAACAATCATACCCGTCGGAGCTGCTGTTGTCAATATGGGTGCACTTCACGACTCACAAGCGTATACGCAAGGTACTGGTTGAAGAAAGACCCTCATATAACCCCAGCTGTGAACCTTGTCCTTCACATGGAAATGGAACCAATAACTTCACCCTTTCTTGTTTGGTATCTTGTCGCTTGCAACCTTCTCGTCTAGAAAACCAAGGCTTACTCGCAAATGGGCAATGTCAACAGGAAGCATCTTACCTTTCTTTTTTTCACCATCGAGATTGTGTGGTAGAAGTCGATGTGATTGAGTGATCCGTCCGTCCGTCTGCATTCAAGGTACACAATACGGAACATTCGTCCTGGCTAGATGTCTCCTCAACCTCTCCCTCCCCTTTCCAGCTTCGACGTTTGTAGAGGTTACCTTCTTTTGCACCTTTCTGCATCAGACTTTTTGTGTCGGCGGTGTGGTCATCCAGTGATCCCTGCATGCGGACCCGCGGGTGCGAGTTGAAGGTATTCAAGAGGGAACAACCCTCTACGCCCATCTCGCACCACTCCTCCCAGAATACCACTTTGCCCATCTCATTTTCCGAACTGAGCTTCTCAGTGTCTAGCCCACTCCTCTCCTCGTTTTCTTCAAGCTCTGCATGTAACTTACGGTCGTTTTTTGCTGTGCTCCTGTCAGCAACAGTGTGTCCGCCCTAACGACGAACGATCTGGAACTGAGCGTGGCGACCTTGATCCCAGACAAGAAACAATCAAGTGCTATTCTAAGCACGAGAATGCTTTCTCTTGTCGGGAATCTGAGTAGCCGCTTCGTGTGTGTCAGCGTTTTTGTCCAATCCTGTTGTGTTTACTTCAGTTACGTTTGGTGATTTTGTTTTTCTCTCTTTTAATCAATTCTCAGTCAACTGTCTTGTCTATCTTTTTTGAATTCCTAAAGGCGTTGGCGGCCATTTGGCCCGATCCTTCCTCTCTGCTGGAAAATGGAATAGTTCCCTGTCCTGCTCTCGAACTGTATCTGCCTTTTCTATTTATTAGTTATATAATCTCTTCTTCCTTATTTCCTTTATCAAACTCGCATCCGGTGGTGCTTAACACATGTTTAAAATAATTAATAAAACAATACTGAATGGATGGCGGATGATGGAGTTTTCTTTCCAATATTCTGAAACGCCCTCGGGCATACGAGAACCGCAAAGACCATCGTCGAAGACGACTGCTTGAAGCTGTCGGCAGATGTCATCAAGCCCACCAAAGCTGTTCTTGTTCTTCTGCTCCTTAGTCTAATAAATACAACAAGAGCTGCACCTCAAATGGCACTGGACAAATTATGTTATTCAAGGAAAAAAAAGAAAATAAGACATGAAACATTTATTTTTTGGAAATAATTTAGATCAATCCTGAAAAACCCGAAATGAAATTATAGATGACCAACCCCTTTATACCGTGAGCGCTGAATGAAAGCAAGGGATAGGGTACTCCACGAACATACAAAAACAAATGAACGAATGAGTGAATGAATTTTATTGACCCAATGCACTACACGAGAACTATGATAAAAGTAGTATGATAAAAGAAACTGAAACAGGAAAACAAAAACATAAAGTAAAAGAGCAAAAACAATTACACTTAAACATAGGCTGTATATAAAGGAGTCGATTCAGAACATCAAGCTTTGGTCTAAAATCCTAAATTTTTCCCTAGAGTCATCAAAGACCATATTCCCAAGAGGATTCAGTCTCCAGGCGAATAACCGTTGGAAAAAAATCGACCTTATTTCAACATCATGCGCAAAAACTGTTTTACATTGTTGCACATTTTTCAAACTTTGTTTTAAAGCCACGTATTCCTTATAGGTTGCATATGTGTTCGCTCGGTTCAAGAAAATAGAATACCCAAACAAAGACAAAATAATAAACTTAAAAAATAAAATAAACAGCTATGGGCCACCGTTTCGAAATTGTCCATTCAAGCTTTGACAAAGAAGTCGGCCGTCTGACATTTGGGAACCGAGTGGCCCTCTTATGGAATTCCCTACCAGGAGATTTAGTTTGCCAGAAGATGTAGTTGGTGTTAATAAATAAAATAAAGCTCTAGACCTGGACGACATGTTTTCCGTCCAAGAGAAATAGAAAAACCCGACAATCACGTTTTCTATTTCTTTTGCAACGAAGGGTCAGCTTGGCTTCAAACCTTTTATGTTTTCAGTCTCAAAATTCCGTCAACAGTTTTCATATAGTTAGATTTCCGGTACCAAAATTCGTTTCTAAATGAGTTTGCGTTTGCAATTATTTATTTATTTAATGCCCTGTAATAATAGTTAGGAGTTTTTACTGTTCAAAAACTCTTCGACTGATCTCGCAGCAATGCTATTTTGAATTTCGCCGCGTCATTTTTGTAGAACGAATCCGTAAACGGTGCTCTTTTCGCATAATATGTCACGCGGACTCTACGCAGTGGAAAGTCGTAACTGTTTTCAGAATTTTCTTGGGTTTGATAATTTTGTCTTTAAGATTCACGTGAGAACCTGTCATGTGTGGATACGTGCTTTAGCCGAGTGCAAGTAGGCTCCGAGAACGAACAGGTGGAGATTGCCAAAAATTAAGAGTTTATTGTTCCCGCGTTCTCTGTCTCTGTTAAGAAAACTTGAACTTGATGAAGTGGCTTTTCAAGGGAACATTTTACTCAGGACCGACAATAGAATGCCAAACTATTATTGCATTGTCCGCGGAACACGAATGAATGCACAATAGCTCTCCATTCCCTGTAATTCAGACCCTGTACTTAAAATCCCCTGAAGAATTTAATTAGATATACAAATATTAAATAACTCAAATTCGGTACGGTAGGAGCGGCTGCTGCTTTGCAACGGATGAACGACTCATTTGGTAACGGTCTAATTCCCGCAGGACTATTTTATAACAAGACCAAAGGTTTTGATAGTATCCCAAACATTCAACATTGATCAGACTTCCGAATCTTGTACATTTCCGAGTCTTTGCGAAAACCCCTAACATGTTTGATATTTATCCATAATAAACCGCTTGAATATGTGCAAAACAAATGTTGCCATTTTGAAGTTTTTTGCTTACGGCTAAACAACTAATCAAATGAAGAAACCAAGTTCATATGGATTCAACAAGCATGTTTACTCCAATATCTCATATCTAATCTAAAAGTCTTTTAGATTTTTTTTTTTTTTTTTTTACCAAATTCCTCGTATTTTAGCAGCATTCCCGTCGAACTGCATGCAGAACAAAAGATCTAGTGACAATGACAGCCGAACCGTTCAATCCAAATTTTCAGGTTTTTGCAAATTTTGCCAGCTTATCAGTCAAGGAAATAAAGTTCAAAATTCGATTCAGCATATCTCCTTATCCCGATACTGAATCTCTAATCGACTTCAGAAACAACTTTGAGGTTCAACCAAATATCCAGTTTTGGCCGAATTCCTGGTGAATCATTTGTCCGGCAAGAAAACTTCAGAGGGAAAAGCCTATACAAATCATTATTTTTGTATGTTTCTGGGGGGGGGAGGGGGTCAACCCCCTATCCCCCCTCGATACGGCCTTTCCCTCCCCCACCCCTAGATATAGGGCTACAGAACCCATCTTCGAACCTGGACTGTACTTTGACTCAAATAGTCATCGTGCCAAATTTGAACAAAACATCTCAACTCCTTCGAGAGTTATCGCGCGACGGACAGACTGACGGACGGACAGACGGACAACTTTTGCGATGTCATAGGTATCCCTCCACTTACGTTTTGGGTTACCAGAAAGTAGCAGGTCTCAATATTGGGACCAATACTTATTTCGAATTATGTTGACGAAATAAAATATTATCTATTTGAAGCTAATATAATACTATTCGCAGATGCTACAATTCTTTTTGTTGTTTGTGACAGTCTGCCTTATTTGTTTAAACAAGACCAAAGGTTTCAATGGTATCCCAAAAATTCAACATATTTTGGACTTAAATTCTTGATCCAGACAATCGGGTTTTGTAGATTTCTGATATTCGCCAGACCCCTTTAACGTGATACTATTTATCCATAATCAATCGCTTGAAAATGTACAAAAAATAACATTTTGAGATGGTTGGGACAACTAATCAGATGAGAAAACCAAGTTCAGATATGGGTTAAAGCATGAATGTTTACCCCTGTATCCCATTTCTAATTGACTTTAGCAACATATTTACTTTGATCAAATTCTTCGTTTTAGCTCTATTCCCCACCCAGCTGGTGACGTTGAGAGGCAAACCTCTCGATCCAAACTTCTGAGATTTCCGATTTCGGCAGAATTATATTCTGACGAGAAAATAAAGTTCAGAGATGGATTCATCGAGTGTTATTACTCCCGATAGGAACCTCTAATCGAATTAATAATGAACTTTTGTGGTTTCCCAAATTTCCGGTTTTGCCGGATTTCGGGCGAAATACTTGCCCAGCAAGAAAAGAAAGTTCAAAAACGAATTCGGCATGTCTCCTTACCCCTACATCGAACCTCTAATCAACTTCACATACAACTTTTATTTTTAACAAATTTTTGGGTTGTCAATTGTCCGACGAGAGAATAAATTCATATTCAGATTCAGCACATTTCTTCACCCCTAAATCGACTGTCTAATTAGCTTTAAAAACATATTTCTTTCGCCCTTATTTTGAAACCCCCTCCCCCACCCTAAATATAGCCTAGACGTACAGAGAGTCCATCTACGAACTTGACTTGTACATTTGACCCAAAGAACCCTCATACCAAGTTTGAAAAAAACATCTCAGCCCCTTCGAGATTTATCGTACTAACAGATGGACGGACAGACAGACAGACGGTCGGACAAACTTTACAAAGTCATAGGTATCCCGTCACTAGCATTTCGGTATACAAAAAAAAATTGTGCCATGTGTCATGGTCTCATTCGAAGTACTTTACCCTAAATTACATAAGACAAATTATATCTTATTTTTTAGAATAGCATTATCCAAGCCGATTTGAAATTAAGAGTAGTTAATAATACTATCGACAGAGTAAAAACAAGAGCTGTAAGCTCATATGGCACTTACAAGCATATGTAGTAGGTAGGGATATCAGCTAAGATTTGCCCTGTCTTGAGGCACATGCGATTATGGGCCTTTCGGATTCGTGAAAAAGGAATGGGGAGTCGCGATGCATTCTGTCACTAATATATATATAGGACCTTTGCTTGTTCTTCCCACCAAGTTTCATCCTGATCCGTCCACTCTGAACATGTCACCCGATTTCCGGATCCTCCCCCCAAAGAACCCGGTTCCATTCCAAACTTGAAGTGTAACATTTCTGACAGGAGATCTTTCGAAATATCAAGTTTCATTAAGATCCGGTTCCCCGTTCAAAAACTCCAAATACGTCAATATTTCGGATTCTCCCTCCCTCCACTCCCCCACAGTGGTCGGATCGGTGAAGTGATTGTTTTCAAGCTATTTTTGTTCGGGTCTCTAATATGCCTGCCAAGTTTTATCGTCCGCATCTTAAGTCGGGATCACCGGAATTCCGGAACCCTCCCTCCAACTCCCCCCACAGTGCTCGGATCCGGTCCGGTCTTGTCAACTATGATTTTAGGGCTTGTGTTTGTTCTTCCCAACAAGTTTCATCCCGACCCTTCCACTCTGAACAAGTCACACGATTTCCGGTTCCCCCCTCCAGCTTCCCCAAAGTTACCGGATCCATTCCGGAGTTGAAATGTGAAATGTGAGACACAAGGTCTTTCCAAATATCAAATTTCATTAAGATCCGATTCCCCGTTCAAAAGTTATAAATACGTCAATATTCCGAATTCCCCCTCCCTTCACTCCCCCACGGTGGTCGGAAGGAGGAAGTGACTATTTCCAAGTTATTTTGGCCGGGTCCTTGATATGCCTGCCAAGTTTCATCGTCCTAGCACATGTGTAAGCACCTTACCTCGGGATCATCGGAATTCCGGAACCCTTCCTCTAACTCCCCAACAGTGCTCAGATCCTGTCCGGTCTTGCCAAGTCTGTATCTAGGGCTTGTGCTTGTTCTTCCCACCAAGTTTCATTCCGATCCGTCCACCCGATTTCCGATTCCCCCCCTCCAACTCCCCCCAAGGTAACCGGATCCATTCCCGACTTGAAGTGTGACATCTTTGACAGGAGTTCTTTCCAAATATAAAGTTTCATTAAGATCCGGTTCCCCGGTCAAAAGTTATGCATACATGAATATCCGGGATTCCCCCTCCCTCAACTCCCCTCGCGGCAGTCGGATCAGGGAAATGATAATTTTCAAATCAGTTTGGTGGGTTCCCTAATATGCCTACCAAGTTTCAACCTCCTAGCAGATCTGGAAGTGCCCTAACTCGAGATGAGTGGACAGACCGACCGACCGAAAGGTGATCGGTATATGGCGGAGCTGCAAGTGCCATAACCAGTATATATTTTTGATGAGAATGTACTGTGGAAAAAAATATGCGACATTAGTTGGTTTATTACCAAGGGACCTTATAAGGTCCCTTGCCCTGTCATCCGCCGTCTTAAATTGAAAATGCACTTATCATTGTATTTTTCATCCTCATTTGTTTTACTGATTTGCTCCATAGGGACAAGTAACTTACGGCTAAGTTACATATAACGAAATTCTTGATAGGTTTTTAATCGTAATGATTGTATTGACCAACCAACCATAATAGAGAAAAAACAAAAATAAATAAACACGCACTTCAAGTCATCGGTCTCCATTTTTCTGAAGAATATTTGCTACCACAGCTAAACAAATAAAATTAATGAAATTTACAACGGGGTTCGGCCCTAGTCCAAATATCCTTACATTCTCTCTTTAATGTTAGTTTCTCTTCTCTTATTCCAATTTCTTTTTTTTTATTTTTGTATTCCGTGTTTTTCTAATAATAATACTACTAATTTATTGGAAAACGTCTAACACGAATATGATCTTTCGTCAGACACCTATAGAATTTCAGCTACTGAAACACAAAAACTATTTTCTTCTCTTAATTGCATCGAAAGAAACAAACTCACGAATAGTTCTTTTATTTATTTATTCTTGTTCTTCCAGCGAGAAAAGTAGCATGGCCACCCAAATCACCTCACGCCAGTTTCGACCACGGTGAGGAAATTGTGCGAAGGAGTATGTCACCGATCCAGTCTGGCAAAGTACCACCTCCTGTCCCACCCAAACCAGGAAGAGCTTTGGTGAGCAATCTATTTATCTTGGATAAATGTCTAATGTATTATAGCGGCTTCCGCCTTACCGTGTGGTGCGGGACGACGGTCAAAGAATGGTTTAGTCTGGCTTAAATCTGAAATACTAAATAACTGTTATAATAACTAATTTGCCTGTTAGAGACCTTACTTTTGCCCTCCACTTATGTTGTCGGCCAGTCGGTAAGAAATAACAGAGTCGGCGCGAAGCACCGCGATTTTTCGTCAAAATAGTTGATTTTTTCATGAAAACAGCGGTTTTTCTGAAAATCAGTACGAACAGTCGTTTTTTTCAGAAAATCAGTCGATTTTTTTCAAACTCTCGTTTTTTTCTTGGAAACAGTCGTTTTTCTGCAAAAGCAGTCGGTAAAAATAACCAGCCAGTTGGCAAATGCCTTCGCCCCCCCCCCCCAAAAAAAAAAAACATTTTGGCTAGTAACGCCTCTGCTTTGAGCTCGTGAACTGTATATATATAACGTAAGCTATAATTGTAATTTTAAACTAATATGACTCTTGGTTGATTCACTGTGATGACCTATCCAGCACTATTCCTTATATAAAAGATACTATGAATCAAGACCAGAAATGGAATCAGTAGAGGGTCTTATTCACAGTATGTGTGGTTGTGATGACCTGGAGTATTTAAAGGAGTTCATGTGAGGGAATGGTTGGTGAAAATTATGCGGAGTAGGTGTTTTCTTAGTTTGAGAAACCTGGCGAGGTAGCTTAGAGTGGCTAGTTTACACAGGGAAGTGATTGAATGGTGTGATGTAGTAGTTTATTTGCTATGACCCTTGGGCTTTTAATATAAATAAATATGATATCGCTCGTTGGCCAGGGGAGGTTGGCATAGTAATTACAATTTGGATTGTAACAAATCCAAATAGCCTAAATACAAACAAAAATAGGACACCGGGCAATTAAGATGACGATTAGATACTGTGACTATTTCCTCATTTTTATTAAGGGTTTAGTGCACTGTTGTTGATTTTGTTTTTCTTTCATAACCACGAGTAAGCCTACCTGTGTCACACTGACGCATGTGTCAGTGTGTTGCTCCTTTAGCTTACACGCGCGTTTTTTCTGTCTCATGATTCGGCTATAACTGTCTAAATCAATCATATCAGTCTTTGACTTCACCAATCCTCTGATGTATTGTGGATACAAATCCTACCTACCCTCCATTTATATTAGGGATTTGGTTTTGTTGATGGTTCTTTGACTCGTTCATGTTTTCGTATGTGCCAGTTTAATACGGGATGCACATTTTTATGTCTCTCAGTTTGGAAATATCAGAGGGGAACATATTACTTCCAGAGGGCACATTGCTCTGGAACTTTCAACTGGGCACACACCCTTGGTCAAAATTCTTCCAGAGGGCACACGTCAGCCTTGGAAATATATTACAGCCACGAAGCCTGGCCAAAACCCTTTCAGATTGAACACAGCCATAGAAACCCTTCAAGAGGGCAAGCAACCTTGGGAATATCAGATGCAGAACAGCCACAAAAAGCTTTCCGGCGGCATAGAGCTTTGGAAATACGAGGTGGACAAAAAGACACTAACGCTGACGAGACGGCACACAGCGCTGGACCAAGAGATATGGAACCTTAGAAACCGCCTAGCCACCTCTACCGATGCATTGTAGATACAAATTGGATCAAGTTTCTCTGCTTTCTTAGGGGCTTAATGCTTTTTCGTTGGTTCTTAGTACATGATAACGTTTTTATATCCTGCAATTCGGCTGGAAGAGTCTAGAACAATCATGCCATATACCTCGTTCGCAATACATTGATGTACTGTAGACACAAATCCAATAAAGTTGCTTCGTTTACATTAGGGATTTAATGTGCTGCTGTTGTTTTTATGGCACTTGCAGCTTCGCTAAGTGCCATATACCGACTCCGCTCAAGTGCCATATACCGATCAATTTTCGGTCTGTCGGTCCACTCTTCTCGAGTTAGGGTACTTCCAGAAGTGCTAAGACGATGAAACTTGGCAGGCGTATTAGGGACCCGAACAAAGTAACTTGAAAATAATCATATTTCCGATCTGACCATCGTGGGGGGGGGAGTGGCGGAATCCGGAAAATAGGGGCATGCATAATTTTCGAATGGGTGATCGGATCTTAATGAAACTTGATATCTCGAAAGATCTCGTGTCTCAGATGTCTCTTTCAAGTCCAGACCGGATCCGATGTATCTGGGGTGGGAGTCGGAGGGGGCAACCGGAAATCGTGTGAAACAGAGTGAAGCGATCGGGATGAAACTTGGTGGGAAGAACAAGCACAAGCTCTAGATAAATAACTGACAGAAGTGGACCGGATTCGGACACTGTGGGGGGAGTTGGAAGGGGGTTCTGGAATTCTGTCGATCCGTAGTTAATGTACTTCCAGGTGGGTTAGGACGGTAAAATTTGGCAGTCATACCAGGGACCCGACCAGATTAACTTGGAAACAGTCGCTCGCCCGATCCGACCATCGTGGGGGGAGGGGGAGAGGGCGGAATCCGGAAATTATTGGCAAGCATAACTTTCGAACGGATTGATTATCTAATCTTAATGAAACTTGATATCTTGAAAGATCTCATGTCTCAGATGTCCCATTTTAGTCCGTCCCGCATCCGATGAACTGGGGGGGGGGGGCGCAGGGGGTAATTAGAAATCTTGACCGGGTTCGAGTGCCGTGGGGGGTGGGGGCTGTAAGGGGTGTCCATAATTCAAGTGATCGTGAGTTAAGGTACTTCCAGATGTGCTAGAATGATACAACTTTGCTGGAGCATTAGAAACTTGATATCATTGGGTTAGACACCGTCACTTCTCCAATCCGATCATCCCTTCAAGAACTCATCTTAACCGGAAAATACAAAAAATACTTTACGAGCAAAAATTACTTCTTCACAATCGCCATGAGTACATGATCCTTTTTGCCTGAAGGGTTTTGCTTATAAATTAATTTTAGCACCCTTAAAATGCGCATCTAAAACGAAAAGTGAAAACAAAAATTTGACCATCATTTCCGTCCTCTGACCCAGCGTTGCAAGTTTGGCGCATCTTAACGGAAAAGTGAAAAAAGTACTTTTGACCATCACTTCCATCTGGCCCAGCCTTGCGAGTGCTATATGAGCTTCCAGCCCTTGTTTAGTTTGACAGTGCAAAACGTTTACGTCAGCTGTATTTTACTAGATCTCTACTTCCGCCCTTCTTGGCAAGGGTCCACTTCAGGCTCAAGCTGGAAAATTAACTTACCACAAGTTTTGCACTATCCAATAACTACAATATAGGTTTTTAGTAGTTTGTTTTTTTTAGCGGGCGAGGCCGTACGTACCTGTTTACTACAGGGCAATGGTGGCGCCTTTGCCATAGACGTACGTTTATCATATCTTTTGATTCGACTGATGTGCCGAAATCAATCATGTATTCACAGAGCTGATAATCCAATCCAAGTAGACACAAAGCCGACCAAGTGGGCCGTCTGGCATCCTTTCAGATTCTGTTGCAACTTGTCATCGGAAAAATCAAATGGAACAGTGCCACGGTGGAATTTATGCTCGCAATCTGGATCCGCCAAAGCTTAGTCAGTAATACGGTACGGCGAGCAAAAAGGGTGGAACGCGTGGGTTCCGGACTGACAGATCCAAGACATTTTCATATTCCTCGAGTTGATCCGGAGGTTAATATTCCTAGGAAGAGTTCCCGCTAACTTCAGTCCTTTCCTGTTACTGAATATTGAAGGTGCTCGTCTGTCATGGAAAACCATAGTGAGGAGGAGTACAGTGACGAAGATGTCATCGAAGAAAGGAGTGTCATAGTGACAGAAGAGCGCACCGGTGACGACGAGGAAGACATAATAATAGACGACGCCGACGACGATATTGGGAAAAGCGGCAGACCCTTGCCTGATGAAGAAGTCGGGGAAGAGGAGGACGAACGCGAGCTGAGTGAAGATGAAGGGACAGAGGATGAGATAGAAATGGAAAGAGGTGGTGAAAGCGAGCAAGAACAGGAGACGATCACAACTGACGGAGCAGATCAGCCGTCAACCACAAAGGTGGGCACAGGATATCACACAACGACTCCGAATTTGTGTTCTGAAAAGTTACGGATATAGTACTGTATAGGCATCCAATTTATTTTATTAGGATAGTGACATACCCACAATTTCAGGTGGCAAACGTGAAAACTGATTCGGAAGTTTAGAATTTTGTTTGTTTTAGGACATGAGCACCGTCGACAGTCATACGAACGACCAGGGTTCAACCTCCGAGAGCCCCATCCCCCCTCAGCTTGTATCCCACCCTCTCCGTGACGAAGCACCACTCCACCAGGCTCCTTCGCCAATTGTGGCTTCTCATCCTATTGCCAAAACGGTGAACCCATCACGCAAAGCCGGAGACCAGGTGGGCAACTCATTTGTCATCATAAATATTATTAACAGCATGGGACTAAAAAGAATTCCCGGCCTATTTCCCGACCCTCCTCGCTGTATCTTTGGAACTATTTTCATTACCAACGAGTGTGTTTAGACATCGGCAGTGAGGATGGACGTTTAGCTTGAGCGATATATTGCCATTGGAGCTAGTTGGTAGAGAGGAAAGCGAATAAAAAAAACACTGCAGATAACGTACTGCAGAAAGTTCATGAAGTGTTGTTAAAAGTTGGTTTATTTGGAAAGACCTTCCGCTTCGTCTTCCACACTTACCGTTATCCTTCCCGCAAGGAGGAGCCAACTCATCCAACGGCCAATCCTAGGCCTCGGAACCTCCTGAGTTTAAAACAAGACCTAAGGCTTCGATGGGATCCCCAAAAAATCTAATATTTGATCCAGAAAACTGGGTCTTGTCTTCTCTAGATCCAGTCTTCGCCAGGCTAATCATTAGAGAAAACTAAGTCCAGATATACCTCTATATATAAGCCGTATCTATTTTAACGATATTGACCGAAACTTTCTGCTTTACTTCTGCCAAATTTCCGGTTTTGGCCGAATTCCGAGCGAATTACTTGTCCAGCCAAAACAGAAAATCCAGAAACGAATTCAGCGTATTTCCTTATCCTTATACAGAACATCTAATCAATTTCAAACAAACTTTAACTTATAAAAAAAAACCGGTTACAACAGGATTCCGGACGAATTATATTTTCTGTTAAAAATGATTCAAGAGACTCAGTGTCTCTTCTTACCCCTGAATCTATCATATAATTAACTTCAAATAAAACTTAAACTTTTTTTCAGGTTTGGCCGGATTCCGGGCGAACTAGTTGTCCTGGTAGAAAATGCTTTTCACATAAGTGTTCAGTATGTCTACTTACGATTTGAACATTAGTCAACTTCAAATGAAACTTTCACTTTCAACTTTCAGGTTTTTGCCGGATTCTGGACAAACTACTTGTCCGGCGAGAAAATCGTTTTCACCATCGTGTTCAGCATGTCTTCTTACCCCGAAATCAAACATTTAATCAACTTCAAATGAAACTTTTACTTTTAACCAGCTTTCCGGTTTTTGCCGGACTCCGGGGAACTACTTGTCGGACGAGAAAATGTTTTGCATATTCGTGTTCAGCATGTCTTCTTACCCCGTAATCGACTATCACATTAGCTGTTATTTTGTTTGTCCTTTAATCTGAACCCCCTCCCCAACCCTAAACGTAGGGCTACAGAGCCTATCTACGAACTTGACCTTACCCTTGAACCAAAGAATCCTCACACCAAGTTTCATCAAAGTATCCCATTCCCTATCCCCCTCATTCCGTTATCGTGCTAACAGACGGACAACTTTCCCGATGTCATGGTTATGCCTCCACTTACGTTTTGGGATCCCAAAAATTACTTAATTATGTGAGGCATTTTCCCGATACTTTACAAAGAGCTTGTGGCTCAGAAAGAGAATTTGGCTACCGATTGAGTGGCACACGTTTCTTTCCACGACTAATAAAATGTGTGTGGCGCGACTCGCGCCTTGATTTTCGATTTTGTTGACTGGATTTGGATTGAAATTCAAATTTCGCGGGAAATTACAAAATTGACTATTTACGAATGACTTCCCAAAAAGGTTTATGGCATCATCGACCATTGGAAAGGAATTTGCCTCAGACAATAAAAATGCTGTTCCGTCATCGAAGATTTTGTGTTCAATTTTTGGTCTCGCACAACAGGACAACCATAACGCTCTTGGGGAGACGGCCGAGTCTACAATTTTCATTTTTGCACTGTAATTTCATGACTCACATGGATCGACAAGGGTATACTAAGGTAACACGCAAAGCTCAAATCACCATTACTTATTAATTAAGAAATTATCAGATTGGAAACTGACAACTTTTCTGTGCTGCGAAACATAAAGAAATCAAAACTTCTTTTTCTTGACACTCAGAACTATAGAGAGGTGGTTCTTCCATACCACTTAATTACGGTGCCATTATTGTAATATAAAACAGGATCCAGTACGGACAAAAATAAATTATTTGTTGTTTCCAAAGGGCTACTAAAGACCACCCTCATGCAAACCAACGGTAAAGGCAAAACATAAGAAAATAAATATTTCTATCCCTTGCTATTTTTAATATCTGTGGACATGCTTTGAACTCATGTCCCCATGGGTTTATTTGGCTAATATTATTAACTAATTTTGTTTGGCAAGCAAAAAATGTGGTCAAATATTTTGACGACTGCAGCTCAGGTTTACTACAGACTAAGCTTAAAAGAAAACCAAAATTATTGTTCATGGCGTCGCCACAAGATGGACCGGCAACAATACGTGGCAGAAATGTTCCCCGTACTTCATCACGCATTTTAACTTAACTGAATCTCTTACTTTCGTGTCAAATTCTTTATTTGTTTGTAGTGTATATTATTCATAAAAGTTTTTCAGTATTTGAGTTAGCTATTGCTTATTGCTATTCGGCCCACAATAAATTTGTTTGACTGACCAAGTTGATTCCACGCCTGAACAGTGGGATTTCCAAATTTAGTGAAGCTGGGAGAAGCGGGGGGGCTAACGAAGTTAATTGAGAACAACGTAGGGGAAATTACAAATTTAACTGGGTTCATTAGGATAGCTGCGAAGCCTCGGGACGACTTTCTATAACCTGACACTAAGTGTGTACAATGAGCGATGAAGGAGAACAGGTCTTATTTGACGTGTGGTTGTGATGAACTGGAGAATTCGCGGAATGAAATTTCAAGGGAGGAGTTCATCCAATTCATGGAAATCGTGCAGAGTAGTTCTTTTCTTAGTTTAAGAAACCTGGCTAGGTTTTCTAGTCTAGACAGGGTAAAGTGTTGGAGTGGCTTTTAGTGTGATAGTTCCTTTCTCTATTTACATTTGCTTATTTTTGTTTGTTTGCTGTAAATAAATATCATATCATATTTTGTCGAGACGACTCTCTGTAATATTTTGTTTGTTTACTTGGTATGTGTTTTGTGATTGGTTTGTCTTGTTTCTCATGTATTTGTTGTTGCCATACACTGCTGGTTTTTGCTAAAAATATCATCGTCGTCTCATATTCTCACAGGTTATTTGGCTAATTATAGCAATCAATTGTATCTGGCTAACTATAGTAATCAATTGCATCTCTTCAGGTATGGCCCCCGGTCCGCGATGAAATCACATCACGCAACCCAGAGGTGAGCAGATCCCCCCTCATGCGTCCGAAGAAAGTAGCTAAGGACTACAACGGTTTCTTCTCCCAGAACGTGATTCCAAAAACGTTCCCCTCATACAGAGCTCCCCCTGGCACTCAACACTTCGCAACCAACGGCATCACTCAGCAGTAGATCCCCCTCTTCGTTCTCAGCCCCCCCCCCCCTGAGTCTGCTCAGTTAACCAACAACGACCAGCCAGCCAAAAATGGTCGATGGATGACTCAGCTTCACCAGTATATATTTATCTAGTCAGTGTGTCTGCCAATTATATTTATGTAGGTACGAAGATACCGTGTAATTTACCGATGTATTTATGGCGTGCTGATACACTCCTTCTTGGCTTGTAAGGATGGGAATCAGCAGTGTTTTAGGGGCAGGTGAGCAACTGATACATTGATTTGAAACTAATTTCTGGGTAGAGACGTACGAGTCGCGGAGGATGTTTACTTTTGCTGGAAGGATCTTTTCTTCCGGCAGGAGACAGAATTTTGTGATAATTGTTTACGCTTCACTAACATTTACAAATAAACGATTACAAAACGCTTAAGGTACCTTACAGAAGTGAAAACCCGACTTGCAGTAAAAATCGCCCAGAAAGGAATGATAGCTCGGAGGTTAAGGAAGAGTTGTTCATCCATGTTTCTACCCTAGATGGTCTACAAAATGAACAATACGTGGACCCAAAATGGTGCTGTAGCTAAAGGCCACGCCGAGCGTGAAGAGGATTTACATGTTTCAATGCGTGTGTCGCGGTTATAAAATTCGAAACCTATCAGCATTACTGCTACCGCGTGACCAACCTCACACGCAGGCCTTCAAATGGTAGCGTGGAACAAATCATACTCAACTCCAAATCAGCGCTGAGTTCACCAGATGCTCACTTAGCCAGAGCCTAGATGTTAGCTTAAGTTCAATCGAAAAACCAACCTATTTTTGTATCATTTAACTGGCCACACTGCATTATTTGGGTTTTGTTAAGGGATTTTTTTTTTTTACTATTTGCTCTAGTATTTCTTTCCGAATATATGGCCGTCCTCACAACGACTATGACGCGGGAACTTTGAATCTACAATAAAGTCGGCTTTCCAATATCAGCACGCGGAAGTGTTGTTTTCGTCAAGCATGCAACACAGGTACAAGCGCATTGAGATAACATAAATCGGACATGGCAAGTCTACTATACGAAAATAAGATTACTCGTGAATGGCCGAGCAACGAAGTAACGCATTTCCAGCAGGTCTTTCGACCTTACCGTCCGTCATACATGGAAATACAAGCTTTTGTTGAAATTCAAATTCTCCGCGGTCCGGATGAACTGTGGGTTGTAGTGCAAGTAGTGCACACTTTGCGTTATAACTAGAGCTCCGGGTGAAAAATACAGAATCCCTTAGGCGAGTCAAATTATTTCAGTGCATTCACGTTTCAGACGTAGAAATAAGCTGCCTTTTCAGTTAAACTTTAAAGCGTGAAACCAAAATCATTTTGCTCTGAAATAAACTAATTATTGTCCTGTGCTCTTTTGAAGATAAGCGGCCATTTTCCGAAGAATAAACCTAAAGGGAAATAAAAAAATACTATTGGCGTGAATTATTCGACGATCCAACAGAAACACCGTAACGCTTAAGTTGGGAAAGTACGTAGTTCTGTAAGAGCCGACTAGCAAATCGGTATGGTCCATAAACAATCATTTATTTCTCGATAATATTAAGTCGTTACAGCATCAACAACAAAAATGCTCACAGACCACAGCAGCTTTTGCCACTGTACCTTTACTGACATAGCGTGTAAAGGATGCGCGACTGCAGCAGCTGCGACATATTGAATTGAATTTCACGCTTTATTTGCACTAATAAAAATGATTTCTTCGCCCCTCACATTTTTTATCCAAGTAACTCGTAACTCGTAAACGTCTCGTAAAGCTTTTAGGCGTTTAACGCCTAAAAGCTGGTAAAGCTGATTAGTAATGCACCGCAGCCATGACATGGCAGAGGTCCGGAAGAGATACCAAACTCCGGGCAATTAAAAAATAAAAAACTGGCAAAAAAATAAATAAAAATACTTTCATGAAATAAATGGGTCAGGGATCTTGCCGGCCGAAGATTCATATTTAACGAACATAAGTCGCAGTAGTTACATCTTGCATTTGAATCTTGATTTCTTAAAGATTACAAGCCTCTCACAACTATTAGGGCGATTCCGGCAGTCTGGTAAGCTCCGCTGGTTCATCCGGAACGTTCTCGCGACTGAGGCTAAGACTCGCTCCGCTTCCCGAGGCAGTTCTGACGTTCCGCTAGTTTTGGAAACTGACATGGAAATACTCTCGATGACTAACTCTTAGTGCTGATGAAAAATTGCCGTCAGCCAAGCGAAGAGCTAGAACCGTCACGACAACAAACATCGCTGATTGGTTTACATAGGATTTGAACCAATCTACAGGTTCGTTTGGGTGACATTCTTGTTCTTCCCGAGGTTCACTGGCGTTTTCCGGACTTAGTCATATATTGGGTCGCCGGGTTCTCGCTTTGTTTTCTGACAGCGAATCCATGAGAACGTCAGAACCGCCTGTTTTCAGCCTCATTCTGCAAGAAAAATACGGACGAACTTGAATAACTGATATTTCTGGCCAATCAGCTGTTTGGGAGAGATAGGCGGGAGTCAGATCCGCTCCAACAGCCAAAACAAGGAAAGAAAATTAACGTAGTACCGTAAGCGCGGACGAAAATACGAGACCCGATGAGTATCATATGCGACTTTTTATTTTTTGCTTATATAAAATAAGCACTCTTGGCCTGGTGAACGGACACAAAATTCAGAGACTATAAAGCATAATAAAGAATTTAGCAGACAATCGGCCAGGATTTCGATGTTGTTTCAGCTGTCCTGTTGTTTCAACTGCCTGACAGTAGCCTATACTGGATGATGTAATAATAATAATAAAAAAAAAAAAGAATCACAAGCTTTAATGCCCCCTTCGGTATAACACATAGAAAGGGGGGGGGGGCAATTCCTAGTAAAACGAAAGCAACTCTCAGATCCTAGCGGACACCTACTTAATCGGTATGTTATCAAGTTCAGGAATATCCTTTACACTCGAAAAAAAGGTAAAATTATTAAGCTATGCAAATGTTTAAAGAGTGTTTTAGCTAATAATGGACACCCTGAAAATTGTTTCCATTATGTAACATTTTTCGTGCGGTCACTTGACTATTAAACTTCACTCACTCATAGTAAGTTCAGAATATCGGAAATGCGAACCAATGGAACGGCTAGGGGTGTCGAGTGAACCAGTCATATAGGTAAGATGGGTCCCTTAAAGATCAAGCTTAACCGAAAGTTCATTAAGGCAAGAATAAATAAGCCAAAAGACTAAAGCACCGACTAAAGATGCCCCGACAAAACTGAGCAGAGCTAGGGCTACTTGCCGAGCTCTGAGTTGACGCCCGTCGACTTTCCTCTTAGTCAAAGATTGAGAGGAAGCAGCCATAGCAGACGTATACGCTCCGCCTCTTTCGTGACGTCACACGATTAAACAACCAATAGCCACTTACTTTCGACGTTTCTTCATCGGGGCTCCGCTTTACTGCGATGAGGTGCTTATAATAGTAACGACTTTTGATTCACGTAGCTCTTAACCTCCGCTCGTTCGGATGGGGAATCTATTTGACTCCGCATGGTCTTATTCTTACAGAAATCAGAGAGGGTGGTTCTTATACTTATATGTTCCCGTTAAAGTTTACGCTTAAAGTACGTATTGGCACATGACAGGCTCTCAAATCTAAAAATAAAAAAAAGCAGAGAAGCGAGATTTTTAAAACTTTGCCTCGGTGTAGTAGTTTTCACTGCATAGGGTGAGCGTGCCATGCGATAAGGCAGCGCAGCAAAGTCGTTCTTACGTGACAATCTACTTATGAATTTGCTGCTTCAAATCTGCCTCAGTGCGCTTTATCGCATGTGCTCGACTCTATTCAGTGAAAAGCCATTTCCATTGTACCGAAGCAAAACTGTTTCGTTACATTCTGTTGGTTACAGCCTACTATTTCTAGAATCTAGGGGGTTATATACTCAACCTATCAAGTGCCAATACGTACTTTAAGCCAGAGTTTTCCGTAAGGCAAAACGTACGAAAAGAGCTATTTTGCTTGAAATAGTGTTTTGCAAACTGCAGTTCCAGACTCCAAATTAAAAACTCAAGCGAGAGCGAACCCTTCCGTACACTTTAAGGATTGCAGCAGTTTGTACTTCAACCTTTCTTTGGTTTGATATTGAGGGAGGTCAAGCAGGTTGAAGCAGGTATGAGCTACTGGGAAGTATGCATCGCCGCCACCAGTGGGCTGGATGAAGATCTGGAAGAAAAGATTAACAGGTAGTAGTTATCAGAAATACTCATTTGGAACACGCTTCACAAACCTTTCTTCTATTCCTGCGGAACTCTCTGATCTCCTCGAAAGATTTAATAAAGATAAAGGTTTAATAAATCGACTGATGAATTGATACAAGTCACAGAAAAAGGAAGGCCTTTCCTGAAGAAACGCATGAACACGGACTAATTAAGTAACCAGTTAGCAAACTAGTCGCTAACCACGCAATGTATACATGTCTCTTTTTTCAGTTCAAGTCGTGTTTTATACCAATTTAGATAACACACAAACAGCCAATTTGGCGGAGAACAGGCGCAAGGCCAAATGGCAGTCTACTTTGGGGCATACAATGCCAAAGAGCAGTGTAATATTTGTAATTAATGCTGCGACCCAGTTCGTTCATTGAGTAACAAATTACTATCTGATCACCTATTCACTTTAAGCTTAAGCCCAAAGCTCATGGGACTTCGACAACCAGAGAAAAACTAGAACCAGCTACTTTACAGTATAGGCTACGTACTGGCAACTCACATGTTGCATATGTAATTCTTTGAATCTGAAATGAAAATAATGTAACAAACACAATTTTTTTCTTATGTATGAACTTTCCCTGCATAGCGTCCCACGTGATACGGAAGCACCCCCTATAAGGCAGATTACAGGAGGCAGTCATTCTTCTTGTTCTTCTTGCGCTAAGTCAACAACGTGAGGAAATAAAGACAGACCCACTTTGGCAACTAATCTAACGATCAGTAACAACTACCTTTCTAACCTTTTCACTACCTTTCGAAGTCCGCTCGTTTATTTTTGAAGTACGTTAAATAAAAAAAAAGTAAAGTTTGCTTTTGCTAAATTACCGAGATAGTGGCCCCGACTCAGTTACCCTATGGGATAGAGAGATCTCTATCCCAATTACCCTATGGGATAGAGATTTTCTGAAAGTCAGTATGTTTTTCGTCAAAACAGTCGGTTTTTTCTGAAAATCAGTATGTTCTTCGTCAAAACAGTCGGTTTTTTTTCCGAAAATCAGTCGATTATTTTCAAAACTATTAGCCAGTTTTTCATTCCTGAACCCGATTAATGTGCTTGTCACTGTGTACAAATTTTAAGTCTATTTAGTGTGTTTTTTATTTATATGAAAAGAATGTTGTCGTGTTTATTGACATTGTTTTGCTTAAGTGTTTTAATATGTAGATTTTACTTTTGTATTTTATTCATACTCCGCTGTTACGCAAAAAGCGGGTCATAAATAAATAAATAAATATGTCCGGACAAACAAAAAATACAAAAATAGAAAAACCGGATTTTTTGATTTTTTTTCTTCATCAGCCAGTTATTCAGCTAATGATCAGCTAATAAATAGCTGATCAAGCAAAAACAAACAAATCTGTTTTTTCTATATTTGTTTCCAATAAATTGTCAGCTTGGCTTTAAACCTTATACTATGTCCGGACCTTGGCTAAGGTCGTCTACGAAATAACAAATGAAATATTGACCTGCAAAATCGCTTTCATTGAAAAACAACAGAAACGTTGACCAAGAAAATATGCGACACTAAAGACCCCACAAAAATGCGATCAAAATATAATATACCGATATAACAAAAATATCCAATCCATATTATAAAAGGTTCTGTAATTTCAATAGATCAACTGCATCGTCGATATATTTCAATTTGTCAACAGAATTTGCTGTTTCCACTTCTGACTCTTCATGAGGTCCGAACTATCGGTGTTGACTAAACCTCAGCCGATTAACCAAGGCTCGTGATGTCACACGAGAATTTTCCATTTGCTAATGAAAATGATTGTTACTAGAAGGTTTATAAACGTAAACGCGTCTGGCGCCTCGTTGGCCGCTCGGATCTAATATATATTCAGCAATCTAGATTTAATCGAATTTCCCAGATTTCTTCATGACGTCAGACTGATGTCACGGGCCTCCGATAACACACTGAGAATAAGTAAACCGAAATATCATTAGAGCAAATTTTAACGGACTTTTTTTTATATTAATTTTTCTCCAAGCTAAAGAGGACCTCCGCAAAGAAGGGCCGATATATCACTAGATCAGTATTTTGCTCTGCACTAGATCAACCCACAGCTGACTTGCCGGTTTTGCGCCTTCACGTCAATATATCTTAATCCAGTCAACAGGATTTCGTCGTTGTTACGCATTAAGTTTAACTGAAAGTGCAGCTTATTTTTGCATCTGATATCCGAATACACTGAAATATTTTTACCCGTATAAGGGATATTGTACTTTTTCACCCGAGGTACTATACCACCAAAAATTTATGAAGACGCGGAGAATTCGAATTTTAAAGAAAGCTGCATTTCCGGGATTAAAGACGCTAAGCCTGAAAAAGTAACGGTTGAAGAAAGTAGCAAACTTATGTTAAAATACGTCTTGCACGGAATCTGCCATTTTAATTAATTTTCGGCAATGGCTTACATTTTAGTTGGTCAACATTTCAAGCATAGAGGAACAGGTGTACAGAGGTACCGCACATCCGCAAAGAAAAAGTTAATTTGAAGAAATCGATTACCCGTGGATAGCGGACAAACTGAGTAACGCATTTTTATCTGGTGTTCAGGCCTATTTAAGAGAATAAGCGATCTGTAACTAGGCTGTCGGGTCTCAGACCTATTCGGTTGAACTTTAAGCGGTCAAGCGACATTTTTCAAAATGTTCAGGAGAAGAACAAGACCAAAGGTTTCGATGGGATCCCAAAAAGTCAATATTTAATCCAGACAATTGGGTCTTGTCTTCGCCAGACTCCTTGAACAGTATTAATATTAAATTTCAGCAACAGATAAGGCCAAATGGCTAATCATCTGAGAAAACCAAGTTCAGATATGGATTCAGCATGTGTGTTTACCCCTATCAGTCATATCTGTTTTGACGAAAACTTCCTGCCACTTCTGACAATTTCCCGGTTTCAGCCGAATTACGGAACTACTTGTCCGGCGAAAAAAGAAAGCTCAAAAACGAACTCAGCGTATCCCCAATATTGAACATCTAATCAACTTCAAATAAAAATTTAACTTATAACAAATAGAAATATTTGTCCGGTCGAAGTATATGTCCGGTCGAACTGTATGTCCGGGAAAAAAATGATTTTCATACACGGATTCAGCATCTCTTCTTACCCCTAAATCGGATATCTAATCAACTAGAAATATAACTTTAACTTTTTCCGGTTTTGGCCGGATTCCGGGCGAAGTACTTGCCCGGGTAGAAAATTGTTTTCACACAAGTGTCCAGCATATCTTCTTACCCCTAAATCGAACATCTAATCAACTCCAAATAAAACTTTTACTTTTAACAAACTTTCCCGTTTTGGCCGGATTCCGGGCGAACTAATTGTACAGCGAGAAAAGGGTTTTCACCATTGTTTTCGGCATGTCTTTTTACCCCTAAATCGAACATATAATCAACTTCAAATAAAACTTTAACTTTTAACAAACTTTCCGGTTTCGGCCGGATTCCGGGCGAACTAATTGGCCGATGACAAAATGGTTTTCACCATCGTGTTCGGCATGACTTCTTACCCTATAATAGACTATCACAGTATATGTTTAAAAATATTTCATTTGCCCCTTAATTTAAACCCCCTCCCCCACCCCTAAATGTAGGACTACAGAGCCCATCTACCAACTTGACCTTAATCTTGACCCAAAGAACCTCACACCAAGTTTCATCAAAATATTTCATTCCCTTCGAGAGTTATAGTGCGCACAGACGGACGGACGGACAGACGGACAACTTTTGCCATGTCATAGGTATCCCGCCACTTACGTTTTGGGATCCCAAAAACGTAAAAAATCTATGTTTCAATCAATCTCGATGACATCTTTCATCTTTCTAAATAGATAATAACATCTTTCCTTATGGCCGATAGAAGAAAATAACATTTAATTCTTTTTTACCGAAACACTGATGATTCTTGTGGGGATTAGCTCTATTTTGACCGTTGCGGTTAGATCTTTTGAGCAACTCGCCTATCTTGGGAAAAGCTTGTCGTAGGGCTTTTGAATACCATAGGATCATGGTTCTAGTATCAAGCCTCCTTCACTTGTAAAAAAATTTATCAATAGCACGTTTTTTTAGAACCTCTTAAATTATCCACTTGAAAAACTTCGCTTCTTGGTCCACTGCTACTGAATGCGCTAGCTTCATACTTTATATTTTCGTTTCATATTGTCTGTTATTTGTATTGTTCGAACGCCGAAGTGTTTTTACAAATTTCTACATTTAGATCTTTGGTTTTCCCTTGTTTTTATATTGTCGATTTTGTAGGCTAATTTGTTTTTAACGGTCAGTGTTTTGCAATCAATCAAGTTTACTCCGAATAGCTAAAAGCTAGAAAAGGAATACAAATTTACAAAATACACAGCCACACAAGAAACAAATTAACTAATACACTTACCAGAAATTACCAGAAATAAATGATGGAATGAAACTACGTAAAAATTGGGTAAAAGAATTACCGGGATATGGGGAAAACTTATTGCCGGTATTCCTTTCGGACCGACGCACGGAAGACGGGAGGGGAGGGGGGAATAGATGGGTCATCTGGGGACAGCACGTTATCTTAGCTCCAAATTTGTTTGAAAGAGTATTTGTATAGTTGTTTATTTGTATGTAAGTGTGCGTGAGTTTGGCTGACAAGTTGTTGTTTCTTTTTATACGTTACTCTTCAGTTTTGAAACATATAAAGAAATAATAATAATAACAGTAATACAGGTGCCAGCAAGTGCTTTGGAGAAAAATGGAACTGATCGAACGAATAAACCAAATTAAGCACTGGGAGACAGAGACATTGATTACCTTGACAGCTTTCATTCCGAGGATGGGAACTCGATCCGAGCCAGTGAGAAATTTCAAGAAGTTCTTCTTTTCTTCCAACGGAAGCTCGTGAAACACTTCCCAGAACATTACGATAGTTGGATGGTCTGCGCTGTATCCATTTTTGTATTCAGCGACGCGTTGGAGTTCATACCAGTCATAGTTTTCGCTACCTAAAATGAAGGGATATGTGCGAATTCACCTGGGGGGGGGGGGGGGCATTGATTTTTAAACCAACTTTGACTATAATACTGTTGTTCTGCGTGCCCCGTAACCTCCTGATAGCTTTTCGTTGCCAACAGTTTCGGCGCATTAATTCTCCCTGGAAACCCGTCAATTCAACCACCCGCCAGTTTACCAAAAAAGTCCGATAATTCGTCCACTCTTAAGTTCCTCCACTGCCACATATAAGCCAGCCCCCACCCCCCGTCAGTTTATCTACTATCAGATCACCCATCCGTAAATCCAACCACCCACCAGTTTCCTTACGAGATAGCAAATTTATGGTTGGACTAATTGTCATAAATTTGGAATGCGCGAAATGATGTCAAAGCGGATTTACGGCTCGTAGTAGTGGGAGGAGGTAAGAAATTCATCTGCCCATGCCAGTTATTCTGGCCTTTGCCTAGTCCTAATAGAAGCAAAACTGACGTTCTAACATCCCATATGGGCATCTGTAGTGAATGATTTGGGAACCCCTGGTTAAGTATAGTCAACCCCCAATTAGCAAAGTAGTACTTTCACTGTTGTTTAGGTATGTGTATCCGGGTGGGTCTGTGGCGCTAGTATATAGATGTATATATGTATTATCTATAGTAACGGGAGAAAGTAATTCTAGGAAAAGAAACGTTGTTTAAGTTTGAGTGGGAAAAAGAACAAGGATCTTTAGGGAGTTGAGTTTGGAGCATCGTACGGTTCATACCGCAGAGTTGTACAGCACTGTAAGTGAAGTGTTTTTCTGATTAGACTTATTAAACCACTCGGAGGTCATGACATATTTGGTGTTCAGAAGTGTGGATGTGAACAAACTTCTTTGAGTGAAGATTGACAGTTTACTCAATGTCAGCCCATAGACAGTTATCGAATCGTGCATCCTTGTACGTGAGGTGGTGAAGTGCGTACAGCACATTTGGTGGTGCTTCACAGCACATTTGGTGGTGCTTCACAGCACATTTGGCGGTGATTCACAGCACATTTGGCGGTGCTTCACAGCACATCTGGCGATGCAGCACATCTGGCGGTGCTTCACAGCACATTTGCGGTGCTTCACAGCACATTTGTCGGTGCTTCACAGCATATTTGGCGGTGCTTCACAGCACATTCGGTAGTGCTTCACAGCACGTCTGTGAGTACTTCAGAGTACATTTGACGGTGTTCAAGCCCCAAGTTCGGTCGGGCCTATCAACACCGTTCTCTACTTGTAACGAGTCGGCGACACCATTCTTCACAGGAAGGTCCACTGACTGAATGAACAAAGGCTCAAAGGTGGATCAGACTGCAAGAGAGCGAGACTTGATTGAAGTAGCAGGTGTCCGAACCCGAAGTGCAAACCGACGAGAAGCAGGCAGTGAAGCAGGAGCGAAGATGGATCAAGAGCAAATGTTGAAGCTGCTCAAACAGACGATGAAGCTGAACTTGGAAGCAATGCAGACGACCATGGCCGCCCAGATGCAGTCGCTCTCGGCCCAGTTCGCTCCTTTGGCTCAGACCCTCCAAGAAAACCAGGCGGTCGCCCAGAATGCCCCAGTTCCTCACACAAACACGACTATTCAACTTGTTAAGTACGACGAAGGTGCTGATATCGACACGTACCTGACAACGTTTGAACGAGTGGCAACGCAGAACAATTGGGACAGAGCTACATGGGCAGTACGACTGCAAGCAGTGCTTTCTGGAAAGGCTGCCGAAGCCGTTGCTCTAGTTCCACTTTCTGAAAGCAGTAACTACGATCGAGTGAAGGAGGCTGTTCTACGAAGGTTTCAAGTCACCCCTGAGACGTATCGACATCGGTTCAGAACTACAACCAAGGAGGGCGACCAGTCATTTACCGATTTTGGTAATAAGTTGGAACAACTGATGCTCAAATGGCTCGGATGTGGAGACTATACAACAGTCAACGATGTAGGGACGCTTCGAACATACATCGAATCGATTCTGAGGAAGCTGGTAGTCGAACAGTACCTGATGTCCGTCCGAAGTGAACCGCTTCGTATTCGCCTGCGGGAACTCCAAGATCCTACTTTGGCTGTGATTACCAGACTATCAGAAAATTTCTGCATCGCCAGGAAGGACGAACGGGAATCCACCAAATCAACAGGAGCTACAAAACTGGCGACTAAGGAGGCCACACCTCGATGGAAAAGCGATAAGGCCAACGAGGAAAAAGGTGCAAAGCCAGAAAAATGGAGACCAGCCCCGGCAAATGGGAACTTTCAAGGATCATGTTATCGGTGCGGGAAGAAGGGACATAGAGCAAATACATGCACAAACCCGAAGAAAGAAGAAGGATTACTCGCTAAGAGCCCAGTCCGGGACGCGAAAGAAGGGGAGTTCAGATGTGATGGAAGAATAGATGGTACGCCTGTTCAGGTTCTTATCGACTCGGGAGCAACTCTTTCAATTGTTCACAGCAGGTTTATTGGGAGCAGCCCGACTGGCGTTGTAAGCGAAACCGAAGTTTGTTGTGTTCATGGGGACCACAAGAGATATCCAGTCAGGCGGGTGCATGTTTCAGTTGGGCCTGATGGCAGTACCTTCGACGGCAACATTGAGATGGCAGTTAGCGACTCCTTGCCCGTGGACGTCATCATCGGTCGTAATTTTCCCGGATTTTCAGATCTATACAGCTCTATTGCCAAAGAGGGGAACACTAGATGTTCAGTCTTTTTCTCCACAAGAGCAAAAGAGTATCCTGTCAAGACAACTGAGTTTGTGGAACTTCCGGAGAACGATGTATCCCAGATCGAGGTGGTTACAGACCACAAGGAGATCAAGGAAAAGAGAAGTCGTGGATCAAAACGCGAAGAAAGGATTATTCACCTTCAAAAGCAAACCCATTCCGAAGGTATTCCAGAAGATCCTTACGTGCTGAGCGCGAAGCAGCTGAAAGAACAGCAAGAAAATGATCCATCACTATCAGGATGTTGGAAAAAGGCGAAACTTGGCAAAGAATTCAAAATCGTTCACGATATGTTGTACCATATCAGTCAGTCTAGATTAGATAATGGTGAACAGTTGCAGCTTGTTCTACCAAAGGTATGCAGAATGGCTGTTCTTAAGACCGCGCATGACATACCGATGAGCGGTCACACAGGCCGTGCAAGAACCGCCGACCGGATCTTGCAGAGGTTCTTCTGGCCGGCCGTGCGACGGGACGTTGCCCGCTACATTCGTACTTGCGAAGTCTGTCAGCTTACGGCGAAGGTCAAGCCAAAGGAGAAAGTACCAATGAAGACAATGCCAGTGATCAGCGAGCCTTTCAGACGACTAGCTATGGACATTGTCGGTCCTTTGACTCCCTCTCGAAATGGCTCCAAGTTTCTGCTGGTTATTTCCGACTATGGAACTAGGTATCCCGAAGTTTTCCCGTTGAGGACGACAAACGCCAGAAAAATTGCTGAGGCTCTGGAACAGTGTTTTGTCGCCTGGGAGTCCCTGAAGAAATTTTGACTGATCAGGGGAGTAACTTCTTGTCAAAAGGTCTTCAAGATCTATACAAAATGGTTGGCATCAAATCCATTAGGACAACACCGTATCATCCACAGACAGACGGCCTGGTGGAACGTCTCAACGGTACATTAGTGTCTCTTCTGAGGAAGTTCACCTTGGAAAATGCCAAAGATTGGGACCGCTTGCTGCCTTATATCGTGTTTGCATATCGAGAAACTCCTCAGGCTTCCAGTGGGTTTAGTCCGTTTGAGATGGTCTACGGACGTCGGCCAAGAGGCCCGTTGGACATCATGAAGGAGCAGTGGGAGAGTCCTGCAGCGGAGGCAGACAAGTACACGACAACTCCGGTTCACCACTTGCTTACAACGCGCGAAAGGCTGCGACACATTATGGGAACAGCGCAGGCCAATCTGCAGGTAGCGCAAGACCGTCAGAAAGCTTACTATGACAAGAAAACGAAACATCGAACCTTGGAGGCAGGAGAGGAGGTTCTGGTGTTACTGCCTACTGGGGCACACAAACTGGAAACCCGCTGGAAGGGCCCGTTCAAAGTAATTCGTCAAGTGAATGACGTAGACTACGAAATAGAAGTACCAGGGAGCCGGAAGGAAAGCAGAATACTTCACATTAATTTGCTGAGGAAATTTGAGAGAAGAGAGCCCGAATTCATTTTATTTAGTGGAGACAGGGATTTCGTACCTACCTTTGGTCGCCAGGAGCAGCCGGCCGAACCAGAAGTTGCGGAAGATACCATAAGACATCTGTCGATCCACCAAAAGGCGTTATTGTTACAGCTGGTGCAAAAGTACAAGCAGACTTTCTCCAATAAGCCGGGGAGAACTCGGCAAATGGAGCATATCATCCGAACGGGACCAGCCCGTCCAGTGCACCAGAGGCCCTACCGCATTCCGCAAGCGAGGCAGGCAGCGATTGAGAAAGAGGTAGAGCAGATGCTGGAACTGGGAGTCATTCGACCGTCTACGAGCGCCTGGGCCAACCTGATTGTGACTGTGCCGAAATCCGACGAATCTATCCGGTTTTGTTTAGATTTTCGAAAGCTGAACAGTGTTTCGGAATTCGATTCATATCCTCTTCCGCGCATTGATGAGTTGGTTGAAACCATAGGGATGGCGAAACATATTACTGTGCTCGACCTCACCAAAGGATACTGGCAGATTACCTTGTCGGAAGAGAGCTGCGAGAAGACCGCTTTCCAGACGCAGTCAGGCCTATACGAGTTCACGGTCATGCCGTTTGGCTTACACGGAGCGCCTGCCACGTTTCAAAGGCTTATGGATAAGATCCTTCGCAAGTCTCGGCATTTTGCAAGGGCTTATCTTGACGATTTAGTCATATTCAGCAACGGGACGTTTGAAGAGCATTTAACACTACTGGACGACATTCTCGGAAAGATCAAGGAGGCAGGGCTAACGATAAATCTCCGCAAGTGCAAGTTTGCTCAAAGCGAGGTAGCCTACCTGGGGTTTAAAGTGGGAAGTGGTCAGCTGCGACCCATCGACGATAAAGTCAAGGCAATAGAAAGTATGCCGCCTCCTCGCACGCAGGGCGAAGTGCGCACCTTTCTGGGGATGGTTTCGTATTACCAGCGGTTCGTCCGAGGTTTCGCAACGTTAGCCGCTCCACTCAATGATCTACTGAAGAAAAATCAACAAAAGACGGTTGTCTGGACTAAAACGTGCGAGGAGAATTTCAGGAAACTTAAGAAGGCCTTGGTGGAAGGTCCCGTGCTACGCAATCCGGACTTTAACCGACCGTTCACGATCCAAAGTGACGCATCCAACACCGGCCTTGGGGCAGTTCTCACCCAGTACTGGGAAGATGGGGAGCATCCAGTGGCCTATAAGAGCCGGAAGTTGAATCCGGCAGAAACGAGATACTCCACAGTCGAGAAAGAGGCATTGGCGATGAAGTGGGGCATTGAGAGCTTTCAGTATTATTTGGCAGGAAGAAAATTTACGGTACAGACAGATCAAAACCCTCTGCGCTGGCTGAATGTTGCTCGCAGCGGCAACGCTCGCCTGTCACGTTGGGCTTTGGCCTTACAGGAGTTCAACTTTCAGATTCAGGCCCGACCAGGCAAACAAAATGCAAATGCCGACGCCCTTTCTAGGTTGCTCCCGTAAAGTAGTGTAAAGTCACTGTCGAGCCTTGTACCTATGTTAATAGTCCTCTCCTTTCTGTAGATGTCCATCAAGTCACTGCCGGTTTCAATGCGCGGTATGCTCGAGAGCCGAACGGAGAAAGGACGAGCCTCATGGGAACTTAGAGATAGTCAGCGGGCAGATCCAGAATTACGAAGATTTTTCAACCTGCAGGCCGTCGAACAGGAGGACGACAAAGGTGCGGCCTATGTCCTGCGTGAGGACACGCTATACCGGAAGACCAAGCGAGTGACGAATGGTATGGTACATTGGCAAGTGCTGATCCCAAACAATTTTCGCGAAAGGTTATTCGAAGCCAGCCACAAGCTGCCAGACCGAAACGGCCAGTTTTGTCATCGTGGCCGCAATATTACGGCAAAAATGTTGCTCACGTACGTCTATTGGCCGGGGATTCAACAGGACATTAAGAAAAGACTTGACAACTGCAGCTGTAGGAAGCCCAAGACTTTCTTTGGCGGAAGAAGAGTGCAGTTTAAAGAAAATAAGTAGTGAACACTCATCCAAGGAGGGTGGACTTTGGGGGGGGGGGAGGAATGTAGTGAATGATTTGGGAACCCCTGGTTAAGTATAGTCAACCCCCAATTAGCAAAGTAGTACTTTCACTGTTGTTTAGGTATGTGTATCCGGGTGGGTCTGTGGCGCTAGTATATAGATGTATATAGGTATTATCTATAGTAACGGGAGAAAGTAATTCTAGGAAAAGAAACGTTGTTTAAGTTTGAGTGGGAAAAAGAACAAGGATCTTTAGGGAGTTGAGTTTGGAGCATCGTACGGTTCATACCGCAGAGTTGTACAGCACTGTAAGTGAAGTGTTTTTCTGATTAAACTTATTAAACCACTCGGAAGTCATGACAGCATCAAGTATATAAAGCGTGCATTTAAGTAACAACTTTAAACTCGAGTGGTGAAGACCTGATAGATAGATCGAAAGTTTATTGTAAAAACTGACTTTCGTGGTTATAGACTAAATTTGCGATTATTGTAAAAAAAGAAGAAGAATAAATTACAATGTATGTGTCAAATGTCAGTACACCGAAAAATCTGTCACACTTCGTTAAGAAATTTCACGAACTCTGGAATAATACTTTTTTGCATATCTAGCGTTTTTTGTAGGTACAGGACAGAGCTTGGGTACCCTAGAACTTAACACTCATTCTGGTCGATTTTTTTAATTTTGTTGGGCGGGATGTGGGAGTGGAGAGGATTAGGTACCATGGCTGAAAGAAGTCATAGCTTAGCTCTTTTCTGCACTCCTGCAGTGATCTGAGGATAAACGACCTCTTACAACTTCTATTGCCCAGCCAAGTTAAGATTGTGGACACTCAGTTCAGCGAGTCCGACGACGAACCTGGGAGCTGCCATCCATTTCAAAAACTTACTGAGTACCGAGTAAATGTGACTGATTGTGTTCACTTCCATCTTATTCCTTTTTTTCTCATTTACTTTAATTTTTGTCTTTTGAGAAAAGGTCGGAAATGTATTTTCGACTGGAAAAGGGTAAGCTTCATCGTTCTAATTTATTCTAGGCCAGAAAAGAATGAGTGAAAACTGAGAAGAGAAAAAAAAATGAAAGCTCTACCAATCTTCCCAAAACAACGACAAAGAGAACTGTTTTCCGAAGTTTCGGCAATATATCCGCCAATGTAAAGAAAAGGAAAAGCTAAGGTTAAGATGAGAAATACGTGTTATCGTTCGTCATGAATACTGAAGGTTGTGGACTCCCGCACAGGACACGGTTGTGCCATCTTGGGAGCATTATATTTGTTGTTTGGTTTAAGGTTTATTAAAACTGAAATGAACTTAACTAAAAAACTGAACTGAAATGTCCTGGTATGTATGCAACCAGATCCTTCAAGGTTCGGAATGGCACCTCTGATAACATTAGAGACGATGCATAAAGGATGCTTACCAACAATCAGTTCCATGAGTTCACAGGACTGGAACAGCGACAAGATGCGACCCCCACACACTTTGTGAAATCCTTTGTGGAAGTATTCGTACTGTTTCTCCATCGATTTATTCAGCAAGTAGTCCACATACAGGTCAACATACTCCTGTCTGGAAACAATATCAATTTGTTTAATGAATGAATGAATTTATGACGCACTGCCCAAGGGCGTAAGTGTAGTAAAAAAAGATAAAGAATTATAGAAATAATGTTTTTTCATTTTTATTAATTATCGTTTAGTGCTTGATACGAAAGAAGATGGAGAAATTAAGCAGGACCTGCTCCTTTTGGGAGCAGAGCGAGTACCGGGACAATGGATCAAGGCTTAATATTTTGATTTTATTAATTATCATACTGATTACAAATTAATACTGATTTATATAAAGAATTAAGAAGATAGAAAAACGAAGCAGGGCGCCGCTCCTTGTAGGGGCGCCGCGAAAACGAATCAAGTGATATCGATGAAAGAAAACTAACATTTGTTTTTAAATTATCATATTGTTTCAACTAATCGTTCTTGATATCAAGAACTAAGAAGATTTAGAAAATAAGAAGAGCTCCACTACTTTTAACGGCACCGCGACAACGGATCAAGTGATATCGACGGGTCAAGAATTCAAGAATTAATATTTTTATTTTACTAATTATCATACCTGCTTGATAGATGTTCCTTCGGCCCAAGCTGACTGCGAATCATATTTGACGATGCAAAACGGATAAGCCAGCTACATTTATATATTGATATCAAGAATTAAGAAGAACGAAAAATTAAAAAGGGCTCCGCTTCTTTAGGGAGCATCACGAAAGGGTCAAGTGATATTGATGAACTGAAACTACAATAAAGCTTCTTAGAGTTAGATTCCTTAGCTTGAACACTACGACTGTGAAATGTACGGTAGAGCAAAGGTCGTCTCTAAAAACGGCCGACGTTCGTGCACACTACTAGGGGATACTTCGAAAGGAAGGGGGGGGGGGGGGGATATTCAACTGCGTTATATTTGACAGTGCAAAACGAGTACGTCAGCTGAGTTTTATTAGTGCTATATATCGGCCCTTTTTGGCAAGGGTCCTCTTCGGATCAAGGCCGGTCAAGATGGAAAAAGAACTTGTGGAAAACCCAGTTATTATGAAATGGCACTTAATGTGGTCACTGAACCTTCAGCCTTGAACCTAGGAAATTCGAACAAATCCGCAACTATTCATGCTGAGCGGGGGTGGGGGAATAGGAGTCTCGACCCAAAAGCTGCATCTAGCAACAATGCAGCAACCGTTCACGCATTTTGTCTAACAGCTCTTAACAATAATGCTTTTATTTCCTTAATAGCGCATTTACAACTGGCTAGCTACGGTTCGTCAACAAAAAACATTGATCACTAGACGTAGGCTACAGTTGTTATAAACTTCTCTACACATTTTACTACTTCATTTTTATGGTACTTGCTTTATGGCCACTGTTCCCAAGTTAACAAAAGAAGTGCTAGGACGATGAAACTTGACAGGCATATTAGGGACCAGACCAAACTAACTTGGAAGTAGTTATTTCCCCGATTCTACCACCGTGGGGGGAGTGGAGGGAGAGGGAATCCGGTATATTGACGTATGTATAACTTTTGAAAAGGGGAATCTGATCTTAATGAAGCTTGATATTTGGAAAAACCTAGTGTCTCAGATGTCACACTTCAAGTCCGGCACGGATCCGGTGACTTGGCTGGAGTTGGAGGGGGCAATAGAAAACCGGGTGACATGTTCAGAGTGGGCGGATCGGGATGAAACTTGGTGGGAAGAACAAGCACGAGCCCTAGATATAGAGTTGACAAGACCGGGCGAATCTGTGCACTGTTGAGGGAGCTGGAGGGAGGGTTCTGAAATTCTGATCCCCAGTAAGAAGCTTACACATGTGCAACGACGATGAAACTTGGCAGGCATATCACAGACTCGACTATGTTAACTTAAGAACAGTCGTCTCTCCGATTTAAACATCGTGAGAGGGGGTGGGGAGAATCCGGAATCTGAGTATGTCCAACTGGGTGATCGGATCTTAATGAAACCTGATATTCGGAAAGAAGTCAAGTCTCAGATGTCCCATTTCAAGTGCGGAAAGGATCCGATCGATGTGCGGGGAGTTGGGGGGGGGGGGGGGGGAGGGACCGGCAATATTGTGACACGCTTAGAGTGTAGCGATTCGGCGCCACATGGTTGGAAGAACAAGCATCAGTGACAGAACCGGCCCGGATTCGGTCACTCTAGGGGGATTTGGAGGGGGGGGGGGGGGGAGGGAATTACAGTGATCGCGATTTAAGGTACTTCCAGATGTGCTAGACGAAATTTGGCTTAAGACTTGACGAGATTGGCTTAGAAATTGTCTCTTCCCAGATCCGACCATCCCCTAAAGTATTCATCTAAACCGCAAAAGTACAAAAAAATACTTTTGACCAAACGATATATAACACGATCCTAAAGGGCCCAGGATCATTCTTATCTCAAGGGTTTTGCTTACAAATGATCACAACAAACCCACGATACTGCAAATTCCTTCTTTCATCATCTTATCCAGCCTAGCTTTGCAAGTGCCATATGAGCTTCTAACTCTTGTTGTTCTACAATTGTGAAACGGAAAAAAAGTAAGGTTGATTTCAGCTGTGCTATTCAGCTGTTCTAACACCAACATCCGACTGTGTCAGCTTTTTCCCAGTCCGTACAAAAAGCGTAATCCCATTTTTTTGGTTACTTTCAATATCTGTAAGAAATTTCGAGTAGTCGAACTGGACAGATTAAAAAGTCCCATCAAATATGACGAACTGGACATGAAATAAACGTTTTCGGACGGTATTTGGCGGTAAAAGATGTAACACTAAAGAATATAATACTACAATAGTAAAGCAAATCTTTCTGGAGGAAGCGGAAAGAGCTTCAGTAGACTGAAACTGCCAAATGAGTGCAGAAGAAGCACTGGACTTACTTGTTTGCCTGGGTTACTGGAACTCCTTCCGAGCCCGGTTTCAAAGCGACCGTCTTAACCTCTCCAAAGACTTCATGTTGTACGTCAAACGTCAAACTGAAGAGATCTTCAAAATCTGCTCCCTCGTACTCGAGCAACGAGATCAAGCTCCTAAAAGAAAACGAAAAATCATAAAAGTATATGCGAAATATTCATGACCTTGACTAGAGCAGCTCGTATCCAGGAAAAAAAGCCAAAAGTGCAGAAAAGACATATATGAGAGGTTAAAGCTTGAAGGAAACGAATATTTTTGTACGTTTCGGGGAGGGGGGGGGGGTGAACCCCCCTAACCTCCGTGGATACGGCCTTGGCCTAGAGACATAGATACAGTTCATCTTCAACCCACCTATCACGAGAACCACAAACTCGATCTTGACAAAGGAACTCCACACCAAAGACCATAACAGTGATAAAGACAGGAACACCTGCTGAAATCGCGTCTGGAAAATCGAGCTGCCCGCTACCTAGCGTTTGGACCTAGTCAAACTGTTAACGATGAAAGTCAAATGAACAAATACAAAATGAACTATATATAAACAAACCAAGAGGATTTGTAAACAATGTGTGGAGTTCGACAATAGTTGCGTTTTGCAGACACCATAGTATCTGTTACCACGGTAACAGGATCTGCAATTAGTCGTTTTTGCAATTAAGGTGGTATCTGATACTACGATTGCTTTGCCAAAACGACAATTGCCGGATTTGCGCTTTCAGAAATCATCCAGAAAGAAATACTGATTTTCACTGACATCTAGAGTGAAAAAACTTCTTTCCCATCATTTTGCAAAAAAACAACAACTACACATCTGTGTTAGTGATGATGAAAGTGAGATTAATATTCAGATTCCACGGTAACTGCAAAAGCGCCATAATTCATATCTTGACAGGAAAACTGCCTTGGCCCTTGAATTCAGGGGACGTTGAAGGAGAGACATTTTGAAGGGAGTGGCAGCAAACGGCAGATAGCTCTATTATAGGCCCACAAAAAGGCCAGCAGCAAAGGGAGTACGACATAATTGACTGCTAACCGGAAATGATCTTTTGTTGCCATCACAATCCGTGCAGCCAACTTTACATGATCCCAAGCTTAGTCCCAACCTTTCCGAAATGAATCCGCCCTCTACCCCACCTTCTGGGTCTGTATGTTATCCCCGTTTCATTCTGTTTTATTTTGATGGGTTGGTTTTCTCATTTTCGCCTTCAGTTTTCAAAAATGTTGCAACCAACCGCCGCATCTGAGAGCGGGAAGGCTGAATAGCCTAGATAGAGGGTACAAGCGCTAACAAGAAAATGGCTGAATCCATGTGGAAAGTGACGGTATCTGTATATCGGAGCCATTTCAGCGTGAAAATATCATTCGATCACAGATCACAATATCTGCGCTTCAAGTACGTTTTAAATATTGGCGACTTTTTCCTTCCAAAAGCTGATAAGCAATATTTCTCGAAATTGAATTACTGACAGATCTGCATTTGTATCCTGCATATATGTAAGGACTGTCAGTCCAACCGGAGCAACGGCTACGTAGATGCAGAGTCTTCTCATTGTTTTTTTTTTTAGGCTTAAAGCTTAGATGCGACTGTAAAATTTGAAAAATGTCGTATAACCTTTTTCGATGTTTATTATTACATATTTTTGTAGAATGCCAAAGTATAAAAAACTGTACGCTAAAGAACCATTCCATTTTCTGGTGAAGTGTTAAATTTTGGTTCTTGAAGATTCCGCTTACTAAATCCTTGCGGTTTTGCATTTAACTTTAATGATCATGACGAGCTCTAACATGGTCTGACTCATCTCAATGGCTGGGCACAACAGGATAGAGGCAACAACAAGAATAGAGGCAAAAACCAGACTGAACGAGTAAATCGAAATCACGAGCCACAAAATCCGTCTGCCTTTCCATTCCTAAAGGAACCCACACTGACACTGATGTCAGACAGACAACCAATTACACCTTCTGGCAACAGATTACGCTATATCTATCTATTAAAGTTTAACTGAACAGCCAAATTATTCGTGTCGTTTAACTGAAACATGACACGTCGTTGCCCCCATTAACTTTCCGCTAAACGATGCCTCTCTAGATATCCGAAGCTGACTGCGAATTACATTTGACAATGCAAAACGAATACGTCACCTACATTTAAAAACAATTAACTGTAGCTGACGTATCCGCAGCTGACGATGCCTCTCTATACCGTGGACCGTCGAGAAAGCATCTGCTGACTTTTTTTTTTATTTATCTTCATGATATTGGAAAAGTCAGCAAATCATTTTTCAGCAATTTTTCGGCTCTTTTCTGGCAATGCTTGTTATTCAAATTCAAATCCACATTATTCATCCAAAAATTTTCGTTCCGAAAAATAGCATAAGAAAGCAATAAAAATTCACTAACATACAAGTACATATATACAAATATATGTTGTCATGTTTCTTTTAGCCTCAGATGCAGCGTTATGAGGAAAGCCGTGGGTCTTGGCAAATGATGGTTTTTCAGGAAAAGAAACGCTGTGTGTCATTAAATGTAAATGGCACAAAGGACAAAGATCTTCTACTTGATGATTTTCTAGGCAGCTCCGACATTCTTTGTCTCCAAGAGCATCTGCTATCCGCCCCCAGTAGCGAAAGTTTGCGCAGATCTCCTGAGCATTTTGTGTTCATCCAGCCGGCAATGAAAACTAGAGGTCGTCCTTCCGGTGGATTGGCCATTTTTCTTCGAGCCAGCGAGTGTTCAGCACCACCCAAACTGTTCCAGTCTGGACGTTACGCTCTTGCCCTTCAGCTGGACAATATTGTTCTTGTTAACATTTATTTACCTTGCGACCGGCGGAACATTGCATCACATAGTTCATTTGCTAAGGCTTGTCAGAAAATCAGAATACTTCTGTCAGACATTTCACGGAAAGGAATGAAATGGGCTCTTGTTGGGGATATCAACACTGATCTTCTGACTTCCTCTGTACGGACTGATTTATTTTTCGATTCTTTACCGGTAGCTCACAGTCTCATTGAGAAATCTCTACCCTTTTCATATATACATAATCGTGGCGCTAATATTTCCAACCTTGATCATTTGATTGTTTCTGAAACATGTCTTATTGACGGTATTGTTGAGGTTGATGAGGAGAAAATTGAGGACAACCATCTGCCTCTGTCTTTCTGTTTGGTTGTCCCTGTTTCTTGAATCAGTTGTCCAAATCCCAAGAAGACCTGGATCCAAAAGCGTAACTGGAATCGTATAGATGCTGTGCTTCACATTTCTACGTTAACTAATCTTCTCTCGCTTTTAAAAGTTCCTTTTCACCTTCTTCAGACTGGTAGAGCAGCTACTACTTCGTCCGTTGATATTAATTGTTATTATAGCGAGCTTGTCCATTGCTTGAAATTGGCAGCCGATACTGCTGTACCGACTGAGAGAATTCGAGTTGGTACAGGGAAACCTATTTGGAAAGTCAGTTCTGAAGTTAAGAAGGCAAAAAACACGTAAAAATTTTGGCTAAAAATTTGGATTGCTTGTGGACGCCCAGGGAATGGTACTGTCTTTAATCTAAAAGCTAAAACAAAGCGTGAATACAAATCTTCACTTAAAAATGCTCGTTTGAATGGCTTAGATGCTCCCAGTGACAAAAAAGCGTGGCAAAAGGTCCTTCGTACAGATAAAGGTTCGGCTGTACCTCCTTCCTGTCCTTCGTACAGATAAAGGTTCAGCTGTACCTCCTTCCACGCTAACGATGGCTGACTGGACCAGCCACTACAGTGGTCTATTCAGTGGTTGCAAAAACCAGATTCAGCAGCACTTTGAAAATTTACTTCTTAAATACCTACCAAGGAAGATATTTCAATCTTCTGTTCTTCCCGTTACTTGTTCTTCCATCGAAATTGCTTTCCGAAAATTAAGAAGAACTGCTTCTACAGATTCTGATGGCCTTAGTGCCGATTTTTTTCAAAATTGAGTGTCCAGCTTTAACACAACACCTTCAGCTGCTATTTCAAATTTGTTTATGCCAGGGTTTGGTTCCGAATAGTTTCCTCTTGGGTACTATAACATCGGTGATTAAGCGAGGGAAAGACGCGGACCTTTGCAAAAGCTATCGGCCAATTACAGTTTCTTGTCCCATAAGCAAAATCCTGGAATACGTCCTTCTTCCAGAAACAGTTGAAAAATGTCGCTTTGGTTCAATGCAGTTTGGATTCCGTTCGAGCGCCAGTTGTGCGCACGCTCATCACATATTGACAAAAATGATGAAACAGGCTACCCGCGACAAGTCTGCTATACATATATGTTCTATAGATATAGCTGGTGCTTTTGACAATATAACGCACTCTCAGGCCCTATTTTCTCTCATTACTTCTGGCGTGAATCTGTCTGTTGTCTATCTGTTAAAATTTTGGTATGGTCATTCTTCAGTAAGGTTCAAATGGCAAGGTAGCTTGTCAGAGATTAGTCCAGTCCGAACTGGTGTTCGTCAAGGGGGAGTCTTATCTCCCTACATCTTCAAATCGGCCATATCTTCTTGTCTTGATTCTTTGCATCCTGCTTACTTTTATAAAGACCACGCCTTCAGCTACATAGCTTACGCGGACGACTTGCTCTTAGTAAGCCGTACCCGATCCACACTCACCAAAAATGTCTGTAAGCTGTCGTCGGAACTTCTCAAAATCGGTCTTGAAGTTAACCTCTCAAAATGTGAGTATCTGCATTTCAACCCTTCGTCTAATCGTTTGAATGCTAAAGCTTCTATCTCTCTTTGATCGTTCGTCGTCAGATCAACAGAATCTCTACGATGGCTTGGTATAACATTCAAATCCTCGTTGTCAAAATTTTGCTCTTCGGTTGTTCAAGAAGTTTCTAGATCAATCCGTACCGCCTATGGGCGCATCATCCCCAACCGGGGGCGCTATAATCGTAAAGCTTTGGGAAAATTGTGCGGCACCTTCTGAACTCCTTCTATACTATTTCGTTCTGGTGTCACTCATGTTCTGCGAAAGAAGGAGATAAAAAAGATGAGATCATGTTATTTTAAATATGCAAAGCACCTGCTCCACTTGTCAAAATTATGCCATAACCATACTTTGAAGGAGAAGTTCAAAGTTCAAGATGCAAGTGTTACCCTTTTGGATGTTTCTTCGTCGCTATCATAAATCATCGACAACAGAACCCAACCAGCGCACGACCTTCTACACTGCTTCCTGGCCGACGATTGAAATTAAGTGTATTTTTGTGTATATTTATGTGTTTTATTTACTTTC
Source organism: Branchinecta lynchi (assembly GCA_023053575.1). NCBI lineage: Eukaryota > Metazoa > Arthropoda > Branchiopoda > Anostraca > Branchinectidae > Branchinecta > Branchinecta lynchi. The sequence continues at coordinate 26,365,850 of JAKZAP010000001.1, forward strand.
TTCATTTACTCCGCTTTCTGAAAACGGCGGGTTATAAATAAATTACTTATTACTTACTTACAATCAGTCGTGAGCTAACCGTCGTCGAGCGAACATCTCGATCCGAGTTAAGTTTGCAAAGAAACCGTTGGATAATAATTTGACCGTTGGAATCACCACTTGGTCAAAGCGACCGTTGAAATTGATAATAGCCGCCAAGCGGAAGAAACCGGTGTGTGGCGATTGTGTCCAGAATTCAGCAGGAACCACGATTTCCTGCAGTTCCTGTAATGCATATTTTCACCCGAAATGCGCTGGAATCAGCCATGCAGCTAGGAAGAAGAACAACACTAAGAACTGTAAAGCATGCCCAGCCCATTCGTCGCAAAGTGTACACAGCGATAGACTAAAAGGAACCGATGAAGTCACCGTACAGGGCAAGAAATACTTTTGCCCTGAATGCAACAGAAAATGCAGCTATGGGACTTTTTCCTGCATCCAGTGCAACAACTGGTTCCACCCTCATTGAGCAGAAATCACCCTAGCCGAGCGGAAGAAGAATGATCAGTGGATCTGCAAAGTCTGCACTCACAGAGCAACCTCCACCACAGATGGCACAGTGCAAAATATCTCTCAGCCGACGATAGCAAGAAACGCCCCATTCAATACTCACAGCGGAGGATCAGACGTACCAGAAACTGACATTGTTGCTACTTTACAATCCCGAATTGAGAAACTGAACAAACTGAGAGGATGATAACAGCTTTAGAAGGAAAGGTACGCATGCTCGAAGATGATTCTGCTGATTTACCGGACAGTATATCACAACTTGTGATTACTCTAGATGACGAGACGATAAATCCGCAGTCAACTTCTTTGGCTAGCAGAGGGAGTGAGGACAAAGAAGACCCCCCTCCTACAGGCTCAGATCAACGAGCCGAGATCAACCAGCAGAAAACGTACACACATGACCCTAGGAGAATCCAGGCATGTATACACTTTCTCCAAAACAGATGCAGGAAAGACAATTGCAGGTTACGCCACATCTGTCCCCAGTTTATCTCAGGCAACTGCGAAAAGCAGCTATGCAATGCCCCCCACAAGCCCATTTGTCCGAAGTACTCACACGGACTGTGCTTCAATCCTAGCTGCTCTGATATTCATCCCAACAAAATAGTTAACCGGACACTTGCTCGTCTTGCCAACCAGCGAAATTAAAAAAAAAATGTGGGGAGTCCACCACTACCATCATCCGCCGAGTCCATTAGTTCAGGCACAAGACAACACACACTGGAACCAGGAACCAAGGGCAACTTTGCAGCTTCATACCATCGAAGAGCTTCATACCAGCGGGGACATAGGAACTGAGAGTATTTGGCTTCGATCCCGTGGATCTGGAGACAACATAGTCAATTTTGGTGTTGTTTATCGTAGTCCAAATAGTTTGCTTGAAAATAATTCTAAAATTCTGAATGAATTTCGAAGTTACATAGAAGAAAGAAAAGGGTCATCTGTTGTTGTGGGAGACTTCAACTTTCCGAACATTAACTGGAACTTTACTTATACACAAGAGATTTCGCTAACAAGCGGCCCAGTTAAAGAATTCATGTCATTTGATAACGAAAACTGTCTTGAGCAGTTAGTAACCGTACCGACTAGACAGAGAGGCCAAGACCGACCAAGCCTCTTAGACCTAGTACTGACAGATGACCCTGACATAACTGATAATCTTCGCGTAACAGCTCCTGTAGGGAAGTCTGACCATTCGTGCATCATGTTCAATTTAGCCTAATTGTCCAAAGAGTACGAGTCCTAGAAAACCAAGGCTGGATTACTACAGAGGAAATTATGTTGGTTTGCGGGACGCGTTGATGGATACTGATTGGGATGCTGAGTTTCTTGAGTCTTCGACTGTCGATGAAATGTACACAGCATTTGTCTCTAGACTTACCTCTCTTGTGCACTCTTTTGTTCCAGTTGCCCAGCATAAAAACCGACCTCGTGTTAGCCGCCCAACTCTGCTTCTTATAAAAGAAAAGCAGCAAGCTTGGAGGCAATTACAAGCAAACCCAGACGCCGATAACTTAAAGAAGAGTTACAGACGAATTTCAAACAAAGTTCGTAAGGCAACACGTGTACAGGCCAATGAAAGAGAAAAGAAAGTGGCAATGTCTTCAAAATCTAATCCAAAAGCTTTTTGGAAATATGTGAACTCCAAGAGAAAGGTAATAGCAAACGCAAGCAAGATGAAGGACCCTTCAACCGTAAATACTGACCAGGATCCAGTTGCTGTGCTGACATTTTAAATCACCATTTTTCTACTGTATACTGACGAAGACCCATCTACTCTACCTGATACTGATGACTCCCAGGAAGATTTTCCAGACCTCATAATTGACCCTGCGCTAGTTTGCAAAAAGCTAAAGGAATTGGACCCAAACAAGTCTGAGGGCCCAGATGGTTTACACCCAAGAATTTTGAAAGAGACTGCTGAGCTTATCGCTGAACCTTTGACTGTGATTTTTAGGAAGAGCTTGTCATCTGACCAATTGCCAAAGCTTTGGAAGCAAGCTGTCGTTACCCCAGTGTTTAAAGTTGGTGCTTCGAAAGAAGATACAAACAACTATCGGCCAATTGTTGCGTAACATCCAAAACTTTGAAAGAATCGCCTCTGATCACCTTCTCTTTCACCTAATGGATAGGAAGCTTATAACAAAGAAGCAGTTTGGATTTATCAAAGTATGGTCCACCGAATCCCAGTTATTACTGACAACCGAACAGTGGAGGAAGTACATCGACTCTGGATTCCAAGTAGATGTCCTTTACCTTGACCTTCGAAAAGCCTTCGACAAAGTTCCCCATAAGAGACTCTTGGTGAAACTCGAGAAGCTAGGCATAGGTGGGAGCTTGAATAGATGGATTTCGGTAGTCAAAGTAAACGGGCAGCTAAGTAATTCTTCCGTCTCTGTAACAAGTGGAGTGCCCCAGGGTAGGGTATTGGGACCATTACTATTCAATATCTATATTAATGACTTAGTGTCCGACATTGATTCTGATAACAGAGTCATCAGGAGTTCCCAAGATTCACAGATACTCCAAAATGATCTTCACAAAATTGAACTTTGGACGCATGTGTGGCTGATGGAAGTCAACGTCGAAAAAAGTCACCATCTTCGCCTGGGACCCTCTCACTTCAAAACTTTCTATACTTTCAACAGCCAAACGATACCCGAATGCATGATCCAACTGGATCTAGGGATCCTGATCGATGGGGATCTGCGTTTCTCGCAACATTACAACCTTACCATGAAAAAGTGTAATAGAATCCTTGGTTTAATTCGAAGAAACTTTACTTTTAAGCAGGATGGTTTTTTCTCACTTCTTTTCTAGTCGATGGTTCGCTCGATCATTGAATATGGCCACACCACAGTGAGGCCATATTACAATTGTGACATTGAGGCTTATGAAAAAATCCAACGGAGAGCTACGAAGTTCGTACCAGATCTGCGCGATCTCCCCTTCCAAGGCAGATTAGCCAAGTTGTGCCTTCCCTCCATTGCATACAGATTTTTTAGAGGAGACCTGATTGAAACATTCAAATTAATCAATGGAAGTTATGACAATTTTGAAGTGACTGATTTAGTAAGATTCAGCATTAACCGTCATCATCGGGGGCACGCGTACAAGCTTATAAAGTCAAGATTCCACAAGGACGTTTATAAGTGGGTTTTGGCAACAGAATTGTTGATCCTTGGAACAGCCTTACCGAAGATGAGGTTAATGCTGAATCGATCAATAGTTTTAAGTGCATTGTTGATGAGATTTTTAACTCTGATCAGTTCGACTACTCAAAATTTCTTAGAGTTATTTAGAGGCGAAAGCCTTTTCTCTTCCTTTGTATTACTATCAAAAATGAAGTATTCACAGTTGCTCTCAAAGTTAATCCAACAAGTCCGACAGACAAAATTCATTCGATGACAATCGATTATGTGAATAGCGGAAGATCGAAATAGCATATTCTCGTCGGATCTCCACGCATATTTAAGTTACCCACCGAACAAGATAGAAATGCACAGCTCAGCTTACCTATGCATCTGCGGGGAGAGATCGGCGACATCGGCTATGCTAACAGACTCGCACAAGAGCTTCTTATACAGAACAAGAGGGAAAGGTAGATTGATGATTGTGAAGTTGTAAATGGCAAGTCCACAGAGGAGCCCTGAAATAAACTGCGGTCAAGTCTTTAAAGCATCAACAGAAAATTAGTTCTCACACAATCCTGAGACTTTTTATCCTTTCAGCTTCTTGCACACGGTGGGTAGTGGCACCCGGCTCCTTGCTCCTACTTTCACATGGAGGTTGAATAGGCTCAAAACAGGGAGAGAGATATTCTAAAGTTTTTATTGTTTTTGGGATCCCAAAACGTAAGTGGAGGGATACCTATGACATCGCAAAAGTTGTCCGTCTGTCTGTCCGTCTGTCCGCACGATAACTCTCGAAGGGATTGAGATATTTTTATGAAACTTGGTCGGAGGATCCCTCGGGTCAAAGTACAGGTCAAGTTCGAAGATGGGCTCTGTAGCCCTATATTGAGGGTGGGGTTTCAAATTAAGGGACAACATAAATATTTTTTGAAAGCTATTAAGATAGTCGATTGTGGGGTAAGAAGACATGCTGAGCGCGATGGTGAAAACCATTTTTTTTTATCGGACAAGTAGTTCGTCCGGAATCCGGCAAAAACCGGAAAGTTTGTTAAAAGTAAAAGTTTCATTTGAAGTTGATTAAATGTTTGATTTAGGGGTAAGAAAACATGCTGACCACGATGGTGAAACCATTTTCTCGCTGGACATGTAGTTCGTCCGGAATCCGGGAAAACCGGAAAGTTGATTAAAAGAAAAAGTTTCAATTGAAGTTGATTATATGTTTGATTTAGGTGTAAGAAGACATGCTGAGCATGATGGTGAAAATCATTTTCTCGCCCGGCAAGTAGTTCGTCTGGAATCCGGGAAAAACCGGAAAGTTTGTTAAAAGTAAAAGTTTTATTTGAAGTTGATGAAATGTTTAATTTAGGGGTAAGAAGACATGCTGAACACGATGATGAAAACCATTTTCTCGCTGGACAAGTAGTTCGTCTGGAATCCGGCAGAACACGGAAAGTTGGTGAGAAGTAAAAGTTTCAGTTGAAGTTGATTAAATGTTAGAATTAGGGGTAAGAAGACATGCTGAACACGATGGTAACAAGTATTTTCTCGCCGGACAACTAGTTCGTCTGGATTCCGGCCAAAACCGGAAAATATTTTAAAAGCAAAAGTTTTATCTAAAGTTGATTAGATTATAGATTTAGGGGTAAGAAGAGACGCCGAGTTTGTATATGACAATCATTTTTACCCGGATATATAGTTAGTCCGGAATCCTGTTGTACCTGCATTTTTTTTTAAGTCACAGTTTAATTAGATGTTCTTTATAGGGATACGGAGATACGCTGGATTCGTTACTGAAAATCTTTTTTTGCTGGACTAGCAGTTCGCTCGGAATTCGGGCGAAACCGCAAATTTGGCAGAAGTAAAGCAGGAAGTTTCGGTCAGTGTGGTCAAAATAGATATGGCTTATAGAGGTATAGATAGATAGATAGATAGAATCTCTGAACTCGGTTTTCTCCGATGATTAGCTTAGCGAAGACTGAATCTGGCGAAGACAAGACCCAATTGGCCATATTCCTGTTCAGCGCTTCCAAGCGGACTAGTTTCTGTTAATCCCCCCCCCATGCTTTGGTAAAATAGATCCACAGGTTAGTAAGTGGAAAACCTGTCATCTGTGTCCCAGGTAATGCTTTTGCATATGTTTCAGCAGCAGAAAATGAAAGTGACCCACTACCCTATGGATTCGACTTTTTACTATGTCTGACCAACACATGTTGGTCAGACGCTGTGGATTTATTTTGCCATGTCTGATCCAAGTGCTGACGGTGAGGCATAGGGGGGTTAACCGAAACTAGTCCGGTTGGAAGAGCTGAATAGGAATTTGTCCAATTGTCTGGATCAAATCTTAAATTTTTGGGATCCCATCGACACCTTTGGTCTTGTTCTATTTGTGTAGTTAAGAAAAAAAAAGGGGCTGCGTCCATAGAGAATTCCACAGCAAGATTTGTGCATATATACCTTTAGGTCTTCGTTTTGTTAGAAACAAAAAATAGTTATAGTATAAAGCCGTGAGCAACCTGCCTTGGTTCGGTCTTTGGACAGAGATTGAGTTAAGTTCAAGGTGAAAAAAACAACAACAGACAAACAGATTGCTTTTCTACCATAATCTATTTTGTTCTTAAGGCCCAATGAAAACAAGTTGTTAGTTGAAACTCCACCCCAGTCAGTTCTGAACTCTTCCAAGACCGAGTTTACTTCTAGTTTTTTTTTTCCCTTTCCCATCACAGGGCAATGACTACCATGAGGAGTTGGTTCCTCTTATAAGTACTTGTAATATGTTCTTTGGAATGAAACATCCATCCAACATCTATCCAATCCAACTTATAATTAGCCTGAGGGCAGATTGTTTACCGGTAGGACTAAGAAGGAAATATTTGGGTAAGGTTAGAGTGCTCCGTGGTCCTTACTTCTGTCCGATGTGTGGTAAAATTAATGAATGTATATTCCATTTAATGTGTGAGTGTCAGGAGTTAAAAGACCTGAGGAAGGAAATATTTGGGGAAATGATTTGGGGGGAGGAAAGGTTTAAACAAATTTTGAAAAGTAGAAGTTTTAGAGATATAAGAAATTTGGGAAGATTCCTAAAGGTAGCCATGATTCACAGGGACAGTTTTTTGTAAATAGTGGTTGCGGATATGGTTTCGTTTTTGTGTTGTTTTTTGTTTCCATGGCCCTTTGTGCTTTTCCGGAAATAAATCTTATCTATCTACCCCCACCAAATACGATTTGCAGTAAGCTTTGGCTGACGGAATACTTGCTATTTTAACAACATCATGGGCCCTTACAGAGGACCAATGGAAAGAAATTATGGAACTAACCGACTAGGAGGTAAGTCGAATCATGCTCAAGGGCAAACTCAGAAAACCAGACACTTCTCGTTTCTTCATACTCCTTGAACATTCCATACTTGGGGTCCAAAATTTCACGAAGAATCAAAATGAAGAACTCCTTCCGAACTCCTCCAGCGTCCTCGGCTTCTTCGTCTCTGAATTTCACCTAAATCAAAATACAAGAACTGTAAATCTAATATAAGAGCGAACGACAATAAATGGTGTACTATGACACTTTTTTCTGTTAATCTCTAACCTTACTTTTGCACCTAAAATTTCTGATTCTTTGAGAGAGTAAAAAGACGGAACTCCTAGAAATAATACTAACTCAAGATTTAAAATGGGAAGTAAAAGTGACTACCATGGTAAAGCGGGGGAATGCCGAAATTCTCTCCGGCGTTCCCTCGCTTCACCTGATTCCTTTACCTATTACACTATTCCCTTCCATGCGCTCCAGCTTATGTCCAGGGGCGCCACTAGCCTTCTACCGTTTTTTTTTGTGGGTGGGGGGGGGGGTCCAGTTTGTGTCGACGGACTAAACAAATTGCCAACAAAACACGCACTGCCGAAGCGAGCCTGTTGAATGATACCTAGTCAGAATTACTCATCCTGAAGTGAAAGCCTTGAACTTATCGTCATTAATAAACTCTCAGAAAGTAAGACATAACCTTCTTATGCGTATTGGTTACAAATTCTGAATCCCCGGCACCGTCCTTCTAGATTCATTACACAACCTCTTGCCCCGAACTTGCCTAGCAAGAATTATACGAACACACAAACTTCGTACACCGCCATTTCGTCATAGCAATACTTAAGATAACATGATACCCGTTTTATTTTAATACCCACGTCGTATCTTTTTTATTTTTGTGCATTATTACTTTTTAGACTAAGATTCCTCTTTCACTCGGTGACATTAATTATATCTCGAGACCTGCTCGAGACTCATTAACGTCACCTACTCTTTCCAGAACGAATAAGTGTACTAACGATCAATGTTCAACCTCAATTCCTTTTCAACTATTTAAATAACTCTTTTTACTTCAAATAGTCAATGATAAATTTTGCTTAATCATTTTTATTAAAAATTCTAATTTTAGTAATTCTATTCATTTTTTGTTTCTGTCCTTTAAAACGCAAAACTATCACAGCCAGAGATACAAATTCCACTCTTAACCAGAATAATCATTTTTATTAAAAATTCTAATTTTAGTAATTCTATTCATTTTTTGTTTCTGTCCTTTAAAACGCAAAATTATCACAGCCAGAGATATAAATTCCACTCTAAGTATTATTTATTAGTATTATTTATAAAACAAGAGCTATGAGCTCATATGGCACTTGTACGAGTAGGCTGTACAAGAAAGTAGATGAGAACGTCACAAAATACACCCGCCATCCAAAAATGCGGTTCGGAAATAGAAATAGGATATTTAGTTTCACTCATTTCTGAGCAGTTCCGGCATCGTCTCGATTGTCTGTAGCAAATGCAGATGACTGTTCAAACTTTCATCCCAATAAATCCATTTGTTTGATCCCTAGTACTCACTCTATCTCCACCTACCGTGGCCGAATCTGGTTCGGAATAAAAAAAATCGACCACCTAAAGCATCTTCTTTTATACCAGCTATCAAGTTTCACTCGAATCTGAGCATTTTTGGAAAGTTCCGGTACCCCCCCCCCCCTCCCACCAACGTTGTCGGAGCCGGTTCGGGCCCAATCTCTTAATTCCCTTTTCCTGTCCATCAAGTTTTACTGAAATTGGAGCATAGCCTATCTGCAAGTTTCCAGTACCCCCCCCCTACCTTGGCCGAATCTGGCCCGGACGCCAAATAACAAATCTAGGCCGCATAGACTCGGCACTGTCGAATTTGCATCTCATTCGGTCCATCCGTTTGGTTTTTGTGCATGTCAAAAGTCCCCCCACCCCCAATTCCCCTAATCGTGGTCGCATATGGTTCGAACACATGTTTTACATGTCGAGGCCATCGATTCTTATCACCCATGAAGTTCACTCGAATCAGACTACTCGTTCGCAATTTATAGAAGTCAATTTCCATATTTCTCTTCTCTTGCTCCCCGAAAAATGCTCGGATCTAGGAACGGAAGTTTCCGGGGGTATGTTGTGTCAGGTTCTTAAGTCTAGATAATTCGGGTCGCTAATATGCCTGCAAAGTTTCGTTGTCGTTTTACATCTGGAACTATTCTAACTCACGACTACCGGAATTCCAGGAAACCCCCTCCAACTCCCCCCACAGTGCCCCGAAACCATCTGGCTCCGTCAATTTCATCTAGGCCTAATGCTTGTTCCATCCATTAAGTTTCGTCCCAATCCCTCTGCTTTTATAGTTTCTTGAGTTTTCCCCCCCCCCCCATCCCCACAGGTATCGGACCCGACCCGGACGTGACACTGAACGTCCGAGGCGATAGCTCACCAGACAAGTTTCATTCAAATCCGATCACCCGTTCAAAAGTTATGCACGCCACTAGATTCCGGACCCCCCATCCACCCACTACCCCCCACGATGGTCGGGTCGTGGAAACGGCTGTTCTCAAGTCAATCTGTTCGGATCCCTGACATACCTGCCAAGTTTCATCGCCCTAGGACATCAGGAAGTATGCCGAACTCGCGGGATCGCTAGAAATCCGGACCCCCACCCCAACTCCCCCACAGTGCCCTGATCCGGTCCGGTTATGTCAATGACGTTTCTAGGACCTGTTCTTGTTTTTCCCACCAAGTTTCATCCCGATCCCTCCACTCTAAGCGTTTCTCAAAATTTCCGGTTCCCTCCTCCAACTCCCCCCAGTGTCATCGGGTCCGGCCCGGATTTAAAGTGAGATGTCTGAGACACGAGGTCATCCTAAATATCAACTTTCATCAAGATCCGATCACCCGTTCGCAAGCTAAAAATACCTCAAATTTTGGCTTCACCCTCCCTCCACTTCCCCCCCCCCTAGATGGTCGAATCGGGGAATTGACGATTTCCTATTTAATCTGGTCGGGTCCCAGACATGCCTGTCAATTTCCATCGTCCCAGCACATCAGGAAGCACGGAATTCGCGGGGTCACTACCAATTCGGACTTCTCCCCCCCCCAACTCCCCCAAAGTGAGCGGATCCGTTCCGGTTATATCAGTCACGTATCTATGACTTTTGCTTGTACTTTCCACCAAGTTTCATCCAGATCCCTCCACTCTAAGTGTTTTCCAAGATTTCCGGTTTCCCCCTCCAACTCCCCCCAATGTCACCGGATCCGGTCTGGATTTAAAATGGAGGGTCTGAGACACGAGATCCTTCCATATAGCAAGTTTCATTAAGATCCGATCACCCGTTCGTAAGCTAAAAATATCTAACTTTTCCTATTTTTTCCGGATTCCCCCTCCCTCCACTCCCCTCCAGATGGTCGGATCGGGGAAGCGACCATTTCTAATTTAATCTGGTCCAGTTCCTGATTTGCCTGCCAAGTTTCATCGTCCTAGCTTATCGGTGATTGTTCCTCGCCTTATGGAACGGGTTATTGGTACTAGTAATTCTATTATTCCTAACAGGCCTTTGATTGATTCGTCTAGTATATTAAGGTTTAAGAATAAGTTGGAGTCTGTTAATTTTGATTGTTTAAGTCAAGAAGCTGATGTTAATCGGAAGTTCGAAGTTTGGTATTCTAAATTAAAGACTTTGTTGTTAGAATGCTGTTCATCTGTGGCTGCGCAGGCAAAGAAGCTGATACCAAAGAAGCCTTGGATATCGAAAAGTCTTGTTGCGTGTATTATTAGAAGACGACATTTGTATAAATTGTCAGTTCGTAGTAGTGATTCAAGTCTGAAGGAATCGTACAGGGCTTATAATAATACATTAAATTGTGTTCTTAGGCGAACTAGGCAGGAATATTATAAGAAGAAGTTTAAGGAAAGTGAGGGAAACCCTAGTAAGACTTGGAAAGTAATTAAGTCGGTGGTTAGTCCGAAGTCTCGCCCTGTGTGTCCAGATAATATAGGCCGAGGGGAGGACGCTTCTAACAGAATGTGTGATCATTTTGCAAACATAGGACAACGCATTTCTTCAGCGATAGTTACGCGTAGTGATGATGGATCGTTTCATCAATTTTTGCCGGAAGAGAGTGACGTTTCAGCGTACCTGCAACCAGTGACGATGTTGGAGCTATCTGAATGCATAAAGGGTATGAAAAATGGAGCATGTGGAGGAGATTTTATTTCGTTGAAAGTTTTGAAATCAGTGCTGCCAGTTATTTCTTGTCATTTTCTTAGTTTAATTAACGATTGTTTGAAATCTGGTATTTTTCCAGATTGTTTAAAATGTGCGAGCGTGATTCCGCTGTTTAAAGGAGGTGATAAGAATTCGTTTGGTGATTATAGGCCGATTTCGCTTTTACCGGTAATTTCCAGGGTATTTGAAAAGCTTATTAACAATAGAATTGTGAATTTTCTGGAAGATAGAAAGTTTTTTAATTCTCATCAGTTTGGTTTCAGAAAGAATCGTTCGACGGAGCAGGCTGTATTAATACTTACGACTTTTGTTAATGATGCTTTAGATAAAGGTATGAAGGTTGCATCTGTTTTCTTAGATATTGTTAAAGCGTTTGATTCTGTTGATCATGATATTTTAATTCAGAAATTATTTAATTGTGGCATTCGAGGTATTTTTCTTGATTTAGTTAAGTCATTTTTACTTAACCGTTCCCAGCATGTGGTATTGAATGGAATTGCTTCAGATGTATTTCAAGTAAGGAAAGGTGTTCCACAAGGGTCAGTTTTGGGTCCATTGTTGTTCTTAGTTTACATAAATGATCTTTGTCGTGTATCCAGTCTTATATCGTCGACAAATACTTGTGTTAGTGATGATGTTAAAGCGATTTTGCCGTGTTTCGCTGACGATTCGCATTTGACTGTAGCTGCTAGCAGAGGCGTTACTAGCCAAAATGTTTGGGGGGGGGACGAGGAATTTACCGACTGGCTGAAAACTTTACCGACTTTTTCTGCAGAAAAAACGACTGTTTTCAACAATAAAAATGACATTATTGAAAAAAAATCGACTGATTTTCAGAAACATCTACTTATTTTCATAAAAACCGACTATTTTGACGAAAAATCGACCAATTTTCAGAAAAACCGACTATCGCCGGTGAAAAAAATCAACTGTTTTGACGAAAAATCGCGGCGCTTCGCACCGACTCGGTTATTTTTACCGACTGGCCGACGGCATTGGGGGGGGGGCGTCCCCCCCCTCCCCCCCCCAGTCGTGACGCCCCTGGCTGCTAGGACCGAAAATGAACTATTAGAAGTTACGGCACAAAATATGCAATACATTGAAAAGTGGATGAGAGTTAACAAGTTGAAATTGAACCATACGAAATCTTGTTTTGTAATATATGGTAGAAGTTCGAATTATTATCCTTGGATAATTGATATAAAAGTTGGTGGTCAAACAATTAAACGTAGTGCAAGTACTCGTTACCTTGGAGTTATTATTGATGAATGTTTAAGTTTCAAAAATCATATTGCATGTATTAGTAGTAAATTAGCCAGGAATGTTGGAATTATTAGAAAACTTAAACATATTTTCCCTCAGAATATATTAAGAATGTTATATTTTTCAATGGTGCATCCGTATCTGTTATATTGTTGTCTGGCATGGACAAAAACTTTTGTAAGCCACCTTACTCCTTTACGTGTGATACAGAATATGGCAATAAGAGTATTGTCCGGTGATGGTCGAAATATTTCCGTAAGACACCGTTATCAGGAGCTTCACATTTTACCTTTTGCGGGAATTTGTAAGTTTTATGACGCTTTATTTATGTACAAACATTACAATGAAGTTTTACCCCAGTGCTTTTCTCAGTATTTTTCCCGTGCGTCATCTTTTCACGAACATGGAACTCGTAGTTCGCAGCTCATCCGTAGGCCGGTTGTAGTAACTAGTAGATCGAGATTTAGCATTAGACATGTTGGGCCTTTAGTATGGGAAGGTTTGTCGACAGAGTTAAGGTCATGTAGTGTTTTACTAGATTTTCGTAGCATGTTAAAGGTTCATTGTTTTGCTGTATATGAATTTGATGCGTTATTCTCAGCCGTTTAAGTTGTGTTTTATCATTAAGTTTTTGTTTTGGATAGTTAGTGGTGATTCTGGTTGAAAATGAGTTTGTTTTTGGTTGATTTTCTGGTTGGGCGTCCCAGACCGCGTAAGTCAAGCTCCTTTATTTCTTTCTTTCCCTTTTTTCCTTTGTTTTTGTCGAAGTTTTGTTTTTATTAATGTTTTGTTTTGAGGGTAATTAGTCCCTTACAGGTTCGCCTCTGGGCATTGAAGATTCCATTTTTTTTTAATAAACCCTTCGTTCATTCATTCATCTGGAAGTGCCCGAACTAGCAAAACCGGGACCGACAGACCGACTGACGGACACAAATTACAATCGCTATATGGCACTTGAGTAAGCTCAAGTGCCATAAAAAAAGAAGAGAGACTTTACCAGCCAAAAAAGATGTATTGGAAGTTCCTCTAGGTAGCTTTTAAACATCAGACACATTTCTTTTGATGGAAAAGCTGTGTGTAAAATATACATAAAGAGTTGAGAGTACATAAAAACTGTTAAAGGACCTGTCTTACCTATAATACTACCGCAACTTACTTCCATAATCACTCCACATATTTCTAAACCCAGAGATCCCAATTTCGTACGGTACATTCTAACTACTCTAACAAAACCACGCTGATTTTCTCACCTGCCGTGTTGCTACCTTCGATGTGTATCATGCTGTCGACGGTTGTCTGCGAGAAGTTTTTCCATCAGAAAAACCGGTTATGTAAATTGTTTCCCTGTTTTCGCTATACGTCAACGGGTCTCGGGAAAGGCTTAAAACAGCCAAAGCGGGGTTACTTGTTGAAAGCACAGCCTAGTTTTAAAGTATACAAATATATTGAAATACTGAAAGTTGAGAGTAAATAGTGCGAGGGATCCTTTAAGATTGTGTTAGTGTGTATGTACGTATGTAAGTAAGATTGTACCGTTTTTGTTGCATGATGGATATTCCTTCAGCCGAAGCTGCCTGCGAATCTTATTTGACAATGGAAAACGGATACGTAGTTTTATTTTAAAATGAATCTACCTCAAATATTTTGAAGCTGTGGATCCAGGCTAGAGCTAATTCCCTCCCCCTGTTGGGTGGATTTAGAGTTTTTGATAGGCATAGGACTGGTCCAGATGTCAGGTATAATTGCCAACTTCGCAAAGCAGGGGTAAAGGAAAATATGGACCACTTTCTCAATCGATGCCAGGAGCTTTCGGAGTTAAGGGGATCTTATTTTAAGGGGAGTATTTTGCTTCTTCCGGGTATCCTGAATAGCACTTCGGAAAGGGTTATAAAAAAGGTGTGCAAATTTATCGACGGAGCGCTGAAGCTAAGAGCGATTAAGCTTAGTCGTGAGGCTTCATAGCCGTAGGACAATATTGTTGTTGTCTTTCTTTTGTAATGTGTAGTGTTGTTGTCTTATCTATATGGCCCCTGGGCTTTTAAATATCCTTATTATTATTATTATTATCATCCGCTTTCCATTGTCAAATATGTAGCATGACGACCTGATGGCTCTAATGTGCAAATATATCATTCATTCAAATATATCATACCATATCACAGATCACAGGATACCCATGATGAACATTACCTTCAGTGGCTTCTTGAGATCTTTGGTCGTCACCTGGCAAAGCTGGTTGATAGTGTCACCGACAATGTTGTCTCGGGAGACGACTAGATTCAAAAACTGGAGTTGGTTTGCAATCTCTCTGGGAAGGAATGGCAGAAATCCGATGCCCTCGTTGGCTGCACTTTGCATCTGGAATGTTTCAGACGAATTTATCTCCAGTGTTGGGTTATACTTCAAGTACAAAATGAAGTGCTTGAGTTTTCTTGAGTAAAACTTTTCTGAAGTATACTTAAAGTTTAAAGCGGACCACACAAAATAGACTTTCTATGAATGTTCAAAACCACAAAAAAAAGTCAAACAATGAGCAAATTAAAAAAAAAACCGACCAAATTTCCACAGAAATAATTCGATCTGGACTAAATCTCCGCCGATTATCCGGAAAAGCCGTTATGGCACGTAGGGAGGCAAGGATCGAAATAATAATTTCCATCTAATGCTCGAACTGTTTATAACAAATACAAATAAATTAAAAGCCAAGACCAGTGTGCTACGGTACTCCTGAAGACATATAAATAAATCATCAATCTTATGATTCTTTGCTAACGTGGAAAATTTCGTAATCTGGAAAAGAAGACATTCTGCGTGTTTTTTTTCTCGAGCCAAAAGAGCAACCCGGAAATCAAATTCAAATCTAAATAAACTGGCGGCTTGCGATCAGTAAGTAAAATATCGCTGAAGAAGAATTTTAGCTGACGCATATCTGTTGTAAACATTGTGGTTAGGTCTTTAACTGAAAACACAGCTCGTATCTGATATTTTATTACACTGAAATATTTTTACACATCTGACGGATTTTGTATTTTTTCACCCGCGGCTCTAGTAATAACGTTCAGTATGCGCTGCTAGCACTAGAAATTTTTTTGTGGTGATAAGTGTCTTGAAAAAGTTCAAGAAAATTATCACCACAAATAAAAGTTATTCGGGATACCTGGTTTTAGCACAAGCATGTTAAAGTCAATAATCGATTCTTCAGTATATTTTTCGTATTTCGGATCTTTAAAGTTTAACTGAAAAGACATCTTACTTTTAAATCTGACATAGGAATGCACCCAATTATTTTGACCCCTCTGAGGGATTTCACATTTGTCCACCCAGCTCTTAGTAAAACCAGTGAGAATGGGCGCAGTCTGCACGACAACCGAAAATTCACCCTGGCGCAGAGAATCTGAATTTCAACATACGCGACGTAAGCTACAAGGGCTCAAACATAATTTGTCATCTTTCCTCATGAGTTTTAAATTGCTTTATTGATTTTTCGTTTTAAATTCTGACATTTTTAGTTAAAATCTTAATGAAAGTGTTAGTTTTAAAAGTTTCTGTCATTGTTTTGCGGTGTTTGATCTGCATTCGCCATTTCCATGTTGTTATTTTTTTTAGTATAGTTCCGATGGATTAGAGTTTGCTTTAGTGTTTTTTTTTTGCGTATTTACATAATCATTTGTTTTATCATCATCAATTTTGGTGGATCAATAAAACATAATAATAATAATAATAATGCATTTCCACATGCCGAAAGACGTTCGACTCGGAAAAGTCAAGGCTGAAGAAACGGAGGAAATGATGTTCAGATATGTCTCGCAAGGAATCTCTAATTTTTAGTTTATTTTTCAGCAATGGCTTACCTTTTGGTTGTTTTACATTTCAAGCATAGAGGGACAAGCATTTGAAACTGGTTATCTCTGGATAATGGACAAATGGAGTAACAATTGTTATCGGGTTTTCATGCCGATTTAGAAGAACCCTCTTGCTTATTCTGCCTTTTATATTATCCTTAGCTTCGTTACGGAAGTGCAAGCTACTGAAATCCCTGTCTTTATCCATTGTTTCGTTTTAACCTACGACTTTTTAGTACTTTTTCAGCCATTCTAAATTCTGGCAGTGTCGAACTTAAGCTTCGCTGCAATCTTCAAGGTCTACCGACAACTCTTCCACACAAAAAGAATTGAGAAGCTTTAAGGTGTTGTTTTCCGTTTTTGAAGACACGGTAGTCTATCAGGTTTATCTCCTGTTTTGGACCTCTTTTCATTAGCTTGGTTTTACCACTTTTTAGCCACGGCGCGTTCAGTTTTCAAATATTTTGCGCCCAGCCGCCGCGTCGGAAAGTCGAAAGGCTGGACTGAGTCGACAGAATCGCTCATTTCAAGTGGCAATTAATGGTATTTTGGTAAAAGACTTTAACGGTCTGCACGTTGAGAGGCATGAAAGAACAAACTACATTTACCTGGAGTGCTTGGTCAGTTTGCAGCAACACAGTCTTCGCCTGGGCATCGAACAGGAAGGGATAACTACAGAAGAAAAATCCGTTGACCGTCACATTATGTCCCAATGAACTCCACTGGTAATAATCATTCGATATGTTGACTTTACTCGTAAGCTCGGGGATGTAGAATTTCTCGCAGCCAATTTGCTTCGCCCGTTTTTGATTCAAGATGTAGCACCTTTTCAAAACTTCGACACACTTGTGGAGGCTGTCGTCCCGACACGGAGCCTAGAAAAAATACCAATTATTTTAAACAAGAGCTACGAGCTCATATGGCACTTGTTACGAGTAGGCACGGCTCGGTTATGTCAATGACATATCTAGTGTTTGCTAGGTGTCTTCCCACCAAGTTTCATCCGATCCCTCAACTCATAGCGTTTTCCAATATTTCCGGTTGCCCCCTCCAGCCCCCCCCCCCCAAAAGTCACTGGATCCGGTCCGGATTTTAAACGGGTTGAGGTCTTTCCAAATATCAAGTTTCATCGAGATCCGATCATCCGTTCAAAAGTTATAAATACCTCTAGATTCCGGATTCCCCCTCCCTCCACTCCCCCACGGTGCTCGGATGGGGGAAGTGACTATTTCCAACTTAATCATTTGGGGTCCCTGATACGCCTGCCAAGTTTTATCGCCCTAGCTTATGTGGAAGTGCCCGAACTAGCAAAACCTTGACAGACCGACGGACGGACAGAAATTGCGATCGCTATATGGCACTTGGCCGAAGGGCAAGTGCCATAAAAACGATCACTTTTGGTTTTGTTAACAGCAGTAGAATTTTGCAGATACCATGATATCAAACACCATGGTAACTGAATCTACATTTTCTGGTATTTGCAGTCATTGTCACAATCATTGATACACGATTGCTTTGCAATAACGACAACTGCAAAGGATTCATGTTTTAAAAGTCCCCCAGAGAAACACAAACAACTCCTCACATCATAAGTACCAAACTTCTTTCCCACCACTTTGAGAAAAAACAAGGCTCTTGCATATGTTGGCCAGATACAACGATAATTGCAAAAACGCATCAAATACCACGGTAACTGCAAAAATGACTCTTGATAAGTGGTATGAGATACCATCTTATCTGCAAAAACGCAACTAATATCTCTTTATCCATGAACATAACGGGGTCCATAAATTTCACCATGAGCAGTAAAAAGTAGAGTTTCATGGAATGGCCTCGTGTATTAAATTTATTGAGCTTGTGAAGGTCGAGGGGACTAGTTGTGCCATAGGAGACATATAGGTAAATAGAATGCCACCTCGCCTGTGACAGTAGACGAGTGTTGGCAGTTTCGAGTTTTTTCTGTCTTCATACTGGAAGGCTTTAAGACCCTGGCCATCTATATCCTTTGGTGGCGCTTCTTTCCACACCCTAAAGACGTCTGATGTCACTTTTGTACTGGGGAAAGGTTGGTTAGGTTCCAAAGTCGAGGCTGGGTCTTACGATGATGATGAAGATGATGTTTTACTGATCCACCAAAATTGATGATAATAAGATAAATAATTATATAAATACGCAAATCAAACAAACATTAGACCGAACTCTAATCCACTGGAACGACTAAAATAAACAACACCACATGAAAATTGCGAAGGCAGATTAAACACCACAAACAATGACAAAAAAAACTTTAAAAACACTTTAAAAACATTAAAATTAAAAAAAATTCAAAATTTAAAACAAAACAAAAAAAAATCATAAAAATAATTTACCGCTCATGGAGGAAAGATGATAAATTATGCTTGAGCCCTTGCAACTTACGACTAAACTTTCCATGCTTTTTCATCATAATTTCAAGAGGGTTTTTTATACCATAAGTCTCTATCATATTAGTATTTGACTCATACCTGCTAAAACGACACAACCGTTTTGAAAAAGTAAAGTATCGGGTTTTAATATGCGACGTATCAGCAAGCCGAAAACCTGGGAGGAACGAAGAAGCTAGGAGACACTGTGGCAAAGCTGTTACGTTAAAAACATGGCTTCATACAGTCTGAGAAAGACTTTGGGGGATCTGCTTGTAACGGATCTCTCGAGTAGGCGAAATCCTGCATTGTATTTTGAAACCGCATGTCTTGTGTGGGAGTGGAACTTGAGCTGGTTGTTCACGAGTATACCCATGTCCCTTTCTTCGTTGCGGGTTTTGAGTTCTGTCTGGGTTCGCTCGTCAGGATCCCACATTGAGTAGACTGCTTTTCCGTTTTTCGGTCCAAAATGTAAGACACTGTATTGGATAATGTTGAATGATAGTGGCCACCCTTCGGACCACTCCTGGATATGGTTGAGATTGGCTTGAAGGCTTGCGTTGTCTCTCGGACTAAAGAGCTTGGAATCTTCAGCGAATAGTAAATTCACGAGGTAAATCCAAATTATTTTAAAAAAACACTACTTCCTTATCGTGTTATTGTGACAAGATGTTTTTAGTAACAGCTGTGCTTTAAAGTTCCTAAAGTACATCAGTTCGGTTATTTCAGACTTCTGCTATGACGCAGCCGCTTTCATTCAACTTGTCGCGTTTTCCTGAGTTGCTTTTATTTTTTTATACTTAGCAGCGAGTATCAAACCAGGAGGTACGTCGTCTTACTGGTCAGCCGATAATAGCGGACTTTGTTAGAAAAAGAAGATGGGTATTCGTATGTGAAGAAGCACTCTCAACCTGATGTTATGGCGAGGGGTGTAGTAGGCCGAACATAGATGGTAAAAGTCCTTGGATACAGTCATCGGAGTCAGGACAGCCTAGGGCGTCTGGTGGCCTACTACTACACGTGCAAACTTCACGGGTTCATTGTGGATTCTCCCGGTCAATTCACACTAAGGTTTGCGTACCGAACCACAATAGGCTATAAACCACCCATCATACACTAAGCCTTACAGGCCAGCCCACTCTACGGAGCTTTAAACAAGACTCGTAATAATGACCTATGGTCCGTAAAATAAAATCAAAAGGTTTTATTCTCTGGTATGAAAGGTACTTACAAAGCATAAACAACTTTTAGGTAAAAAGGGTTGTTCCCGGTCGAGACCCGGAAAAGAAGTGTGAAGAAGGTGACTCATGCTCGCCGGATGGGTCATGAACATAAGAGTTAATAAATTAACACAGAGTTACGACAGTACAAAAGATTAAAGATACTGAAGAAAGGGACTAGCGCTGCCTAACGGCGGCACAGGTGAGCAATGCGGGGTGCAGGTGGCACCACCGTAACACTTGGGCCACGCCCTCCGCATGGACGAATGTAGGTTGCCAAATAACACCCTAAACTGGTAACCAAACGGAAAACATAGACGAGGAAGACCAAGAAAGACGATCAGCCCCACCTGCCGGGACCTCCAAAGACGGCTCGGGGGAAACTACAAGGGTCTCCAGAGCGCACAAGTAGAAGCGGAAAGCTGGAACAGATTACACGCGCGTAAACCGCTGCCGAAACTTTCGATTGTTACGGTAAAAAAAAATTAAAGAGGTTCCAGCTGTACTTTACAGCTCCCCACCCCCCGACAAATGCAAACGGTAGAAAAGTACTCACGCTTAGCTGCGAACTGGTCTGGTTCAAAATATGTACAATAACTTTCTTATACATATTGATCAATCGCAGGAAGTATTCAGCCGGAAGGTTCTGGTACCAGGATTCTAAAAAGATTTATGCCCGGGATATACTTTCAATACACTGTCCGAGCATAGTAGATAACACTTGGGATAATATCTGTTATGACTTTGAAACGTTACGCACCGAACGTTATGCCTAACAGGCGTTGTCAGGGAGAGCAAAAAAAGCATCCGCTGACTTTTACAATATCATGATGACTTTCTTCGGCGTCGTTTCAGCTCGTCTTTTATGCATAATGGTGCAATGCTTAACGTTTGGAAAACATAACGCTGTGTTTATGTTGAAACCACGCACTCTTGTCTTCATCCATTATGATACTTCTGACAGTGTAGCAATCAATTACGTCCTAGCGTGATCGTGTTCACGATAGTGTCATCTGCACCCTGTCAAATTGCCACGCACTCGGTGAACTACAAATGAATATTCTTTAAGCCCAAGCTGACTTTGAAAAATATTTTCAAACAATGTTTACAACGGACATACGTCAGCTACGATTCTTCATCAGCGATATTTCGGCCCTTCTTGGCAAGGGCCCTCGTCAGGCTGTCAATCTTCTTGGTGAGCTTCGGGGAAGGAAACAAACCTGTAAGAAGGGCCGAAATATCGCTGATGAAGAATCGTAGCTGACGTATATCCGTTGTAAACATTGTTTGAAAATACAAATGAAGTTGCTAAGCAGATCCCTGGATTAACTGCACCGGCTGCATAGCAACAGGTCTACTGTAGTTATAAAGAATCTTGCAGTGTTCGCCATAGGTCACTTTTTGTGCATGGTGATGTGATTATTTTGTAAGCCTAATTATTTACTTTAGTGTTATGTACCATGGACCTCGCAGAAAAGTTCTAGTCCTTACTTCTAAGGCTTAAAGTATCACTGAAAGGTGTGAGCTTACCCAACGTCATTGAGTGCTTCTTGTCTTTACAGGTCTCCAACAGCAACTTCGCAAATGGAACTTGGAGGGTTTCAAAGTTCCTCGGCTGCATGGCCTCATGATAAAACGGCAGCATAATGAAAATCCTAAGAGCCTCGGGGTGAATTGGCGATGTGTTAATATTCGGAATAAGCTCACTGACCACGGACTGATGGGCAGTGCTGAGGAGCGACTCGCTCTCGATCCGACTCAGCTGGCCGAAGGTAGACTCCACTTCGCCCAGTTCCAGACCGTGATTTCTGGGAGAGCATCCAAAGTGAGAGTCGGGACGGAGGCAGGAACCATTCAGACAAGACGCTGACTGAAATAGGGACTCGACAAACCTGAAACACGTGAGACCTGTACGTAAGTGCACAAAGGACCAATGTAACCCGGATTAGTCGAACCCGCCGATGAGAACGTTCAATCAATCAATCTTTACTTTAAAGTAGCCTACACCTCGCACTATTTACTGTATATGTTCCAATATCAAATCTGGACGAATACCGTAAAACTCGACAAAATTCAGATAACCGGTTTTAAGCATCAGTAGCCTAACATGATATGTGAACACTCGTCGTGAGCATAATGCGCATGAAAAATACTTTATCATGGCAAGTGCTAAAGATTAGTGTGGTGTCGTTGTAATAATGGAGCTTTTTACCCACTCGTTACCAGTGAACCGATGCAGTTATTACTCTTTACTTCTGAGGTCCCGCGATGGACCTTTCGTTGCCGGTTCAATGTCGGTACTCTGTCCGTGGGCTAAACCCAACTTGCGAACATAACGGTAGCGTGCGAACGGGGGAATTTCTCGACTCTTCAAAGGCGTATTTGGGATCGTATTCTTTCGTTTGATGGTTCGAGCTGACTTACTGTATTGATAAATTGGTACCACAAAGTTCCTGATTCTACACAACAACTTTTGCTTGGTTTATTTCTAATTCGCATCTCAATCTATTTCGCGTCAAAACCGCTCTCCATTACCACAGCTTCCGCTATTGCACCAGAAAGGATATTCCTAAAAGCGTCAGTACCCAGGATGCTTTACCAAAACCTATGTTTATTCAGCCGGGTATCCAAAACCTCAGCTTCCAGGATATCCTACCAAAATCTACGTTTCCAAGGGAAAATGGATATTCTTTTACGTCTTTTATATTTTCTGAACTAAGAATAAAACCGATTCTGCTAATTAATTATTAACGACCAACCCAATGTCACATTTTTGGCGTCTTCAGAATGTGTTGTATGAAAATTCAGATATCCAGGTTTAAGAATTAATGAATGCAACTGAAAAGTAGGTTGCGTATAGGCATTAAAGTTGAATGAAGGGCTTATCGGTCAGACCTCCAACCACGGGAATACAATTTCTGTATTCCATTTAAAATTCCACGGAAGAGAAAATCCTGCCAGTTCCCAAGCACACTAACTATCTTGACTAAAATTGCCAACAGACGTGTGTCTCTGGTTGCTTGTACCAGAGCAAAACAACACTACAGAGTAGCGTCAAGCCTTGGAAAAAGTGACACACACTCCGAAAGCAGCGAAACTAGCACCACTAGCGATAGTGAACATCCCTACTGAAACTCATCGGTCGTGCACCAGCTCTGGCTTCAATAATTTTGTATTCTGAACACAAAAAAAAGATACAACCTTCCCTGTTTCCTCGACGTGTGCCGGCCATATCTTAGCTTTACTAGAAATTTCTAAACCCCAAAGTTTAACTAGCTTTATATGCCTCAAGTGTAGTGGGCGGCGCTATGAGTATGGCCCGTTTGCGAAGCAGGGAAAGCATAAGTCTTGACGCTACTCCCTTGTGTTACTTTGCTCTGGCTTGTACGGTCCGACTGATAGACTTCAATCTCCAACTGACGATCATAAACGAAGCGAGAGGCGCGGCTTAACTGTGAAAAATATCGCTATAGGAAGGTTAGGTTTGGCTGTAGAGAGCAAAACGATGAGAACGGTTTGTCAGAAGAACAAAATGGAAATAGGCGGATTTGTGATGGCTCTTGTCTTGAGAAATATAATACTAGTATTAGTATCTGGTTTCGGTCTGCTTGAAATAAACGTGCGATATTTTACGGAGCTAACCTATAATTCTAGATAATCCTACCCAATATACATCCATGTCCATCAAGAGAGAAAAACGATGAGAACGGTTGTCAGAAGAACAAAATGGAAATAGGCGGATTTGGGATGGCTATTGTCTCACGAAAGATAATAATAGTGTTAGTATCAGGTTTCGCTCTGCTTGAAATAAACGTGCGATATTTTACGGAACTAACCTATAACTCTAGATAATCCTACCCAATATACATCCGTGTCCATCAAATATGTTAGTATCCACATAAAAAACGACGACATGGAAAATAAAATGTTTAATAAAACTTTAAAGTTTATTCTTGACAAACGAAACGCTTGTGAATTTTGGGATGATGGCAAACTTGGAACTTGAAGGAAAAACTAGCTATCCCAGCCCGATGAATTCGCCCGAACAATAATACTTACGCAATTGCTTCTAAGCCTTCTGGGTCTTCCACCAGCCATGTCTTCATCTTCTTTACCATTTCTCTGTCAAACTGAAGGATGGAATCCTCAGGCGGACGTGTTCTATAGTCGGTGGAAACGGAATCATCCTAGATAGATTTACAATCACATTAACATGGAGAACTGAGAGATTATCAGTCTTCCCTGCAAACCCTTATTTTGGGGTACCTTATGCTCAGCGAAGCTCCTTCTAGTAGGATTTTAAGCCAAGCATCCGGTCCGAAAGCCGGAGAGACGGACGATTCTTGGAGCGTTTGAACATATAGGTTTGTGCCTCGGTTATACACTATGCCGAACGGTGGATACCCTTGCCAAGTAAAATATTTAAAGGACACCTCTTGCTGATTCTGCCTTCTGTGTTATCCTTAGCTCCGTTATGGAATTACAAGCTTCTGAAACCCCACATTTCCCAATTGTTCCGCTTTGTAACTACAACTTTTACCGCTTTTTCGGTCGGGGTGAGTTCTGCCAGTCACGCCCGTCATGCTCACCGAAAGCTTCAAGGTCAGCCGACTGCTCTTTCACATATTCGAAGCTCTGAAGTATCGTTTCTCATTTTTGGAAAACGTGGCAGACTATCAGCCATATCACCTGTTTTCACTTCGTTTGGCTTGACTTCCCCGCGTAGAAAAGAGAGAAGGCTGGATAGAGTCAGCAAGCGCTCACGATAAAATCGCTAATTTTACCTGGAAGGTAATGGTACTTTCGAAGGCGATTTTCTGAGACATCTCATCGTGGAAAGATCATTTCTAGTAAGAGTTGTGTACTTTAAAATTAAAGCATACGGTTTGTCACACGCTGGATAGACCAAGTGTTAGGCATAAGGTGTCCCAAAATCAGGAATTTCTGGTGACTGGAGATTATAGTGTGAAGGCGGGGTATATGCATACTAGGCCACTGTATACTAAGCGAATCGTTCAACCAGATTTGTCGGCGTGGCGTCACTAGGTTTGTCCACCAACCTAGCACCAAACTACGCACCAAACTACGAGTAACACTCACAGGCGATACTTACGGAGTGTGGTTGGACAATCGCAAAGACTTACGGACTTAACATCTATGGAGAAAGGAGAAAGGAGGTATTTGGTGGGAGAGTATATAATGAAGAACGGAAGGTAAGGATGATGAAGGATGAATGTTTTGTTTCTGTGAAAAAACTTGGACGTTAATTGAGGCTTGTGATGGAGCATAGAATAAGATTTTTAGGACAGGAGGAGTGTGTTACTTCTATAAGCTAGTTCAAGGTTCAAGGTTCAAGGTTATCTTTATTTGCAAAAAAAAAAGTCTATCATTGTCACTTTCCGCTGCTGAGAGCAGAGCTCGAGCGCATACAGAAAAAATAAATAAAATCAAATTAACTTAAACATGAAGAATCATACCCAATAACATCCATCCGCTATATAATCATACAGCTAACCGAGAGCAAGGCCAAGGCACATTCACAATTAAACAAAAGTAAATATATAAATAATAATTAAAATTAAACAAGGATGGGAACGTCGATTGACTTTATATAAATAACAAAAGAAGAGACAACCAGAAAGTGAGAATCACTTACTTAACTTCTGAAATTCTCAATCAGCATTCTTCTAAGCCGTGATTTTATAGCAGCTATTCCTACCGTTAAATCCATAATTAACTTCACACTCTCCCAGTGAAGAGGAATGAGATACCGAAGACAGAACCTGGACCTTTCAGTAACAACCCGAGGCATTCGTAATTTATGTTTGGATCTTGTTTCAATCTGAGACGAATCAGAAAGACACAAAAGATTCATTGATGAAAAGTATTCGGGTAGCAATGATCGATCAAGCTTAATTTTAAAAAGTATTACTAAATACTGCATTGCACTTCTTACTGGAAGAATATTATGTAATATAAACAGGGTCTCGGTTGAACTTTTATTGGGGAACTTGGACGGGGCTGGAAGAAACAATTTCATAACGCGCAAAGCTTTATTCTGTATGATTTGGATTGGTTTGATATGACTTATAAACGTATTAAGATATATTATTGACGCATAATCAAAATGGCAATGAACCAAAGAAAAATAAAGGGATCTCAGAGCTGAATACGGGAGAAGATGCTTAAGTCTAAACATAAGTCATAGTGAATTTATTTATACAATTTTGTGACCGTGGCCCACGGGCTTCTTCGGGCAATATATTAGATTCTATTTTATTCTGTCTGTAACTTCTGGTGTAAATACATATTTATACTTTCGTACTACCGTGAACTATCCTGATAGGAAAGCTTGATCACTACCCACTTTTACAGTGGGCTTGGACAACACTTAATCAGGGAGCCGACAAAGACATGGGCTGAAGACACAGTTACAGCGGACCATGAACCCTCCGGCGGTGGAAGGAGGAATGGCGTCACTAGGTGGTTACCACTAAAGAACAAGCATCTTGGCCCTGCAATAAGGACAGGTTCGTAAATTACCCCCCTCCCCCCCCCCCCCCCCAGGAAACCAGGAAACTACGGGATCAAAGCGATACTTACGGAGTGTGGTTGGACAATCGTAAAGCTTTGGTCGCCACCGGCGAATATCTTGGAAATAGCGTAAGGTTTCCCGTACTTGTCCTCGTTCGCGGGAAGGGCAGAAGTCTGTTCTGCCATGTCAATGTCCTCGGTGTCAGTGACTCCGCTTCTGACCAGCTCCTGGTCACTTCCAGTTGAATTTAACAACACAGATGTTCCGCTGGGAGAAACCCACTTTCCTGGAGAAAAAGGTCACTGTAACCAGGGGCGCGACGACTGGGGGGGGGGGGGGCAAAGCTGTCGGCCAGTCGGTAAAAAATAACCGAGTCGGCACGAAGCGCAGCGATTTTCTTCAAAATGGTTGATTTTTTTCATGAAAACAGTCGGTTTTTCGGAAAATTGGTTGATTTTTCGTCAAAATAGTCGGTTTTTCTGAAAATCAGTGGATTTTTCTGAAAATCAGTCGATTTTTCTGAAAATCAGTCGATTTTTGTCAAAAATGTCATTTTTGTCAAAAATGTCATTTTTGTTGTTGAAAACAGTCGTTTTTTCTGCAGAAAAAGTCGGTAAAAATTACCACCCAGTCGGTAAATGTCTCGTCCCCCCCCCCCAAACATTTTGGCTAGTAATGCCTCTGACTGTAACTCAGTTGTTAGCCACTTAAAATTTTCCTGAAAAGCCCCTTATTTTTGAGCCTTGTTTCTGGAAAGTTATTCGGGAAGAGTGGAGCAATGGAGCTAATGCACTTCTATCAGGTTTTCAAATACGTTTAAATGAACAATACCAAAGGTTTCAATGGGATTTATTACGTGAAATTACTGGAGTTCTTAATTCAGACAATCTGGTCTCTTAGATTCGCAAGGTCACGTAAAGACATTATTTATCACTAAGTGATTAGCCAGATTGTGGTTTGATCACAACCGGAATATTTATAATAATTAGAAACCCATAAAATATTCCCATCAAGCATCTTCTACATCTTCACACACCTTGTACTTTAAGCACCGCGTGAGAACTACCGCTTCAACTATCCGTAACCTCCTAACCAAGGCCGTGGATAGCCTACTATCTGGGTCGAGCAGGCAAGAAGATGCTTCACTCTAGTCAAAGGAAATCCACAATTAAAGCGCCAACGACAACAGTGGCGTGGTTGATTACGTTGGACGGTATTCGACAGCTAGTCTTTTATGCTAGGCATACTTCGGCCCTTCTTGGGAAGGGTCCTCTTCAAACTCAAGAAGGGCCAAAATATCGCTAGAATTAACTCCGTTTAACGCAGTCAACCACGGTTCGCAGTCAGCTTAGGCCGACAGAATATTACGACCGAGGGGGCGTGGTCTGATTGGTTTACACAGGAAACTAACATTCAAGCTGAGTAGGGGACAGTCTGTTCCTTCTGTCTAATTATGGACCAAAAAGATTTCTCTGGGCAAATCCAAGTTGACTTTGGTTTTGTTTGTTCGCTATCAGACAAACGCTGAAGTTGTTAACTCATAAAGCTTTAAAAACAAAGAAGAATTTTTCTCTTCGAGAAAATTGATGAAGACATTCCGAATAACGTGAGTAAAGACTATCCCCCCGAGCGTTAAAAAGAAACAAAAAATCGGAGGAAAGGATTGAAAGAAGAGCTGTAAGCTCAAGTAAGCTGAAGACATTCCGAATAACGTGAGTAAAGACTATCCCCCCCGAGCGTTAAAAAGAAACAAAAAATCGGAGGAAAGGATTGAAAGAAGAGCTGTAAGCTCATATGGCAATTGCAAGCAAGCGATGGCGAAATCATTATTAATGGGTAAAGTAAAAGATTTTTGGTCTCGTGTTCGGTCAGTATTTAATGTGCCGCAAGTCCTCCCTCAGACGATGGATGGGTATTCCGGGGATGAAGCCATTTGTGAGTTGTGGAGAAGCAAATTTGAGGCTCTTTTTTCTTCAGTAAGCAGTGATTGCTCTGAGTATCATGTACTGCCCTCGTCTGGCATGATCAGACCCGTAAATGAGATGGATGTTAGTACTATCATACGAAAGTTAGATACTGCTAAATCGGGGGGAGCAGACGGTGTGTCTGCTAAGCACCTCAAATTTGCTTCTGAAAGAAAGTGTGCAGTATTATGTGCCCTGTTCAATGCGTTTATTGTGCACGGGTTTGTTCCGGATTCCCTAATGTCAGTAAATTTGGTTCCAATTTTGAAAAATCGTGCTGGCCTTTTAACCAGTTCTGATAATTATCGTCCCATAGCTCTTGCTACTGTGATTTCAAAAATATTTGAGAGATGTTTGGCTGACATCCTGCGTGAATTTCTACAGACTTCATCGTTCCAGTTTGGGTTTAAACGTTATTGTGGTGTAGAATTTGCTATTTTTCTACTTCGTTTTATTGTGGAGTATTTCCTACAATATTCTTCACCCGTGTTTGCTTGTTTCATAGACTCGAGTACAGCTTTTGATCGGGTAAACCATAAGACGATGCTTGATATACTCCGTGCTAGGAGTGTACCAGCATGCTACCTCAAACTTCTATCTTATTGGTTCCGGAACCAGAAGTTCAGAATAAGGTGGGGTACGACTGTAAGTAATGAGTTTGGCCTTCTGAACGGCCTTCGGCAGGGTGGGGTTCTCTCCCCATTGCTTTACTCGGTTTATATTGACGCTTTGTCTGCCCGTCTGTCTTCGTGTATGGTTGGATGCTACATTGCCGGAAGATGTATGAACCACCTGCTTTTTGCAGACGACCTAGTGGTACTGTCGCCTACGTGTTATGGATTGAATAAGCTTCTTAAAATTTGTGACAGTTTTGCGTCACAACATGACATTCTTTTTAATACAAAGAAAACTCATTTGATGTTGTTTCGCAAAGCTGGTATTCGTGTTGCTAAAAATGATGTGCAACTGTCAGGTCGAATTCTGTGTCATGTCGATGAGTTCCGTTATTTAGGATTCACGTTCAAGTCTAACCTGAATGATGATCTTCATGTTAAAGAATTGATATCGGGGCTATGCAAACGTGCAAACGTTTTAATTCGTAAGTTCAGCAAGGCTGACCTTGATGTACGCGTTCAGCTGTTTAGAACGTACTGCTATCATCTTTTTGCTTTAGCATTGGTAACTAATGCTACCGCCAAAAGTCTTAGCAACGCTAAAATAAGTTATAACCGTGTGTTCCGGCGTTTGTTTAAGCTACCATATATCTGTAGTGTTTCTTCGGTGCTCGTTTCGAGAAGATGCCTCACTTTTGAGGAAATTCGCCGTAAGGCTAGAGCGGCACTTCTGTGCCGTCTTTTGGATTCAAAGATTGAGGTTATAAAATTTGCCACTGTGCCAATTTTTCATTGCCTGCCTGTATGGCAGTCTCTTCTTGCTGCAACGCAACAGCAGGAACAGACTGCATGATTTTGTGTTTGTTGTTGGTTTCTTTTCTGTGTGTTTTCTTTTTCGTCTATGGCTATTTGCTGAATTAAAAGTATTCATTCATTCATATGTAGTAAGAAATACCCCAATAAAAAAAAATGAAGGGTGCTGAAAATTCAACCTATGGTTTCACTTTAAATATAAAAATAGGAGACAGAAAGCAAAAGGAAACAAGAAGGAAAACAAAAACCAGCAAGGCTGGGTCAGAGGATGGAAGTGATGGTCAAACTTTTTTTTTTTTACCTTTCTGTTAAGATGTGCACTTTAAGGGTGCTAAAAATTTATTTCTAACCAAAACCCTTAAGGCAAAAAGAATCATGTACTCATGGCGATCTTGAAAAACTAAATTTTGCTTAAAAGTATTTTTTTGTATTTTGCGGTTACGATGAGTTCTTTAAGGAATGGTCGGATCGGAGAAGGTGACGATGTCTAACCCAATGATGTCAAGTTTCTAATGCTCCAGCAAAGTTGTATCGTCCTATCACATCTGGGAGTACCTTAACTCATGATCACCGGAATTCTGGACACCCCCCTACATCCCCCCCCCTTGGTACCCGAATCCGGCCCGATTCTGTCACTAATGCACCTGACTTGTGCCTTTACTTCCCACCAAGTTTCGTCCTGATCGCTCCACTCTGTGAGAATCACAAGATTTCCGGTTCTCGCCTCCAACCCCCCCCCCAGTTCATCGGATCCAGTCCGCACTTGAAACGGGGCATCTGAGACATGAGTTCTTTCAAGATATCAAGTTTCATTAATATCCGATAACCCGATCGAAAGTTATGCATGCCACTAATTTCCGGATTCCGCCGTCTCCCCCTCCCCCCACGACGGTCGGATGGGGCCAGTGACTGTTTCCAAGCTAATCTGGTCGGGTCTCTGATATGCCTGCCAAGTTTTATCGTCCTAGCCCACCTGGAAGTACATCAACTACGGATCGCCGGAATCCTGGACCCCCCCCCCCCCGCAGTATCCGAATCCGTTCCAGACCTGTCAGTTATTTATCTAGAACTTGTGCTAGTTCTTCCCACAAAGTTTCATCCCGATCGCTGCACTCCAAGAGTTTGACACAATTTCCGGCTACCCCTCCGACTCCCCCTCAGATTCATCGGATCCTGTCCGGACTTGAGATGAGACATTTGAGACACGATGTCTTCCTAGGTGTTAAGTTTCATTAAGATCCGATCACCTATTCGAAAGTTATGCATACCCCTATTTTCTGGATTCTGCAACCTCCCCCTCCCCCGCGATGGTCAGATCGGGCAAGTGACTATTTCAAGTTAGTTTGGTCGGGTCCCTAATATGCCTGCAATATCTGGAAGTACCCTAACTCGCAAACACCGGACTAACCGACCGACAGACCGACGGAAAAGTGATCGGTATATGGCACTTGACCGGAAGGCAAGTGCCACAAAAACACTGACCCAACACTGAGAACTTTATCCTTTTCAATCGCAGACATCAAGACCGCCCGATTTGTCCTTTAAAAACGCGAAAGAATGAGACTTAGAAGTTGGTATATCAAGAATTCGGGAATGGTATAAACAGTCAGATGAAAATTAAAGGACATATAGCATTGAATGATTGTGTTCTTTGTTCTTTAACACTGGAACGCCCGTAAACCACTGTGATTGGAGACGAAAAAGCGGACCTTAATCTCACCAGACCAAAATAACACTAGAGAGTAACGCCAAAACTTGACAAAACCGACACACACTCAAATAGCATGGACACTGGCACCACTAGCGATATAGAACGTCTCTAATGAAACTCAATCAGTCTTCACCAGCGCTGGCTCCGATAACTTCATATCCTGGACATAGCACAAAAATTATGAAGAATCCATTGTTTCCTTGGTATGTGCAGACCGCACCTTTGCTTTACTAGAAATTGTTTAACCCGAAAGTTTGTCTCGCTTTAAATCCCGCAAGCGTAGTTGGCGGCGCTATGAACATGGCCCGTTTGCAAAGCATGGAAAGCATAGGTACTGGCACTACTCCCTTGTGTTAACTTTCTCTGAATCTCACCTAGAACAGTCTGCGGCGTTGACACGTTTCTCGGCCCAGAGGAAGTTCCAAGCTGACCAGAGCCACCTAGGCCAAACGCGTATATTCTTCCTCTCGAAGGCACAAATGCCAGCGTATGACATCTTCCGCAGGAAATCTGAGTTACAGTGCTTCCCATTAGCTCCATAACTCGACGAGGTCTGAGCTCATTGGTAGTCTGTCCGTGACCGAGCTGACCGTACATCCCCGCTCCGAATGTGAAGACTCCGCCATCCTGAAGAAGAAAACAGTAGGACCAATTTCACTACATCTTGCCTCCATAGTTTCTACATTTTATTTTTACAGGATACTGAACGAAGAGATTCAATCAAACGGAGTTGAGATAACTTTGAAGTAAGTAAGTACCATAATAGTAATTTATTTTCACCCGTCATCCTGGAAAGCGGAGTATAAAGAAAATGAAATAAATAAATAAAAACAAATACAAAACACATAAGGTAACACGAATTTAATCTACGGCCAGGAGAAAGGATAACAGGTCATGCGCTGATTGGGTCCAGTTGTCGGTGATTTTCAGTAGAGACATACCTGAACTTGAAGCTTATCCATTAGGGTGTGGTTGTGGCATAATTTTGAAAGATGGAGCACGTGCTTTGCATATTTGAAGTAGCATGATCTTCTCTTTTTAGTTCCTTCTTTCGCAGAACATGCGTTACGACAGAAAGAAATAACAGTGAAGGAGCGCAGGAAGTGCTGCATAATTTTCCTAAGGCTTTTCGATTGTAGCACACTCGG
The DNA here is from genome assembly GCA_023053575.1 of Branchinecta lynchi. NCBI lineage: Eukaryota > Metazoa > Arthropoda > Branchiopoda > Anostraca > Branchinectidae > Branchinecta > Branchinecta lynchi. Next base: position 26,398,595 of record JAKZAP010000001.1, read on the forward strand.
TTAGGGAAGACGCGCCTTCTGGATGCGCCCATAAGCAGTATGGATAGAATGACATGCCTATCTGAAACTTTTGACGAAGGGTTTGAATGCAGGTATTCACATTTTGAGAGGTTGGCATCGAGGCCGATTTTGAGAAGTTCCGATGATAATTTAGTGATATTTTCGGTGAGTGTGGATCGACGCGTCGATCCACGAAAGTCAAGTCCACGTACACTACGTAAATTAAGACGTGGACTTTATAAGAATAAGCAGGAATTAAAGAATCGAGGCCGGAAGATACAGCCGATTTAAAAATGTAGGGAGATAAAGCACACCAGTTTGGACAGGAATAGTCTCTGATAAGCAACTTTGTCATTTCAACCTTACTGAAGAGTGACCGCACCAAAATTTTAATAGATTGAGAACAGACAGATTCACACTAGGAGTAACAAGACCAAAGATTTCGATGGGATCCCAAAAATTTAATGTTTGATCCAGCCAATTTGGTCTTGTAGATATCAGTATCAGTATACACCAGTTTGGACAGGAATAGTCTCTGATAAGCAACTTTGTCATTTCAACCTTACTGAAGAGTGACCGCACCAAAATTTTAATAGATTGAGAACAGACAGATTCACACTAGGAGTAACAAGACCAAAGATTTCGATGGGATCCCAAAAATTTAATGTTTGATCCAGCCAATTTGGTCTTGTAGATATCCGGTCTTCGCCAGACTCCTTGAACATTTTTAGAAAAAACGATTTAGAAAAAGAAGAAGGTCAACGGTTAATCATATGAGAAATCCAAGTTTAGATATGGATATACCATGTGTGTATTTACCCCTAGGAGCCCTAGGCTGATCACCTTACCCCTATATCGAACATCTAATCAACTTTGGATAAAACTTTAACTTTCAAAAAAAATTCCGGTTCAGTCGGATTCCAAATTATAAGCCCGAGTAGAAAATGGTTATCAAAAGCGGATTCAGCATGTCTTCTTACCCCTAAATCGATCACCTAATCAACTTCAGATAAAACTTTTACTTTTAGCAAATTTTCCGGTTTCGGACGGATTCTGGGCGAACTATTTGTCCGACAAAAAAAAGATTTTCATATAAATGTTAAGCATATCTTCTTCCCCTAAATCTAACATTTAATCAACTTTATATAATACTTTTACTTTTCACAAACTTTCCGGTTTCGGCCGGATTCCGGGCGAACTACTTGTCCGGCGAGAAAATGCTTTTTAATATTCGTGTTCAGCATGTCTTCTTACCCCTAAATCAACTATCTCATTAGCTATAAAAAAAAAAAATCGCCCCTTAACTTGAAATCCCTCCCCCACCCCTAAATGTTGAGCTACAGAGCCCATCTACGAACTCGACCTCTCTCTTGACCCAAAGACTCCTCATACCAAGTTTCATCAAAATATCCAGACGGACAACTTTTACGAAGCGAATCCCAACAAGACCAAAGGTTTCGATGGGATCCCAAAAATTCAATATCTGATCCAGACAACTGGGTCTTGTCTTAGCCAGATCCAGTCTTCGCCAGACTCCTTGAAAATTTTTACAATTAAAATTCAGAAACAGATTAAGGCCAAATAGCTAATCACCTGAGAAAACCAAGTTCGGATTTGGATTCAGCATGTGTGTTTACCCCTATAAGTCATACCTGTTTTGACGAAAACTTCCTGCCACTTCTGCCAATTTCCCGGTTCCGGCCGAACTCCAGAACTACTTGTCCGGCGAAAAAAGAAAGCTCAAATACGAAATCAGGGTATCATCTTTCCCTAGTAATGAACATCTAATCAACTTCAAATAGAAATTTAGCTTATAACATATTTTCCGATTCCAGCCGGATTCCGGTCGAACTATATGTCCGGGTAAAATACGATTGTCATACAGGGACTCAGCATCTCTTCTTACCCCTAAATCGCTTATCTAATCAACTAGAAATAAAACTTTGACTTCCAACAGTTTTCCGGTTTTGGCCGGATTCCGGACAAACTACATGTCCGGGTAGAAACTTGTTTTCACATAAGTGTTCAGCATGTCTTCTTGCCCTAAATCGAACATCTAATCAACTCCAAATAAAACTTTTAATTTTGACAAACTTTCCGGTTTGGGCCGGATTCCAGTCGTAATACTTGTCCGTCGAGAAAATAGTTTTCACCATCGTCTTCAGCATGTCTTCCTACCTCTAAATCGAACATTTAATCAACTTCAAATAAAACTTTTACTTTCAACAAACTTTCCGATTTGGGCCGGATTCCGGGCGAAATACTTGTCCGTCGAGAAAATAGTTTTCACCATCGTCTTCAGCATGTCTTCCTACCCCTAAATCGAACATCTAATCAATTTCAAATAAAACTTTTACTTTCAACAAACTTTCCGGTTTGGGCCGGATTCCGGGCGAAATACTTGTCCGTCGAGAAAATAATTTACACCATCGTCTTCAGCATGTCTTCCTACCCCTAATCGAACATCTAATCAACTTCAAATAAAACTTTTACTTTCAACAAACTTTCCGGTTTTGGCCGGATTCCGGTTGAACTACTTGTCCGATGACAAAATGGTTTTCACCATCGTGTTCAGCATGTCTTCTTACCCCATAATCGACTATCACATTAGCTGTTTCAAAATATTTTGTTTGTCCCTTAATTTGAATCCCCTCCCCCACCCCTAAATGTAGAGCTACAAAGCCCATCTACGAACTTGACTGGTCCGACGACCCAACGAACCCTCACACCAAGTTTCATCAAAATATCTCATTCCCTTCGAGAGTTATCGTGCTTACAGACGGACGGACGGACGGACGGACGGACAGACGGACGGACGGACGGACAGACGGACGGACGGACAGACGGACAACTTTTGCGATGTCATAGGTATCCCTCCACTTACGTTTTGGGATCCCAAAAAGAGAATACAGTTGTCAAAAGCACATCTACATTTACCGACCGTAGATGAATAGCAGTCTTATCGCGGGTAACCTGTTTCATCCTTTTCATCAATGAATGACGACCGTGTGCAAAACTGGTGGCAGAACGGAACCCAAGCTGAACAGAACAAAAACGACATTTTTCAAGTAATCCGGGAGGAGGACGTATTCAAAGATTTTGCTAACGGTGCATGAAACTGTGATCGGTCGATAAATTCTGCAAAGCTCTGTGTCATTCCCGCCCTTTATCACTGATGTAATGGTACCCAGGAGGAAACTATTTGGAACCAGACGTTGGCATAAGCAAATTTTTGAAAAGAAGCTGAACGAGGTGTGTTAAAGCTGGATACTCAATCTTGAAAAAATCGGCACTCAGGCCATCGGAGTCTGTAGAACCAGTTCTTTTAATTTCTGGAAAGCGACTTCATGGAAGAGCATGTCACGGGAAGAACAGAGGGCTGCAATAGTTTTCTAGGGAGGTATTTAAGAAGTAGATTTTCACTCTATTCTTTTTCTAAATGGTGTTTATCCTGTTTTAAAGAAAAAGGATATTAAAGCTATAAGATCCTTTTATGTTTGTTTTTGTGAATTTCTTCTATTTATCCCTCCTTGGCAAAGAAATTCTAAAATTATTAGTAATTACTCGCTACCGGATATCGCGGAGAACTTGTCTGTTACTCCACAGAAAACTGCCCGAAACGGCGTACGCGCGTATGTCGCCCTCTCAGGCTTATTCGTCTGTTTGACTCTTAAGTACATTTCGTTTGTATGTGTTGTGCTTTGCCTAACCATGTCTTCATATATTCTTTTGCACTCCACTGTTTTCGTCTTGTACGATTTGTGGGATAAAAATAAATTATTATTATTATAGTGCTGCTGTATCTGATTTTTGCTGTACTTGCTGTATCCGAAGTAAGCATTATCATAAAATTAAGCACTAACTCTTATAATAGGGAGCATGTGGCAACACTATGACGAAGACATCGCCAAATAAACAAGACCAAAGATTTGGATGGGATCCCAAATATCTAACATTTGATTCAAACAATTGGGTCATGTCTTCGCCATTCAGTCTTCATCGGATTCCTTGAATATTTTTATTGTTAAAATAAAGTTCAAACACGGATTCAGCATGTCTCCTTGCCCCGATACCGAATGTCTAATCGATCTCAGAAACAACTTTGAGCTTCAACCAAATTTCTAGTTTCAGCCAAATTCGTGAGGAACCAGTCAGCAAGAAAACTAAGTTCAGATACGGATTCAGCGGACCTCCTTACCTCCTCAGTGAATATCTTATTACCTTATACGACATACATAGTTTTACCGTAAATTCGAAACCCCTCCTCTGCTTCTAAAGATAGGTCTAAAGAACCCATCTCCGAACTTGACCTGTACTTTACCAGCGCATCCTCATTGAACATCATCCTCGCATGAACAACATATTTCCTCGTCTGAACATTATATATCAACCCCTTCGACCTTCGATTACACTAGATCTCTCCGACGTCCATGGAATAAACAAATGAATGCCGTCATCATCATAGCGCAGAGCTATACAGGTTTGATAATAAAGGGGTAGGGACTGCTATAGCCGAAAATTGGTCGACAATTTTTTTTTACTTTTAACAGACTTTCCTGTTTTGTCCGGAATCCGGGCTAACTACTTGTCCGGCGAAAAAATGGTTTTCACCATCGCGTTCAACATGTCTTATTACCCTAAATCGAACATATAATTGGTCGTGACGCGGTGTTTCCGCCTAGGTGCGCACCACGGCATCATCCGCCTTTTTCATTGAGTGGTTTTTGTTGTTGTGTGTGATATGTTGTATTCTCTGTATTTCTTTTCTTTTCTTTGATTACTCCAATATCTTAGATCCGTACAGTGGGTCACAAATAAATATTATATTTTAACAAGCTTTCCGGTTTTGGCCGGATTCCAGGCGAACTACTTGTCCGATGACAAAATGGTTTTCACCATAGTGTTCAGCAAGTCTTCTTACCTCATAATCGACTATCACATTATCTATTTAAAAACATTTCATTTGCCCTTTAATATAAACCCCCTCCCCCGCCCCCAAATGTAGGGCTACAGAGCCCATCTACGAACTCGACCTTATTCTTAACACAAAGAATCCTCACACTAAGTTTCATCAAAATATCTCATTCCCTTCGAGAGTTATAGTGCGCACAGACGGACGGACGGACACTTTTGCGACGTCATAGGTATCCCGCCACTTACGTTTTGGGATCCCAAAAATTACGCTTTTATCATTCCGTTTCTGATACCGACAAAAGCTCTGTAAGCAAAATACGAAACTTCCTGTTGGGGAGTAGGCAGCGTTTGTCGGTTGGCACGCTTTAGCATTTCCGTTCCTGATACCGACAAAGCCCTGTCGGTTGGCCAGGAAACTTCTTCCTGGGAAATCGGCAGCGTTTCTCGGTGCGGAGACGGTGCGCGGATTTGGTTTTCAGTACCGACAAGAGCTCTGACAAACACTTTCCTCATACCGTTTCCGATACCGACAAAGCTTCGTGGGTAGTCAGGAAGCTTCTTGTCTTGAAACCAAAATTTTCTGTAGGTGCGGAGATGATAGCGACAAAGCCTTGTCGGGAAATCAAGCCGACGATTGGATTGAGATCCTGATTTCGGTTGTTTTCATTTTTCGATACGATGACTGGCAAATTCTTGTCGGTAAAATGGGAACTCTCCTTATATCCGCAATGGATATAAGTTTTTTCGTTAAATTCACTAATTGTGAACTGTTCGTCAATGCGAAGGCTTTTTGATGTGGTGACTGGAATATTCTCGTTGCTAAATCCAAAAATGCACTAACCAAATACTTCTTTGTTCCTTTCTGTCCCTTGAAGGTAAACCAACCACACTGGCAAATTAATCGTGAGTGATATCTCTGCTCCCACCCGTAAACTGCCCTTTTGGGTTATCAGGCTGTACATCAATCCGGGAAATGGTCTACTTTATTCTGGGACTTATGAGTTATAAATTCTCGTCAGTATACCCTCACCAACTATGCCAACCGAGGTTGGATCAGGCCAGGATATCTGAATAACACAACTAGGGCACATGGGCGCACTATCGCAAGTAAAATTCTCTCTCAGTCAGTAAAGTAATAAATAATCTCGCTCAGTAAAATAATGACGTCTCGAGTTAAGTTGAGAAAACAGCCAGTCAGAATTATTTTTCAGTGGATTTAGATCAGGGTAAGGTGCCTAGCGTTTGGCACGGCGTATCCGCTGTTCCACATAGGCTATTCGAAACAGTAAATACATTCTCATGTCAAAAACATTATCCGTAAAACAAACTTTCTAATTAAATCCCTCTCTACCCTCAAATCTTTTGGTTTGGAGACTAAATGCTTCCTTTGTTACTATAAAACCTATATCAGTCCTCACTTCGAAAATATCCAAAAGACAGCAGTGAGAATCACTCTGGGTGATCATAACATTTCATATGAACAGGCTCTCATCAAACTGGGCTATCGCAGAAACACCCTTTCAAAAATTTCAAAGCAAAGAAGGCGCGTTGTCGCCAAATGAGAAGTCTATTTCCCACTCCCCTCCCGTCGTTTGTACGTTGGTCCGAGAGGAACTGGCGGTCAGTTTTGCCGTATCTTGCCAATTTGTAAGCCCAATTTTTACACACGTTCATTCAAGCGTGTATTTCAGGTCATTTTTTGGAACGTGTGCTAGTTAACTTTGTTGCCATTGTTGGGTATTTCGTTAATATTCTATTGACCTCTCATAGCTTAAGCTATCTGAAATTAAATTTGACTGATTGATTGATTGTAAGGAAAAAATAAGGGATTCATGTTAGACTGGGCTTACCTTTGTCAAAGCGGTTGTGTGATCCCTTCCACAGCTCATATAGACGATTCTCTGGGTCTCTAGGAATTCCAACAGAGTTGGACGATTTCGATCCTGCGAGTCTCCCATGCCAAGTTGCCCAAATGTGTTTTTTCCCCATCCGAACACGGCGCCTGAAACGATGATTATAATAACTCATTTATTTCCTTAATAGCATTTACAGCTGCTAGCTGCGGGTCGTCAACATAACAAATTACGAATCGCGGCTGATTGATGTTCTGACAGTTAAAATTACGCATAATATAAGGCACAAAAGAACATAAATACCTTTCGGTTGAGTTTATGGGGGGCTGAAGAAGCCGTGGCTTGTCAATGTTAGCTATTCTTGCCCTTGTGTTCGGTCTGGTCTGGCCTGGAGTCTCGAAGTCTGGGAAAATAGTCCGATGGGTGGTCAGAAGCTAAACATTTATTTCCAAAGTTCATCGTCAGTTGATGTCTCCTATCAGCAAGGATAGGCAACTGAAGCTTGACCAGAGAATCTGCATAGGAAAGATAATCCCGACCAAGCATCACTTTGCACGACCTCTTTTGAATTTCTGTTTCTTTCTGTCTGTTCCACTGTCAATCCTGGATGCCATATAGGATACGCATATTCCACGCAGGGACGAATGTATGTACAGTAGATTGTTTTTAAAACTCGAGGAGGGATAGGGATTAAATGCCATGCTTGCCATGCTTTCTAACTATTTTTGCTGCTGAGATTATTCATCATGCATTAAGATCGGCCTACATATCAGCAGTGCCTACGTCTAAAATCCGAGTTGGTACTCGCAAATCAGGTCGGGATAATCCTGCGGTTAAACGGGCAAAGCATAAGGCAAACTTTTGGTATACAGTGTGGCTGGAATGTGATCGACCAAGAATGGGTCAAGTGTTTAAAAATTTCCGTTATACAAAGAAAATATGTTCCGATAGTGTTCATGGTTGTCAGCTGAAAGCGGAACAGTCTTCAGCAATTATGTTTTATTCTTGCGTATAGCTTCTTTTTCTATGGCCCTATGGAGTTGGTATAAAATAAAACTCAGCTAATTATCTGATAATGGGGAGGTAGGTCTTGCGTCACGAAAAAAGTTTTCAAATTCGATTAAATTTACGTTTTCAATCATATATTTGGATCTATATATATATAGAGCCGAGTGCGCTCAGATTTATAAACCGTTCTAGAGATAATCAGTTAGGTTTGGAAATGGAAAACAAGAAATCCCTTTTGTAACTAGAAGTGTGACGTCGCACATCTCGGATAACCGCTGAGATTTAGTCGACACCACGGAGCGAACTGACTGACTACTTGTTCACCTCCACTCAGTGACGATAAAAACATAATCAAATAGACAAAAATCCTTACTTAACGTTACTTAGAGCGTGTTACATCCAACTTACCGTAGTTACTACGGGTGACGTCACGAATTCTGTCTTTTTGCCGTCAAGGCTGGAACGATTTTTCTATTTTCCAGCACAATATCATGCACAGGCAAATCCGACCAATCACGTTACAGAGATCCGTAGTTACTACGCTAACTACGCTCCCGAGCGTGGTAAGCAAATAGTTACTGTTCATCACTATTTCGGGAAGGTTGGAACGGTCAGCGTAGTAACTTTTGGTGAGGTTGGAACGGAAATAGTAACTAACAGTTACTATTTCTAGGAGGGTGGAACACGCTCTTAGCCTAGACTAATTTATAACAAACTTTTTAAATATTAGTTATAGCAGCTAACAAGAGCTGGAAGCTCATATGGCACTTACAAGGCTTGGGAAAAGGATGAAAGTAGGAATTTGCCGATTCGCGAGTTTGTTGTGATCACTAGTAAGCAAAACCCCTGAGATAAGAATAAGGATGGACCCTTGGAAATTACGAGAACGTATCGTTTGGAAAAAATATATTTTTGTTTGCACTCGGCTGTGATGATGCACACTTTAAGGGTACTAGAAATTCATCTGTCATCAAAACCTTTGGAGGCAAAAATGATCCTGGGCCCTTTAGGGTCGTGGATAGATATGGTTTGGTCAAAAGTATTTTTTTTTTTACTTTTCGGTTAAGATACGCACTTTAAGGGTGCTAAAAAGTCATTTCTATGCAAACCCCTTGAGGCAAAAACGATCAGGGGCTCATGGGATCATGAAAATGTAGATTTTGCTTAAACGTATTTTACTTTGAGGTGAAGATGAGTACTTTAAGGGATGGTCGGAAATGGGAAGTGACAATTTCTAAGCCAGGTCTCTAATGTTCAAGCCAAGTTTCACTGTTCTACCACATCTGGAAGTACCTTAAATCGCGATCACCAGAATTCCGGATCACCCTCCGACTCCCCCCAGAGTTCCCGAATCCAGTCCGGTTCTGTCACTGATGTGTCTAGGGCTTACGTTCGTTCTTCCCACCAAGTGTCATTCCAGTCGCTACGCTCTAAGCGTGTCCCGCAATATCCGCCCCCCCCCCCCCTCCCCCAAACTGGTCGGATCCCGTCCTCACGGAAATGGGACATCTGAGACTTGAGTTCTTTCCGAATATCAACTTTTATTAAGATCCAATCACCGGCTCAGAAGTTGGAGATTTCTCAAGGTTCCCGATTCCCCCTCCCTCCACTCCCCCCACGATGGTCAAATCGGAGAAACGACTGCTCTTAAGTTAAATTGTTGAGTCCCTGACACGCCTGCCAAGTTTCATCGTTCTAGCACATGTGTGAGCACCTTAGCTCGGTATCACCGGAATTCCGGAACCCTCCCTCGAACTCCCCCTACAGTGCTGGGATCCGGCCGGTCTTGTCAACTAAGTATCTGGGGCTTGTACTTGTTCTTCCCACCAAGTTTCATCCCGATCTGTCCACTCTGAACATCTCACAGGATTTCTGCCCCACCCCCTCCAACTCCACCAAAAGTCACCGGATCCATTCCAGGGTGTGAGACAGGAGGTCTTACCAAATATTTGTATACCAGGATGGAATCAGTATGTGAAACCAGTTTATGACTATGCACGTTACTGGTTCAGATCTTGGGTAGCTGAGGGTAGAGCCGCTGGTGGTTTTCTTGAGGAAACGAGACTGCTGCGGAAGAAAAGGTTCAAGGAAGTTCTAAAGTGGGTGAGACGCGAGGAAACTATTATCAGAGCAGAAGCGATGGCTGATATTTTTTGAAGAAAACTTTAAGGCTTTCTGGTCATGTGTAGGTACCCATAAGGAACGTACAAAAGTTCCAAATGTGCTTGATGGTGTAACAGGTGATGTTCCGATTTGCGATATGTGGAAAGAAAATTCAAATCGCTCTTTAATTCAGTGCCAAGAAATATGCAAAACGCAACTGAAGGAATGAGCACTATGTGAAGAGAGTTTGAGCCTTTTTCTAAAGTGAACTGGTGCGAGCGATCCGTGAATTAAAACCAGGATGAGCTGGAGGATCGGATCTCATCTCATGGCAACATATCAAGTATAGTGCGAGTGTGATAGCGGTTGTCCTTGCCTCTCTTTTCTCGGAGATGTTAAAACACTGGTGTTTACCGGAGCCGCTAATGGAAGTTATCCTAGTCCCTATTTGTAAAAGTAAAAATGGGAATTCTGCATCTTCAGATAATTACCGACCGATTGCGCTGGCGTCCACACTCTCAAAGGTATTAGAGTACTGTTTACTTTTTCGGTTGAGGGTATTTTTAGAAACGTCGGAGCATCAGTTTACTTATAAACGTCGACTTTCCGTTGAATTTTCTATTTATATCACGAAGTGTGTCATAGAATATTACTGGAATTTGAATACTTATGTATTTGCGTGTCTTATTGACTCCCGAAAAGCTTTCGACAGGGTTAACCATGAAATATTGATAAAGAAACTGTTGGCAAGAGGTGTCCCATATAATTATGTGAAATGTGAATCTTCTTATTCACTGGTTCACAACCCAGAAATTCAAGATTCGTTGGGGAGATATTTAAAGTGAGTCGTTTTCGGTCCGAAACGGAGTACGTCAAGGAGGTGAATTGTCTGCGTACTTATATACAGTTTATGTAGATGAGCTAAACCTTCGTCTGAAAGCGTCAGGCTTTGGTTGCCATTTTGGATGAGCTTGTTACAATAACCTGAGTTTCTCAGATGACATAGTTCTACTAGCCATAAGTGTGTCAGATTTAAATAAACTACTAGCGAGTTGTGATGAATTCGCCCATCAGCATGATATTTTTTATAATACGTCAAAAACTTTCTGCATGTTATTTCGCCCGAAAAGTCTGCGGAAAAAAAAAAACCGCCCCAGGTATTTTTGTCAGGAAATGTTGTTAGTTTTGTGGATGAATTTATTTAGCTAGGGTTCATATTCTCTAGCGATTAGTGATGATTGTCACCTTAAACACTTGTACAGATCTCACTGCATACGAGCAAATATGTTAATAAGACGGTTCAGCAATTGCTCTACTGAGATTAAGAATCTTCTGTTTCGGAGTTACTGTACTTGTCTGTACGGTGTTGGAATGATCTCGTCACATACAGTTAAGCTGTTAAGCCATCTACTTCAATACGTGTGTGTTACAATAATTCGTTCCGCCTCCTACATTCTGCCATCTTGGTGTAGCGCTACGGAAATGTTTTCTGATGCTACACTACACTGACTGATTTTGCGGAGGTAGTTCGCAGGAGCCGGGAATCCATTAGACTCTGGGTTGTACATAATTATTGCGGTAACAGTCTTATCGAGGGAGTGAGTACCCCATTTATGCAGTTATCATTAACCATCTGAGATAAGATCAATTCCGATCTTTTTGGTTTCCCAGGTGGGTAGGTGATATTCGTTATGTTACTGTTATTGTTTTTGTTTGTATTTCTGTATTAGGCTAGTCAATATGGAATTTCTTTTTCCAGATTAAAGAGTATGTATGTAAATACCAAGTTTCATTAAGATCCGATTCCCCGTTCAAAAAGTTAAAAATACGTCAATATTCCGGATTCCGCCCTCCTTCCACTCCCCCCCCCCCAGGTGTTCGAATCGGGGAAGGGAAATTTCCAGGTTAGTTTGGTCTCTAATATGCCTTCCAAGTTTCATAATCCTAGCACTTCTGGAAGTACCATAACTCGAGATGAGACGCCTGACACACCGACCGATCGACAGAAAAGTGATCGGTATATGGCACTTGAGCGAAGCTGCAAGTGCCATAAAAAGTAGACTTTCCAACCAGGTATCCAACAATCAATGAAAAAAAAAAAAAAAATAAAGGTGAGAGAGAAAGGCTCTAACAAAGTAGGGGTATATTGCGATTAATCAAATCGATTACAATTATTTTGATGGATTAATTTAAAAAATTAGAATAGCGTAGTGGACTAAAAGATCATGCATAAGAAACATATGTCATAAAATACATAGGTAGGATTTCAGACAGTCAGTCATAGATATTACTTTTAACATTTTAACTTCAAATTTTCTGTTGCTTTATTTTTCTTTTACTTATTTTAATATTAAATGACCCGAGAAATTTGTAGAGGCGAAAACCTTTTTGCCACATTTAAAATATTATATAAATATCAAATATGTTAAAAAGGATCAAATATTATAAAACTCGACTTACCAGACTTTGATACAACAAAGCTATGGTATCCTCCGCAAGCTATGTACGCAATCGGAACGCCGATTAAGGATTTGACTAGCGTCGGTATGTGTACTGCCGTCTCCCTGGTACCGAGACCAAGTTGCCCATGAACATTGCTTCCCCACGTGTACACCTCACCAACTGGACAAACAAAAAATGTTAACTAGGCTGAAGGCCTCGAGTCGTCCCGGTTACTCCTTATCTTTGGATCCCCGCCGACATAACCGAAGTACCCGCGCCTTGTAGTCCTGTCAGTCAGTCTGCAAGCACCCTGGACCGTTTGAGATATTCTTTAACCGAACTTGATAGGATGGTTCCCAGATCTAACTTGTTGACCAATGACATAGAACGTGTCCGAAAGCTCCGAAACGAACGAAAATGCTGAATTAATTCAAGATTTTATGCAGCATTTTGCTTTCGGACTTAAATTTTCGCTCAGTTAATGGAGCATTAACTCAGCATAAAATACATCGAAAAATTCAGCAAAGATGCTAAATTTTATGCTGAATTTTCAAGAAGAAACTGGGGAGCACGGCGATTCTCCTAGTATCTTCCTAGAACCTTTTTGTTTCTGGAACAAATTACGACACAAAATGTTTTTGAATTCCCGTTAGAGCGGCGACAAACTTTACGGAGCATACTTTGCGAAAAACTTTACGAAGTCTGAGTCGTCCTTTATATAGCTAATTCTTTTTTCCTTCTTCTTCTTCCCAACTTAAATTTCGGTATTCTAGAAGTGTCAGAGAAGAAATAAAGGTAACAGCTTTCGGACAAAAATAAATAGATATGCAGCATTAAATGCAGCATTTACAGCACTAAAAAGCTTTCGGACACGTTCTAGTTCGTGGATTTATTCGGGACCTGGTTAGGAAGGAATCTCCAATTGAGGCGTGCATTAAATGTAGTTAAAGCTGAAGGAGTAGCCTAACTATGCTCACCGGATCTACAGTTAACCATGGTCCGGCGAAGCGAGAATTCAGTTGAACCAATTTAGCTACCAAAACCACGCTGGCTCAAAATAATCTGATTGGTCAACACCCTCGAAAGTTGGACTGACGTAACTTAAAATAGTTACATTAAAATAACTTCATATCTTATTACACTGAAGAAGAATAGCTGAAGAAGAATCGTAGCTGACGTATATCCGTTGTAAAGATTGTTTGAATATTATTACACTCCACTGAAAAACGGCACTGTTCTTATCAATAAAATAAATAATGAGTACTTAAAGTTTAACTGAAAAGCCAACTTATTTTTATACGTTTGATTAGACAGTGAATTATTTTGACTCATATAAGGGATTTTGTTTTTTACGTCGCGTAGTCTAGTAATGACGTTTAGAATCTCCGCTGGTTACACGACAAATAACTTTACGTCGAGTAGCGGAAAATTTGAATGTCTGCAAGGCGTGTTTTCAATGGCTAACAAAGAGAAGATTCTGAAATGCTCGATTCCAGACTGCAGAGTCACATCCGAAGATAGCCCTCTGTTCCTTGCTACCCCGAATCGGTTTCCTTTGTGGATGGACACAGTCAACAGAGAATTTGGCCAGCATTCCACCAAGTTGATTTGCAAGTTCGAGTTTTTAACTGGTAATGTTCTTCCTTCATGGCGAATACCAAGTTCTTCCTGGCCACCCTCACTTTCCATGTTACTTTCATCTTCCTGGCTTGAAGAATGTAAATCCGTCATACTACGTCCGTATAGAGGTACAACAATTACGGAAGAGAAATTACGTCGGCTAAAATTCCAGAATCGTGGATAACAAATTAACGAAGTAATGCGTTTTTGTCGGTTCTTCTAGCCTAATTAAGTAAAAATATGATGGGTAATCAGACTGTCGTATCTTAGCCCTATTCTGTTAACCTTTAGTTGAGCTCCATTTCCTTGAATTCTCTCAGATCAAGTTCTAATATAAGGTTTGAAGCCAAGCTGACCATTCATTACGAAAGAAATAGAAAACGAAAGAAAGAGATCAAGTTCTGTATTATATTTCATCGGTTGCGACGAACTCTAGTAAATTTACCGAAAGAAACAGGACCTGCTTAGACTAGCTGGTACGGGCGCCAATCACAATTGCAAACGGAAGAAAAACATAGCAGACACTCGAGTACGAAATGATTATCAGACCTGGTTGGGACCGGTTTGTCTGTTTTGATAGGGCCTTAAAGGAACCAAAGCTTACCGTTAGTTAGAGCCATCGAATGATGCAAGCCACAAGCAATCTGAACAACTTGTTTCGTAGCAAGGGACTTGACAAGTTTGGGCATTGTAACGCAGCTCTGTCCTAGGTTATGACCTGAAACGAAAAGAATTTTTACCACTAGAGACTCTAACTTTGGTTGACGAAGGTACAATAGTGTCTTTCAAGCTTTGTAAGCATTCAATTCAATACCAGCCTACTATTACAGAATCGATGTTTCATTCCATATTAATACTGATATTATACACAAAACTCCTGAGCTTATGTGCTGATATTTAAATAGCTAATCAAATCGTTGACTGAGGTCTAGAAAACTTTCAGAAACGGATGAAGTCCTTCAGCAACAAACATTACAATGGCAATGTTGTTCTATGGAAATTATCCATATTTTTGTGATTATTATGTCTTAACGAAATTATCGTATAACAACTCGAGCTGTCCTCAGCTGTGTTTCAGACTCCAAGAAAGTGTGCTAGCGTATTACCACATTTCAAAAAGACATATACTCTTTGGTTACCCCTCCCCACCTCCGCAAGCTCATCGTTTCCGTATAATTAAATACTGACTGCAGGGCCGTATCCAAGGGTGGTGGTTAGGGGGTTGACCCCCCCCCCAAAAAAAAAACAAAAAAACAACATGCAAACATAATAATTTTTATAGGATTTCCCCTCTGATCTGTCTTTTTTGTACTTTTGTACGACCCGCAGGAACCCCCCCTCTCTGAAAGGCACCCCCCCCCCCCTCCCCCCGAAATAAATTCCTGGATACGGGACTGATTGATTGGGATCAAACTTGCCAAATTCTTATCGTAAGATCTCAGTTCTTCGAAGTTCATCCGCGCTCGCGTTTTGAACAGTTTGTTGTTTAATGACATTTGTAGAACGATAATAAAAACATTTCTTACCTAACTGACCTGCGCTGTCCCACCCCCAACTGTAAATCTGACCCCATTCGTTAAGTGCAAGCGAGTGGGCAAATCCTGCACCAACGTGGCGGATCTTTTGATGCTGAAGATTATCAACAGGCTCTAGAAGAGAACATTATCAATATCTGCGTTTTCCTGCGTTTCGTCACCTCTGGCAAAACCAAGTACTAGTCGGAAAACGAAGTTGCGAATCGTCAACGCCCTGGTCGGCTCTGTAATTCTGTAAGGGACAGAGACATGGCCCGCTTCAATCACAGCACTCAAGACCGTTGATGTGTTCCACACGAATTCCTTAGGAGCATAGAAGGCCTAGGATGGGCCGACTTCGTCAACAACGAGAAGTTACTGCAGACAACGCAGCAGACATCGTTCTCCGTACAAATAGCGCAGCGTACCCTACGATGATACGGTCACCTCCTCAGAATGCCATCACATCTACCTGCGAAAGTCATGCTGAATGCCCACGATTTCGGTCCGCCCCTTGGCAGACCAAAACCAAATACTTGAAGTGGCACGATGCACCAGCATTAGCTGCTGATCCCACCGGTTGGAAAAGGCTGACATTACTCTCTACACTGAGCGATGTCCGGCAGGAGACGGAAGTAAAAAAATGTTATCCAATCCTACTGGGTGACAACCATCGTACAAAATAAGACGTTACGCAGAAAATGACAATGCGATCTAAGAAACGTTGGTTTTATTACAAGCATAACGAACTCACCAGGTCGCTTTCTTGATTTTGTATGTCCAAGCTGCCCATAGTCGTTTGATCCACATGACCAAAGCTGTCCATCAGTTAAAGCGAAAAGGGAGTGATTCTCTCCAGCAGCAACTATAATCAACTGAATCGATCATTTATTAATTACAATCAGTAAATAGGAAAACAGACCTAAACAAAAATATAGGCCTACGAAGTTGGCAAATGGGGGAACTCCCATCTCATGTTTGATGGTCACTTTTGTGGTACGACCGTCAGAATTCCGTTTTCCGCTGTATTTCAACTGATTTTCTACATTCAAATTGGCATTCCGAAACATAACAAGCCAAAGTTCTACCTGACAGGCTGCTCTACCTACTATGGCGCACGGGGAACCGTTACCTAGCTGACTCGCTGTTTGTGAATTTCCTACCCATTGTTGAGACTTGAAAACCTCTCCTCTAATTGGTGTTCTCCGATTGGAAACGAACCTGTCATCGACTTCATCAATGTGATCCTAAATTAGTGAATAACCTTTATGGAAAATATTTATTGTTTGTGACTATTTTACATTTCTTTGTCCTTTTCCACTACACTCATGCTCTTGGGCAGTATGTCATAAATCCTTCATTTGTTCATTCTTAGATTCAAATGGGTGCCTAAAGAAATTTGGTGATGCTGACAGGATGGATGTGCTAAAGCACCAGGATGGTTAGCCCCCGTCAGGTCATTACACTTCCTGGCTGACGGTGGGGGATCTGAGATCAGCACTGCCTGTTGGGTAAGCCGATCCTGTTAGGTAAGCTGATGATGACTTGTGTATGGGATGACAGGAGCTGACTGAGCACCATGCCAAATTCAACTGGCACCTCTATGGTAGTATGCAAAAAAGGGGGAGATAGATTTGGTAAGTGAAACATTATTTACCTTCTTCAACGTTCCATGCCTGTCCAAACCTTAGCTCACTAGGTTGAAACAGTCTTTCTTCTTCAATGCCACCTTGCCCAAGCTCTCCATTCACTGTGTTTCCCCAGCACAGCATGCCGACTCTTGATTGCGTCTACCTACAAGTATATAAATATTCCTTGAGCCCAGCTGACTGAAGCATATATTCAAATACTGTAATGTATATAATGGATTTGTCAGCTACGATGCTTCATCATCTACAAGTATAATTCAGGGATCTCATACAATCATGATATTCCTTCCTGGTTAGAAGACAGTAGTTGTGTTTTTGATCGAAGTTTGAAGTTACATTCAACCTGTTTCAGTTTCAGTTTATTTCAAATATCAACACGTATAGTGGCTCGGGGCCAAATGGTGTGTTGAATACGTCAATATATATGAAGGCAAATCAATAATGTCTGTCATAATATCAAGATAAATAATTCAAACTAAATATGGCCTAACACAAAACATAAAAATGAGACACACACAAGAATGACTAAACCTCTTTGTTGAAAATATGTACAAATTTAGGGATAAAACTATTTCTGTACCGTTCCGTACGGTAGTAACGGGGTTCTAGCTTGGGTATTCGCTCCGCACACACTCTTTGCGGATGCAAACGTTGAGGTTGGAAGAGAGGCGGCAGAAGGGAGCGGAAGGAGGGGTTCTGTAGGGACTTCATACCAAAATCTCTGCACAGCCTCTCCTGTCTATGATGGAAGGTCTCAAGTTTAAAATGATTTAAAAGAAAACAATAAGGCATTTTAGGTCCTCTGTATATAATTCTGAGAGCACGTTTCTGTACACTTTCAATGGAATATGTATCCTCAATGGAATCTGTAACCTCAAAGGCCTTTGTTTAATTACCGTTTTTGGTTGCCGGTAACAGTTCCTTCGTCCTTCAAACCGTGACTGTCGAACCTTGTGAGCTAACTAGTTTGAAGTTTGCTTGAATCGTCGAAGAAAAGAAAAAACACTAATTAAGCAAACTGCTAACTTTGACGGCGTTCAGAAACAAAAATCAAGCAACCGGTTAAGGGAACGGCGGACAAAACTTCAATAAAAAACGCAACTAGTATATGTTTACAAGTAGAGAATACCATACACAAAAGAAGTAGTAACAAAGGTGACACACTCTTGGGAACTAGTCAGTCTACCACAAATCCCTGATTTTTGGATACCCTATGCCAAACGCTGGGTATATCTAGCATTTAGCATAGCCTATGCCTAACGCTGGATACCCTATTCCAAACGCTGGATATGTGTTGTCAATCTAACCCTGACCTATCTAACTACAGATGAATTCTGATTGGTTGATTTCTGAGCTTCAGTCAAATCATCAATTATTTTATTGGATTAGAGTATCCAGCATACCCAGCGTTTGGCATAGGGTATCCAAAAATCAGGGATTTGTGGTAGACTGTAACTAGTATCAGGCTGGAGTATCTGCTACAAATCCAGGGTATCACATTCCATCTCCTTTCTATAGGTGAACAAATAAACAAGTGGTGTGAGCAAAAATTGACATTTTACTCAGCAGCTATATAACAGATCAATTACCTGCTACTGATAAGCTGCTGCCATACTTTGCTTCTACACCTAGCTAACTGAATATTACAGCAGTAAGCCTAAGCTTCAATTTTTCTTGACTCTGCAAAATGTGCTTGTTTATTGTTTGACAGCACTTCAATTCATGTTTGCATTCCTCGGGATGTCAGGTTTATCCTGGAATCATCCATATATTTTTAGTTTGGTCTGGTTTCTGTCTGAGCCAGGTCTGGGCTAATTAGATGTAATCAGAATTATAGAATACAAAAAAAGAAACTGCTACAGGTGGTCCAAACCGCTGAGTCTATACTGACCTTAAAAAAACTGCTTTTCAGAAATTTTCCATTGTTCTAGCACATTCTGTGATCACTTCAACCCAGGTTCCAGAACATTTCCCATGCAACCTCACCTTTGAATTTTCCGCTTCGGCACTGCAAAATCTGTGACGCAGTCGGGAGTATAAGAGTAGGGTGGTACATAATATGAAGGAGAAAACTTGTCAACAGCTTGTTAATGATATCCGAAATCTTAGCATTTGGTTCCCAGACTTTAACATTTAAATGCCAGATTTTACTATATAGTTCGAAATTTGTGCGTTTCCTTACCAAATTTTAGTATTTACTTCCCAGATTTTAGCATTTCATTTCATATTTTTGTATCTAATTCCCGGATTTTTAGCATTTAATTCCCAGCTTCCCAAGCTGCCAGATTTTTTCATTTAGCGCAACGAAAACTGTGGCACTTAGTAATCCTAAGAGTTAGCACTTTTCAAGCCTAAAATCTCGTTCCGTTCTGGCAGCGCTGTATGAAGCTAAATCATAGCACAATTGAGCAAAACTTGTCAATGATGTGATTGGTCGATTTTATGGCGCACTTTGCAAGGGAGACTGTGACGTAAAAGTGTGAACACACGATCAGGTTTCCCGGCCGGATTTCCTACACTTCAGAGAGAGAGAGAGAGAGATAAAAATTCTTTGAGCCCAAGCTGACTTTGAAACATTTATTCAAACAATGTTTACAACGGATACGTGAGCTATGATTCTTCATCAGCGATATTTCGGCCCTTCTTGGCAAGGGTCCTTGTCAGGCTGTCAATGCTCTGGTTCAAATTCGGGGAAGTAATCAGATTCGTAATCAGATTTGGTCAATCTGATTACAGGTTTGTTTCCTTTCCAAACAACCGGCAGTGAGACACTGAAAGGGTTGTACAAAAAAAGGATCACGAATAAGCACTAGATAATTGTTCTAGCCATAAATAGTCCCCGAAGCCGCACCGAATTCAAATTCGGTGGCGGCGGAGAGGATTTGGGTCGGAGAAATTTTTTTTGGCGGCGCGCCGCCGGAAAGTTATCGGCGGCGCGCCGAAAATTTATCGGCGTTTCCTCTGTTTTAGCATTTTCAAGGTATTTTTTGCTATTATTCCCCCCAAATCGTCAGCGTCGTTATTTTATTATTGTAGGCTATTATGGTATCAGCCTTCGGTTAAGTGCCATATTGGTGGTCCCTCTGTCTCACTTTAGCTAGTTCGGGTACTTCCACGTCAGCTAAGACGATGAAAGTTAACAAGCTTCTGAAGGACTCGGCTGAATGCCCAGCGAAACCATGATTTCGAGGATTAATCCGATCATTCATTTGGGGGTGGAGGAAGGGGGAACACAAAAACTTGCGACCTGCGTGACGCGAGTCGAAGTAAACTTTATGTACTGTGGGAGCAAAAAGATACGATTACCACGTGAGGGTGGGGGTGGAGGTGGACTTTTGGATCATACAAGGGACCAAAGGAATGTAGTGATTGAGACGAAACTTGGACAATACAAAGATCAGGGGCTCCCAGATGCTTGATTTTGAAGACTAGACCGGATTCAGCCTCGGGACACGGGGAGTTGGAAGGGGCGTACGTTAAATTTATCAGAAGTACTCCAATTCATGGGAGCTTGGTGTCTCATATACAGAAATGCCCTAAATGAGACATTTAACTTTTCCGAAACTTTCCGGGTGGAGGGGGAGGCCCGGAAATCATTGCACATGCCAAATACGAATTGTATCGTAAAAAGGTCATTGGTACTAGAGATTTTATTTCGAGTCCAGACTGGATCCGGCCTCGGTGGGGGGAGTTTGGTGTCACCGAAATTTTACGGATGTTCTCCGATTCAAGGGAAACTTTGTTCGGTAGTAAGTGCCGTAGATGCAAAATTAGCGGGGCTGAATCGCATCCGATTACGTTGGTGGGTTGGAGGTAGAGGCTTCGTATCCTGCATAGGGACCAAACGGATGGAGGGAATGGGATGAAATTTGGTCATGTGTCCAAGATCCGGAAGTGCTTCCACTTGAGTAAAACTCGGTCGTTGATAGGAGCAAATGCCATAGATTTGATATTTATGCGTCCGAATCGCATGTGGACACGGTGGAGAGGAGTTCCGGAAATGTTTGGTAGCCTACACATAGGGACCAAAGTAGAAAGTGATGAAACTTGGAAGGTACAAAAGTCATGGACCGGATGTGCCATTTGTGATCTGGGCCAGACACGACCAAATACTACGTAGATGAAAATGGAATGCTATTCAGTGACTTTACCGTGACCCATCAGCTGGTTTATTTGTCACGGTACTAGTCTTTTGTATAAAGTTCCATCTACATAGACGTATCCTCGCTATTCCACGGGGAATCGAAGGGAACGGCGAGAATAGAGGGAGTCACTCCACGCGGACTCCGCGTATAGAAAACAGCGAGAACACGGGGAATATGCGGGGAATGCTTGCAAAACGGATTTTGTTAAAAAAAAAAAAATTATGTAAGTGACGAAATTAGTCTGGATCCACTTTATTTTGGTTTTGCTTATTCTGATTTTTTTAATTAAATTTATATTGCACCAACACCAGCAAAAATTGGTTCCCCTCCGAATCTGAAGGTAAGTCCTTTTTGGTGATGGTGATGATAATTGGAGCATTCCCCTCCCGTGGGGACTCGTGAGAATACGGGAAGTGAGTCCCCGGGACAAATAAAAACGCTAGGACTCCGCAAGTGGAATCCCCGGGGAATGGCGAGAATACGCCTACAATACCTATCTAGTCCTGTGACATGGGGATGTAAAGTAATGTGTTCAAAAGGAGTTGGCATTGAAAGTCGGAGGTCCTGGGTTCAAATTCCTGCTGAAGAGCATTTTCGTCTTTCAGTTGACTACTTATAAACGTATAGGACCTCTTCTGGGTAGACGACAGTTGGCTGAAATTTTTCAAAAGTTTTCATGAAACTTGATGGGTTTGTGATGCAGATGCTCTAGATGTAACATTTATGTGTCTTTATCGGATAGAAACACAGTAGAGGATTTTGAGGAGAGGTGCCGGAAGAGCTGAAAGATCATATAGCACTTGCAAGGGACTATTTTAGCTCTCTCACGGCGTTTTTACGTTTTTGACTCTCGACAAGGGGCCACAAATCCATGGATGGTCTAGGGTCCACCAAAAGTAATAGACGGCACTGGCCCTAGTTTGTCCGGAAGTGTCTGAACTAGCAAACTTTGGACAGACTGCACGGTCGCTATTGGTCACTTTGTTTACACGGTGTGGAGCTAACATACAATTTTTGGTAATAAATAATAGTCCTGCATTGCCGCCATAACCGACGACTCACTGCTTACTTGCTGATGGCAACAGAACAGCGTTTGGAAGATTAAACTCAAAAGAAAAAGAACTTGAAACATTTCACCTAAATAGATTCGGCGGCATAATTTTTCCGACGGTCCGCCGCCGACCCTAACGGCGGCGCGCCGGCGCACCGAGATATTTTAGGCGGCGGCCCGCTGAGCTATTTTCGACAGCGCGCCGTCGACTTTCCGCGCTGCTTCGGGGACTATTCACAGGACATGGTCATAATTCGTTCACAAGCTCCTGGATAAACTTCTCATCTGAAGTATCCCGGGTATGGTCGACTCAGGCATAGTTACCTCAACAGCTTTTGATATAACGGTATCTGTAGCAGTCGTAGCCTCTGACAATAGACAAACTTTCAAAGTTATAGGTAGGCTATATGACTTCCATGCTATTAAGCAAAGATCAATTCCACCGCCTTGGGTATATCTGCATCTTTCTCTTAGCAGAACTGGGAGGCTGAGCAACAAAGGAGGAGTATAATACTCAGCTTACCAAGGTTTCTTTGGTCCTCCGTTCCTTTCTAGTTGATGCTGCGAATGCTTGTGCTTCGGGTAGAACTAGTTGCCCGGCGAGAAAATGGCTTTGACCATCGTGTTCAGCATGTCTTTTCACCCCTAAATCGAACATTTAATCAACTTGAAATGAAACATTTACTTTTAACCAACTTTCCGGTCCGGATTCCGGACGAACTAATTGTCCGGCGAGAAAATAGTTTTCACTATTGTGATCAGCATGCCTTCTTACACCCTTCAAATAAAACTTTTACTTTTAACCAACTGTCCGGTTTTTGCCGGATTCCGGACGAACTAACTGTCCGGCGAGAAAATGGTTTTCACTATCTTGATCAGCATGTCTTCTTACACCATAATCGACTATCACATTAGCTGTTTAAAAATGTTTTGTTTGTCCCTTAATTTGAACCCCCATCCCTAAATGTAGGGCTACAGAGCCCATCTACGAACTTGACCTTACTTGACCCAATGAATCCTCACACCAAGTTTCATCAAAATATCTCATTCCCTTCGAGAGTTATAGCGCGCATAGACGGACAGACGGACGGACGGACAGACGGATCCATGTCTGTTCGCGATTTCAGCTGAGTTTATAATTCGTTTGTTTTTGCACTTGGGTTTGCAGTTCTGATGATCACCGAACAATAACAGTCTATAAGACTGTTTTTGTCTGCTGAAAACAGTTGCCGGACGTGAAATATGCGAAATTGTATCTCACTCCCATAACTCGCTCGGATAAATAGCTGATGAACAAAACCCCCGAAAATCTCGGTTTTGTTCTTGTTCATGTCTTAAAACATCTCAGATACCCGAAAAGCCTAAAAAAGCAGTTCGTATCACGAGAACTGTGAGAATAACACCAGATTCACCACAATAAATATAACAAACAAGTGGACCTTAAGTTAGAAAATAATCTTAGTATAAGAAATCCAAAAATTGAGTTCAGACCGGCGTGAGCCAGGCTAGTTTCTATCACTTTTATTTAGAAGCTTCCAAATTCCTTATCTTTATAATTTTTGATATAGAAATACATATGAATTAAAGCAAGGAATGGTTAAATATAACTGAACAGAAGCCTAAAGCCCAAAGAATTACAATATCCCCTAGTCGGCTTCGTTATCAGTTACAAGATTTATCTCCGTCTGTGTTTTGAGTTCAGTAATTTAGAAGTATTTGAAATGCGAGCTCCTAGGATAACATTTCTGTTTTTTATATTCTCCCCTTTTCTGCGTAAGTAAGATTGATATTCCTTATTTCTTGTCTGGCATTTAGTTTGGGGGGGGGGGGACTAGCCAAGGAAATGAAAAAGTGCATGCGAATAGGTGAACTGTCACTAAAACGAGATACAAAGCAACACCGTTGATTTTATTTGCTTTTAAAAAATGCTTCCACACAATCTAATCCCTCCCACCCCTAAATATAGGGGTATGAAACACATCTACGAACTATACTTGTACTTTGATCCAAAGAATCTCGATACAAGTTTGAACAAAATATCTCGACTCTTTCGGTGTTCTCGTGCTAACAGACGGACGGACGGTGCTCGTGCGATAAGCCAACGCTAAACATTGTTCTGTCGCGTGTCGGGCGTGTTGAGACATTATTAATCGGAAGATTTGTTAATTGTTTCAGAACAAAAGTTGTTTTACCTTCCTATTGTGATACGTCGGTGGACATCTTCCGAGTAAGCTTTCATTCCACCGTATTTGTACTAGAAATCATGAAATTTGACATCAAATTGTCCCCTGAGGTCGTGTCCTGGGGGTATCGATCTTCGTCCCTCGGCAGAACCACAAAAGCTCAAGTCCCTTTATCGATGTGGTTTGAACGCGATGCGATTCGGTCGTCCACCAAAAAATCAAAGAATCAATTGTGTTACAGATAATGCAGCATTTTAGATCAAGAGGACGAACAAAAAAAATGACTGGGCAAAACCACGAAGGTGCAGCACCACGACGAACACAACAGCAGAAGACATTACCACGGCAGGCTAAGAGTAGGGCGAGGGGCCTGAGACACACATGAACTTTACGACTACCTGGATCTGGTGTAAATGCCAGAATCAGTTCAAGAAATACCCATCTGAAATGTTATACGATGTGATTATTTGTTTGAAATAATTACAAACTCTTTTTCAATTACGATAAAAGTCACTCTTCCAGTTTGTAATTATAATCGCGTTATCCTTGAGAATCTCCGTAAACTGCCATTTTTCCTCAAATACTTAGGTGATGAAAAAATAGAGGGAATATTCATAAGCAAGACCAAAGGTTTCGATGGGATCCCATAAATTTAATATACGATCCAGACAGTTAAATATTTTTATTTTTAAAATTTAGAAACAGATCAAGGCTTGAAGTGGGGCTTGAAACAACCTCGAAACTTAAAAAAATAATCGTTTTTGTACATTTTTAAAAGCCAGTACAGTAACTGGTAGATCTGAGAAAACCAAGTTCAGATATGGATTCAACATGTGGGTGTTACCATTACAAGTCATATCTATTGTGACGTAACCGATCGAAACTTCCTGCCTTGCTTCTGCCAATTTTCCGGTTTCGGCGGAATTCTGGAACTACTTGGCCGGCGAAAAAACAAAGCTAAAAAACAATTCAGCGTATCTCCTTACCCCTGTATCCAACATCTAATCAACTTCATATAAAATCTAACTTATAACAAATTTTTCGGTTTCAGCCGGATTTCCGGGCGAACTATATGTCCGGGTAAAAGAAAAGATTATCATACATGGATTCAGCGTCTCTTCTTACCCCTGAATCGAACGTCTAATGAACTACAAATACATCTTCTGCTTTTAACAAATTTTCCGGCCTTGGCCGGAAACCGGGTGAACTACATGTTCGGCGAGAAAATAGTTTACATATTCATGTTCACCATGTCGTTTTACCCCTTATCGACCGACCATCTCATAGGTAAGCTACAAAAAAAAATACCGTAAAGTCTACCAACTGAAAACCTCCCACGAAAAAAAATGTCCCTCCGAAATTAGATTAGATTAGATTAGTTTTTCTGTTATTATTTATTGAATAATTTTAAGTTAAAAGGTGGTTAGAAGATACAGCCACCCACAGGATTTTTGTCTGTGATGTGGTTGTTGAGTTTTTTGTATAACCCCTTTCGAGTGGTCCTGAAACTCACTTACATTATTTTCACAGCCTGCATAATCTCGGAATGCACATGGGCAACGAACTGGATCACAACGCATCCTAGCGGTCCATCGAATGTCGACATTACTCCCAGCACTTCGAGCGCCACCGTCGCTGTTGATGAAAATAATCCTCTTGGACCTGCCTTTCGTTTCCACTACTCAGGAGGTAAGGTTGCAAACATGAATCACAAGTGAATAAACATGCCTGTTGAGGGGGGAAGAAGGAGGGAGGGAAGGAGGACTGACTCGCTTCCTGAAGGAGACTTCAGAGGAAAGATAGACTTACTGTAGTGGTTTAAAAAAGTAATACAATTGTTTTGTGCCGTCCCATTTAGCAATTGTTCGGAGTACCTTTCGTCTCAACTACTCGGGAGGTAAGGTTGGAAACATCAGAAGTGAGCAACATGCATGTTATCTTCACGGGAAAGGGAGGCAAGGAGTACTGACTCAATTCCTTCGGAGGACAGATAGACTTGCTGGAGTGGTTTAAAAAAGTACTTAAATTGGTTTTTGCCGTTCCATTAAGCAAATTATTCGGAGGAAAAGAACCTATTTTTATCTAGAGCTTTTTTACATTATAAATTTATCACTATGCAATGTGATTTTGTCTATGTGATACTTTCGGCTATGACTGATAATTCTTACTTGACCGCTGATTCAGAGCAAAACGGAGCTTTTCGTTGTAGATTACTAGCGAAAATTTAGTTCAACTTCGTTATGAGAGAATGCGTTGGCCGTGAGTCTACGAGAACTGAGAATGTCTTCTTAAGTTATTTTTCCAAGGTATCCTGAAAAACAATAGCACAATGAAACAAGATTAATTTCTTTTTAATAGCCTAATGAATGAATGAATGAATGAATTTATGACGCACTGCCCAAGGGCGTAATTGCAGTAAAAAAGGATAAACAAATATAGATAATCGCAAAACACTCAACAAATATTTTCCATAAAGGTTCACTAATTTAGAATCACGTTGATGGGGTCGTGGACAGGTAATTTTCCAATCGGAGACCACAAATTAGAGAAGAGGGCTTCAAGCGTCAACAATTGGTCGGAAATTAACAAACGGCGGATCAGGTAGCGGTTCCGTGTGCGCCGGGGTAGGTAGAGAAGAAATCTCAGATATTTGAAGTATGTCGAGCGTATGCGTCGAAGGTCCTTTCTTCTGAGTATAGAGTGTAATCCAGCAAGAAAGTTAACATACGGTGCGCAAAAGGCAGTATATAACTTCCCAAGCCCAGGTCTGCTATACCTCGAACGGTTCGGCACAATTTTGCAGTAACTATATCTCATTCCTTTAGCGGCTGATTTAACTGCTTCCTCGCAAATCTTTCGCATAGTCTGCGCAATGTAAATGTAAATAAACGTCAATGTTTCCTCTTTAACGAGTCCCGGCTTATTTCCGTTCGTTGCCGGAACATTTCGATAACGTACTAGGAGATGATTCGAAGAGCCTCAAGAATTTCAACTAGCAATTTACTCCCTTTCTGAGATTGCACTAGAGCGGCAAACGAGAGTTATACATTGGATGTTCTAAAAAAAAAATCCTCTGATCCTTTTTTGATTTGTTGAAATCAAAGCCAAAAACAATGGACAAAAATTACTACTCTATTTTGTTAGCCTAACACAACTAAAAATCTTATTTCGATTGCTGAGGACGTGACGCCTGCCTCCCCCAATAATAAAATTCGTCTCTGCAGACAAGCTAACCAACCAACGGTCAGACAGTCAGCCGCTGTTTACGTGTCCGAAACATGCCAGTGATTCTCAGGAAGAAGGAGCAAACATGTCCGTACGTAACGACTCAAACTCAAATCCCGAGTCAGCGCAGCTGTGACACCGTTTCTTCCGTTCTTCCGCAGGTACCCGGAGAATCTGCATCGGAAGGGAGAGATAGTCATCAAGTGCATTCTGAACAGGTTTATCTTATTCAAAAATTCAGTCGGAAAAGTCAGATATGATATTCTTGAGCGATATTTCGGCCTTTCTTGGTAATTGTCTCCACGGGTTTGTGGTAGGCGGAAACGGTTTCTAGGCTGTGACATTCTCACTCCATAGGTGACAACTAGACCCAGAGCTAGTCAGGAGACTGGACAAGGAAATTCTAGTTCCAGCCGCAGTCGATCGAGAGGACACTAATCAAGCTGGTTCACACATTGTGGTGAAGACAAAATTTACATATTCAGTTAATCCCAGGCCTACTACCTTGCCTGACAACGGGTGATGGTGTCACCACTAATGGCGTCAAAGTTTTTAGTAAGTCCATCACTGTCATCCACTGCTTCCTGACCGAAGATTAAAAATTAAGTGTATTTTTCTGTGTATATGTTTGACTATATGTGTTTTGTTTATTTTCGTCATTTACTCCGCCTTTTCAAAATGGCGGGTCAGAAATGAATTACTTACTTACTTACTGAGGCTAGTCATAGCCGGGAAATAGTGCAGTTCATTTTTTTCCCATGAATGATGTGAAGAATTTTGTCTGATCTTTTGTGGTCAAGAGTCTAAATAATCAAGAATGGAAAATTATGAAATATTACTACAATTTTCGCCAACTAGACCTTCTTTGTTTTGTTTCGAGTGCTGAAGGTCTGATGCCTAACTCGTTTAATACTTCTTTCTCCCTAGACACGCCCCCAACAGTCAGTGGTCAGTCATCGACATTCTCAATGAGCTGTAGCTCTGGTATCTGCAATGTTGAATTCTTAAGAAAGCTCGACTACGAGCTTAGTCAAGTGGAAATACTGATCGTGATTTGCGGTACAGCAACAACAAGCGGGTTCTTGAGAACAATGACGGTCAGCCTGCATGACCTTAATGACAACCCACCCTACTTTATTTCTTCCCCGGGAAGTCTCAGCTTCGATGAGGTGAGTAACCTTTTTTTTTCCTGATTAATTTCCACAGTAGGGGCTTTTGCTCCGACCTTAATTGGCCTTATTCCAGTACCGCAATCCAAGTGGACTAGTTTCTGTTTTCCCCCATGCTCTTTATGACCATGTCTAAAACAGGTTAGTGAGCCTCGGGAGGAACGAAAATTGTCGCCCGAACGATTCTAACTTTTCATTGGGGAAGTCTGTGGTGACTGTCCGGCTCTTGCGCTAGGTACACGGCGATTCCATATCGGCACCTTCGTTCTACATCTGAGCCTCGTTTTTGTTGCATGCTGCAGGTCCACTTCTCGGCCGATTCCGGACTGATTCTTTCTACATCCGTTTTTGCACTGCAGCGCTTCCGAGGAAGACGGCAGCGCTTCTCGAGAATCGCCGACTTGCTCACCGACCAAGTCCGTGCTTCCCTGCAAGATGCTGCAGCGCTGCCGCTTCAACCAAGAAGAAAGTGAATCCAAAAACGCATATTATGCAAAAGCAAAGAAGTGCTGCAGCAGCGATGCGGCAGCGCTATTGCAACAAAAACGAGGCTCTGGTCATCAATCGCTGTGTAGACATAGTAAAAGACATAGGACATAGACATAGGACCGATCAGGTGGTGTGTAACCGGTTATACAAATCAGTGAATATTCAGAGTTTATAGGTTGTAGAAGCTAGTGTTATTACTAGCAAATTTGAGAAATATTTAAATGAACCGTCTTGCTTATTCTGCCTTTCATTTGATCTCTGGCTCCCTTATGACAGAAGGAGATTCTGAAATTAATTTTTTTGATTTGCACCCACGACTTTTTAGCGTTTTTCGGCCTATCCGAGTTTTACGCAAGCTTCGTCGAAACCTTCAAGGTCCGTCAAAGACTTTTTCACAGATAAGGATATTAGAAACTTCAAAATGTTATTTTTCATTTTTGAAGACATGGTAGACCATCAGGTCTACCTTCTGTTTTAAAGTTGTTCTGTTTTGTTTGTTTTTCGCACTTTTTAGTCAAGGCGAGTTCAGTGTTATATATTTTGCGTCCAGCCGCCGCGTCGGAGAGAAGGCTAGATACAGTGGATAAGTGCTAACAAGAAAATCATCAATTTCTCATGGAAAGTAATGGTATTTTTTTAAACAATATTTCTCAGAAAACTTAAAGAAAACTTAAAAAATATCGCTGTGTGTGTTTTTCCACAAGTTCATTTTCCAGTTTGAGCTGCTTGAGCCTGAAGAAGACCCGTGTCAAGAAGTGCCGAGCTCTATTAAAGTTCAGCTGAAGTATCCGTGTTCCACTGTCAAATATGAGCTGCGTTCTTTGTCACGGGAGTTCTCACCGGTGGTCTCCGGTTTTTCTTATAAGCCGTTTTTGCATCCACCAGTGACTTCTCACCAGACACTGAACTAACCAGTGTCCGGTTTTATCTCACCGGTGCGGACTAACCAGAACCTGCTCGTGAGCCCTGCTGCAGCGAGGAGTTAGCCGGTTTTCATCAACTCACAGGTGAACCAAAACAACGCGTTTTAAGGGAAGAACCGGACACTGGTGACTAAACACCAGAGACAGCCCGGAGTGCAACGAACGCATCTATGATTGGCAGTCAGCTCCGGCTGAAGGAATATTTATTAACTAAATTTTGGAATCCCGGACCCCCCCCCCCCTCACGATGGTTGAATCGGGAAAGTGACTATTTCCAAGTTAGACAAAAACCCAGGCTCCTGGGCTGGTGATGATGAAAGCACAATCAGTTACCACGGTCGGGGCCATGGTATCCTAATATCCGTTATAACAGTAACTGGCCAAATACCACGGCAACTGTAAAAACGCCTTTTGACTGTGATATCAGATACCACAGCAACTGCGAAACTGACTTTAGACCGTGGTATCAGATATCATGATATCTGGAAGAACGCAACTAATGTCAAAATGATAGAAAGGTGGTAAATATATAGACACATGATTCATAATTCTGTGCATAGCTTATGGCTTAAAATACATGAAAGCTTAATTCGCGAGAAACAAGACCTAAGGTGTCAGTGTGATCCCAAAATCGAATATTTGATCCAGACAACTGGGTTTTGTCTTCGTCAGATCCACTCTTCGCCAGGCTAATCATTAGAGAAAACCAAGTTCAGACATACCTCTATAAGCCATATCTATTTTTACCAGGGGCGTCATGACGGGGGGGGGGGGGGGGGGGGGGGGGGGGGGGTAGGGGGGGGGAGGGGGGGGGGGACGCCCCTCCCAAAGTTGTAGAACAGTCGGTAAAAAGTAACCGAGTCGGAGCGAAGCGCCGCGATTTTTCTTCAAAACGGTTGATTTTTTTCATGAAAACAGTCGGTTTTTCTGAAAATTAGTCGATTTTTCTGAAAATCACTGGATTTTTTTCAAAAATGACATTTTGTTGTTAAAAATAGTCGTTTTTTCGGCAGAAAAAGTCGGTAAAAATTACCACCCAGTCGCGTAAATGCCTCGTTCCCCCCCCAAAAAAAAAACATTTTGGCTAGTAACGCCTCTGATTTTGACGATACTGACCGAAACTTCCGGGTTTACTTCTGCCACATTTCCGGTTTCGGCCGAATTCCGAGCAAACTGCTTGTCCAGCAAAGAAAGGAAAATACAGAATCGAATTCAGCGTACTGTATCTCCTTATCCCTATAAAGAACATCTAATCAATTTCAAAGAAAGCTTTAGCTTGTAAAAAAAAACCCGGTTACAACCGGATTCCGGATGAATTATATGTCCGGTTAAAAAATAATTGTCATCTACAGACTCAGCGTCTCTTCTTACCCTTAAATCTGTCTCAAATCAACTTCAAATAAAACTTATTACTTTTAACAAATTATCCGGTTTTGGCCGGATTCCAGGCGACTTAGTTGCTCGGGTAGAATATGCTTTTCCCATAAGTGTTCAGAATGTCTACTTACCCCTAAATCGGACATTTAATCAAATTCAAATCAAACTTTTACTTTTAACCAACTTTCCGGTTTTTACCGGATTCCGGACAAGCGGCGAGAAAATGGTTTTCACCTTCGAGTTCAGCATGTCTTCTTACTCTTAAATCGAACATTTAATCAACTTCAAACGAAACTTTTACTTTTAACTAGCTTTCCGGTTTTTGCCAGATTCCGTGCGAACTACTTGTCGGACGAGCAAATGTTTTGCATATTCGAGTTCATCATATTTACTTACCCCATAATCGACTATCCCATTAGCTGTTTCAAAATATTTTGATTATCCCTTAATTTAAGCCCCCTCCCCCAACCCTAACTCTAGGACTGCAGAGCCCATCTACGAACTTGACCTTACCTTTGACCCAAAGAGTCCTTACACCAAGTTTCATGAAAATATCTCATTCCATTCAAAAGTTATCGTGCTAACTGACCGACAGACGGACAACTTTTACAATGTCATAGGTATCCCTCCACTTACGTTATAGGATCCCAAACAGCAAGCAAAGATTAGCCTGTTTCACTCTCAGCTCGGCATGACGGGATTAATAATGTAATGCGTAGCGAGATAACAGAGAACAAATTATCATGGATTAGGTTTTACTGCAGTCTTTAGAGCCTATAATATAGTTAGTTCGGACGGGAATTTTCCCACGAAAGAGGCACAGCCATTCCTGCAGGGCTCGGTCAAGGGCATTCTAAGCTAAAAGGTTTTGTACTTATAACTTATGTATCGCGTAGGGCAGTGTCTATCGTTCCCCCATCTGGGAATCGGTACTCCTGGAATACGTCCTTCTTCCAGAATTAATTGAAAAATGTCGTTTTGGTTCAATGCAGCTTGGATTCCGTTCGAGTGCCAGTTCTGCGCACGCTCATCGCAAATTGACAAAAATGATGAAGCAGGCTACCCGCAAGAAGTCTGCTGTTCATATATGTTCTATAGATATAGCTGGTGCTTTTGACAATATAACACATTCTCTGGCCCTATTCTCTCTCATTACTTCTGGCGTGAATCTGTCTGTTGTCAGTCTGTTAAAATTTGGTATGGTCATGCCTCAGTAAGGTTTAAATGGCAAGGTAGCTTGTCAGAGATTATTCCTGTCCGAACTGGTGTTCGCCAAGGGGGAGTCTTATCTCCCTACATTTTCAAATCGGCCATATCTTCTTGTCTCAATTCTTTACACCCTGCTTACTTTTAAAAAGACCATGTCTTCAGCTACATAGCTTACGCGGACAACTTGCTCTTAGTAGACGTACCCGATCCAAACTCATCAAAAATGTCTGTAAGCTGTCATCGGAACTTCTCAAAATTGTCCTTGAAGTTAACCTCTCAAAACGTGAGTACCTGTATTTCAACCCTTTGTCAAATCGTTTGAATGCATCTAAAGCTTCTATCTCTCTTGGATCGCTCGTCGTCACATCAATAAAATCTCTACGATGGCTTAGCATAACATTCAAATCCTCGTTGTCAAAATTTTGCTCTTCAGTTGTTCAAGAAGTTTCTAGATCAATTCGTACCGCCTACGGGTGCATCGTCCCCAACCGGGGACGCTACAATCGTAAAGCTTTCGGAAAATTATAAAGCACCGTCTGCGCTCCTTCTATACTATTTCGTTCTGGTGTCACTCATGTTCTGCGAAAGAAGGAGATCAAAAAGATGAGAATCATGTTATTTTAAATATGCAAAGCCCCTGCTCCACTTGTCGAAATTATGCCATAACCATGCATACTTTGACGGAGAAGATCAAAATTCAAGATGCAAGTGTTACCCTTTTGGATGTTTCTTCATCGCTGTCAAAAATCATTGACAACAGAGCCCAACCAGCGCACAACCTTCTACACTGCTTCCTGGCTGACGATTGAAATTAAGTGTCTTTTTGTGTATGTTTATGTGTTTTATTTATTTTCTATATTTACTCCGCTTTCTGAAAATGGCGGGTCAAAAATAAATTACTTACACTTAGTTACTTACAGGCTATTTTTCCCCGTTTGTCGGGAAATAGATGTGTCAGGAGCAAATCTTCCCCGACAGGTCGGGGAATCTACTTGGCCAGGGCTAATCTTCCGCGACAAGTCGGGGAATCGATGTGCCCTGGGCTAACATTCCACGAGTACTCGGAGAATCATAGTGCCCAGAGCTAACGTTCCCTCATAATCAAATAATCGATTTAGAGATCGGGGAATCGAAGTGTGAGGGGCTAATGTTCCTCGACATGCAAATATTGAATTTGTTGAGTTTTGGTCGGCGAATCCAAGTAACAGGGGCTAATGTTCCCCGACATGAAAATATTGATTTGAGGTCGGGGAACAGAAGTGTGAGGGGCTAATGTTCCCTTACATGCAAATATTGATTTTGTTGAGTTGAGTAAGGGGAATCCAAATGCCAGGGCTAATGTTCCCCGATAAGTAATGATGGCTTTTGAGGTCGGGGAATCGAAGTGTCCAGAGCTAATGTTCCCTCATAATAAAATAATCGATTTTGAGGTCGGGGAATCCAAGTGCCAAGGGCTTATATTCCCTCATAATCAAATAATTGATTTTGAGATCGGGAAATCGAAGTGTGAGGGGCTAACTTTCCCAGACATGCAAATATTGATTTTGTTGAGTTGAGGTCAGGGAATCCAATTGCCAGGGGCTAATGTTCGCCGATAAGCAATGATGTTTTTCTAGGTCGGGGAATCGAGAGCTAATGTTCCCTCATAATCAAATGGCATGGCACTTGGATTCCAAAAACCTCAACTCAGCAAAGTCAGTGTTTGCATGTCGGAGAACATTAGCCCCTGGCATATGGATTTCCCGACCTCAAAATTGATTATTTGGTTATTAGCCCCTCGAACTTCGATTCCCCGATCTCACAATCGCTTATTTGATTATGAGGGAACATTAGCCCCTGGAAATTGGATTCCCCGACCTCAACTCAACAAAATCAATATTTGCATGTCGGGGAACATTAGCATCTCACACTTCGATTCCCCGACCTCAAAATAGATTATTTGATTATGAGGGAACTTTAGCTCTGGGCACTTTGATTCCCCGACCTCAAAAGCCATTATTGCTTATCGGGAAAAGTTAGCCCCTGGCTCTTGCATTCCCCGACCTCAACTCAGCAAAATCAATATTTGCATGTCGGGGAACATTAGCCCCTCACACTTCGATTCCCCGATCTCTAAATCGATTATTTGATTATGAGGGAATATTAGCTGTGGGCACTTCGATTCCCCGAGTACTCGGCGAGTGTTAGCCCAGAGCTCATTGATTCTCCGACTTGGCGGGGAAGATTAGCCCTGGGCAAGTAGATTCCCCGACCGGTCTGGCAAGATTATCTCCTGACACATCGATTCCCCGACAAACGGGGAACAATGTGGAGTACCGATTCCCAGATAGGGGAACGAGAGGGGTTTGAAATAAACCGTTGAAAATTGTGAGTGTCAACAACGTGTAAAATCGGACTAACACTTACGATCCAGGAAGACGTACACGTCGTTTCATCTACTGCCTAGTTGTTCAGTATTTCAAGTCCGTTTGCAGGTTCATTTCTTCTCCAAAATTTTCCCCAGACGTCCGAAAGTCAGACCAGGACCCTTGCCAAGAAGGGCCGAAACCCTTGCCAAAGCATCTCATCGAAACTGGCGTATCCGTTTTATGTATGGTTTGAACTTCACGTCCGTATCCAAACTAAACCTGGACTTATTAATTAGATGCAGGTAGACTTCCTAGTAAATTCTGGAAACACTGATCCTTTGTCCAGACGGTATTTTAGCCCAAAAATTTGAGTAAAGTCTTAATTGAGGAGATTGCAGCAGGGTTGTGTGAGAAGCTCATTTGAGCTAGATAGGATTAGTATTCGTAGAGTGTTAGCTGATTGAGGCTTAAATTTTGATAAGATTTTCTTCGTCTTCAAAGATTGCCGTGGAATCTTTTTTTGCGGTTCGATTATAGGTAGCCTACATCAGGTACACGCGAGTGACCACCCCATCGGAAGAATGGGAGAAAACGTGAAACACCAACCGCCAGGGTTATTAATCTACAGATAGATAGATTTATTGACTGCTGAGCAGATCAAGGGCCATGGCAAAAATTATATAAAATAAAAATCTCAAACACTAATTTTGTGACTAATTGTGACTAAACTCAAGACTCAAATCGTGTGTCCAGCAATCACGGCGATCTTTGGGAGCAGCTGTGACACCCCTTCTTCCTTTCTTCCGTTAAGTACCCGGAGATTCCAGAGATTTTGCCGGGCAGGAGAGATAGTCATCAAAAGTATTGGGAGGCACCCATACAGCTGGATGGTGACGTTACCGTCGAGCTTTACAAGCGAAAATGTCAACCTCAACTAGATGGCCCAATCATCATGATGGGGCAGTAACATCCAGTGAAGCTATCTACACAGAATGTTCCCCAGCTTTTCCTCTGTCTCAAAACATTGTCGTGTAGATGACACCACTTTCGCCTGGATGGCATCTTCTGTCGAGCTCATCAGCCAACTCGAAAATATCCCCTAAATCGCCCAATCCAATATCCATAACTTTTACAGATTCTCTTTGCCAGGTAAGAGTCACTGAAGATGCTGACCCGTCGCACAAAAATAGTGAGAACTTCGAGATAACCGTCTCGGATGTAAATGACAATGCTCCGGAGGTCTTGGACGAGCCTAAAGGTGGATATGTCGTTACCGTATTGGAATCGACTGCGGTCGGCAAACCTTTGCTTAAATTTGAAGCGCTCGACGATGATGGGACTCCCGAGTTTGGAGTCACGAGTCTGATGTAAGTACCTCTTTTTTTTAAGGTTTCTATGATATTCTCAGCTACAGTGATCGCTAGTGGCGACCGTCCATGTTCTTTCAGTCGTTCGAGGTGTTAGGACTATCGGACCAATTTGCATCTTGTGTGCTATTAATGACGACGATTGGCTGCTGTACTACAGACGCTAGATTTGACATTGGACGGCTGTGGTTGCAGAAAGCCGTTGTGTCTGTATTGATCCAGATGGCGAAACTAAATTAGGACCTCCATTGGCTATCGCACGCTTTTGGAAGCGATCGTAAGGTATCCGAAGCGGCGATTTTGGCAAGTTTCAGCCAATGAGAGCACGCCGGATCCGGACGAGCACGGCTATGACGGACTTGCCAGTGGAGGACCCACTTAAATCAAAAACCTCTGGATATCTGGGTATATTTGGAGGTGACAATAGAGACAACCTATTTAAGAAAAAAGGAATATGCGAATCAATTGGATCGGACACGAGAAAAAGGAATAGAGATTGACAGTCGTGATTGGAGGTTCAATGATAAGTGAAGTCTTGGGAAATGTTGAAGAATAGAAGGATTAGCTGTCAGCGTGATTATGAAATATGAAACGGTTGACTTGACTGTGCCAAAGCTCAAGATGACTGAAAGGTGAAGTATGATTTTCAGGGAGGTAATGTTAGGGTCGAAGGATTTTTCCTTCTGCCGGCTTTTTCATTCTGTCTTTCCACCCTTGCGAAAGGCTTTCAATTGTCAAACGTAGAATTTCCTTTGGAAAACAGGAAGCAGGGCTAAAGATGGTATTCTTAAATTTTAACTGTAAGGCCAGCTTATTCTTACATCTTGGATTTGAAGGCAATAGATTATTTTGAGTCTGCACTGGTTTTTTTTTTTTACTTTTTCACCATGGGCTCTAAGTGAATTTTAATGTACCGTTCACCCAACGAAAAGTTCATTCCCTCCCTTAGAATTTTAATTTTAGATTAATTAATCGTTTAGAATTTTAAACGAAAATCAGGAAACGCTCATTTCCAGTGCGAGTTCCCGCGATTGCGTGCACCCCCAAAAATATGTAATTTTTTTTTTAGCAATCTCTTACAGTTGTAGCCTAGTTGCTAAACATTTCAAATACTGTGTTAGAGGCGCCACAAATCTGAAGAAAAAAAATCCGACGAGTGTTGACCATATGATTAGCGTCATTAGTGGATCCATTCAGTAATGCATTGCGTGGTTTCTGCAAGATAACTGGACTATTGTATCTCAGTTCTGCTCGAAACTCGAAGTTTCAACAGTAGCCGAATGTCCTTCATGATTTGTATCCATCATCTTTACTTTTTCTCCATCTGATTTATACTTGTCCTTTAAGCAATGAGCAAATAAAAGCGGCTAGTTATTACCGAAAGAGATTTTCCCAGTAGATCAACAAGAACGGGATTTAAAGTCGTCCTGAAACATTACCGAAAAGAGAGGTTTGTTTGTCAAGAATCAAAGAAACCACGATAATTGATACTTTTTTTTTCTTGAACAAAGGCACGAAGCCGTCGCGTGTCGAAGGGCGGAAAGGCTGGAAAGAGTAGACAAGCGCTAACAAGAAAATGGCTGATTTCGCATGGAAAGTAGTGGAATTTTCAAAAAGCGATATTTCTGAGCCGTTTCATCTTGAAAAGATCAATTCATGTAAGAATTGGGGTTTAAGGACTTAGGAGGTAGTTTGTATTATTTTCTCAAAATTATTCTGAAACATTTAGTAAAAAGTATTCATTAAAACTTAGCGAGTTACAACGTTTCTCCCTTGCAGATATCAGCTGAACGCCGGTGTACTTGAAGGAAAGATAAGGATCGATGAGAAAATGGGAATAATCAACTTAATACAGGCTGTTGACAGAGAACAGTTCCTGACTCCAGTCCAGGTCACTGTGACAGTATCAGACATGGAAGGAGCGTCACCAGATTCAAAGGCAGTAACCGAAACTGTGACATTTACGATAGAGGACGTGAACGATGAGAAACCGCGACTGAGACTGGTAATATCTGAATTTTAATATGGATGGTTTGTATAGATTTCAACACTAAAAGCCCTGAGCCTAAAAGCCTGGGATCGATTAAAAGCTGGTAAAGGAAAAGAAGAGCATGGTGCAAGAGAAGACCAGGCAAGCATACCAAAGCCAGGAAAGGCAACCTAAAATGAGGAAAGAATCGACTATTGGAAAAACTGACAAGCTGTCCCGTGCCTTTCCTCTGTTTAGTATCCCGTGGAGGGGTCGGCAACTTCCATATTTAAAGATTACAATTTCTTTCCTCGTTGTGGTATTCTGTCAGTAGGTGAGTGAGGGATCGGCAACTGCCATATTTCAGACCACCATTTCTTTCCTCGTTTTAGTATCTTGTCGCGGGTAGTACCTGAAAGTACAAAAACGAGGAAAAAATATAGTGAATACTAAATTATGATTCCTTAAGGGGTCGGCAACTATAACAATTTGAAGTGCACCATTAGTGGAGTGTTCCTTGGAACAATCCACTGCGAGAGCTGTAGCAGCTCTCGGGTTTCGGTTTCCGGTTTTCACCTTTTTTTTGTGAAGCTCATATCTCGCGTACCAGTGAAGGTATCCAGTTCAACCTTGGTACAGTTGTGGGTATTGGGGTGTAGTAATTATGTCTTTCGGGGGTCTTTGGTTTTGCTTTTTGGGGGTCTCAAACCCCACTTCCACTTGGTTCAGGAGCAACTGGGACCAGATTGTCCATTTTTAATGTTTTGAAATTGACAATAACTGAAGACAAGGCGATGAAATTCCTTCTGGTTTTAGATCTTAGGGATATGAACTTTATGTGGAGCTGAACCACCTTCCACCCTCATGAGCAAGTGGGCCCAAATTGTCCATGAGTTAAGTTTTTTACCCTTGACAGGAATCAAACTCTAAGCTGGTATACATGAGGATATATAGATCTAGATACGCATTCTGATGGGTCCCGACGCCCTCTGGGCAGCTGGGCCCAGGTTTCCCATGAGTAAAATTTATATATGATAGGTCTCAAGTTCGACGCTTGTATACTTGGGAAGATAAATGTATAGATGCGGATTTTGGTGTAACAGCAAGAAATACGACCACGCGACGTGCTTCAATCCTTAATGAAAAGGTGGATTCTGGACGATTTTGTCATATGATCGATGGGTCACGTATCGAAATAATCAAGTCGTAAACAGTTGTTTTCAACTTTTTACAATTGTTAAAACTGTAACAATTGTTAACAATCGGAAAAAGTTGTTTCCGATCGTAATTTTCCGATCGTTTTTTTCGTGTCCATTCAAAACGATCGTTTTCAACCGTTTCCAATCGTTTTTAATTGTTTTTCGTATCGAAAACAGTTGGTTTTGTATTAAAGTCGGGAAAAACAGACCTGAGTTTGAATAACTGTAATAGGTAAGTTGATTTCTTTGTTGTTGTAAACGACCAAAAGAGTTTAACTGGAACGATGAATCTGAAATCCAAATCGTGAATGATTGGAAACAACTGTTTACGTTATTTGTTCCGAAGGTCATTGAACAACTGTTTACGATAGTTATCGGCTGTTTCCGATCGTTTTCAATTTTTTTCGATCGGAAACAGTTGCTTTGGTTTCCAAGTCCTGATTTTTTACAGCGGTAGTAGGGAAGTTGAATTTTTTGGTTGCAAACGATCAAAATAGATACACTGAAACGGTGAATCTAAAATCCCAATCGTAATCGATTGGAAACAACTGTTTCCGATCGTAATTTTACACCTGTTTACGATTTTTTCTTTCAAGTGTCATTAAATGATTGTTTACGATCTTTTTCAGTTGTTTTCAGTCGGAAACAATTGGTTTGGTTTTCAAGTCCTGAAACAAGACCTGATTTCTTACACCGATAGTAGGGAAGTTTAATTTTGTTTTAAATGAAAAGGTGAATCTAAAAAACCGTAAAACGATTAGAAACAACTAGTTCCGATCTTAATTTTTAAAACTGTTTACCATTATAAACAAAGTTATATAACATTCTTACAAAGTCAAGATTCCACAAGGACGTTTTTAAGTGGGGTTTTGGCAACAGAATTGTTGATCCATGGAACAGCCTTACCGAAGATGCGGTAAATGCCGAATCCATCAATAGTTTTAAGTGCATTGTTGATGAGATTTTTAACTCTGATCAGTTCGACTACTCAAAATTTCTTAGAGTTATTTAGAGGCGAAAGCCTTTTCTCTTGCTTTATATTATTATTATTATTATTTTTTTGAATGTCATTGAACAACTGTTTACGATCGTTTTCAGTTTCTTTTTTATTGTTTTCAATAGTTTTCTATCGTTTTCAGTTGTTTTCAAACGGAAACAGTTTTCAACTTCCCTACAACGGTTGTAGGGAAGTTGAAAACTATCGAGATAGTTTAACTGGAACAGTGAATCCAAATCCCAATCGTAAACAATTGGAAACAACCGTTCCCATCGTAATTTTTACAACTGTTTACGATTGTTTTTTTCAAGTGTCATTGATCAACTGTTTACGATCGTTTGCAGTTGTTTTCGATCGTTTTCGGTTGTCTTAAACTGAAAACAGATGGTTCGGTTTTCAAGTTCTAAACAAGACCTGATTTTTAACAACCGTAGTAGGGAAGTTGAACTTTGTTGAGTTGTAGGAGATCAAAATAAATATAACTGAAACGGCGAATCTCAAATCCCAACCGTAAACGATTGGAAACAACTGTTTCCGATCGTAATTTTTACAACTGTTGACATTGTTTTTAGTTGTTTTCGATCGTTTTCAGTTGTTTTAAATCGGAAACAGTTGGTTTGGTTTTCAAGTCCTGAAACAAGAACATATTTATAGAAACAATTTTGTTGAGTTGTAAACGATCAAAATAGTTTTACTGAAACAGTGAATCTAAAATCCCAATCGTAAACAATTGGAAACAACAGTTGTTTCCAATTGTTTCCGATTGGAAACAACTCGGAAACAGTTACTGTTTCCAATCGTAATTTTTACAACTGTTTACGATCGTGTTCCAGTTGTTTTCGATTGTTTTCAGTTGTGTTCAATTGGGAACAGTTGGTTTGGTTTTCAAGTCCTGAAACAAGACCTGATACGGTAGTAGGGAAGTTGAATTTTGTTGAGTTGTGAACGATCAAAATAGTTTAACTGAAACGGTAAATCTGAAATGTAAATTTGCAACTGTTCACGACTGTTTTTTCAATTGTCATGAAACAACCGTTTACGATCGTTTTCAGTTGTTTTCTATCGGAAATTAAGTCATAAACAACTATAAACAATTGTTTCCGATCGTAATTTTACGATTATGTTTTTCAGACCCATTCAAAACTGTTCGTTTTCAACTGTATTCGATCGGAAACAGTTGGTTTTGTTTTCAAGTAGTACAATTTAAAGGATGGCATTCAGCATTCAACAAACATGTTGGAGCAGCTCATCCAAACATTTGTAAATTCATATCGTTTCTGCTGCTGGAGCAGGAAAAAACAAAAATGAATATTGAGTGATTTGTTGCTTGGTGCCCGAACCCACCCAAGAAGTGAAAGTACGAAGACTAACCTTCGACTGAAAACCATAGTTGGGAGATATGGGTCTAGTCAAACTGACGTACTCGAATATATGTGTGGAATTGCTAATACATACATGTTTTAATGTATTATATAGCTAGATTACTTTAATGTAACTGAGTATTTAATAATATATAACTTAAAAACGAAATCCAAACTTGAAATCAGGCTCTCCGTGACGAAATGTCCGCATGACGAATTGTCCTGA
Organism: Branchinecta lynchi; assembly: GCA_023053575.1. Lineage (NCBI taxonomy): Eukaryota > Metazoa > Arthropoda > Branchiopoda > Anostraca > Branchinectidae > Branchinecta > Branchinecta lynchi. The sequence continues at coordinate 26,440,936 of JAKZAP010000001.1, forward strand.
TCACGAATTGTCAATACGACGAATTGTCCTTATGACGAAATGTGCTTGTGAAAAATTGTCCTGTGACGAATTGTTTGTGACGAATTGTCCTGTGACTAATTGACCGGACACCATAGTAGTGACCCAAGAACAATAATCAAGATAGGTCGAAGACACAAAGTGGCCGCTCCAAGCTTCTTGTGGTATCTGTCTATGCGTGGTACCCTTACTTGCTTTCCTTTCGATGTTACATTTTATGATAGCCTACACTTTTTTAGGGTAAAATTGTACTGTCCTGTCCTTTTTACTTGTCTCTAATATAAACTCCTCTTATGGGTAAGAAACTTCGGCCGGTCAATGAAACCTCAAAGATGCAGAGGTGAAAAACTTCAAGGACACTACTCTGTGAGAACTAAGGTAAAGCTACTTCTTTTTAGCCTTCAACAGTCATTGAAATACCTGAAGGAGATGGCCCCAATTCACCAGGGGACAGTTCGATTGTCACTAGCGATATTGTTGCTGAAGACTCAGATCTTCAGCCCAGTCTTACTCTTAACATCGACTGGGCAAACACTAAGTTTTACAGCAACAGCGCTGAGATGCCTGAAAGCGTCGACTTTCAGTATCGAGAGTAAGTGCAATAGCCTGAGGGGAGGGGGGGACGAAAGCACTTTTCAGGCCGCTGCTCAACGAACAATCTACCCGTAAGCAAGAGCCTATCCAAAGACCGCAACAGTGGGAAAGACATGAAAACCCTCTGAAATCACGTCGTGGGAAACGGAGCTGTCTGCTACCCAGCGTGACAGTAGAGCCGAGCAAAACAACACTAGGGAGTAGCGCCAAGACATGAAAAAAGTGACACAAACTCCAAAAGCAGTGACACTCAGGGGCGTCACGACTGGGGGGGAGAGGGGAACGCCCCCCCCTCCAATGCTGTAGGCCAGTCGGTGAAAAAAAAATAACCGAGTCGACGCGAAGCGCCGCGATTTTCGTCAAAACATTTGATTTTCTTCCTGAAAACAGTCGGTTTTTATGAAAATTGGTCGATTTTTCGTCAAAATAGTCGGTTTTTCTGAAAATCAGTGGTTTTTTACGAAAATCAGTCCATTATTTCAAAAAAATAATTTTTGTTGTTGAAAACAGTCGTTTTTTCTGCAAAAAAGTCGGTAAAAATTACCAGCCAGTCGGTGAATGCCTCGTCCCCCCCCCCCCAAATATTTTGGCTAGTAACACCTCTGAACTAGCATCAGTAGCGATAAAGAACGTCCCTACTGAAACACAATCAGTCGTGCGCCAGCTCTGGCTCCAATAACTTAAAATTCTGATTACAGCTGTCATATAAACTTGACAGACTAACACTACTTTATTTTCACTATACGCTACAAAGTCTGGATACTAACCAAAATCAAAATCATAAGTTACACTAAAGCACGGGCACTTATTTACATTTTAAATATTTAACATATTTCCGAAACTTATTATTTACATTGACCCTTCCTAAACTTGAACTTACAACCCTCATTAAACTTGAATATACTGATAACCTTATTTACAAACTGAATATTTACAACTAATTCTTTTAATACAAGAACAGCAAAAAAAGATATAACCTCCACTGTTTCTTCGATGTGTAAAGATCGCTTTTAGATTTGCAAGAAATTTCTAAACCCGTAAATATGTCTCGCTTTCAATACTACAAGCGTATTGGGCGAAGCGGATACTAAAACGAGGAAGGCTGTCGCCAGTTTTCAAAATTGGAAAGCCGCACTGTTCCCTTCCTCTGTTTAGTATTCTTGAGTGGGTCAAAGGTTGTTCCTCCTTTTAGTATCCTGACATGGGGAGGCATTAAGATCAGTGAGGGGTCAGAACTACACAAATTGTAATTCACCTTTCCATTTCTCGTTCTCACGGTAGGCGACTAAAATCCTCCGAGTCCAGCGAGGGGTCGGCAACTAGGATATTTCAAGTCCACCATTTCCTTCCTTGTTTTAGTACCTTCAAAGTACTAAGATGCCGACCCCTCAAAGAACGCTAAATAGAGGAAGGGAACGGTGCGGCGAATTCTGGCGACAGCCTTCCTCGTTTGAGTATGCCCTTCCTCGTTTTAGTATGCCCTTCCTGGTTTTAGTATGCCTTCCTGCTTTTCTCGTGCTCCCTTCCCTTCCTGGTTTTAGTCGAGCCCCGACTGTGAAGCATGGGAAGCATAGGTCTTGGCTCTCAGTGAAAGTTGACAAACAAAAATTCGAAAACCGAGAGTGCACACGTAGAGTTTGAAGATGAGTAAAATCGTTTTCTTTTGGTAAATCTGTAAAAATGTCAACAGAGAGTTGTTTTAACCATAGTCCTACCACTAGGAAACGCTAATGATTGCGAATCGTGGGCTTATGGGAGTTCCTGTCTGTGTTTTAGAGCTTACGGCTCTCCCTTCTTGTGACCATTGCTCCGAAAATAGTTGGGTTTTTGCGGATTCATCTAATTTGATGAATTTGATCTAATTTCATCTCGTTTGATAAAATTGGACGGAAGTGAGATGACATCTAAGATACCACGATCAGTTACCAAGGTCGGACCGTGGTATCTGTATGAATGCCAGATACACGATAACTGGCCAGATACCACGATAACCACGGGCGTCGCAAGTACATTTTTGGTGGTGGGGGGGGGGGGGGGGGGGGGGGTGCAGAGCCAAAAGTTTACCGAATCTTTCAAAAATTTTACCGAATCCTAGAACTAAGAATACGAGCTTTAAATTATGGAACAGAAATGATTGCGTAGGAAGAGTAACAATAAAGGGCGGCATGAACGACTATAAGCCAACTATTAGGCGGCGTTTTGGCGAAGCCCACATGGAGAATATTTTGCCGGGCATGATTGCAGTAACATCTTCTATCTATTATAGCCAATAGAAAATTAAAATGAGCGCCGCAGGCGAAAATTTTCGAAATCTATTTTGTTTCTATAGGCTAAAATTTAACTGCTTCTCTTACAAATTCTGTCGTTTACCGTTGATTAAATACCGAGACTCAAAGTTGTTCCAGAAACCGGATGGAGCGACGTTCTGGCAGCAGCAGCGACTGTAGTCTAGTCAATATACTACCTATAATCACATAAAGTAAGCGCCGCAGCCGATTTTTTTTTGCTTTTTCTTGTCAAATTTAATTTCCATCCAAATTCTAGCTTTTAATGTTTCAAATTCTCAATCGTCAAATGACGCGCCCTTCCACAAAATAGATTATATTACGAAAAGTGCTGCAGGAGGAATTTTTGATTTTTTTATGATTGGATATTCTTTTTGGGGTCCAAAATAAAAGTAAGGACTATCGATGATATTGTAGATCATCTCTTTTGTCTGCGACCAGTGCTTCACTCGACCTCTTCTGAGTTTCCAGGTTCGTGGTAACTTCCGAATCCTGGCAATTATAACGAATAAATTACCGAATCCTAGTTATTATACCGAATAAGTTTAGACCGGTAGCATGTTCGGGATTCTGTATAACTACAGTATCCCGTTTATTATACCGAATTGTTTTAGTATCGAAATACTACCGAACAATATTCATATTCGGTATACTTTCGTCGAAACTGGAATAAAGTCAGGATTCGTGGTTAACTTCCTAATCCTAGAAATTATGCTGAATAAATTACCGAATCCCAATCATGATACCGAATAATTTTGAACCAATAGCTTATTCGGGATTCTGTTTTACTACAGAATCTCCATAAATATACCGAATACTTCCGGCATCGAAAAATGATTACCAAATGATTTCAGTAAATTCTCTCACCAAATTCGTGGTAACTACCGAATACTTGCAATTATACCGAATCCTGATCATTATACCGAAGAGATTTGTACAGATAGCCTATTTAGGATTCTGTATAACTACCGAATCCCCGCAAATATATCGGACAGTTCTGCTATCGAAAAAATACCGAACAATTTTAGTAAAATGCCCCGCACCTCCCCCCCCCCCCCCTTCCGAAGCCCCTGACGATAACTGCAAAAACGCCTTTTGACCGTGGTATCAGATACCACGATAACTGCAAAAACGACTTTAGACCGTGGTATCAGTTACCATGATATTTGCAAAAAACCCAAATAATGCCTCTGTAGCTCTACATCAGTGGCCCTAAAGAAATAAGAGTAACAAGGTATCGGGTAGAAGCACCAGTCAATAATTCCGATATAAGATTATTTTTGTTTCCTCTATACGCGATGGCTGACAGACAAATATTATGGTTTATCTCTTCTTCTTCTTTTTAAAATCTCGATATAAAATCAAACATCCCCTTGTTATAAAAGACAATAGTTGATTAAGCTTCCTCTTATCCTTTGTTCTAACAATTCCTCATACCAAGTGTAATTCTTCAGAGTTCGTCTTCTTCTGAATGTTTCTTCATCTTCTTCTGGGTCTTGTTTGCGCAGCGCCATGAGAAGACAGCTTAAAAATGTGTTCCACCCTTTTAACAATAGTAACTAATAGTTACGATTTTGTTCCAAGCTTGTGAGAAGTTACTGCGCTGACCGTTCCAACCTTCTCAAACTAGTAACTCTTCGCTTACCACGCTCGTATAGGCGAGTGTGCCAGCCTTGACGCCAATAAGCAAGGACTCGTGATGTCAAGTGTAGTGATTCAGTTAAGTAGGGTGGAACACGCTCTAAAATAACCATGACATTTGATGAATAAATTGTCTTACTGTATTTTTCTCTTTTTTTTGCAGTTACTTTCAGCTTGAAATAGTCCCAGATACAGCCAACAAAATTGGCGGACGGATCAAAATCGGAAAGTACAAGCCTGATCGCGAGCTCTTCGACACAGTTGAGCTTGTCATCATTGCAGAAGATGAAAACACAGGCGGTGCATATACAGCCAATGAGGCTACTCGAGGTATGTATTGGTCATCCGTTCAAGATTGAAGTGGTGATGGAATGGTTGGTGTGGAGGGATGCTGAATCTGGAATCTTGAGGGAATCATACCCCATCCTTTTCACTTGTCGGTCTGCCCGTCGCTCCAGTGATCTCGTACTTACATATATGCTATGACGACCAACTGGACAAGCTGACCAGGGGCCCTAACAGTCTACACTTAGAAATAACGTAATTCCAGGATTCACCCGAAGTGGAGGGAGGATGAATCTGGAATCTTGAGGACATGCAAGCTTTCGAGCGGGTGAACGAACCTGAATAAACCTTGACAATTGGAAACGGTATATGTCTCAGATTTTCTATTGCAAATCCGGCTACGAGAACTGTGTGGGAAATTGGGGCCGGGGGATACTGAAAACATTGTAACAAAATAATTCTGGAAGGGGGGATCTGATTTGGATTAAACCTGACAGGGGCGGGAGGAAACATCCTGGATCTGCTGTTTACAATCGCTGGATCAGATGCAGTCATTGTGGGGGGGGGGGGGGACTAAAAGTCTTGTATCGCGTGTTGACACGGATGGGCTAGGACGATCAAACTTGTCGTTGTTGCATGATCTGACCAGATCAACTTTTAAACTGTCATTTCCTAGATCGGCTATCCAGAGGGGTGGATGGAGTGGGAGAGCGGGTTGTCTGCGTAGAACGGCTACGATGGAAATGGACCTTGAGTCGAAAATTATTCACAGTCATATTTGGCTAAGGAATATTGACTGATATAGTTCGTCGGACTCCCGTATTCCTTCCGTAGACCTGATTGGCCAGAATACCGGATACGCAAGTTCTTTCGTGTTCTCACAAAGCCAATGAAAATCTCCGACGGGTTTCAATCTTCGGGAAATGCAGCTGATATGTAAAGAAGCCTGGACTTGAAGACCCACCCCACCCATCGTCTCATATTTCCCACTCCCCACATTCCCGACCGTTGGTCATAGAGAATAGCAGAATAGCAGCGCAAGCAGTTCTTAAGATCCAATCCATACGCGCGGTACGAAAGAAGTTTTGTCCGTTCCTTTGTGAGTGTTTTCAGCGCAAAATTTTAAGTAAAATCCTTTCTTTTTTTGTGTTAGTTCTTTAAGTTTGGCGCTTTAATTTTTGCAATTTTTATTTTTCTGTAATTAATGAATACTTGACCATTTAAAAGCGCAATAGTATATAGTTACTTTGACGAGAGAAACAAATATTCATTTTTTTGTTAATACCTTAAGGAATGTATTTGAATGGTCTATCGATTGAAGCCACTTGTGTTCAAACTTCGAAGTAAAGAACGTGTATATTCTGCTTGTAGAAGTAGCAAACAGAAACACAAAACGCAGCTCCGCGCGATTTGAACCCAGGACCATTTGCCTACAAGACGACCACACTAGTAATATTCTATATGACTAAGTCCAAAACATGTCAGTGATCCTCATGAAGAAGGAGTAAGCGTTTCTGTAACGACTCAAACTCAAAGACTGAAATCCTGTGTCAAACAATCAAGGCGATCTTTGGGAGCAGCTGTGAGTGCTGTGACACCACTTCTGCCTTTCCGGAGAGGCCGGAGATTTTGCATCGGCAAGGAGAGATGGAACTACAAAGGGGCTTTTGAATATTGTTCGCCAGCCACTGCATTAGTCAGATACAACCTGGCGATAGGAAAAAATGATCTGGGCCGAAATCAGAGTCATCTCGCAGGTTCACAGCGCATGTCACGGAAGATAATGGATACTGCGTAGATGGCGCTTTAATTTTTTTTACTGCAGAAAGTGTTTGGAGCGAGGCTTGGAGAAGGAATGTATGATAAGGAGTGGATGGTGAAGAAAGATGAATGCTTACGGGAGCTCGCCAGTTGGGAAGATTCCTTAAGCTTTCGATGAAGTATCGGGAGGGGTTTATCTAGTTGGGATTTCTTATATAGATAATGTTTTTCTTTTGTTTTGTTTTTGTATTGTACTGCTATGGCCCTCGGTCTTTTTTGTGCAAACACATATCATACCATAATATCAACATACCATATACTAGGGATAGTCGGATTAAAAAATTCAAAGATTCGTTTCTGGTTTTATTTGTCATGATACGAGTCCCTTGTATACAGCACCATCTATCTAATATCTATCTGTACTTGCGCTTTTGCTGGTGTACCTATTACTTTTTTGCGATTAATAATACTTTTGTTCAGTGATAAAACTTACATGACCTTACATTGCAGGAAATCTATCTCTTCGAATATCAGACATCAATGACAATAACCCTCAATGGGGGGAATTCGAGAACTATGTAGAAATAGAGGAAAACACAATCACGAGTCCGAAGAGCATTGCTAAGGTCATTGCGACGGACAGAGATTCAGGTTAGTCTACCTCAGTGGTAAGTTTTCATTTTTTTTTAGTGGACTTCGATATGAAACTGTTCGCAGCAATGGGTCTTCCTGACCGAATGGGCAGAACGCCGAGCACACAGGCGAAGGGTCGCTGGTTCGAGTCTGGGTAGTGCCGATCATTTGGTTTGGGGGAGGGTTAGTATCGTTTTCCCGTAAGGCAAGATCAAAGTCCATCCGGCTTCAAATGTGCACCTGGAAAAACCTGAGGAAAAGCTAGGGAAACATGGGATGATTTCTCCCGGCCGAGGTAAAAGTATCGGGAGATCGGCACCTGTGCTACGCTTACCTAAAATCGGCTTGCTGCGAAAGTTTCCCTTTTACAGCAATGATGCTGAATATAATAATAATAATAATAATAATAATTTTATGGAAAGCCAAAGGCCACCAGTTATAGGCCTCCAAAATAATTTTAGTAGTTTAGCCCTTAAAGGTGACCTAGGCCTCCCGGATCTGCGCCATATGAGGGCCACACAAGTGATTAAGTTTTGGCTACAGATAATACGTTTGCCCGATAACCGCCTGGCGAAGGCGGCATACACGGAAATGTTGAGTTCTACAAAAAAGACAGCATGGCTACAACAGGTTAAAGCCCTGCTGGATAATGCTGGCCTTTCGTCGGCATGGAATGAGGGTCAGGGTCCCCAAGGTAATCCTGAAGATTTCCTCAGTAAGTTTATATCGCGTCTTCGGGACCAGGAGATTCAGGTTTGGCTATCTGGTCTGGAGAAATCTAGTAGCCTGCGTTTTTATCGCCAAATTAAAGAAGTGTTTGGAGAGGAGTTTTATCTGAAACTGAACCTATCGTGGAGAGTCCTTAAGTGTTGGTTGCAGGCGCGGGCAAACTGCATACCAATACGTAAAAGATACTGGGAGTTTTTTGTTGATGGTGGCCCGGGAGGTAGGTGTGTTTGCCCCCTTTGTGGGGAGGTTGGGGATGGGCTGGACCATTTTCTGAATAGTTGCCAAAGTTTGGTGAATTTGAGGGATCAATACTTTCGAGGGGGTGTACCGCTGCTCCCTGGTATTTTGGGGACTAATTCAAGAGATTCGATTATTGCGTTATGTTGCTTTATAGAGAAAGGCGTGGAGGCGCGGAAGGCAGCGACTTGAAGGTGTTGAGTGTTAGGGTTTTTCTTTTACGTTTATTTTTTGTGTTTGTAGTTGTGTATATGGCCACTGGCTTTTAAATACACGTATATATATATATATATACAAGAAAATATGGTAGCGTTCAGTGACTTGTCACAAGCTAGGCTGATAAGAGAGAGGGCGAGAGAAATATTAAGATATTTATAACGCTCTCTGGAACGAAAATAATAACCACGCGGGCATACGTCATCACTCTTCCGTGAGTTCTTGCTGATCCGATAGACATTACCACGTATGATGCTAACGACCATCATAAGTAAATAGTAACCATCGTAACAGTCGTGGAATGAAAATACTGTGGGAGGAGCTAATTTACTTATTATAGCGGTCTATGAACCGTAAATAATAGCAAGAATAGTAACTTTCAGAGAATTCTTTTCAGAGAATTTTAAGAATTTCACATCAATAGAAAGACATACTGGGAAAAAGGGGAAAGATCAGGTCCTTTCTTCTGCCCCGAATCTGGAGATAAGAATGAGGATGTACGCCACAGTTGGTGTGAATGCAGAGATTTACAGGGTTTACTGGAGGAGATTTGGAGGTAGGGGAATGGATAATGGATTATTAAAATAGTGGGAAGCAAAGTGGATTGAATAAAAAGAGGCACGGCAGGGCATGGCGCAAGAGGCACGCCTACTAGAAAGAGACACGCGTACTAGGAAGAGGCTCGGCATTTTTTAAGAGGCACGCCTTCTTTTGGTTCCTGAGCATCTTCACGTGGATTTTTGAGTTGTCGAGCTTGTTAGCCTGTAGTTCCAACTTGGCTGCCGGCAAGCCGGATCTTCTAAAAAGAGACACGCGTACTAAAAAGAGGAAGGGCATACTTTAAAGAAGTCATGCACCGTCTATGACTTTTTAGGACCCGTTCACTTGCCAGCCTTCTTTAAGTTATCCATTTTTTTTTTATGAAAAATGGGGAAGGACCCATTTTCTAACGCCCGCTGTCTTAGGAGACATACCTTCTTTTCGTTCTTGAGTCTGTTCGTGTCCCCTCTATTGTTCTCGAGAAAGGGAACAGGACCCGTACTCTAGCGCGCTGAGTTCATAATAACGGATTCGAGTGGTGATTTGCAACTCCACTGCCTAAAAGAAGTCACGCCAGGAATTTTGACTCCAAAGAAGACACGTTAGAACATAGCTCGTGAACCTATTTTTACGAGAACTAAAAAAAGGCATGACAGACCACGGGTCGCTTTTTCATCACTTAGCTCCTCCCACAGGGCGGGGCTTAGCTACAAACTGTCACTTGTCAACCCTTAACTCCTCCCCATTTGGAAGCCAGCAGCCAATCAGCGGCCTCGGTGGGCTTGGTTAAATTAGTCAACGAACTCGGATCCTGACACCAAGTTGATCTTAGTCTTTCCTGTAAGAAGAGTAATAAACATGGGATGTTGTCGGTTGGATAATTGCAACATCTAATGTTGTTTGATATCTACAACGCCTTATATGTTCTTTTTTCTTGTGTAAATTTGGCGATTCGGCTGTGGAGCCATCCTTGTTGCGAGGCCGTAATCTCATTGCCTGGGCAAGAACCTGTTGCAATTTTCGAGCGAGTCAAAAGAATCAAGTATGAAATATGATTGCCAGCCAGCTTGGGCTGTTGAAGGAATCTTTAGAATTATGTTTATCAAAAAAGAATACATAAATAGAAGCTTTCAATCTTGTAACCTTGCAGGGGTATTTGGACAAATCACATACCTGCTTCCCGAAGCTCTCAACACCGACGGAGGTCTGGATCGCTTCGAAGTTGACAAGAGCACTGGCGACGTCAGAGTAAAACTACAAAACGGAGCAAAACTCGACTTTGAGCAAAGGCAGGCCTATTCGCTGACGATTGAAGCAAGGGATAATTACAGACCTGGAGTGTCAAGTAAGTTCCAGTTTCGAGAGAAAACAAGGTCAAAATCTTCGACAGGTCCCCAATTTCCCAAACTGGTGCAGGTTTCAACTTTCCTGAGAATCCCAGACTTAGTGACGGGATACTTTGCAAAGTGTTTCCATCCTAGCAAACACAGTGCGGATACGGATATACTGATAAATGTCATAGATGGGCCTTGCATCCCTATAGATATAAGGGTTCGGGTGGGTTTGGAGTCAAGGGGGAACAGAAGACATTTGAAAAACTCAAGAGTTGTCGATACGGGGACAAGAAGACATTTTGAATCCATACCTGAAAGTGATTTTTACGCCAGAATCTGCAAAAACAGTTTTTTTTTAATCAAGTTATTTAGGGTTTACATAATCGGAAATCTTTCTGCATCGATTCCCCTTGCTTGATACTCCAAACGAAATCTGACGAGAATCGGAAATTCTGTAGGCATCGTGTGATGTCTTCATAGGTTGGTTGACGCTTCAAACCATAGGTACATTGATGCATAAAATCGATCTTATGCTAGAAATAATATTATCAGGGCTAAACCGAAAATTAACAATAGAAAGGAAGAAACTTTACGATATGGTGTGCTGGCTGATTGGGGGGTATGGTATGAGGTATGCGCGACGTACCGATTTAGCGTCACCGTATAAGATGCATCCCCCTTCTCTCAACAATACGGAAATAGAGAACTAGGAGAATGCAGGACTTTCAAAGCTTAGCTGCGTTCTTTGTCACGGGAGTTCTCACCGGTGGTCTACGGTTCTTGGGATACCAAAACGTAAGTGGAGGGATACCTACGACATCGCAAAAGTCCTTCAGTCCGTCCGTCCGTCTGTTTTGACCAAAAACATGGCATGAGGACTCTTTAGGTCAAAAGTAAAGGTTAAGTTCGAAGATGGGCTATGTAGCTCTATATTTAGGGGTGGGGGAGGGGTTTGAAATTAAGGGGAGCAACAAATATTTTTTAAAAGCTAATAAAATAGTCGAGTTAGAGGTAAGGAGACATGCTGAATCCGAATATGAAATTTATTTTCTCGCCGGACAAATAGTTAACCCGGAATCTGGCGAAAACAAGAAAAATTGTGAAATTAAAAGTTTAATATCAAGTTGATTGGAGGTTCGATTTAGAGGCAACAAAACGTGCTGAGTCCGAATATAAAAATTATTTTCTCACCGGACAATTAATTTGGCCGGAATCCGGAAAAACAGGAGAATTCGTTTAAAGTAAAGGTTTAATTTAAATTTGATAACATGTTCCATTTGCAGGTAAGAAGACATGCTGAATTCGCATATGACAGTCATATTCTCACCGGACGTATAGATCGCTCGGAGTCCGGCTGAAACCGGAAAATTTGTTAAAAGTAAAAGTTTAATCTGAAGTTGATTAGAGGTTGGATGTAGGGTTAAGGAGACATGCTAAATTCGTTTTGAGCTTTGTTTTTTTGCCGGAGAAGTAGTTCCGGAATTCCGCCGAAACCGGAAAATCGGCAGAAGTAAGGTAGGAAGTTTCGATCTGCTTCGTCAAAATAGATATAATAATAATAATAATAATTTATTTCTGACCCATCATACACTCACAAAGAGAAGGACGGAGTATGAATACAAAAAGAGGAAAAAGTAATATACAGAAAGACATCACACCATACAAAAAGCACACGAAACTAATTTCTAAAAAATTAAGCTAATACTAAATCAAAGAAAAAGAAAAAAGAAAGAACAACAACAACGACATACAGAAAAAAAAAAAAAAACAGGACTAGAACAGAAAACTGGAAAATCCACATCTGAACTTGGTTTTCTCATATGATTAGCTGTTTGGCCTTAATCTGTTTCTAAATTTTAATAGTAAAAGTGTTCAAGGAGTCTGGCGAAGACAAGACCCAATTGTCTGGATCAAATTTGAACTTTTGGGATCCTGTCGAAATCTTTGGTCTTGTTCTTATAAGCCATTTTTGCATCCACCGGTGACCACTCACCAGTCTTATAACCTGTTTCCAAACTAACCAGTGTCCGGTTTTACCTCACCGGTGCCGACTAGCCAGAACATACTCGGGAGCCCGGCTACAGCGAGGAGTTGGTAAGTTTTCATCTACTCACCTGTGAATCAAAAAACGCGTTATAAGAGAAGAAGCGGGACACTCTGGGGACACTGGTGACAACACACCAGAGACAGCCCGGAGTTCAGCGAACGCAGCTCTTGTACGTGAGCATGCCGGTAGCGGCAGCGTATCTCCGCTGAGAGAAGACGGAACAGGTTGGACTCTTCACACCTTACGTGTGAGCTAAAGTGGAATGCAGCTAAGTGGAATAAACACTTTTTTCTTGACTCGAAGTGGGTTAGAACAGTTATACCACAGATATTTAAATGTGCTGAAACAAGGAGGAGTTTTATCCCCTCTATTGTGCTCCATTTAAGTTGCGTTTTATTGGATTCACTTTTGTTTCGTCAAAGTTTGTAGTTTGGCTCTTGTTTTGTCTTACTTGCGTTTTATTGAGTTCTTGTTTCCGAAAAGTCAAACTACACCAAACTACGTCGGCGAGGTAGTTTGTAGTTTGAGCTCCGTAGTTTCAGGTTCGAAACTACAGCAAATGGAATGGACAAATAAAACGGCTTTTAAGCGAAACTACGCCGAAACTACATCCAAAAAAACGCAACTTTATACTGATTCGCTGTCTTCGAGCCTTTCGTCTTCGGCTGCGGATTGCTATGGGAGTCAAGTGCTGTAATCATGTCTTCTGTACCGATGAATTGGTTGTGCTCGCTCCTACTTGGTTTGGTTTGGATATCCTTTTTTCGTATTTGTAACAGATTTGCAGGGGAGCATGATATTGTGTTTAACACTAAGGTTACTTTTGCAATAGCATTTTTGAAACCTGGAATTCGTGCCCCCCGAAAAGCTGTGCATCTTTCTAACAGAAACCTGCCATATGTCGAACATTTTCGTTAGCTTGGACAAACTTTTCAGCCTAACCTTCGGGATGATTTAAATGTTAAACATATGATAGGTTAAAAGAGCAAACATTCTAACTCGTAAGTTCTACATAGCTGATAGTATTGTTAAGACGCGACTATTTCAGACATACTGCTATAGCTTTTTTGCACTCGGTATGGTGATCAACCCCGCTGCTAAGGCCATGCAGAGTATGAAAGTGTGCTACAACAATGCATATCGTATTCGTAGCCTCTTTCAACTTCCTTGTATTTGCAGTGTTAGCTCTGCACAAGTGTCGATTCGGTGCTACGCGTTTATTTAAATTCGCCGGATAGCACAAGTGTCTCTATTGTCACGACTTAAACAGTGTGATAATGAGCTTATCACGCTTGCTTCTAAGCCTATGTTTTTGTATTTACCTATTTGGCGGTCGTTAAACGATTGATCGATTGATTGATTCATCATGTGGTCGGGACAGGCTTTAAATCGATTTTTAAAGCCAGGCTTCACCTTTCAGATTTCCCTTCCGGATTCCAGACACGTTTTCCTCGAGACAGATCTGGAAGCTAAAGCCAGGCCTACAACGCCTAGAAGGTGCCCTAGAGGTAACTCGTGCAAGAGATGTAGTAAATATGCAAATGTAGGGATAAAAGCAAAAGTGGTTGACACCTCTGGTTGGGATGAAAGCAAGATGCAGGAGTTATTTGAAATGCAAAGGGACAACTAGGAAATGCTAATAATGGTAAAATTAGCTGTCATTATTATCATGAAAATCTTGAAAGGTTGGCTTGAATATACGGGAGGTCTGAGCATCTGCTAATCTGGAAGGTGAAGCCTAGCTTTTAAACACGAATGTTCGTGCTTTATCCTTTATTGCTTCTTTACAGTTCGCTAATATTTTGTCACAGGTGGAAGCCGGACAAATACTACGATTCTGACCATCAGTCTGCTACCAAAGACAACGGGCAACGAAACTGAGGAGATTTTCATGATTCCCTTTATCGTCACCACCGTCATGCTTGGTCTCCTTGTCATTGTCATAAGTTCAATCTATTTCGTCAGGGTGTCTAGGTATGAATCTTCCCTCTCATTTCGACCTTCAAATTCCTTCTTTTTTTCTGTAGCCTATATAGACTTCAGGTAGGGCTGGATTGTGATATTTATCATCAAAACAGAAAAAAAATTATTACTGATATGGGGAAAGAAAAATAATTTGCTGCTCAAGCTGGATTGGGACCACAATTTTCGACTCAACGCTTCCACGCTGTAATCAACTGAGCAACTGTGGGGCGTGTGAACATAGCTTGCAAGCCACTACGATCGCTAGTTATTGACGGGCAGAGTAAAATAATACTAGGGAGTAGTACCAAGACTTGAAAGAATTGAAACGCACTCGAATAGCCGACACCATCACTGCTAGCGATAGTGAACGCCATCACTGAACGCAATCGGTCGTTCTGGTTCCGTTACTGGTTCCAAAACTTTCATAGTCTGAACAAAGCAAAAAAAAAAAGATAAAACCTCCACTGTTTCCTTATTGTGTTTAGACCGCATCTTAGCTTCACTGGAAATTTCTGAGCCAGAAAGTTCCTCTCGCTTTAAATGTCGCAAGCATAGTGGCATAGTGGGCATAGTGAAACATTCAAATCAAAGGCCCTTTGCTCTGATCTTGCCGCTACTCACTAGTTTTAATTTGCTCTGGTGGCGGGCTACCGGAAAAGTCATCACGCACTAGTTGTCTAGGATCAGAAGCGAAAGATTAAACAGATTAAAAAACTCGGAAATGACCCCTGAGCAGGCTTTGGAGGGTTTAAATAGTGTGATCCGGGATAATACAAGATTATCGCCGAAACAAAAAGTACAACATTAAATACTTTCTACGATGATGATTGCAAAATGAAGAAAAAGGAGCTAGTGGATGCGCTAAGATGGTTAAATACTTGCGCAGGGTATCAGAGAGAGGAGTTCCTATCAATTTACAAACTGAAAAGAAAAGAGTACAAGAATTTACTGAAAGTAAAGAAACGGAAATTTGATGGGAAAGAAAAAAAAAGCCCCCCGATAGCTCAGTTAGTTAGAGCGTTGAAATGTGAAGTAAAAGGTCACAGGTTCAGATGCGCTCCAGAAACGTTATGTGATCAGTTCACTATTATTATTGTTTCTGTTTCAAGGGATTTACCTCCCTCTAATTGAATCTCTTGTTTTCACTGTGAACACCCGTCATCTATGAGGCCAGGCTCACGGATTATCTATGGCACTTTAAAAGTCCCTTGTATACTGTTAAAGTTCAATGGGCACATCAAACTACCCCAATCCCACTATGTAACAACCTAGGAACAATGCTTGCCCCCTAGATCAGCAGCTTTTTCAACAGTTTCCTCTCTGTGATATTTCAAAGCGTAATTTTTTGGGCCAGTACATGCCCAATTTACTAGCTTGGCCAAAGATAAAAGTGGGGTTTCTTATAGTACTTAGTAGATCTTTATTTTATGCATAAATCAGCTTGTATAATTCAGATTTGAATAGGTTATTTGTTTTTGGATAATTTTTCCAGCTATGTTATTTCTTATAAGCTTATTGCATATTCTGGTACATTTTATAAAGCAAGTTATTCAAGCTTCACAACACTATTCCACAAAGAAAAACTTTTAATAGGCACTTTAAGCCATGGAACACTTCTGATGAAACACTAGAACAATCAGGTAAACTGCATGTCTAGCTTGACTTTGGTGACATCTCAAATATATCCTTTTCTATCAAGCATTGCTGGGAGTTTTTGAATTTCCTGCCAAGATATCACAGCTCCTAAGATTTGGATCGCCGAAATGCCGGAAAGGTAAAGACAAGGGATAGCAAGAAAACGGCCAATTTTCGTAGCACCTTCTAAAGGAAGTCGGAAATGTATATTTGTGAAGCATTTAATACAAAGTAAAGCATTATAAGTGTCCATTGTGCTTTAATGACTAACTCTTCTTGCCGATTCAGAATCGCCCTGTACCTAGCGGAAGAGCCGGAGTCACAACTGCTCCCAAACATCTTCGTGTAACACAGGATTGAGGTGTTGAGTTTGAGTCATTAATGCCACGTTTTCTCGTTCTTCCCGAGGATCACTGGCGTGTTTTGGACTTAGTCATACAGAGTATAAGTTCCATCATAGATAAGACTAAAAAACCTTCGACAACACTGTAGCAAGTTTAAAATTTGTTAATGACTCCTCTTGCTTATTTTGCCTTTTGCGTTATCCTTAGCTCCCTGCACTGTAAAAAGTTTATCCGAATAAGGATGCAGTATTTGCTACTGGGATTAATCTTATCTCTATTGGGGCAAAATTAATCCGAATTAGGGATAATCTTATCTCAATAAAGACAAGATTAATCCGAGTAGCAAATAGTGCAAGATTTTTTTGTACAGTGTGGTGGAATAGTAAGCTTCTGAATATTTCATAGGCCCATCCAGTTGTTCGTCTTCCATTGTTTCGTTTCGTAACCACGACTTTCGGCGCTTTTTTGGCCTATCAGAGGTTTGTATTACTATTACTATTAGTACCAAGTTATCAGGATTCCATCGAAGCAGAATCCGCGCCCAGTGCTAGTAAAGTTTGCTAATACTACGTCCAGGGACACAGTTTTGAGGAACGCACGCGAGTTCGGAAAAGCTAAGATTTACGTTACTCCGGACCTTACTCCTGAAGAGAGAGACAAAAAGGCGCAGCTTAAGCCCATGTATCAGGAGGCTAAAGAAAACAATTTGAACCCCAAGTGGCGGGGTACTAAGCTACTAGTGAGAGGAGAAGAATTTGAATACGACAGAAATAGCAAAGAGATCAAATCTAGGAGGGTTGGAGGTCAGGTCATCAATGAGTTCGGCCCACATGGTTCCAACGATGAGTCTGACATGGACAGCGATTCAGACACGGTTGTGGAGGTATCTAAGCAGATCATGAACACGACTCCCAAGGGAGCAGCCTCCTCAGCCAATGGGCAAAGTATTAGGAGAAGGAAGTTGTCCGATATTATAAGCCCAAATGACAGTAACAGTACCGTCTCCCGGAATGATGTGCAAAGGAGGGGGCCCGCCCATAAAAAGACATACAGTGATATCATACGTGACCAAAACGCGAGTTATGACAGATACAACATCCGTAGTCACGATTACTATAGGTTGGGAGGAAACACGTCGAGTGAGCCCCCGATTGGCCCTCCCCAGTACCAGGATTCCACGTACGAGGCAGGCTCTTCGCGTGCGTATCCACGAGTAGAATAGGAAAACGGAGGCCATGAGCAAGGTATTGTGGGTCTGAAAGCGGTAGTTTGGAATGTGCAGGGATTCACAGTCACAAAGTGGGAGGAACTGACAAAGAACAATCCCGGTTATTATGATATAATATGCCTAACGGAAACTTGGGGCGAAGTATCTACGAAGGTGTTTACGAAAGAATATTTGGTCTTCGAAAAGTGTAGGAAAGTAAGCAGAAACGGGAGGATGTATGGGGGAGTGTCTGTATTATTTAGAAAAAATGATTATTTTTCGGTTAAGGATGATCAGAGCAAATCAGAAAATATTATTTGGATTAGAGTCGAGTCTCGGAATGTGAAATTGCTTGTATGTTGTATATATGTGCCGCCTCAGACAAGTTCTTATGCAAATGAAGATACTTGGCGGTTACTGGAGGTAGAAACCAGATTACTGCGACAAAAATATCATGACCACGGTATTGTCATTTGCGGAGACTTTAATGCTTATACGAGTGATTGTCTTGAGAATTTTGAGTTGAAGTTAGGTATTGAGGATCCTTGCCAGTCTCGTAGTGTGAATGAGAACGAGCGTGTTGATTACATTGAAGAATATGGTCTTAGGATAAGTAGGGACCAGGCACGAAGAAAAAACACATGGGGCAATAATTTACTGAATTTTGCGGGCAATGAAAGTCTTTTGATTTTGAATGGAAGGGTAGGTACTGATAAACTGGAGGGTGGGGAGTTCACTTGTTTTTCGGGGAATAAACCCAGTGTAATTGACTATATATTGGTAAGTGTGTCTCTTTGGCCGCGATGTGTTAACCTTAGAGTATTGAATGCTTGTGGTTCAGATCATGTTCCGGTGGAGGCGTATTTCAGTTTTTGTGGTTTGCAAGTTGAGAGGAAAAGTAATGAAATAGGTATACTCCAGAATGGGCAAGATTTAGATATGTTAGTGCGAAGACCTCTAACATTAGAAGGAGTTAGCCAAAAACAGGTGGAACTTCAGCTATCAGAACTACAAATTTGGGATAAGTTAGGTGTAGATGTAACTAAAGAAGATATAGAACAAGGTATAGCTCTCTTAGTTGATAAGGTTTATGAAGTAGGATCTGGACTAAGTAAATCCCAAAGTAATAGGAAACGGATAACTAAGGGCAGAGGTAAGGGTTTCTTTGATCATGAATGTTCCCAGGCTAGAGAAGAGGTAGTTCGTTGTTATGTGTTGATGAAGAAGGATCTATCTGGTTGTCGTAATGAGTTAGTAATTAGTTATAAGAATACTAGGAAGGTATATAAAGATTTGTTGAAGAAGAAAAAATGGTTAAAAGAGCAGGAGGAGAGGAGCCAGCTGGTTAAAAATTTTAAGAGCAAGGATAGCTCGGCGTTTTGGAAGGGGGTAAAAAATATGATTGAAGGTCATCCGTCTAATAGCCAGACGCCACCAGCAGCTTCTTGGCCAGAATACATTGAGAATCAAGAGGGTGATTGTATGGAAGAAGATCCGGTTCTGTCTAATATGGAACAGGAACTTCGTAACCAGGCGTATTATCCAGCGAAAGAGGAAGATTATGAATTGTTAGGAGAAATAGGTGAAGAGGAGGTTTGGAAGGCTTTAAAAAAGATGAAAGGAAAGTCAGCTCCAGGTATTGATGGAATACCCGCGATGTTTTGGAAGTGGGGTAAGGTTTATGTGATTCCATTGTTGGCCCAAATTTTCTCTTGTATAGTAGACAAAGTCTGTTGGCCTAAGCAGTGGCATATTTCAGTAGTCACGCCCATATTAAAAAAAGGAGATAAAAGTAAGCATGAAAATTATAGGGGAATTCACTTAGGGACTACGTTAAGTAAGCTGTTTTGTAAAGTAATAGATGTTAGATTACAGGATTGGCTAGGAAAGAATGATAAGTTGAGTAGAGTCCAGGCAGGTTTCAGGGAGGGGTATAGTACGGTTGACCAGATTTACACGTTGAGTATTCTAGTTAGGAAACATTTATCTGTAAGGAAGGGAAGGTTATACGTAGGTTTCGTGGATTTGAAAGGAGCGTTTGATAATGTAAAGCGAGGACTCTTAGTTAAGACCCTTTTGGATATAGGATTGCCTGGTAAGCTAGTCATGCTCATAATACAGATATACTCCAGTATATATTTTGTAGTTCGGGTAGGCAGGGATTTGTCTCGTAAAATTCGTTCCCGGAAGGGTGTTAAGCAGGGATGCACACTGTCGCCGAAGCTGTTCTCCTTATATATTAATGATTTGGAAAACGTTATGATGAATAATGGAGCCCCCACGGTAAGCCTAGACGTGATAACACTTTGTATGTTAATGTTTGCAGATGACATTGCCCTGATTGCAGATTCCCGACAATCTCTTCAAAAATTATTTGATATGTTAGAACAATACCTTCAAATTAAGGAATTAGAGCTGAATGCTAAGAAAACGGTGGTGGTGGTATTTCGGAAAGGGGGTAAGGTAGACCAGGAACCTCGGCTAAAATTTAAAGGTCAAGATCTAGAATATAGTGATGAATTTACATACCTAGGTTGTAAGTTGAAGTTTAATGGAAAATTTTCTAGTCAGTTTGATTTTAGTTGGAAAAAGGGAATACGTAGTATAAATATGGTTCTTAGGAGTAAGTTAAGTAGGATTGAAGATATGAAGCTACAGAAGCATGTGTTTAATACAAAGATTATCCCTGCTATGCATTACGGTTCTGAAGTATGGGGTTTTGGTAGAAGTGAGAAGATAGAACAGCTACAGCTAAGATATTTTAAGAGAATTTTAGGTGTTAGTAATACAACGAGTACAGTAGTCATAACAGGAGATCTAGGACTATCAAGCCTACGGCGTAAGCGATGGATAAGTATGATAGGGCTATGGGAGAAGTTGTTGCAATTACCGCGGATTAGAATAGTTAAAGCAGCTTATAAGGAATGTATAAGGGACGAGTCGCCAGACTCTTGGACAAATAATATTAAGGACATACTAGACAATTGTGGTTTTTCAATTTGGTGGAACGCAGGTGATGGACCAGGACTACCTGTTGGAGAGGTTGCACGCGCGGTGGCAGGTAGACTTTTGGACCAGGAAATTCAAGCATGGCACCTGGCAAAAAGTCTGTCACCTTCTTTAAGGTTTTATACTTCAGCCAAAGAGACATGGGGGGAAGAGGTTTATTTTAAGGCTGGGATTAAGTGGGTGGATCTAAGAATTTTAATTAGTTGCCGGGCTGATTGTTTGCCATTGGGAAAACGGAGGAAATATTTGGGGAATAAATTAGGACGTACTGGTCCCTACTTTTGCCCTATGTGTGGTAGCGTGAATGAGAATTTGTTACATCTGATGTGTGAATGCCGTGAGCTAGGTGACCTGCGGGTTGAGATGTTTGGGAATGCAACTACAATAAATGATGAAGTATGGATGATGAGCGTTATTGGAAGTAAGTGTTTTCAAGATTTGAAGAGGCTGGTAAGGTTCCTAAAAATAGCTTTAGCCCACAGAGAGAGTTTTCTTTAGTTTAGTTCTACTATTTCGTTCAAGTGTTCTCTTTTTTTTTTTTTTTTTTGTAACCATTTTTGCCATGGCCTCAGGCTTTTTGTGCAATAAATTCTATTCTATTCTATTCTATATCTGTTCTTGCTAAAAACTACGTTTTCCATCACTTTTTAGGCTAAAGAGACAATTGAAAGCTCTACCAACGCCTCAGACTGGATCCATTGACCCAGGAATTAATAGAGCTAGGATGGAGCTGCCAAATACTAATAGATTTGCAGAAGGACCCCATCCACTGTGGAACGTTGAATACGACAGGCTCCGGTCAGAAAACGGCAGGTTGGTGTCCATTAAACTTTCAACGAAAAAGGTTAAGATAAGACAATCTAGTCACTTATCACTTATCCACTTAAAGAGGCTCGAGCCTCGAAGATCCGATGAATTCTACTAATAATCGATATAAATATAGTTAGATTATTCCTGTCGGACTTGTGGTACCTTGATGCGCTTGTATGTATACTTGACGAAAACGATTTACGAATTGCAAGTGTTCGCAGCAGTCTACCACATATCCCTGATTTTGGGAAAGCCTATGCCAAACGCTGGGTATGTCCAGCGTTTGGTATACCCTATGCCTAACGCTGGATACACTATGCCAAATGCTGGATACTGGGACCCAATAAAATATTGATGATTTGAGTGAAGCTCAGAAATCAACCAATCTTAACTCATCTGTAGTGAGATAGGTCAGGGTTATGGTGCCAACACCTATCCAACGTTTGGCATAGGGTATCCAGCGTTAGGCATAGGCTATGCCAAACGTTAGATATACCCAGCGTTTGGCATAGGGTATCCAAAGATCAGGGATTTGTGGTTGACTGGTTCGCAGTGAGTACCTTGCGTTAGCTGATCACTGGCCTCCGAAAAATCTCGTTTGTATTGAGATTCAAATATTCCACGTCATAGTAGATCTTTGCATTGTGAGGACGGCCTTGAGATATTCTGAAGGTAATTCTAGAGCAAATAATGACAAATAAAAAATCCCTTAACACAATCCAAATAATGCAGTTTCTTCATTAAATCATACAGAAGTAAATCAACAAACTTTAACAATTTTCTAGAGAGGGGTACAGTCGATTTCAGTCCCTTAAGCTTGGTCTCCAGAAACGAAGTTTGTTTGCTAGCGTGAGCTAGCCAGGTCTTGAAAACGTGACGCCCTCTAACCCAAATGGTACAATAGGTTAAAAATTGGATTCTGACCAAATCGACCCCGATGTTTACGAATCAGTAATGAGGAACTGCTACCGAAAATGATGGCTTAAAGTACAACTGAATCCTTTTACTTAGCCTTATTTTCCTTGTTTCCTTTCCTTCCTCAAAATCGACCCCGCTGATTATGAATATGCCGGGAAAAACTTTCGTAAATGCTGGCTTGAAGTACAACTAAAACTTGTTGCATTTATGTTACTTTCCATCCTAATAACAAGTTCAATGATCAGTCTACTTGATTTCGAATTTTTGTACATAGTTCTTAGTGTGTCGGCTCTCTAGACCAGGGTTGCCACAGATGTGTTTAAGAGCGTGCTACAACGGAGCTGAAATAGCGTGCTACATCCCGTACGCGGGTTTTACGAGAAATTGGCGAATAATAGGTTCTTTAGCCACTAAATTTGATGGAAGACGCCGATTAGACACACTTTTGTTAGACTGAATGCTAAATTGTCGGCTTAATTATACACTATTCGCAAGCACAACGATTCAGCTTTGCCTGTGTACTCAAATCAACAAAGCTCCGCTTTGGCATTACATTAAACAAGAGCTGGAAGCTCATATGGCACTTGCAAGGCTGGGTCAGATGGAAGTGATGATAGATGATTTTCCCTTTTCCGTTAAGATGCGCCAAACTTGCTAGGCTGGGTCAGAGGTTGGAAGTGATGGTCAAAAGTTTTTTTTTTTTTTTTACTTTTCGTTTGAGATGCGAACTTTAAGGGTGCTAAAAATTAATTTCTAAGCAAAACCCTTGAGGCAAAAAGGATCATATGCTCATGGCGATCGTGAAAAAGTAAATTTTGCTGAAAAGTATTTTTTGTACTTTGCGGCTAAGATGAGTTCTTTCAGGGATGGTCGGATCGGAGAGTGACGATATCTAAAATGATGTCAAGTTTCTAATGCTCCAGCAAAGTTTTATCGTCCTAGCACATCTGGAAGTACCTTAACTCACGATCATCGGAATTCCGGACACCCCCTACAGCCCCCCCCCTTCGGTACCCGAAACCGGTCCGATTCTGTCACTGATGCACCTAGGCCTTGTGCCAGTACTTTCCACCATTCACCAAGTTTCATCCTGATCGCTCCACTCTACGCGTGTCAGAAATCAGAAGATGTCCAGTTCTCCCCTCTGACCCCCTCCCCTCCAAGTTCATTGGATCCGGTCCGGACTTGAAATGGGACATGCTACTAATTTCCAGAGTCTGCCGTCTCCCCCTCCCCCCCCCCCATAGTCAGATCGGAAAGTGACTGTTTCCAAGTTAATCTGGTCGGGTCCATGAGGTGCCTGCGAAGTTTGATCGTCCTAGACCACCTGGAAGTACATTAACTATGGATCGCCGGAATTCCGGACCCCCCTCGCGCTCCCCCAACAGTGTCCAAATCCGGCCCAATCCTGTCAGTGATGTATCTAGAGCGTGTACTTGTTCTTCGCACCAAGTTTCATCACGATCGCTCCACTCTGAGAGTTTCACACGATTTCCGGTTCTCCCCTCCGACCCCCCCTCAGATTCTTCGGATCCGGTCCAGACTTGAAATGAAACATCTGAGACACGAGATCTTTCCAGATATCAGGTTTCATTAAGATCCGATCACCCGTTCGAAAGTTATGCATGTCCCTATTTTCCGGGTTCCGCCACCTCTCCCTCCACCCACGATGGTCGGATCGGGCAAGTGACTATTTCCAAGTTATTTTGGTCGGGTCCTTATATGCCTGCCAAGTTTTATCGTCCTAGCCCACCTGGAAGTACATTAGCTACGGATCGCCGGAATTCCGGAACCCCCCTCCAACTCCCCCCACAGTGTCCGAATCCGGTCCAGTTCTGTCAGTGATGTATCTAGAGCTTGTGCTTGTTCTTACCACCAAGTTTCATCCCGATTGCTCTACTCTGAGAGTTTCACACGATTTCCGGTTCTCCCCTCCAACTCCCCCCCCAGATTCATCAGATCCAATCCGGACTTGAAATGAGACATCTGAGACACGAGATCTTTCCAGATATTGATTTTTATTGTGATCCTATTACCCGTTCGAAAGTTATGAATGTCCCTATTTTCCGGATTCCACCACCTTCCCCTCCCCCCACGATGGTCGGATCGGGCAAGTGACTATTTCCAAGTTAGTTTGGTCGGGTCCCTGATATTCCTGCCAAGTTTCATCGTCCTAGCGTATCTGGAAGTACCCTAACTCGCAAACAACGGACTAACCGACCGACCGACGGAAATGTGATCGGTATGTGGGACTTGGCCGGAAGGCAATTGGCATAAAAACGGCTAAGCTGGTAGAGACGACTATTGGACTATGCGCCGAATAATACGGTACCTAAAGAGGTGATGAAATTCCACCTTTTGGCTTTTAGTCGTGTTTTTGAAAACAATGTACTTGAGATGTTCACCCACTATGCAATAAAAATGGAGCCATTAACGCCCATTTTCGAATTTTCAATAACCTTTTTGCCATACCGTAAAGCCCGGAATAATTTCTTTTAACATTTTTACAGATAAAGCAGGTATCAGAGTCATTAGAGCGTCGATACCACACAGATCTGTTGCACGCTGTAGAGAGATCAAGCTTTGGTTTTACTTCTTGGGGATTTCTCTGCCATGTCGCACCATTGTGCTACAAAATTGGGCAAAAATCGAAATCGTGCTAAATCTACTGTAGCACATGCTACGCGTGCTACAATTGGCACTATCGTGCTACCGGTAACAACCCTGCTCTAGACAAATCTGATCCTCCTGCGAAGAAATCTTTCACAATTAAGGCCCGCCTCTTGCGCGTTCGAGGTTTTACCGGAAATTCTTCGTAGTGACCATCTCTGCAGAAACTCTAGAATACTGTGTGTTCTGACTTCGATTATCTGTTTCAAACAACAAAAAAACAGGATCGTTAAAGTTTAACTGAAAAGACAGCTTATTTTTAAATCTAATATTTGATACACTGAAATGGTTTGGACAAATGAGGGATTGTGTATTTTTCCACTCTGGCTCCGGTTGTAACATTCAGAGTGTGCAGTGCTTGCACGACAATCCAAAATTCATCCAGACGTGGAGAGTTTGAATTTGAAAAAATCCTGTATTTTCAGTGCTAAAGATGCGACAAGTTGCGCCTGTAGGAAAATGATTTTGGGAAATGTCTTGATATTTTTATTTTATTTTTAGTCAATGGCTTACATTTCTAGTTAGTAAATAGTTCAAGCGTAGAGGGACAAGCCCCCAGAGGTACCACAAACACGAAAGAATAAATTCATTCTGTGAAATCGGTTATTCCTGGATAACGGAGAACCGAAGTAACACATTTTTATCGAGTTTTCCGGAATATTTAAGGGGATAAGTGATATGCTACTCGACTGCTGGATTAACCCCTTAACTTTTTGAGATTAGGTTAAATTTTGGGCCGGAGGCCGAAAATTTTACTAAAATGGTTCGGTATTTTTTCGATAGCAGAACTGTTCGGTATATTTACGGGGATTCGGTAGTTATACAGAATCCCAAATAGACTATCGTTACAAATCTATTTGGTATAATGGTAGTTCGGTAGTTATCACGAATTTGGTGAGAGAATTTACTGAAATTATCTGGTAGTTTTTCGATGCCAGAACTATTCGGTACATTTATGGAGATTCGGTAGTTACATAGAATACCAAATAAGCTATAGGTTCAAAATTATTCGGTATCATGATTGGTATTCGGAAATTCTTCGTATAATTTTCAGGATTCGGTAGTTATACCACGAATCTGCCCGACTTTAGTTCCAGTTTGGACGAAGTTATACCGAATAAGAATATTATTCGGTAGTCTTTCGATACCAAAACAATTTGGTACAATAACCGGGTACTGTAGTTATACAGAGTCCTGAACATGCTATCTGTCTAACTTATTCGGTATAATAAATGGGATTCGGTAATTTATTAGGTATTTGGGGGTTTGGGGGTGGAAGTTACCACGACATTTGAAATTAGGAAGAGGTCGAGTGAAGCACTGGTCGCAGACAAGAGACTGATCTATGGTTTCATCGATAGTCCTTACTTGTATTTTGGATTCCAAAAAAGAAGATCTTATCATAAATGTTTCGAAAATTCCGACTGTTGCTCTTATCGTAATTTTCTCTATTTTGTGGAAGGGCGCATCATTTCATTGGGAATTCGAAAACATTAAAGCCAGAACCTGGATGGAAATATTTAAAAAAGATCTAGAAGTATGGTCCACAACCATTTCAAACCATAGACTCCATGGCGCTTGACTGTGCGAAAATCAATCAGGGGCGTTAGAACCTTGCATTCCGCAAGTAATCACTGGCAATCATGGTCAGTAGCAAGCGAGCATCGGTCTTCTCGCTGCTGTTATTTTTTCTCCCCTGCTATGGTAAACCAGAGGGTTGTCGACTCTTAACACTTGCTGTACACTCTTTCCGCCTGGCTTCACCTCTGGCCACGCTGATGGACTCGGGTGCTCAGTCAGAATGGAGTGAGCATGCTCGCGCCATTTCGAGGCTCTCTACGGCAATGCTTTTGGATCACTCTGTCAGGTCCGTATCTAGGAATTTGTTTCGGGGGGGGGGGAGAGGTGCCCGCGGAGAGGACGGGCCGGACCGTCTGGGGGATGGGTGAAATCCCCCCCCATCTTGATACGGCCCTATCTCTCTGTCTCCAAACCCCTTTGTCTTCGCCTCCTAGTGTTCCTAGAAATTTGTAGTGAATAGCTCCTCGGTAATGAATTGGGACGCAGTCAATTAAAGAACGGTGCGGCCCTCATCTATCACCGTCTGAATATTTAACATGTTGACTTCTTCTGGTTTAAGCTATTTGGGATTAAATTTGATTGAATGATTGAAACCAAAAAATCTGTCTGTCAAGACTAGGGAGTGATATAATATATTTCTAAAAATATTAAAATCAATTTATCCGCTCAACAAAACTGTAATACTACGAATAAGATATAAACAGATGGGATTTACAGAGGATCTACGTCTTCGCTGACTCATTTTTGAAAGAATCGGTGCAGGTCGAGGGATGGGAAGGCTCCAGAAGCTCTTTTGTAGAATTTCGCTATTATTTGAAGGATTTGGTCAGCTCTAAAACAAAATGAAAATAACAACACTTTTGAAGCCAGCATTCGTTGAAGACCAGCTTAAAGCGCGCTGTTTGTGCCTGAAACCAGCTTTATTTAGTATTTTCTGATATGTGTAGAATTTTCTTTCGACTGAAATCTTTCTTATCAGCGGTTGCTCTTCTCTTCGTCGGATATCAAATACTCTATGAGCGTGTTCCACCCTTCTAACAATAGTTACAATTTCCGTTCCATCCTCACGAAAAGTTACTACGCTGACCGTTCCAACCTTGTTGGAATACTAACTAACAGTTAATATTTGCTTACCATGCTCGGGAGCGTAGTAAGCGTAGTAACTACGCATCTCTGTAACGTGATTGGTCGGATTCGCCCGTGGCGTGAGATCCGGCTGGAAAATAGAATAATCGTTCCAGCCCTGACGGCAAAAAGCCAGAATTCGTGACGTCATGGGTAGTAACTACGGTAAGTAGGATGGAACACGCTCTGTATGTCTAAGTCCAAAACACGCCAGTGATCCTCAGGAAGAACGGAAAACGTCTCAACAATTCAAATCCTGAGCCAAACAATCACTGCGATTTCGGGAGCAGCTGCGATACCGGAGCCGCTTTTTTGTTGCATGCTGCAGGTTCACTTCTTGGCCGATTCCGGACTGATTCTTTATACAGCCGTTTTTGCACTGCAGCGCTTCCGAGGAAGACGGCAGCGCTTCTCGAGAATCACGGACTGGCTCCCCGACTAAGTCCGTGCTTCCCTGCAAGATGCTGCAGCGCTGCCGCTTCAACCAAGAAGAAAGTGAATCCAAAAACGCATATTGTGCAAAAGCAAAGAAGTGCTGCAGCAGCGATGCGGCAGCGCTATTGCAACAAAAACGAGGCTCGGATGTGATACCGCTTCTGGCTTTTCCGCTATGGACCCGGCGATTTTGCATCGGGAAGGAGAGTTAGTCATCAAGAGTATTGAGAGAATCTCTGTTCTCCTTCCATGAGGTAATGAATCATCTGCGAGTAATTAGCGTGAAACATTCGTGTAACTAAGCAGTTAATTCTGGCCAACGTTTTGAACATAATCGTTATTTTTTTTTCTTGATTGAAAGAAACGGCTGTTTAGGCATAAGCCCTGGCGACTATAAGCCGATCTAGGTAGCTGCCAGGGTTCTGAATGGAAAAATTGTAATGTGTAAAGAAATACATTTGCTAAGAACTTGTATATTTCTAGTTAAAGTACATACAATCAGTAAAATTAAGCGAGTCTGTTGTTTGCTAAATTACCGAAAGTGACTATATTATCTGCCTAGGCTCCCTGGCTGTCGGGGCCTGATCACAGTGTCTGATTCCTTAAAGCACATCTTGCATTATTTACTGTTATTTGTTACAATATTCAAAGTTATCTGAATACATTAAAGCTAGGCTCTGCTCTTAACAAATTACCCACGGCCTCGGCTATTCTAAGCCTTTTCCTTGGTCCGTTGACTTCTAGCAAAATCTCGGCAAATCCACAACCGGGTTTTATGCACCAACAGTATGAGACGCGAATACTCGTCGGTAGCATACTGCGCCTGGAAACTAGTGAATTGCGGCAAATGCAAAGATTTGTGAGTTTTCGTTAGCGGGTTCAAAATATAACGTATGAAATGTGGGTCTCTAGGTGTTGTGGCCCGCACAACTTTTGTCTTGCTTGCGATTTGTAGAAGGCACTAACCCCTCGCGCTCTCCGTCGTGACTCATTATGTCGTGGCTGGATTGACAAGTCAGAGTGATTCATTCCGGTTGCTTTTAGTCGCGGATCGGAAAGCGATCTGGCCACATGCCGCTGGCCCTGGGGTCGTTTGTAAATATATTATATTCGCGACTCAATCTTTTGTGTTCATCGTCTTGTTAATAAATTGGAATGATTTTGCCACTACTTTAGACCAACTAAGGGACATAGACCTAACACCAGGTCTTACAAACTAATAATCTGCTACGGAAGTAGGTTGCGCTGATATTATAGACACGACAGATCCTTTCAATCATGTCTGGCTTTGACTCCGGACATCAAACGGACAGTGAGTTTACGCAATTCAGCAAGACCAAAGGTTTCGATAGGACCCCAAAAATCTAACATTTGATTCAAACAATTGGCTCATGTCTTCGCCATCCAGTCTTCGTCAGATTCCTTGAATGTTTTTACTGTTAAAATAAAGTTAAAAAACGGACTCAGCATGTCTCCTTGCCCTGATACGGAATGTCTAATCGATATCAGAAACAACTTTGAGCTTCAACCAAATTTCCAGTTTCAGCCGAATTAGTGTTGAACCTTTTGTCCAGCAAGAAATCTAAGTTCACGTATGGATTCAGCGGACCTCCTTCCCCTTCGATGAATATCTTATTAGCTTATAAAACACACATGTTTTTACCGAAATTCCAAACCCATCCTCTGCCTCTAATAATAGGACTAAAAGACCCATCTACGAACTTGAACTGTACTTTACCAGTGAATCCTCATTGAACAACATCCTCGCTTGATCTTTCCTCGTTTGAACATTATACATCAGCCCCTTCAACCTTCCATTACAGTAGATCTCTCCGACGTCACACATAATAAAAAATGAATGCCGGCATCCACGCGCAGAGCTATGCTAGTTTGTGAATAAAGGGGAAGGGACTTCTAAAGCCGAAAACTGGTCGACAAATTTGTGTCCGGTTTTCGTCGGATTCCGGGTGAACTACTTGTCCGGCAAGAAAATAACTTTCATATTCGGATTCAGCATGTCTCCTTACCGCTAATATAAAACCCCCTCCCCCACCCCTACCTTACCTTTGATCCAAAGAATCCTCACACCAAGTTTCATCATAATATCTCATTCCCTTCGAGACTTACCGTGCTCACAGACAGATAGACAGACGGACAACATTTGCGATGCCACTAGGTATCCCTCCACTTACGCCTTGGGATCCCAAAAACTTGACACAGGATTCAGATTTCAGTCCAGGTTTGCAGATACGGACTACTAAGGTTATGGTGGACCGATGGATACTGTTTCCTTCCGACTCTGCAATGCTGTCCTCCCGGTCTTTGTTAACCATGCTGATATGTTAGCCCTAGTTTCTAGATACTGTTTTCCGTCAAGTCGCCTATTTTTTCCCAACAACTAGACTACCTGTCAGCTGACCCACCAGATTTGTTCACCAATCTGTAATGCTTTCCTGAAGACCTAGATTTGCTGCTTTGTATTTTTGTCTTAGTTGAGACCGCTCTCCATCATTTCACCCATTCCTCTCGACAGTTCTTCAACCCATTAATTGACCCACCAAAACCCATTGGTTAATCAGCTCGGCCGTCAGTTCGCCAATAAATAATGCTTTTCTCCAGTCCTTTGTTTACTTCGTTGGAGCTAGATATTATTTTCCATAAATTTGCCCATTACTCCCGACAATTTCCCAACGCGTCAATTGACTCAGCAACGTCCACCATTCGGTTCGTCAATCTGTAATAGTCTGGTTACTTCAGTTCGTCCACTTCATTTGGTCCACTTCAGTCTGTCTACGTCGCACTTCTCAGGTCAGACCAGTATTGCCACCGCACTCCCCGGAACTCCGTAGACTTTTGTTTTTCCTAAATTCAAATAAGACTTCCTACTTTATTTTTTTTCGCCGACCCATCAATTCGTTAAATCTGCCATGCTTTCGTCAAGAAATTTATTTATTTCCTTATATTTCAGTATTAACAGCGGCGACTCCGCCTTGATTGGCGTCGAAGACAACCCCAAGTTCAACAAGACCAAAGGTTTCGATGGGATCCCAAAAATTCAATATCTGATCCAGACAACATGGTCTTGTCTTAGCCAGATCCAGTCTTCGCCAGACCCCTTGAACATTTTTACAATTAAAATTAAGAAACAGATTAAGGCCAAATAGCTAATCAACTGAGAAAACCAAGCTCAGATTTGGATTCAGCATGTGTGTTTACCCCTATAAGTCATATCTGTTTTGACGAAAACTTCCTGCCACTTCTGCCAATTTCCCGGTTCCGGCCGAACTCCAGAACTACTTGTCCGGCGAAAAAAGAAAGCTCAAAGACGAAATCAGGGTATCTTCTTTCCCCAGTAATGAACATCTAATCAACTTCAAATAGAAATTTAGCTTATAACAAATTTCCCGATTCCAGCCGGATTCCGGTCGAACTATATGTCCGGGTAAAATACGATTGTCACACAGGGACTCAGCGTCTCTTCTTACCCCTAAATCGCTTATCTAATCAACTAGAAATAAAACTTTGACTTCCAACAGTTTTCCGGTTTTGGCCGGATTCCGGACGAACTACATGTCCGGGTAGACACTTGTTTTCACATAAGTGTTCAGCATGTCTTCTTGCCCTAAATCGAACATCTAATCAACTCCAAATAAAACTTTTAATTTTGACAAACTTTCCGGTTTGGGCCGGATTCCGGTCGAAATACTTGTTCGTCGAGAAAATAGTTTTCACCATCGTCTTCAGCATGTCTCCCTACCTCTAAATCGAACATTTAATCAACTTCAAATAAAACTTTTACTTTCAACAAACTTTCCGGTTTGGGCCGGATTCCGGGCGAAATACTTGTCCATCGAGAAAATAGTTTTCACCATCGTCTTCAGCATGTCTTCCTACCCCTAAATCGAACATCTAATCAATTTCAAATAAAACTTTTACTTTCAACAAACTTTCCGGTTTGGGCCGGATTCCGGGCGAAATACTTGTCCGTCGAGAAAATAGTTTTCACCATCGTCTTCAGCATGTCTCCCTACCTCTAAATCGAACATTTAATCAACTTCAAATAAAACTTTTAATTTCAACAAACTTTCCGGTTTGGGCCGGATTCCGGGCGAAATACTTGTCCATCGAGAAAATAGTTTTCACCATCGTCTTCAGCATGTCTTCCTACCCCTAAATCGAACATCTAATCAACTTCAAATACAACTTTTACTTTCAACAAACTTTCCGGTTTTGGCCGGATTCCGGGCGAACTACTTGTCCGATGACAAAATAGTTTTCCCCATCGTGTTCAGCATGTCTTCTTACCCCATAATCGACTATCACATTAGCTGTTTAAAAATATTTTGTTTGTCCCTTAATTTGAATCCCCTCCCCCACCCCTAAATGTAGAGCTACAAAGCCCATCTACGAACTTGACTGGTCCGACGATCCAACGAACCCTCACACCAAGTTTCATCAAAATATCTCATTCCGTTCGAGAGTTATCGTGCTTACAGACGGACGGACGGACGGACGGACGGACGGACGGACGGACGGACAGACGGACAACTTTTGCGATGTCATAGGTATCCCTCCACTTACGTTTTGGGATCCCAAAAACAGCAAGGAAGGTTCAGCGAACCCAGGCTTCAGTTCGGACAACGGAATGCCCAGAAATCCTAATTTCGGTGTCGGCCTAGAGGAAAGAACTGAAAACTCTCAACGCGGATACGATTCAGACGATTTGTCTGATGATGGAAATTATGAGTACATCGAATTTTGATGTCAAAGCGACGAGGTTGGACAGCACTGGAACAATTTGAACTATTAGCACGTCAGACACGCAACCACTGCGATGTAACTTTGTATTTATTAAAACGAATGTAGTATGGGTTCGAGAAGATCTGTAGGTCTTAAAAGACTGCCACACAAAATTCTTTCGTCTTCCACACTCATTTAACCCCATCCTTTCTTAACCTTGCCTTAGCCCGTTCCGTCACCAATTATTTGTAACCGAGAAAAAAAATCAATTTTTCACTGAAACCTACTAATTAGGGCATACAGTGTTGAAGTGATTTGCATGGAATCGTTCGTTAAGTGGAAGAAAACGCGTGTCCAGTTGATGTGGTTTCGAGGGTGGTGAATAAGGCTAGGTCTTGAATACGGTCATTGGGACCTGGTGGATAGCGTGGAAATCTGAAGACTGGCAGAACTAACCTTAAGTTCCACTCTCAAACCAATCAACAAAACGAGGGGTAGGGATGTCCTAGGTAGCCTAGGGCTCAGACGCACTCTTCTCTTTTTCTCTCAATAAATAAATGTATACTTCTTAGTAGTATTTACAAAAACCTCCTCTCTCAGCAGATGGTCATGCTAAGATGAGTCATTTCCGTAAACGGAGTAATGATGCTGATGATGGATCTGCATCATCGAAATAACTATATCACAAAGACGAGTGGAGATATACGCCATCTATAGGCAACAACCTGCACTTATTGCTAGCTAGATGGCGTGTGCGTTTACACCGTTGTTGGGAATGACAACGATACTGGATGGGGTACTCTTGACCCACAACACCAGTTAGGTGGATAACGTGACCAGCTTAGCATATGAAAATAGCACTTCAGTCACTTTACCTAACACGAGGATGCTTGAAACAAGTACGTTGACCCCTGAAACACATCTCAACTTCATATCTTTTACAAATTGTTGTGGCTTCGAGCTTGCAGACCCTCATCTTGCATCTCACTCAAGGCTTTTTCCCGTTTTCACAGGCCAGTGGTGTTAGCCATCAGGTCGTACGTCAGTACGTATTTGGGGCTATTTTTTCTTCCTCGTCAGTTGATTCTCTATGCCTCCTTATGGTCGACTCACTAGGTTGACCTGCTAGTTGTAGGGTAGACGAGCTAGCTTGGTAAGGGCGGTGGCAATCTCCTTTCGGCATGCATCGAGATCCAGTTTCTCTTTCCTGGCCAGTGATAGAAGTTGCAAGGTGTGATCCAGTAAGATCAACCACGCAAGAAAAGGAATCACACTTGCCACTTTGCGAGACGGGTTCAATATACTGTACAATCTCATAACCTGTGAGATTGTATCAACTCCACATAGGTGACATTGCGTCTTCTGATGACCTCAGGTTGTCAAATTTGGATGTAGCTTCTTCGATCATTTATAATTCCCCTGAGTCCGAAAAAACAGAAATTGTGTTTTTGTCAAGCAACCTCCGCTTGACACACAGACATACAGAGCCTATTTTCAAACTTGAACTGTACTTTGATCCAAAGTTCTTCAAATTAAGGACGGAGAACTAGGTAAGCAACAGAGCTGAAGGAAAAAAAACGGACGAAAAGGATAAAATCTGCGTGTTTAAATTCATATGCTTCTAAGGACTTCGGTGGGTCGAAATGTGGGTCGGACCATCACCTCTAGGAAGCCTGTGATCATTAAGAAGCTTTATACTGCGCTTGTGAGACCCCACCTTGAGTACGGCATGATTGTTGCATCACCCCACCACAAAATGGATGCCAAAGCCCTAGAGGGAGTGCAAAGAAGAGCCACTAAGATGTCACCACAATTAAAAGCCCTAGAATACCACGAACGGTTGAGGGTACTGAAGCTTCCCAGCCTCTCGTATCGACGTAAACGCGGCGACGTCCTGATGGTAAAAAAGCTGTTAGACTCCGACATTATTCCTGGGGTATTCGAGAGCTCCCAATCAAAGTCGACGAGAGGCCATTCCAAGAAGCTCCAACTGACCAGCTGTAAACGACGCGAGCGGCACAGTTTTTTCTCTGTACGGAGTGTTCCACTCTGGAACAGCCTTTCCGAAAAAACTATCAACGCTGCTACCCTGGATGGCTTCAAGAAAGGCGTGGACGAGGACTGGCGAAATGCTGAATGTCGGCTGCACTGGGATTCCAGTGAGCCGATGTGACAACAAGATTTATCAACCAATCAATGCCGGCTACACTGGAGTGCCAGTGAGCCGATGTTACAACAACGATCTGACAATCAAGCCGCCAACCAGCGAGAGACTCTACAGGAGGCTAACACCACCTTATCTCGCTGGAAGTGCGATTTAAGGTAATTTAAGGTGGGTCGAAGTTTCAGTGGCAACGTAATTTCATAGGAGCAAGTTACGACGAATCATAGCTCTGACAGGTAGTGGTGAATTCCTGCCTCTCGTAGGTAGCTGACTAGGGTCCTGCTAGGGTCCCCACCTTGGAGGGAAAAATGTCAGAGCTGGTAAATACAAGAACTATGTGCAAAAAAAGGTATGGAAAAAATAGATTTGCAAGTTTTTCTGTACGAGGCTGAACACAGCAAGGATGACCGGGTGGATTTTTAATCTTTGGAAGTCAAATGTGTCACATATAATAGAAGATGGAAATGTAAATTGGATCTACTGTGACCTGTGCTGCTCCAGCATTGAAATCCGGGGATTTTCTTCCGTCTCGTGTTCGCTGCTGAAAATCAGCTCAGGGCTGAACCAACCTCTTGCTAAAAGGAGTTTAATAGTTTAAAAACTAGTGTATTGTATCAGCAAACTTTTGTAACATAAACTACAGAAACAATTTTTTTTTTCTCAGTACCTGTGACTGCATGAAAGCCCGTACTTTTGACATTTAGTTTAGCTGAATTGCAAGGGGTCATTCGCTGCGCATTAAACTAAACACTTTGTCAAGGAGATCGACTAAAAAGAGGCACATTACGGAACGGCATGGCACAGAAGACACGAGTAGTGAAAAGAGATTAGCTTGTAGAATATGCAGAAAAGTAAGTCAGAGCTTTTAACTCTAGAGCGTAAAAAAAGGCACATTAGAACATTGTTCCTACCCATCACTATGAAGCCTGAAATGGCCTTTTAGTTTTCGTGCCTCATTTTAGTACTCATTTCGCCTACGATCTGTAGCGTCGTCAGTTGCCGTGCCTCTTTTTAGATCCCTTTCCAAAATTGAACAGTAGTAAGAAAGGAATGCCCTCCAGTTTGCGTAGGTTTCTGGACATGATACGAACTTGACAGAAGTTGAACGTAACTTAAAAACTTTAATTCTGAAACTCATCAAATTTATTTCATACCGTATAAAATACAAGAATAAAACGAATTTCTCGAAGTTTTGTTGATTACCGAACATTCTTGTATATATTCCTTCAGCCCAAGCTGACTGCGAATCATGTTTGACCGTGCAAAACGGATACGCCAACTACATTTTATTATAGATATATTTCGGCCCTTCTTGGCAGGCTCAAGCCACTCAAACTGGAAAATTAACTTGTAGAAAAACAACTAAAGATTCTTCCACACACTGTAAAGTAAAATACCCCTCTTTTTGTGAAATACGTTGCAAATGACACGGATTCTGTTTGCCCAGCTTTACTTTCTGAGCTTTGGAAAAGGCATACATCGTCAGATCAGGTTGAAAGATAGTGGACTGTGGCGGGACTTGTAATAGTAAAGGCAACGTAATACATATAACGCTAGAAAAGGAAATTTATTTTCGTTCGATTTTGCAACTGGATAACTCTTCAAACAAAAACGTTACCCTATTTTTTTGTCTCACGAACTTGCGTCGCCGAACTCTATTGGCTCTCCTGTGCTACGATATGGTCATGAAGGCTCAACATGACTCCTTTCGGTTTAATTGAAGGTCTATATCTTGAAAAAAAAAAAAAATCTGCCCACTTCAACATTTTTACAAAAAGAGTTTCAGCTTGATGGCTAGTTTGTGACAGTTTCTGTGAAACATTTTTGTAAATGAAACTGTTTTGAGAACTGTTTTAAGATCCGTTGAACAAAGTATAGGTTGCAAAACCGTTTCTGCAATAAACATTTATGGACCTTGAACCCTGAGTTCGAACTTATTACGTAGGCAATGAATTCGTCAATTCAGTTTCAGAAAACCCTACGATCTGAAACTACAATCGGAAAATTATGTGTCTCGATCAGAGGCATTACCAGCCAAAATATTTTGGGGAAGGGGGCCAGGTAATTACCGACTGGCTGGTCGTTTTACCGACTGTTTTAGCAGAGACACCAACAGTTTTTAAGAATAATCCATATTTTGACGAAAAATCGACTGTTATCGACTGTTTTGAAGATTGAAAACTTTGTTTTTAAATCGACTGTATCCGTTTGACTATTTCCACACACATTGATTGGACAACCTCCTCCCCCCCCCCATTCGTGGTGCCCCTGTTCTCGATTCTTGTTCTTGTTATCGCTTTGCTTTCACCTTTACAACATCACTTTGATATCCATGTTTTATTGGGATCTGGAATAAATAGATAAAAGTCATGAGGTAAAAGCCAAAAAAAGAGCGTAGCTTGGTCGGCAAACAAGGTCATTCAACAGGGTTTTAATTTATATATAATTTAGGGAAACATAAAAACCGCAAAAAACGGTCGAAGTGATCAAACTTTTCCGAAAACAAACAAGAGCTACGAGCTCATATGGCACTTGTACGAGTAGGCTGTACAAGAAAGTAGATGAAAACGTCACAAAATACACCCGCCATCCAAAAAGGCGGTTCGGAAATAGAAATAGGATATTTAGTTTCACTCATTTCTGAGCAGTTCCGGCATCGTCTCGATTGCAAATGCACATGACTGTTCAAACTTTCATCCCAATAAATCCATTTGTTGGATCCCTAGAC
The DNA here is from genome assembly GCA_023053575.1 of Branchinecta lynchi. Lineage (NCBI taxonomy): Eukaryota > Metazoa > Arthropoda > Branchiopoda > Anostraca > Branchinectidae > Branchinecta > Branchinecta lynchi. The sequence continues at coordinate 26,478,587 of JAKZAP010000001.1, forward strand.
GTGCTACACGATTTCCGGTACTCACTCTATTTCCACCTACCGTGGCCGAATCTGGTTCGGAATAAAAAAAAATCGACCACCTAAAGCATCTTCGTTTATACCATCTACCAAGTTTCACTCGAATCTGAGCATTTTTGGAAATTTCCGGTACCCCCCCCCCCTTCCCACCAACGTTGTCGGAGCCGGTTCGGGCCGAATCTCTTAATTCCCTCATCAAGTTTGACTGAAATTGGAGTATAGCCTATCTGCAAGTTTCCAGTACCCCCCCCCCCCCTACCTTGGCCGAATCCGGCCCAGACGCCAAATAACAAATCTAGGCCGCATAAACTCGGCACTGTCGAATTGCATCTCATTCGGTCCATCCGTTTGGTTTTTGTGCATGTCAAAAGTCCCCCCACCCCCAATTCCCCTAATCGTGGTCGCATATGGTTCGAACGCATGTTTTACATGTCGAGGCCATCGATTCGTATCACCCATGAAGTTTCAGTCGAATCAGACCACTCGTTCGCAATTTATAGAAGTCCATATTTCTCTTCTCTTGCTCCCCCAAAAATGCTCGGATCTAGGAACGGAAGTTTCCGGGGGTATGTTGTGTCAGGTTTTTAAGTCAAGATAATTCGGGTCGCTAATATGCCTGCAAAGTTTCGTTGTCGTTTTACATCTGGAACTATTCTAACTCACGACTACCGGAATTCCAGGAAACCCCCTCCATCTCCCCCCACAGAGCCCCGAAACCATCTGGCTCCGTCAATTTCATCTAGGCCTAATGCTTGTTCCATCCATTAAGTTTCGTCCCAATCCCTCTACTTTTAGAGTTTCTTGAGTTTTTCACCCCCCCCCCCCCCATCCCCATAGGTATCGGACCCGACTCGGACGTGACACTGAACGTCCGAGGCGATAGCTCACCAGACAAGTTTCATTCAAATCCGATCACCCGTTCAAAAGTTATGCACGCCACTAGATTCCGGACTCCCCATCCACCTACTCCCCCCACGATGGTCGGGTCGGGGAAACGGCTGTTCTCAAGTCAATCTGTTCGGATCCCTGATATACCTGCCAAGTTTCATCGCCCTAGGACATCAGGAAGTATGCCGAACTCGCGGGATCGCTAGAAATCCGGACCCCCACCCCAACTCCCACACAGTGCCCTGATCCGGTCCGGTTATGTCAATGACGTGTCGAGGACCTGTGCTTGTTTTTCCCACCAAGTTTCATCCCGATCCCTCCACTTTAAGCGTTTCTCAAAATTTCCGGTTCCCTCCTCCAACTCCTCCCAGTGTCATCGGATCCGGTCCGGTTATGTCAATGACGTGTCTAGGACCTGTGCTTGTTTTTCCCACCAAGTTTCATCCCGATCCCTCCACTTTAAGCGTTTCTCAAAATTTCCGGTTACCTCCTCCAACTCCCCCCAGTGTCATCGGATCCGGCCCGGATTTAAAGTGAGGTGTCTGAGACACAAGGTCATCCTAAATATCAATTTTCATCAAGATCCGATCACCCGTTCAAAAGTTATGCACGCCACTAGATTCCGGACTCCCCATCCACCCACTCCCCCCACGATGGTCGGGTCGGGGAAACGGCTGTTCTCAAGTCAATCTGTTCGGATCCTTGACATACCTGCCAAGTTTCATCGCCCTAGGACACCAGGAAGTATGCCGAACTCGCGGGATCGCTAGAAATCCGGACCCCCATCCCAACTCCCCCACAGTGCCCTGATCCGGTCCGGTTATGTCAATGACGTGTCTAGGACCTGTGCTTGTTTTTCCCACCAAGTTTCATCCCGATCCCTCCACTTTAAGCGTTTCTCAAAATTTCCGGTTCCCCACCCCAACTCCCCCACAGTGCCCTGATCCGGTCCGGTTATGTCAATGACGTTTCTAGGACCTGTGCTTGTTTTTCCCACCAAGTTTCATCCCGATCCCTCCACTTTAAGCGTTTCTCAAAATTTCCGGTTCCCTCCTCCAACTCCCCCCAGTGTCATCGGATCCGGCCCGGATTTAAAGTGAGGTGTCTGAGACACGAGGTCATCCTAAATATCAATTTTCATCAAGATCCGATCACCCGTTCGCAAGCTAAAAATACCTCAAATTTTGGCTTCACCCTCCCTCCACTCCCCCCCCCCAGATGGTCGAATCGGGGAATTGATGATTTCCTATTTAAGCTGGTCGGGTCCCAGACATGCCTGTCAATTTCCATCGTCCCAGCACGTCAGGAAGCACGGAACTCGCGGGATCACTACAAATTCGGACTTCTCCCCCCCCCCAACTCCCCCAAAGTGAGCGGATCCGTTCCGGTTATATCAGTCACGTATCTAGGACTTTTGCTTGTACTTTCCACCAAGTTTCATTCGGATCCCTCGACTCTAAGTGTTTTCCAAGATTTCCGGTTTCCCCCTCTAACTCCCCCCAGTGTCACCGGATCCGGTCTGGATTTAAAATGGAGTGTCTGAGACACGAAGTCCTTCCATGCATTAAGTTTCATTAAGATCCGATCACCCGTTCGTAAGCTAAAAATATCTCATTTTTCCTATTTTTTCCGGATTCCCCCTCCCTCCACTCCCCTCCAGATGGTCGGATCGAGGAAGCGACAATTTCTAATTTAATCTGGTCCAGTTCCTGATATGCTTGCCAAGTTTCATCGTCCTAGCTTATCTGGAAGTGCCCGAACTAGCAAAACCGGGACCGACAGACCGACAGACCGACTGACGGACAGAAATAACAATCGCTATATGGCACTTGAGTAAGCTCAAGTGCCATAAAAAGGGCATAAACGAAAGAACTTAAGATTGTGAGATACGGGACTTCCTAAAAGTGTATTGTCGCCGTTCCCCGAGGACTCCTCGGGGAATCGAAGGGATTGGCCAAAATAGGGGGAGTCACTCCCCGCGGGCTCCGCCTAGGAAAACAACGAGAACACGGAGAATGCTTCTAAAATGGATTTTCTTCGAAAAAAATGAATGTGCAGTTGACGAAATTATCAGCTTTATTTTGGGTTTGGTTCATTCATTTTACATTGCACCAACACCGGCAAAAATTGATTCGCCTCCGAACATGAAAGGGAGTCCTTGATCGTGATCATAATCAGAGCATTCCCAGCCCGTGGGGACTCGGGAGAATAGTGGGAGTGATTCCCCGGGACAAACAAATCGCGGCTACTCCTTAAGCGGAGTCCTCAGGGAACGGCGAGAATACGCCTTAAGTGAAGGCGTTTGTGAACCTGCGATTTGCTGGAAAAGGTGACCTAACTCTTTTTTGATCGTATGATTACATTTTTTGTATAGGTGTTTGAAAAGATATTACAGTTTAACAGCTTAAAGCCTTCAAACTCTTATTACAAAAGTGAATTATGCTTTCTATTGGTTGGTTTTGCATAAAGCGTCATAGCCAATCAATAGTAGACGAGACTAATTTTTTCTTTAAAAAAGACATTGACGTCTACTTTCACAACTCCGTTAGAAAAATGTTATTGAACTAGCTGGCAACGTTTCTACCATTAACAGGCTCATAATTGTCACCATACGCCGATAAGTATCTGTTAACTCGGGAATCTAAATCAAAAGTCCTTTACCTCCCGCTGTTAAAGTTTAACCGAAAAGGGCTAGGACACGACAATCTAGTTATCCATCACTTGTTCACTTAAATAATCTTGAAAACCCGATGAAAAAGCGTTAGTTTGTTTTCCTGATATTTCCAATTAAGCGATTATACCACTGTGCTTGCCGATTTTCCCGTTTTTGTGATAGCTCTATGGTGCCTGGAACATTTGGCAACAACACCAGCAACAAACAAATAAATAAACGGGTGGTGACTAAATTGTGACGGAATTCCATACAAACGTGATCATGTACCAAATAAACAAAAAAGTGTCTGCTAGTGAGGTGTCTTGTGTATTGATATTGGCTGCCCGATTTTCATCATCAGCAACTGTTGCATCAGATGGAACACCTTCAGCAATGTCTTGGCACCTTTATTACAGGGTTGGTGGGAGATACAGTGTTTAATTAAATTACTGGTCTCTCTCAACCTTGTGGTTACGGACCAACATTCGACAAACGTTTCCCACCTATTACTTGTCTGAGGTAAATCCTTCCTTATTCCTTTGAATCACTAAGAATGGCCGATTCAGTCAGGATTCAGGGGGACTGTGTGGCCTAACATTGTCGGAACCACTCTAATAATAAGATTTGTTTTCAAAAATATGGAAAGTAGTCAGTAATCACTAGAATTTGGTTGTATCAATAAACAATGCAGGGAAAGGACCTGACCTCATTTTACACTAAGAGCGTGTTCCATCCTACTTACCGTAGTTACCACGCAAGACGTCACGAATTCTGGTTTTTTGCCGTCAAGGCTGGAACGATTTTTCTATTTTCCAGTAGAATCTCACGCAAGGGGCGGATCCGACCAATCACGTTGCAGAGATGCGTAGTTACTACGCTCCCGAGCATGGTAAGCAAATAGTAACTATTAGTTACTATTCCGACAAGGTTGGAACGGTCAGCGTAGTAACTTTTTGTGAGGATGGAACGGAAATAGTAACTATTGTTACAAGGGCGGAACACGCTCTAACTCAATTTTTGTAGCGAAAATGTTTAAATGAAATGTACATGCTGTCTGACAGGCAAGAGGTAAAATATGACTTTTTTTTAATAAAAAAAGCTTCTGGCTCTTGGGCTCGAACCCTTATTAATGTGTTCAAAATACTCAAATTCTGTGCCTTTTCTTTGTTTTCAAGCTGCTCTGTAAAGGTATATTCGGGCCATTGACTTTGGTAACTGAATTGATTTTTTCTGAAAAGAAAATAATGTTTAACTAGAAATACTGAAGCAATATTTATCTGTCCATTATATAAATCATTCAATTAGCTCCAGTCTAGTATGTTTTTCATATTTGTTCGTTCCGTTTTAAGCCAGATAGATTATTCTGAAGGAAAGACTTTTCTGGAAAATTGAATTCTTGTCTGAGGTTGTCAACCCCTCCTTTAATGCAGAGCTATGCAATTCAACACCTTCCACATTTTTCCCCCCTAACTTTGCTGTATTCCACACTTTCTTGCTTATGAAAAAGTTTTTTTTACGCAAATTCAATACTTCTTTCATTTGATGGTTTAAATGAACTAGCAGCAACGTAAAATAATTTTTACGAAGTTGTCGGCTAGTTTGGGTGTCCGACCTACCAGTCAAGGAAAAAATCTGATTTTTTACATATTGACAAAAATATGTTAATTTCCAGACTGTTATACGTTTGTTTGTGAATGCTTGGAGCTTTGAAAAAAAAAGAGCCGAAAATATTCAGTGGGACTGCATAACCTTGTCAAAACCATTCGGACCCTATACTATAAATTTTCTGTTCTATTTCCCACCATTCAGTAATCCCTAGGATTTGCCTGTACAATGCAGATAGAACAGTAGTAGCATGCTTATTTGGACACCTCTCTAAATTTTCCATACCTTGGCCCTGTTCACAAAACAGTTGACAATATAGTGTAATATCAAACTTCGTATCAGTAAACAGGAGTCTCTTGCAGCAATTTTCTTGTCACAAAATAAAAAGTTGTTTCTACCGACATTCTTTGAATTTAAATTTTTCCTTTTTTAATTTGCTGGTTCAAATCGACCAACAGTGAGGTAAACAAGAAAAAAAATAGAATGAGTTGTCTGTCGGTTTGAGTGCTTGAGGTATCTGTGAAGGAAAAAAAAATCTGATAAAGTATGTACACGCTTGTTACCTACTGACAAAAATACGTCGAGTTTCAGACTGTTGTGTTGTTTTGTGAAAGCTTGGAACCTTGAAAGAAGAAACAGAGCCTAAACTGTTCAAGTCTTGGATGAAACCTGGGTATGAAACCTAGCAATTAGTACATATACTAGCATTTTGGCACCTTTGTTACGTTGGGTGCAGTATTGATATTTGATTTGAACCGCTGGTGTCTCTCAACCTTGTGGTTAAGGACCAATATTTAGCGCACCTTACCTGAACAATGTTTTAGCACCTTTACCACCCACCATTCTAAGCACATTCCAGGTTTCACCTTCAGCTCAGTTTGCCTTCCATCCACTGTGTCCAAACCCTGACAACCATCAACATGCTAAAAAATTGTATCAGTCTACAAACTATGTTTGTCCAGACAAGTAGCCCATTTCTTAGGCCAAACTACTGAAATGCAGCTGCTCAGAATAAAGACCAGTCTATTTTTTTTACTATTTTACGCCAAAAACACAATGAAGCACTCAGAATAAAACCGTATATCTCTTTATTGTAAAGCCTATTATGCTTCACTAAATTTCATCAAATCAGGTGCAGTTTTGACTGATGATGACCAACACAGCTGTTCCAATGTAACTGGCACAAGCAAGCCTGCAAGGCTGAACTCGCCAGGTCCATATTATCCTGAAACTAATCATAAAATTAGAATGCAAGTTTATGTTTGAATATAAGGCTTCATGCTACTGTTTCCCTATGGCTTCCCCGTCTTCTTCTTCAAATACACAGCTGTCTGAGCACTGAGCAGTCCTCACATAGTTAATTAACCCCCCAAAATACCCTGTTTATTGGTATATAGATTATATTATTTTCAAAATACTGAAAACAGTAGTTTCATAACAGATAACGCAAGGATGCTCAGGTTCAATGGACAACACTCAACAGACAACACCTTGAATCTGTTGTGTTTGAAGCTCGTTATGGGTGAAATGTTATGCATAATAAGCATTGCCAGGAAGAGCAAGAAAGGGAGTAAAAGTGAAAGAAGTATTACATAATTTTAGTAAGGACGAAGCAAACCTGGTCATCCTGAACCAAAATACAACGTTTCAGGTATGAAATATTTGCTTTCAAAGTAGATACTAGTTTTGGGCAAGAAAGGTAGTATAAAGAAATGTATGATTTTCGTGAGGATGAAGGGGAGTTAGTTTCGACTTACACCAGGGGCGTAACTAACATCCTGGGAGGGGGGAGGGGCTATGCTAATTAGCAAGCTTCAAAGATTCAATCCTAGCTAACAAATTCTTGCCATTAGCTACCGGCATGATAATTACCATCTGCAAACACGTAGGTGAATAAGGGCTTTTTGAACATCCAAGCCCTTGTAAGTAAGCTTCTGAGGTGTGAACACTCAACTCGCAATTGCCTTACACCAGTTCAGCGCTCCAAGTGGATTGGTTCTGCCAATCCCCCATTGTCTCGGAATCAGTACTCGTTTAGACACACTAAGCAGTCGGATCCATAAGGTAGTGGGTAACTTTCAGTTTCTGCGACATGTCCATTAGGGACTCAGATTGCAGGTTTTCTGCTCATGAACCTGTGGATCTATTTTACTCTGTTTGACACAATTGCGGTGGTGAGGTAGAGGGGGATTTACAGAAACTAGTCCGCTTAGAAGCGGTGAACCGGAATATGGTGAATTTCCGAATACTGAAGTTTCATTTGTAACAGGGGTTGCATTTTTAACCACTGACAGAAACAATTAAAACTCATTTTGCATTCTTCTCATATATTCCCTTATTATGTCTTAAAGGACACCTCGCACTACAGAGTGTTTCTGCTGTTTTGGGATATATGACTACTTTACAACTTAGCTTTCCTTACAGAAAATTACACAAGGCTGTAGCTTTTCTTGGCCTCTCCTTACAGCCCCTCCCCCTTCATGGCAAACTGGGCAAAATTTGCATAACCAGTTTTCGCACCAATGAGCCAACAGTATTGGCCTGTTTGACTATCCTCCCATTTTATTTGTCCCCCTGCTAACACCCCCAGAATACCTAAAAAAAAAAAGAATTCTTATACCTGTGTCACAATCCCAATGCAAGATCTACAACTGAAAAGCTAGAAACCTACCTAATGTGATACTCTTCTTCATCAAGTTGGTTCAAACCAGCTGTTACCAACAACGCTTCTATAGATGCGGCGCAGAAAAGTGATTGCCTTTAGTCACCTGTGTCCTCTGATTGCTCGGTGGTAGTAACTATGGGTTGATCTTGGAAGGGTGTTCTTGATTTCTCAAGGCTCGACTGCACTTCAACCTAAAATAGAAACAGTTATCAAAGGATGGAATTTCTAGCCAATTACACTGTAAAAAGTCTCTCCTACATCGGTCTTTAGAGGTTGCACATCACCAAGTCGGTGATTTTTTTTTTCGAATTCGGAGAGTTACAATCCGAATTCGGAGAGTTAAAGTCCGAATTCGGAGAGTTCAAATCCGATACAGGATTAAAACGCTAAAATGCGAAATGCTGCAGATTAAGTTATCCTAGTCTGCAGTATTTTGCATTCTAGCGTTTTAATCCTGTATCGGATTCTAACTCTCCGAATTCGGATTTTAACTCTCCGAATTCGGATTTTAACTCTCCGAATTCGGATTTTAACTCTTCGAATTCGGATTTTAACTCTCCGAATTCGGATTTTAACTCTCCGAATTCGGATTTTAACTCTCCGAATACGAATTTTAACTCTCCGAATTCGGAATAAAATTGCCGAATTCGATGATGTGCAACCACCAACGTCCGATGTAGGAGAGACTTTTACAGTGTAGTTATCTTGTCACAGTTCCTCCAAACATTTATATGTGGCCTCACCAAAAAGTATGACTAGATAGTTTCCTTGAAGAGCCAGACCATGATTTTATATGCTACCTAAAAGTCTCAAGCAGTAAGACTGGTTTGGTCTCAAACAGGGAGCGGCGAATCAGCATGGTACCAGATATAGATAACAAAGTCACCCCTGTTGTTTGTATGGTTGAGAGTCTTGATTACCTCCTAGTAAACCAACCATTGCTAATTTTTTTCTCATAAAAACCTGACATATGTTATGTATATTTTGATGGCCTAGCCTACTACAAAGCGATTATTATTGGGTTTTTTTTATCAAGAAAATATTCAATAGTTACTCATGAGTTGCGATTCTGCACGTTGACATTCTGCTTCTGCATGATCTATGTTGGTATACTGTCTGTGCAGATGGTGCCATTATGGGCTTACTGGTTAGTTTTGTTTGTAATCCTGTTCATTTACTGATTTCATTTGTGAAAATAAAGCAAACAAGAACATAGAATATGCACTGTGTAGGACAGAATCCACAGTAGGTATCTGCAAAGGCAAACAGTGCAAGGATTGCTGTGATGATCGATTATTTGCTTGGTGTGCTAGCTTTTTGCAAGGGACCTAAGGCTGACTATGTTCCAGGCTGTCTGGCATTCCATTCCCTTTTTGGCTCTTTTCACATGGTACAGGCAGGTCGATGCCAGTCCATTTTCTTCAGAAATACAGAATTGGACTGACATTCTCGTCAAAATACATTGAGGCTTGCTTGTTTCATATTTGAAGGCAAAGCAACAGACTTCTCTGTTGCAGTGTGTAATATTATAGCTGGTAACAACAACAACAAGCATGCAGACAAGATTGTAAACAAGATGTAGGCTATTTCCAGAAATCACAGGATCTGCGAAGGCAAAAAGTCCAAGGATTGCTTCTGGGATTGACTATTTTCTTGGTAGGCTAGCTATTTGCAAGGACCTAACGCTGAGTATGTTCCAGGCTGTATGGCTTTCTGTTCTCCATGGCATTTTTTCACAAAGCCAGTCATTTTTCTTTGAAAATATAGAATCGGTATGTCATTCTTGTCGTAGTATATTGAGACATGATATGAACTTGGTCTTTTTAGGTTGTGAGAAGCCAAAGGACTAATTTGAATTAATAGGTGTGTGGTACTTCATATGTGGTGTATTTGCTCGGCTTTAGTTCTATTTATTCATTTTTTACCTTATTTTTTTGAAAAGCACAAGGGTAAAAAAGGCTTTCTTCTTTGCAACTCTTTGAGGAACCCTGAGTGCGCAATTTACTTGAATTAAAAGTGACTTATTTGCAGATGACTTGACTTCGCTACGCTAAAGTCTAGTTAATTTTTAGCCAGTTTAGGTCCATCGCTAGTTTGTCCTGTTTCTTCAGTATTATTTGAAGGTGCTTTACGGAAAATTGGTATAAGAGTATTCTACAAACCTGTAAAGATTCTGTCGATCCGTCGTTCCAAGAGGACCATGTGAACTTCATAAAAATTCCTCCATTGACTCCACTCCGTTGAAGAACACTGGAAGATTTCCTTGACACGGCAAGTCTTCTGGTTGTTACCCTTGTCAGTAGGCAGTCTTCTGAGCTGTTTTTGTAATCAAGGATTGAGCGACGACTGATATTTGCCATATTTGACCTCGACCAAAATATGAGCTTGAAAAATCACGTTTGGTCGGTATTTTAAAATTGCGCGGGCGAATTGTGGACGGATTCACCATGGGAAAGCGTCCACATTCCCAACGTCCCTACTGAAGACTACTGTGGACAGAATGAAAATCCCTAATGGGTGTTGTAATAATTCAATGTGTTTGAATCTAAGATGTAAAAATAAGTTGCCTGTTCAGTTAAACTTTAAACTTATTTTGTTAGCTCCATTCCATAAAAGAAAATTCCGTTTTCTTCTTGTTTGTCGCGCCATCTTTCAAACTGATAAGGGCGTGAATTATGACTCATCATTATGGAGGAGTCACATCATTATATACATTTGTCGAAAAGGATAAAGATGTTCTGGAGTTCTGCCAGAGTAAGTAAATAATTTAATCTCTGTTTTTGTTTTCTTTGTTAGCCTGTATTAGACCAACTGGATGCTCGTAAGCTTTTCTTGGTTAGCCTGTCTCAGACCCAGAGGCGTCACAACTGGGGGAGGGAGGGGGATGCCCCCCCAAAGCCGTCAGCCAGTCGGTAAAAAAATACCGAGTCGGCGCCAAGGGCCACGATTTTTCGTCAAAAGAGTTGATTTTTTTTCATGAAAACAGTTGTTTTTTTCTGGAAATTGGTTGATTTTTCGTCAAAATAGTTGTTTTTTCCGAAAATCTGTGGACTTTTCGGAAAATCAGTCTATTTTTTTCAAAATGTCATTTTTATTGTTGAAAACAGTCCATTTTTCTGCAGAAAAATTCGGTAAAAATTACCAGCCAGTCGGTAAATGTCTCGTCCCCCCCCCTAACATTTTGGCTAGTAACGCCTCTGCTCAGACCATTCAGACCAACTGAATGCTCATAAGCTACAATCCTATTTTTGTAGATTTAATACCAATCAGTTTTACTTTCACCTGACTAACTTACCTGGTCAAACCCAGCAAATCAGCATTAGGACTTAGCCTAGTCTGGTGAATGCCATGCTATGGCACCTGAAAAGTTGAGGTGTAAGGACTGTGGTTATAAATTCTACAGTGAGTTATTTCTTGAGAAACATTAGGCGATAGATGATTCGGTCATGGGGAGATTGATCGAGATACGCTTTTCTGCCTTTTTTTTCAGGAAAGATTTTGTATAGTAGTTTTGTAGTTGGTTCATCCTTCTGATATTCTGAATCCCCCATTGTCTTGTCTTGGGGTTTTTAATCCTGCTTCATCTTCTGACACTGCATCCCTTCCTGAACCTTTACCTATCCCTCAGCCTCGCATACCATCTCAGTTCCCAGTTTTTGTTGTTGATGATACTGATATTGGAGAAAATGTTTGTTCCTATTTTCTTGATGTGACAGTTGAGCGGGAAGAAGCAAAGCTTTTCCTTAGGCACTGTCTAGGGAACCGGGAGTCGTACTTTATGTCCTACGGGCTACGGAACCGGTAGTTCTCACGGAAAACAAACCATTTGAGCTGCGATTCCGGGATCTGACGTCATTAACTAACGGAAACTTGTACGTGCTGGCTCCCGTTCCGGTAGTAATTGGAAATAGCTCACGGAAACTTCATCGCACCAGCTTCTCGTCCGGTAGCCTCACGGAATTGTGTACTCAGAAGCTAGGGAGCCGGTAGTTGATACCGGAAACTGTATAATTGGAGCTTCTGTTCCGGTAGTGTCTACGTGGAATATAAAACTCACGGAATAGTTTGGATGAGAGCTAGGATGCCGGGATTTTCACGGACTTAGAGAAAATAACATGGGAAAAAATTCACTTCCGGAACCCATATATTGAGAGCTAAGGTACCGGTAGAAACTACTATTTGCTTGAAAATGACCAGCTCACGGACACAGATGGCTATGGGCTAGGGTTCCGGTAGTGATGAAAAAAAAAAATTTAACTCACGTACCCATGTCAGTGCAGACTAGGAAACCGGAAGCAAATATTTTTAACTAACGGAACCCAACTTCTGCTGGCTGGGGTTCCGGTAGGGCAAAAAAAAAATAAGATGTATAACTGGATTCAGTGAGCTGTACCGGACTCAAAGTCCATATTGACACGCTTCCATGAGTTTTAATTTTAATTTTTGGCACTACCGGAACCCCAGCTCGCAAGAGCAGGGTTCCGTGAGTAAAAAATATTCACTTCCGGTTTCCTAGTCTACACTGACATGGGTCCGTGAGTCCTATTTTTTTTTTTTTTCGTCACTACCGGAACCCTAGCCCATAGTCACCTGTGTCCGTGAGCTGGTCATTTTCAAGCAAATCGTAGTTGCTACCGGTACCTTAGCTCTCAATATATGGGTTCCGGTAGTGAATTTTTTCCAATGTTATTTTCTCTAAGTCCGTGAAAATCCCGGCATCCTAGCTCTCATCCAAACTATTCCGTGAGTTTTATATTCCACGTAGACACTACCGGAACAGAAGCTCCAATTATACAGTTTCCGGTATCAACTACCGGCTCCCTAGCTTCTGGGTACACAATTCCGTGAGGCTACCGGACGAGAAGCTGGTGCGATAAAGTTTCCGTGAGCTATTTACAATTACTACCGGAACGGGAGCCAGCAGGTACAAGTTTCCGTTAGTTAATGACGTCAGATCCCGGAATCGCAGCTCATATGGTTTGTTTTCCGTGAGAACTACCGGTTCCGTAGCCCGTAGGACATAAAGTACGACTCCCGGTTCCCTAGACAGTGCCTTTCCTTAAGCTTCAATATCTCCACACAGTCAGCAAGAAGGCTTCTGATGAAATTATTACTGGAATTCAGAAACTTCAACCTTTATATGTTATGTTTATGTTCCATTTGAGAGGCTGGACTCAAAGGATAAGAGAACTGTTTTTTACCATTGCAACCTACATCTTCCAATAGTTGACCATATTGCTTTACAAAAGAGTATTCTCAAGTGGAAAGGAAGAAATAAGAGACTGCTGTGGGTACAGGGTATAATTACATGAAAATCTGAATGCTATGATGGGAGATCCTGAAATATTATCCTGGTAGTTTCAAAGAAAGAAGTACAAGGTTTCAAATACTGTCAGTTATACTGGTGGTCCTTCTAAAAATAATTTTTGTTGTGCTGCGTTAGGTTGTGCTCTATAATTTGTTGTTGATAAGTCTCAAGTTATCAATTCGCCTTATTCTGGCTCAGCATTCAAAGTGGACTAGATTCTGTTAGTCCCCCATTGTCTCAAAATCAACAGTTCTTTGTGTCTATAGACATACTCAGAAATTGGGTCTATAGGGTAATGGGTAACTTACATTTTCTATACTACCTGCAGGTAGCAGATTGCAGATTTTTTACTCGTCAACCTGAGAGCTATTTTACTATGTCTTTCAGATGTGTTGATCGTGAGACATGGGGAATAATAGAAACTAGTCCGCTTGGAGGTGGAAGTACTTACTGTGATTTTTTTCTTGTTGTTTTATTTGTGCCATGATTTTAACTCGATGTGATTTACTATGATTTTTTTCCCTTTCCAGAACCAATTTGACCTCAATCTTTATGCTTATAAGCTTACTGTCATTATTTTTCTTGATTAGTTATTTCGAAGGATACTGTGATTGTTTTCTTGATGCCTTATTTACGAGTTTCCAAAGCGTCCAAAGTTATATGTAATTATTAAAATCCATGGTTTCTTGAATAGCTCAGTTCTTATGTCACTTGCAGCTTTGCTCAAGTGCCATATACAGATCACTTTTCTGTCTGTTGGTCGATCGGTCTGTCGGTTCACTGTTCTCGAGTTAGGGTACTTCCAGAAACGTTAGGACGATGAAACTTGGCAGGCATATAAGGGACCCAACCAAACTAACTTGGAAATAGTCACTTCCCCGATCCGACCACTGAGGAGGAAGTGGATGGATGGAGAATCCGGAATGTTGAGGTATGTATAACTTTCGAACGGGTAATCGGATCTTAATGAAACTTTACATTTAGAATCCCGTGTCTCCGATCTCCTACTTCGAGTCTTGAACAGATCCGACGAATGTGGGGGGGGGGGATTCGGAGGGGAGAACCGGAAATCTTGTGACACGATTAGAGCGGAGCGATTGGGATGAAATTTGGTGGGAAGAACAAGCAGACGCCCTAGATACATCAGAGACGGAACCGGACCGGATTCGGACCCTGGGTGGGGGGGGGGGTTAAGACGATGAAAATTGGCTGGACCATTTGAGGCTTGAGATGATTGGTTTATAAATAGTCAGTGCCCCATTCTGACCATCGTGGGGAGGGGTGGGGGATGTAGAATCCGGAGTCTTGAGGTATGTATAACTTTCGAATGGGTGATCGGATCTGAACGAAACTTAATATCTGGAAAAGCCTCGTATCTCAAATTTCCGAGATCAGTTCCGACCAGATCCCATGAATTTGGGGTGGGGGTTGTTGGAGGGGAGAACCGGAAATCTTGTGACACCCTTAGAGTGGAGCGATTAAAACTTGGCGGGAAGAGCAAGCACAAGCCATAAATACGTAACAGTACCAGACCAGATTCGGGCATCTTTGGGGGAGTTGTAGGGTATGTGGGTCCGAAATTCCGGTCACCGCGAGTTAAGTTACTTCCAGATCTGCGAAGACGATGAAACTCGACTTGAACATCAGAGACTTAACAAGATTGGCTTAGAAATTGTCATTTCTCAGATTCGACCATCCCTTAAAGTACTATTAAAGCAAAATATACTTTTTCGTCATCCCCATTAGCCCATGATCGTTTATGCCTCAAGGATTTTGCTAAGAAATGAATTTTTAGCACCCTTAAATTACGCATCTTACCGAAAAGTAAAACAAACACTTTTGACCAAACGATATAATTATATTCATGATCTCCAAGGGCCCTTTATCCTTTTTGCCTAAAGGGTTTTGTGATTTCCTTAAGTACAAACAATTATTTTGAGCAAAATACATATTTTCATGATTTCGATGAGCTTATCATCATTTGCGCAAGAATATTCGTTATGGATGAATAATCTAGCGCCCTTAAAGTGAGCATCATCACAGCCAAATGCAAAAATAGAATAGTTTTTACGAACGATCCATTCTCACGATTTTAAAGGACCCGTGATCATTCTTATCTCAAGGGGTTTGCTTACAAATGAACACAACTAACCCACGAATTGACAAATTCCTATTTTCATCCTCTGATACAGCCTTGCAAGTGCTATATGTGGCTCTAGCTCTTGTATTCTAAACTCTTAATGAATAAAATATTTGCTTATAAAGTTATTATGTTTTGACTATAGATGTATATAAATGGTAATGGTGATAGGGATAGGAGAGGAATTTCTGTGAGATTGCTGCAGTAAGAAGTCTGTTCAGAAAACTCACGTGTTTTCAAACGCGCTGGTCAGACGTTTGCATCGGTCATTGATTTTCATCGTCTCTTAACTAATGTATCGTGCAGAAGACTATCCAAATCAGAAGAAGGAAGCTTATGTTTCATCGGATCGTATGTCTCACGTATACTTCTGGCTCGAATTCCCGATGAAACTTTATGTAGCTGCAACCCTTCAGCATGCAACGCTGCCGGCCCTTTGAACCAGTTTTCCCGTGAAACGTTATGTAACTGCAACCCTTCAGAATGCAACGCTGCCGGCCCTTTGAACCAGTTTTCTAAGAAACACTTTTACAAATAGAAACGCTTTATCCTGCAACACATTCTTGTGCGGTACGCTTTCTCTTGAAACGGATTCGCTAAAACGGTTTATAGGAGAAACGCTTTACTAGAAAACTGGCAAATTCTGAAAATTGGTTCATAGGGCCGGCAGCGTTGTATATATAAAAAACGTTGCGTTTTACTTTAGAGTGTAAATATCTGATTTTATGATTTTCTTTCAATTCCTGAAAATCGCTTGGAGTTAAACCTGGTGCTGTGATTTCCTTTTGAACGCTACTGCTATTTTTTGCTGCTCGATTGTGCCATTGAGAGGGTAGAGAATCTTCTGTATTTTGGTTTTGGAATCAGCTGTCTCTTTTCGTCTTGACGACGATTCTTCTTCGCTGAAGACAGCTGCCGGAAGTGAACCGAAATATGCGAAATTGTATCTCTCTCGCATAATAGCTGCGTTCTTTGTCACGGGAGTTTCTCACCGGTGGTCTCCGGTTTTTCTTATAAGCCGTTTTTGCATCCACCGGTGACTTCTCACCAGTCTTATAACCCGTTTTTGAACTAACCAGTGTCCGGTTTTATCTCACCGGTGCGGACTAACCAGAACCTGCTCGTGAACCCTGCTGCAGCGAGGAGTTAGCCGGTTTTCATCAACTCCCAGGTGAACCAAAAGAACGCGTTTTAAGGGAAGAACCGGACACAAGTGACTAAACACCAGAGACAGCCCGGAGTGCAACGAACGCAGCTAATGTTTTAGAGGAATAAATACCTGATGAGCAAAACCCCCGAAAATCTCGATTTTGTTCTTTTCCATATCTTTAAACATCTTAGATAACGGAAAAGCGACCGTGCTGAGTCATTTTGTTATCAGTGACAAGAGTTATCTCCGTCATGTGTTTGAGTGCAGTTATTTAGAAGTGTTTGAAATGCGAGCTCTTAGGATAACCTTTCTATTTTTTACAGTTTCCACTTTTCTGCGTAAGTAAGATTAATATGACATTTAGTGGAGGAGAACTAGACTAGGAAATGAAATTTATTTATTTATTTTATTTATTTATTTATTTATGACCCGCTTTTTGCGTAACAGCGGAGTATGAATAAAATACAAAAGTAAAATATACATATTAAAACACTTAAACAAAACAATGTAAATAAACACTACAACATTCTTTTAAATGATACATGCAATTAAGCGAACTCGTACAAGTCACTAAACCGAGACACAGCAACATTGCTGTTTTTTTATACAATCATCATCACACAGTAAAAATACTTTTCAGTTCAATTTCCGCCACTTGGTCCCCGAGCTGGTTGCATGTCAAACAAGACCAAAGATTTCACTGGTATCCCAAACGTTAATATTTTTAAACTTCCTGAAACAGACAATCGGGTCTGATAGACGGAACCTTGCAATACTAACTTACAGAGCCCTTATTGATATCCATTAAGTAATACTTTTCACCGAAAAGAATATTTGATAATTAGGTTCATTCGTAAACTCCTGCCGTTGATTCTGAGTAGGCTGCCCGCCCAAGGCAAGAACAAAAGGTTTCCCGACTCAACATATA
This sequence comes from Branchinecta lynchi, assembly GCA_023053575.1. Classification (NCBI taxonomy): domain Eukaryota; kingdom Metazoa; phylum Arthropoda; class Branchiopoda; order Anostraca; family Branchinectidae; genus Branchinecta; species Branchinecta lynchi. Next base: position 26,495,942 of record JAKZAP010000001.1, read on the forward strand.
TTTTTCCCGTCCAACCTCCCACCATTACTCTTGACTTTTTATAACTATATTTTTACGCTGCTCTTCTCTCCAATTATGGTAAAAACACTGATCCGTTGAGAAAATCAAGAACAGATAGCGATTCTGCACGCATTCTTACCCCGAACCAAAGCTATTAAGAAAATTAGGAATTAAATTTCACTTCAACCAAATTTTCAAATTTTGCCAGATTGCAGCGAATTGCTTGACCAACATAAATTTCAGGGTGAATTGGTTATACACTTTTACCCAAATGTCAGACCTTCGGCCTCTTAAAAAAAGTTACTTATTGCCGAATATCCGGTTTAGGCCGGACACTTGTCCGGCAAAAAAACCCCGACTCATATCACTTTTCTCTTTATCCCTATATCGAACCTCTAATGAACTTCCGATAAAACTTTCACTTTTACTACTTTTCTGGTCTAGATCGGGTCAGAATCAGTTCAGGAAATACCCGTCTGTTGCACGGTGTACTACGTGATTATTCGTCCAGAAATTCATGTACCCCTTTTCCAATTACTACAAAAAAAAAAAATCAGAATTCGCTCGTTCAGTTTCGAATTGTAAGACATTACTCTGACAGCGGGCGGGATCCATGGAGTGTATTATCGCCTATAATCGCGTTATCTTTGAGGATCTTTGTAAACTGCCCTCTGCCCTCAAATACTTAGGCGCACACGAACTAAAAGGAACATTCATAACAATGCAACAAAACTGTCTTTATGTAACTGTCTATCTGTCTTTCTTTCAATGCTGTAGTTTAAAGTTTTAAGCCACGACAGGACGCGGTTCTAGCTTTCGCGGTTTTGACCGGTTAACCCGAGGAGACAGTGCTTTGAGCTAGACTAAGCACCAACTTCGGCTCAGCTATGGTATCTTCTCTCCACTCCTCTCCACTCCCATATCCTCCCTCCCCCTACCAAAACTTCAGAAATCGACCAAAATGAATGGCAAGTACTAGAATACCCAAATTCGCCTCACCTATGGTATCTCCTCTCCACTCCCTTATCCTCTCTCCCCCCTAGAAAAACGTCAGAAATTGACCAATGAATGGCAAGTACCAGAATATCCAAACTCTGTCCTGTACTTACAAAAACGTCTGATATACGGAAAAGTCTTCTTCCAGATTTTTTATTTGAATTTTCATTGCAAATTCGGTTGTAACCACGAAAGTCGATTTGTAAATATTCTTCCTATCTATCTGTCTACAACCAAGAAAGGTAGAAAACCAAGAAAGTTTTAGTACTATCTCCGGGGTACGTTGTAGGCAATTGCTATCGCTAAGAGTAAAACGAGGAAAGAAATGATGAACTCTGTTTAGTATTCTTTGAAGAGGTGGCAACTTACAAATTTAAAGGTCATCGCTTTTTTTCTCTTTTCAGCCTCCGCTCAGGGGTAGGCAATTAACATAGTTAATAATGCTAGAATAGGAAAGAAATGATAGACTTTAAATATGTTAGTTGCCGACCTCTCACTGGACTCTGAGGAATTTAGTTGCCTACCGACAGGGTACTAAAACGAGGAAAGAAATGGTAATCTGTAAAGTGGCCGACCCCTCACGGGATACGAAAAGGAGGAGAGGCACGGCACGGTACAGCTTGCCAATTTATTTTACGAATCCTCGAGTTCTACTGCATCTTCCCTCGTTTTAGTTTGCCTTTCCTGGATTTTATATGCTTGCCTGTTTTTCTCGTGCACCAAGCCTTTCCTTTCCTTTCCTGCTTTTAGTCGACCCCCACACATTGCACTTCTGGCCTTTTGGCCGATCGCGCCTCTAGCTTCTGGCATTAAGACCCAGCACATATAGTCAATGCACGGCACTTGTTTCCAGTCCCTTAAAGCCAGGCTTCACATTCCAGATTCCCAGACGTCCGGGGATTCCGCACAGTCAAGCCAACCCTTCCAGATTTTCATGATAATGATGACAGCTAAATTTGCGGTTCTTCAAACTTTCCTAGATGTTTCCTTTACATTTCAAATCTCTTGCATCCCTGTCACAACTGTCAATCCCTTTCCCTTTTCTTCCCCCATTTCTATATCTGCAGTGTCTCTTGAACCGGTTGCCTCTATGGCACCTTCCAGACATCCGAAAGTGTGTCTGGGGGTGTCCAATACCCCAGGATTTCAAACGGTTTTGGCCTGGCTTCATCTTCCAGATCCGTCCCGACGAAAACGGCTGTCTGGTATCCGGAAGAAAAATCTGCAAGGTGAAGCCTTGCTTTTATTGCTCACCAAAACTTTGCAAGCTAAAGCAAAAATTGTTCTGGATCTCAACCCCACGAGTGCTAAAGTCAAGCGTTGGAAAGGATAATTTACACGGCGGGTATTTTTCCCAGGGAAAGTGTTCACACGGTACCCGGGTATTTTTCAAGGGAAAGTATTGTCGTGGCAATAGATTCCAAGGTTGTAGCCTAAAGCTCAGAATGTCTCACTACCAACATGCGTCAAGCTGGATCACTTCTTCTATGGACATCATCAAAATTATTGCTCGAAAATCCATTTTGTTGTTGCTGACGTAGAAGAATACGCTTCGAAAAACATATACCCGGGTGAAAAGTTTGCGAAATTGAAGTCGAAAATACCCTGGGATTTGTTCCGGTTCTGGAGAAAAAAAAAACGGTGGAGTACGGGTAAATACCCTCCGTGTAAATGTAGCTTAAGAGCTTTGTGTTAGCGTTCGTTTAAGTCTTGAACAAGTGGTAAATTTATTCGATATAAAGTTTTCACTGTTTAATACTGTATTCTAAGTGGCTGCTTTTTAGCTGTTGCCTTATTATGTATGTACATGTACCCAAGGACGTCATGACTGGGGGGGGGGGACGTCCCCCCCCCCAGTGCTGTCGGCCAGTCGGTAAGAAAATAACGGAGTGGCGCGAAGCGCCGCGATTTTTCATCAAAACTATTGATTTTTTTCATGAGAACAGTCGGTTTTTCTGAAAATTGGTCGATTTTTCGTCAAAATAGTCGGTTTCTCTAAAAATTAATGGATTTTTCTGAAAATTTGTCGATTTTTTTCGAAAATGTCATTTTTGTTTTTGAAAATAGTCGTTTTTTCAGCAGAAAAAGTCTGTAAAAATTACCAGCCAGTCTGTAAATGCCTTGCCCCCCCCCCCCAAACATTTTAGCTAGTAACGCCTCTGCATGTACCATGTATAGGCTATGTATCTTATCACGACGTAGCACGGAAAGGGCAGTCCAATGCTGTGAAAGTTCGTTTTATAATAAAGTACCAGTGAAGAATCATTATCTATTTTTGCCAAGATTCTGTCTCATTAATTTTCTTAAAATCTCATATTTTTGGCACTTAACGGCTATGTTCACCAGGTCCATCCCCAAAGAAGGGTATGTGCCAAACGTCGTTATTTTCATTTTTTTATTCCTTTAATTTTTCAATTTTGTTTCTGTTTTCTTTGTTAATTTTGCCAAAACTACGGACATGCGATCAGAGTCGGGTGCACCATCACCACTTACGTACGGAAAAGTTGAGATTTGTCAAACTTCCTGAATGTAAGTTCTGAAAATTTGCCTGAAAAACTTGATCTCGTATTTGCATCATAAACATTTGTGGAAGAAAGACCTGAGGTAAAAAAAATAGTTGTAGAACGTCAAAATTAAACCAAGTTGCAACCTCGTTTCGGTCCGTCTTCTTGATGTTTAAAGGCCATTTGTACTAGATATCTAGAGTTTCTGCTAAGATGTTCTGTGATCGTTGACCACTTTAGAACTATGCTTACAGAAAATCCCACAAGGCTTCGACTGTTTCTTGCCTCTTTCCATGTCCCTTGTCTTGAACAGCAATCTTGGCAAAATTTGGATAACCGTTCCTCAGACCAATAGTATTATCGTAAATTTTGTAGTAACGTCATTGAGTTGGAGGTGGAGACGTAGCCACTTGTTTTGGTTTAATCCAAAGCAAGAACAGATGAAAAAGAAGCTACGCGGGAATAAAAAAAAAAAAAAAAAAAAAAAAAAAAAATAGTGCTCGGTAGCCTGAACCAGTCCGTAACGTAAGGAGAAGAAACGTGACAAGCGTGATACTCGGTATACTTTAATGTTAAAGAATTTGATTCATTTGGGCGGAGAAGTAGGAGACACTATTATCTTTCTATGGGTCAGATTTTTAAGGACACACTGTTACCTTTGATTTTTTCAAACTCCTCACGGTAGCCAACATTGTCGACATTATTTTTTTATTTATTTATCACCGGTCATTTCAAAAAGAGAAAGGACGGAGTACAAAAACGAAAAGAAAAGCAAAACTAAAGAAAAATATAACACTTTCATAGGAAAAAAATCGAGAAACACAACTGAGAAACTCTTTGATTGACAACTGAAAACGATTACAAAGTGGATTACATACACACTTCGACTCTGAGAATTTTGTTCCAGGGATGGGAGTGGATTTTTTAGTTGTACTTGCTAATCAGGATAGCAATAGCAAGATCTCTTATGTTATATAATTTCATAACTTTGGTATCTCTTGTCCAAGGGGGGAGACAAAGTAAGTATTTAGAGAATCTTAAGAAGGTAGAACGGAGTTTATTTTGTACCCACAACTTACTTGAACACAATTTACTCTTCAAAGCAAGATTGGCATTGCTCATTAATTATTCATTGATCGTCCACTGGAGGTTAAAATTGGTACTAAACCTTCGAGAATATCGAGTGGTGAGAAAGAAGATCAATACAACTAAGTATACTACCACGTGAACATTTAAGTATGTCGGAAGAAGAAATCATCGGCAAGTTTAGCATTTTCTCATTTCTCAAAAGCTGAGTTTTATTGCACTCGAGTGTCTCCGTGTCTTCGTGAGTGTGAGTTGCCTTGCTGTCAACGCAAAGAAGACCAGCTTCCTAATTTTTAGCAGAACTGGGTCTCTATCTGCAATGGATTCTGTAGTTGTATATGGATCTGAAGTTATCCAACAAGTTTACAACCTCCGTTACCTGGGATTCCATATTGACTGCAATCTTAGCTGGAAGAAACACAGTGAAATAGTATCAGCGAAAGCTTCTAGAGGTCTAGGGATAATCCGAAAACTGAAACATACATTTCCAGTGTCAACCCTGAAGCTTATATATAGCTCTATTCTTGAACCTTATATTGGGTACGGGTGCTCGGTATGGGCCAGTAACTTCATAAGTAATTACAAAAGGATCCAAATAGTGCAAAACAAAGCAATGAGAGTGCTCGGTGAACTGCACCAGTGTGAAAATACTGTTGCATGTTATAAAAAGCTTGGTGTTCTGAATGTTGGACAACAGCGTGACTACCAGCTATCAGTTTCTGTATTTCAGTGTTTAAATAAGTTGTCCCCTGAGTACTTCTGGAATACGTTTTCCCAGAATTCTTTTTACCATGAATATGCTACCAGAAATGGTGACCATCTGGTTCATGAAATCCGACACTCAACGAGGTCAGGTTTCGCTATTAGAAACATCGCTGTTTCAGCGTGGAATGGTCTCTCGGATAGTATTAGAGCGGCCGGTAACTTAATTTTGTTTAAAAGAAAGTTGAAGCAATTTTTAATTGAAAAAGGTGGTTGAATTTTGGGGGTTGTTGGAAGGGGGTGTAGGGAGGCGGGGAGTGAAGAGATGGGGTGGGGGGAGGTGAGATGGGGGGCGGTGGGTAGGTTGTGACGAGGAAATCATTTTCCTTTCCTATATTCTTTTTTTCTCTCTCTCTTTCTTTACCTCTTTTTCTTTTCTTTCTTTTAAAATATATTAGATTAGTTTTTATGTCATTATTTACTGAATAATTTCAAGTTACAAGGTGGTTAGAAGATACAGCCACCCACAGGACTTTTATCTTTTATGTGGTTGTTGAGTTTTTTTTGTACAATGTAGTTTTGTTTTTTTGGTGAAGTAAATATCTGAATCTGAAAAATCTGAATCTGAAAAATCTATTTAGCCAAATTTCAGAATCTTCAAGAAACCAATATAACGAACTGAGTATAATTTACGGCGTTTGTTTTTTATGATCGGGTTTACTCCCCTCTTCTTTGGACTTGCGGGAATGAACAAGAAAAAACAGAAAACAAAATATGGATAAAGCTATTATTAGTTTAATCCTCAATCCATAGTCAAACGACAATCCTAGCCTCCCCATGTCGGGTGCTTCCAAACCGCGCCACTGGATGACCCAGCGGTCGGATCGAGTTGTGGCTTAAACTTGGGTCTTGGGGGGGGGGGGGGGGGGCTAGACGTGGCAACTGCTAGAATACTGACGTTGCAACTCCTTTAACAGACGAGATAGGATACACTTATGAAGTCATTTACTTCCAAATAGCTTGTGAATCAAATATTTACGAAATACACAAAAACGACAAAAAATTAACTAATCACTTTACAAAATGTGACCTGAAATAAATGTTCAAATGAAATTGTATAAGAAATTTTAGATGGCTCATCTGTGAACAACACTATCTTTCCTCAAATTTTTTTTGAAAGGGTATTTCTGCGGTCAATTAATTTATGAGCGTCCATTTTCAGAATCAGAATCATTTCTTTATACAGCTATCATAGTCAAGAAGAGAAATGAACTTGGCGCTTGGGCTTACAAACTAAAAGATGACACAAAGTAAGAACAAAAACTTCAGCACTTGTCAAACACTTCTGTGCCATGTGGAACGATCGTGTTTAAAAAAAGATTTGTTCGTGTGGTAGGCGGTACCAGTTTTTCTTTGTTTTTAGACCTAGTGTCTAACTTGATTCGACAAGACTGGTGCTAGTATGGCCCTATTTTTCTCATTTCTTTGAAGGAATTGGCCAAATTTGCATATCAAATTGAAAAGACGCTCGTAAAGGGATAGTAGTTGTAAGGTTCATAATACTGATTCATAACCAATAAATGCTTCAAACAGTATTACTTTAACGGCTCTTTTCTGTGATGAGAACAACTTCATATGAAATGCTGTAATCACCCGGAAAGATTCTCGCTGCTCTCTTTTGGACATTTTCAAAGAGATCCCTGCCAAAAAAAAGAAGACTGCCAAGTCGGTGAAGCATATTCTAGATGAGGACGAATATAAGTTTTAAAGTAACAGATTTGATTAAAGAAATTTTGTTTGACCGATAATATTTTGAACATGAGAACTCGGAGCGTCATCGATCATTACCCAAGAAGTCTGGATGACGATTTTAAAGCACAATGGACACTTCTAATGCTTTACTTTGTATTAAATGCTTCACAAATAAACATTTCCGACTTCCTTTATAAGGCGCTACGAAAATCGGCCGTTTTCTTGTTATCCCTTGTCTTTACCTCTTTGGCATTTCGGCGATCCAAATCTTAGGAGCTGGGATATCGTGGCAGGAAATTTAAAAACTCCCAGCAATGCTTGATAGAAAAAGATATATTTGAGATGTTACCAAAGTCAAGTCGCAGTTGCAGTTTACCTGATTGTTCTAGTGTTTCATCAGAAGTTCCATGGCTTAAAGTGCCTATTAAAAGTTTTTCTTTGTGGAATAGTGTTGTGAAGCTTGATTGGCTTGCTTTATAAAATGTACCAGAATATGCAATAAGCTTATAAAAAATAACATAGCTACAAAAATCATTCAGAAACAAATAACCCATTCAGATCTAAATTATACAAGCTGATTTATGCATAAAATAAAGATCTATTAAGTATTATAAGAAACATCACTTTTATCTTTGTCCAAGCTAGTAAATTGAGACTGTGCTGGCCACAAAAATTACGCTTTGAAATACCACAGAGAGGAAACTGTTGAAAAAGCTGCTAATCTAGGGGGCAAGCATTGTTCCTAGGTTGTTACAGAGTGGGATTGGGGTAGTTTGGTGTGCCCATTGAACTTTAAGGGAAGTCACGATTTCGGCTGTTCGGAAGTGTGGAAGAAAGCTTAGAAACAATGAGAAGAGAAAGGTCCTCTGCAAATTTACATATCTGAAGGAGATATTTAGTAACACTATTAACGGAACAAAGAAAAATAGGAGGCCCAACTTGGTTCCTCGGAGAGATAGATAAATATTTATACGAGGACTTTTTTGCTGGGGGCCTTGTCTTAGTACTTTCTAGGACTGAGTGTTCTATTCTATTGACAATACATTTGTAGCTGACTGGCATATAGTCTCGTATTATCTCGGGGGCTCTAGAATACACAACCACGTTCGAGTGGTCCTGAAATTCACTTAAGTTATTTCCACAGCCTGCATAATCTCGGAATGCACATGGGCTGCACCGAACTGGATCACTAAGCATCCCAGCGGTCCGTCGAATGTCGTCATTACTCCCAGCACTTCGAGCGCCACCGTCGCTGTTGATGAAAATAATCCCGTGGGACCTGCCTTTCGTCTCAACTACTCAGGAGGTAAGAGTTGCGTTTTTGCTGATACCATGGTATCTGTTAACAAGGTAACTGGAAGTTCGTTCCAGCTCGGCCCGAAAGTTACTAAATAGTTACTTTTCAGTCACTTTCACCGTTCCAGCTCGTCAAAAAGTTACAAGGAGCACAAGGAAGATCGTTACTTCGAAGTAACTTTTTGTAAAGATAGTACCCGACCGTCTTTAGCAGTTTCACTTTCCAAGAGACGCAGAAGTGAACTCGGGGCAGCAAAATGAGACAAGGTGTAATTGCTAAAATAAACAGGACATTATTTTGTGATCTTCAGCTGTGCTTGGCCTTTAGCTTCTCTTCAAATATGATTCACTGATTAACCCCAAAAGTAATTTTTTGTAAGCCTCGTTGACGGTTTACCCGTCGGTCTGGTGACTTGATTGGGACTGTTGCAGGAATGAATTTCAAACGCCTGTAACTCAGATGGCAATTTTTGCACTATATAATATTACATTTCAGATTAAACTTAAATAATATTATCCATTAAATTAGAGGCGAAAGCCTTTTCTGTTGCTTTGTATTTTTAGTCTTGTCATTATTCTATATATTGTAGGAGAAGAAGATAATTGACTTATGAACCATAACCACCTTTGAAATCATTGGCTTCTAGATAGTAGAATCTTGAGCGTTCCATTCGTGACAAAGACTAAACATTGTGCTAAGAAATTTGCACGGGAATAAGAACAACTGTTCCGATTCTGGCTAGGAAACAATTATAGTGAAAATAAGGATTTGGCGACCCAAAAGACACAACCGGAATAGAGACAGAGAATTAACGGGCACACAGTCAATGTAACTGCTCCATTAACGAGCATGAAGCGTTAGCTCCTCTTCTCCTTCACTTGAAGAATCCGTTTCAAAATAATTATCAAGCCGTTCTTTTGCAGCAAAAACAAAGAATTTTGTTCTGTTAATCCTTCCGCATACAGTCCCCATCTCTTCTTGCATTCAAAAAACACGCGTTATCTCGTCCCGTAGTAACTTCGTCCGTTCCAGGTAATAGTTAATTTCTGACGTCACATGTAGTTATTCCGAAGTAACTACGAAGAGGAGCTGGAACGAGCCCCTGCAATGGGATCGACTAAAAGCAGGAAAGGAAAGGCAAGAGAAAAGCAGGAAAGAATACTAAAACCAGGAAGGGCAAACTAAAATGAGGAAAGAATTACCAGGAATCGAGGATCCGGAAAACTGGGAAGCCTTTCCTCTGTTTAGTATCCCGTGAGGGGTCGGAAACTTATATTTGTAACAGTTCACCTTTTCCTCCTTTTAGTATTCGAAAAAACTGGCACGCTGTGCCGTGCTTTTCCTCAGTTTAGTTTCTCGTGAGGGGTCGGCAACTTACGTTTGTAAAAGTTCACCTTTTCGTCCTTTTAGTACCTTGTCGGTAGGCGATCACGAGTCCAGTGAGGGGTCGGCAACTAAGATATTCAAGTCCACCATTTCTTTCCTGGTTTTAGTAGCTTGTCACGGAAAGTACAAAAACGAGGAAAGAAATTAGGAATTCTAAAAAAACTGTCAAGCCTTACCTCTGTTTAGTATCCCGTGAGGGGTCAGCAACTAACATTTGTAAAAGTTCGACTTTTAGTATTATAAAAAACTGGCAAGCTGTGCCGTTCTTTTCCTGTGTTTAGTATCTCGTGAGTGGGCAACTTACGCTTGTAAAAGTTCACCTTTTCCTCCTTTTAGTCCCTCACGGGATACTAAACAGAGGAAAGGCTTGCCAGTTTTTCGAATCCTCGATTCTTGGTAATTCTTTCCTCGTTTTAGTTTGCCCTTCCTGGTTTTAGTATTCTTTCCTGCTTTTCTCTTGCCTTTCCTTTCCTGCTTTTAGTCGATCCCCGCAAGCGCTTAGACGTGGAGTGTAAAAGTAAAATGTTTATCACATTTTATATACAAACAGCTTTAGAACCACGACATTTCTCATCCCCCAGTAACCAAACAAGGATTAAAATAACCTAATTTGTAATCATGCCACTTTAAAAGCTTCAAATGTAAACAAACCGCCAGTATAAATCCAAATAAATGTTGAAGATCTTGCACGAATAGCATTACTTCGAACACTAAATTGTCTGCCAGCCAGTCCCACCCTTTAAACCTCTTCAAACCAAAATGAAACCATCAAAATGCGTATTTACACCTTTTTTCCTCAAGTATGCCAGCTTTGGGTTTCATTCCAGTCGCGGGTCAAAAACTTTTTTCAATGGCAATTTGGGCCCACTTGCCAATGAACGGGGAGGGTGGGGGTGGTTCAACTCTCAACCCTCCCCAACCCCTATGATCTAAAAGCACAAAGGACTTTCATGGCCTTATCTCCAGTTAATGTCAAGTTAAAAACATTAAAAAATGGGCGATCTGGGCCCAATTGCCCCTCAACCAAGTGGGGGTGGGGTTTGGGACCCGCAAAAAGTAAAAAGAGACCCCCAATGCTCACAATCCTAGTTTCAACTTGATACCTGTTCATTCCTGTCACGGGTAACGTACTTTACTCCTGGGCAATCTGGGCCCTGTTGCCCATGAACGGGGTGGGTGGGGTAGGTGCAACTTAAAAACCAGCCCTAGGATCTACGCGTCCAAGAAATTTCATCGTCCTCTGTCCAGTTCTAGTCAAGTTATGAACATTATTCACTTGGAAATCTGGGCCCATTTGCCCCTGAACCGGTTGGGTGTGGGGGGTGGGACCTCCAAAAGGCACAACTAGACCCCAATACCCAAAAGTGTACCAAGTTGGAACTTGATACTTGCACTGGTTCACGAGTTATGAGCTCCACAAAATATGGTGAAAACCGAAAACCGAAAGCTGAAAGCTGAAAGCTGCTATAGCGCTAGCAATAGTGGATTGTTCCAAGGAACACTCAACTAAAAACCATAACACAATGAAACAAGATTAATTTTTTTTTGTATAGCTTAGTTTATTTGTTCTTTAAAGAGGTTGGCTTACAACAGTTCGTTGCCGGTACGTTCGATGACGCATTAGTAGATGATTTGAAGGGTCAGGGTCTTCTAGGTAGTTTAATCCCGCGGACTACCATAGAGCGGCAAACGACAGCAGCTCATGTTTACCCATTGGATTTTCTGTAGATTTGTCTCTGATCCTACCTAACCCAACTAAAAATCATATTTCGATTGCTGAAGACCTGAAGCCTGCCTGGCCTGGTAATTCTCGTCTCTAGACACGCTTACTAAATGACGGTCAGACAATCAGGCGCTGTTTACGTCCATTCTGAACAGGTTTATCTGATTTCAGATGAAAAAATTCTGACGGAAAATTCAGATAGGATATTCTTGACCGATATACTTCTGTCTCCAAGAGTTCGTAGTAGGCGCAGGATTGGTTCCTGGGCTGTGACATTCTCACACCATAGGTGGCCATAGTCCCAGAGCAGCCAGGAGAACGGAAAAGAGAATCCTAATACAGCCACAGTCGATCCAAAAGTCCCCAATCAAGCTGGTTCACACATTATAGCGAAGACGGAATACATATATTCAGTGAATCCCAGGCCTATTACGTCGCCTGACAACGGATGCCAGTGTTTTAATTTAATCCAGCACTGAGGCTAGTCTAGCCGCAAATTAGTGTAGTAGCCTACATGTTTTTGGGATCCCAAAACGTAAGTGGAGGGATACCTATGACATCGCAAAAGTTGTCCGTCTGTCTGTCCGTCTGTCCGCACGATTACTCTCGAAGGGATTGAGACATTTTGATGAAACTTAGCGAGAGGATCCCGTGGGTCAAAGTACAGGTCAAGTGTGAAGATGGGCTCTGTAGCCGTATATTTGAGGGTGGGGGAGGGGTTTCAAATTGAGGAGCAACAAATTTTTGTTTTAAAGCAATTGAGAGAGTTGGTTTAGGGGTGAGGAGGTATGCTGAATTCGAATATGAAATTTATTTTCTCACCGTGTAAATAGCTCAACCGGAATCCGGCGAAAACCGGAAAATTTGTAAAAAGTAAAAGTTTAGTATGAGGTTGATTAGAGGTCCGAATATGAAATTTATTTTCTCGCTGGACAATTAGTTCGGCCAAAATCCGGCCAAATTGGAGAATTTGTTAAAAGTAAAAGTTTTATTTAAATTCGATAAGATGTTCGATTTGCGGGTAAGAAAACATGCTGAATTCACATATGACAATCATTTTCTCACCGGATGTATAGATCGCTCGGAATCCGGCTGATACCGGAAAATTGGTTAAAACTAAAAGTTTAATCTGTAGTTGATTAGAGGTTGGTTGTAAGGGTGAGGAGACATGCTGAATTCGTTTTTGAGCCTTAGTTTTTTTGCCAGACAAGTAGTTTGTCCGGAATCTGGCCGAAACCGGAGGTGAGCTGAAGTAAGGAGGGAAGGAGATACGAAGTAGGCTATAGGGTAAACCACATGCTGAATCCATATTTGAGTAGTTGACAGCGCAAAACGGATATCTGAATATATCTGAACTTGTTGAAATTCAGTTGGCATATCAGGTTTGCACTGTCAAATAAGAACTTGGTCTTCTCCGAATACCATTGGCATTAGCCTATTTGTAAATGTTAAAAGTAAAAATGTCTAAGAAGTCTGTTGAAAACCGAATATCTACAAGACCGAATTGTCGGGAGCAAATATTAAAATCTTGGGATCCCATCGAAACCTTTCGTCTTGTTCTGTAGGATAGTGTGCAGATTTATCTCTGATTTATTCAGAGTTTGGTGGTCCAACATGGAAAATGATAAACTATTACTAGAATTTCCTAGACTACCAACTAAACCATTTATCGATTATTTTGTTTTGTTTAGGTCTTGACTGCTACTCCCGACTCATCTAATACTTCTTTCTCCCTAGACACGCCGCCAACAGTCAGTGGTCAGTCATCGACATTCTCAATGAGCTGTAGCTCTGGTATCTGCAACATTGAATTTTCAAGACAGCTTGACTACGAACTTAGTCAAGTGGAAATATTAATCGTGATTTGCGGTACAGCGACGACAAGTGGGTTCTTGAGAACAATGACGGTCAGCCTGCGTGATCTTAATGACAACCCACCTTACTTTATTTCTTCTCCGGGAAGGCTGAGTTTCAATGAGGTGAGTCAATTTCTATATTTTTTTTTTGTTCTGATTAATTAATCGCTTGAAATCAGCGACAAGCGATTAGCAAGGGGCCAGAGACCTTGCAGTTAACAACTTAAGTTAATGAATGTTATCGCATTTTTGCATAATAGTTACGGGGACTCGTTAAAGGACCCCTTGCACTATTTACTCTTCAACTTAAAGTACTTTAAAATATTTGAATACTTTAAAACTATGCTGTGCTTTCAAGAAATAACCCACGGTTTTTGGCTGTTTTAAGCCTTTCCCGAGACCCGTTGACTTGTAGAGAAAACAGGGAAAAAGTTTACATAACCGATTATTCTGATGAAAAAACTTCTCCAACACAACCGTCGACAGCGTGATACACATCGAAGGTAGCAAAACACGACAAGTGAGAAAATTAGCGTGGTTTTGTTAGAGGGGTTAGAATGCATCGTACGAAATTGGGTCTCCGGGTTTAGAAATATATGGAGTAATTATGGAAGAAGGTTGCATTAGTATTATAGGTAAGACGAGGAGTTTAAGGGAAGAGATTTCGGGTTGGAGAACTGATAAGAAATTGATTGTTAAATGATGGGAATTAAAGAAATAAGAAATGCTGGGAAGTTCCTCAAGTTAGCTTTTAAACACCGGAAAGATTTCTTCTGGTGGGGAAGTTGTGTTTTTAGTGTTAATAAAGTAGTCAGAGTAAATTAAAAATATTCAGAGTGTGTTAGTGTGATACGCATGTAAGAGTATTCACGTTCTGTTTTGTTGTGTTGCATGATGGCCTGATGAATGTGAAAATAAATCATTCATTCATTCATATTATATTTTACTGGAAGGAAAGTCATAAGTGTCATGAAGTGGAGACTAAAGCTGGACTTTAAGCAGAGAAAGCGGATTTTGAGATCTTCGTAAACTAGAGCTGAAAAGCTTGATTGTTTGGGAGCATAATCACGAGACAAGTTTTCACGAGACAATAAGCTTTTGACAAGTGTCACTAGGCAAATCCGCACGAGGCAATCAGAGCATTAGACAAATCTTCAAAAGGGAATTATTCATTAGGCAATCCTTTGACGAGACAGCCCGGATTAAGAAAAGTAGGATTAAGACAATCAGCTTAGAGTGAGCTACCGTATATAGAGCAGAGAGTGAATGTTAGGGTAGTAGTCGGTTTTGATTTTGGAAACAGAATATCAACCCAAATCTAGTTCGAAATTGTGAAAACTGCAAGAGGAGGGACTGCAGTCCATACTAGTGGCTATAATATCGTTCTGCTTTCAACATCTTCAGAAAGCAGCTACTACAGATGCTCTGACTAAGGCTGTCCAGTACGAGTGAAAGAATGTAATGGCAAGTTTACTCTAACTTCCACGGCTGACTACAACCCCGTACGTAACCATGCAGCGATTGTTTTGTCTCCTGGACAAAACATTTGTTTGTCTCCTGGTAATTTGTCTTGTGAAAAATTGCCAAATAACTAACTTGTCTCGCAAAAATTTGTCTAGAAATTTTTGCTTCGTGATAGACTTGCCTCGTGAAAACTTGTCTCGTGATAGGTAGCCGATTGTTTCGGCGTGTGTTTCTCAGTGATCAGCGTCATCACCAACCAACACGGCTTTTCCAATTCTTTCTTAAACCAGTCGTATCCGTTTCAACAGTAGGTGCTTCAGCTCCGACCTTAATTTGCCTTATTCCAGCTCCGCGCTCCAAGTGGACTAGCTTCTGTTAATCCCCCATACTCTATATGACCAAGTCCAAAACACGCCAGTGAACTTCCGGAAGAACGAGCGTCGCCAGGAGAACTCAAACTCAACAACTCAAATTCTGTGTCAACCAATTACGGCGTTCGTTGGTTATAGCTGTGGTGACGCTCCGGCTCTTCCGCTAGGTACACGGCGATTTTGCATCGGCATGGAGAGTTAGTCATCAAGAGTGCATATTCGACAGTTGTGTAGACATAGTAAAAAGTTGGACCCATCAGGTAGCGGGTAACTTCACTTTCTAATACTGTACTGTCAGAAGTTTCACAACAGACAGCGGATAAAACTTTCAAGAATAACACCTTTTCACTTAGAAATAAAGTGTTACGACCATTAAGTTTACACTATTTCGTGCCTAGATCTTCAACAACACTTTCAAGTGGTAAAAATACTAACGGGAACGAAAGAAACATAATAGATAACAACCCAAAGTGTTATCTGTTGAAACCGCGCATCCTTCTGTTGTCGTTATGTAATTTCTGACAGTGTACTATTTTTACCTATTGAAGGTGTTGTTGGAGATCCAGGCACGAAATAGTAAAAACTTAATTGGTCATAACCCTTTTTTCTAAGTGAAAAGGTGTTATTCTTGAAAGTGTTATGTGCAATCTGTTATGAAACTTCTGACAGTGTGGGACATATGCAAAACCTCCATATACCTGTGAAACAGATTGCATATTTTCTACCCATCAGCCTGTGGATCTGTTTTACTATGTCTATGACAAGTGGTGGTGGGGAAAACTTGCCCACTTGGAAGGGCTGAACTGGAATGTGGTGAATTTCCCCTTCACGGCCAGAGGTGCTTAGGTCAACAGGAAGAAATGAATCTTGTCTCTCAGGTGTGCCGCTGCCAAGACATCTCTACCCCCCCCCCTTCTTTTTGAATAGAAGTGTTACCACAATCTTCGTCTGAATTCTTACGGTTGCCACTATGGATTCTAGCACATTGCGCTGAAGCTAACGCAAATTTGTATACTCTTTAGTTGCGTTTTTGCTGATACCATGGTATCTGTTAACACGGTAACTGGATCTGCAGTTAGTCGTTTTAGCAGTTATTGTGGTATCTGATACACGGTGCTCTACAAAAACGACTATCGCCGAAATTGCACTTTTCGAAGTCATCCCAAAAGAAAAACAGATATCCAGTTACATCACTAAGTGCTAAACTTCTTTTTCACCAATCTGACAAAATTTGATGAACGTGAGATGACTTTCCAGATACCACGACCAGTTACCACGGTCGGATCGTAATATCTGAATGTCTGATACCACAATAACTGGCCAGATACCACGATAACTGCAAAAACGCCTTTTGACCGTGGTATCAGATACCACGATAACTGCAAAAACGACTTTAGACCGTGGTAACAGATACCATGGTATCAGCAAAAACACAGCTAATACTCTTGATGATTAAATTTCCGTGCCGATGAAGGATCTCCGTGTACCAGTGGAAGAGCCGGAAGCGTCACCGCAGCTGTCTCCGACGACCGCCGTTGATTGGTTGAGACAGAATTTGGGTCATTGCTGGCGACGTTTCTCGTTCTTCCCGAGTTCACTGGCGTTTTTTCGACTTAGTCATAATAAAAGAGTTATAATAAAAGAGAGAAAATTTCGAGCAACACTAATCCCAATATTATTATTGGTATATAATAAAATTTTGTTATCAATGGTCTGGCCTGATCTTTGGAAAACGGCACTGGTATTGCCCTTTTTAAAAAAGAGTGACCCAAAAATACACGATAATTACAGACCCATATCCCTAGTTCCATCAGTAAGTAAGATACTAGAAAAGGTGCTAGATGTTAGACTAGGTAATTGGTTAGAATCAAATAAGGTGATTAAGGAAGAACAAGGGGGGTTTCGGACAGGGTATAATACAAGTGATAGAGTTTTCATTTTAAGAGCGTTAATAGAGAAATATGGAACAGGAAGCCACAAACTATATGTGGCATTCTTAGACCTGGAAAAGGCGTTTGATAGTGTCGACCGTATCCTATTGGGTGAGGAATTGATAAAAATTGGCCTTCCAGTGTGTTTTGTTAGATTGTTAGTTAGTATGTATGTAGCTACTAAGGGTGTTATAAAGTTAGCTGGAATAGGGCTGTCGAAATTATTTACATCAAGAAAAGGAGTGAGACAGGGAAGTGCATTATCACCTAGGCTATTTGGCATATTTATTAATGATATAGTAGAGTTCTTAGAAAAAAAGTGGGCCCCGACAGTGATGCTTGGTAATATCAGGTTCTCTATACTGTTATTCGCCGACGACACGGCACTGCTTGCCAAAAGTGCGTCTGAGCTCCAAATATTACTGATTTTAATTGAGGAATACATGGAAAGGAAAAAGTTGGTGCTGAATCCAAAGAAAACTGAGGTAGTCATTTTCACGCGGAGCAAAATTAAGGGGCAGTTAGAAGAAAAATTTTATTATAAAAATGAAGAATTGAGTAAAAGTACTAGTTTTAAATATTTGGGATTTGTTTTAGATTCAAACGGAAGTTGGAAATCACATATTAAAGAAATGGTAAGAAGGGGAAAAGCGGCGTCTCCAGCCATATTTAGAAATGCTAATCTGATGGGATTAAAAAATTTAAGAATTCATAAACACATTTTTAAATAAAAAATAATGCCAACGATCCATTATGGAGCGGAGCTATGGGGATTTGAAGATGGGAAACAGCTTGAGTCGGTCCAGCTACAATATTTTAAACGACTGTTCGGACTACAATCGACATTACATTCGCAAGCACTGAAAGGGGATTTAGGCCTATTTTCAATGAAGAAAGATAGGGTATTGCAGATTTTAAGATTTTGGTTAAAGATAATTAAGTTAGATGAGACTAGGTTGGTCAGAGCGTCATATAATGAACTTTTGATTATGGGGAAAAGAAATACGTGGCCGTCTCGAGTTAAAGCCCTGCTTGATGATCTAGGTCTATCTTATGCTTGGAATAGTGGCCGCGGCACTGTAGATGACGATAATTTATTGCGTAGAGTCACTAGGATTTTGGATGACCAAGAGATTCAAAAATGGAGAGCTTTAATAAGTCAGTCCGAAACTTTGGAGTTTTACCGTGAGTTTTAGAAGGTGTTTGGGCCCGAGTTGTGTTGCGAGAGCAACACTTTGGTTTTGTCCTCGTTTTTTTTTTTTTTTTTTTTTTTTTCCTATGACTCCGATTTCATTTTATTCCTGGTAACTGGGAAGGGTCTAACCTGTGCGGTTTTTACGGAAAGTGTGGACCTTAGGCCGGATTGATGAATATGACATTACATTTTGGAAAGCTCCGTAGAACTCTTGCCTGGGGCCAATAAGGATGGTTTTTGCTTGTCATCGAGCCAGAGCCTACGGTTTGCGAAGTGAAGTGGAGTTGTATAGTCTATGTCGGAGAGGACCATCTCAAGTTGTGTAGCGAACCTTTCGTTTCATCAAACCATGTTTCTGCTTTCGAGTGGAAAGCTCCGTTCTAGCACGCTAGCAGGCAGGCACCAGTTTCAAATTGAAGATGGACTAAAATCTATAAGTGTTAAATATATGCGGCAGTTACCCGGCCCCACAGCCAACATATCTTCTTTGAGTGATAAATAGAAAAATCTACAGAGACAAAAAAGTGGCTTTTTCCCACGGGTCCGAAAGTGCTGCCATCTATTGTTTCTGTCCATGTCTTCGACGATTCCAGCTGAGTTTATAATTTTTTTTTTTTGCACTTGGGTTTGCGGTAGAGTAACGGTATCAGATGTGCCCCTTAAACTTTAAAAGTTCTCTCATTGCTAAAGAAACTAGAGCTTATCCTTTGCTCCTTTCTAAGTCGTGACGTTAGAAAGTTGGCCTACGGCAAAAAAGTCAACTTTTGAACTAAGACAGGTAGAATTTTTTTTTCGACGGCAATCGATAGCCACTGATGAGCTGATCAAAGTATATGTCATCCATTTTTTGGTACAAAAATTCCTTCATGAGATACACCAGTTTGAAAATTTCAAAGGGGTTGACAACTTCAGTAGTAAGGTACATTGAAACCAAAAATAGGCGATAGCAGTTATGAGCCATGTAGGGGACTTTTAAGCAACAGTCGACTGTTAGCTCATAATCATCTTCGGTAATGAGGGCCTTGCAGCTTTTGCTAGTTGGTGTACCTGTTATTTGTTTCCGGTGTATTCGATGGTAAGAACAATTTGGTTCCATTTCTGTACGTGATTTCAGCTGAGTTTATCATTCGTTTTTTTGCACTTGGGTTTGCGGTAGAGAAATGGTATCAGATGTACCTCTTAAACTTTAGAAGTTCTCTCATTGCTAAAGAAACTAGAGCTTATCCTTTGCTCCTTTCTAAGTGGTGACGTTAGAAAGTTGGCCTACGGCAAAAAAAGTCAACTTTTGAACTAAGACAGGTAGAATTTTTTTTTTCGACGGCAATCGATAGCCGCTGATGAGCTGATCAAAGTATATGTCATCCATTTTTTGATACACAAATTCCTTCATGAGATACACCAGTTTGAAAGTTTCAAAGGGTTGACAACTTCAGTAGTAAGGTACACACTGAAACCAAAAATAGGTGATACCAGTTTTGAGACATGTAGGGGACTTGTACGCGGCAGTCGAGTGTTAGCTCATAATCATCTTCGGCAATGAGGGGTTTGCAGCTATCGCTAGTTGGCGTACCTGTCATTTGATGGTAAGAACAATTAGGTTCCCAATTGTAAGACATGCAAGGGACTTGTCAGTAATTATAGGCTGTTATGCTACAAAAATCTTCAGCGATGAGGGGTTTGCAACTTTTGCTAGCCGGTGTACCCATTATTTTTATCCGGTGAACTTGATGTCTATCACGGGAAAGGGACTTGTCAGTAGAATCGGTGCACGAGGGGCTAGAAATTTGTGCAAATTGTTGCACATTGTATTCGATTTATATAAAACTGACGGTAAGAAAGTTTGTATCGATGGTCTCTCGCTGTATCCTAGGATTTACTGTTTTCGCAACGGGTACAAACGATAATGTAAAACAAGGTAGTTTCGTAATAATTAATAGTGTCATCTATGGTATTTTAATCCTGAAAAGTTACGGATAGCTTTATAATATCAACTAGATTATATAGGATATTGTTCCAAGTTTTCATCCGTCACGATGTCTACGATTGAAAAGGATAAAGTTCAACTGACTGCAAAGTCAATTTAGTCCCTTTTTCCGATATTCTTTTGTTGTGGTTAGGGCAATCGATGCCCTTGATGAGCTGATCAAAGTATATGTCATCCATTTTTTTG
This sequence comes from Branchinecta lynchi, assembly GCA_023053575.1. Lineage (NCBI taxonomy): Eukaryota > Metazoa > Arthropoda > Branchiopoda > Anostraca > Branchinectidae > Branchinecta > Branchinecta lynchi. Next base: position 26,516,375 of record JAKZAP010000001.1, read on the forward strand.
AACAAAAATCCTTCATGAGATAAACCAGTTTGAAAGTTTCAAGGGGTTGACAACTTCAGGAGTAAGGTACACACTGAAACCAAAAATAGGCGATACCAGTTGTGAGACATGTAAGGGACTTGTAAGCAACAGTCGACTGTATGCAACAGTCGACTGTTAGCTCATAATCATCTTCGGCAATGAGGAGTTTGCAGCTTTTGCTAGTTGGTATACCTGTTATTTGTATCAGGTGTATTAGATGGTAAGAACAATTTTGTTCCCAAAAAGCCAAAACGGCTTTTATGCTATAATCATCTTCAGCGATGAGGGGTTTGCAACTTTTAATAGCTGGTGTATCCATTATTTGTTCCGATGACTTTGATGTCAATCACGGGAGAGGGACTTGTAAGTAAGAATCGGTTCACGAGGGGCTAGAAATTTTTGAAAATTGGTGCACATTGTATTCGATATCTGTAAATATGACGGTAAGAAAGTTTGTATTGATGGTCTATCGCTATAACCGAGGATTAACTGTTTACACAACGGGTACAAACGATACGGTAATCTAAAACAATAAGGTAGTTTTGTAATAATTAATAGTGTCATCTATGGTATTTTAATCCTGAAACGTTACGGATAGCTTTATAAAACCAACTAGATTATATAAGATATTGTTCCAAGTTTTCATCCGTCACGATATCTACGATTGAAAAGGATAAAGTCCAACTGACCGCCAAGTCAATTTAGTCCCTTCTTCCGATATTGTTTTGTTGTTGGTTTTACAACGCTAAAGAACAGCTTTTGATCATGTGATTATTCTTTTTAGAACATACCATTTTAAAAGCTTTGATAAGTTGACAATTTCAGCATTTAACCGACAGCGAAGAAACAAAACCAAAGTGTTGCTCTCGCAACACTTTAGTCGGCGAAGCCGGACAAAGTTTGCGGCAACACTTCACGTTGCCCCGGCAACGTAGGTCTAGTTTTATTTTAAAATGAATCTACCTCAAAAAGTTTTGAAGTTGTGGATCCAGGCTAGAGCTAATTCCCTCCCCCTGTTTGGTAGATTTAGAGTTTTTGATAGGCATAGGACTGGTCCAGATGTCAGGTATAATTGCCAACTTTGCAAAGCAGGGGTAGAGGAAAACATGGACCACTTTATCAATCGATGCCAGGAGCTTTCGGAGTTAAGGGGATCTTATTTTAAGGGGAGTGTTTTGCTTCTTCCGGATATCCTGAATAGCACTTCGGAAAGGGTTATAACAAAGGTGTGCGAGTTTATGGACGGAGCGTTGAAGCTAAGAGCGACCAAGCTTAGTAGTGAGGCATAGCCGTAGGAAATTATTGTTGTTGTTTTCCTTTGTAATATGTACTATTGTTGTATTATGTATATGGCCCCTGGGCTTTTAAATACAGTTATTTATTTATACAAATTTGCGATAGCTTAAGCGCACTCTGCTAGAATTCCTAGTGGCAACCGTAAGAACTCAGACGAAGAACACTTTGCCGCACCTACCAGCTGAATTCCAATTAACACTTCTATTCAGAAAGAATGGGGTGGGGGTGGGGGTAGAGATGTCTTGGCAGCGGCACACCTGAGAGACAAGATTCATTTCTTCCTGTTGACCTAAGCACCTCTGGCCGTGAAGGGGAAATTCACCACATTCCAGTTCAGCCATTCCAAGCGGGCTAGCTTCCCCCACCACCACTTGTCATAGACGTAGTAAAACAGATCCACAGGTTGATGGGTAGAAAATATGCAATCTGTTTCACAGGTATTATATGGAGGTTTTACGTATGTCCCAGTATTAGAAAGTGAAAGTTACCCGCTACCTGATGGGTCCAACTTTTTACTATGTCTACACAACTGTTGAATATGCACTCTTAATGACTAACTCTCCATGCCGATGCAAAATCGCCGTGTACCTAGCGGAAGAGCCGGAGCGTCACCACAGCTATTACCAACGAATGCCGTAATTGGTTGACACAGAATTTGAGTTGTTGAGTTTGAGTTCTCCTGGCGACGCTCGTTCTTTCGGAAGTTCACTGGCGTATTTTGGACTTAGACATATAGAGTCTGGGGGGGCTAACAGAAGCTAGTCCACTTGGAGCGCGGAGCTGGAATAAGGCAAATTAAGGTCGGAGCTGAAGCCCCTACTGTTGAAACGGATACGACTGGTTTAAGAAAGAATGGGAAAATCCGTGTTGGTTGGTGACGATGCTGGTCACTTAGACAGATACCTTGCTCCATGTCATGGAACCTTCACGACTGAGTACCCGTGCCCAAATAGCGTATTGCTAAGTATTCTAGAAAGCAAAGAACTAGAAAGTTCTAGAAAGAACAGATTCTGCCCTTTTTTTCGATTTTCTGTGCGTTGGTAGCAGGAAATACAGCTCACAACTCGTCTTACTCGTGAACCAGTGCAAGTATGAAGTTCAAACTTGGTACACTTGTGGGTATTGGGGGTATTATTGTGCCTTTTGGGGGTCCCACCCCCCACCCACCCGGTGAATAATGTTCATAACTTGACCAGAGTTGGATATAAGACGATGAAATTCCTTGTACTTGTAGATCCTACGGCTGGTAAATTATTTTCGTAATTGCACCTCTCCCACCCATCCCGTTCATGGGCAACTGGGCCAAGATTGCCCAGGAGAAAAGTTTTTACCCGTGACAGGAGTCAACAAGTATCGTTGAAACTTGGTAGGTTTGTGAGCATGCCCCGATTGCCCATTTCGTTATTTTTTTTTAACTTGACAGTAACTGGAGATAGGTCGATGAAGTTCCTTTGCGCTTTTGGATCAGAGGATTGGAGATTTTGAGTTGAACCACCCCCCACCCTCCCCGATCATGGGCAAGTGGACCCAACTTGCCCATGAGTTAAGTCTTTAATCCGTGACTGGAATCAAACTCTAAGCTGGTACAGTAGAGGATATTTAGGTCTAGCTGTGCAATTTGATGCCCCCCCCCCCACACACACATTCCCGTTCATGGGTAACTCGGCCCAGATTTTTCATGAGTTAAGCTCGTCTGTGACATGTCTCGAGTTCAGGTCTTGTATACTTGTAGATATGTATGTATAGAGGTCATGGGCAAGTAGGCCCAAATTCCTCATGAAAAAAGTTCTTGAGCCGTGACTGGAATCAAACTCTAAGCTGATATACTTGAGGAAATAGAGGTGTAAATATGCAATTGGATCCCGACCCCCCCCCCCCTCCCCTCCCGTTCTTGGGCTTCTGGACCCAGGTTTCCCATGACTTAGTTCGACTATGACAGGTCTCAAGTTCAACTCTTGTATATTGGGGAGATATATCTATGAATGAGGATTTTGGTGTAACAACAACAAATAAGACGACGCAACGTACTTTAATGTTTAATAAACAGTTGGAAACTGGACAGTTATGTCATATGATCGATGAGATGCCGTTCTAAGTGAGTTTTGACAAAGGGAGTAGTAGGCTGCCGGTTTATTAGTGGAGTGTTCCTCGGAACAATCCACTCATTGCGAGCGCTGTAGCAGCTTTCGGTTTTTGGTTTTCACCGTTTTTCATGGAGCGCATAACTCGTGAACCAGTGCAGGTATCATATTCAAACTTGGTACACTTGTGGTTACTGGGGTTTAGGTTTGCCTTTTGAGGGTCCATCCCCCAACAACCACCCGGTTCAGGTTTAAATAGGCCTAGAGTGTCCAGTGAATAATGTTCATAACTTGACCAGACCTGGACATAGGAAGATGAAATTCCTTGTACTTTTAGATCCTGCGGCTGGGAAATTACTTTTAAAGTTGCACCTCCCCTGCCCACCCAGTTCCTGGGCAACTGGGCCCAGATTGCCCAATGGTAAAGTTGTTGAACTGTGGCAGGAATCAACACTTTATCATGTAGAATCTTGGTTGTCATGTTGGCATTGTGGCCTCTTTTTTTTGGAGGGGGGGGGGGGCAAACCCCACACCTTCTCGGTTAAGGGGAAAACGGGCGCAGATTGCCCAGTGAATAATGTTCATAACTTGACCAGACCTGGACATAGGACGCTGAAATTCCTTGTACTTGTAGATCCAATTGGGTTCGTGGGCAACTGGGCCAAGATTGCCCATGAGTAAAGAGAACCAGTGCAGGTATCATGTTCATACTTGGTACACTTGTGGGTACTGGGGTCTAGTTGTGCCTTTTGAGAGTCCAGTCCCTCACACCCACCCGGTTCAGGTCTAAATGGGCTCAGATTGTCCAGTGAATAATGTTCATAACTTGACCAGACCTGGACATCCCGATGAAAAAGTTTCGGGGCCTGTAGTAGCATGATACTACTACCCCCGGTAGTAATATGTAGTAGTAATGCAACTTTTCGTAGAATTCTATACTACTATACTACTTCATAGTATTTGGACACTACTGAGTCCGAATTTAGTATTTCATGCTACTACGTGGTGCGTGGGAAATCTGTTCCGAACTCGATGCGTCCGTACTCCATACGATTCCATGCTATCGCTGCGTCTATAGTCCATACCACTGCATACGATTCCATGGTATCGCTACGCCTGTACTCCATACCCCTGCATACGATTCCATGCTACTACTTAAAGCTGCTAAATATAGTAGTCGGTAATAAAATAATTAACCGGTTACCGGGCGGATTTTTGCCGTCAGGGCAATAATACTAATCAGTAATCACAATTCCATTCCGTACAAATTGGAGGAGGCAGTCCTGGAACTGTCGTAAGCTCGGTAGCATAACTAGCGACGTCGCATCACTCCTGGAACCGGGTATATTGTTTTAAAATCACACCTGCGCCAGTTTTATCTGACTAACTTTTTTACTACCTTCATCTTCTGTTCCACCCAATGTGAGCTGGCATAACGGACTTTGGATAACTATTGTATTACAATATTCTTAATATAGAAACTTGACTGATTTCTTAAAAACTTATAGGTTAAGGGCAGGCACTGTAATATGGAGCAGGGGAATGCAGTGATAAATGTCTAGCAACTCCAGGTCTGTTACAAATTCTGATTTCAGTTCTATGGAATATTCTTAATATCACGAAGTATCACCCATACTACTACATGCAACTCTTATCGGTACCACGGAACGGTCGACTCAGACTACTTCCGTGCGAAATCGACTCAAACTGAGACAGTCATTTAAAGGAGTATGTAGGTGAATATAGTTTTATGAATCATATGCAATACCACGGAATATCACTCATACTACTATAGCTCCGAAAACCGTAGTGCTCTCTTAGTAACAAAGAATCGTATTTGCAACTCCGCAGCGACTTTATCAAGAGTATGAAAGACTATCAGGGCTACTCTATGCAAATGCTTCAACAAGCCTTATTATTGCACTTATATTATTATTATATATTATTATTATTAAGTAGTATGTATGATGTAGTAGTATGTAGTAGTATAGATGCTTGTACACATTTACATTTAGCGTCGGATAAGCTTAAGTAGTAGCATGTTGTAACACGGTAATCTTGGCCGAGAAGCATGTAGTAGCATACAGTAACACGGTAGTCTTGACCGAGAAGCATGTAGTAGCATCAGTGATACTGCATGCTACTTTTTCGTACTACTACGTACTCCTATTTTGAGATAATTTTTCGTCGGGATAGGACGATGAAATTCCTTGTACTTTAGATCCTGCGGCTGGGAAATTACTTTTAAAGTTGCACCTCCCCTGCCCACCCAGTTCCTGGGCAACTGGGCCCAGATTGCCCAAGAGTAAAGTTCGTGAACCCTGACATGAATCAACAGGTATCAAGTTGGAACTTGGTTGGCTTGTGAGCAATGTTCCTTTTTTTTGCTTTTTGGGGTCCCAAATCCCACTCCTACTTGGTTCAGCGGCTATCGGGACGGGATTGCCCATTTTTTTTATATTTTTAACTTGACAAGAACTGGAGATACGGCGATGAAGTGTTTTGTGGCTTTAGATCTCAGATCTCTATTACTTCCCAGATCCGACCATCCCTTAAAGTATTAATCCTAACCGCAAAATACTAACAAAAATACTTTTAAGCAAAATATACATGTTCGTGATCCCCATGAGCGCATGATCATTTTTGCCTCAAGGGTTTTGCTTATAGTGAATTCCTGAAATTACAAACAATATTTTTGAGTAAAATACACATTTCTCCCCATCATTTTTGCTTCCAGAACTTGACTACAGATAAATTTCAAGCGCCCTTAAAGTGCGCATCATCACAGCCAAATGCATCAAACAATACATTGTCGTGATTTCCAAGGACCCATGTCTCAATGGTTTTGCTTACAAATGATCACAAGGAACCCACGAATTGACGAATTCCTACTTTCATCTTCTGACCCTGCTTTGCAAGTGCCATATGATTCTAGCTCTTGTTTGTCAACTTTCTCTGTAAAATAAGCTACAAAAGAATTCAAATACTGGTTTCTTTGACCTTTCACTGTTACCAAGAGGTCCTGGTGGCTCTTGGTGGACACCAGAAAGTAACTAGACTACATGATAAGACTGCACCATCTTACCTTAGCCTTATTCAGTTAAACTTTAATAGTTTTTTTCTTCCAGAACAAGGTGGGTATATTAGAAGGAAAGCTTTGTGGGAGCGACAATGATGAAATAAGTAAAGCGAACTTGTTCTTCGATGTCACGGTAGATGGCTCTTCCAGTGGCAAGTTCAAGATGACATCACTACCTGGAGAAACTTGTGCCCAGGTACAAGTTGTGCAACCCCTCGACTTCGAAGATACAACCTCTTACCTGCTTCAGATCTATCTTAAGGTTTGTTCGTTTTTGGTCCTTTTTCTTGCCTGATATAGGTCTATGTTGTAATTGGGAAATATGGAGTTTAAGGCAACATGGATCGTAGCGTGTAAGGCGGTGGGTAACGAAAGGGGGTAGTAAACTAGGTTTACGTCAATATATATATACCTTTATTTCTTAGACTTTCCCACAAGTGAAGATTACTCTGATTCGAGGTTTAGTTCAAGCTGTAATTGACGTCGTTTGAGTTTAGCTCTGAATCTCCGCACGTGCAATTAAAATCTAGAAGCACTGAAGGATCATATTCAATTTTCTATCTATATATAATTGGTTCAGCCCTTGACTCGGAGACCGGCACGACACTACTCCAAAGCTTACTTCTGACAGAAGCCGTATCTCCGGTGGCAGCCGGATTTTAAGTTGCCAGCGACGACAAGACTTACTTGGTTTCGCCAGTCGAAAATAGCACATGACTTCGAATCCAAGAAATATTGCTTCGACAGATGATTGCCGCCTAAGTAGTAGGAACAGAATTAGTTGGTTTAGAAATCGACTGCCCGCCTATTTGGGTTATTCGCTTGGTACACGTTGCGAGAAAATACGGTATTGCAAATCCAAATCAGCAGATAAAAGACCGGCGTGATCGTTTTGCGGCGGGCTTAGACATTAGCCACAGTTTATATCTTGCTATGTTGTAATTCAGTTTTTGTGTGTTTTGTTTATTTGGCTGATTTTTTCTTTCCTTTTTTCTTCCAAATGGGTAATAAATATATCATCATCATCATCATCACTGTCGAGGGGGGGGGGGGGGGATAATCTCAGAATTAAAAAAGGAAAATGCCCGGCAGGTGTCAACAGTTGTCAACCTGATTGGCTGATAATACACGACTGGATGGCTTCCTGCAGATGGCGATTGCCAGTGGAGAGGATACTATAATCTTAGGCCCCTATGGTCTCCCATGGAGTTGACGAGGCATAAACGACAAGAAACCCACAGAATCGTGCTTTCATGAATTATCTTTTATTTTTGTTTCAGGACGGCCTGTTTAACGCGACACAATACTTGCCCCTGTCCGTCGTTGACCAACCGGATGAGCTTCCGCAATGGTCCAAGTTCTATCCGGTTATACAAATCAGCGAAGATTCAGGAACGGTAGGTTATAGAAGCTTTTTCTATTACTAGCAACTTTGAAAATATTTAAAGGACACCTTGCGCTATGTATGAATGAATGAATGAATGAATTTTATTGACCCACTGCACTACAATGAGGACTAGTGGAGTATAATAAAAGAAACTGGAAAAGGAAAAAAAACAAAAACACAAAGTACATGAACAATAACAATAACACTTAAAGGACGGTAACTAATCTTACTCGATCATTCCTGGCCGTACAGACGGGTGATCCAGGGGTGGTTGCAAGAACGAAGGATTCGAGCACGGAGATCTTCCACCGCGGTAACAGGTTCATTAACTTTAAATCTGTTGATTAAATAGGTGTTCCGCGTCCATAGTGGCAATTTTAGCAAAAATTTAAGGTAACGAAAGAATAGTGAACGGATATGTTTGATTTCAAAACGGGTAAAAATTTTCCAGAAAGGGGTGAGGTAGAGGACATGAGGAAGGGCTACAGTATTGTACAAAATAGCAAGATATTTCCGACAGAATCGACGCTTATTTACCACTATGGATGCGTACGCCGTTCGGAGTTTTTTCCCCAAATACTCAATAAGCAAACAACGGGTTTCGCGGAGACTCCTTCCGATTGGGACACCAAGGTAAATGACCTGATCAGACGGTTCAAGAAGAGTGCTCCCCAGTTTAACAGGTTGGCTAATAGATAAACGATCATTAAAGAACAAAATATTTGATTTCGACGGGTTAAACTTTAATCCAACTTTTTTGTACTCCTTTTCGAGGATATCATAATTTTCAATAAGTGTAGGGACGAGTCTACACAGGTTAAGTAGATCATCTGCATACGTTAACAAGGACAAATCCAACCCTTTCAAAATACACGAAGTACGGATTTTAGACTGTGCTTCTAGTACACTATTGTTGAAGAGGTCAGGGGAAATAACTGATCCTTGTCGGACACCTTTCTCAACGGGAACTTCAACAGTCTTATGAGGATCATTTGGGACCTTGATACAAGCCTTAAGCCGACGGTACATATAATACAAAACCTTCACAATATCCAGTGGCACACCTCGTCTGTACGCTTCCAGAATCACTTGTGGATGGATAGACGAATCGAAGGCCCGGCTTACGTCATGGAACCCAAGAACTAGAGTTTCCCCAGAATTACTAGCATCAATGAGCACTTCAGAAAGCACGAGCAGGGCGTGCAAGCAACCTAAACCCTTCCTGAATCCGAACTGGAATTCAGGCATCCAACAAAACTTACGAATACTAGCAGATACAAGACGCTCGAAAATCTTACAAAACGTAGATGAAACAGTAATGGGGCGATAAGACGAGCAAGAATTCTCAGGTTTGCCCTTCTTTAGCACGGGTGTTATCATACCGACACAAAATGAATCTGGGACAATACCTGTGCAAAGGATCATTTGATACAGGAGAGTAAGGTAATCGAACAGTAGTAAAGTTCCATAAATAAGTTGGATAGCAGAAATACCATCTGAACCACTAGATCGCTTCTTGCTTAATTTTAAAATACAATCAATGACTACATCCCGCGAAACTACAAAATTTGACGGGGGATGATCTATGAGAATATTATCCAATTCGACCGCAAATGGTGAAGACAATGTAACGTCAGGAGCTGAAAATTCATTAGTAAAATAAGTTTGCCATACTTTAGATTCAATTTTTTCTTTGTAGCATACTTTTGATTCTTTTTCACGTAACTTCCATATTGAAGATGGATTATTCATTATTCGCTCGGTAAATCCCGCCTTGACTTTACACTGGTGATCCCTGAGGGCTTTATCGAACTTTCGCTTTGTAAACACTCGCACCGAGTTAACCACGCCCGATCGCGGCCGGTCACACTCTTTCCACACGGCAAACCAGAACTTTGCACTTTTACAGGAGTTTACCAGGCTAGGATCGGATGTGAAGCCTGGCACTTCCGTGCCTCTCCTTACTTTCCGGACGGGAACCGCGGCAGATTCTGCGACTTTAAGACCGTGGCTTATCTCGGCTAAGAAAATATTCAACCGAGTTTTGGCATCACTGATAGAACCACGTAACCTAGGCTGTAGTAAATCGAAGGGAACACGGATTTTGGACAGGACACCGTCGAGCACCGACTGGTATAAGGAACAGTCAAATCGTTTCCAGTCACGCACTTCGAACCATTTTCTATCCACTCTAGCTGACACTGTCGGAGGTTCTTGTAAGCTTAGCGAGCACTGTATGGGAATGTGATCAATCGAGAACGATTCATACATTAGAGAGACTGAGCCTGAAATCCCGCTAGAGGTAAAGGCATGATCAAGGTTCGATGTAGACCCGCTCGTATGCACGTAGGTAAACTGGCCGTCCTTTGGAAGCACTTTAAACTCATCATTTAATACTCCTAGGAGGGACTGGGTTCGGTGCGTGGAGGGATCCATGACATCACAGTTAAAGTCGCCTATGATGACGCTATCGATGCCGAGCAGTTTAACTTTTCTCATGCAACACGCAAGGGATTCGATGCTCAAGTTGAACTTATAGTCAGACTTCTCGTTATTGTAGTTTGTTGGGAGATAAACGCAGATCACGGCAAGTCTGTCAATGCGGATGGCCAACAAATAGTCCGACTGCATTATCAGCACGTGTCGAAGGTGCAAGCGCGATAGCACTGCTAGGCCGCCTGAGGGCCGCCCTCCAGTGAGGCTTACTTTCGCAGGGACAGCCGTTACGCAGTACCGGTCAGGGAAAGTTAATAGGCTAAGATTGTCACTAGTGAGAAAATGTTCCTGCACGCAAACTATATCGGCAGTGCTACAGAAATGTTCGATTATCGGTGTTTTGTTTATGACTCCGCCATTCATATTCCACGATATAACTTTCATTTGGAGTTAGTGGAGCGCCCAGCGAGCTTCCTCAGTTCAGGACACTTGAATGAGCTGCAAGTGTGACCCTTTTGGTTGCAGAGAGTACAAGCTACTGGTCTTGAGCACCGCTCGTTGGGGGAGTCGCAGTGCTTTTCACCTGCGCAATTTTGACAACGGGGGCTATTCGGACATTGGGCGGCAATATGCCCATATGAGTGACACTGGAAGCAGCGCCTTGGCAGGAAGACAAACTCTTCTATCTGAAAACGTTCGTAGCCGAATTTGGGAGGATCGTTTACCGCACTAGTGAGGTTTTCCCGTGTATCGAAAAATACCTTGAATGTACGAGTATGCCCGCACTGTTCAACTTTCGTACAGTTGGGGATACTGTCTTTGAGTTTTTCAGCACTGTACAATGGGGGGATTCGCTTTAACACACCAATAAATACCGGAGTTTTCACGAGAGCCTCCAGCCCTTCACACTTGCTCTTAAGCGAGGAGGCTATATGATTGGCAGTTGCCTTTCTTCCGACGACAACACGCCATTCGTTTTTAGTCTGTTTTAGCTCGACCGGCTCATCCCTTAGATGATCGCCACACATATCGTTGAGGAAAGTCATTCTTTCTTCGGGAGAATTTAGCGAGGGGGGATTTTTGACGACTACCGAATATGGGAGGGGGGTAGGACTAAGAGGACTGCTTACTGGTTTAGAGACCTGACCTTGTCCTCTGGATATCATCTGTTCGTAAAGTCCGTCAAACTTTCTGCACATTGTGTTCACCTGAGTTTTGATGCACGCGCCTATATCCTCGGCACAGGTGGGCACTTCCTGGGGCTCGAATATCACAAACTTGGGAAGCGCCAAATTGTTTTTAGCGCAAACGGCGAACCATTTTGCTATGTCTGTGACATTATCCAAGTCCTTAGCCGACTTCACGCATCTTTCGGTCACGCCAGCTTCCTTATGCAAAAGTTCTTTCGCAGCCAGAATATCGTCGTGTTCGAAAAATTCCACTGCTCTATTTAGAAAGACTTCTTTCTTTATTCCACCAAGCATTGACCGCGACACAAAGTTCAGGACCGCATTCCACATCAACCGCATAGCACCAGAAACCGGTTATTTATACCGAAATGAAATACGACTGATCAGGCTGGCTGCCAGTGAATGACTGATTTGTATTGTATATCTCTTAGCATTCGAGAATACTCAAATCTGAGGTTCAGTCCTTTAACACTATGCTTTGCTACTAAGGTACCCACAACTTTGGCTGTATATGATAAGCCTTTATCCTGGCTTGCTCGACCGTGAAAATGTCCTTGTGACGAAATATCCTTGTGACAAATTGTCCTGTGACGAATTGTCTGTGATGAATTGTCCTATGACAAATTGTCATGTGACGAATTGACCGGACACCGAAAATCGGCATACTGGTTATCTTTTGATCATGATCACTGGGAGCATGATACGCACCGGAAAGACCAAAACACGAAAGGTGTGAATCAGTGTGGCGCCGCTAGAGTCTTAGAATGCGCCGTATGAAATTCGGGTCTTCTGGTTTAAGAATGGTTAGAGAAAAAGGTTGCATAAGCATTATCGGCACTACGAGTCCTTTAAACACGGGATCTGTGAAACTATTTCATCGGACTTCTGATCAATCCATCATCGACTTTGAAACTCGAACCTGTAGGTAAAAACTTTAAGATTAAAGATGACCTCAGAATACGCCTTTTCTGTTTAAAAATAACTCAATTATTTATTTTGTGATTGCCCATCTTCAAGCTTTTCCTTCGATGGGAAACAACGCTAAAACTACAAATACATCCACATCCTTCAGTTTGATAATAGTAAGTAATAGTAAGTAAGTAATTTATTTATAACCCGCCGACTTGGCACACACTATGAGCAAAGGGATAGGAGACTCTTCAATTTTATTTAAGAAATAAAATAAAAAAGTTATAAGCCATTGAAGGATCTCAATCGCTTTCCACTACTTTTACTTAAGTAGTCCACTAACATCTGAAATCTCCCTCTTAATAAATGCTTGTGAATAACGTTTCGTTTTTGCAGAGCTATATTTAGTTTTATTTTTATATTTATTTTTCTATACGTTTTGTAGCTTTTTATTTTCATGTTGTTCAAAGAGTCTTATAGAGACTATCGCATGCACGTATTTGTTATTAAGAGTAGCCGTAATCAGTTTATTTGACTAACGGCCAGCTGGAGCCATCCATAAGACTTTCAAGAATAATCACAGACAAGACAATAACAAAAAGAAAAGAAGCAAAAATCATCAATAAACACACAAATGGTGCTTAAATTTGGACTGGTTGAGCGTAAATATCTCCCGTCAAGTCCCAGTCCCCCGACATCAACAACAAGACCAAATGCTTCGATGGGATCCCACAAATTTAATATCTCATCCAGACAATTGGGTCCTGTCTTCTCCAGACTCCTTAAGCATTTTTACTACAAAAATTCAGAAACAGATCAAGGCCAAATAGCTAACCATCTTAGAAAACCAAGTTCAGATATGGATCCAGCATGTGTGTTTACCCCTATATGCCATATTTGTTTTGACGAAACTGATCGAAACTTTCCGCCTTAGCTTACTTCTCCCAAATTTCCGGTTGCTGCCGAATTCGGGAACTACTTATCCGACATAAAAAAACGAACTATCGAACGTCTAATCAACTTCAAATAAAGCTTGAACTCATGACAATTTTTCCGGTTTCAGCCGGATTCCGGGCTAACTATGCGTCCGGGTATAAAACGATTGTCATATACGGATTCAGCCTCTCTTCTTACCCCTAATCGGAATCTAATGAACTACAAATTTAAACAAATTTAACAAATTTTCCGGACCTGGCCGGATTCCTGGCGAACTACTTGTCCGGCGAGAAAATAGTTTTAATAATCGTATTCAGCATGTATTTCTACCCCTAAATCGAACATCTAATCAACTTCAAATAAAACTTTTGCTTTTAACAAATTGTCTGGTTTGGCCGGATTCGAGGCGAACTACTTGTCCGGCGAGAAATGGTTTTCATATTCGTGTTCAGCATGCCTTTTTACCCCTTAATAATCAAATCTAATCAACTAAACCTAAATAATCATCTAATCAACTTTAAATAAAACTTCTACTTTTAACAAACCTTCCGGTTTTGGCCGAATTCCAGACTAACTACTTTCCCGGCGAAACATATGTTCTCACCATAGTGTTCAGCATTCTATGCTATCTACGGATTTTTGAAAAGTCACAAGGTCTACGATGTAATGTTTAGGTATAGCGTGCGAGAAAAAGTAGGTAAATTGTACAGTTGTGGTTTACGGGATCTAACATTTTACTTAGGTATTCAAAATTATTTTTTGTTCTGTTTAAACTTCCTCGACTGACAAACATAATACTGTCATGATTTTGATCATATTCAATACAAGAGTGCCCACATTTCTACTTCTAGCAAACTTCTCTCTTCACTTCATGACAAATTACACAATACATTTCAGTCCGATAAAAATCTTTTTAGCTTTGTGAACGAGCATGTAACACCTTAAAGGACCCCTCGCACTATTTTCTTTTCAACTTACAATATTTTAAAATATTTTAATACTTTAAAACTAGGCTGTGCTTTCAGCAAATAACCCACGATTTTGGCTGTTTAAAGCCTTTTCCAAGACCCGTTGACTTACAACGAAAACAGGGAAACAATTTACATAACCGGTTTCTCTGATGAAAAAACTTCTCGCAGACAACCGGCAGCAGCGTGATACACATCGAAGGTGGCAAAACACGACAAGTGAGGAAACCAGCGTGTTTTTTTTTTTCGAGAGTTTAGCATTTACCGTGTGAAATTGGGGTCTCCGGATTTATAAATATATGGAGTGATTATGGAAGTAGGTTGCGTTAGCATTATAGGTAAGACAGGTCCTTTTAAAGGGGCATGACATGAAATATTCCTGATAAATGCTGGACCAAGCTTTCATAAGTGAGTTCATAAGTTGATCGTTTCTTTTTTCAGGATCTAGAGATTCGAAAGTTCTCAGCGCGTGACGGAGACCTTGGAGTGAATCGGAGAATGATATACACGCTAGAAAAAGGTAATCAAGAAACACTGCCAAACTACTAAAGCTGTTAGGGAGGCCTACCCTACCCAGGACTGCAGCACTCGGTAGTTCCAATCAAAGCTGCTGCGGTTAAAACTAAACCTGAAAATTGTTCCATTGTTTCCCGGCTTAATACCAAGAGACATAACCAGTCAGAATTTTCGAGTTTACTTTCATAGCTGTTTGTTAGCTTTTGCTCTCGAGCTCTTGCTCTTTTAACGCTCTTTATTTTTCCTAAGTTTTGATTTACTTCCTTATTTATTAAAGTATAACTGAAAAGCCAACTTATATCATTCAACTGAACATACTTCATTAATTGAATTCTGCTTAGGGATTTTTTTTATTTTCCACTATCTGCTCTAGTAGTGACGTTCAGAATATCCACAGCCGTCTCCACAACGCAAATTCGACTATGACGCAGAGAATTTGAATCCCAACACAAACGCGGCTTTTCAGTGGCCAATGGTAATCTTGGTGAAGACTGCTTAGTGCATGAACACAAATTTGTGTAAATTTTGTCGTCAAGCATACAACACAGGCATAAGCACATAGACTTACCACAAATCCGACAGGGAAATTCCACTATCTGAAAATCGATTATTCGTGAATAGTGGAGCAACGAAGGAACGCATTTTCATCGGGTCTTCAAGCTTGTTTAAGTGAATAAGCGATGGGTAACTAGACTGCCCTATCCCAGCCCTTTTCGGTTAAACTTTAATATCTAGCTTGTGTTCTTAAGCCAAATTTTTGAACGCTATTGATTGTTCTTAAATATTGATTTATTTTTTTTATTTGTTCTCGTGGGGCGACTTTTTACAATTAAGCCAGCCTTCCGAGTCGTTTCTGTTGGATGAAGTCGGAGGTACGGACCAAGCAGTTTCTTAGGAAGTTTTTTTTAAGGGTTTGGTCGAGATTGTCAATAATAGGGTATGTGCGTTCCAAAGCAGAGATGCATTGGGATAGTCCATGCACAGTCGTCTATTAGTTTGTATGTTGTTGTTTTTGGCGGGAAATATGAACTGGGATAACAAGATTGAATATCTGGGGTTGTAAATTGGAATGAGGGCTCTCAGCAGAGATGGATGGCAGAATCCGATCATGAAAGAATTCGAATCCGAATCCAGGGCTAAGTACGAATCTGATTCCAAATCCGAATCCACCAGTCCATTCTGAGGATTCGAATCCGGAATCGAATACGGATTCACAGGTCTTCTTACCCCTAAATCAACATTTAATCAACTTCAAATGAAACTTTTACTTTTAACAAACTTTCCGGTTTTCGCCGGATTCTGGACGAACTATTTGTCCGGTGAGAAAATGATTTTCACCATCGTGCTCAACATGTCTTCTTATCCCATAATCGACTATCACATTAGCTGTTTAAAAATATTTTGTTTGCCCTTTAATTTGAACCCCCTCCCCACCCCTAAACTCTACCTTCCCCTTGACCTAAGCAATCCTCCCACCAAGTTTCATAAAAATATTTCATTCCCTTCGAGAGTTATCGTGCTTACAGACGGACGGACAGACGGACGGAAGGACAACTTTTGCGATGTCATAGGTATCCCTCCACTTACGTTTTGGGATCCCAAAAATCAAATCATGTACATAGGTTATAGTTGGAAATTCAGTGGTGAGAAAAAGCACTGATATCCAAGATAATCATATACCGTGATAGATTACTGAGGACGCTTGGTGGCGGAGACCAAAAAAGTTAGATTGCCCAAGCCCACTGTGTAAAATTGGGAAAACGGTAACCTGAAGGATATATTCTAGAAGTTTGAGCGGATTCGTAAGATTAAGGGTTTGGAATCCGAGTCCGAATCCGAATCCGGCCTGACAAACAGAAGATTCGAATCCGGTGAAACACGATTCCTGGATTCGAATCCGGATTCGGATTCGACCATCTCTGGCTCTCAGTAAGCCTTTAACGGATATAAAGCGTACGCATTCTAATCACAGGACCTCGGATGAATCCTAATGAATGCACTCCCAGTGCTGGGAGTAGGTAATTTGGCGCCGTCCTTGAGTACGGTGCCTATTTCTCGGGATCTGAAATAGAATGATCGTTGTAACCCGTTATCCTTGAAATGATTGTAGGTGCACAGCCTTCTTCTGGGTCATTGTAGACAGACGAACGCTTCTGCACTCTGAGATATCGAGGCAAAAACTCAGCCTACTCTAGCTAACCATTTTCATTAAGCCGAAGAATTCACTATCCTCTAAACCCTACATGAGAGTAACCTTGGTCACCGACAGACGGACACAAACGTGTTGCGAGAAAATACGGTACTGCAAACCAAATCAGCAGATAAAGGACCGGCGTGATCGTTTTGCGGCGGGCTTGTATTTAGCCATAGTTTATATCTTTGCTATGTTGTAATTTATCCTGTGTGTTTTATGTATTTAGCTGACGTAGATCTGTTGTTGTTGTTTTGTTTTTATTGTTTCTTTCCTTTATTTTCTTTTCATACTCCATTTAAGACGATTTTTTGTCAGAAAAATACGTAATAAATAAATACATCATCATCATCACCACTTACGAAGGGTGTCTTCCACATTCGTTTGAGAACAGTTGGGCAAAACAAAAATGAAAAGTTACTTCTTTTTAGGCGAGAACGTGAAGGTAGTGATTGATGCATCAACTGGGTCGCTTCGCCTGTCAGAGAGCGTGGACCGGGACACAGCAGGTTCAGAAGTTTACGCGTGGGAGTTTACCGTTGTGGCAACAGAAGACATAGACGGGCTTTCGATCAAAGATACTGTCATACTTACGATCAAAGACGTCAACGACAACCTCCCTGAATTCACAAACAAGGGTGCCCTTTACACATCAGTTGTACAAGAAAACTTTGTGGGAGAATTAGGTTTCAACTTCCCGATTATTGTAACGGATAAGGATTTCGTAAGTAACTTTATTTTTATCCGATGTGGGTTTAATTTTTAAGTCAAGTTGACTGTGCTGTTTTCTGTGCTCCGAAATGATAGGGATGGGTTTTGAAAATGTCACAAATATTAAAATACTACCCAAAAATGGAATTTTTGATAAGTAACTTTTCCCGATCACTGCTCCTGTCGCCAGTCTCTGTAAGGCGATTATAGTGGTTGGCAAACAATGTTCACCAGCAAGGCCGTATCCAGGGGGGGGGGGGTTAGGGGGTTGAAACCCACCCTAAAAACGTACACAAATAATCGTTTTTATAGTCTTTTTTGTACTTTTTTGTCCGATCCGCAGGCAACCCCCCCCCCCCCGAAAAAACTTCCTGGATACGGGCCGGTTCACAAGCCTCATGGCTTTGTGGTAGCCAACTCCGTGGTAGAGCCCTGGTAATGAGCCGAAGGTCGCAGCGTTCAAATCCCGCCTGAAGGACATTTTGAATTTCAGTTTACTGCTCATAATTACTGCAAGTCTGTCCGTCTGTCTACCCGTCTGCAAGCATGCCGAGGTCGCAGCTAGACTTTTTAGTCCACTAATTAATGCAGTTTCGCAAAGTGACTTGACTTGTTCTGTGTTTAGTCCGTGTTCTATCAGATAAATGGTTCTGTCGGAACGTGTCCGAACGCTTTGTGGTGCAGTAAATTCTGCATTAATGCTGCATTTTCTTCTCTTTTTTTTTGTCCGAAAGCTGTTACCTTTTTTTCTTTTCTGACACTTCTAGAATACCAAAGTTTAAGTCAGGAAGAAGAAGAAGAAAAAAGAATTAGCTGTATAAAGCTGACAAAATGGATCAGCTACTGATATTCAACCTTCTTATCTTTCCTTTCTTCGTTGGCCATGATCGCCAGTTGTCTTAGAATCTGGAATGTTTGCCGAATTGTCAATTATCTTTTTTAATTTGTTGTTTTTGCCGCCGAAAACACTGAGAGAATCGCCGTACTCCCCAGTTTCTTCTTGGAAATTCAGCATAAATTTAGCATTCTTGCTGAATTTTTCGATGAATTTTATTCTGAATTAATGCTGCATAAAATGCTGAATTAATTCAGCATTTTCGTTCGTTTCGGAGCTTTCGGACACTTTCTCGGTGAAAATAGGAGCAGTTTTACAGGTCCTAATCGACCTTGTCAGAATAATAGGTTAAGATAAGCTGAATCAATGAGAATGCCTGCTTATTTGCCGAAAGTGGTCATTTTTATTAAGTACAAACAAAAATGAACAAATCCGTATCCGTTTTGCACCATCAAACATGATTCGCAGTCAGCGTGGGCTGAAAGAATATTTATAGTACTATCAGTATCTTCTTTAATTTTTATGGCACTTGTCTTTCGGCCAAGTGCCAATTGGCCGACCAGATTTCGGCGAAAAAGTGACACTGCAAACTCCAGTAATGGCATGGGCTAACGAGCTCGTGTCGCTGCCCAGTGGTCGATTTGTATTGTTGTTAAATCTTTTAAGCTAAAGAACCTGAACTGATGATGTAATTTTGACCCTCTCTCCCAAAAGTCTGGGAATTTCATCTGACGAGTCTGTGGCTCAGATAGCTCTTTGATAGTTCCGTGTATATCTGTTTCGCTTTGTCATACTCCTTTACTTCAATACTCTTTACTACAATTTCGGGGAAAGAAATCTTGAAATTATTCACAATATTTAATCACAAAGAATTTAATCTCAATAAATCACAGTTTTTGTGTTTGAGATTTTCCTTTGTGATTAGTTGTTGGGATCCCAAAACGTAAGTGGAGGGATACTTATGACATCGCAAAAGTTGTCCGTCTATCCGTCCGTCCGTCTGTGCCCACTATAACTCTCGAAGGGAATGAGATATTTAGATCAAACTTGGTACGAAGGTTGTTTGGGTCAAGAGTTAAGGTCGACTTCGTAGACGGGCTCTGTAGCCCTAGATTTAGGGGTGGGGGAGGGTTTTTTTAATTAAGGGGCAAATGAAATATTTTTAAACATATAATGTGATACGTCGATTATAGGGTAAGAAGAGATGCTGAACACGATGGTGAAAACCATTTTTTCATCGAACAAGTAGTTCGCTTGGAATCCGGCCGAAACCGGAAAGTTTGTTAAAAGTAAAAGTTTTATTTGAAGTTGATTAGATGTTCGATTTAGGGGTAAGAAGACATGTTGAACACTTACGTGAAAAGTATTTTCTACCCGGACAACTTGCTCAACCAGAATCAGGCCAAAACCGGAAAATTTGTTAAAAGAAAAAGTTTTATTTGAAGTTGATTAGACGACAGATTTAGGGGTAAGAAGATACTATGAATCTGTATATGACAATCTTTTTTTTTTTACCGGGATATATAGGTCGTTCGGAATCCGGTTGAAACCGGATTTCTTTTATAAGTTAAAGTTTTGCTTGAAATTGATTAGATGTTCTTTATACGGATAAGGAGATACGCTGAACTCGTTTTTGAACTTTCTTTTTTTTTGTGGAAAAGTATATGGTAGTTTGTTCGCAATTGTCTGGATCAAATATTAGATTTTTGGGATCCCATCGAAACCTTTGGTCTTGTTGCCATGGTTCTGGGCTGCTCAGCAATCAATAAATCTACGATTTAATTATAGATCTATCTGTTTAGCAATGGCAGTTGGCGCTTCACCTTTTCTTCGGGTTCTATTCTTCCGAAGGGCTGGTCACTCGCGGGTACTTGATGTACCTACAATTTTACCTAAATAAAACATTCCACGCCAATTTCTGAAGACGTAGAAAATCTGGTCGAAATCGAAGTTCTAATCGGCTAACAATCTACGGATACTGATTCCATCTAGGATGAACGACTTTCTCACCAAACCCTGCTGCTATCTCCCCAATTAAGACCTCACTCCAATTTTTGGCTAAAATTCCCTCTGGACAAAGGACCAGAGTTTGCAGAATTTACTAGGAAGTCATCCTACATCTAGTTAGAAAGTCCAGGTTTGGTTTGAATACGAGCATGAAATTCAAACAATACATAAAACAGATAAGTCAGCTTTGACACGATGCTTTGGCAGCAATATTTCGACCCTTCTTGGGAAGGGTCTCGGTCAGGCTGTTTTACGTCACGGACACTTAGGAGAAGAAACGGACCTGAAATACTTAAAAACAGACAGCTGAAGCGCAGATCAATTGACGTGTTCTTGCGTATTAATAGGCTCTAAAGACTTCAGTAAAATCTAATCCGTGATAATTTTGTCTCCGTTATCTCGTTACGCTTTACATTCTTCAATAATCACGTCATACTAAGATGAGACTGAAACAGGCGAATCTTCTCTTGCATTTTGGGATTCCAAAACGTAAGTGGAGGGATACCTATGACATCGTAAAAGTCGTCCGTCTGTCTATGAGCACGATAACTCTCGAAGGGAATGAGATATTTTGATAACACTTGGTGTGAGAAATGTTTGGATCAAAGGAAAGGTCGAATTCGTACATGGGCTCTGTAGCCATACATTTAAGGGTGGGGGAGGGGTTTCAAATTATGTTGATTATATTATTAGCAGCTATTAGTTGAGCAGCTTAGGTTTTGTTTGTAACCTGGTTTTCTTCTTTTCAGAATTCGTCTATGGAGTTCTCTTCCCCATAAAGATTTGAACTAGGAGTCTAGGACTCAAGTGTCGAAGCCTCATAAGCAAACCTGGGCCAACATGGAAAAACCTAGTGGTTAAACAACTTATGAAATGTTCGAACTCACACACTACCAAGAACAAATAAGCACCAGAACCTCCGTCTCTCTATATCTGTAATACTACCGTGCGGAGTCGAATAAATCCCTGTACCCTGCCCGATGCAAACGAGTGGAGGATAAGAGCTACGCGGAACGTTACAATTACAAACGGCTATATCGCAGTAAAGCCTCGAAGAAGAAACTTCCGAAGTAAAAGCCGATTGGTTGTCTGAACGCGCTGCAGAGCGGGTCAGTGGGTCCTGTGCTAATTACTCTGTACGTGCAACGGCGAAGAGGAAAGTAAACTGGTATGAACTCGAAGCTCAGCAAATACCTCTAGCAAATACAAATAGTCTCTAGGACCAAAGACGTCCCCCCCCCCCCACGCCGCATTCTGCCTTATTTGTTCTTGACACTACTAACAGAGCTCACTGCTAATAATTTGATTCTCTCTCAAGGTCTTCCACACCTGATTAAATCTTTACTTTTGTTTGAGTTTCGCCAAGAGCCATGTGGATACTGGTTTGCTTACGAAGTCTAAGACAATTCTGAATCCCTTTCATTTTTTTTTTTTTGTATCAAAGTGAAAGTCCATCATATAATTATCTAATTTTTTTATGGCACTTGAGCTTACTCAAGTGCCATATAGCGATTGTAATTTCTGTCCGTCAGTCGGTCTGTCGGTCCCGGTTTTGCTAGTTCGGGCACTTCCAGATAAGCTAGGACGATGAAACTTGGCAGGCATATCAGGAACTGGACCAGATTAAATTAGAAATACTCGCTTCCCCGATCCGACCATCTGGAGGGTAGTGGAGGGAGGGGGAATCCGGAAAAATGAGGAAAAATGAGATATTTTTAGCTTACGAACGGGTTATCGGATCTTAATGAAACTTGATATATGGAAGGAACTCGTGTCTCAGACCCTCCATTTTAAATCCAAACCGGATCCGGTGACATTGGGGGGAGTTGGAGGGGGAAACCGGAAATCTTGAAAAACACTTAGAGTGGAGGGATCCGGATGAAACTTGGTGGAAAGTACAAGTACAAGTCCTAGATACATGGCTGATATAACCGGAACGGGTCCGCTCACTTTGGGGGAGTTGGGGGGGGGAGAAGTCCGAATTTGTAGTGATCCCGCGAGTTCCGTGCTTCCTGATGTGCTGAGACGATGGAAATTGACAGGCATCTCTGGGACCCGACCAGATTAAATAAGAAATCGTCAATTCCCGATTCGACCATCTGGGGGGGGGGGGGGGAGTAGAGGGAGGGGGAAGCCAAAATTTGAGGTATTTTTATCTTGCGAACGAGTCATCGGATCTTGATGAAATTTTATATTTAGGATGACCTCGTGTCTCAGACGTCCCACTATAAATCCGGACCGGATCCGATGACACTGGGGGGAGTTGGAGGAGGGAACCGGAAATCTTGAGAAACGCTTAGAGTGGAGGGATTGGGATGAGACTTGGTGGGAAGAACAAGCACAAGTCCTAGATACGTCATTGATAGAAGCGGACCAGATCTAGGCACTCTGGGGGAGTTGGGGGGGGGGTCCGGATTTCTAGCGATCCCGCGAGTTCGGCATACTTCCTGATGTGCTAGGGCGATGAAACTTGGCAGGTATGTCAGGGACCCGAACAGGTTCACTTGAGAACAGCCGTTTCCCCAATCCGACCATACTGGGGGGAGTGGATGGATGGGGAGACAGGAATCTAGTGGCGTGTATAACTTTTGAACGGGTGATCGGATCTTGATGAAATTTTATATTTAGGATGACCTCGTGTCTCAGACATCTCACTTTAAATCCGGGCGGATCCGATGACACTGGGGGAAGTTGGAGGAGGGAACCGGAAATTTTGAGAAACGCTTAGAGTGGAGGGATCGGGATGAAACTTGTTGGGAAAAACAAGCACAAGTCCTAGACACGTCATTGACATAACCGGACCGGATCAGGGCACTGTGGGGGAGTTGGGGTCGGGGTCCGGATTTCTAGCGATCCCGCGAGTTCGGCATACTTCCTGATGTCCTAGGGCGATGAAACTTGGCAGGTATGTCAGGGATCCGAACATATTGACTTGAGAACAGCCGTTTCCCCGACCTGACCATCGTGGGGGGAGTGGGTGGATGGGGAGTCCGGAATCTAGTGGCGTGCATAACTTTTGAACGGGTGATCGGATTTGAATGAAACTTGTCTGGTGAGCTATCGCCTCGGACGTTCAGTGTCACGTCCTGGTCGGGTCCGATACCTGTGGGGATGGAGGGGGGGGGGGGAACTCGAGAAACTCTAAAAGCAGAGGGATTGGGACGAAACTTAATGGATGGAACAAGCATTAGGCCTAGATGAAATTGAAGGAGCCAGATGGTTTCGGGGCTCTGTGGGGGGAGTTGGAGGGGTTTCCTGGAATTCCGGTAGTCGTGAGTTAGAATAGTTCCAGATGTAAAACGACAACGAAACTTTGCAGGCATATTAGCGACCCGAATTATCTTGACTTAAGAACCTGACACAACATACCCCCGGAAACTTCCGTTCCTAGATCCGAGCATTTTTTGGGGAGCACGAGAAGAGAAATATGGAAACTGACTTCTATAAATTGCAAACGAGTGGTCTGATTCGAGTGAAACTTTATGGGTGATACGAATCGATGGCCTCGACATGTAAAACATGCGTTCGAACCATATGCGACCACGATTAGGGGAATTGGGTGTGGGGAGACTTTTGACATGCACAAAAACCAAACGGATGGACCGAATGAGATGCAAATTCGACAGTGCCGAGTTTATGCGGACTAGATTTGTTATTTGGCGTCCGGGCCGAATTCCGCCAAGGTAGGGGGGGGGGGGGGTACTGGAAACTTGCAGATAGGCTAAGCTCCAATTTCAGTAAAACTTGATGGACAGGAACAGGGAATTAAGAGATTGGGCCCGAACCGGCTCCGAAAACGTTGGTGGGAGGGGGGGGGTACCGGAACTTTCCAAAAATGCTCAGATTCGAGTGAAACTTGATAGATGGTATAAAAGAAGATGCTTTAGGTGGTCGATTTTTTATATTCCGAACCAGATTCGGCCACGGTAGGTCGTGATAGAGTGGGTACCGGAAATCGTGTAGCACGTCTAGGGATCAAACAAATGGATTTATTGGGATGAAAGTTTGAACAGTCATGTGCATTTGCTACAGACAATCGAGACGATGCCGGAACTGCTCAGAAATGAGTGAAACTAAATATCCTATTTCTATTTCCGAACCGCATTTTTGGATGGCGGGTGTATTTTGTGACGTTCTCATCTACTTTCTTGTACAGCCTACTCGTACAAGTGCCATATGAGCTCGTAGCTCTTGTTTTGTCTTATTTTGTATACCCTGAGGGGCTCAATCAGTTTATTGACCTAAGTCTTTGTAGTCAGTTTTACCTTTTTTTTAAAGATCTATTTTGAGCTTGCCTGTGGAAGGCTGTGCTTCAACTTGCCAAAGAGTCGAGCCAAGTCCTTATTTAAAATGGCAGCTAAGGCGATCTGAAAGTCGAAAATGCTAGAAAGCTCCCAATCTGATTCCTTTAATGCAGAGTACCAGCGGGAGCTACAGTGCTGCCATCATGTTCGACGATCCATCATTAGCTAATGACAAGCTACAAATACTCAGCACCACAACTGGAACTGCGAGCGGGTCTCAAGTAACCGAGTACAGAATACGAAACCTTGACCCGACCTTCTTCGACTATGAGCTGGGTAACAGAAGGAAGATCAGTTTCAAGGTAAGTGTTATTTAAGTGTTATTAGTTATATCTAGGATTTTCACTTTTTTGTTTCTGTTGTTTGTTTTTTGGGATTCCAAAACGTAAGTGGAGGGATACCTATGACATCGCAAAAATGTCCGTCTGTCCGTCTGTAAGCACGATAACTCTCGAAGGCAATGAGATATTTTGATGAAACTTGGTGTGAGGATTCATTGGGTTAAGTGTAAGGTCAAGTTCGTAGATGGGCTATGTAGCTCCATATTTAGGGGTGGGGGTTCAAATTAAGGGACAAACAAAATATTTTTAAACAGCTAATGTGATAGTCGATTATGGGGTAAGAAGGCATGCTGAGCACGGTAGTGAAAACCATTTTCACGCCGGACAAGTAGTTCGTCCGGAATCCGGTAAAAACCGGCAAATTGGTTAAAAGTAAAAGTTTGATTTGAAGTTGATTAAGTAGTCGATTTAGGGGTAAGAAGACATGCTGAACACGATGGTGAAAAAATTTTGTCGCCGAACATGTAGTTAGTCCGAAATCCGGCGAAAACCGGAAAGTTGGTTGAAAGTAAAAGTTTAATTTGAAGTTGATTAAATGTTTGATTTATGGGTAAAAAGACATGCCAAACACGGTGGTGAAAATAATTCTCGCGCAAAGTTGATTAGATGTTCTTTATAGGGATAAGGAGACACGCTGGTTTTGTTCCTGAATTTTTTGTATTGCTGGACTAGTAGTTCGGTCGGAAATCGGCAGGAAGTCTCGGTCAGTATCGTCAAAATAGATATGGCTTATAGAGGTATATCTGAACTTGGTTTTCTCTGATGATTAGCCTGTCCAAGACTGGATCTGGTGAAGACAAGACCCGATTGTCTGAATCAAATATTAGATTTTTGGGATCCCATCGACACCTTCGGTCTTGTTTCTTATAGCCTACGTGATTTGTTTTTGTGGTAGTTGCTATGGCCAGTTGGCTTTTGCAATAAATATCATATCAAATATCAAATCATTATGGCAGCAACAAAAGTGCTGGAAAGATCCAGTATCAAGTTTTACTAAAAATGCAAAATCGCTCATGCGTCAAAAAAAAAGTAAAAGTAAAAAAAATTACTGAAAGGCCAAAGAACCATTTACCCTGGACACGGAAGGGTGTTTGGGGAAGGGGGAAACATCCCGATATGTCTATAAGCTACCAAATTTGAACCTTAACTCTATCACGGTTCAACAACTTGACTCACGGGCAATCTGGGCCCCGCTGTCCTTGATAGGGAAGGGTGGGGGAGACGGAACTAGTTCTAATGAATGTCATCGTTCTTCATATCCCCAGCTGTGGTCAAGTGACAGACATTTGTCTCTTGAAAATCTGGGGCTGATGAATCGGGTAGGTGTAGTAGGTTCACAAGAAGCGGCAAAAAAGCGAAAATGGAAAACCGGCTTCATCGGCCGCAAGAGTGGGTTCTTCAAAAATGAAGACCCAACTAAATACTGAAGCTGGACGCAGCCGATGATTTTTTTTTCTTTATTGCAAAATATATTAAATTTAAAACATGTGTAAACGAGGATTTAAGTTTATCCTAATGGAAGTTTATCATAATAGACATGCTTAAAATGTGCCCAACTGTGTTAGTAATTAAGCAACTAAATCTAGCCAGAATATTTCAAGTTTTTGCCTAGTTTAAGGCGAAAACTTCAAATAATCGATCAAGGAAAGTTTGCTTTGCTGGCCCGTTTTGGCAGTCCTCTCTACAATAATTCTTAAATGGATATACCCTTCCTCCTTGTTCATCTTTCTCTTTCCAATAGCCTTTCCTTTCCTGTTATTAAACAGTATTGCCCCTCCCCTCTTCGCAGGAGTAGGAAATCCTCGTTCAAAGTGGATCGCACGCTACCGTCCTTCGGAAACATTACCCCTGCTCTAAGGGTACATTTTCAGCGTGAATGGCTCTGTTGGATGCAGGTTGGATGCCATCTATTGTATTGGATGCCAAGCTCAGCGGCCGTTTTTACCTGAAAAGCTCGACAGGTGACATCGCCATCCAGGATTATTGTCGCATGAATGGCTGTTGATCTCGATGGAAGATGCCATTCAAGTGAAAATGTCACTGGAAGATACCAACCATACGTCTCGGGGATGAGCAAGATGCCATCTTCCTCTGACCTGCCCGCGGTTCAACTTGGCTCGAAAAGCATCGTTTCTCGAGCGTCGTTGAATGGGAGGCACCCATACACCTAGACGGTGACGTCACCGTTGAGCTTTTCAAGTGAAAATACCAACTGAGATAGATGGGAAGTGGGAACGACGTAGAAACACTTATCACCATGAACATCCGATAGAGCCATCTACACAAAATTTCCCCCAGCTTTTCCTCTATCTCAGCACATTGTCCTGTAGAGGACACAACTTTCGCGTGGATGGCATCTTCGGTCGAGCAGCTCAACCGCCATGCACTCGACCTCTAATATACCATCCATGGCTTTTATAGATTCTCGTTGCCAGGTAATCGTCACTGAAGATGCTGACCCGTCGCACAAAAATAGTGAGAACTTCGAAATGACCGTCTCGGATGTAAATGACAATGCTCCAAAGTTCCTGAACGAGCCAGAAGATGGATATGTCGTTACTGTATTAGAATCTACTGCTGTTGGTACTCCTCTGAATATTAATTTTGAAGTGGTCGACGACGATGTGACTCCCGAGTTTGGAGTAACGAGTCTGAGGTAAGTACACTATTTTTGAAGATTTCTATGATATTCTCAGCTACAGCAATCGCTATCGGCGACCGTCCATGGTCTTTCAGTTATTCGGACAGATTTGCATCTTTATTACGTTTAATGACGACGATTGACTGCTGTTCCACAGGTGCTAAATTGGACTTGGACCCGTTTTTGTCTTTATTTATCCAGAAGGCGAAGCTAAATCGGGTCCTCCATTGGCTACCGTAAGCTGTCAGAACCGATCATAACGTATCGTAAGCGGCAATTTATGCGGTTTTCAGTCAATGAGAGCAAACCCTGTCCGGACGAGCACTGTTACGACGGACTTGCGATTGCTAGTGTAGGACCCACTTAACTAAAAAACCTCTGGAAGTTTGGGGTGTTCCACATAAAGCTGGATATCTGGAGGTGCCATAGAGGCAACCTATTTGATAGACAAGAAGTATGCGAAAGAATACTTAATTAACTCAATATGACACGCCAGTGAACCTCGGGAAGAACGAGAAACGTCGCCCGAATGACGATTCAAATCCTATTTCAACCAATCAACGGGGTTCATTGAAACAGCTGTGGTGACGCTTCCGGCTCTTCACATGGTGATTCTGCATCGGTACGAACAGTTAGAGTTAGTCATCAAGAGTATTAGGAGACGAGGAAAAGGAATAACGACTAACAGTCGTGATTGGAAGGTAAAAGAGACGTGGGGAACCAAAGAATTAGCCATCGTCTAACTCCATGAAATCTGAAACGATGACGAGACTATGCAGAAGCCCCAGACGGTTGAAGAGTGAATTATTCCTTTAACGTAATTAAAGCAGATTTTCAGCGAGGTACTGACAGGGTCGAGCTACACCCTCTGGCTTTCATTCTGTATTTCTACCCTTGCGAAACGCTTCTGAATTCTTTTACATTGATATTCCCTTATGGTTAAAGTTTGACTGAAAAGCCACTTTATTTTACATCTTGGATTTGAAGGCGATGAATTATTTTCAGTCTGCAGAGGTTTTTCAATTTTTTCATCACAATAAAGTGGCTTTTCATTGACTGAAAAGCCACTTTATTTTTCATCTTGGGTTTGAAGGCGATGAATTATTTTCAGTCCGCAGAGGGTTTTCAATTATTTCATCGTGGGCTCTAGTAGTGAAGTTTAATTCAGTTTGGTGGCCCGACGAAAATTTCACCCCGGTGCGGAGAATTTGAACCACATAGATAACGTGCAATGGACTATGTAGCGAAGCTCAGAAAATGTTGAGTTCCAGATTTTACTTCCAATGAAAGCCAACGATTGCGTGTATACCCCAAATTATAATATTTTTTCTTTACCGATCTTCCACCGCTGAAGTCTAGTTGCTAAACATTTCATATTGAGTTGCAGGCGCCACGAAACCGAAAGATAATTTCGTCCGATGAAGGTAGACCATATGATCAGCAACCTTAGTGGAGCGATCAAATAAACGCATTTTGTCGTATTTCAGTTCTGCTCAAGAACTTCAAGGCTTAACACATAGCCTAATGCCCTTCATGACTTTGCACCCATAATCCGAGGCGTTACTAGCAAAAATGTTTGGGGGGGGGGGGGACGAGGCATTTACCGACTGGCTGGTAATTTTTGCGGACTTTTTCTGCTGTTTTCAACAACAAAAATTACATTTTTGAAAAAATCGACTGACTTTAAGAAAAACCCACTGATTTTCAGGAAAACCGACTATTTTGACGAAAAATTGACCAATTTTCAGAAGAACCGACTGTTTTCATGAAAAAAATCAACCGTTTCATCGCGGCGCTTCGCGCCGACGCGGTTATTTTTTAACAACTGGCCAACAGCATTGGGGGAGGGGCGTCCCCCCTCCCCCAGTCGTGACGCCCCTGTCCACAATCATTACTTGTTCCCCATCTGACTAATACTTGTCCTTTCAGCAATGTGCACATGAAAGCGGCTAGTTATTAGCGAAAGAGATTTTCCGAATATCCCATTTTCCCGTTGCATGGCCGAATCTACATAAAGTTAAACCGAGGCCGACTTCTGACGTCATTTGTTATCGATAGACAGCTTCGGGCGAGTCGACCAAGAGTTCGAACCTTCTCAGTCCAAAATATTTCATTTTCACTTGCTTGGTAAAAAAAAAAAAAATTCTCAAGTTCCCGACAGAAAAGAAATAAAGCGAGATTTAGTGTTTATTCGTTGACGCGAGTTGCAATGAAGAACAAGAGAACCTAGTTATATTACTGACATGGATGCTTTAGTTCTGTTAGGCCCGAAAATGAGATTTTGTGTGGCTTTGCCAAGTTAAAGACGAGCTCAAAATACGCTGTTACGTACTCCTCCACAAAAGCTTCTAGCCCCTTTGCCCATCGCCTTTCATGCTTTCCTGCCAACTGCAGAGCACCAGAGTTCCTGTAAATGAGGAATTCAGCTTACACTGACTCATAAGTGAATAATTAAGTAAGTAAGTAAATATATTTGTAACCGACAAATGTTTTACAACAAAAGAGAGTGGAGTAGAGATAATAGAAAAAAAAATGAAAAGAACAAAGGCAACAGGAGAATACTTCCGAAACATACAATAGGGCAACAACTATCAAATAAAAAAAAAGTCTCAGTCGGGGATGAGGCAACAGACGTATTTCTGCCGGAAATCAGTGTCAATTTTTGTCAGCCGCGACAAAATGTCGGTAGCTCCGTAAGATTTAAATATCTTAGAATTACTATGGGACCGGGGCAGATACAGCAGAAACTTATAGTAACGGAAATAATCTATCCTTATTCTGGATAGATCCCGTCTGTCTAACGTGTCAAACAATTAACAGTGACACATTCGTAAGTTTATGAGATAATATTTATTCCATAAAGCTGAAAAAACCATGGGAACAATAACAGGAAATAAAACCATAACCGCAGTCTATTCCGTATCACAGCTATTGTCTATTTTAAAATAAAAAAAATCCCTCTGACTCATGGCCACCTGAAGAAATTTTCCTAAATTTCTTATATCCCTACAACTTTTACGCGAAGCGATAGCTAACCATCGGGTTCAAGGACACCTCTTGCTGATTCCACCTTTATATTTTCTCTGGGTCCCTTGTGAAGTTACTAGCTTCTGATTACTATCGCCATTGTTTCATAAGATTTTCTGGCGCTTTTTCAGACGAGCCTAGTTTTGCCAGTTAAGTACCATGAACTTCGCGCAAAGCCTCACGTCCGCCGAGAACTCGTTTACACACTACTGCATGAGTAGTTTCAAAGTGTTGTTTTCATTCTAGAAGACATGGTGGACCTCTTTTGTGTTGCTCCGTTTTCCCAGTTTTTATGGCACTTGCCTTCCGGCCAAGTGCCATATTACCGATCACTTTTCCGTCGGTCGGTCAGTACGGTGTTTGCGAGTTCGGGTACTTTCAGATGTGCTAGGACGATGAAACTTGGCAGGCGTATTAGGGACCAGACCAAACGAACTTGAAAATAGTCACCTGCCCGATCCGACCATCGTGGGGGAGGGAGGGGAGCCGGAATCCAGAATGTAGTGACAAACATAACTTTCGAACAGGTGATCAGATCTTAATGAAGCTTGATATTTGGAAAGACGTCATGTCTCAGATATCCCATTTCAAGTCCGGACCGAATCCGATGAAAGTGGGGGGGGGGTCGGTCGGAGGGGGAACCGGAAATCATGTAACACGCTTAGAGTGGAGCGATTGGGATGAAACTTGGTGGGGAGAAATAAGTACAAGCCCTAGGTATGTCATTGACAAAACCGGACTGGATTCGTGCACTGTGGGGGAGTTGGAGGGGGGTTCCGGGATTCCGGCGATACGGAGTTAAGTTACTTCCAGGTGGGCTAGGACAATGAAATTTGGGAGGCAAGTCAGGGATTTGACGGATCAACCAGTAAATAGTCAACTTCTCGATCCGACCACCATGGGGGAATGGAGGGAGGGGGAATCCCGAATTTTGAGGAATGTACAGCTTTGGAACGGGTGATCGGATCTTAACGAAATTTGATATTTGAGAAGGCCTCGTGTCTCGGGTGACCCATTTAAAGTGTGGACCGGATCCGATGAATTTTTTATTTTTTTTTGGGGGGGGGGGGAAGTCAGAGTGGGGAACCGGAAATCTTGTGAGCGCCTAGAGTGGAGTGATTGGGATGAAACTTGGTGGGAAGGACGAGCACAAGAACTAGATACGTCGGTGATAAAATCGGATCGGATTAGGGCACTGTGGGGGAGTCAGAGGGGGGAGGGATTCCGGAATTCCGATTATCGCGAGTTAAGCTAGGTATTTCCAAATTTGCTAGGACGATGAAACTTGGCCTGAACATTAGAGACTTGACATGATTGGTTAAGAAATAGTCAGTTCCCCGACCCAACCACCGTGGGTGAGTGGGGGGAGGGGGAATCTGGAATCTTGAGGTATGTATAACTTTCGAACGATTGGTTGGATCTTAACGAAACTTGATATTTGGAAAAACCTCGTCTCAGATGTCCCATTTTAGGTCCAGACTGGATCCGATGAATGTGGGGGGGGGGGAATCTTGTGAAACACTTAGAGTGGAGTGATTGGGATGAAACTTGGTGGGAAGAACAAGGACACGAACTAGATACATCAGTGACAAACCCAACCGGGCTCGGGCACTGTGAGGGGAGTTGGTGGGGGGGGGGGGGGGGGGCGGGGGGTCCAGAATTTGTTGGATGCGAATTAGCGTACTTCCAGATGTGAAAAAATTTAAACTTGACAATAGTGGCTTAGAAATTGTCACTTCTCAAATCCGTCCATCCATTAAAGTACTAATCCTAATCTTAAACTGCTAATCCTAACCACAAAGTGCCAAAAAATACGTTTAAGCAAAGTATAAATTTTAACTCAAGGGTCTTACTCATAATTACTTTTAGCACCCTTAAAGTGCGTTTCTTAACCGAAAAGTAAAAAAAAAAAATACTTTAACCAAACGATATATATCCATGACTCCCAAGGACCCATGATCATTTTTGCATCACAGGTTTTGCTTACAAGTGAATACAAACAATCATTTTGGGCAAAATATACATTTTCATGATTCCAATGAGCTTATCATAATTTTTGCTTTAAGAGCTTTCATTGCAGATGAACCTCTAGCGCCCTTAAAGTGCGCATCATCACGGCCAAATGTAAAAATAAAATAGTTTTACGAAAAATACATTCTCGTGATTTCTAGAACCCATTATCATTCTTAGATCAAGGGTTTTGGTTACAAATGATCACAACAAAACCCACGAATTGACGAATTCCTAATTTCATCCTCCGACCCAGCCTTGCAAGTGCCATATGAGCTTCCAGCTCTTGTTGATCACCGCATGTCTGTTTGCAAATTTTTTGGTACAATTTTGCGTCCAGTCGCCACTTGTATAAGAGCGCAAAGGCTGGAAAAAGTCGATAAACGCTAACAGCAAAATGGCCGATTTCACGTCGAAAGAAGTGACATTTAAAAAAAAAAAAAAAAAATCTGAGCCGTTTCATCTTGAAAAGATCAATTCGAGTAAGAATTATGGTTTAAGGACTTGCAAGTACTTTGAATTATTTGCTCAAACTTATTCTGAATATGTATGTATGTATGTATTGTACATGGAAAGCCCAACGGGCCATGGTACAAAACTATTATGCAAATCAAATACTAACTACAGATTCAACACACTTTCTGAATACAAAACAAAGAAAACTAACTACACAGTTAAACACTTTAAAAGAACAAAGACCTGTGTCTCAGCCCCACCTGAACAAACACTGCCAGGTTTTTAATAGTAGTAAATGATCGACCCCCCATCAGACCATTTAGCCACTCCTCATCGCCTGTCTGTCTCTGGAGCTGCTCCAACCTTAAATCATTGAGTTCCTGGCAATATGACATGAAATGGTCCACACTCTCTTCCGGCTCCCCACACATAGGGCACGAGTAAAGACCATCTACCGCACGCTCCCTCCCCAGGTATTTCCTTCTTGATCCCAACGGCAGAAAATTTCCCCTTAAACCCATATAAGATTTTAGCTCTTCTCTCTTAAGGCCCGCTTTAAAATACACTTCTTCACCCCACACTCTCTTCCACTGTGAATACGACTTGAGAGACAGCGACGCTAAGACCTCAGTATAAAGTAGTTTTTAAAATTTTGCGAGTCACAAACGTTTGTTCCTTACAGATATCAGCTGAACGCCGGTGTACTTGAAGGAAAGATAAGGATCGACGAGAAAATGGGAACAATCAGCTTAATACAGGCTGTTGATAGAGAACAATTCTCAACTCCAGTCCAAGTCACAGTGACAGTATCAGACATGTTAGGAGCGTCACCAGATTCAAAGGCAGTAACCAAAGCTGTGAGAGTTACCATAGGGGACGTGAACGATGAGAAACCGCGACTGACACTGGTAATATTTGTATAGATATTTATATAGGTGTTAACACTAAAGGGCCTAAAGGTTACAAGCCCGAGATTGAACTAAAAGCAGTAAAGGAAGGGCAAGGTGGAAGAGAAAACCAGGAGGGGCATACTAAAACCAGGAAAGGTAAACCAAAATGAAGTAAGATGCACCAGAAATCGACAACTCAAAAACCTGGCAAGCCGCACCATGCCTTTCCTTTGCGTGTAGCATCCTGTGAGGGGTCGGCAACTTATATATTTAAAGTTCACCATTTCTTTCCTCATTCTGGTATTCTGTCGGTAGGTGACTAAAAGCCTAAGAGTCCAGTGAGGCAACTGACACATTTCAAGTCCACCATATCTTTTCTCGTCTTAGTATCTTCTCACGGGTAGTTCCTTAGAGTACTAAAACTAGGAAAGACACGACGAATATTAAGTTATTATTCCATAAGGGGTCGGCAACTGTCAAAATCTTTTCCATTTCTTTCTCTACCGAGTCAGTTCTTCGATCTAGCTGACTACTGAAAGGGTACTAAAACGAGGGTAGAAATGGTGAAATTTCAATAGTTGAGTTTTGCAGATACCATGGTTTCTGTTACCACGGTAACTGGACCTGCGAATAGTCGTTTTTTTTAGTTACCATGGTATCTGATATACGGTTGCTCTGCAAAAGACAGTTGCCAAAATTGCGCTTCTCGAAGTCATCCCAAAGAAAAAATGATATTCAGTCACAGCACTAAGTGTCAAACTTGTTTCCCAAAAATTTGTCAAAAATTGAAGAAAGTGAGATAACTTTTTCAGATACCACGATAGCTGCAAAATACCTTTTGACCGTGAGTATCAAATACCATGGTATCTGCAAAAACGCAACTAATCTGTCAGTTCCCGACCCGTTACAGGATACTAAACTGAGGAAAGGCACGGTGCACACTGCCAGTTTTTTCAATCGTCGATGTCTGATGGTGCATTTACCCTCGTTTTAGTTTGCCTTTCTTGTTTTAGCATGCTTGCCTGGTTTTCTTTTCTACCATCCCCTTCCTTTCCTTTTCTGCTTTTAGTTTTACACAAAGTGGCTGTCTCTAGCTTCTGCACTGTCAGAAATTTCGTAACAGATAGCGTATAACACTTTCAAGAATAAGACCTTTTCACTTAGAAATAAAGTGTTATGACCAATTAAGTTTACACTATTCGTGCCTAGATCTCCAACAACACCTTCAATTGGTAAAAATACTAACGAGAACGGAAGAAACATAACAGATAACATCCCAAAGTGTTATCTGTTGAAACCGCACATCCTTCTGTTGTCGTTATGTAATTTCTGACAGAGTAGTATTTTTACCTATTGAAGGTGTTGTTGGAGATCTAGGCACGAAATATTGAAAACTAAATTGGTCATAACACTTTATTTCTAAGTGAAAAGGTGTTATTCTTGAAAGTGATATGCGCAATCTGTTATGAAACTTATGACAGTGTGGTTGTATCTGGTCTATGCGTTTGACCGTCTGCCGCTTTCCTTTCGGGGTTGTATTTTTATGATACCCTACGCTTTTTGAGGTCAGAATCTTCGTGTCCTGTCCTTTATATAAACCTGTCCAATATAAACTCAGTCACTCTTATAAGTAAGTAAGTAATTTGTTTATAACCCGCCATTTTGAAAAATCGGAGTAAATGAAAGAGAATAAATAAAACACATAAGGACTCAGAAAATGACACTTAGAGCGTGTTCCATCCTTCAAACAATAGTTACTATTAGTTACTATTTCCGTTCCATCCTCACGAAAAGTTACTACGCTGACCGTTCCAACCTTGTCGGAGTAGTAACTAATAGTTACTATTTGCTTACCATGCTCGGGAGCGTAGTAAGCGTAGTAACTACGCATCTCTGTAACGTGATTGGTTGGATTCATCCCTGGCGTGAAATCCTGCTGGAAAATAGAAAAATCGTTCCAGCCTTGACGGCAAAAAGCCAGAATTCGTGACGTCCTGCGTAGTCACTACGGTAAGTAGGTTGGAACACGCTCTTAATTTCCAATCTTAGGCCAGGAAGCAGTCGAAAACGTCCTGCACTGGTTGGGCCTTTTTGTCCATGATTTTGTGTAGCGACGAGGAAATGTGAAGAATCTTCGGCCGGTTAACGAAACATAAAAGATGCGGAGGTGAAAAATTCTCAAGATTCTGGAAGAGCCAGGCTAAAGTTTAATTCTTTTTAGCCTTTAGCAGTCGCTGAAATACCTGAAGGAGACGGCCTCAATCCACCAGGGGACGGATCGGTTGTCACGAGCGACATTGTTGCTGAAGACTCAGACCTTCAGCCAAGCCTTACCCTTTTCATCGACTGGGCAAACACAAAGTTTTACAGCAATAGTGCTGAGAAGCCGGAAAGCGTCAACTTTCAGTACCAAGAGTAAGTGCAATAATCTGAAGAGGAAACAAAACCCTTTTGCGGCAGTAGCTCAAGGAATAGTCTACCCGAAGCAGCGAATCCGATCATGAAAGGATTCGAATCCGAATCGACGGCTGGGCATGAACCCGAATCAGCCATTTCACGCTGAGGATTCGAATCCGAAATCGAATCCGACCTTAACAAAAAACAAATCGTGTACAGTCGAATTGGACGATGTAAACTATATTTCTAGGTTTTCATGTTTGTTTGTTATAGTGTGGGTTTCTTCGCTGCAACCAGGAATAAATCTCAGGTTCGTCACACGCAATACACAAAACTGGAAAAAAATATTAGGAACTGTAGCAGATTCGTAGGATTAGTAGTAGTAGTAGAACAGTTTTATTGAAAATTAACATTTGTTTTCAGTAGGACAACAAAAGCGGGGCTTGCGAGGCTGTGCTAACTTGTAAGAGATACAAAAAAAAGAGAAGAGAGAGTATGGAGAAGGAGACCATGTACCGATACCAAAACAAAACAAAAACATTAACGAAAAACATTACCTTACGTGACCCCCAAACAACAAAACACAACAAACGAAAATTATATAAATCTGACATAAAACAAACCTGAAAGAAAAAATTATTTAATCAGTTTCGAAGGTATACCTGCTGAGCAACTCCGTACGTAGATCCGACTTGAACTGGTTAAAATTACCTATTTCCTAAATACCTTTACTTAGTTTATTCCACAGCTTGGAAGCTCTATAAATAATGGAGGCGGAAGACCTACTTGTAACTAGCCGAGGAACCTCAATATTACTGCGACCACTCGGTCCTTTACCTTTCGGGACTCTACCCCCTGCTGAAGAAAAAGGATGTAGCAGCTATTCGATTAGCATACTTCCGCTACTGTAAATTCCTCCTCTACTTGCCAATTTGGTATAAAAATCGAAAAATGCTAACTAAATTTTCAGTAACTAATATAACTGTTAAACTTGACGAGCTGCATAGGAATCTGTCGGTCGCCGCATTTTCTCCACATCACGGTCTTGTCCGTTTGTTTGAAGTGTAATCTGTTTCGATGTGTAAAGTTGTATCATAATTTTAAGTTGTGTTTCTTTCTTTTCTTTATGTACTCCACTATTTCTATTTATAGAAGTGGGTAAATAAAAGTATTCATTCATTCATTCATTCATTCATATTTCCTCGTATCCGAGTATTGTGTTGATGAACATCTGACCTCTCATAAAATATTCCTGCAAAACAGTTCGGAAGGCTCTCATTGTAATACTTATCTATAGAAATCAACGTATAAAAATCGCGTAATCCAGCTGCTGGCATTAAATTTATTTCTCTGTAAACTGACCTCATGGACTCCCGGCTCCCAACATCACAAAAAAAGTCTAACAGCGTTATTCTGAATCACCCGGATTGGACGAAGTACCGAAGGGAAAGTGCCAAGCCATATTGACGAACAATATAAAATATAAGGGTGAATCAGGGAAAAATATAACAACCGTAGAACATAAGGGGGGGAAATGTGTTTTAATTTACGCATGATTCCTAGGTTACGCGACAGTGTTTTGAAAACTGACTTCACATGGTCTTTAAATGATAGGGTTTCATCAACATTAATGCACGTTGCACGTTTAATGCTTCCCCGCTCTGATACTATTTCCGTGATCCAAGGATAAAAATTGGAGATCGAGAGAAAATAACAAAATTTGACTTACCTATATTCAAGTCAAGGTGGTTTATTTTTAACCATTCGCATATCTTTCTCATTGCTGTGTCCAATGGTGACAGGAGCAATTGTTCCGTAGGGGCAACACACACCAAGGTTGTATCGTCCGCAAATAATGGCGTGCTAACCTGGGTCGGACCATTATCAACAAAATCGGTAATTCTGGGCAGAGATTTAACAACATCAGGCAAATCATTAATAAAAATCAAAAAAAGAGTAGGACCCAATACGGAACCTTGGGGAACCCCGCAATTAACAAGAGATTTTCTAGAAGAAAATCCTTGTAAATGAACATACTGCTGTCTATTTTGAAGAAAACAACGAAGCAAATCCAACATAGCGACACGTATTCCATAGAATTCACATTTTTTTTATTAGTATTCGATGGTCAACAGTGTCGAACGCCTTAACCAAATCCAAAAATACCCCAGCTACCCTAAGCTTCTTATCAAGAGCTTCATTAATTATTGAAGTGATAAAGGAAATCGCCATTTCTGTTGTTCTACCCCTCCTGAACCCAAATTGATTTGGATGTAAAAGCTTATGTCGTTCCAAATGGTCATAAATTCTAACATTAATACTTTTTTCTAAAACACGTGAAATAACAGGTAATAACGAAATTGGCCGATAATTCCCCAGATCATTCTTATTACCACCTTTATAAATAAAGGTGGGTTCAGGGTTGGAATCCGAATCCCATTCCAGCCTAACAAGCGGAAAACTCGAAACCGAATCGGATTCTTCCCTCTCTGCACATAAGCAAGAGCCAGTCCAATGGTGGGAAAAGCATTAAACTCCTTTGAAATCACGTCGTGGAAAATGGAGGTGTCCGTTACTAGCGTTTGGACTTAGTCGAGCTTAAAATTATGACTGTGAGAGTTAGCAAACAAAGAATGTAAAAAAACCGAGAGGATTTGTAAAGAACAACACATGAAACTGGAAGTTTGACGATGAATTGGCAGATGCAATCGGCAAAAAGGTCAACAGATAGTTGTTGAACCACAGTCCTACCGCTCGGAAGCGTTAAGTATCGCGGATCCTGGGGCTTATGGAGGTTTTCTATCTGTCCAGTGTTACGGTATCCAACAATTGTGTTTTCACACTTTCCTTTCTTGCGATATATCCTGGCTCCGACAATGCCTCTGCAGCTCCACAGCTGTGACGTTAAGGAAAATGAGAGTACCAAGGTAACAGGTAAAAGCACCTGCTCAATGTATTCGATATACGATCATTTTTGTTTCGTCTATCCGCGAAGGCTGACGTTTTGGTCATTATTTCTCCCTCACACGAGGACGGCACCGTGTGCATAAGCAGCCAACGTGTCTGACAATCCCAATACAAAATAAAATATCTCTTTGTCGGGATCCCAAAACGTAAGTGGAGGGATACCTACGACATAGCAAAAGTTGTCCGTCTGTCCGTCCGTCCGCCTGTCAGCACGATAACTCTCGAAGGGAATGAGATATTTAGATGAAACTTGGTGTGAGGACTCTTGGAGTCAAGGGAAAGGTCAAGTTCGTAGATGGGCCCGATAGCTGAATATTTAGGGGAGGAGTTGTTTCAAATTAAAGGGAGATTTTTTTTTTTTAAGCTAATGAGATAGTTGATTAAGGGGTAAAAGGACATGCTGAACACGAATATGAAAACCATTTTCTCGCCGGACAAGTACTTCACCCGAAATTCGGCTAAAACCGGAAAATTTGTTAAAGGTAAAAGTTATATCTGAAGTTGATTAGATATCCGATTTAAGAGTAAGGAGACATGGTGAATCAGAATATGAAAATGATTTTGTCGTCGGATAAGTAGATCGGCCGGAATCCGGCGAAAACCGGAAAGTTTGTCGAAAATAAAAGATTAATATGAAGTTGATTAGAGGTTCGATTTACGGGTAAGAATGCCTGACACATTTCACCACGAATCCTGCTGAAACCGGAAAATTTGTTAAAAGTTGAAGTTTTATGTGAAGTTCATTATGGAGATATGGATGGTATGGAGATACGCTGAATCTGTTTTTCAACTTCAATTTTTTGCAAGACAAGTAGTTCGCCCGGAACCGGAAATTTGGCAGAAGTAATGCAGGAACTCGTCAAAGTAGTCATGACGCTGGCTATAGGGGTAACTCACATGCGTAATCCATATATGAACTTCGTCTTCTCCGATGATTACCACTGGACCGCTACAAGACCCGATTGTCTGTAAATATTACATTTTTGGGATTGTTTTGAAAGACATGAAACAATTGATAAAGCCCCCGGAGTATCATTTCTTCTGATTTTGCAGACCCCACCTGTCTTCAGTTTCTGCAGAGTCTTCTTCGCGCAGCACCATGAGAAGACAGTTTAAGAACGTGTTCCACCCTTCTAACAATCATAACCACTAGTTACGTTTTTGTTCGCAACCTCGTGAGAAGTTACTATACTGACCGTTTCAACCTTTTCAAAATAGTAACTATGTAGTAGTAACTCTTTGTTTACCACCCTCGGGAGAGTAACTGTCGTGGTAACTATGATCAGTTTTACGTGATTGGGCCGATCCTTCGTGGCACGTGTTCCACCCTTGAAGCCAAGAAGTAAGGATTCCTGCTTAGTAATTACCGTAAATATGGTGGAACACGATCTAAAACAACTAGGACATTCAACGAATAATTGTCTCACTTTTTTTCTCTTGTTTTTTGCAGTTACTTTCAGCTTGAAACAGTCCCAGATACAGCCAACAAAATTAGCGGGCGGATCATAATTGGAAAGTACAAGCCCGATCGCGAGCTGTTTGACACAGTTGAGCTTGCCATCACTGCAAACGACGAAAACACAAACGATGCATATACAGTCAATAAAGCTACTCAAGGTATGTGTTCGTCTTACGTTCAAGATTGGAAGTGAGAGTGAAATGGTCGGTGTCGGAGGCTGAATCTGGAATCTTGAGAGGGTCATACCACATGCTTTTCACTTCTCGGTCTGCCGGTCGCTCCTGTGGATTAGGATACTTGCATCTATGCTATGAAGATTAACTGGACAAGCTTACCAGGAACCCTAACAGGCTATAAGAAATATTGTAATTACAGGATTCAACCGAAGTAGATGGAGAATGAATCTAGAATCTTGAGGGCGTGGATACTTTTGAGTGGGTGATCGAACGCGAAGGAACCTTGGCAGTTGGAAAGAATAAAGTTTCAGATTTTCTGTTTCAAATCCGGCTCCGGAGACTTTGGGGGTGGGGGAGGGGGGAATTGAGATTGGGAGGGGATCCTGAAAACCTTGTGACAATACAATTCTGGAGAGGGGGGTTTGATTTGAGTTGAGCCTGACAGAGGGCAGGAGGAAACATCCTGGATCTTCTGTTTATAATCGCTGGATCCGATCTAGTCATTGTGGAGGGGGGGCTGACAATCTATTAGCAAGTGCTTACTTGCAGATAGGCTAGGACGATTGAGCTTGTCGCCATTGCATGATCTGGCCAAATCAACTTGTAAGTTGTCGTATCCTGGATCGCCTATCCAGAGGGGTGGATGAGGGGGAGTCGCGATCTTGTTTGCGTACGAAACACAAATTGGAATTGGGCCTTGAACTTTTTCAAAGTCTTGTTTGGCTAAGAGAGAGAGAGAGAGATTTATTGAATTAAATAAATAAAGCACTTCCTTTTAACAAACACCCCAAGAAGTAACCTTGTCCTAGGGGGGCCTAGGGTAATATTGACTGATACTTTCCCTGTTGCCTCACAGTGTTAGGAATTTCTGGAATTTCTTAAAAAGGTACTGTTTTTCTTTTGTTTTGTTTTTGTGTTGTATTTCCATGGCAGTCGGGCTTCTCTACAAATATAATCATGTCATATCCTCATCATATCAGATACAAGTGATTACCAGATTAAAACATTCAAAGATTTGTTTCTGGTTAAATTTGCCACGGTACAAGTCTCTTTATAAAGCGCCATCTATCTATTATCAATGTGTACTTGGCTTTTGCTGTAGTATTGCTTTTATGCGATCCTTGGGTTACGAATATTTTGTTCGGTGATAAATTTACATTACTTTACGTTGCAGGAAAACTATTCCTTCGCATATCGGACATCAATGATAACTCACCGGAATTCATTAGTCCAGAGACTATGTTATCCATTACTGAAGAATTGCCGGCTTCACAGACGATCGCAAGGTTCCGATTGGAAGACAAGGACCTGGGCCAGATTGTGGCTCTCAGCATTCAGTAAGTCGTTTCAGTAAGCAACCCAATCCTACTTCTAAAAGCTTCACCGTATCGAGAGACAGTTAGCTGCCTGGGAACTGCTTCTATCATAGCCGGTCCTTCCTTCTGCGAATCGCAGAGACAAAAGTTGCGTTTTTGATCCAAATTCTCCTCGTAATTCTCCTCCGAATTCTCCTATTTCGCGTTTTTGGACGATTC
Source organism: Branchinecta lynchi (assembly GCA_023053575.1). NCBI lineage: Eukaryota > Metazoa > Arthropoda > Branchiopoda > Anostraca > Branchinectidae > Branchinecta > Branchinecta lynchi. The sequence continues at coordinate 26,559,141 of JAKZAP010000001.1, forward strand.
AGATGAAGTGAATTCTCCTTTTCTTGCGATTTTGTCAGAATCGAGAATGGGGAAAGCTTCGCGATTCTGCAAAATCGAGAATTTGCTCCGATGTTGAATTGTCGATTCTCCTCTCTCCGTTCTCCTCCCTGATTGGTCAGCAGAGTTCGGGTGCACACGTATACCGGGTTGCGGACCAGCGGCAAAATTAGTGTTTTTGTCAAAAGCGAGAATGGAGAAATCAGAGGAGCAAAAACGGTAATTTGTGCGAGAATTCGGAATGGAGAATTCGGATAAAAAACGCAACTAAAGCTTCGGATCGCTATTGTTTATGTAGTCCACTTTTCACGTGTGTTATAACGTAAAGCCAGGCTTCACCTTCCAGATTCCCAGACGTCCTTAGCTTCCGCCTAGTTAAGCCAACCCTTCAAGATTTTCATGATAACGACGACAGACTTTACAGATCTAATACCTCTAATATCCCAGTCACAACTGTCAATCACTTTCCCGTACCTTCGTACATTTGCATATTTGTTGTGTCTCTCGAACGGGTTGCCTCTATGGCACCTTCCAGACATCCGGAATCTGGGGTTGGAGGGATACGTAAGTGGAGGGATACCTATGACATCGCAAAAGCTGTCCGTCTGTCCGTCCGTCCGTCTGTAAGCACGATAACTCTCGAAGGGAATGAGATATTTTGATGAAACTTGGTGTGAGGATTTGTTGGGTCGTCGGACCAGTCAAGTTCGTAGATGGGCTTTGTAGCCCTACATTTAGGGGTGGGGGAGGGGGTTCAAATTAAGGGGCAAACAAAGTTTTTTGAAACAGCTAATGTGATAGTCGATTATGGGGTAAGAAGACATGCTGAGCACGATGGTGAAAACTATTTTGTCATCGGACGAGTAGTGCGCTCGGAATCCGGCCAAAACCGGAAAGTTTGTTAAAAGTAAAAGTTTTATTTGAAGTTGATTAGATGTTCGATTTCGGGGTAGAAAGACATGCTGAAGACGATGGTGAAAACCATTTTCTCGACGGACAAGTAGTTCGCTCGGAATCCGGCCGAAACCGGAAAGTTTGTTAAAATTAGAAGTTTTATTTCGAGTTGATTAGATGTTCGATTTAAGGCAAGAAGACATGTTGAACACTTATGTGAAAACAATTTTCTACTCGGACATGTAGTTCGCCCGGAATCCGGCGAAAACCGGGAAGTTGGTTAAAAGTAAAAGTTTAATCTGAAGTTGATTAAATGTTTGATTTATGGGTAAAAAGACATGCCAAACACGATGGTGAAAATCATTTTCTCGCTGGACAACTAGTTCGCCCGGAATCCGGCCTAAACCGGAAAACTTGTTAAAAGCAAAAGCTCGATTAGATGATAGATTAAGGGGTAAGAAGAGAGGCTGAGTCGGTTTATGACAATGGTTTTTCACCCGGACATATAATTATTCCGGAATCCGGTTGTAACCGGATTTTTTTTTAAGTCAAGCTTTTATTCAAAGTTGATTAGATGTTCCTTATAGGGATAAGGAGATACGCTGGTTTTGTTTCTGTATTTTTTTTTGCTTGACTAGTAGTTCGCTCGGAAATCGGCAGAAAGTCTCGGTCAGTATCGTCAAAATAGATATGGCTTATAGAGATATATCTGAACTTGGTTTTCTCCGATGATTAGCCTGTCCAAGACTGGATCTGGCGAAGACAAGACTCGATTGTCTGAATCAAATATTAGATTTTTGGGATCCCATAGACACCTTTGGTCTTGTTGTCCTTGCTTCACCTTCCAGATCCGTCTCGACGAAAACGGCTGTCAGGAATCCGGAAGAAAAATCTAGAAGGTGAAGCCTGGCTTTTAGTTTACAACGCTGTGGCACTACCTCACATCATCCCTATTTTTTTAGTATTTTCTCGACTACAAAGCAGTCGCAAGTCGTTCTTTTTTTGGTACGTGAAATACACACCTAAAATGCCAGCGTGCACCTGTAACGGGACACGTTCCGGCAAAAAAGGGTGAACGCCCACCCGCCAACCCCTCCTGCTGCGAAACCTCCCCTGGTTATAACCCCCTACCACCGCCGTCCGGACATGTCAAAGCGTTATGATGTCAGTCTGAAGCTTAACATGCATTTTTTCATGAAAAGTAGGCTATACAGAGAGTGAGCCACCGTCGCGCTTTTGCATTTAATTGGCGTGGTGATCCGGCCAAAGCTGCAGTTTCTAAATAGGATTTTCTAATTTTCTGCATATTGGCAATCGGGGGAGGGGGGGATTCGCCTAGACCTACGTAACAAGTATAGCCTATGGTTGTTTGGGGAACAGCTTGGGCGGTAGAGCTGGTCGAACAATAGAGAGAGTTTGGCAGAGAGCTTGGTTAGTAAGTTTTGATCAAAATATTTGTTTATCCTAAAAGTATTCTCACAAGTACCTAATGTTAGAAAATTTAGTCTCGCAGAACCTATAGCGAGTCTGTAGAAAAGCGATTGACTCCACTTGTGTGCTTTACCATTTGGTAGTGATGTTGTTGATCGTTATTATTCTTATTACTATTATATTTATGCCCGTACAAGACGGAGCTACAAAAAAAAGAAACAACAAAAACCAATAGCACAGAAACACTTAAAGGACCTGTTTTACCTATTATACTAATATCACCTACTTCCATAATCACTCCATATATTTTTAAACCCGGAGACCCCAATCTCGTACATACATTCTAACCCCTTTAACAAAACCACGCTGATTTTCTCACTTGCCGTATTTTGCTACCTTCGATGCGGATCACGCTGTCGACGGTTGTCTGCTAGAACTTTTCACATCAGAAAAACCAGTTGTTTAAATTATTTCTCTGTTTTCGCTACAAGTCAGCGGGCCTCGGAAAAGGTTTAGAACATCCAAAACCGTGGGTTATTTGTTGAAAGCACAGCATAGTTTAAAAGTATTCGAATATTTTAAAATACTGTAAGTTGAAGAGTAAATACTACAAGGAGTCCTTAAAAAAGGCGGGTCAGCGTAAAATCGACCAGATATTTAAAGTCCCGTGGAGCAGCTTTCCCTTCTACCCCCTATACCCTTTATGTTTGGGTCAATAATTCCGAAATTGCGCGTGACATCGGATGTACGTGTCTGTTTCTTTCTTGTTCCTTTTTGGGATCCGAAAACGTAAGTGGAGGGATCCCTATGACATCATAAGAGTTGTCTGTCTGTCTGTCTGTCCGTCCGTCTGTCCGTCCGTCCGTCTGTCCGTCCGTCCGTCCGTCTGTCCGTCTGTCCGTGTGTGCGCGCTATAACTCTCGAAGGGAATGAGATATTTTGATGAAACTTGGTGTGAGGACTCTTTGGGTCAAGAGCAAGGTCGAGTTTGTAGATGGGCTTTGTAGCCCTGCATTTAGGGGTGGGAGAGGGGGTTTAAATTAAGGGGCAAATGCAATATTTTTAAACAGATGATGTGATAGTCGATAATGGGGTTAGAAGACATGCTGAAAACGACGGTGAAAATCATTTTGTCATCGGACAAGTAGTTAGCCCGGAATCCGGCCAAAACTGGAAGTCTTTTAAAAGTAAACGTCTTATTTGAAGTTGAATAGATGTTCGCTTTAAGGGTAAGAAGACATGTTGAACACTTATTTGAAAAGTATTTTCTACCCGGACAACTTGTTCGCCCGGAATCTGGCCGAAACCGGAAAATTTGTTAAAATCAAAAGTTTTATTAAAGTTGATTAGATCACAGATTTAGGGATAAGAAGACACGCTGAATCTATATATGACAATCTTTTTTTTTTACCGGGACATATAGTTCGTTCGAAATCCGGTTGAAACCGGATTTTTTTATAAGAAGTTTTACTTGAATTCGATTAGATGTTCTTTATGCGGATAATGAGATACTTTGAATTCGCTTCTGAACTTTCTTATTTTCCTGGATAAGTATGATAGTTCGTTCGCAATTGTCTGGATCAAATATGAGATTTTTGGGATCCCGTCGAAACCTTTGGTCTTGATCTTTCATGTAATCTGTTGTTATTCTCTTTGAGTGTAAAAGATTATAAAGAAAATACATATGAAAGCGACGGAGGCCAAACTCATCCTATCAAGGAACCAAAAACCGACGCACTATACTGCGTTTCAGTTCAAAGTTTATTTTACAAGTTGTATCAGAGTTGCATAATTTAACAAAAATACGGAAATCGGATTGTCCTTACCGTGTTATTTGAAGAATGAATACACACACTTACTTTAACTAGACAAATATAATGTAGAAATCAACATACAACAGATCAACAAAATATCACAATCCAATTCGTTTCCAAACTCCTTTAGGACATAGGATTCAGTGTCATGGTTCTATACACTGTTTTTTCTTCTGCTACTTATTCAAAACCGTTACATATCTATATTTATTTACCACATATAACTTACAAAATACCACATGCAGCCTATAACAGTTTATGAAACTTTTAAAGAGAATACTTCCACCTACACATGAAAGACTTTGCCAAGCAAGCTTTACTAATACAAATATTTAAGTTTGCAAGTTTTTGTGTGGTGCTTTAACAGTTTTGCACATCTAGTTTCCGTCCACTCTATATTGGGATTGTCCGCTAAATTTTCTTTTCGCTGCAGGCAGTGTGATAAAGCAGGGCTACTGAAGATCGACGGATTCGATCTCCAGACTACCAAGCCGATTGATTTCGAGACAGAACGGACAATCAGATGCACACTCCTGGCTTCTGATAACGCAAGTCCACCCAAAACCACCCCGCTGGAAGTGACGATCAATGTCATTGACATCAATGACAACGACCCTCAATGGGGAGACTTTGAAAACTCTGTAGAAATAGACGAAAACACGAGCACGAGTCAGTTGAGCATTGCTAAGGTCATTGCGACGGACAGAGATTCAGGTTAGTCTACCTCAGTGGGAAGTTTTCATGTTTTAGGGTAGACTTTAATTTATTAATGACTTTACAGCATTGGTCCGTCCTGGTGAAATGGGCAACACCCCGAAAGCACTGGCGAAGGGTCGCTGGTTCGAGTCTGGGCGGTGCACACCATTTGGTTAGGGGCGAGGGTTAGAAAAAGCGTTTCCCTGTACGGCAAGATCAAATTTCCCCCAGCTTCGAATGGTTTGCCCCAGCCGAGGGAGAGACTCAAGAGATGAGCACCTGCGCTGAGCACGGCAAGATCAAATTTCCCCCAGCTTCGAATGCTTTGCCCCAGCCGAGGGAGAGACTCGGGAGATGGGCACCTGCGCTACGCAAAACATAAACTGCTTGCCGTGAAAGTTTTACTCTTACAGCTTGATGTCGAATTTACATTTCACGTCAACAGAAAGGCATGGAAAAAATGGGAAAGTTCAGGTCGTTACTTCTACTCTAAATGTGGAGAAATGAATGAGGATGTATGTCACACTTGCTTTGAATACAGATAGTTACAGGAACTAATGCAGGAGATTTTGGGGTAGGGGGAATGGACAAGATCGATTGCTAAAATGGTGGGAAGCAAAGTGGATCGACTAAAAAGAGGCATGGCATGATGCAGGAGGCACGCCTACTAAAAAGAGGCACGCGTACTAGAAAGAGGAACGGCATTTTTTAAGAAGCATGCCTTATTTTAGTTCTTGAGCATGTTCGCGTGGCATTTTTATTTCTTGATGTTGTTCGCGTGAAAAGAGGGGTCGAACTCGTTTTTCCACTTACCTTTTTTAGCCATTTTAGCTGCCACAGGCCGGGATCTATAAAAAAAAGAGGCACACATACTAAAAAGAGGAAGGGATTGCTAACAGAACGCATGCCTGCACCAAGAGGCATGCACTGTCTATGCCTTTTTAGGAACCGTTTACTGGCGTGCCTTCTTTCAGTTCTCAAGCTTTTTTTATGAAAAAAGGAAGGAACGATCTTCTAACGTCCTCCGTCCTAGGAGGCACGCCTTCTTTTCGTTCTTTTTTTTCTTTTTTTTTTTTAAATCCCACCTCCACTCATCTCAGTGACGCAACTTTCTTTATCATCACAACTCAAATTTCTTATCTCTATACGTCACCTACACTTTACTCTTACACTAAATTATAATTACAATTTATTTCCTACTTTAAATAATTATCATTCTTTTAATTTTATTTGAGCAGTTAAAACAATTACACTCAACATAGCCGTATCCTACAATCAAAACTATAACCTTCTTTTCGTTCTTGAGCCTGTTTGCGTCCCTTTTTTAGTTCTCAAGCTCGAGTAAGGGGGAAGGACCCGTGCTCTAGTGTGAACAGTTCATAACAACGGAATCGAGTGGTGGTTTTCAACTCCACTGCCTGAAAAAAGGCACGCCAAAAAAGCTGGTTCATAATTCTAGAGCCTAAAGAAGGCACTTTATAACATTGGGAGTGAGCCTATTTTCAAGACAATTAATGAAAGGCACGACATACCACGAGTCATGACAGGGCTCCTGTAAGAAGAGCAATACAAATGTGAGATTGTCAGATGGATCTTTCCAAATTTCTCCTCGGGTTCCCCATTTCTTTCAGTAATTCACAGTTGGTTTCCAATTTTAAAGTAAAAAACCCAGTTCTAATTTTGAGGAAAAAGATGACCAACTTTTATAAAAAAGATTTGGTAGCCCTCCAAGCCCACAACCTGTACCCATTTTTATGGCACTTGCCCTTCGGCCAAGTGCCATATAGCGATCGCAATTTCTGTCCGTCCGTCGGTCTGTCGGTCTGTCCAGGTTTTGCTAGTTCGGGCACTTCCACATAAGCTAGGATGATAAAACTTGGCAGGCATATCAGGGACCCCAAATGATTAAGTTGGAAATAGTCACTTCCCCGATCCGAGCACCGTGGGGGGAGTGGAGGGAGGGGGAATCCGGAATCTTGAGGTATTTTTAACTTTTGAACGGGTGATCGGATCTCGATGAAACTTGATATTTGGAACGACCTCATGCCTCAGACGACCCACTTAAAATCCGGACCGGATCCGGTGACTTTTTGGGGAAGCTGGAGGGGGCAACCGGAAATCTTGGGAAACGCTATGAGTGGAGGGATCGAGATGAAACTTGGTGGGAAGACACCTAGAAAACACTAGATACATCGTTGACATAACCGAGCCGATTCGGGCACTGTGGGGGGGAGTGGAGGGAGGGGGAATCCGGAATCTTGAGGTATTTATAACTTTTGAACGGGTGATCGGATCTCGATGGAACTTGATATTTGGAAAGACCTCATGCCTCAGACGACCTACTTAAAATCCGGACCGGATCCGGTGACTTTTGGGGGGAGCTGGAGGGGGCAACCGGAAATCTTTGGAAACGCTATGAGTGGAGGGATCGAGATGAAACTTGGTGGGAAGACACCTAGCAAACACTAGATACATCATTGACATAACCGAGCCGATTCGGGTACTGTGGGGGGAGTAGAGGGAGGGGGAATCCGGAATCTTGAGGTATTTATAACTTTTGAACGGGTGATCGGATCTCGATGGAACTTGATATTTGGAAAGACCTCATGCCTCAGACGACCTACTTAAAATCCGGACCGGATCCGGTGACTTTTGGGGGGAGCTGGAGGGGGCAACCGGAAATCTTGGGAAACGCTATGAGTGGAGGGATCGAGATGAAACTTGGTGGGAAGACACCTAGCAAACACTAGATACATCATTGACATAACCGAGCCGATTCGGGTACTGTGGGGGGAGTAGAGGGAGGGGGAATCCGGAATCTTGAGGTATTTATAACTTTTGAACGGGGGATCGGATCTCGATGGAACTTGATATTTGGAAAGACCTCATCCCTCAGACGACCCACTTAAAATCTGGACCGGATCCGGTGACTTTTGGGGGGAGCTGGAGGGGGCAACCGGAAATCTTGGGAAACGCTATGAGTGGAGGGATCGAGATGAAACTTGGTGGGAAGACACCTAGCAAACACTAGATACATCATTGACATAACCGAGCCGATTCGGGTACTGTGGGGGGAGTAGAGGGAGGGGGAATCCGGAATCTTGACGTATTTATAACTTTTGAACGGGTGATCGGATCTCGATGGAACTTGATATTTGGAAAGACCTCATCCCTTAGACGACCCACTTAAAATCTGGACCGGATCCGGTGACTTTTGGGGGGAGCTGGAGGGGGCAACCGGAAATCTTTGGAAACGCTATGAGTGGAGGGATCGAGATGAAACTTGGTGGGAAGACACCTAGCAAACACTAGATACATCATTGACATAACCGAGCCGATTCGGGCACTGTCGGGGGAGTGGAGGGAGGGGGAATCCGGAATCTTGAGGTATTTATAACTTTTGAACGGGTGACCGGATCTCGATGAAACTTGATATTTGGAAAGACCTCATGCCTCAGACGACCCACTTAAAATCCGGACCGGATCTGGTGACTTTTGGGGGGAGCTGGAGGGGAGAACCGGAAATATTGGAAAACGCTATGAGTGGAGGGATCGAGATGAAACTTGGTGGGAAGACACCTAGCAAACACTAGATATATCATTGACATAACCGAGCCGTGCCTACTCGTAACAAGTGCCATATGAGCTCGTAGCTCTTGTTTAACAAGTGAATAAAATAGTGCGTACTAATTGTAACTTAATTGTCGACATCGTGTGTATTTTTTATAGTATTTATGTGTTAATGAATGGACCAGATGGTTTAGGCATAGTTCTTTTTTATACATTATTTTGTACTCCTCAGTTCTGAGGGAAATAAATGAATAAATAAATAAATAAAATAAATAAATACCTAATATTGTTCGATATCTATAACGTCTTAGTTTTAGTTCTTTAGCTTTGAAAATGGATCTTGATTAGAAGACAGTTGAGAAAAATCACGTTTGTTTTCTTTTTAAAATTTAGCGATTTAGCTGTGGAGCCAACCTTACGAGTCCATAATATCAACGTTCCTAGTAGAACCTATTGTGAAAAAAACAAATAATTAAAATCCCCAAGCTAGTTAAAAGAATTCAGTATCAAATATGATTCCCAGCAGCTTCTGCTGAAAGAATATTTAGAATTTATTGCATTGGAAAAGAATACAAGAAAAATAAGCTGGCTTTTCAGGTAAGCTTTTAGTCTTAACCTTGCAGGGGTATATGGAAAAATCACGTATCTGCTTCCCGAAGCTCCTAACATCGACGGAGGTCTGGATCGCTTCGAAGTTGACGAGAGCACTGGCGACGTCAGAGTGAAACTGCAAGACGGAGCAATACTCGACTTTGAGCAAAGACAGAGCTATTCGTTGACAATTGAAGCAAGGGATTATTACAGACCTGGAGTGTCGAGTAAGTTAAAGTTTCGAGAGAAAAAAAGGCCATAAATTTCGGTGGATACCCAAATAGGTGTATGTCCGACTTTTTCAGATTCCAAAGTTTGGTGACGGGATACTTCTCAAAGTGTATCCATCCTAGCACAATGACTGTCAAAGGCGTTGTGATATTTTGTTCAGATATGGTACGGGGATTCTTTCGGTCGAAGTACGGATATACGGATAAATGTCGTAGATGGGCCCTGTATCCTTCTAGACATGGGGGTGGGTCATGTTTGACAGCGTAGAGCGAATACGTCAGCTGAATTTGGTTATAGCTATATGTTGCCCCTTCTTGGCAACGGTCCTCTTCAGGCTCAAGCCGCTCACGTCCGAAAATTAACTCGTTGATTTTTTTTTTTTTTTTAAGTTTCATTTTCCCACTAGCGGCTTGAGTCTGAAGAGGACCCTTGAAGGGACGAACAGTTAAATTCAGGTGACATATCTGTTTTGCACTGTCAGACATGATTCGCAGTCAGCTTGGGCTGAAGGAATATTTATAGGGTGGGAGCGGGTTTGAAGTTAAGGGGTGAACAAGAAAGATTGGGAAACGTGAGTACGCTGTCGACTAGCATAAACACATGTCGAATCCTCACCTGCAATTATTTTTTGCACCAGATAAGTAGTTCGCATAGAATCTGGGCAAAACGGATTTCTTTTATTCTTTTTAGGAATCAAGTTTTTTAGGTTTTTCTATAGTGGATAGTCCGTCTGCCTTGCTTTTCCCTTGGTTGATACTCCAAACCGAATCCAACGAGAACCGCAAAATTCTGTAGGTATCTTATTATGTCTGCATTGGGTTGTTGAAGCTGCAAATCATTGGTATATTGATATAGAAAATTGATTTTATGAGTTTTCCAGGGCTAGACGGAAAATTAATGACAGAAAGGAAGAAACTTTACCATATTCAATTCAAATTCAATTCATTTATTTCCAAAATTCTGATTGTCATTGTCAAATTATAATTGGGTTAATTCATATTAAAATTACTGACAAAATAAGGCACAAATTAGTTAAAATAGCGTTAAAATATGGTGAGCCGGTTGATCTTTCAACGACAAAGGAAATAGAGAACTATGAGAATGCAGGACTTTCATAAACTCATACGAGCAGAACAGAAAACTCACTTGTTCCTTTATCAGAAGTGGATCTTCGCTGAGAAAAGGCGGAACTTAGCTTGAATGCGTGACCTAAGCTTTGTCCTTGACGCGAAATAAGTAGGTTAGAACAGTTGCACGATGGATGCTGATCATAGTGTGGGGATAGGCTACAGCCCCGACTCAGGCTCTAGCTCCGTCGAACTGAAATCGATTTTTAAATGCCAGGCTTCACCTCCCAGATTTTCTTCCGGATTCCAGACACGTATTTGTCGAAACAAATCTGGAAGGTAAAACCAGGTCTAAAATGCCTGGAAGGTGCCATAGAGGCAACTCGTTCGAGAAGCTCCAACCGACCAGCTTTAAGAGGTGCGAGCGGCCACAGTTTTTTCCCTGCACGGAGCGCATCACTCTGGAACAGCCTTTCGGAAAAAACTGTCGATGTTGCTACCCTGGATAGCTTCAAAAAAGGCGTTGACGAAGACTGGAAAAATGCTGAATGCTGGTTACACTGGGATGTCAGTGAGCCGATGAGCAAAAATAATCTACCAATCAAGCTGCCAACCAGCGAGAGACTCTACCGGAGGATTGCCTCACCTTATCTTGCTTGAAGTGCGATCTAAGGTAATGAATATGCGATATAGGAAGAAAAGGGAAAGGGATCAGTAGTTGTGGCAGGGATCCAGGAGTAATTTGAAATGCAAAGGGACATCTAAGGAATGCTGGAGAAAGGCAAAATTAGATGCTATCATAATCATGAAAATCTGGAAAAATTGGCTTCCTTCACTATGCGGTAGACCTGGGCATCTGGGAATCTGGAAGGTGAATTTTAAACACGACTATTCTACTTCCTTTATCTGCTCTTGCTCCTGCTCAATTAGCTACTATTTCGTCACAGGTGGAAGCCGGACAAATACTACGATTCTGACCATCAGTCTCAAAGACAAGAACGACAACCCTCCGATATTTCAGTCAGTGGAGAAGAGCTGCTTCCAGTCCCCTCTGGAGTCCACCCTCGCTGTAAGTACCCAACGTCTAGTTCAGACAAAGGAATTAGTGTCAATTTTGGGCAGTAGGTCCCAACGGATCCAACGGATTTCCAAATCTTCAAGACCGAGAAATAAGCTGACTACTAATTTTGCGAAGGCAAAATCAGTAGTCAGCTTTGACTACTGATATGTGGAATACGGAAAAAAAATCTAGAAGGTAATACGCTACCTTCTAGTAGCCTATTACTACCTTCTACTAATAGGCTACTAGAAGGTAGCCTATTACCTTCTAGATTTTTTTTGTTCCGTATTCCAGATACCTGTTTCCATCGAGACGGGTCCGAAAGATTAAGCTAGACCAAGTCTTTTCGAATTTAGGGACGTCTGATACTGCAGATTCCAGAAATTTGAAGGTTGTCATAGAAGCAGCACAGTTAGCAGCATCAACAGATGCAAATGAGTGAGGTAGAGGAAAAGTGGGAAAGATTGATAGTTAATAGACAAAAGTGGGCATATTGAAACTGTTCAATAATAACGAAATTTGCAGATAATTTTTGCGAAAATCCAGAAAGTTTGGCGTGACTGTGCACAGGTTTCAGCTGTCTGAGAATCTGGACTGTGAAGCCTGACTTGAAAGTACCTTTCTAATTTATTTTTGTCGGGACCAGTAAGATTGCTTGTTCTGTCCAGCACAAAGTTAACCAGAACGATCATACTTAATATTGTCTTAACGATCTTAAACCAATCCTCTATCCAATCTGCACGGTCAACCTGCCAGTCTGTGTACAGACCTACAGTCTTGTTTGCTACAAATCCATTTAATTTTGTTTACTTGAATTGTTTTTACATTCCAGTGATCTAGCAGTAAATCAAGGCCGTAAAATCAAGTAAGAGCCCAGCACAAAGGCTGACAGGAAAGGTCATACCAAGCGATTTTCAATCTGCCCTTTTTCCAAGGTGCGAGGTCTTGCTGAAAGTCCGTTAAAGTTCAATGGGCACATCAAACTACCCCAATCACACTTTGTAACAACCTAGAAACAATACTTACCCCCTAGATCAGCAGCTTTTTCAACAGTTTCCTCTCTGTGATATTTCAAAGCGTAATTTTTTGGGCCAGTACATGCTCAATTTACTAGCTTGGACAAAGATAAAAGTGATGTTTCTCGTAGTACTTAGTAGATCTTTATTTTATGCATAAATCAGCTTCTATAATTCAGATTTGAATAGGCTATTTGTTTTTGTATAATTTGTGTAGCTATGTTATTTTTTATAAGCTTATTGCATATTATTGTACATTTATATAAAGCAAGCTAATCAAGCTTCAGAACACTATTCCACAAAGAAAAACTTTTAATGGGCACTTTAAGCCATGGAACTTATGATGAAACACTAGAACAATCAGGTAAATTGCATCTGCGACTTGACTTTGGTGACATCTCAAATATATCCTTTTCTATCAAGCATTGCTGGGAGTTTTTGAATTTCCTGCCACGATATCCCAGCTCCAAAGATTTGGATCGCCGAAAAGCCAGAGAGGTAAAGACAAGGGATAACAAGAAAACGGCCGATTTTGTAGCGCCTTCGAAAGGAAGTCGGAAATGTTTATTTGTAAAGCATTTACTACAATGTAAAGCATTAGAAGTGCCCATTGTGCTTTAAAGGTTTGTTTGCCATTGGTAAGGCAAATAAAGTAAATAAACCTGAACTTTTGTTTGCATCCCTGAGTGTAGGCTAATGATCTGGCTGTAAAATCATTACGATCTGTGACCCTTTTTCGTCTACGTCAGAGCCTTATCCGCAGCGACTGTACCAAGTTCGAACAAGAACAAACAAGCACCAGAACCTCCGTCTCCCTATCTCTGTAATATGACCATGCAGTGTCGAATCCCTATACCCTGCCCGATGCAAACGAGCGGAGAGTAGGAGCTACGCGGAACATAACAATTCGTTACCTCTACAAACGGCTATATCGCAGTAAAGCCCCGGAGATGAAATTTCCAAAGTAAAAGCTGATTGTCATGTCATGTGGTCACGTCATGGTGACGTCATGTGGCGCGCCGCAGATCGGATCAGCGCACCTCCTCCACTGTTTCCTCTGATCGCACGCCTTTCCTGTCAGGTTAGGCCACCAATCCCCGCCCCAAACCAAATAGAATGCACCACCGAGACTCGAACCAGCGACCCTTCACTCATTGGTTCAGCATGCTAACCATGTGGCCACGGACGTATGGATCCATAGTCGCTGCATGGGACCAAATACGGAGGTTCTATTTGATTATTTGTTATTGGTCAGAACAAGAAGGCGGACGTTGTAGATGTAGATCCTACGCTTAGACTCTTAACGTTTGTTATAGGGCGCTTTTATTGGACGGGTTGAGGCCACTGATGCCGACTTTCTGAGTGAAAATAAATACATTACTTACTACCTGGACAGTGTGGAGCCCAACAAACCACTCTTCCGTATGACCAACAATGGCACACTTTATGCAGATCGGACCTTGACAGGGAACTATGGCGAATACATATTAACAGTCAGGGTAAGTCTGTGAATAATGTTTTTGTCCGCTTGAAGAAGGGGAAAAATGAGTAGGCTAAATAGAATGCCCTGGTGTATAAATACTATGTTCGGGCATCAAGAAAATTTCCGTCGTTTGCTGGAGCTGCACCGCGTCGCGAGCGTGTCACAATCACTTGTTCAGAAAAGATGCTGCACACACAAAGAGCTAAAAAGAAAACAGCTTCCTTGTAAATTGCACGTCATCATATCGATAATAGTCTTCCGCTGTGGCGACATCTTCTGTCGGTCCACACGTTCACCGCCAGGTAAACTGTACCTCAAATGTCTTCGAGGAATCAGTATTTGTATTCGAGAATCGATAAAAAGTCTTCGATCAACTAAGTCTTAGATAAAAAGTATATGAGAAGGTTTTAAAAGTATTTGACATTTAAATATTAGATATTCGAGAATGACATAAATATATTCTAGAATGACAAAAATGTGTTCGATAATTTTTTGTTTGTCATTCTCTAATATATTTGTGTCATTCTCGAGTTCCTTATTTCAATGTCAAATAGATTTAGCCTCAAATGGCTAAATACGTCGAAAATATGTTCGAGAATCCCCGAAATATATTCGGGAATCTCTTAAATGTTTTCGAGGAATCGGTGTTAATATTCGACGAAAAATTTTTGAGATTTTTTTAGGTCTTCGAGAAACTACGAAAAGTATTCGATAAAAGAAAAAAAGAATTCGAGAATTTCTAAAACCTATTTGACATTTAAATTCAAAAAAGGAAAGGACAAAAATACATTCGAGAATTAACAAAATGAAAATTTTCGAATATGTCATTCTCGAATACCTAATTTCAAGTTAACTGTCAAATACTTTTAAAACATTTTCGAATACTTTTTATCTTTTCTCGAATACCTTTTGTAGTTTCTCAAAAACTTAAAATAATCTCGAAGAGTTTTTATCGATTCTCGCATACTAACACCGATTCCTCGAAGATCAGACAAGCCGTATCCACGTGGAAAAGTATGAGCGTCACCCTGGTAGCCTGAGGTTTTTGGTAAAGAGGTTCTTCAAGGGGGGCCTCTGAAAGATCTGATGGGTAGCATAAGTGTTCCAAGAATTGCGTCGGTTGGGTAGATTCCTGGAGGTTGCCATGAACGTTTTATTTGGGGTTGATGTTGTGGTAGGGATAGGTATTAGTTTATTTGATAGTTCTTTAGCTATTAGATTTATGAGTTGACTGTTGAATATTTGGACTGGTACAGTTGGTGGAGTGCCTATTTATTTGTATATTTTTGTCCCGCCATGGCCGAAAGGGCTTTTTTGGGATCACATTCATTTATTCTTGTTGGTGATGCGGATATCCAATTCTCTTCACTCAGTCAGGAGGTGCAATAGGTGTTAGGGGGCAAGCCTTGATGGTGTTTTCGTACGACCTTCCTTGAAACATTTCTGGATTTCTATAGGTACTCATTTGAAGCTGGATCAACTTTGGCTTGTCTGACAGAGTCCTACCTCTGCTTCAAAACCAAGTAGGCACCATCAAGGCTCGAACCTGCATCCCAAGGGATTCAGCAAGGACGAACAACATTTTTTTTTTCAATCAACTGCATTCGTTCGTTCTGTCTCAGCTGATTTTTTTTATTTACAATAGACTGAACTTTCAGGGAGTTGATGCTGGAACGCCATCCTTGAGCGGAACTGGTAGATTCTTGATCTGCGTTACGGACATCAACGATAATCCACCAGTGATAACCTTTCCGAAGAAAGGAGAGGTCCTTAATGTGAAAGAGGTAAGAAAAAAAAAAAAAAAAAAGCGAAAACCAACTTCACTAGCCTGGACGAATCCCCGGGGGAGATTGCCGTATCCAACAAAAAGCAAACTTTCGCATGCAAACCGGGTAAGATTCGCGTAGCGCAAGTACACCTAAAAGTTTCTCCAAGTAGATTAATGTTAACTGCAGTATTTGCTAATGGGATTAATCTTATCTGTGCTAAGATAAGATTAATCCGAATTAGAGATAACATTGTTTTTCTAGAGACAAGATTAATTCCAGTAGCAAATACTGCAAGATTTTTTTTTATAGTGTACCGGTCTCCTAATAATCAGCCCTCTGTCGGAGTGCGATGCGCGGTTGGGGAGCAAATTATCCAACGCTTCCCATGCTTTTCCTTAATTTTCTCTATAGGTAACCATTTGAAGATGGTTGGACTTTTGGCATGTCTTACGGTAAATGCCACTAACCCTCGTCCTTAACCAAACGGTTGGCACGATCGAAACTCGAACCAGCGCCCCTTCGCTAGAGAGTTTGGCCCTATCCATCAATGCAAGTAAATGCGAATACGTTCGCTTACTTCAGTTCAGGACCGGTACCTCTCCACGTTCTCTGAATGTTGGAATGGAACAGAAATTCAATGGATTGAGATGAGGATTTTAGAAACGATGCGTATTTGACAAATCGACTGCTATTGGGATCCGATTTGGTTGTGCCACAATTGTGTCACATCACTCGACAACCAGAACAGTATTCGGGACAAGTCAAGCAAAAGAAACGGATTCTTCTTTATTAGAAGATGCATTATGTCGCACAGAGGACATACTGTTAGTCAAAGCAAATAACGCAAGGGGTAGGGGCAAAGCTTAAAAGGGTTTGAAATCTTAACGCCAAATGTAGTAAAAGCAGAGTCTATCACCGGATACGCGCAGGGGCAACAGGACTGAACCACCCAGCACACTCGTATAAGATCCCGGCACCTGACGGCCAACCCCGCCTCCCCTCTCTGCCGATTCTGCAGAACCCTGAACGAGAACCTCGATCGACCACATCCTATTCCAGTGCAGCCATCGCCAAATCCACTTGAACAAACATAGAACTCAGGTGGTGTCACTGTTCAAGAAGCACCATCTCAACCTATCGACTGGATCCCTCCTGCATCCTACTCTCCCCCCTACTGCTGAAGCATCCATCGTCCAGACAATCATCAACTTTCTGAGGACAGCGGACCTGCTTGAGTCAATCTAAGTGACTTAGGCAACGCTGCCCAGCCGCGAAGAGGCGAAATGGACAACCCTGATCCGAAGCCGTACCAGAACTGAAAGAGAGAGAAAGTGACACACTCGAACAGCAGCGACACTAGTATCACTAGCGATAGGTAAATTCCCTACTGAAGCTCAATCAGTCGTACGCTAACGCTGGCTCGATGGTGTGCATAGATCTTACACATGATAGAATTTTATAAGCCCGCAAGTTTATCTCGCTTTAAATACTGCGAGCGTAGTGGGCGGCGCTAGACTAAGGCCCCTTTGCGATGTATGACAAGCGTAGATCTTGGTGGTCTTCGCAGTGTTACTGACTTTTACTACAATGTGTGCTTAGTCTATCAAGTGTGCCAAAAAGTCGTCCAAGTTTGCACTGCTTGACTTTCAAACATGGCTAAACCGAAAATAAGATTTTGATGATTATAATACTGTAGGCTAGCGACAAGGTAAAAGCCAAAATACGACGAGTTCGAACCCAGCGAGTGCTCGTTGCCGAGACTAAAAGAAAGTTAAAGTGCGATTGCACGACTTCAGTGTGTGGTTTTTAAAAGTGTGAAGGCTTACTGAATATCTTGTTGAACTTTTCCAACAGGGTTATACAGTTGCTGTGTTTCAAGCCAGATTCCCACCAGTTGGTATTCGGGAGGCTGAACACATTGGGTCATTTTTAGTAAAACTTAAAAAACATTTATTGGGAGAGGGGAGTTAATTTTCTTTTTTCTTCTATTTATTTTTTTGGTTTTTTTTTTCTTTAGATTTTGGTATTAATGGTTAATTGAGTGAGATGTCCTTTTTTTTTTTTTTTCTTATGAAATTTATTATAGTTTGACAATCAGAGGATTGCGGCCGTCCATCATCAGGCTGTTTGAGCCTTCTCCGGGCGGTTGTCTGCTTACATAGTTTATTTTGTAATTAGTAGTAAATAAAGCAAGTCAAGTCAAGTTCTTGTGAATTAATTCTGACAATGGGTCATATTTGAGAGAACACACGAAATATTTTTACCTGAAATCTCGATTAACAAGATACATTCCAGAAACGTTTTCTACCATCGATTAACAAGAAACCTTAAAGAATTTAGTGTCTGATTGGTTCCTATGGCTCGCAGACCGGATTGAACCAGTCAACTAGAGGGGCGGGGCTTTAACTGTGAATAAAGACTCTATGGGCTGATTGGGTGTGGCTCTCGAATAGAAGCACGACAACAATTGTGGAAAATTGAAAGCAGGCGAGATGGTGACAGTGCTGGTTGGTGAGAAGGAGTAGAGTGTAAGAATTTCGGGTTTCATTTCCACGATAAAGATAAGTGGCTTCACGTGCAACTTAAAACTCTTTTAATTACAGACAAACCCGTTAGGAACCGTCATGTACGAACTTGGAGACGGTACGTCAAAAGCACTCATTGTCACATCCACGGACGCAGACACGGATCTGAACGCAAAAGTTTCCTACGACATAGCTTCAGGCTCAAGTAAGACTTTTTCGTTTCAAAGTTAGAGCTTACTACCATAGGTAACCACGGGTGTGTTAAAGAACTTGAACTGTATCTAGCGATACTATTATTAATCAGTTATCTGACGGACAAAGCCAATCAGGGTATTTTCATTTTTGCCCGGCACCAGCAAATAACATGTCCAAAACCAATGTACGTAAAGGTTACAGTAGCCTATATAAGCTGCAACTGACGGATTGACAAGTCGTATATCACTATGCATCAAAATAACAACAACTAGAAATGACAAGTATTAATGTAGATCAAAAGTGGTTAGTCAATCAGATGAATATTGCGTACGACTGACTTGTGCAGCATGCACAGTCTTGTCATTATTATTATTGTTATTTCTTTGATGCCTTCAATACTGTGGAGTGGGTATACTGATTTTAAACAACACAACTTCTTTAGGAACAAAGGAAAGAAATACTTACGAACCAGGGAATAGGTCTCATAGGTGGATGTGAGCAGAAATAGTTTTATTTTAGCACGTCTTTAAATTTCAGGATCTAAATTTTAATTCCCAACCTTCCGATTTGCTCAAAGCGGTTGACGGACCAGAAAAAAAAATGCAATAGCGTTGTGCTAAAAATTAATGTGTAAATGTTTTATTTAAAGGAATGTTGGTGTGTTTCATTGGAGGACGAATTGTACTGACTTTTACGATGACTGGGTGGCGTATCCATTGCTGCTTACGTGTTATGGGTTGTATTTAGTACCCCAAACCCTTCTCCACAGCAAAGCCAAATTTAATCACAAAGCGAACAAAATTCTAAAATGTCAACAGCAACCTTTGTATTCCTATGCAGCAGAAACGGCCTTACGCCATCTTCGTTTCAGGACATTCAAAGCCTCAAAAGTTGTTGATTTACTTTTTAAGTTATTTTACTTTTTAATACGATGAAGCCTTTGAACTACAGAAGTAAATAGAGTCAACAAGTGTAGACTCTCCAGCTAAAGAGGGTCACAAGACTTGGAATCCGCGTCAAATCATGTTCTTCTGTAACTCAGCCAGTTGCGAGGCCCGGGATTGGCTATTGGTTGTGTTGGCTCAATTCATATTCCTCAATCCACCCATTAATCTAAAATCTAATCTAATCTAATCAATCTTCAGTTCCGTCTCAGTCAATCCCTATTCTCTATATTTGCGGCTTTGCAGATACCATGGTATCTGATACCACGGTAACTTGATCTGCATTTTTATCCGTTTTTCTGTTATTTGAGCTTTTGGAAGTCATGCCAATAGAAATACTAATATCCACTTACATAGAAAGTGCCGAAATTCATTCCCGCAAATTTGACGAAAATCCACGCTCCTGTGATAGTGACGATGAAAGTGGAATGGATTTTCAGATACCACTCTCAGTTACCAGGGTAACTGCCAAAATAACTTTTGACCGTGGTAGCAGATACCACGGTAACTGCGAAAACGACGTTAGACCGTGGTATCAGATACTTTGGTATCTGCAAAAACGCAACTTATGTCTATCCTGAGACCAGCATTTTTTTTTTCTTTCCGCGAACGGGCCATAAGCACGAGTGCCAAGAGCACAGATTCAGTTCCTTTGTGCTTCTATTCACAAGTTCAATTCAATGCAATTCATTTTAATTTCAACATTCCTTAAAGGAACAGAAAACTTGACTCAAACTTGACTCTGGGAGCTAGCTGACATATCAAGAATGTACCCTGAGTCGATATTGAGAGTAAGAAAAATGCTCGTTACGTCCATTGCCGTTTCCGGGCAGTTTCCGAGAATTCGACTTTTGAGTTAGTAGAAAAAAGCAAAAGGTTTGTGTGCCGGGGAGTAGGAATCGAACGCACGACCTCTTGACCACTATCCCGATACTATGGCCGAAACACGGCCAAAGGCGAACTTTTACAGTGCATAAGTGCATAATTACAGTGCATAAGGGGCAAGGGCCTGCCAGCTAGCTTTGGGAACACTAAGGAGGGGGTTCGAGATAACAAAGAAGGGGGGTCCTGTCGACAATAAGTCCCGGTATCTTTACCTAAGCCCCCCAGGTCGGTTTGATGGCCGAAAGTTGCGTAGTCAAGTTTTCTGTGCCTTCAAACAAAAGAGCAAACATATCGCTCCCCAGAAGAGCACAACCGTGTCCTCTGCGGGAGTGCACAACATTCACTCATTCATAGTAAATGATCACACACATTTCTCGTCTCAACCTTCTCTTTTCTTTTTCCTTACCCTCCCCCCCATACTTCACCATTTCGCTCATCACCTGGATGGGGTTCGACTACGTAAGTTGTTCGATAAATACTTTCATTCAGAATTATTGTTATTAATTACAACTTATGATCCTTAAAACAGAAAAGTGCAAATTTCCTTCTATTAATTGATCACCATTGAATGAATAGCAATGTAATATCTGTGACTCTTCTCTGTCAGCATTTTGTAATTTCGTCCTTGCGAATATTTTCAACTTCTTTCATTTCTATTTCTGTTCTTGCCTGTTCTATTTATTTCTGTTATATTTCTGTTGGTTGCTATGTAGGACAAGAATCTTTCATACCATAAATGTTGGTGGAAATTGATAAAAAGGGAAGGTACAAAGCCCCAGATCGAGATTGGGTTAAGTTTAGAATTTCAGGATTTTGATTTGGTTAGATTTCTACAGTTCTTCGTCTCGTCGGAATGTTCGCACCGGAATTACCCAGTGGGATTGCCAGTTTGGGGGCTGCAGTCAAACTAAACACATTCGTCATTCCAGGCGGAGCGATCTCTACTTTTGCTGTTGACCCAAACAATGGCCGCGTGACCCTACTCAAGCAGCTTGATCCTACGGTCACCAGAAAATATAACGTAAGTTGTTCGATAATTACTATTATTTCCGGATTATTATTATATAAATTTTCTCGAACGGGTATGCATTGCTTATTGTTATGCCCCACGGTTATTATGCCAATGTCTTTCGTCAGGGCTGATACGATGTCGTATGAGCCTCCGGAAAGATGCATCAAGCTATTTACCTTAAATACTGAAAGGCAGAAGCTGTCCCTGAAAACAAATAAAAGACACTTTCAGAAAGAAAAAACATGTAAAAAAAAATGTTACGAAACAATATGTTTAAAAGATATTGCTTACTTACTAGACTTATTCTACGTTTAAAAACAAAAGAAAGAATACTAAAACGAAAGCTCCAGTTTCGGGTGAGGAAATAGAAATGGACTTCGCTTTATTTTTTTTGTTCCTATAATAATTGTAACGTAAATAGTCTTAAAGGACCCGTCGTACTTATATTGCCAATGCAACCTACTTCCGTAACTGTATTCTTTAATAAGCCCGGAGACTCATATTTCGTATGTTACGTTACGAACCCACGTTCACCGCTAACGGCACTTCAATAATTTTTGCACTTGCCAAGATTCAACCGCTAACGGCACTTCAATAATTTTTGCACTTCCCAAGATTCAAGTTGCCGTGCTCATACACTCCCGGCGAGTAATCTCCCTGTTGACGCGTGAAACTATTTTTCTTATTTTTGCCAAGTCCTTGCTATAGGTCAATGGGTCTGGGAAAAGGCTTAAAACAGACATAGCTGTGGATAAGTTGTTAAAAACAGAGCTTGATGTTACAGTATTCAGATAGTTCTGAAAGATGGAACCTAACCATT
This sequence comes from Branchinecta lynchi, assembly GCA_023053575.1. Taxonomy (NCBI): domain Eukaryota; kingdom Metazoa; phylum Arthropoda; class Branchiopoda; order Anostraca; family Branchinectidae; genus Branchinecta; species Branchinecta lynchi. Next base: position 26,581,162 of record JAKZAP010000001.1, read on the forward strand.
AAGTCGTGCGAGATGTGCTTTAACAAATTAGGATGTCAGGTTAAGTCAATATGGAAAAAACTTTACGACCCTATTATTAAATTGTAAGGGTCTGACCTTGGGGGTTCCACGGTAAGTTTGGACATCAGGTTGGATTTGTGGGTAACATTAACTCTGATTGACAAAGTCAGTAAGAAACCGTTAACGAAGAAACTAAACTAAAGTGTTCCCAGACATTGTAAAGAAAAACTCGGTTTTCCCAGGCATTATAAATCTAGTCAGAGTGTAGTTCATATTTATTCCATGCATTTCTTTGTTCTAGGTAACAATCAGGGCACGAGACCAAGGGACACCGTCACTTTCTACAGAAAACCTGCTTACCATTGTCGTTGTTGGGGTAGGCGATCATCTACCCGAGTTCCCGACGAAAACTACATCAGCTAACATATTAGGTAATCTGTTTCATTTGTTATTCTATTCACTATCCGACGCAAAAACAAAATTTTAAAAAGCGCATCAATAGAATATATTCTATATATTATATAACTTCCCCTGTAGTTTTCGAGAGTGACTCCTAGTCCTAGGTCTACTGGTCAGTTGTTAAAGTTTAACCGAAAGTGCTGAGATTCGACAGTCTAGTTACACACCACGTATTAAATAGGATTGAAAACCCGATAAAAATGCTTTACTTCATTTGTCCTTATCCACAAATAATCGATTGCATCGAATGAACTTATTCTTTCGGATTTGTGGTACCTCTACGTGCTTGTCCGTTTGTGCTTGAGATATTTACCCAACTACAAGTGTAAGACATTGCCGAAAACTAAAACAGAAATGTCGGATTCCTTTCAAAACTTATCTTAACCAAACTTTCGTACTTTTTACAGCCGAAACTTTTCCGAGCTTAGTATCTTTAAAAGACCACTCGCACTATTTACTCTTCAACTTACAGTACTTTAAAAATATTTGAATACTTCAAAACTAGGCTGTGCTTTCAACCCACGGTTTCGGCTGTTTTAAGCCTTTTCCGAAACCCATCGGCTTATGGCGAAAACAGGGAAACAATTTACATAACCGGTTTTTCTGATGGAAAAACTTATCGCAGGCAACCGTCAACAGCGTGATACACATCGCAGGTAGCAAACACGGCAAGTGAGAAAATCAACGTGGTTTTGGTAGAGTGGCTAGAATGTACCGTATGAAATTGGGGTGATTATGGAAGTAGGTTACTTTAGTATTATAGGTAAGACAGGTCCTTTAACCCTGGGGGAGCAGGCCTTTGATGAAATTCGAATCATCCGCGTCTGGCTGAGTGTGGGTTATTGTATGCAAATAGCGCACATTCGAACAATATTACTAGAGCCCCAGATGAAAAAAATACAAAATCCCTTCGATGAGTCTAAACATGTCAGTATCCTGTCAGATGTCAAATTAGGCTGCACATAATTTCGTAATCCACATTGGCCTGACATATCACAAAAAATCAACGAAGAAACCAACGAAAATGGGGTTTGTAAAGGCCAACGAATATACTGAAATAAAAGGCGAATCTTCCGGGAGGACAACCTCCTCCCTTCTTCAGCGAAGGAAGAAACTTCCGAGGAAAAATAACAAAACGAGGACGAAGATAAGCAACCAAAAAAAACAAAACAAAGCAGAAAACCAACAAAAAAACGAAAATTAAAACAAGATTGGAAGAATTTGGTATCTTCGTTATTTTTTGTGTGTGATAAATTAGGCTGCCTTTTCAGTTAAACTTTAAGAGAGAGCGAAGGCAGTTTTAGAAGCTTGGTCAGGAACTATCATTTTCATTTCATATTTCAGAGAATGAAGTCAGTGTGATGAAACCATTCGCCGAAGCAACTGACATAGACAACAATGGACTAGATCCGTCCGACGAATTGTTTCAGAAGCTGTGCTACTTCATAGTTGGTATGCATTTACATTTCGGTGCAGAATTTCCGAAGATATAATTTAGGCTATGTATTACCGGGCTACTAGAGCCTCGTTTTTGTTGCAATAGCGCTGCCGCATCGCTGCTGAGGCACTTCTTTGCTTTTGCACAATATGCGTTTCTGGATTCACTTTCTTCTTGCTTGAAGCGCAGCGCTGCAGCACCTTACAGGGAAGTAAGGACTTGGTCGGTGAGCAAGTACGTGATTCTCGAGAAGCGCTGCCGTCTTTCTCGGAAGTATTGCAGTGCAAGAACGGATGTAAAAAGAATCAGTCCGGAATCGGCCGAGAAGCAGCATGCAACAAAAACGAGGCTTAGATATTCGGGTCTTCACAATGTAAAGGATTTCAGCAAGCAGAAGAAAAATTACAAAACAGGCTGAAAAGAAAACACAAACAAACCAGGAATCACAATGCTTTGCCACTTGTGCCGCTCCTTTTACATTTTAAGCTAAATACTAGGTGGGTTGGAGGGTTTATCTTATGATGGAACGTGTAGAATTAACTACATTTCTAATAAGTTAAATTAATGATATTAGGGCTTACGCCCTTATTAAAACGAGCTATAGTAGTTATTTGTAGTCAGAATAATATATTTGTCCCTTTTTTGTTGTTTTTCCCGTTCTATTTATTTCTCTTTTCTTTTCTAATTTACAGTAGTTTGGCTAGATTTTTATGTGCAGCTGCAACCGCCTGAGGTTTGAAGGAAAGAAACAAAAGAATGAATTGTAAAAATTTAGCTCGTTCAGATCCCGATGAAAAATGTGTAGCCTGCGTAGTTGTATGATAGTTGTACTAAAATTTTGCATCTAGTGATATATAGTAGTAAAGAGTATTATCATTTAATGTGCCTCAGACTGGGCAAATCTTAAGTAGTAGTATCCAGTAGCATCTCTAGGAGCATCCAGTCTTGCTGATAGTAGCATGCAGTAGAATGCAGTAACACGGTAGCCTTGAAGCAGAAGCATGTAGTAGCATCAGTTAGCACTCCATGCTACTTTCTCGTGCAACTTCATACTGCTACTCTGAGACAAATTTTTCATCGGGATGTCATAACCTTTGTTATTATCTGTGTTCACAGTAAATGTTAATTTTTCTTTCGTTACTAAAAAATGTACTTCCACTTAAAACACAACTTTTAGTAGAAATCGTCTTTCACGATGAAATAGCCGAAGACTATTGTTTTCGAAAATACCATTATTTTCCACGCCAAATCACAGATTGTCCTGTTAGCCCTTCTCAACCTCATACAGCATTCACGCTCTCCGACGCGGCGGCTGGACGTAAAATATTTGAAAACTAACGCGCCGTGGGCCTGGGCAAACCAAACAAATCAAAAGACCATGTCTTCCAAAATGAAAACATTACTTTAGTCTTTTAGCACATTTCCATTTTTCTAAAAAAAAAAAAAATATTATTAATCAGGTCTTTAGTAGTTATAGTTATCAGGTAAACAAGTACGATTTAGTGTGTTCTCTCATCTGCTATGAGGACACGGGAAATCCATCGAAAGAAAATGATGAATTTCTGTTTTTTAGGTGGTTACAAAACACTCTTCGAAATACCGAACAGAGAACAAGCAGTTTTTCGAAACACTGTTCCTCTCAACCGCGAAGATCCAGCTCAAGCACACCTATATGTACTTATCATGGTGAAGGCCGATGACTGCACTGTACAGCCTCCAGATCAAGAGAACACAGATAGGAAGGACATCTTGCGGATAAACATAGTAGTAGGTCTTTTGTAATCACTGGAACGACAACGAGGCTAGCAATTGGCCATATGCCTGTTCAGCGCTTCCAAGCGGACTAGTTTCTGTTAATCCCCCCATGCCTCACCGTCATTATTTGAATCAGACATGGTAAAATAGATCCGCATGTTAGTAAGTGGAAAACCTGTCATCTGTGTCCCAGGTATTGGAGGTTTTGCATATGTTTCAGCAGCAGAAAGTGAAAGTGACCTACTACCCTATGGATTCGACTTTTTACTATGTCTTAACCAACACTTGTGTATACATAGTAAAAAGTCGAATCCATAGGGTAATGGGTCGCTTTCCCTTTCTGCTGCTAAAACATATGTAAAACCTCCATTACCTATGACACAGATGACAGGTTTTCCACTCACTAACCTCGGGATCTATTTTGCCATGTCTGATCCAAGCAATGACGGTGAGGCATGGGGGGATTAACAGAAACTAGTCCGCTTGGAAGCGCTGAACAGGAATATGGCCAATTGGTTTTTTCTTTTATTTCAATGTTTCAGTTCAATAAGCCATTTCCTGTTTTGAATGGTGTTACGGCAAGGTAACATATCTAACACAACTTAGTCTACAACTAATAAAGTTGCGTTTTGATCATAGTTTTTTGTTTCCTTCACTCAATACTCTTGATGACTATCTCTGCTTGCCCATGCAAAATCGTCGGCATCTCCGGGTACCTAGCGAAAGAAAGGAAGAAATGGTGTCACAGCTGCTCCCAAACGTCGCCGTGATTGCTTGATACAGGATTTGAGTCTCGAGTTTGAGTCATGACGGACACGCTTCCTCCTTCTTCCTGAGGATAACTGGTGTGTTTTTGCCGGCGGCGCCTTTTGTAGTAGGCTCTATTTACTGGAAGAGCATTGGGTCCCTGTTTAATTACCGTTTTTGGTCACCGGTCACAGTTTCTTTGTCCTTCAAACTTTGACCGCCGAATTTCGTGGGCTAGAAGGTTCGATGTTTGCATGAAACGTTGATGAAACGGCGACTGGGTAAGGATCGCCGGGATCATAAAAAGACTGATTAAGAAAACGGAGAACTTGGACGGCGTTTGAAAATGGAAAATAAGCAACCAATTGCGAACAAAACTTAAATGAAAAACGAAACTAAAGCAAGTCTTGCGTATCCGTAGGAGCCAGGTCCGGACTCAAGAATTTATTTCGTGGTGGGGTGGGGAGGGGGGTTATCCCGCTGGTTAGACCAAAAAGTACAACAAGACATAGATGAAAAGCATGAAAACAACTGTATGGGAAAAGCGGAAATAGGCAGATTACTGATGGCGATTGTTATTGAAAAGCAAAATAACGGTTTTAGTATTAGGTTTCAGCAATGCTTTAAGCCCTATGCGCAAACGCAAACGCTGGGCTTAACTGGGCTTAGGGAGAAGAGTTTTACTTCTACAGCATGAACAACCATGAAAGTTAGGACTGCGGAATAGGGAAAGGAGTTGGAACTTACAGCATGCAAGATCGCCGCGCAGATTGCAGTTGCCAATCCTGTGATACCACAATCCACGACCAAAACTGCAATGCAGTGGTTATTGCTGTCCAGTCCTGTAAAGCCTCTAATTATTCGTTGCACTCGTCTCAGTTAGACGAAAGGACTAAAGGCTCATTTGGGATGACTGGAACAAGAACCAATATGTGCCCCAACTTTTTCAGAAAGTGTATTCCCTCGGTAGGCTTTTTTTTAAGAAGAGAGTGAGAGAGAGGTCAGTCTATTAGAAACCGTAGCATAATATCTAATTCTTAAATAGGCCCACGACAAATTGAAATTGGCACATTAGAGCAAGGCTTTTCAATGCGCTGGTGCAGCCCCACGTTGTTGGTCTTTCCCCGTTTTGGGTTATGTTGACATCAAGGCCGTATCCAGGGGGGGGGGGGGGGGTTAGGGGGTTGACCCCCCCCCCCCCCAAACACACAAACATTAATTTTTACAGGCTTTTCCCTCTAATCTATGTCTTTTTTGTCCGACCCGCAGGCAAAAAAAAACCCGAAAGGCAACCCCCCCCCCCCTTCCCGAAAAAAAATCCTGGATACGGGCCTGGTTGACATATTGGAATAAGTGTGCCATCCAGTCCTTATCAATTCTGCAAATTTCTTGCTAGGCCTACCAGTCTGGATCAGCTCTCTCCTTATGCCCGTTCTCTTCGCAAAGAACAACTCCTTGTATGGTGCGATGGCGGTAGTGTCTTCTTCTTTTTAGACATCTCTCTCATTTAATTATTTTAATCTTATTTATGTTTCTCTTGTTCTCTTTTTTTCCATATAAGCTACTCCAGTTTTTTTCACTATGTGCTCCAGTAAAATTCGTTCATGACTTCTTAATGAGCGTAGAAGTAAACAAGACCAAAGGTGTCGATGAGATCCCAAAAATCTAATATTTGATTCAGACAATCGGGTCTTGTCTTCGTCAGATCCAGTCTTGGACAGGCTAATCATCAGAGAAAACCAAGTTCAGATATACCTCTATAAGCCATATCTATCTTGACGATACTGACCGAGACTTCCTGCTTTAATTCTGCCAAGTTTTCGGTGTCGCCCGATTTCCGAGCGAACTACTAGTCCAGCAAAAAAAGAAAATTCTGAAAAAAATCCAGCGTATCTCCGTATCCCTATAAAGAACATCTAATCAACTTTGAATAAAAGTTTGACTTAAAATTAAATCCGGTTACAACCGGATTCCGCACTAATTATATGTCCGGGTAAAAAACGATTGTCATATACCGACTCAGCCTCTGTTCTTACCCCTTAATCGGTCATCTAATCGAACTTTTGCTTTTGACAAATTGGAAAATGGTTTTCACTATCGGGCTCAGCCTGCCTTCTTACCCCATAATCGACTATCACATTAGCTGTTTAAAAATATTTTGTTTGTCCCTTAATTTGAACCCCCTCCCCCACCCTTAAATGTGGAGCTACATAGCCCATCTACGAACTTGACCTTACACTTGATCTAGTGAATCCTCACACGAAGTTTCATCGAAATATCTCATTCCCTTCGAGAGTTATCGTGCTCATAGACAGACGGACATTTTTGCGATGTCATAGGTATCCCTCCACTTACGTTTTGGGATCCCAAAAACAAGGCACCCGCGTTTCCCGTGTCGATTTGTTCGTAATTTCAGAGGCTGGGGTTCATTTTGTTCACCGGTACTATTGTTGGGAGGATATTTTCGGTATGCAGTAGGTTTGTACTGTTTCCGCTAAGTCCATACGTATATCAGCTGACCCCAAGGCCGTATCCAGGGGGGAGGGGCGGAGGGAGTTGACCCTCCCCGTCCCCTGAAAAATACAAAATAATCATTTTTATAGGCTTTTCCCTCTGATCTATGTCTTTTATGTCCGACCCGCAGGCAAAAAAAAAACCCGAAAGGCATACCCCCCCCCCCCCCCTCCCCGAAATAAATTCCTGTATACGGGCCTGGCTGACCCACTCGTCCTCTCAACAGATCGACGATGTCAATGACGAGCCACCGAAGTTTGAATCCTCCATTACCGCTGGACTCACCCCTGACTACAAGAACCAAGACGATGTCACGACGATTGTTGCAAACGATCCGGATGAGAACGAGGTCTTGACGTACGCAATAACAAGTTCATTCACCGCTTCAGACCCAAGCATACAAGGGTATGCTAATCCTTTCCAGCTTGGTGCCACAACGGGTATTCTGAAGGTGCAATTCTCACCCAATCTGGAGATGAAAGGATATTTCACCTTTGAAGTGACAGTAAGGGACATGAGTAAGTTGTGTTTAAAGTTTAATCAGATGGGACTAAGATCCGACAGTCTAGTTACACTTTACTTCTTTACTTGAATAGGGCTGAAAACCCGATAACTTCATTTGTCTGCTACTCACAGGTAATCGATTTCATCGTCTGAACTTATTCTTTCGGATCTGTGGTACCTCTGTGTGCTTCTTTGAAATATAGAGCATCTACAAAGTTAACCATTGCTGAAAAATACAAATATACAAAATATACATAGGCTTATCATCACTTTCCTACTCCCTTCAGAGGACTCACTTCTCCAATTTTTCGAGCTTAGCGTCCTTAGTAGAGCCACGGATGAGAAAATACAAATTTCCTTAAAGTTCAAAGGGCACATCAAACTACCCCAATCGCACTCTGTAACAACCTAGGAACGATGCTTACCCCCTAGAACAGCAGGCACTTTAAGCCATGGAACTTCTGATGAAACACTAGAATAATCAGGTAAACTGCATCTGCGGCTTGACTTTGGTGACATCTCAAGTATATCCTTTTCTTTCAAGCATTGCTGGGAGTTTTTGAATTCCCTGCCACGATATCCCAGCTCCTAAGATTTGGATCGCCGAAATGACAGAGATGTAAAGACAAGGGATAACAAGAAAACGGCCGGTTTTCGTAGCGCCTTCTAAAGGAAGTCGGAAATGTTTATTTGTTAAGGATTTAATACAAAGTAAAGCATTAGAAGTGTCCATTGTGCTTTAATGAATCAAGATGATTCAGTGTACCAAAATGTCAGACGTGAAAAGAAATTTCCACTGCAAAAACATGTGTCAGCATCAACTATGTGGAAGCATCATAGAAATTTGCTGTGAGTATAGTAACTTCTCGTTAAGGGGATTATAATGGACCGTTTGTAGATAGATAGATGAATAGGTATCACTTTTATCCTTCTCTTAACGGATCCCTCTAGCTTATTCTGCCTTTTGTACAATCCTTAGATCCCTTATGAAATTGTAAGATCCCCGCCTTTCGCATTTGTTTTTGTACCTACAACTTTTTAGCACTTTTTCAGCTTCGCCAAATTTTGGCAGTCATGCTACAAAGTATTCTCCGAAACCTTGAAGGTCCGCCGACGACTCTTCACATAAGAACATGATAAGCTTCAAAGTATTGTCTTTCGTTTTGGAAACATGGTAGGCCATCCGGTCTATATTCCGTTTTAGACTTCTAAGGTTTTGCTTGTTTTTCCCACTTTTATCCACTAAACGTTCAGTTTTCAAATATTTTGCGTCCAGCCGCCACGTCGGAGGGGGGAGGCTGGATCGAGTTGACAAGCACTAACATGAAATTCATTTATTTCACGTAGAAGCTAATGGTATTTCGAAAAACGAAATTTCTAGGCGACTTGATCGTGAATAGAAATTTCCAGTAAGAGCTGTGCTTTAAGTAGTATGGTAAAATCCGAATTTTTTCGAAGTCATCAATATGTATCAAGTACAATACTAAGAAAGATAAAAATTTAGGAATGACGGTACAAAGTTTCTTCATACCGAACATAATCCCATTTTGTCTGTTGGAGTCTTAGGATTGTCAGTGAGGTTGCTTTTGAAGGTCGTTTGCCAGTGACCTCAAATGGTGGCGGAAGTAGTATTTGTGATACAGTGCTTACGAAATTTCTTACCAGAAGCCATGCACAACACCATCCTACGGGCTCCCGAAGAAAAATGTGTAGCCTGTGTAGTTGTATGATAGTTGTACGAAAAAGATGCATGTATTGAAATGCAGGGGTACAGAATACTATCATTTAATGTGCCTCAGACTGGGCCAATCTTAAGCACTTTTATCCAGTAGCATCTCGCTATAGTAGCATGCAGTGGTAGCGGTTACTGCTGTATGCTATTGAAACTTACAACTCCATGTAACTGATTCTTGTTATTTTTACATCGGTGTTATCAGTCTATCAAGTTTGTATTTATGAGAACCTTACTATAAGAAATTTTGGAGGATCCTGAAATAGTCAGTATGGCATGCTTCTATCTAATTGATATGGAATTTAGGTTTCCCAGTTCTACAAATTTGATGGACCAAAAGCCTGATGGCCTCCACTGTATTTGAGCAAGCAGGCATAGCCTATTATAAATTTATTTAGCAAGTTTATTGACTTGTCAAAACTAATAGAATACAAAATCTACAACATTGCAGATTCGAAAAAAAAACAGGGGAAAACTAAAACTTAAAACGTGACATTTGTTTTAAGGCTTTCCCCTTATTTTATCGACCTCTGTTCCTTCCCCTCAACCTCTACTTACTTTCATAAAATGGCTTGTAGGCTATTTTTTTCGACTTCTCCGCACACTGAACGATAGAAAATATCACCACTTATCCTAACTTTACCAAAATGTTTGTTGCTGGTTGTTTGTTGGAGCTCTCGTGATGTATTCACACACCGCATATACCCGAGTGACTATCAGCTCGTCTTCGTTCTTGATCGATTTCAACACTTTCACCATACAGTTGTCGAATTGGTTGAATTGGAATTTCACCAAAGAGAATAATGCAGTATTATATTATTATTATTATACTTGCTGCGTAGAAGACTCGCAATCCTAAAGTGTATTTTGTTGTTGTTTTTAAGTGTTGTATGTATAATGGCTCTAGAAGCCGTAGTCAAAGTTAAATAAATAAATAAATAAAAAATATAGTAAGGTAGCTGAGTGAATTAGTCTGATCGTCCCAGCGATCAGTCGAAATCTCATGCGTTAAGATCAAATCGATGTGTTTTTTTTAGCTGGACAAAACGCTACAACGAACGTAAAAATATACATGGTGGGAGCCGAGCACGAATATTTAATTATCTTCAGCAATGACTTGAAAGAGGTTGAGCCCAAAACGAATGAGGTAAGGAAAATAATCAAAAATTTTGTTTTCTGAGTAGCCGACATTGCGATCAACCCTGCAAAAAAGTGCTGGTTTTCTAAGGTAAATGGAGTCGATTGTTAGTCCGCTGGCCAAGTACCTCTCTGAGGTTCTGTTAATCAAGTTTACCCTACTCTTGATCCTCTTCGTACTGATGAAGAATCTCCACGAGCGAAGCGGAGGGCCAGAAGCCCTTGATGCTCCGAAAAATAGTAGGACAAGACAGCAAACCAACTAGTGCCTGCAGGGTTGCCACATGTCGCACGATAGTGTGAATTGTCACTCTGTTTTGTTTTTGTCACTCTTGTCCTACGTAGGACATAAAAATCACTCTATTTCAGAAAATGACCACACTTGTCATTTTTTCAGCAAGGATTCCGACGAGAAGTGACTATTTCAAGTTTTTTCCATGAAAGTAAAATTAAGATGTATCATTTTTACAGAGACGATTCCGACCAAAAGTGTACATTTGGTGAAATAAATTTCACTCCCAATTCACTGTCTGAATTGGGCTAAAAGTCACTCTCTAAATATTTCTGATGTGGCAACGCTGGGTACCTGTCAGAGGAAGAACTTCAAGGTTTATGAACACGTCTGTGCCTTTTTTTTACAGAGATTTTTAACAAAGTGAATAATTAGTATAATATATTTATTTTATTACTGTGTGACCTGTGTAATTTAGCATCTTCTAAGAAGAAAGCTACGAAGTTTTGATTGATTGATGATTTGAAGCGTCACCAGAGCTGCCCCCAACGAATACCGTTGATTGGAACTTCTCAATACAAATTTGAGAAGTTGTTTCTTTAAGTACTGTAAATTTCTGATGTATCTTCCAAAATCTTTTCGTAATCGTAAATTGGTTTCGAATTTTAATGTTCAGGATAGTATTAATACACTTTTTCGTTCGCATTCAAATCTATTTTCCTTCCACACACATCCTGCCCTCTCAGCCCATGAAATTATTAGCCAGTTTTTCATTCCTGAACCCGATTAATGTGCTTGTTACTGTGTACAAATTTTAAGTCTATTTAGTGTGTTTTTTATTTATATGAAAAGAATGTTGTCATGTTTATTTACATTGTTTTGTTTAAGTGTTTTAATATGTATATTTTACTTTTGTATTTTATTCATACTCCGCTGTTACGCAAAAAGCGGGTCATAAATAAATACAAAAACCATTCACCATTCCCCTTGATTCCCCGGATGGAATCACTCCGCGGAAGAAAAAGTGCGAGAAGAAGGAGAAAGCTACCAAAATGGATTTTGCTAAAAAGCGACGGAGTTAAGTCTATAAGAATCAGGAACCACTTCATTTTAACTTGCGCTTATTCTGATTGCTTTGCTTAATCTTGGATTTTATCTTATTTACAATAGAAAAATAACTACATTTTCAAAATCAGTCTTATCCCACAACTAAACTCAAGATTTATGTCACAAATCCGTATTAAACATCCCTAAAATCTGTTCTTCAAAAACCAACAAGACTATCAACTCCAAAGTCGACTACCCACCAAATCTGAAAGGAAGTCCCTTTTTGATAATGATGATGATAATCGGAGCAACATCCAGTCATGCTGACTCAAGAGAATACGAGGAGTGATTCCTTCGGAACAACAAATCACGGGGAATCCTCGAGAGGAGTCCTCGGAGAAAGGCGGGAACACGCCAGGGTTGGTCACCAAGAACCAGGGTGTGCGAGTTACTTCAGGATACTTTAGTTTACTTCGGGTTACTTTTGGTTACATTGTGTTACTTTGTGTTACATTGCATCGGGTTACATTGGGTTACTTTGAGATACTTTTGGGTTACTTTTCAGGGTGTACGAAGTTAATTTTGGTGACCAACCCTGGGGAACACGCCTGTAGGCTCTTTGTTCTAGCTCTTTATTTATTATATTTGTTCTAGCCTCGTATCCTGTATACTGCACCTTTCTGAGACTTTTCACCAAATCAGACAAAAAACAAATCCGGTCGACATTCTATTGTTTTGCCAAATATATATTGCGCCTCACCCTTGGAGGAGAAACTCTAAAATTTCCAGTCGTTATCAAATTAGTGATTAACTAACAGCTATGGAGAAACAAATAGAAACTTATAGCCAAAATATTGATCACGACTGGAAAACCGTCTTGGTTTAGTTGTATGGTAAAAGTTGTAATGAGTATTTTATAAGTTATTCTCTTTCGTGTTTTACTTTCTGTTTTCTTTTTTCCTTATTATTTACTCTGTCTTTGTGCCTTGTGTTTATTTTGACGGGTCATAAATAAAATCATCATCATCATTAGGTTAGTGTGATTCTTTCAGTAGCCATTTGGGTGGACCAATGCGAGTTGCTACGTCTCCACCTCAACTCAATAACTATTCTTTCAGTCCAAGCTGACTAGGAATCATAGGTGATTGCGTAAAACAGCTACTTCAACTGATTTTACCCGAGCAATATTTCGGCCCATTTATTCAAGGGTCCTCTATAGTCTCAAAGCTAGAAAAGTGAACCTGTGATAACATCTGCTCAGGGGCGTCGCTATGGGTGGGTGGGGGGGGGGGGGGGGGCCCTCGAACAAAGAAAAAAAGCTAATCTGGGCCAAGAAATTGCTGACCAAAGAAATCATCTACACAAAGAACATCTACACAAAATTTCAGCTAAACGGGCGCTCACCCAGAAAAGGTCAATGGGGGGCTGACAGTTGGCAGTGCGCCCAAAAAAGTCGTTAAGTCTAGTTCAGGGTTACCAAGAAACTGAGTTGACATTCACCTGGGGCATAGGCCGTTCTGGGTTCTCGAGCGTTTGAGACTTTAGGAATAGGATGTCTCTGCCGCATGTTCCGAGCTTGCCAGATTGACAATTTTTACACGATCTGTTATGTACCAATATCCTTAAAGTTTAACTGAAAAGGGCAGAGAAGGGACAGTCTTGTTACCGCTCACTTATTTACTTAGAGAGGCTTGAAGACCCGATGAAAATGCGATACTTTGTTGCTCCACTATTCACAAATAACCAATTTTCAAATCGTGGAATTTCCCTGTCAGATTTGTGGTACTACCTGTGTCGGATGCTTGACGAAAAGGATTTATGAATATTTTTTTGTTCAGGCACTAAGCAGTATTCGCCAAGCTTATCACCGCCCACTAAAAAGCCGCATCTGTGTGCCGATTCCAATATTCCGCGTCATAGTAGAATTTACGCTCTGGGGACAGCCGTAGATACTCTGAACGTCACTACGAGCGCAGATGGTGGAAAATAAGAAAATCTCTTAGCAGAATTCACATTACTCGGCGTATTCAACTAAATGATACAAAAATAAGTTTGCTTTTCAGTTAAACTTTAATTCATGTAAGAATCATGCCAATTTTCAGGCCGAAGAATTTTTTAGTTTCTAGTTAGTTAGTGCGACATTTAAAAATAATCGTAAGCATTCCTTCGTAAAAAAAAAAGGTCATTGCTTCGTGAGCAATGAGCGACGGTGTAATGACAGGCCTGATTGTTGAAACATGTTATTTGATTTGTATTTTGTTTTTAATTGGAAACTCAGAAAGTCCACTCTGTTTCACGTTTTTTGGGGGGATGGCTACTTATTTTCGAAAAGGGTCAAACTGAAGCACATTACCAACTTCCAGCTAAAAGTCTCACATTTCTGGATTCGTCATCAACAAAGAGAGGCGGTGCTAAATGGCCCTTAATAAGTAAGTAAGTAAGTCATTTATTTATAACCCGCCGTTTTCAGAAAGCGGAGTAAATGAAGAAAGTAAATAAAACACATAAACATACACAAAAAGACACTTAATTTCAGTCGTCGGCCAGGAAGCAGTGTAGAAGGTCGTGCGCTGGTTGGGTTCTGTTGTCAATGATTTTTGATAGCGACGAAGAAACATCCAAAAGGGTAACACTTGCATCTTGAATTTTGAATTTCATTTTGGATCCATACGGATACGTATTCTGATCATAAAACAATTTTGCCGGCGGCGCCTTTTGTAGTAGGCTCTATTTACTGGAAGCTCGCGTCATTTCATTCATGTTTTAGGCTTGGAATTTCGGGGCTTGGATCACCGTAAAATCTATATTTTATTGGCGGAAGTAATGTTTTGCCCGAAAAAATTCATAGCCTACTTTAAAACGACAGGCGCCCCCCCCCCCCTCGAGTTTTGGCTAGCGACGCCCCTGCATTTTCTATCCAGTATTCTCACATAGCACAGTAAACTACCACCCAGTTCTGCAACCATTAATTATGAAAACATTAAATTCTTTACATAACGTCACATAACAATCAAAACTAAATTTCACTAAAATCGTTAGCTGACAAATTTCAGTTTTCTATTTTTCTCAGTTCTATCTTTATTTTCCCCTAAAAATTTACAGCCCAAATTTCAATAGGCTACTTAAATTATAGCAGTTAAAAAGAAGTTTATCATGATCTTCCTCCAGCCTAGCTGAATGTACGTTTCTTAATCTTCGTCTTTTCATATTTCTTTTTAGTAGTCTACAGTTCTGCTTCTCTTGCTATTTTTGTTTATTTTTGTGCTCGTCTCTTTTTCTTTTCCTATACTCTTTTTTTACTATGTCAAACATACTAGTAAATAAGATACCTTAATTCGTTACAGATCCAAAAAGTGTTCTCGGATATACTTGGAAAGCGATGCAACATCCAGAAGGTGTCTCCTACTGATGCAGTTGGGATAGGAAATTCTTCTCAGGTTACGGCACACTTTGTTGACGAATCTAAAAACCTGCCCATTCCATACACGGAAGTCACTCAGTAAGTAGCAGACGGTAGAGAAAGATCTCTACTCCCTCCATCCTAACTAATGCCGGTCTGCAACTCCACTCCCGCAGTTTTAATTTTGATTCTTTAATTTGGCTAGTTTAATCACTATTGTTCTTCCAGAAACTGACGAGAAAATAAAGTTAAAAATTAAATCCTCAATCTATTTTTCCGTATATCGAGCATCTATTCATATTCACAGAAAGCTTTAACTTTCACCAATTTTCCTGTATTATCTGGATTCCGGGCAAATTATTGTCCGGTGACAAAGTAAGTTTCAGGTATAGATTTACCCATGTTTCAGTATTCTACCCCTAGTCGACTATCTCATTAGCTTTACAAAAAAATTCGTTTGACCCTGTATTTGAAATCCCCTCCCCTAAACCTAAATATGCAGCTACGAAGCCTGTAGCTTGTGCTGTACACTTTGGGATGGGCTAAAAAGAGGCATGGCCCGGCACGACATAGTGTGGGAGGCACGAGTACTAAAAAGAGGCACGAACACCAAAAGGGCCCTTTCAGGCTTCGGAATGAGGGGTAGAACAATGTTCGAATGTGTTTTCTTTTGGCTCTGGAGTTACGAACTCTCACTTACTTGTCTGAACGAATTATTAGACCGTGCGTCGGTCCGAGAGGAATAATGGCAATAAGTTTTCCCCATGTCCTGCTAATTCTTCTACCCAATTTTTACGTAGTTTCATTCCATCATTTATTTCTGGTAATTTCTTGTAAGTGTATTAGTTAATTTGTTTCTTGTGTGTCTGTGTATTTTGTAAATTTGTATTCCTTTTCTAGCTTTTAGCTATTCGGATTAAACTTGATTAATTGATTGATTGATAATGAATGAAGGATTTCTAACGCACTGCCCGAGGGCTGAAGTGCAGTAAAAACGGACAAAAAATATAAAATACTCACAAAACACTCGAAAGTATTTCCCAAAAAGGTCATTCAGGATTTAGAATTTTCTACTTACAAGTCTCGTTTTCTCACTCGTGCCTCCTGTGCCATGCCGTGCCTTTTGTTAGTCGATCCCCTCGCTTGATCCCTGGACGTGCCACACTATTTCTGGTACCCCACTCGACCTCCTTCTACCGAGGCCAAATCTCGATCGGACACTGAATTGGATATCTAAAGTATCTTCTCTTGCTGCCCATCAAGCTTCACTCGAATATGAGAATTACAGAGAAATTTCTGGTAGGCTACCCCACTGTGCTCAGGTCCGGTCCGGACCCTAAAACATTTCATCTAGGCCATGTGATCTCTAATTTCCAAGTTCCATTCAAATCGCTCCACTAGTTTGACCTTGTGCGGGCCACAAAATGTCCGGGACTCTCCCTCCTAACTTCCCGCTTTGTGTCCGAATTCACTCGGGTACATTAACTTCGCATCTCAGACATCTCGTCTTCCCGTCCATTAAGTTTGACTCAAATCGGAGCATATCTGAAATTTGTTGGTTCCCGGTTGATCCTCTTCCTACCGTGGCTGGATCAGGTCTTGACGCCAAATAACAAATCTAGGTCGCATAAACTCGTTACTGTCCAACTTACATCCTATTTTGTCCATTCATTTGATTTTTGTGCATGGTACAATGTTTCCGGACCCCCCCCCCTCCAACTCCCCCAACCATGGCCGCATGTGGTTTGGACACATGTTTTGTGCGTCTAGGTCATCTTTTCTTATCACCCATAAGATTTCACTCGTCGGACCGCTCATTCGCAACATTGGTAAGTCAGTAATTTTCCGATTCTGGCCTTCCCTTACTTCTCCCAAAAGTGGTCGTATCCAGGAATGAAAGTTTCCCGACGGCATTGTGTCGGGTTCTTCAGTAAATACGGTCGGGTCACTAAAATGCCTCTCAAGTTTTATCATTCTTAGCACATCTGGAAGTTTCCTAACTCGCGACCCCGGGAATTCCGAGATCCCCCAGAAGAGCCCCGATCGATCTTGCTCTGTCAAGAGCGTAGACAACTCTTTCCACTTGCCAGGTTTCGATCACCACATAGTCAGGCATGCCAGTTGATCACGGATTCACCATTCCTCCCTCCCCCTCCCATGATGGTCGGATCGAGGAAAATGACTATTTCCAAGTTGATTTGGTCGGGCCCCTGATATACATGCCAAGTTTCAGCGTCCTAGCGTATGTCGAAATGCCCGAACTAGCAAAACCCGGACCGACGGACGGACTGAAATGGTCATCAGTATGTGGCACTTGACCGAAGGGCAAGTGATATAGAAACTGTACAATTCAGGGTAGGAAACAAACAATGTGAAAGATGAGAATTCTGTGACAAAACTAATAGATGTGCATGATACTGGCACATACAGGTCTTTTGAGTGAATGCATTCTTTTTTTATAGGTTGCTATCAGCTGGTAACACGAGCCTTGAAATTAAACGTCGTCTCCTTGAACCGCCAATTGAGCTTCTGCTAGTTGAACTGCGACCAAAGACTCCCCCAACGGTCAATGAAACTGAGGAGATTTTTATGATTCTCTTTATCGTCATCTCCGTCATACTTGGTCTTCTTGTCATAGTCATAAGTTCATTCCACTGCGTCAGGGTCTCTAGGTATGAATGTTACTTCTTGGTTTGACCTTCAATTTCATTTTTTTTTTCATAGACTATGTAGAGTTCAGGTACTGCTGAATATACTACATTTCTCTTCCAAACAAAACAAAAAATAATACTAGTATAATAAACGACAAATAATGTGCTACGCAAGCTGGATTTAAACACGCAGTTTTCGACTCTACGCTTCGACGCTGTAATTATTTGAGCCACGGTGTGCCACCTCGCAAGCCACTACAATCGCTTGTTAGTGGCGGGCAGAACAAAATCGGATAGCAGTACCACTGGCGATAGAGAACGTCCCTACTGAAACTCGATCAGTCGCGGACCAGCTCTGGTTCCAATAACTTCATATTCTGAACAGAGAAAAGAATTTACAACCTCTCTTTTTTTCACGATGTGTGCAGACCTCATCTTAGCTTTACTGCAATTTTTGAACCCGCAAGTTCGTCTCGCTTTAAATTTCGCAAGCATTGGGCTGCAGTACGGCCCTATGAGCTGCCAGCTCCTGTTCAGTTCACCATTGTTATTGTTTCCGTCTCAAGGGCCCCCTCTAATTGAATGTATGACCCTATTGTTTTCACCGTGAAGACCTACATTACCCATCATTTTTTAGGCTTAAAAGACAAGTGAAAGCTCTATCAACTACTCAGTTTGGATCCATGGACTCGGGAATGAATAGAGCTGGGATGGGGCTGCCAAATACCAACAGATTTGCAGAAGGAGCCAATCCAGTGTGGAACGTTGACGACAAAAAGATCCGGTCAGACAACGCGAGGTTGGTGTCCATTAACAATTTTCTAGAGAGGGTACACTCGAGTTCATTCGCTTAGGCTTAGATCTCTTAGAAACGAAGTTTATTTTCTAGCGGGAGTCCTTTAAGCGAATGAGGTAACCCTAGAATAGCACATGTTTCCTTCTCATTATGCCAGGCTGTCAGTGAACTACCAGTCGATCGAACAAACAAATTACTTCATTCAACCAAATTTAAAGCTAGAAGAGTTCAACAAAGACAGTAAGAAAGCAGTCAAAGACATTCAAAATATTGGCAAAAGACTTAAAACTTACACAAAAATATTACTTATTCTGCCTTTCATATTATCGTTAGTGTAATTGTGTAATTATAAGATTCTGAAATCCTCGCTTTTCGCCATTGTTTCGTTTTTTATCTAACACTTTTTCCGCTTGTTTGGCCTGGTCGAGTGTTGACAGTCATGCAAGCAAATTTCGCCGAAAGCTTCAAGATCCGTCAAAGACTCTTTCAAAGCGTTCCAATGACTATAGTATACATATTTATATACTGAAAGCTTTTAAGCCATATAGAAAAACAAAACAAAAAACGTTATCTAATAGCAAACAACCTCACATAGTTACGATCGTTAGGCTACTATTCTTGTTATTATTGCCGTTCCAGAGCCCGCCGTAATAAGTAAATTAGCTCCTAGACTGTTACGATCGTTACAATTTACTTATGATGGTCGTGAGCATCATAAGTGACAATAACTATCGGTTCTGCAGGAACTCCCGTAAGACTGACGACGTGTGTTCGCGTTGTTATTATTTTCGTTTCAGAGAGCGTGATAACTACCACAATACGACGTCGTCCCTCCTCTTATCATCGTAACTTGTAATAACTTCACTGGAACGCTACCAAGGTTTTTCTGTCGCTGCTGTCTTTTGAATGTCCGTTATTTTCAGTGAAGAAGGATAATCTCCCGGCGTGTCTCTTTCCCGAGCAAGTAGTCAGTTACGGTAGTCCGAGAGTCGATTATGCCCGGACCACACTATAGTCACACCTGGTAATAACGCCGGTATTAAGGTAGCGTTCCAGCGACTCATTACTAGTTACAATCGTTACTATTCTTGTTATTATTGCCGTTCCAGAGCCCGCCGTAATAAGTAAATTGGCTCCTCCCACTTATTATTTTCGTTCCATGACTGTTACTATCGTTACAAATTACTTATAATGGTCGCGAACATCATCAGTGATAATAACTATCGGTCCTGCATGAACTCCCGTATGAGTGATGACGTATGTTCGCGCTGTTATATTTTTGTTCCAGAGAGCGTGATAACTACCGCAATACTCCCCTCCTCTTATCATCGTAACTTGTAATAACTTCACTGGAACGCTACCTAAGACCGTCTTATGGTCGAAATTGGGAAGAAAAGACACTGAAAACGTAAAACAGACAAGATGGAAAAATCGATCTCCGCCATTTTGAACGTAACTTTGGACCAATCACAGACTAGAGTCCACTGATCTTAGCTAGTGTTGTATACCTATGAGTTACGATGGTGGTAATATATATTGAATTTCTTCGTTCCAAGTGTGACCAGGATGAAACGTAAGAGTGGGTAATAACCAAATTAACGAACCAAATTACGTACAGATCTGACTCATTGTGACCCGGCATCACACATCAGTCATTTACTTAAACAGACGTGAAAACCGATAGAAATGCGTTACTTCGTTTGTCCGCTACCCACAGATAATGATTTCATCGAATAAGCTTATTCTTTCGGATTTGTGTTACCTCTACCGTCTAAGCTTGAAATATTCTCCATATTCCAGTTCAGCGCTTCCAAGCGGAATAGTTTCTGTTAATTCCCCTATACATCACCATCAGCACTTACTAACAACCATACTAAAATAAGGGCGATTCTGGCGGTCTGGAAAGCGCCAGCTATATTTGCGACTTCGGCTAAAACTCGCTTCGCTTTCCCAGAGCTGTTCTCGCGCTCCGCTAGTTTCCGCCAGCATTTGGAAAGCGAATCCACTTCGCAAGCAGAAAGCGATTTCGGCAAGTCAGCGAGAACGTCAACGTCAACTATGAGGCGCGCAACGAATTTCTGCTTGTTCTTACGCTGGGCGGATTCTCGCTTTACTTTTCGAAAAGCGAATCCAAGAGATCGTCAGAATCACCCTATAGTGTCATAGGTTTATGAGGAGAAATCTGCAATCGTTAATGGAGGTTTTGCATATGCCTCAGTAGTAGAAAGTGAAAGTTAACCACTACCATGTGGATCTGACGTTGATTATTTTTTTTTTTTTCTATAGCCTCGTAGTATCTTTTCTGTTCTTCCAGTCCAATATGAATTGGCCAGGTGACGTTGATTAGGAGACGATTGGGGACTAACAGACACTAGTCCACTTCGAGCGCTTAACTGGAAGATGGCCAGTTCAGCAACTAAAAACTGTGCTAAAAAGGTTAGCCGTTGCCGAAAAACAACACGTATCTTATCATCGCTTTCCTACTCCCTTCAGTGGAGCTACTTGTTCCAATTTTCCGAGCTTAGCGTCCGTAACACATTGAAATGCAGGCTTTTGTTCAAATTCAGATTCTCCGCTACTAGCTAGATGAACTGTTTTGGGTTGTCGTGCAAGAAGCGTTGAACGTTATGACTAGCCCGGTTGGAAAATTTAAAATCCCTTATGAGTGAAAATAATTGGCCATATTCCTGTTCAGCGCTTCCAAGCGGACTAGTTTCTGTTAGTCCCCCCATGCCTCACCATCATTACTTGGACCAGACATGGCAAAATAGATCCACAGGTTGGTGAGTGGAAAACCTGTCATCTGTGTCCCAGGTAACGGAGGTTTTACATATGTTTAACCAGCAGAAAGGGAAAGCGACCCATCACCCGATAGACTCAACTTTTTACTATGTCTACACAAGTGTTGGTTAAGACATAGTATAAAGTCGAATCCATAGGGTAGTGGGTCACTTTTACTTTCTGCTGCTGAAACATATGCAAAACCTCCAATACCTGGGACACAGATGACAGGTTTTCCACTTACTAACCTGTGGATCTATTTTACAATGTCTGATCCAAATAATGACGGTGAGGCATGGGGGGATTAACAGAAACTAGTCCGCTTGGGAGCGCTGAACAGGAATATGGCCAATTCAGTCGTCTAAAAAGAGGCACGGCATGGCACGAAGTAGTGCAGTAGGCAAGAATACTAATAAAAAGAGGCGCGGAAACTAAAAAGGCAATTTCAGGCTTCAGAGTGGAGGGCAGGAACAAATTTCTAACATGTCTTCTTTTAGGCTCTGGGGTGAGGAACTCATACTTACTTGTCTGCTTCTGTTACATGGTAATCTCTTTTTGTTACTCGTGCCTCCTGCACCGTGCCTGGCCGTGCGTCCTTTTAGTCGATCCCGTGTAGGCCTACTCATATATGAGATGTAAACATAAGTGGCCTATTTAGTTAAACTTTATGAATGAATGAATGAATGAATGAACTTTATTACCCGTAAAGTGTAAAACACAAAATACGGAGTATTATGAAAGAAACAAAACGATAAATAACAAAAAAAAAAAAACAAACAAACTAAACAAAACAACATGACCTATCTAACCAGTATCAATAACAAAGAATGTCCACAGAGGGTCGTAAGGGTGAATCAGGTTAATGGTCTTTTTACACAGGTCATCACTCGAAGTTTGAATCCGAGAGGGCACGTCTATTAGTCCAAATCGAGCAATGACTTTTCTGTTTCGGTGCCATCTAGGGAGTCTGAGGAGGAATTTACAATATTTGAAATAAGCCACTTGCATAGTCTGGCGATCTTTTTTACGAAACAGATGAGCCATGCCGACTAAAAACAGAAGCACAGGGGCGCAATAAGCGTTGTATAGCCAAGAAAGACCATTGCGGTTATAACGACTTTTGGTTTGGGGATATTCATAGCCATTAATAGGCAAATAACCTTGTTCTCCTTCTGAGGTTGTGTCCCACAACAGCCCCGTATATTGCGCATTTGCGCGTGTAAGTGTAGTTTCCGGGAAAAGTGAAAAAAATGTAGGACTTTGACCTACATTTTTGACATACACAAAAACAAAAAGTATCCAAGTAATGCATCATGGCAACTACTGATTCAGCTTAAACTCCTGTCAAGATGGCAATGTCTATAATTTTCGTTCCTGAGATGATAAGAACTACGACAGTAAAGAGCTGGACCCTACTTTATCAGCATAATTCATAGTAGCTAGCGTGATCCGTGGAACACTACATTAGTAATCATTTCTGTTTATTGAGAGCCCGTACTAAAACCTAGACATGCTAGTCTTAAAGGACACCTCGGACTATTTACTCTTCAAAACAGCATTTTAAAATATTTAAATACTTTAAAACTAGGTTATGCTTTCAATAAATAATCCACGGTTTTGGCTGTTTTAAGACTTTTCCCAGACCAGTTGACTTGCAGTGAAAGCAGGGAAACAATTTACATACGGTCACCGGTTTTTTCTGATGGAAAAACTTCTCGCGGACAACTATCGATAGCGTGATACACCTTGAAGGTAGCAAAACACCGCAAGTAAGAAAATCAGCGTTGTTTTGTTAGAGGGGTTAGAATGTACCGTACGACATTGGGGTCTGCGGGCTTAGAGATATATGGAGTGATCATGGAAGTAGTTGCATTAGTATTATAGGTAAGACAGGTCCTTTAAAGTAATTTTTAGGTTCTGCTTGACTCAAAATTACTCATTTAGTGCGTCACCATCAGTGCAAGCCGATATGTTAGGCATGAAGCGTTCTTGTGAACCATTTCCAACAGGAGCAAAAATGATTGAATGAAAACATTTATGAGTATAAGGATACAGCACGCTGAAATAAAAAAAAATCATAGTTGACTACACGTTAATTATTCAATAATGATTCACTATGCCAATGGAAGGAAATTTTAAATCCCAGCGTCGTTGAACCACACCTAGGTGGTGAGCAAAGAGATTGGCCAGTTGCGAGTAGGGACCTGAAGGTTTTTTTTGTTATCTCAAAACGTAAGTGGAGGGAATAGAGATAGGCTACCTATGACATCGCAAAAGTTATCCGTCTGTCCGCCTGTCTGTCCGTCTATAAGAACGATAACTTTCGAATTGAACGAGATATTCTGATGAAACTTAGTTCGAGGACTCTTTGGGTCAAGGGAGAGGTCGAGTTCGTAGATGGGCTGTGCAGCTCAACATTTAGGGTTGGGGGAGGGGTATCAAATTAAGGAGCGAACAAATTTATTTTAAACAGCTAATCAGATAGTCGATTTAGGGGTAACATGAACGTGAAAACCATTTTCTCGCCGGATAAGCAGTTTGCCCGGAATCCGGCCAAAACCGGAAAATTTGTTAAAAGTAAAAGTTTTATATAAAGTTGATTAGATATTCGGTTTAGGGGTAAGAAGACATGCTGAACCCACTTTTGACAATCATTTTCTACTCGGACATATAGTTCGTCCGGAATCCGGCTGAAACCGGAGATTTGGCAGAAGTAAGGCAGGAAGATTTGATCAGTTTCGTCAAAGTGGATATGACTTACAGCCTATGGGTAAATACAAACATGATGTATCCATATCTGAACTTGGTTTTCTCAGATGATTAGCCATTGACCTTCATCTGTTTCTAAACCTTAATAGTAAAAATGCTCAAGGAGTCTGATGAAGACCGGATATCTACAGAACAAATTGTCTGGATCAAATATTCGATTTTTAGGATCGCATCGAAGCCTTTGGTCCCGTTTAATTAGTGTCTATGGCACTTTCTTGGAAGGAAAAGGTTTCTAGTATCAGCATGCAGTGATCAGTTGGTTTAACCAACAACAGCATGTTTTGAAGTATGGTCCAGAACCATTCAAAACCATAGATTCAATGAAGCTTGACTGTGCGAAAAGCTGTGGCAGTTCATCCAAATATTCCACCAAGCGGCATCAATCAGGGGCGTGAGAACCATGAATTCTGCAAGTAATCACCGGCAATCACGGTCAGTAGCAAGCGAGTATCGGTCTTCCCGCTGTTGTGTTTGTTTTCTCACCTGCTGTGGTGGACCAGAGGGTTGTCAACTCTTCACACTTGTTGTACAGTTCTTCCGCCTGGTTCCGTCTATGATCACGTCGATGGACTCGGTGTCCCCCTCATTTTCTCCACGCCTTGGGAAAGGTTAACTGAGACGGAATCCCAGCGATTGTGTGGTCAGAATGGAGGCAGTATTCCCATGACTTCGGGTACCTCAGCTCTCGTCATCACTCTCTCTCTATCTTTTGCCGACAAAACCCTTCGTCTCCGCCTCCCACTTTTTTTTATTTATTTATTTATTTATAACCCGCTTTTTGCGTAACAGCGGAGTATGAATAAAATACAAAAGTAAAATATACATATCAAAACACTTAAACAAAACAATGTAAATAAACACGACAACATTCTTTAATACTACGTCTTAACTACGTCTTAACCACTGTTCCTAGAAATTTGTACTGATTAGCCCCTTGGTGGTGAATTGGGATGCAGTCAATTAAAGTCCTGCATCATGTCTTCTGGGGTATATTATTAATCTATTGTCGTCTTAATGTGTTTCATAACTATTTCGCATGTTATAAGTAGTGAACTGATAGACAAAAATGTTCCTCAGCCGGGATTTGAACCCAGGACCCTCTGCTTGTAAGGCAGTCACTCTATCACTGAGCTACCGAGGGGCTTGTGAACAGAGTTCGCAAACCACTACAATAGTCTGGTAGAAGCCGGCCATAGGAACAGTGATCCCGCCCGAAGGCAAATTCATCTAACCAGTTCACGGGAGTCCTAGAAATTGTTATGGTATTGGTCACGGTACAAGTCCCTTGTGTAAAAGTGCCTTCTATATCTGTTCTATATTATTTCGCATGTTTACCTCTTCTGGTTCTAAGCTATTTGGAATTTAATTTGATCGATTGATTGGAAAAAAAAAATTCTGTCCGTCAAGACTTGGAGTGATATAATATATATCAAAATATTTAAATCAATTCATTTGATCAACAACACTGTAAGTACTAATTAGAATACAAGAATTGAGGAGATTTAAACAGGATCTACGTCTTAACTTACGCATTTCTTATAGAATTGGCACAGGCCGAGGGATGGGAGGGCTTCAGGAGCTTTCGTGTAAATTTCTTCATCATTTGTATAACTTACTCAGCTCTAAAACAAGAAAATGTATTGTGACAAAAAAAAAACTCTTCGGGCCAGGATTCCTTTAAGGTCAGCTTAAAGTGTGCTTAGACGTGGCTTAGTGGCAGTTGACCCACCAAAATCCGTAAGTTCTTCCACCCGTTTCTTGATCCTGTTTGATGTAAGAAAAGTAAAGTTCGTCAAATCTGTCATGATTTCGTCAAGACATTTATTTACTGTCTTGTATTTCAGCATCAGTAGCGGCGACTCCGTCTTGATTGGCGTCGAAGACAACCCTGAGTTCAAGAACTACAAGGGGGGTTTAGCGAACCCAGGCTTCACTTCGGAGAACGGAATGTCCAAAAATCCTATGTTCGGTGTCGGCCTAGAGGAGAAAAGTACAA
Source organism: Branchinecta lynchi (assembly GCA_023053575.1). Classification (NCBI taxonomy): domain Eukaryota; kingdom Metazoa; phylum Arthropoda; class Branchiopoda; order Anostraca; family Branchinectidae; genus Branchinecta; species Branchinecta lynchi. The sequence goes on from JAKZAP010000001.1 coordinate 26,607,120, forward strand.
ACTCTCAACTCGGATACGATTCAGACACTTTGTCTGATGATGGAAATTATGGGTTTATCGAACTGTGATGTCAAAGCCACGAAATCGGACAACATTGTAACCGTTTGAACTGTCAAGTTTGAACTAGTATTGTAACCGTTGAAATGGCAAGTAAACGATGCAACTACTGCGTTGTAATTTTTGTATTTATTAAAAAATGTAGTAGAAGTTCAAGAAGATCTGTAGGCCTTACGAAATTCGTTCGTCCATTTTCACACCCATTTAACCCTATCCTTTCTTAGCATCGCCTTAAAATAGTATGGGAATATCTATAGGAAATGGTCTAGAAAGCGCCAGGAAAAACGCTAGTGTCACTAACTGCTATAGCGTGAGCACATTCATCAGTCTTTGTCGATTTAGGTTCGCCTAAGACGCTGTGAGCAGAACGCTATCGATATCTCAAGGTGACAAGTTAAAGACGCATTTCCAGAATCGTCAGCGCATATCGAGTAAACACATTCATTTTCCACTCTGAAACTAAGTCGGCCAAAGAGTGCAAACCTTTGTGGAACTAATAACTTCCTTTCAGATGGCCACTGACGATTATATTTCAACTGCCCGTCTCGTAATTTCCTAGTAATTAGTGTCACATCCTGTAACTACCGCCAGATGTGCCCGGTGAGCACGCGCTTGATTACAAGATTACCCTTAATCATCCTTAATTTTTGCCCACGGGGTAGGTTTAAGTGGTATTGGGACTTGTTTTAGACATCACAAATCTCGGAGGGTGACATGCAAAACCTGTCAGCTGACCTTATTTCATTATGGCTGTTTGGTGGCGGTGACGGGAGGGGGGCGTGCACTATGTTTCACAGACTATACAATGTTCCCGGTTTTGGATGGTGAACGACAGTTAGGGATACCCATCCCAAATTTTCGATCGGTCGGAAAATTGCAACAAGGAGACCAGAACGCGAATAGTTTCGGATGTCTGGGAAACGTCCCCTGGCGAAAAGTCTCCACGACGAAACGTCCCCGTGGCTAAAGGTCTCCAACCAAAACGTCCCCGTGGTGAAACGTCTTATAAGGGGTCTTTGTGAATACGTTCCTCATAAAATCCAATTGCGAATACCGCCTCATGTACTAGAGAAACAAAAACAATTACGCGTGAGATTTTGGTACAAGTTATCTGAAGAGTGAATAAGCGATTAGGTTTTCGCTTCATACCGAGTCGCGCATTGGCTCGGTGGAAAAGTCAACTAGCACTCAGCACTAACGTAGGAAGCCAGGATTGACAGACTTAATAAACATTTGACAGAACAGAGTTGGGCAGATAGTGACAAAGGTATTTTAAAAACTTTAAACATATCTGCCTACGAGGAAGGCGAAACAAACCAGGATAAATGTACACCCAGAAGTAACAGTTACGTGTCTTTGTTTACTTTATGCTAGCGCATCTGTCGGCCAAAAAATAACTAATATGGAAGGAATTTTATGAAGGGAAGAGGAACTCCCGAACAATGACATACTCCAACCAATTACATCTACACTTCAGAAACATTATTATCCTTCCTACCAGCTATAGTTTCGAGCAAGGTCCAAGTACGGAAATGAAATTCGAGTTCACAAGAAGGAAGTTATACAACAGCTTCGAAATCACACGTCGCTAATTATTCAGCGGTGCATAATGATCAATGAAAATCAGAATCCCGTCGTCGGTTGACTTCCGGTGGGGAGCAATATTTGACAGTCCAAAACAGATACGTCAGCTGAATTTTACTAGAGCTATACTTTGAAAACCGATGAAGTTGGAAAAATGAACTTGTGGAAAAAAGCGGCTTTGAGTCTGAAGAGCCATTGCCAACAAGTACCGCAATATAGCTCTAAGCAAACTCAGTTGACGTATACTATTTGCACTGTCAAATTTGATTCGCACTGAAGGAGTATTTCATTTGTCTTTCTTTCTGTTACTCCGCTCGCTCATTTGTTGTATAGTGGTCCTCAATACATTATTATTATTATTATTAGTTGGGATAGCAAACTGGTGAGTATAGTGACATGTGTGTATGCGCGGTCTTTTTTTCAGTATTTATATCACTTTCATGGAAAGAGAGACAGCGTATTCGATGGTTAGTACTCAATTCGTATTTGATTTGTTCGATTACATTCGATTACAAATTAGCCGAAAAACAGGAATCGAAGAACGATGGATTTCAAGACAATAGGGACGAAAAAATTGTGTGCCTAAATTAACACTGCTTTTAGGGAACTGCGTGGGTGAAAATTTCAGCGGAATGGAAGTTCCGGAGGAGTAAGTTATGTAATCAAATTCAGTACGACTGTCTTGAGGTTATTTTGTACTAACTACTTCTAACCGTAGTTCCAACAGGAAGTGGCGAAGTTTTGCCTCAGGCAACTGACTAGGGTCCCTACCTCGGAGGAATAAGGGTCAGAGGTGGTAAATATAAAAATTGTTTTGTGTAAAGTAATATGGCTTCGTTTATACTTGTCTACTTCATTCATAAGTCTGCGTCATGAACGAGGTGAAAAAATATCAAGGTTTTGGATCCCACTTAAGGCGTACTCGCCGTTCCCAGAGGAACGGTGCAATGAAAAACAACGAGAATAAACAAAACCCAAAATAAAGTGGATCCAGAGTAATTTCGTCTAATACTTTTTTTGTCGAACAAAATCTTTTTTTTGAAGCATTTCTCGAGTTCTCGTTGTTTCCCGTACGCTCTATTCTTGCCACTCCCTTCGACTCCCCGAGGACTCCTGGGGGAACGGCGAGAATACGCCTTTATCCTTCTTGCCTTGTTAATCAAGCGAATGTATAGAATAGAAAGTGTAATGCAGCACGTATTAACTTAAATAGGCCTGAAAACCCGATAAAAAGGCATTTCTCCGTTTCTCCGACTATAAAGGTACGCAATTGTCGAAAAATAGGAGCGCGTCTTCCGTTCCTGAAAATGCTGGCTTGTTTTCAAATTTAAAACCTCCTCGTCTGGATGAATTTTGGGCTGTCGTGATGATGTAAAGGGGTAGAAATAGGCTGCCTTTTCAGTTACACTTTAAAGCGGACTTGAAAACAATTTTCGAATTCCGTTCTCACGAAATTCATCAATTTCGTCGAGCTATTTCGTGACTTGTAAAGTGTTCCTTCCTTCAAAGTGTCGTTGACAATGATCAAACTGGACATGCGTTCACTTCCTTCTGTTTTTTATCAATTGCTGTCTCCAGCTCATTGCCTGTCACTCTATTGTACGGATTCAATAAAATAATTGCTTTCACGACCAACCATCAATGTCTCTCTTAGATATCAACCTGTAACCAGTTTCACATTTGTGTGACCAGATTGTAAGGGGCGCACAGTTTCAACACGGTTTGGACACCGTGCCCACGCTGTCGACGTGCCCCTACCGAGTGACGGCCCTACCATGGTTCATAAGTTGCAGGGAGCGGGGTCGCCGCCCAGTAAGTAGAAACACACATAGGGTGGGCCATAACCTCACTGGGATGCGCAACCGTTGGATAAAATCTTTGTATCTGGTGAAGGGCTGGCTTACCAGCGATCGCTACGAATAGTTGACGAAGTGTTGAACCAACAGAAATTCAAAATTTCTAAGTCTGGATTCAAGGGAAGAGGCTTAAAGTTTAACTGAAAATTCAGCTCATTCTTATATCCTGAATTCGAATTATTTTGACTCTTCTCAGGATTTTTTTTTTGTTTTATCTCAGACTCCAATAGTGACGTTCAGAATATAAGCTGCGTGCACGACAAGTAAAAATTCATCCAGTAGCGGCTAGTTTGGACGTCAGCAAAAGCGTGGATTTCGACAGCCGATAGAAATGAGGCGTCTGAAGAAGAAGTGAATTATTTTAAGCATAGAGGTAGACCGACGACGAGTCCATAAGTTCATTTGATACAAATTTACTATCTGGAAACAGCGTAGTAACAAAGTAACGCATTTTCCTCGGGTCTTCAAGCTATTGAAAGTTCAACAGAATAGGGATGAAATCCGACAGTCTAGATTAAGCTTCACTTATTCTCTTCAATAGACCTGAAAACCCGACAAAATGAGTTTCTTCGTTTGCCCGCTATCCAAAGATGATTGATTTCATCTAATGAACTTACTCTTTCGGATTTATGATACCTCTATGTGCTTGCCCTCTATGCTTGGACTATTCAGCAACTACAAAGACCTTGTCTCCATTGTACACAAAAAATGTACCTTTTACTTCTTTCATCAAATGTTGCCCGCATCTCACGATATAAAACAACTAAATACTGTCTAATATTGGGAACCGTCGTGTTTTCTTGTTTTTGTTTTTTTTAGGGTTGAGTTTTAATGGTTGGAGGCGTGCATACGCTGTATCTTTACTAATTCTTTATATGTGTAGTTAGATCGGTTGTAGTAAGTATATTAGAAGTAAGTATATATTGTAAAAGTAAGTATTTAAGAAGACCGGGGTTTTGCTTTCACTGCTTGGCCGTCGCTGTTTTGGCCTGTCGCTGTTTTTAATCGTCAATGATTTTGCTTGTCATAGTTTTGAGACGAGTGCTTCCGAGTCCTGCCACTAGCTACCTATAGATGACTGCATGTCCGTACCGAGTCAGGGTTTGAAATCGCGACTTCAATCGGGGTGATCCAGATATCGCAAATGCTAGAATACTTCTGACAAAGTCATAGCAATTCAAGTCCCCCCTACTCTTAAAGGACCTGTCGTACCTATAATAATAACGCAACCTACTTCTATAATCACTCTATATATTTCTAAACATAGAGACACCCCAATCTCGTACGTTACATTCTAACCCCTCTAACAGAACCACGCTGATTTTCTCACTCGCCGTATTTTGCTACCTTCGATTTGTATCACGCTGTCGACGGTTGTCTGCGAGAAGTTTTTCCATCAGAAATACCGGTTACGGAAATTATTTCCCTATTTTCGCTCTAAGTCAACGGGTCTCGGAAATGGCTTAAAACAGCCAAAACCGTGGGGAAAGCACAGCTTTAAATTATTACGAATATTCAAAAAATTTAAGTGATGAAGAAACAAGCCATAAACGCGTCTCAGAACAAACTTCAATCTTGACCTGAACGGTAACCCAAAATCCCAAGATCGTTCGGATCCCGAGAACTTGGTGGAAATTTGACTTGCCAAAACAAAGGAACACGAAATCTAATTTATCTCTATTATCATTTCCTTGACGTGTTTACTTTTCTCCATGTTTGACAATAAGCTATGTGCGTACTTCGACACCTATCCAGGAGTGCCATGGAAACGCCATATTATCACATTTCCTTAGAGCGGGGTCATTAATTTTAGAGCAGTTTTTCCAATTAATTGGAGAACCTGGAGTGTGCGTTGACCAATAATATTGATTCCAAAGCTGCGCAGCGGCTGGACTTTTCAAAGGAAGAGCAAGAAGCGAAATTAGATGGTGGAAGAAATGTTGGTTCCGTCACGCTATTGGAGCAACAACAGGTGATGTTCGCTAAGGCGAAGTTACTCAAGTATACAAAGGATGTGCCTACCCAGACTTCGGGGTAGTTCAGTGGTAGACGTCTTGGAGAGTGCAAGTAAAGTCAGGATGTACAAGAAGCCAACACTTGCAGGGATATTCCCAAAACGTGAGTGCGACCTTCCCTTTTAGTTTCACAGTGCAAAGCCTAACCGTTTGAGCCTGCTCTTGGTCTGACAGAGAACTTTGCTTATGCCTTGGAAACACGATCAGGGTCGGGTGTTTCCGGGCCGGGATTCCTGCCGGAATTGTTCGCACTATCATCACTTCCATGTGGAAAAGTTGAGATTTTTTTACTTTATGGTGAAAAAGAAGAAAAGCCGACCGGGAAATCCTCATTGTGTGTTCGCACTATTATGCAGCATTTACAAGTACAGGAAAACTTGAACAGAATCCGATCCTGGTGAAGGATGAATCCGATCTTACACGCAGAGGAAAAAAAATAAATTCGTCAAACAGAAAATCTCACAAAATAAATTCTTTAGCCAATAAAAAAAAGTTTTGAGAGCATTTATGACGTCAGTAATGATAACTGCTGCTCTTAAAAACTAGCTAAACTTTTTTTTTTCATTTTACTAGCGCCGCCGACGAGATTCCTTTAAAATATGGTCTTTTCATCACAACAACGTTTCATGCAGGAATTTAAGACATTCAAGGATGATTGGTGCTACCATTCTGGGGAGGGGGTTTACTAAGGCTTGCCTCGATATAGAAGATAGACGTTGTACAACAAATGATAAATTGCCTGACAGGTCAACAATTCAAACCGGGATAGTCAAATCGGTATTTTCTGGAGGTTTAAAGGAAGAGGAAAGGGGTGGTCAAGGCAGTATACAGCGGAGGAAGACGTCACTTTATGTCTTCCGTAAAAATTTAAAGGACACCTGAACAATGAAACCATACTTGAACACACCATGGAGAAAGTATTTGCAGACATGGCCACGGAGACCATTCTTCTCCTGCGCATTACGTTTTCAAAATAGGGTTGTTCGTTTCTGGAGGTGTGCACATGCATATAGGGATGATACTTGGTACTCTTCATTCAGGTGTCCTTTAACTATAACTTATACAAGAAAAAAAATAGAAAAATTAAACAAGAAGAGAAAATGAAGCAAGATAATGTAAGAAACTTAGATACTGGTTTCTCATCAAGTCCGAAAGGTATTTCGGTTGAACACTTTCCAACGCGCCATGCAAATATCCTTGAAATGTAGCCCCGAAATTTCCGCTAGTCGAACGGAATGTGATAATCTGAGAAGGAAATTAAAGGCACGATACAATAGAAAAGGTGAATAGAAAGAGCAAAGTAGTACCAGGACAAAAGGGAGGGTCACTCTCCCTTTCTTGTTTCGTTCCCTCTCTTGTCGAGTAATCCACCTTTCCCTTCTCATGTCTGCTAGGGAATCAATGCTCTTAATTGAGACTCGCCCAACCCTTTCCTTTTTTCTAATAAGGAAACTGATCTGGAATTTGCCAAGGACCCACTGGCCGATGGCACGTCATGGTGCAGGCGAAACAAGCACCAAAAAAGAGGCACGGGTACGAAAAGGCATGGCAATCTATAAAAGACATGAAGTATTAGAAGGCACGCGCCTTCCGTGCCTTCTTTTAGGATTAGGAGAGGTGACACGGGTTCTTCTCCTGGTGCCAGTTAAATGTCGCACTAACTGGTAGTCCAATTCCTTTGTATCATATTTCACTGAGAAGATTGACAAAAAAATAAGTGAATTCTAAGTGATTTATTTTCTTTTATGGAATAATTCTATATATTCAAGTATTTTAACACATGAAATCTGATGGTCGTTGTATTTAGTGCCATGTCAGCGCTACGAGTTAGATCAACCAAAATATCTATCTATCTATTCTTGATAGGCCCTTGAACCGGGCCGGGCTTTTTTTTAATGATCATTGATTAGCGCGAGTTCTTCAGTACTGAATATGTACACTAAATCTACTTATGATATCTACATATTAAAGACATAATAATTCTTCTACTTCTTTTCAGCGGTCGATGCGAGCTTCAGGGACAAGTTCATCAAAGAAAATATCAAAAGAGTTCGACAGCTGCAGAATGAGAAAGCTGCAAACAGCCGTCAGAAAACCAGAGAGCCGCTAAAAGCGCTGAATGCCAAGCATTTCAAACACGTCCCTTCCGTCGTGGGAAGTTATATCAAGGTATGGATGAATTTATTTCAAGATCATGGCCGAAGTCTCTTGCTAACCGTGCATGAAATATTTTACGATGCAAAACGGATAAGTCAGCTATATTTTATTAGAGCTATAATATTTCGGCCCTTCTTCGCTAGGGTCTTTGCCAAAAAGGGCCGAAAGCAGCACGATCAACTTGGGCTGAAAGAAAGTGCTGAAATACTCTATATGACTAAAGGTGCTTTTCTTGGGATCCCAAAACGTAAGCGGAGGGATACCTATGACATGGCAAAAGTTGTCCGTCTGTCCGTCAGTCCGTCTGTCAGCATGATAACTCTCGAAGGAATTGAGATATTTTGATGAAACTTGGGGGGGGGGGGATCTTTTGGGTCAAAGTACAGGTCAAGTTCGGGTTTCATATTAAGGTGGACAACAAAGATTTGTTGAAAGCTATTGAGATAGTTAATTTAGGGGGTAAGGAGACATGCTGAACTAAAATATGAGATTTATTTTCTCACCGGACAAATAGTTCACACGGAATCCGGCGAAAACCGGAAAATTAGTGAAAAGTAAAAGTTTAATATGAAGTTGATTAGAGGTTTGATTCTAAGGCAAAGAGATGTGCTGAGTCCGAATATAAAATTTATTTTCTCGCTGGACAATTAGTTCGGCTGGAATCCGGCCGTAACCGAAGAATTTTTTAAAAGTAAAAGTTTTATTTAAATTTGGTAAGATGTTCGATTTGCGGGTAGGAAGACATGCTGAATTCTCAAATGACAATCATTTTCTCTCCGGACGTATAGATCGCTTGGAATCCGGCTGAAACCGGAAAATTTGTTAAAAGTAAAAGTTTAATCTGAAGTTGATTAGAGGTTGGTTGTAGGGGTAAGAAGACATGCTGAATTCGTTTTTGAACTTTAGTTTTTTGCCAGACAAGTAGTTTTTCAGGAATCGGGACGAAACCGGAAGTTGGGCAGAAGTAAGGAAGGAAGGAGATACGACGTAGGCTATAGGGTAAACCATATGCTGAATCCGTATATGAATGTTTGACAGCACAAAATGGATATCTTAATATGTCTGAACTTGTTGACACTCAGCTGGCGTATCCGATTGCTCTATCAAATACGAATTTTGCCTTCTCCGATTATTACCATTGGCCTTAACCTGTTTGTAAATTTTAAAAGTAAAAATGTTTAAGAAGTCTGTTGAAGACCGAATATCTACAGGACCGAATTGTCGGGAGTAAATATTAAAATTTTGGGATCCCATCGAAACATTTGCTCTTGTTTTTATGTAGTTTCGTTGTAGTTTCACTGTATTTTGACATCCTTTTGCTTCAGTTATGAAAGTACAGTATGTGTACCGTTTTCTTTGTCTATTCCATATACTGTACTTTTATAACTAAAACAAAAGTATGTCAAACTACACCGAAACTACGGTTGCGTTCGCCAAACTTAACAATTGTTAACAATCGTTAACGTTACTTCGGGGCACAGCTAACTGCAGCTTTAACGACCGTTAACTTTTCCCAGTTCTACGATTGTTAACTTTTTTGCAACGATGCTCACCGACCATCGTTACAAAATAGTTAACAATCGTTAAGCCCAGGAACGGAAATTGTAGGTGGGCGGAGCTTAAATTTTGAAATCAGAAACGTGGAACGCAGAAAGTTAACAACTGTTAATAATTTGTTAATGATCGTTAAGTTGGGGAACGCAATCTACATCCAACAAAACGCACCTTAAGTCCAAAACACGCCAATGAACCTCTGGAAGAACAAGGAACGTCGTCCGAGCGATGAATCAAATCCTGTGTCATAAACGGCGTTCGTTGGGGGCAGCTGTGGTGACCTTCCGGCTCTTCCGCTAGGTACACGGAGATTCTTCCTCGGCACATTAAGTTAGTCATCAAGAGTATTGATCCTGTTCAAAATCAGCACTCTACTGTAGTAAAGTACGACTGGAAATGCTACTCCGAGTTGACGCGTACAACTCATTACGAAAAAAAGATTTGGTCCGCCTAGCAAGCAAGTCAACAGTAATAATCATAGTTGATGGTGACAAACAGAGCTGAACGTTGTTAGAGCGATATATCCTGAAGAGGAACTTTGCCAAGAAGGGCCGAAATATGGCGAAACTCAGCTGACACATCCGTTTGTCTCTATCAACTGTTATTCACACTTGGGCTAAAAGAATGTTTCGTAATACCAGTAATGAACACATAAGAAATAACCGTAACATCAGAATCAGAAATTCTACCTTTGGCAGAGTAGCGTTTCCAGTCGAACGGAATCCGCTAGGAGCGCTCAGTTTGCCACCAAATTTCTGGTTGTTTCTTCGGGACTGAAACCCGGTGCTTTAACTATCAATTGTCGCGTTTTTTCAGCTGTTGGCCGTGCACCCTTGGATCGGTCCACCGTTGAGCTTTCGCAAATGTAAGAACCCGATGAAGTTGGAAAAATGAACTTGTGCAAAAAAGCGACTTTGAGTCTGAAGGGGACCCTTGCCAAGAAGTGCTGCAATATAGCTCTAATCAAACTCAGCTGACGTATACGATTTGCACTGTCAAATATGATTCGCACTCAGCGTGGGCTGAAAGAGTATTTCATTTGTCTCTCTTTCTGTTAATCCGCTCGCTCATTTGTTGTATAGTGGGCCTCAGTAAATTATTATTATTATTATTAGGTGTGGAGCAAACTGGTGAGTATGTGACTGTTGGCCGTGCACCCTTGGATCGGTCCACAGTTGAGCTTTCGCAAATGTAAGAGGGCTTCGGCATTGAACGAATCCTTCAGTCAGTTGTCCGGACGGGTGGGCATGCGACCCTGAAGATATAATACTTAACTGAACTGTCTGTACAAAGCACGTAAATACAGGTAAACTCGCATCGAACAAGCCCCAAGCCCGTTTAGTATTTCCGTGGGAAGCGACGAAACCTAGAAATCCGAGCGATCTCGAGGGGACTGACAGTTTTTAGGGACGAAGAAATTCGGGCTAAACCAGGAATTTGTCCCTGCCGAAGCTGACGTCCGCCATGAGCAGGGGATATTCGTTGTAAAACAATACCTTCTCAGCAATCCACAGGCATATCCACCCGGGAAAGATATTTTCACATCCGGGATCCCGCGTATGCCTTCTCCTTGTTTATCCGATCGAAGCGAACTTCGAGGACACAAGGTGAAATTCCCACGGCTTCTCCACTGTGTACCTTACACCAACCTGCCAGTCGTCTTCACCATGGTTTCCACAAATTGTTTGACCAAGTTAAAATCTATCTCGTTGTTTCTTCATTTTTCTTATCCGGTGTCGTCAAATCTATTCGACTTTTTTTTCAATGAAATTCCTCCACCTTTGATGTGTGACCTCCACGGATTGAATAGCGTCAATACTCTGTCCAAAACACGCAAGCGGGCTTCAGGAAGAAGGAGTAAGCGCGTCAGTACGACTCAAACTCAAAGACTCAAATCCTGTGTCAATCAATCAACGCGATCTTACGGAGCAGCTGTGACACCATTTATGCCTTTCTTCCGCTAGATACCCGGGGAGGCCGGAGATTTTACATCGGCAAGGAGAGATAAGCTGCGTTCTTTGTCACGGGAGTTCTCACCGGTGGTCTCCGGTTTTTCTTATAAGCCGTTTTTGCATCCACCGGTGACTTCTCAACGGTCTTATAACCCGTTTTTGAACTAACCAGAGTCCGGTTTTATCTCACCGGTGCGGACTAACCAGAACCTGCTCGTGAGCCCGGCCTCAGCGAGGAGTTAGCCAATTTTCATCAATCGGTGAACCAAAAAAACGCGCTTTAAGCGAAGAACCAGACACTGGTGACTAAACACCAGGGACAGCCCGGAGTGCAACGAACGCAGCTATAGTCAGCAAGAGTATTCATATTTTTCAGAACGGAGATAGTCCCGACGGTTCCGCTCGCAGTTCGACGAAGTGCTCAGTCGCTCGATCAGTATCGACGGATAGAATGAGCATGCAGCTGGAACGAAACAAGGTCAGGCGATCGGAGTCACAAAAGCCAGTTCAAAGAAGGTCGCTTGGATCGACAGCGTCATTTGAGGTGACGCCATTGAAGGTTACAAAGTCTCAACATGAAGTGAACACAACCGACATGAATGCAAACATCGAAAAAGCTCAGCTTGAGGACTGGAGAGCTGAAAGCGGAATTCATATGTATTCTGATTCGGCCGTTTCTACTGAGGTAATTTACAATTTGATGATAATGATGATGACGAAATTTTACTTACGAATTAGACAAGAAAAGGGAAATAGTGCAGTACAGAGAAAGAAAACGAAAAATTTACAGTGATTTTCAATAACGGAGTATCTGCATGTGATCAAAATATAAACATAAAAAAAAGAAAGGAAAGGAACTAACCAGGTAGAAAAAATCTTCTTCCTAAATGGAATGCGGAGAAAAGACTAAGGGTCCAAACGTGAAGGTCCTGGGCAATGGAAGATAACTTTGCACAAGGGTCAGAGGGCAAAAAATTTGCAGTTATCCGGGAATTTCTAAAACGTCGGGGAAGGTGCAACACAAAATTTACAGTATTTGACATAAAAAGTTCTTATATGCTTCAAATCTTTTCGTCTCAGAACGCCAAAAATTCTGGAAAGGTTGCACACAGACAAATAACAAAAGCTATTATAGAAGTTACGACGGGCTTTTCTGTTACACCTTCCTCTGTTTGGAACTATTTTTTTTTGGGATCCCAAAACGTAAGTGGAGGGATACCTATGACATCGCAAAAGTTGTCCGTCTGTCCGTCCGTCCGTCTGTAAGCACGATAACTCTCGAAGGGAATGAGATATTTGATGAAACTTGGTGTGAGGATTCGTTGGGTCGTCGGACCAGTCGAGTTCGTCGATGGGCTTTGTAGCCCTACATTTAGGGGTGGGGGAGGGGGTTTAAATTAAGGGGCAAACAAAATATTTTGAAACAGCTAATGTGATAGTCGATTATTGGGTAAAAAGACATGCTGAGCACGATGGTGAAAACCATTTTGTCATCGGACGAGTAGTTCGTCCGGAATCCGGCCAAAACCGGAAAGTTTGTTAAAAGTAAAAGTTTTTATTTGAAGTTGATTAGATGTTCGATTTAGGGGTAGGAAGACATGCTGAAGGCGATGGTGAAAATTATTTTGTCATCGGACGAGTAGTTCGTCCGGAATCCGGCCAATACCGGAAAGTTTGTTAAAAGTAAAAGTTTTATTTGAAGTTGATTAGATATTTGATTTAGGGGTAGGAAGACATGCTGAAGACGATGGTGAAAACCATTTTCTCGACGGACAAGTAGTTCGCCCGAAATCCGGCCGAAACCGGAAAGTTTGTTAAAATTATAAGTTTTATTTCGAGTTGATTAGATTTTCGGTTTAGGGCAAGAAGACATGCTGAACACTTATGTGAAAACAATTTTCTACCCGGACATGTAGTTCGCCCGGAATCCGGCGAAAACCGGAAAGTTGGTTAAAAGTAAAAGTTTAATTTGAAGTTGATTAAATGTTTGATTTGTGGGTAAAAAGACATGCCGAACACGGTGGTTAAAATCATTTTCTCGCTGGAGAACTAGTTCGCCCGGAATCCGGCCAAAACCGGAAAATTTGTTAAAAGCATAAGTTCGATTAGATGACAGAGTAAGGGGTAAGAAGAGAGGCTGAGTCGGTATATGACAATGATTTTTTACCCGGACATATAATTATTCCGGAATCCGGTTGTAACCGGATTTTTTTTTCAGTCAAACTTTTATTCAAAGTTGATTAGATGTTCTTTATAGGGATAAGGAGATAAGCTGGTTTTGTTTCTGTATTTTTTTGTTTTGCTGGACTAGTAGTTCGCTCGGAAATCGGCAGGAAGTCTCGGTCAGTATCGTCAAAGTAGATATGGATTATAGAGGTATATCTGAACTTGGTTTTCTCTGATGATTAGCCTGTCCAAGACTGGATCTGGCGAAGACAAGACTCGATTGTCTGAATCAAATATTAGATTTTTGGGATCCCATCGACACCTTTGGTCTTGTTATGTCCGAGACGAATGGAATCGTAAACAGCCGATACAATGGTATCGCAGTTTTTTTAGAGACCGAGCTATGATCATGCCAAGCCATTTTACGTTGCATTTTTTATTTTATCAGTTGCGTTGAAAAGACGATGCTGAAGCATTTTTGCATGCGAGACAACTTTCTGGTAACCACCGAATTCTTCGGCATAAACCCTCCAGAACACCATCAATTTCGGATGCCTTGTTGATACCGTGCTTGTCGATGTTGCGCATTCGGATTTCTGATACTGATTTAATGGGAATCTGTTCGTCCGTCTGTGTCCATCCGGCCATCTGTCTGTGACATTGATAACTCCCGACAAGGTTGAGATGTTTCGATGAAGCTAGTTTTATTTTTTGTACCCACGTGTCATCTTTCTTATTTCCTTGTACTTGTTAGTAGTGTAAGCTCATCGAGCACTTTTCCTCACTACTGAAATGTAGAACCTGTCCTCTTAAAGTCCTAATGCAAACATTGTGTTTACCTTTTCTTAGTAATCGCATGCCACAGGTTTATTTTGAATTGAACGCGATTGCCGGGTTGCTGTTTCGGCTCGAAAAAAAACCCACGCCGAAAGTCTTCTTTTCTAGATGACGTGATTTTCCAGGATTGATTATAAGACCTAATTGATAATTTGTGTATGTCTTCAGAGTACCACACTGGTCTTGGTTTTTTAATTTATTTGTATTTGTAATAAACAGTTGGAGCATTAGATGGAAATTATTATTTTGACCATTTTGACCACAAAAATTGACAGAAAATTTTGTTTTCCTAGGCAACCAACCTAGGCCATATCTTGTTACAATCACATTCCTACTGAAAATGAAACTTGTGAACTGAAACAAAATTACTTCCAACTTACATTTCAACTTATTTTTCTCTAGTCTCCAAAAGGCAGCTATTGAGCAATTATAGCAGTGTTTTTCTTGATTTTGCTCTGATTAAACAGTTCATCAAACGTAACTTAACCCGTAATACCGATTTTGGGGGTTGAACCTGTGACTTTTAGACGGAAAAAAGAATGACATTTTGGCACCGACGAAACTAGGTTATTTTCACCAACTGTTAACGGGAAATCTCAATTTATCATCTCCATAATTCGACGCCTCAACTTTTATGCTTAATTTTTGTATTTGTCGAAGAAAATAACATGTATAAAAAATCGCACAATTCTGTGACCAGTGGCAACACCGGTTTAAGCTTGATTAATTATTCTATATAACTAAAGCCCGCCACTATAGATGGCACCTTCCTCGCCACAAATGAAAAATATGAGCTGCGTTCTTTGTCACGGGAGTTCTCACCGGTGGTCTCCGGTTTTTCTTATAAGCCGTTTTTGCCTCCACCGATGACTTCTCACCAGTCTTATAACCCGTTTTTGAGCTAACCAGTGTCCGGTTTTATCTCACCGGTGCGGACTAACCAGAACCTGCTCGTGAGCCCGGCTGCAGCGAGGAGTTAACCAGTTTTCATCAACTCACAGGTGAACAAAAAAAAACGCGTTTTAGGGGAAGAACCGGACACGGGTAACTAAACACCAGAGACAGCCCGGAGTGCAACGAACGCAGCTATGGTGTTGACTATTGGATAAGGTTGTATTGCTGTAAACAGAAAAGCCCCGGTCGCAGCAGTACGTCATTTTAAAATGTCCTTACAAAAGTAGCAAATAAGTGCTACATGTACCAAAGAAGACAAAAGTTAAAACAATTATAATAGTTAAAATACCTCCATCTCAGTTGATATTGGAATAATGAGCTCTAAGGTCATTGCAAATATCAACCTCGCTGTATGGCATACATTGTGGGTCAATCTGGCAGAAATGTTGCCGAGAATGCACGAAATGTCGCCGAGAATGCTGCTTTTGTCGCCAAGATTGTTTGTGTGTATCCGAGACTGCAATATGTTTGTTGCCGAGAATGACAACTTTGTAGCCGAGGTTGCCACTGAAAAACGTGTCACCGAGAAATACAGATATGTGTTCGAAACCAAAAATCTAGTTCCCGAGACGGAAGAAAGTGTCGCCGAGATTTCACGTAATGTCACCGAGAATGTATGACATTTAGCCACGTTTTTCAGTGGCAATCTCGGCTACAAAGTTGTCATTCTCGGCAACATACATTGAAGTCTCGAAAACACAGAAAAAATCTCGGCGACAAAAACAGCATTCTCGGCTACATTTCATGCATTCTCGGCGACATTTCATGTATTCTGGGCAACATTTTTACCAATTTTGACCCAAAATGCATGCCATATCGCTGCGCTCGGCAGATAGTTTTAAAACCAAAGGCTCGGACAGGTTATCTTCAATGGCTGTCTCGTTGTTGTTTATGGCGAAAGCTGAATTAAAAAAGTTAATAATAATAATCCGATATCAAGCCTTTATTATTCTTTATTTCAGCCTTCTTGCCACGGGTCCGCTGAAGGAATAGACAGGGTTACGGAATCGTTCACTCGAGACCTGGCAATTTCTTCATCATATTCATCGACATATGATGACAAAGATTCAGTTGAGCTTCATTCAACGGCGATTGGGCAAGAGCGAATAAACCTTCCAAAGTAAGTAAACACCTCTATCGTTTGATGTTTCTCTGACGTTTTTAAAATGAAATTCCTTCCCCTTTGACAAGGTTCCGAAGGAATGGGAAACTGTCAAAACAAAACAGGACCAGCTCTTATAAAGTACTTTAGGACACACTGTATGCAAAGTCAAACCCCAAGATGGACGATGGAAGATCAGCGCATAACTCTCTGCGAAAGACGCCACAATTCTTTCACTCACGCTATAGCCCTACCGAACCACAACCAGAAAGGTAAAACAGAGGCCTATCAAACTCTAACAACGCCAATTCTCATGACGGAAACATGCAATCCAATAGTTGATTGTAAATGTGTGTACGCAGTTAACTAATAGTTATTTTTCAGATACCTCATTGCACGCAAGGCTGAAATAGAAAGAGTGGATGCTGAGAAGAAGGCCCTCGCGGCGATTGACAAGGACTGTCCAGCCGGACACAGGATGTTGGACGACAAGGAACGAAAGGATAGGCTGAAACAATTTGAAAAGGGTGAGTGACTTGTCAAAGTATAGATCAGTAACGACTTCGAATGCAACTGATGTAGAAAGAATTTTCAACAAGTTGCTGCTAGCATCGCAAGGTGATCCGAAGACAGGAACTCCAAATGCTAAGATCACACATGAAAGTTTAGTTATTAAAGTTTAACTGAAAAGAGACCTTGTTTAAATATCTTAGATTTGAATAAGCTTATTTTGATTCTGCTAAGAGATTTTGTTTTATTTTTCTTGGCTAGACACACTTGGGTAGACACAAACACTGCCTGCCCAACAAGGTTGGCCCCGACGTCAGAATTTGAATTTGGACGTTTGGCTAATGAAGCGGAAATGTTCAATTCCACTTTTGAAGAATGATCCCTTTTGGGTGTGACATTTATTTTTCAACATTTATTTTTCGGCCTTACCGTTGTAGTCGCGAAATATTTCAAGCATAGAAGTAAATACAGGCACACAGGGGCGTCACGACTAGGGGGGAGGGCGGGGACACCACACCCGAATGTTGTCAACCAGTCGGTTAAAAAATAGCCGAGTCGGCGAGAAGCGCTGCGATTTTTCGTAAGAACAGTCGATTTTTTTCTTGGAAACAGTCAAATTTTTTTTAAACAGTCGGTTTCTCGTACAAATTAGTCGATTTTTTCTTAAAAATAGTAGTTTTTCTTAAAACCAGCCGGTTTTTCGTCAACATAGTGGTTTTTATGGCACTTGACCTTCGGCCAAGTGCCATATAGCGATTGTAATTTATGTCTGTCAGTCGGTCTGTCGGTCCCGGTTTTGCTAGTTCGAGCACTTCCAGATAAGCTAGGACGATGAAACTTGGCAGGCATATCAGGGACCGGACAAGATTAAATAAGAAATAGTCGCTTCCCCGATCCGACCATCTGGAGGGGAGTGGAGGGAGGGGGAATCCCGAAAAACTAAGAAAAATTAGATATTTCTAGCTTACGAACGGGTGATCGGATCTTAATGAAACTTGATATATGGAAGTACCTCGTGTCTCAGACGTTCCATTTAAATCCAGACCGGATCCGATGACATTGGGGGGGGGCGTTGATGGGGGAAACCGGAAATCTTGGAAAACGCTTAGAGTGGAGAGATCCGGATGAAACTTGGTGGAAAGAACAAGCACAAGTCCTAGATCGATGACTGACATAACCGGAACGGATCCGCTCACTTTGGGGGAGTTGTGGGGGGGGGGGGGAGGGTCCGAATTTCTCGTGATCCCGCGAGTTCGATGCTTCCTGATGTGCTAGGATGATGAAAATTGGCAGGCATGTCAGTGACCCTACCAGATGAAATAGAAAAAACTCACTTCCCCGATCCGACCATCTGGGGGGTGGGGGTGGGTGGAGGGAGGGGGAGCCAAAAATTGAAGTATTTTTAACTTTCGAACGGGTGATCGGATCTTGATGAAAGTTGATATTTAGGATGAACTCGTGTCTCAGACATCTCACTGTAAATCCGGACCGGATCCGATTACACTGGGAGGAGTTGGTGGAGGGAACCGAAAATTTTGAGAAACGCTTAGAGTGGAGGGATCGGGATGAAACTTGGTGGGAATAACAAGCACAGGTCCTGGATACGTCATTGACATAACCGGACTCGATCCGGGCACTGTGGGGAGTTGGGGGGAGGGTCCGGATGTCTAGCGATACCGCGAGTCTGGCATACTTCCTGATGCGTTTGGGCCACGAAACTTGGCAGGTATGTCAGGGATCCGAACAGATTGACGTGAGAACAGTCGTTTCCCGGTCCGGCAATCGTGGGGGGAGTGGATGGATGGGGAGTCCGGAATCTAGTGGCATGCATAACTTTTGAACGGGTGATCGGATTTGAATGATACTTGTCAGGTGGAAAGAGATATTGCATAAGATGTTCAGTGTCAAGTCCGGGTGGGATCTGATACCTATGAAGGGATGGGGGGGGGGAACTCAAGACACGCTTAAAGCAGAGGGATTGGGACGGAACTTAATGGAAAGAACAAGCATCACGCCTAGATACGAAATTGACAGAGCCAGATCGTTTCGGGGCCCTGTGGGGGGGGGGGGGAGGGGGGTAAGGGGTAAGGAGAGGGGTAACAAAAATAAGTAACAAACACTCGCATAAATATAAACTACACATAATTTCTGAGTGATTGGCTCGATGGCAGCCTAGTTCGCCGCTGACTATGTAGAGCCATAAAGCGAACAAGCCACCGAGTGAGGTTTCGCGAGGACGGACGTACAAGTTCAGGTCATAAGTTCCAGTCAGGGCGACATTAATGCTTATACTTTCAGGTCGTGACCATGTTTTCAACGAAATCAACAGACTGTCAGTCACTTCCGACACTTTCCGAGTCCGACACATGCGATCCGAGCTGGAAGCACAACTTGACCAAGCCGAATCAAAAATTGAAGAATTTACAAGGGCTAAAGTTTTTGTCCCAATTGACTGACTTTTTTACAGCGTTCATTTATTTATCACTTTATTTATTTTTTCGTGGTTTCAATCGCAGCTGGAAAAGGCTTTAAAGTGTATTTGTCGGATTTATTTGTAGTTTAGCGTGAAAGTTTCTCCTTTCTCTATGCAGAATGACAATCATGAAGTATTTTGACAATCAATAAAGTTGAATCTTAGCGACTTTCCAAATGGATTTCTTTTTCCTTTCCTGATTCCATTCGAACAATAGTAACTATTAGTTACTATTTTTGTTCCCACCTCGTGAAAAGTTACTACGCTGACCGTTCCAACCCCTTCTCGAAATAGTAACTATTTGCTTACCATGCTCGGGAGCGTAGTAAGCGTGGTGACTACGAATCTCTGTGACGTGATTGGCCTGATTAGCTCGCGGCACGATATGTTGCTGAAAATATAAAAATCTGTTCCAGCCTTGACGCCAAGAAGCCAGAATTTGTGTCCCCATACATAATAACTACGGTAAGTAGGGTGGAACACGCTCATTATCAAAGGGTTGTCCACCAACTGAAAAGGTGTACATCACATGCATCACGCTAATCGGATAAGTGAGCTAATATTGCTTTAATTACGTTTTTGCAGATACCATGGTATCTGTTACCACGGTCTAAAGTCGTTTTTGCAGTTATCGTGGTATCTGATACCACGGTCAAAAGGCGTTTTTCAGTTATCGGGGTATCTGGCCAGTTATCGCGGTATCAGATATTCAGATACTACGGTCCTACCGTGGTAACTGGTCGTGGTATCTGAAAAGCCATCTCACTTTAATCAAATTTTGTCAGATTGGTGAGAAAGAAGCTTAGCACTTAGTGATGTAGGATATCTGTTTTTCTTTTGGGATGACCTCGAAAAGTGCAATTTCGGCAATAGTCGTTTTACCAGAGCACCGCGTATCAGATACCACGATAACAGCAAAAAAACTACTTGCAGATCCAGTTACCGTGGTAACAGATACCATGGTATCTGCAAAAACGCAACTAGTACTTCTGCATCACATGGCTGGTAACAGTCACTTCCAGCCCGGACTGCGAAACCGAGTGACTGTCCCTGGGGCACTCATTTATACATACTTCTTTCAGAAGCCTTTCCCCCTTCCCGGTTTCGTGCGAAATGACATAAAAAACAGTTTTCCCCTTAAATAGAAAAAACGTCCAGTAATTACGCGGAAGGGTTTTGCAATGTGTCTAACAGTTCCCACGCTCCTTTTGGCGAAAACCTGCATATACAAAATACTCCTGATGACCAACTATTTGTGCCGAACTGCCGACGAAGAATCCCCACGTGCCTATATAGCGAAGAGCCAGAAACGTCACCACAACCTGACCACAATAAACGTTGTTGATTGGTTTACATAGGAATCAAGTTCGAGGGCTCGTTTGGTTACGTTTATCCTTCTTTTATGGTTTCACTGGCGTCTTGCGGACTTAGTCATATAGAGTGTTGCACTGCAAACAGACGACCAGGTTTTCCCTTCCGAATTTTCTTCAGGTGCAATAAGATGTTGAAAAAAAAATCAGATTTTCCGTATGAAACTGGTCATGCATGGTACCGAGAATCCCGGCAGCAATTCCAGCATGCGACCACCCAACTCCGATCTGGTCTGCAGCACCACGAAGACGGGTTATCAGATATTTCCTCCGGAAAATCCAATGCCAAATAGTCGACAGGTTGTTACGGATAGTATTAGGATATTAAATATCAAAGTTGACTCCGTAATATGAAATAATGCGGGCTGAGAAAAGCAACTCCATATTTGGTAATAATTCAAGCCTCGGGACGATGGAAGTAGCCTTATCAGTTCCCTGTTGTTGAACATCCTTTTCCTGAGTTTTCAGGCACGTTTGATCAGGACTTTGGTTTAACCTTTTACATGTAGCGAGTGCGGTTAGTTGAACTTTAAAGGTTAGGGCTTGGCAGTAAGAAAAATAGGAATCTGATGTGAAGCCAAAAACTAGCAGACGATCTTAAGTGTTTAAGATAGACAGATGTTCTTGAGTGCTGATACAGAGAAGACTTTTGATAACTAGAAGAAGGAATTAAAGTAAGTGTCAAAGAAAAAGAACCGACCTCCCTAAACGAAAGACTACGATCCCTATACGCCTTCGAGTTGAATATTATCCGCCGATCACACGCTACCTTGTAATGTCCTTAAGATGGGCATAGATTAAGAAGAGTAACAACTCCATCGGTTAGAAACAAACCTCTCATCGGTTTACTGGTGGCGCGTTGTCTTTCGTTTGGAGGGAAGGTATAGACTAGATGTTTTAGCACAGTACATATTTTATTGAGTGTATTTTTCTAGATCAAGTGTTTGAGCGAACGTAGAATGTCTGTCGTAGACACAGCAAAGATGTCACTTGGCACACTTTGTAAAATCGCATACCAAGTGCCTAACTTTGATGGTAGTGGCGATGTATTAGTATTTGTTGAGACGCTTGAAAACTTGAAATTTTGGGATGAATCTATTAAGAGTGATGAGCTTATCCAGTTAGCATTCATGAAAACGATAGGTCCAGCGGCTAATTTCCCAACCAGGCACGCGAAATTTGAATCATTCGATGATCTGAAGAAAGCTCTTTCAAGCCAGTTCGAACATACATCGCTTAGAGCACGTTTAGTTCATGAGACTCTTCATTTGGAGGATGGCGAAGATCCGTTTCCGTTTTTCGAAAAATTGAAATTAAAGACCTTGAAGCTCATGGGTTTTGATAAAGTTCCGTCGGCAACTGAAGAAAGTTTTATTGGCTATTCAAATCTCTTGAAAAACCTCCTCCTAGACAGTCTTTCTCCTAAACTGGGAATGAGAGTGGTCGCTAAATGTCCCAAAGATTTTGAGGAGGCCACAAAGTTTCTGATAAATGATTTCCGTGCAAGTGAATTCGCTAAATCCAAATCGCCACATATACTTTCTGCTATTGCTTCCAGTTCAGTTGAACCTAAGCCTAGTGTACCAGCGAATGTAACCTCACGAGATAGCATGGCACGGGATAACATGCAAGATAAGCATAGAGACGGCACTATTTATCGGCGTTCGACTCGCCCAACATTTCGCCGTCGGGAGTCGTCACAAAATGACCGACTGTCAATTGACGCAAGCGGCGTTAGGGGCAGATCTCACGATAAGGGAGGGAATGAGAATGTTCGGGAAAGTCACCGTGGGAGGCCCGAGTTCCGAAAACCGGGTACATCGAGTCAGAATTGCTTCAATTGCAATAAAGCTGGTCATTTTGCTCGTGAATGTCGCGCGCCACGTACCATACGATGCTATAATTGCCAAAGGGTCGGGCATTGGGCAAGGCAATGTCGCACTAGATCCGCCGGATCTAGTCCCAGAGCTTGTTTTACTTGTGGGAAACCGGGACATTTCTCAGCGGCCACAAGTCAGAAAAATTTAGCAGTTTAAACTTGTAAGGGGACGCGCACTTAGTCCGGTTTCGTTAAATTATGATGCGCATCGTGTCCCGGCTAATTCGAAAAAGAATATGGGTAAAGATTTTATTGCGTCGTATTTTGCTAATTGCAATGGAGTGAATTGCAATGCTTTGCCGTATTTTAATGCTTCAATATGTGATATTCCTGTACGTGCGCTTGGAGACAGTGGCGCTTCTGTGTCCCTTATCAGTCATGATGTGTTTTTGCAGTTGCCAGTTATAGTTAGATCAAAAATAGTTACAAACTATAGTGATGTTAGCAGTGCTACCGGCCATTCTATGGAGATTATTGGATGTATTTCAGAGAATGTAAAAATTGATGAACATGAATATTTTGAGACTTTTTTAATAAGTGACAAATTGAAGATACCAATGATTTTGGGGTATGGATTTTTAAAGAAGTACGACCTACCAATTGATGCTAAAAATGACATAATTAATCCGTAGAGGCTTGTAAAGTTTTTGTTTTAATTTTATTGAAAAGCCGATACTGGAAATGGAACATCTGTCGTAACTAAGAGTTAGACAGGTTGATCAAAAAATTTTAGAATGCAAAAATAAAGTAAGCTAAGTAAAAGGAAGTTTATAAAAATCAAGTTCTGGCAGTGGCATAGTTTGTTTTGTCGGGAGTCAAAACCTTGAAAGGGATAACGAGTGTTACGGATAGTATTAGGATATTAAATATCAAAGTTGACTCCGTAATCTGAAATAATGCGGGCTGAGAAAAGCAACTCCATATTTGGTAATAATTCAAGCCTCGGGACGATGGAAGTAGCCTTATCAGTTCCCTGTTGTTGAACATCCTTTTCCTGAGTTTTCAGGCGCGTTTGATCAGGACTTTGGTTTAACCTTTTACATGTAGCGAGTGCGGTTAGTTGAACTTTAAAGGTTAGGGCTTGGCAGTAAGAAAAATAGGAATCTGATGTGAAGCCAAAAACTAGCAGACGATCTTAAGTGTTTAAGATAGACAGATGTTCTTGAGTGCTGATACAGCGAAGACTTTTGTTAACGAGAAGAAGGAATTAAAGTAAGTGTCAAAGAAAAAGAACCGACCTCCCTAAACGAAAGACTACGATCCCTATACGCCTTCGAGTTGAATATTATCCGCCGATCACACGCTACCTTGTAATGTCCTTAAGATGGGCATAGATTAAGAAGAGTAACGACTCCATCGGTTAGCAACAAACCTCTCATCGAAGGTGCGCTAGGGACGCACTAACGATCACACGTATAAGTTATCTGAAGGGGGAATCAGCGATTAAGCTTTCGATTCATACCGAGTCACTCACTAGCCTGTGGAAAAGTCAGCCAGCATTCAGCACTGAAGCCGGAAACCAGAATTCACAAACTTGATGAAGTGTGATACAATATAGTTGGGTAAAGCGTACATGGAGGCAGAGGCATTTAAACAGTTTTCAACACGGCAGGCCTAACAAAAATTGAAAATAGGTGGAAATAATTTCACTGGAATCCGATGACCCGTTCCAAACTTACGCAACACTCAATTACCCCCTATCTCCATTTCCCCCACAATGATCGGATCAAGAAAAAAAAAAAAAAGTCAGCTTGATCGGGTCCCTGACCCTGCCAAGTTCCATCGTGGAAATCCCAAAACCGCCATCACCGGAGTTCCGGAAAACCCCCCACCACCCCCACCTCAAAGTGTCCGGATCCAGTCAAATGGGACATCAGAAATATGTTACCTATTCAGTTCTTACCTCACCCTCACCCCATTCGTAAGTTAAGTACTACTAAATTTTCCGGATTCCCCCTCCCTCCAACCCCCCCCCCCCAGATGGTCGGATCGGGAAACTGATTACTTCTCAGTTATTTGGTCGGGACCGTCGTATGCCTGCCAAGTTTCATCATCCTAGCACATTTGGAAGTATCCTGACTAGTGATAACCGGACTGACTGACCGACCGACCGACGGAAAAATGATCGTTAAATGGCATTTGGACGGAAGGCAAGTGCCATAAAAACTAGCTATCATACTTGTCATGAAGGATTAGCTTGGGTTGGCAGTACGGGCCACTAAGGCATCTGGAATGTTGGGAATGCATGGTCTTGACTCGCGTTTGAGGTTTACAGCAGAGCAAAATAAATTAGAGGTGTATTCTCGCCGTTACCCGAGGACTCCACTTGAGGAGTCCCTGCGTTTTAGTTTGTCCCGGGGACTCACTCCCCGAATTCTCGCGAGTCCCCACGGACGGGGAATGCTCCGATTGTCATCACCATCATCAAAAAGGACTCCCTTTCCGATCCAGTGGGGAATCAATTTTTGCTGCTGTTGGTGCAACGTAAAATTAATTAAAAACAATCAGAATAAACAAAACCAAAATAAAGTGGATCCAGACCAATTTCGTCAACTGCATATTAAAAAAAAAAAAAAAATCCCTTATGGAAGCATTCCCCGTGTTCTCGTTGTTTTCCGTACGCGGAGACCGCGTGGAGTGACTCCCTCTATTCTCGCTGTTCCCTTCGATTCCCCGAGGAGTCTTGGGGGAACGGCGAGAATACGCCGCTTATGGAGTAGCGCCAAGACATATGCATTCCATGATTTGATAATCATGGAATACTCGATAAAACTTTGAGGGTTGGAAATTTCTAGTAAAGCAAAGGTACGGTCAGCACACACCAAGGAAACAATTGAGGCTGTGGCATTTCTGTTTTTGCTATGTTCAGGATATGAATTTATCAGAGTCAGCGCTGGTGAACGACTGAATGAGTTTCAGTAGGGACTTTCTCTATCGCTAGTGATGCTAGTGGTACTGTACCTGAGGTCTTCTGATATCCTGAGGTCTTTGAAGCCTGGAACCATATGCAAAATGGCACGATATGTGGACAAGGCGGGAGAGGCTCAGTCGAGCCCGAGTGAAAGAAAATAAGTATTGTTTTCTATTGAGTACGTGTTCTGTGCGGTAAGTAAGTAAGTAATTTATTTATAACCCGCCGTTTTCAGAAAGCGGAGTAAATGAAGAAAGTAAATAAAACACATAAACATACACAAAAAGACACTTAATTTCAATCGTCGGCCAGGAAGCAGTGTAGAAGGTCGTGCGCTGGTTGGGTTCTGTTGTCAATGATTTTTTATAGCGACGAAGAAACATCCAAAAGGGTAACACTTGCATCTTGAATTTTGAACTTCTCCGTCAAAATATGGTTATGGCATAATTTCGACAAGTGGGGCAGGTGCTTTGCATATTTAAAATAACATGATCTCATCTTTTTTATCTCCTTCTTTCGCAGAACATGAGTGACACCAGAACGAAAAAGTATAGAAGGAGCGCAGAAGGTGCTGTACAATTTTCCCAAAGCTTTACGATTATAGCGCCCCCGGTTGGGGACGATGCGCCCATAGGCGGTACGGATTGATCTAGAAACTTCTTGAACAACCGAAGAGCAAAATTTTGACAACGAGGATTTGAATGTTATGCCAAGCCATCGTAGAGATTCTGTTGACCTGACGACGAACGATCCAAGAGAGATAGAAGCTTTAGCATTCAATCGATTTGACGAAGGGTTGAAATGTAGGTACTCACATTTTGAGAGGTTAACTTCAAGACCGATTTTGAGAAGTTCCGACGACAGCTGACATACATTTTTGGTGAGTGTGGATCGGGTACGGCTTACTAAGAGCAAGTCGTCCGCGTAAGCTATGTAGCTGAAGGCGTGGTCTTTATAAAAGTAAGCAGGATGCAAAGAATCAAGACAAGAAGATATGGCCGATTTGAAGATGTAGGGAGATAAGACTCCCCCTTGACGAACACCAGTTTGGACTGGAATAATCTCTGACAAGCTACCTTGCCATTTGAACCTTACTAAAGAATGACCATACCAAAATTTTAACAGATAGAAACAGACAGATTCACGCCAGAAGTAATGAGAGAAAATAGGGCCTGAGAGTGCGTTATATTGTCAAAAGCACCAGCTATATCTAAAGAACATATATGTATAGCAGACTTGTCGCGGGTAGCCTGTTTCATCATTTTTGTCAATATGTGATGAGCGTGCGCACAACTGGCGCTCGAACGGAATCCAAACTGCATTGAACCAAAGCGACATTTTTCAACTATTTCTGGAAGAAGGACGTATTCCAGGATTTTGCTTATGGTACAAGAAACTGTAATTGGCCGATAGCTTTTGCAAAGCTCCGCGTCTTTCCCTCGCTTAATCACCGATGTTATAGTACCCAAGAGGAAACTATTCGGAACCAAACCCTGGCATAAACAAATTTGAAATAGCAGCTGAAGGTGTTGTGTTAAAGCTGGACACTCAATTTTGAAAAAATCGGCACTAAGGCCATCAGAATCTGTAGAACCAGTTCTTCTTAATTTTCGGAAAGCAATTTCGATGGAAGAACAAGTAACGGGAGGAACAGAAGGTTGAAATATCTTCCTTGGTAGGTATTTAAGAAGTAAATTTTCAAAGTGCTGCTGAATCTGGTTTTTGCATCCACAAAATAGACCACTGTAGTGGCTGGTCCAGTCAACCATCGTTAGCTTGGAAGGAGGTACAGCTGAACCTTTATCTGTACGAAGGACCTTTTGCCACGCTTTTTTGTCACTGGGAGCATCTAAGCCATTCAAACGAGAATTTTTAAGTGAAGATTTGTATTCACGCTTTGTTTTAGCTTTTAGATTAAAGACAGTACCATGTGTATCAATACATCATGTTGTGTATGGCCGTAAGTCTCAATTAACTTTTCTTTCTTTCTTTCTTTCAGTACGTGCCTCCTGCGATATTTCGTGTGGAGATTTGATTGATTACGATGAAAATAAAAAATGAACAGTATTTGACAGACCAACGATTATCGACATGGACGACATGAGTTACGCACTGTTGCTTTAACAAATCGTACGGGCACTAATGACGATTTTAGAAGTTGCCACTCCAGTTTTCGCTTTTGCTCCATGTGGCGAGGTGAATGAATACTGACTGAGTGTACATATACTCTATTTAACGAAGTCCGCAACACGCCAGTGAACGTCTGAAAGAACGAGAAACCTCACCCGAACAACTATTCAAATCCTTTATCAACCAATGAAGAGCGTTCCCTGGGGTGTCATTTCCTGATCTTCGCTAGGCGTATGGCGATTCTTCATCAGCACGAAGAGTCGTCAGGAGTAGAGTATCTGTACCATCTGATGTGTGAATGTGTGGGATTGTCGGGATTAAAAGTAGACCGCTGGAATTCCGGATCGGGAATGGATGAAAGTACCGAAGGAATTTTGCGCAGTTCCCGAAGCTTGTTTTAAGACACATAAAGTTAAAGATGTTGGCGAGGTATGTAGTATAGGTAAGCTATATAGAGGTGTATAGGTAGGCGAGGTATCTTTGTCGCATTTTTGTATTATTCTTTATGCTTACTTGCACGTCGCACGTGCTTTCTTGTTGCAAACAATACCTCTCTATCTGAATAGGTTAGTCGAGGCTTACTAACTTGTTCTAGCTGGCCGTTGCACCGTTCTTTCTGGACTTCCACGTCCACGACAAATAGTAGCCTCAGATAACGCCAAACTATAATAGAAGGGGTTGGTCACTCCCATGCACTTTGTGTACACCCTTTTAGGCGATTCCTCTTCCAGCGCTTCTATGTTGATATTAAAATTCTAACAAGAGGCAACCATAGCACCGGGCATTTCGAAAGTGGGCGACCCCTCGATTATATATCTTTCTGTTGCCATACTGAGTCGCCACCCTTCCAGATTGCCAGGATTTTCCTTCCCCGAACTTGAAAACCTTTTCTTTCCCCGAAGTTGAACCAGAGGATTGACAGCCTGACGAGGACCCTTGCCAAGAAGGGCCGAAACATCGCTGATGAAGAATCGTAGCTGACGTATAACATTGTTTGAACACCATCACTCTCCATGAGAAATTAGCGATTTTCTTATTAGCTCTTATCTCCCTCTCTCCGACACGGCGGCTGGACGCAAAATATCTGAAAACTGAACCTACCTCCGTTAAAAGGTGGGAATGTCATGCAAAACAAACCAAGTCCAAAACGGGAGGTAAACCTGATGGGTAAACCAGGCCTTCTAAAATGAAAAATAATAGCCCACTCCTGAAGCTTCTCATGTCCTAATTTTTGAAAGTGTCGTCGATGGACCTGAAGCTTCGCTTTAGTCGAAGTTTGTGTGGCGTGACTGTCAAAACTCGGCTAGGCTGAAAAGGCCTTAAAAAATTGTACGTGCATAAGGAAACAATTGCGAAAGGCGGGCATTTCAGAAACTTTTAATCTAGCAAGAGAGCTAAAGATAATATGAAAGTCATAGTAAGCAAGACAGGTCCTTTAAATGGCGACGGGTTGGACTAAGATTTTGTGGATATATACTCGGAGATCCGGTTAAACTGACGTCGGTGGGAAGGTCAGGAAGTTTCCAGCGGGACCGACGAAATGTCGGTCGTCGTAATCGAGGTCAAAACAAATTATTGAGCATGACAGGGCGGGGGCATCAGATTCAAACAAACACCTCGACACACCTAAGCCCTTAGTTAAACAGGCAGTATAGCGGAGTTTAGAAAAGCGAGGCGAGGTCAAAATCGAGGTCAGAATATCTTGCTTTGGTTACTGACTAACTCCGACTAACTTAAAAAAAGGGAATTTAAGCAGTCGATGTTATGAAATCATTAACTTTGGACACGGACTATTATACTTAAAAACGAGAACAGTATACAAAACGGTATTATATCAATCACTTCAAACTATCGTTCTAGTCTGTGAACAAAATTGTCATGATCCAGCTTCACTCTCCCTTGTCGAAAAAGGGGCTCCTCTTCCTCATACCATTTGTTCATGTCAAACTCTTTGAAAAAGAAACCAGCTTCTCGTCTCATAGAATCAAAAGAATCTAAATGAAAGGAAAAATAAATTACAAATTGTCCTCCCGTTGTAAAAACAAAAAGTTTCCCATACCGGGAATCGAACCCGAGCCTGCTGGGTGAAAGCCAGCTATCCTAACCACTAGACCATATGGGAAGATGCTAAAGAAATGTCGCTTCCTGTAATCGAAGAAAGGTATACCTGATCCGTGAGCTGCGTTGCGTGTGTCCGTTAATCCGTGTTGACCTCGTATGGAATCTGGTGCTTCGTACTGAGTTTTATAGACTTTTGTAGGTCCCATAAGCTCCCTCCAGCGAGTAACAGCATTCTCGTGGGCCAAAATGCAGGTCAACATAGGACCACTGGAAAAATAATGCTCAGAAATGGGGCAAATACAGCCTACTTTTCGAGTCTGAGGGAGCTGCGGGCGCTACTATAGTTAGGTTAAAATCTGATTTTTAGTATTTTATCTTGTGAGGTACTCCACGTCGCTCTGTCTGATTTAGTATACTGTCCGTTTCCTGGATCTAAGTGCCGCAATTCAAATCATGATAATAAATGATTTTTGAGAAAAATCTTCTTTATTGTGGTTGAGAAATTACAGAACGTGTAGGCCTTCAGCTTAAGGGTGTGTTTCGGCGCCAATCGATGTTCAGCGGAAACCGGTAACCGGTTGTCGCGAAAACAGTTTTTTATCGTAACCAAAAATCGGTTCTCTCAAAACATTGGAAATTACGCGAAAACACGTTTCAAATTTGAAGACGATGACGTGATGAAGAAAGATATTTGATAATAAAGATGGAGGAAGAATTTGTAGCTGCAACTGGATCTACATCAGCAGCTGACTGGGTTTTGTGTTAGGCTGTATCTGTCACGATAATACAAAACTAGTAATAATAGCAAAAGAAAAAATTAAAGGTAAAACTGAAAAATTAAAAACTGGAAATTGTAATTAAAAATTAAAATTAAGACTAAAAATTAAAAGTTTAAATTAAACATTCCTTCAGCTCAAGCTGAGCGCGATCATATTTGACAGTGAGAAACGGATACTTCAGCTGAATTTTATCAGAGCTATATTTCGGCCCTTCTTGGCAAGGGTCCTGTTCAGGGTCAAAGCCACTTAAGTTGGAAAAACGATAATTACGATCAGACTCGCAGTCAGCTTCGGCTGAAGGAATATTTACTTTTAATTTTTTATTTTTAAGTTTAATTTTTATTTTTTATTTTAATTTTTATTTTTAATTACAATTTTTAATTACAATTTTCAGTTTTGAATTTTCAGTTTTATTTTTAATTTTTTTTTTACTATTATTTCTTATTATTATTACAAATTAAAAACTGAAAATAGAAAATTGTAAATCAAAATTAAAATTAAAATTGAAACTAAAAATTTAAAAATAGAAATAAAATTAAAAATTAAAATTTAAAATTAAAATTAAAAATTAAAATTAAAATTAAAAATTAAATTAAATATAAATTCAAATTAAGAATCAATAAAATATTCAATTTATATTTTCGACTATGTAAGTTCTTATTTTAACTTTAGAACATTTTTCTATTTGCTGTTCCGCCTTTGTTTTTATTTTCTAGTTGATGACGGTGAAGCTGAATCAGAACCAAGAATCGTGAACGATAACGATAACCGTTCCAAAATTTCTTGACCGAAGATCGGAACCGATCTCCGAACCAAATTCTGGTCGACGCAAAAACACCGGTTCATCAGAACCGAAAGTCGCGAAAACACTGGTTACTCTGAACCGAACTACATTGGTTGGCGCCGAAACAGGCCCTTACTTTAGAACAGGCCTTGTACTAAAATGACGAGAGCAGAGTCAACCGTCTGGAACTGGAAATCCGCTTTTTAAAGAAAACATTTTATAACGAGGAAAATAAAAAAGCTATGCCTTATTTAGCATTAGATAATAAAATGTCAAAATATATGAGCATACGCCGAAATTAACAAATTCCCGAGGTCGTTTTTTCTTTTTCTTCATTCCAGACCGACCAGAATTGGTCAGAAAAGCGGTGCTAGAGCTGTTCGCTAGACTTTTTCCAGATCTCTTCAAAAACGGAATTCCTTCCAACTGTACCGAAATTCCTTTCTATACTGCACCGGAATATCTTTCCGAGTATATATCTTTTCGCATATCTTTGATTACCTGGACATAAAGGTGACGAGTCGATTGTAGAAAAACTTTCCTTTATGTTCCTTGTAAAACTCTTCAGCGTCTGTATTGGCCAGCTTCAATTTCTTCGAGCGAACAACATAGAAGCCATTAGCTAAGACTTCTGACTTGATTTGCTGAAAAGATAGACAAAGTGAGAAATCCAACGATTGCAGTACAGTATACTACTGCCATCTAACAAAAAAAGCCTACTGAAGTCAACGATTTTGTGAACAGTAGAGGGCAATAGAGTCAAACATTTAAATACGGTTTTCTGAATCCTTTTGCTTTCAGGGGGTAATTTCTTACCTCAAGGATAGGTGGTATGGCAAACACGTCAGGTTTGATAATTGCCAGCGTCAACTTTAAAGCAGCTTTACTGCTCATTTTATCGCTTGGCCTTCTTGGTTTGTTTAGTTTGGTCTGCTTCTAGCAGCACTTTCATCAACACTCTTAACAATAAACAAAAGCACATGTGTTTGAGTGACCTAACTTTTCTGTACTGATGTTATAATTCTCTGTATGTGGGCTACCTTCTTAAAAGCTGAACTGTGAGATATAATCCGATAGTAGGGTATCAATATGTTTTTATCATCATTTCTCTTAAGCCTTGGACCTTGGTTTTGATTGTTGTCAAAATACAGGAGGGGTACCTGACCTCGGTTTTAGATACCTCGATTGTTCCCACGACAATGTTAAAATGGAATGTACATGCTATCCTGAAAGTCAGTAGGCAAACTATGCCTTTTTTCAACAGTCATTGGTCATGTTGAGTCATGTGTCCAAAAATAATCAAATTGTACCTTTTCTTTGTTTTGAAGCTGCTTGAAAAGGGATTTCTGGCCATTCAATTTGGTAACTCTACCTTTTGCATCATTTTGCAAGTCAATCCATGTAAGGTTAAAATGAAGTTATCTCGTTTGAAAAGAAAAATATGTTTAACCAGCCTAGCCTAGATATATTGAAGCAATATTTATTTATCCAGTTGCAATATGTAAACCATTCAATTAGCTTTGATAAGCAGCCTACAGTCATACACAAATCCTAGATTTTTGGGCATGGTACCCCTGTGAAATTTGGTTTAACTGAGACTGATTACATACCTAAATAGGGTCTTCTTCCTGTCCCAGATCAAAAGATACCTGATTTTACATTCTATCCAACCTCATTTTCCAATTTACAAAATGTTAGAGCACTTCCGAGATACATCTGAGATACATAGAGTTTTTTGGAGGCCACTTCTCTTCTAGTGGGTTATTCTATCCTTTTTCAGAAAATTGCTGCTAGGTAGCATGGATGAGGCAAGCTTTTCTATCTGTTCACTGGAGCAAATATTTCCTTTATTGTTTGCCTTTTATTGTATTTATTTTGAGTGATGTTTTTTTACTTTTTTTTACTCTGACTTTTGACTTTTTGACAACATGGAAAAGGATTGAGTAACCTAGTGGCAACTACATGGAGGATACAGTAAACCCACTGGGAAAGAAGTGGCCTCACAAAACTCTCTGTATCTTGGAAGTCCTCTAACATTTTGAAAACTGGAGTCAAACATATTTTTCTTTTCAAACGAGATCCCTTTATTTTAACCTTACCTCGATTGCCTTACAAAATGATGAAAAAGGTAGTTAGCAAAGTCAATAGCCAGAAAATTTGAATATTTTTGGAAATGTGACTTTGAAAACATCATATTCTCTTGACTGTCTGGAGTGTTAGGACGTGTATATTCCATTTTAATATTTTTGCAGCAATAGTCGAGGTAGTGTAAAATCGAGGTCAGGTACCCCTCCTGAAAATGAATGTCTACCTCAAACTTCGACCAAAGTAGCCTACTATCAATTAACACAATCCAACGCATCAGAAAAAGTGTACTTGTGGAAAAAAAAAAAAAAATCTTTCCCCTTTCTTTTTCAGTCAGTTGAATCTGCTTAGACCCAAGCAAGTGATCCAGCTGCTGTCCAGCTGTCCTTTCATGCAAACAATGAATCTCTTTTAAAATGAAAAATGAAATCAGACTCTAGGAATCAACCAGGTTGCGTTTGGCAGCAGTAAGCTTTTCTCTGAGCCATTTGTGTGGGACTTTATCAAAGGCCCTAGCAAAGTCTAGTAAAACTAGATCCACTGGCTTTGTCAAGCAAATCTGTGCGTCATATGTTTCTAGTGGGTTTGTTTCAACTGACTTCCCTGACTGAAACCCATGCTGATTAGGGGATAGGATATTGTTGACTTTCAGATGTTCCAGCATGGCATCATTGACAACTCTTTCAAGAATTTTAGCGACCATCAATGTGAGACTTTTAGGTTTATAGTTTTCTGCTTTAAGTCTGCTACCCTTTTTGAATATTGGGCATCTGGAACAGACTTTTCATTAATAGACTTTTGGAATGGGTCAGACAGTGACCCTGCGATGATGATTGCCAGCCTTCAGCAATCTTGGGTGTAAATGATAATCTTTGCTCAACCAAGTTGCAGCATTGCAAATGGCAAATTCTAAACACCTGCTGACCATGGCCAAATCGTTTTTTCACCAACTTCAGTTTAACAAAAAGTTTTGCGCCTTTTGCAGATCTTTGTCCACATGCATTCCTTGTGATTTAGTCTTTATTTATACAAGTTTGCTAGGGGTGGTGCAAATAGCATGGTATCCTCTATTAGAAGGTAATAAAGTCCAACTTCAAATTTCTTGTTACTCAAGAATGTTAGGGAAGATGGTAGATAAAATCTCGAATATTTGGATCGGTTGGAACTTGGCATCGGGCTATGATCACCCAGCTTAAGATTTGGGATCGTTCAGCGGCTTATTGTCGACGTGTGAACGTTTTGCTCCAGATCAGGAATATATGACGCACGCATTTTTATTTCCAAAACGAAAGTTCTCTGAGAAGTGATTGCTAATACAGTAAAAGTTATTTCAATTAGAATCAGGAAATTTGAAAATAATCGCAATGGAAATAATCCATGACCTGGGTGTGTAATGTGTAAGGAGCACAGTTGTAAGGAAATCTTATTGTGGAAAATTGGGAAACACACGAAAGATCAAGGGTTAAAATTGTACATGTTCTATGTTATAAGGAGTTTTGAGGGCCGGAGTTTGAAACAACAGTCGGATCTGAGAAATAGCCGGATCCGGAATTCGGATGCCGAACTCTTTGTAAGTGCATTAGGAACTTTCGTTGTTCGAACATTTGTAGGCTATCCGAAATTCCTCCAAAACTGGCTATGTACGGTTGTGTATAACCTTCGCATATTATTTTTATTGGTCAAGACATGGATGCATATCTGCAAACAAGGCTTTGTTTCTTTTCAAGTCATTTAAGTTACCCTACGTCTTACCACCAAAATAGTTCAATCCACAAATCCGGATTCGAATCTTGCAACGGAGCAAGCGTCGGATTGTCGTTTTGTAATCTGAAAAAAAAAAAAAAAGGAAAAAAAAAAGAAGAATGTCTTGATATTGGGACTCCATCGTATTGTTTGGCACATTCTTTGGCTCCAAATATTTTAAGTATTTTGGTTTCTGAAAAATATTTCTAAATCAAATTGATTAGAAATCAAGGTGATTAGGAAATTAGGGAGGTTTGCAAAGCATGAAGCATGCCTATACCTTAAGGCATTTTTCAGTGCTCCCACAAACAGTTTGTGGGTCGATTTTGTCTCGAAAAGAGTGTTTCTGTCAAATCAAATTTACCAGCAAAATAATGTCAAAATAATAAATTCAAAGCTTTTTCAATCATGTAGATATACAACTCAGGATCATATTTGCATGGAATGTAATGACGGAAGCCTGGAGTTCTGTTTATCGAGATTTTATGTCAGTTTTATTTTTATTTTCGGACAGTTGAAGTTACCAGCCAAAAAAATAGACAAAAAGGCGTTTCTGCGAGTTTCAACTTGTGGCTCGACTGTTTGGCGTACAATCGTGTTTCCGCAACAAACACTCCTTAGTAGGGGTTGACATAGCGGATAATCGGTCGTGCATTAACCTTGACAGGTATGAAGAACATATGTCTTGGATGTTCATTGTCAAATTCGGATCGGATCCGATAACTGGTGAGGGCTGAAGGGCTGGAGAACTTGAAACGCTTTTCTAGTTTTCCTCAAACCCCTACCCCTTTCTTCGCACTTGTAGGCCTATGGCTCTGCGCATGGATGAGTCATTCTTTCATCACACTAGTATAGCTCTGCTGAGTCATTCTTTGCTTGAATTTGTTCAGAGAGAGCTAGATCAATCGAAGGTCGAAGGGTTGGCAAAATATGTTGTTGAACCTTAGTAGGGGGTGATAGGATGATGAAACTTGGCAGGCGTATCAGGGACCCGACCAAACCAACCTGGAAATAATCAGTTTCGCGGTTCGACCATCTTATGGGAGTGGAGGGTGGGGGAATCAGGAAAATTGAGTGATGTGTAACTTTCGAACGGGTGATCGGATTGAAATGAAACTTAATTACTGAATAAATGACATATCTCTAATGTTTCATTTGAAGTCCGAACTGGATTCGACAGCTATGGAGGAGTTGGGGGGGAGATTGGAAAGCCCGAGAAACCGTTAAAATGGAGGGATCGGAGTGAAACTTGCTGGGAATAACCAGCATCTGCTCCAGATAAATCGTTTACACATTTGGACTGGATCCGGACACTTGGGTGGAGGGGCGTTTCCCGGAATTCCGATGATGGCGGTTCTGGGGATTTTCACGATGAAACTTGGGAGGCATATCAGGACCCTATCAAACTGACTTGTAAAGAAAAATTTACGCGATCCGATAGTCGTGGGTTAGTAGAGGAAGGGGGAATCCGGAATATTGAGTCATGCGTAACTTTGGAACGGGTGATCGGATTTAAGTGAAATTTTGTAATAGAGCAGAGGACATATCTCTGGTGATCTTTTTTATGTCCAGACGGGACCCGACAACACTTGGGGGGGGGGGGGAATATGTGACCGGCTTAGACTGGAGAGATCGGGATGGAACTTTGTGGGAATAACTAACAGATGCTCCGGATAAATCATGTACAGAACCGCATTGGCTCAGGCGACTGTGGGGGGGGGGGGGGGGGAGTTTAAGGGGAAGTCCGGAATTCCGGTGATCGCGAGTAAAGGTACTTCCAAATGTGCTAGGACGACGAAACTTGGCTGGAATATAAGAAATTCGTCAAGATTGGCTTGAATTTGCCACTTTCCAAATCCTACCATTTCTTAAAGTACCAATCATGACAGCAAATTAAGAAAAATACTTTTAAGCAAAATATGCATTTTCGTGATCCCCATGAGCTCATTACCATTTTTGCCTCAAGGGTTTTGCTTACAAATAACCCTTAAAGTGCGCAAGGTCGAAAAGTACTTTTTATCAAACGGTACATCTCCACCCATTATCATTTGTGCGACAAGGGTTCTACTTTTGACCAAACTGTATATATCAATGATCCCTAAGAACCTGCTATCGTTTTTGCCTCAAGGGTCTTGCTTACAGATGCATTTCTAGTGCCTTTAAAACGGGAAATTATGCAGCAATAATTTAAAGAAGAAACGTACTTGATATAAATGTCGAAACCATATTGAAGACCATTGAACCGCCCAGCGAAGAAGAGGAGTTCTAGACAGTACTTTTTACTTACTAGTGTATAATAAAATAATATTCGACTCGGTACAAAACTCCCAAACAAAAAACTCTCGGCAACATTTTGCCTACTCTCGCAAGTGCCATATGAGCTTTCAGCTCTTGTTTTTTAGCCTAGGCCAACATCAGGTCAGGTATATCTGTTTCTGGAAAATGTTACCCAGTACCGATCAAAATAAATATTTTCGATTTTCAGAATACCTGTTCCTCCTTCAAACACGGAACAATAGAGGGACAGAGAGAAACGCTAACAGTTGTGGAACAGACCATACAGAGCTTAAAAATAATGTAAATCACAAATGGAAGCAATTTCTTTTGCCATAGGTTAGTTGATAGTGATGTTTTCCTTTCCGCTTGGTTCTTTGTGATGATTTATCAGTAAATCTTTATTATTCCCAGCTTTTGTCTTAGTCTATGCAGTATGCTAGTTGGAAAATACCAGACATTAATAAACCTTAATCCAATGAATTATGGGTAAGTGTCAGGGTGCCCATGAGTCAGGCATACGAAGGCTGAGGATACCCAGTGTCTGGAACAGCCTACCTAGTTATCAAGCATTTATAGTTAACTGACCTCTCTGTGGATGGCTGATTTTTAACAGCTGGGAATTGATGTGAAAACTGATAGCCTACTGATTTGAAAAGTGATGGCCTAAGTGATAAAATCGAAAAGGCTCCAGAAATCCCAAACGCCTGATTTCTTGGACAGGGCACCGTACCCCCCCCCCCCCCCAAAAAAAAACCCAGTAAAATCTCGATGGTTTGAGTTTGAGTGAGACTAGAAAACAATCAATCAGTATTTATTTATTTTTTAGTGGGGCGTAATTATGTTGTCCAGTAGTTGATGTAGGGTAACCGTGATGTAGGGTAACCGGCATTTGGCTTTGGCTATTTCAGATTATCTATACACCCACATTTGGTATAGCACATGGGAAATTTAGGGATTGCCGGTGTTTGGCTTTGTCTATTTCAAACAACGGGTATACCCTACTTTTGCCATAGCCGTAATTAGGAATTTCTGGTAGATTGACCCACATCTGTACGGAGATTTTGAAGATGAAACTTGAACAAATTAAGATCTCTCAAACCAGTGACACCACTGATGAATTTCTCTGAGATCACGGCATAAATTCCATACCGGCATGTGCGCTTGACCGACCGGAATCACTTTTGGAACCGGCAACAGGCGCCCCTCGTTCCCGGAATCCCACCCCTCCCAGTCCCCACCCCCTTGCCTATCCTCATTTAGGGTGTAAAACCCTTAAAAAGAAAGCGTTTTCACGTGAATTTAATGATAAACGGTACGTGTTTCCGTCTTTCCTCTATTGTAACGCAGAAAGTCTGAATTTGGAAAAATTGACGGAGCTTGAGACTACGGCCCAAATGCTCAACTCTTCCGTTATTTGTATAACTGAAGTTCACAGGCAAGATTTAAATTTACTGAAAATGTCCAACTTCCTTTCTTTTGTTAAATTAAGGCCTGATGATCATTCTTTAGGAAAAAAGGGGGGAGGGGTCATGACTTTTGTTCATGATAGTTTACGACCTCAACTTTTGAATATTCCGTCTCTTAATGAATATGATGAAATTATATGGGTTAAAATACAACCAAAGCGACTCCCTAGACCTTTCTCTGCGGTAGCGATGTGTGTTTTCTATTATTCACCTGGCCAACCCGCTGCTGCAAGAAAGGCTTTTTGGGAAAAGCTGCAGGAATCGGCAGATTATATCCAGAAAACACATCCTTTTTTTGGCATAGCCATGCTAGGAGATGCCAATGAACTAAGTTGTAAATCTCTGGCCAGGTCACTTAACCTCAAGAATGTTGTTGATTTTCCAACAACCAAAGGTGGTACGTCTCTGGATGTAATAATGACGAATTTCTGCTCTTACTATCAAAACCCAAGTAAAATCGCACCGCTTGGTGGTAGCTATCATTTTATGTTGCAGTGGACCCCCTTTGAGAAAGTTAAAGTCAATTACTCAGTAGCCGAAATAACCTCAAGACCAATCACTGATCGGGGACTTTTGCAGTTTGGGGACTGGATAACGAAAGAAAATTGGGCCGGAGTCTCAACTGCTGAAGACTTGGATTCACAGGTGCAGAATTTTCACAGCAAACTAAATGAAAAGTTTGTTGAATGTTTTCCGGAAAAAAAGACTAAAGTGTGTTCAACTGATAAACCATACGTAAATTCAGAGATTAAACAAATGATTAAACATAAACTGCACTTAATTGGAAAAGGAAAGGAAGAAGAAGCAAAGAAATTAAGAATCAAAATTAAATGGAAAATTAAACAGGCGCAGGAAAATTATTATAAAAAGGAAGTAGATAACCTCCTTGAATCCAAGCCTTCACAATTTTTCGGTAAAGTTAAACATCTGACTGGTAGAGGCCCGCAACCAGTTGATTTCATGAAGGAGGAGCCATCAGAGAAAACAGCGAACGACCTAAACTCTCATTTTGCTTCTATTGTACAGTCGTACCCACCACTGCCTCCTGAAAAGCCACCTTCGTTTTCAGCTGAAGCACCATCCCAAAACTCACAAGAAGATTCAAATGTAAATTCTAATTTAATGCCTGAAATTTCAATATCAGAAATTAGAAAGAAACTCTCCTCGTTAAAGAAAACATCAGTGGCACCCTTTGATGTTCCAGTAGCCATTGCTAAAGCTTTTGCGAAAGAATTGGCGTTTCCTCTTCATATTATTTACAATAATATCACCAAATCTGGATATTTCCCCAAAAAGTGGAAAATTGGCTTCATCATTCCCATTCCGAAAAAGGGAGCAGCTAATGATTTCTCTGGTGTGAGGCCGATCACTGTTACATCAATTTTTAGCCGAATTTACGAGAGCTTTGTTGCTTCTTGGCTAAAAAAATATCTCTCGGAAGTCATCGATAAGAGGCAATTTGGTAACATCCCGAAGTGTTCAACTGTTCACTATCTCGTTAGTTTACTTGATTTTATTTTTAAAAATTTAGATGAACCCGGGAAATGGATAAATCTAATTGCAATAGATTTTAAAAAAGCTTTCGATCTTGTAGATCACAAGATTTTGCTGGAAAAAATGGCAGAGAAAAATATTCCTGAATATCTTATTAATATCGTAAAAAGCTTTCTAACAAACAAAGAACAAATCGTAAAATATAAAAATAAT
Organism: Branchinecta lynchi; assembly: GCA_023053575.1. Lineage (NCBI taxonomy): Eukaryota > Metazoa > Arthropoda > Branchiopoda > Anostraca > Branchinectidae > Branchinecta > Branchinecta lynchi. Next base: position 26,647,529 of record JAKZAP010000001.1, read on the forward strand.
TTTTCTTCTTCTTTACCGGTATTTTGCGGTGTCCCGCAAGGAACAGTGATCGGTCCTTTATGCTTCCTCCTCATGATCAATGAAATAGCTGTCGGGCTGGAAGAAAGATGGAAGTATGTAGATGATCTTTCCCTAGCAGAGGTAGTATTTGGAGCGTGTAAAAGTCAAACTTTCAATTATATTGAACAAGTTACCTCTGAAGCAGCAAAATTAAATATGGTGGTAAATAAAGATAAATCTTCAGTAATGACATTCTCATTTCTCAAGAAAAGCCTACCGGAATTCGAACCACCTATAGACCCAAACCTCCTCAGTAACAGCACTACCCTGCTTGGGGTAGTGATCTCTTCTGATCTAACTTGGCATGAAAACACAAGATTGATTGTAAAAAAGGCAAATGGTGCTATCCAAATGCTGAAGACTCTAAAGAAATTCCGGGTTCCTAAGGATAAACTAAAATTAATTTTCTGCATGTTCATCCGCCCACTAGTAGAATATGCATGTCCTGTTTGGCATTTCGCTCTTACAAAAGAAGAAAGTGATAAAATTGAACGGGTTCAGAAGAGGTCTCTACAAATCATCTACGGAGGTTCCCCACTGCCTTACTCTTTTTATCTAAAAGAATACAAACTTGACCCCCTTTTTGTCCGTCGAGAGAAACTGTGCCTAAAATTTGGCTCAACCCTCCTCCTCCACCCCATATACAAGAACTTCCTCCCGCCTCCCTTTGTCCCCCTCAGATCCCGACTCCCCAGAGAGGCGGCTGCGAAAGTTCCAAAACTGACACCGGTTTACTCCAGGTCACAGCGTTATTCTCGAAGCTTTGTGCCGAGTTTTGTTCGTACTTTTAACAATTCGTAACTTGTGCGTTTTATCCTATTCTTTTTGTTTTTCTCGTTGACAAATCTTTCTTGTATTAACTGTTTGACTAAAAGATACCATATTTGGGCTATGCCTATGAGAGACTGTATCTTGTTTACATTAAATGATTTGATTTGATTTGATTTGATGTTTCGAATTTCCAAGGAAATTGCATTGGAATCAATAGTATGTTAATAGTTCTTTTTCCACAGCTTTTGTGGCAAACTGTGTTCATTCGGAATTTTTTCTAGGAAATGATAAGCCGGATCCTGTCTTCATTCTGTAACAACTGTAGCATAGTGAGATTGTCAACTCGATCACAGAGTACCAGTCATTATGGAAGATTACACTTCCCTAAATCAGTGCCAGCGATAAACCACCAGTTCGTATCACTACAACCATGCCTATTAACTGGACAGACAAGCAAGAACTCCTTTGTGATTTTTAAAAGGCTTGTTCACAGCCAACAAGATACCAGCAAAAGATCTACGGTCTACTACTCTGTGGCATTATTGGTGCTTGTGACTGGGCTCAGTTATGCTGCTGTGCCACTTTATCGAATGTTCTGCCAAGCCACTGCCTATGGTGGCACACTTTCCGTTGGGCATGATGTGTCGAAAATACTGGAAAATCCAATTGAAGCACGACGTGATAGGATGATCAGGGTTAGATTCAACGCAGATACAGCATCGAGCATGACTTGGAATTTCAAACCACAACAGTCCGAACTTACAGTTCCAGTCGGAGAGACTGCCCTGGCATTTTACACAGCTAAGAACCCTACAGACAAGCCTGTAGATGGCATTAGCACATATAATGTGATACCATTTGAAGCTGGACAGTATTTCAACAAAATTCAGTGTTTTTGTTTTGAAGAGCAGAGATTGAACCCGAATGAACAGGTGGACCTTCCTGTGTTCTTTTACATAGACCCGGAGTTTGTTGAAGACCCTAAGATGGAAGGTATAGACTCGATAGTCCTATCTTACACGTTTTTCGAAGCCAAGGATACAGAGAAGTTTGCAAACTTACCAATATTTCAACACAATAGAAAATGAATGTTCAGGAATGTGGAAATAAAATGTGTCTATTCTTTTATTTTAATGGTAAGTTCTGCATACTATGCGCAAAAATATGAATTGTCAAGACAAAATCTGGCAGAAAATTTGAAGCCTGATGAAACAAGGAAATGCCGAAATTTGTTTCTGTTGCTCGAAACTTGTTCAGAATTTTCGCTGGCATCGCGTCAAAATTTCGGAATAAGCGCGAAAATTTGTATCCGGCGGCGAAAATTGGACTGTGTCGACTGTGTGGGTGCGTGCAAGTAGGGTCAAAAACAGACGAGGTCGGATGCATATGTTGAAAAAGCCTGTGACTTTGTGCTAGATCAGTCGTTCAAAATCCACCTTGAACTGCAGAATCAAGTTCATAGCCTTTAAATCATTAGGTCACACCTACATCTCCCCGCAACATATGCGACGAAAATTCAAATGAGTGAATGAATGAAACCCACTTCTATAAAATATAATGGAGTACATAGAGAAAAGAAAGAAACAACTTAAATTAAATTAGGATACAAATTTACACTTCGAACAGATTCTAGTTCAAACAAACGGACAAGACCGTGCGGAGAAAACGCGGTGACCGACAGATTCCTATGCAACTCGTCAAGTTTATCAGTTATATTAGTTACTGAAATTTATATATCATTTTTCGATTTGTATACCAAGGGACAGGGATAGAAATATTAAGACAGTTTAGGAGTTTATGAATGAATAAATGTGATAGTATTAAGTTGATCCGGAAGATGAAGCCAGATATAAAAGTGATAATGAGCGTGATCCACTCTACCTACCATATTTACTACGCGTGACGTCACGGTTTTGGGGGTCAAGGCTGGATACGCCTTTTTTCTTTTTTCGGTCAAATATCATGCCACAGTCTGATCCGACCAATCACATTACAGAGATTCGTAGTTACCACGCTTACTACGCACCCGCGCATGGTAAGCAATTAGTTACTATTTCGAGAACGTTAGAACGGTCACCGCAGTAACTTCCCGATGAAAAATTTGCAGCCTGCGCAGTAGTATGGTAGTAGTACGAAAACGTTGCATGTAATACTATGTAATAGCAAAGAATACTATCAGTTAATGTGCCTCAGACTGGTCCAATCTTATATAGTAGTATCCAGTAGCATCCTGTCCTGCCATAGTAGCATCCGGTTTGCTAATAGTAGCATATAGTATACAGTAACACGGTAGCCTTGAAGCAGAAGCATGTAGTAGCATCGTTAGTACTGCATGCTACTTTTTCGTACTACTTCATAGTACTATTCTAAGATAAATTTTTCGTCGGGTTTTGACGAGGTTGGAACGAAAATAGGAACTAATAATTACTATTTTAGAAGGGTGGAACACGCTCAATAAGTCCGCTAGGATAATCTGTCAGCGATACTTCGACCCTCCTTGACAAGGCTACTCTTCGGGCTGTTTGCTGGGAAGAAAGAATTAATAATATCCTAGCTAACTTACCAGTTTTGAGTATTTCTTTATATGACTCCCAGTCACCTTGGACTGAAGGATTATTTAAGATGAAGCCAGGCTAAAATCGTCAGGAAATCGGGGTGTATGACCCCGGATTCCAGAATCTGGCCCCTCAACAAACAAACCGCTTGTAGGCTTTGTGTCTCTGCGTCGAGGGGTGGTATCGAAATATTCGCGTATACCTGGTAGAATCCCCGCTACCCACCCTGCAAAAGATTTGCGAATTCCGAAACCAAGTAGTTCTAACGTACACCGGATCCAGGAGAGGGAGCAGTCCTTAGACAATCGCGATCTGTGTTGTATGAAAATCTATTACGAATATAAGCTAAGCGATTAAAACTAGCCCGCTGAGAATTTCAGGTCTGAAAGATATAAGGAGGGTTTTCGCGAGCTGGAAAGCAAAGTCGGAATCACTTTACAGTGGTTTTTGCGCTACTTCGGAAAGTTGCCGAACTTTCCAACTGGGTTTTCGCGCTTTGGAAACCGAAGCAGCTTTCCCGGAAAGTGATTCCACGAGCTCAGCGGAAAGTTGATTGTTTCGGCGGGAATTTCAGATGTGTGGAGAAAAAACAGTGAAAGTATAACTAATAAAATAAAAAAAATGGCAAGCGTTATTAAGGTAACTTGGATGGAATATGTGAGCATTAAAGAACCGTTAAGTGAACCATATTTATTCGAAAAAGTCTGTAATTCAGCATTTTTCCGGCGATATCAGCGTTCCATGCGTTTTCGCAATCAGTCCAGTGGGAAAGTGGAAAGTTATTCCAGGACCTTTCCCACAGTTTTCGCGATGCACTTCGCTCGTCGGAAAGTGATTCCGAATCCTCGCAAAAACCCTCCTATAAGCAGTGTAGCTGTCGAATAAAATTTTGCACCTGCCATCTGTTGGGCGTTCTCTTATTCCTTTTTCTGCTGTAGGTGGCGCCCAGTCGGGATGTGCTCAGATTTACATCATTCACCGCCATCTAGTCACGTAATCTTGTCTTTGTGTGTTACCACATTTATTTGATAGGTGGCGGCGGCGGGCTCAACTGAAAGTTGCCATCATCAGTGGTCAGCAATCGATTCTCGGAAAGGCGTTACGCTTTTTACTAAATTAACGCTAAGGTAAGAGGTTTTCATTGATTTTGGTCGAGTCCGACCTAACTTCTCCGCTATCTCGCTATGCATCTATTCTTCCCTCAACAGATTCTATTCCCGCCATCTCATCCGTTTCTTTAGTGCTTTAGGTTCTCTTTCACTGTAAAAAAATAACTGTCCGCTTTCAGATAACTCAGTCTGCAGTATTTTGCAATCTAGCGTTATAATCCTTCATCAGATTTTAGCTCTCCGAATTCGGATTGTAATTCTCTGAATTCAGAATAAAAATCTCTGAATTTTGTAATGTACAACTGCTAATGTCCGATGTAACCTCTGATGGAGCCAGAAGGCTCGATCAGAGAACTTCTCAAAGTAGTCGAAAACTGGGTATGTGAAAAAAACGCAAGCAATTGTCCTTGGCTTCGGACGAGAATCGTCAGACCACCTTAGGCAAGAATAGAAGACTGTGGCAACCAGTGTGAAAAACCCCTGTCAATTATCGGGGTTAGCCTTGAAGACTCTATCAAATGGGCCAGAAACACCGAAGAAATAACCAAGAATGGGTCTAGACGGTCGTTCATGCTGCACGACCTTCGCAAGGCTGAGCTGGAGCGAGAAACTAAGCCTACGTAAGCCTACGTATCCTACGTTCGCCTAGTCTTGGAATACATGTCTGTTGTGTGGCACTCATCCCTCGACAACCAGCAGTCACAGGCCATGAAGAAAATTCAAAAGACAGCCTGGCCTGTATGAAATTTGGTCAAAGTCTATCACGGTCAGCCCGGTTCCATGACCTGCTCCCAAAACGCTCCGACGACTTTATCAGTATCAGTACGAAACTCGCCAGCGGGCAGGCTTCGAATTAGTGAAATGTAATAGGAGCGTTACCGCCGCTCGGCACTGCCGTTCATCGCTAGAACAGTTATCTAGTGCTTATTCATGTTCCTTTTTTTGTACAACCCTTTCAGTGTCTCGCTGTCGGTTGTTTGCATAAAACCCTTCTCTCTCTCTCATGTAGGAGAGACTTTTTACAGTATTTATACTGCCAGATATTTGGCATTTAGTTGTGAAGAGGGATTCTATTGAATGAATTTATGTGCTAACAAAGGCGCGAATGACTGGGAAATTGTTTTATAAAACTAGAGGCCGCTATGCTTCTCATCTTAATCCGTCGTAAGAAATTTAGTGGTCTTTTTTGGTTCTTGCAGCAGGCTTTTTCAAGTAGGCTATGGAGCATCGAGCGTTTTTTTTTTGTGATGCTGGGGGGGAGGGGAGAAGCGGAGACATAGTGGTTTACTTTTGGTTTTTCTAACAATATGATTAGAATTTAAGATAATTGTTTTTTCGTGTTATTTCTCGCCATCGCCCCTCGGTCTTTCGATCAATTTTTCGAAATTAGAGTAAACTTTAGGTTTTCATGAACTGAAAAAGAATTAACACCTCTGTAAAGAACAAAAGTACATCTCTTAAGAAAATATCACTTGTGACCCCTATTCGCGTCATATGCGACAACAATTCCATATATAAAGAACAACAAGTAAACAAAGTAAATCGCACTAAATCTCAACGCTCGAAAATCTGTTTTTTTTCCAAATTTTTCTGGAAAGAGCTCAATTTTACGTGTAAAACAAGATTACGGCTAGCATTTTTTTTTTTTGTTAAGTATGCTAGTACTAGCTTAGGATATAAAACTCGCAGCTGTTTTCTCGAAAAAATTTCTTCAGTTCATAGGCATAGGCTACTAATAGAAATATGTCGTTTCCCTTTTTTCTCAAGAATGCGGTGGATTGTCCTTTTCTCGACTTCATCGTCTCGCGATGGACCGAAAGTGTCAGTCGCTTTGGCGTTTTAAGGAGGCTTTTTGTCCTGGTCCTTCGGATGCCTTACCCATTTCGACTATGTTCTAAACTCAATCTTATTGTCAATTTGTCAAATATCTCCGCAGTGGCTTCAAATTTTAGGAGGAAAAAGATTACTTTACAGTTCAATCCAATAGGGCTGACATCCGATAGTCTAATTACACATCACTTGTTCACTTAAACGAGCCTGAAAATCCAGTAAAAAGGCCTTACTTTGTTTTCCCGGCATCCACACTTAGATTTCATCAGGTGAACCTGTTCTTTCGGATTTTTGGTTCCTCTATGTACTTGTCCCTCCATGCTGTAAATATTTGCGACTACAAATGTAAGTCATTTCCCAAACTAGGACTAAAATACAGAATCCTTGTAAGACGTCTCTCCATATCGTTTTCCTAATTTGTACAGTCGTAACTTTTCCGAGCTTCCCACATCTCACAACGCAGCCTTTCTTGAAATTCAATTATTCGCGTCTGGATTAATTTTGGGTTGTCGTACCAGCAGCTCCCACTCTGAATGTTATTACTAGAGTCTGAGTGAAAAAACTCAAAATGTGTTATATGAGTCAAAATATTGCAGTATATTAAAAATCTGAGGTAGAATTAAGCTGCCTTTTCTGTTAAACTTTAAAGCACATTGGACACTTCTAATACTTTACTTTGTATTAAATGCTTCACAGATAAACCTTTTTGACTTCCTTTAGAAGGCACTACGAAAATCGACCGTTTTCTTGTTATCCCTTGTCTTTACCTCTCTGGCATTTCGGCGATCCGAATCTTAGGAGCTGGGATATCGTGGCAGGAAATTCAAAAACTCCCAGCAATGCTTGATAGAAAAGGATATATTTGAGATGTCACCAAAGTCAAGCCGCAGATGCAGTTTACCTGATTGTTCTAGTGTTTCATCAGAAGTTCCATGGCTTAAAGTGCCTGTTAAAAGTTTTTCTTTCTGGAATATTGTTGTGAAGCTTGATTAGCTTGCTTTATAAAATGTACCAGAATATGCAATAAGCTTATAAAAAATAACATAGCTACAAAAATCATTCAAAAACAAATAACCTATTCAAATCTGTATTATACAAGCTGATTTAAAGATCTACAAAGTATTATAAGAAACATCACTTTTATCTTTGTCCAAGCTAGTAAATTGAGCATGTTCTAGCCCAAAAAATTACGCTTTGAGATATCACAGAGAGGAAACTGTTGAAAAAGCTGCTAATCTAGGGGGTAAGCATTGTTCCTAGGGTGTTACAGACTGGGATTGGGGTATTTTGATGTGCCCGTTGAACTTTAAGGAAAATTTTGCTTTCTCTTGTCAAGAGATCGAAACCTTCCGTAACGTATTACGACCTGGAGATACTAGTCCTACCCAAATCTCCAGCTTCTGCTTACTCTCATATGGAGTGGGTATCGTCAGTTCCAGACAAAATGTCATATCAACTAATTGGGGCAAGAACATAAATAAAAATGAAAGGAGACATTGGAAATGTTAGCAAGAACAACCGTGTTGATATTTAAAATTGGTAATATTTGTTCGTGATTCTTTTAGTTCATGGAAGGGCATAACCGGAACGTGTACAGCGGATGAGCAAATGCGAGAGTAGTAACTGCATCTGTGTTTTTTCAGTGTTATAGAAATTTCGTTGAAGGAAAAGGTTGCTGGTATTAGCATACACCGGAAGGGGTCGGTTTTAAGCTGAAACAACGTATTCTTTCGGTTCGGTTTATGGCCGTCCTTAATTGAAGCTTTTAGTTTCTAAAGTTTGACTGAAAAGGGAGCTTATTTTTACATCTGATATCTGAGTGCACTAAATATTTTGACTCATCTAAATGATTTGTACTTTTTCAACCAGGGCTCCTGTAAGAACTCCAGAGTACGCACTGCTTGCACGACAGCCCGAAATTCACCAAGACGCAGAAAATTTGAATTTCAACAAAGGCCTGTATTTCCAGGGTTAAAGGACCTATCTTACCTATATATATATATCTGTGTTGAAAAACCCAAAGGCGATATACAGGATAAACAAGCAACTCATAGGAAACTAAACAAAATAACAAACTAAGAAACAGCACTTCTCAACTCGAGTGCTTTTTGCACAAAATTACCAAAAGAAACAATCACTCTCGGTGACGTAGAGCGTACAATACCAAGAAGCTGCCCACCATTCCAAGAAAACAATGAACCCCTTAAATGCGAAGCTCCTGGGATCTGACAAGAAAATGAACCAGACCATCCCCATCAAGATGGCAAAGAGGACAAAAACGTACTCCATCCACGAGTTACCACCACATAGTGGTAAACAGTTTGCTCGCCCCTGAATCCAACACTTCAAAAACTTAAGAGGTATTCCTTACTTGAAATAAAATTCACTACCGAAAGACTCTTGAACTTGCCTGTAATAAACTAAACTCGGTTACTCATCTATTGCAGACCACCATTTTTTAATTTCTTGGTCATCTAAACGTGTCTCAAAACTTCAGTAAAAATTTGGGCGAGGCCTTCATTCCAAACAAAAGCCTAACGCAACCTACTTCCATAATCACTCCACATATTTTTAAACTCGGAGACCACAATTTCGTACGGTACATTCTAACCCGTCTAACAGAACCACGCTAATTTTCTCACTTGCCGGGTTTTTTCTACCTTCAATGTGTATCAGGCTGTAGACGGTTGTCTGCGAGAAGTTTTCTACCAGAAACAAGACCAAAGGCTTCGATGGGATCCCACAAATTTAATATTTGATCCAGACAATCGGGTCTTGTCTTTGTCAGATCCAGTCTGACAGGCTAATCATCAGAGAAGACCAAGTTCAGATATACCTCTATAAGCCATATCTATTTTGACGATACTGACCGAGACTTCCTGCTTTACTTCTGCCAAGTTTCCGGTTTCACCCAATTTCCGACCGAACTACTAGTCCAGCAAAAAAAGAAAATTCAGAAACAAATCCAGCGTATCTCCTCATCCCTATAAAGAACATCTAATCAACTTTGAATAAAAGTTTGACTTAAAAAAAATCCGGTTACAACCGGATTCCGGACTAATTATATGTCGGGTAAAATATAGCGACTCAGCCTCTGTTCTTACCCCTTAATCTGTCATCTAATCGAACTTTTGCTTTTAACAAATTTTCCGGTTTTGGCCGGATTCCGGGCGAACTAGTTGTCCGGCGAGAAAATGATTTTCACCATCGTGTTCAGCATGTCTTTTTTCTCATAAATCGAACATTCAATCAACTTCAAATTAAACGTTTACTTTTAACCAACTTTCCGGTTTTCGCCGGATTCCGGACTAATTACTTGTTCGGTGAGAAAATTGTTTTCACCGTCGTGTTGAGCATGCCTTCTTACCCCTAAATCGACCATTTAATCAACTTCAAACAAAACTTTTACTTTTAACCAACTTTCCGGTTTTTGCCGGATTCCAGACGAACTACTTGTCCGGCGAGAAAATGGTCTTCACTGCCGTGCTCAACATGCCTTCTTACCCCAAAATCGACTATCACATTAGCTGTTTAAATATATTTTGCTTGTCCCTTAATTTGAATCCCCTCCCCTACCCCTAAATGTGGAGCTACACTGCCCGTCTACGAACTTGACCTTACCCTTGACCCAATGAATCCTCACACCAGTTTTCATCAAAATATCTTATTCCCTTCGAGAGTCATCGGGGTTACAGACAGACGAACAGACGGACATTTTTGCGATGTCATAGGTATCCCCCCACTTACGTTTTGGGATCCCAAAAAGAGTTGTCAAGCAGGCACGTTTGTTGTCTCAAAAATTTTTCCGAACGTAATAGATACGAACAGTTGATTTTTATCGATATAAGAATTTTCTCCGAGCAATATCATAAGTGCTCAGCTCGCCAAACCATCCTTCCACTCCTTTCATCTACAAGTGGTAGTTCAGAACAGTCAATACTACCCTTTGTTCCTGTCACAAGGATGATGTACTAGGGCCGTTAATGCAGCTACCCTTTCTGTCAGGCAACAATGGGTACCATTACACTAGGCTTTTCAGATTGGTCTATATAGCCTGTCAAATGCTCAAGTAGCTCTTGAGTCGGGCCTCACGACCCTACCGCCAATGAGGCATTCCACTTCATTCACAACTGTCACGGATGCATAACCACCCCTCCGTGGGAGTTGTACTCTGACTCTGACAGAAATATACACGTACTCACACCTGAGAACAGCGTTGCCATCGTGTCCGGAATGACAGTTTGGTCTTCGGCCCAAAATCGTGGAGAAATATATTCAAAAATCGAACTACCGCCAAATGTGCTATATAAACAATAACAATCCCATGTGAGATCTTGATATAAGTTATCTGAAGGGGGAGTAAGCGATTAGGCTTTCGGCTCATACTGAGTCACACATTAGCCGCACCGAAAAAGCTATCTGCAGTTAGCACTGAAGTCAGAAGCCAGAATTGGCAAACTTAATGTAGACTGACAGAAGTTTAGTTTTAGTTTTTTTTAATACTCTTTATTATACAAACCAACTTTTACATGCTAAACACATAAATACACCTTTTATAACCCTCTTAACATCCTTATACATGTAGCTGATACTTCTGACTGCATGAAAGCCCGAATGGGCCTGTGGGGGCAGTCAAAAATAAAGATTCACGTTACATTATTTTCACATACTTTTTAAAAAACCAGTTGGGTAGAGAACAAATAGAGACAGAGGCATTTTATGAAGTTTGAAATATGACTAGGCCTAAGAGGATTGGAATTAGTCAAACAAATCTGAATAAATGTTGCCGTAGGCTACACCAAGAAGTAACTCGTCCTTGTTTACTTTATGTCAGTGCATCTAGCGCCCCAAAAAAACTAATCTTGAAGGAATTTTATGAAGAGCGTATTGTCGGACTAGATTCAAAACGGTGCAGATTTGAGTCACAGTGCTAGTATCGGCGCAAACTTCTCTGCTTAGAATGATATTTTTTTGCGCGGATTCGTGAAACGGAGTGCGCCAGTCTTGAAGGACAGTGGGTGTCCTTTGGAACCTTGACCTTTTATAACTTAGAGAATAATCAAGAGACTAAACTTCGAGGTTTTAAATAAAAACTCGACCAGTTTTGCAACAGTTCAGTTTAGTTCATTTAGTTTATTGTATATAAAATAAATGAACAAAATAAGTGTCAAACCCAACAAAGCTCCATGGCTCGTTACTTAGGAGCGAATATAATTTATTTATTTATTTTAAATAAGCCTAAACGAGTCTCTTCCTGTAATTCGGTCTGATTAACCTGCCCTTTCTGTCAGGCAACAATGGGTATTACTACACTAGGCTTTTCAGATCCTAGAGGTTTTTGAGCTTTGTATTTTAGATTATTTTAAGAATTGTGATCATGGTTTGAATCAGGTTTGGTTCCAGCGTGGGTTGGGTTGTGATATAGCTCATTTTATTATGTCTAAGCTTTCATGGTATTCGAATCATTTTAATTAGGTTTATATTTTAGCTTTAGATATTGCAAAAGCTTACCATAGTGTTATACATGCTTGGTCGCTTTTAGCTCTTCTGAAAAATTGAGTAGAGCCACAAACACCGAGTTCTACAAAATTGGTACTGTCGGTGCTTGTTGAGAGTTCGGTGGCGCGGTTCTTACAGCGATTTTAAAATAATAGTAAAAAGAGGACTGAGGCAAGGGAGTGTTCTGTCATGGATTATTCTCAATGTTACATTGGCACTTTGCCTGACAAAACTTAAGACTACCGTTGTTTTCGGTAAAGGGATTTTTCTTTCTTGGTTGGCTTATGTGGACGATGTACTCTTGCTGAGCAGAACTTTATCATAGTTGCCAAAAAATATAACACTTCTTTTCAGATCTATTGAAATCGTTTCTCTGAACCCTGCGAAATGTAAACTGATGGTATTTGATAAGAATGGTGACAGAAGTAGTATACCAGTTTCTCTTACGAGTCAAGTAATAACTTGCTGCAATGTTTTTACTTATCTTGGTTTGCCTTATTGTTCTACTTTGAGTTAGACCCGTGCATCAGTGGTAAACGAAGTTGAGAGAAGAGTGGCTGCTAGTTTTGGGTCGGTTGTTGGATTACTTGAGCTTCTGAACCGGCGAATGCTTGCAAATGTTTTTAACGTAACAGCTTTGCCACAGTGTTTCCTAGCTTCTTCGTTCCTCCCAGTTTTTCGGCTTGCTGATACTTCGCATATTAAAACCCGATACTTTACTTTTTCTAAATGGTTGTGTCGTTTTAGCAGGTACGAGTCGAATACTAATATGATGGAGACTTATGGTATAAAAAAACCTCTTGAAATTTTGATGAAAAAGTATGAAAAGCTTAGACGTAAGTTGCAAGGGCCCACAGATAATTTGTCATCTTTCCTCCATGAGTTTTAAATTATTTTTAATGTTTTGAATTTTTAAATTTTAATCTTTTTAAAGTTTTTTTAAGTTTTTGTCATTGTTTGCGGTGTTTGATCTGCCTTCACCGTTTTCATGTGTTGTAGTTTATTCTAGTCGTTCCGATGGAGTAGAGATTGTTTTACTGTTTGTCTGTTTTTGCGTATTTCATAATCATTTATCTTATTATTATCAATTTTGGTGGACCAATAAAACATCATCATCACCATTGGTCTATATAGCCTGTCAATTTTTCAGGTAGCATTATTTACAAGGTACTCCTTAAATTTGAAAAAGGTGCAGAACTTATATGTCAGAACACCGTCAATAGCATCTGTGTCGGAATTTTCTTTCTTTTTTTCCTCCGGACTGAAGTTCTTTCCTTTCTGCCTGATGGTAAATGTATCCGAGTTGCAACCGTGAGGCATTCACACCACCTGAGGATCGTGTGTTATTTCACCAAATTCTCAGCCTTCCAAAGTGGCAGAGGCAAGTTTTCCACCGACTAATTTCTTCCCATTAAAAAATATCAGCGTACAATATGGAAATACGTACACGCGACCAAAAATATGGCTATGCGGCAACCACACATATTGTTTATTCTTCTCCTTGGTCTTGCAAAGTTGTGTATCTCCCCTGGACCGCCTTTCTTCCCGTTAACAAGAACCTTCATATTATATGAAAATACGTAGCCTACCCTAGACAGAAAATATGTCGAAGTGGCAACCCTGGATGAAGCCTTCACACACTACCTGAGGATCGTTGTTCCGTCCTGTTTTTTAACGTCTCCCTCAAGCCGTCTCTTTTCGCTGTTGCTTGTGCCTTCTCTCTCGAGAGGGAAGGAAGATCTTCAGTAGCTCACGAAGCAGCGCTGGGATCAGTGGATGACAGAATGTAGCTTGGTCGAACGAAAGGATAACGGAATGGCGAAAAAGAAGAAAGACGAAGCGGATACGCAAAACGATGTGGATTACAGAAACATTGACGAGGAAAGTCATGTTAGTGAACCAATGCAGTGGCAAGGTGGTGTTGTTCTTCTGCTTGCCTCCATCACACTGATTAGTATAGGGATCAGCTGCTTGGCTCTGTACCGTGACTTGGGTATGGAGAATAGGATAATTGTGTTGGAGTCAAAAGTGTTGTCGTTACAGTTGCAGTCGGCGTTGATTCCCGATGCTCTGGAAGGGGAGGACCTTGTACAGAATCTCACGAGGAGGATTGTAATATTAGAAGAAAAACTAGTCGAAGATAGTGTGAAGTCAAGGACGAAGAGAGACTTGGAAGAACAATGCATATGCCCTCCTGGTGAGCATTCTTTTTCCTTATTTCAGCTCAGCAATTTAAAGAGCTTCCTTCTTCATAATCATATTTGATGGTGGTAAACATATTAGTGAACTGGGATTTAATCCAGAAATATGTAGCTCCTTCTTGGAAAGGGTCCACTTCAGGCTCTAGCTTAGGAAGAACGAAAATAAGTCCTTTCCTTCTGGCCAAGTTGGATAATTGTCTGCGTGTCTGGGCTGTGGAAGTTCCGCATTTCGTAGTTACATACTATTTGAGCCCAAGCTGACTTCTTAGCAAGGGTCCTCGTCAGGCTGTCCAAATTCAGGGACAACGTTGGGGAAGGAACAAACCTTCCCCTAAACCTTACCAGGTTTGCTCCTTCCAGAAAGTTGTCTTTGACGTTTCGACAGCCTGACGAGGAACCTTGCCAAGAAATGCCGAAATATTATTGCCAAAGCATCGTAGCTGACGTATCCGTTTTATGCATTGTTTGAATATATGTTTCCCAGTCAGCTTTGGCTCAAGGAATATTTAAGGACGAAAATTAACTCTTTGCTGGAAGGGGACCATTGCCAAGAAGGGCCGAAGTGTCGTTAGAAAAAATCTCAGCTGACTGACTTCGGTTATTGCCATCGAAATTGTTTCGTAGTCAGCTTGAGCTGAAAAAGAAATTCGTTATCACTCTTTTAACTCAATCAAGCTCATTTGAACCCTAATAGCACTAGGCTAAGAGATTGGAAAAAAAACAAACATTCACGTACAATACGAATAAAACACAAATTAACAAACCGTAATTACGAAACGAACATAAAAATCAAGTACAGTTAAATATTTAGTGTAATGCAGAACGAATGAGTATAGATACCTTTCTGAAGATTTTGTTGGCGGGGGAAGAAGCTTAAACTCTCTAGCCTTAGAAAACAATACACCCCTTTTTAAATTTTGGCGGTTCTTCTGTTCATCAACAGTGATAATCAGCGGAGGTCTGTTGACCATCAGAACGTCCCTGTTGATCAATAGAGGTGAATCTCCACCCAAACTCTCTGTTTGAAAAATACGGCAGATTACGAGACAAGTTGACAACAGCGTCGACCAACAACACTTTCAGTTGTTGGTTGATTTGAGCAACAATGTTGGCCGCAGAGATTTCTATTGGTACCACTTCTGGGTGTGTTACTGTCAACAGTATGACACTGTTGAAAACATTGGCTCAATGCTGAACCGCTAAAAGATGCCTCGTGTTTCAACATTTGCACTCTGTTTTTCTCAACGAAGACCGAGATAAACCCATTTTGACACTCCATGGCAGAAGATACGCATGCCGTCGAAGCCGGATTTGGCGGCAGTCGGTCTCGATGAGGGTCGACTGTGGTACTCACAGAAATCGGTCAAGTTTCAGGGAGGAACGAAAATGTTGTACGAAATTCTCGGAAATTCTTACTTTCTGGGAAGGAACGGATCGAGAAACTAGAGAGAAAGAGTTGGGTAATTACGATCAATTATTATTTATTTTTCAAAAATGCATTTATGTTCTTATAAGTATTGGATTTTTTCTGACTTAGTTCATGATAACCTCACGGATTATTCATTATGCTCTTGAAAGGAATTCGAGAATTCCGGTACCTCGAAGCAGAAGAATGGAGTGATCGGGGATGAGTAAAGGGGTTAGAGACTCAACTAACAACTGGGAGAAATTGAATGCATGCGCAGTTCTTAGGCATTTATGATCACGAGGTGGATGGAAGAGTTTACGTGCATCAGGAAATAGTACAAATGAATACAGTTGGTCTTCAGCAGAAACAGAGTGTAATAATATTAAGAAAATGATAACTTTATTGCTTCAAAAGCCCGAGGGCCATAGCAAAGAACAACATGGCAAACACACAATAAAATCACTGATAAGCCATACTAAACATCACAAAATTACTTTCTGTGCTCCTTTGCCAGCCTGAGAAAAAGACCTAACCTTGATTATTAGTTGAGTTTTTGCAGCTACCATGGTATCTGATAACATGGTCTAAAGTCTTTTTTGCAGTTATCGTGGTATCTGATACCACGGTCAAAAAGCGCTTTTGCAGTTATCCGTGGTATCTGGCCAGTTATCGTGGTATCTGATATTCCTATATACGGTCCGACCGTGGTAACTGATCGTGGTATCTGAAAAAGTCATCTCACTTTCATCATTTTTTGTCAAATTGGTGGGAAAGAAGTTTGGCACTTAGTGATGTGACTGAATATCAGTTTTTCTTTTTGGATGACTTCGAAAAATTGCAATTTCGGCAGTTGTCGTTTTTGCAGAGCAATCGTATATCAGATTCCACGGTAACTGCAAAAACGACTAATTGCAGATCCAGTTATCGTGGTAATAGATATCATGGTATCTGCGAAAACGCAACTATTGAGTCCGTCTTTTAGTCGGGTGTACAATAAGTCAAAACGAAGCCGATCTTCGGTTGACGAACGCACTAAATCTGGACTAAATCGCAACCATTCTCTGTGTGAATTTTGCCTAAATGTCTATCTGGAAAAGCAACCAACTTTAAACTGTGTTCAGCCCAAGAAAAATTCACTGAGTGGATAAACGGTGCCAAACTGGCCAAAGCATTGATTCAAGACTACTGCGTTGAATGCTCATTAGTTCCAGTATGACCGGCCAAAGTGGCATGTTCCCTGCTGACAAGACTGGAACGAGTAGTAATTTATTTATGACCTTAAGACTAAGTATTTACTACGAATGATATTTGACAACGCGCTTCGTTTTGGGGATACGGAAACGATTGTGACGGGATACCTAAGACTTATTACTAAAGTTTTTCCGTCCGTCTGTCTGCTTGCGCGCTAACTCTCGACGTGGTTGAGGTATTTTGTTCAGACTTGGGATGAGGATCCACTGGGTTAAATTAATAGGTGGGCCCCTTAGCTATATGTGTAAGGGTGGGGTTTCAAATTAAGGGATGAAAAATATTTTTTAAATTTAATTTGGCAGTCGATTTAGGGTGGACCTTTGTGAGTGAAGAATGTGCAAGTAGAGTAATTTACTCGCTGGACACACCAGTACTTAATCTCTGCCTAACATCGTAGCGTATTCTAAAGGCTACTAGACGTAGTAGTAAATACAATATAAACTATCTAAACATTGCGAAAGCGAGGTTACTTCTCATTTAACTCAAAACCTGTCGAACAACTCCCTGAACCGACTTGTTCAACAAGACATTCAAATACAGTTACACCATTTCTACCATCACGTACCGCACCTCAGCTTCACTCGTTCTCGCCCGTGTATCCTCCACCTAAAAAATCAGTATAATTTCACGTTTCTCTTTCTTTTATTTATTTATTTATACTACACAAACTACATAGCATAAATATATTTTTATAAATATATGTTTATATATTTTGTCCGTCCGGTTCCCTGTTTCATTAAATTTTGTCTCTTCATATTAAGTTTGTTTTTGTGATTGTCAACCTATTATATTGTTCCTTGTGTATGCGTTTATGTGTTTTTTTGCAATCAATTTAGCTTTTGGTATTGTGGCCATTTTTCAACTTTAATGTTTAACCAAATAAGTCGAGACCCGACAGTATATTTGAGTTCATCGAATGAAGTTATTCTTTCGCATTTGTGGTACCTCTATACCGACGTGCTGGTCAATTTTAGAAATACAATTACAATTACACTTCAGACGACTGTTTTGATGAAAAAACTACTATTTGACGAAAAATCAACCGATTTTCCTATTTTATTTTACCTATTATTTAGAAAAAACGGCTGTTTCTAGAAAAATCGACTGTTTCCAGGAAATAAAAATAAAGAATCGCGGCGCTTAGCACCGACTCGGTTATTGTTTACCGACTGGCCGACAACATTGGAGGGGCGTCCCCCCTCCCCCACAATACGTGACGTCCCTAATCTTATCATCACTATTTGCAACAGTTCAATTTGGTTCTTTCAGTTTTATTAAATATAAAATAAATGAACAAAATAAGTGTCGAACCCAACAAAGCTCCATGGCCCGTTACATAGGGTGAGTATCAAAATAATTAACAAATAGGCGTATCCCTCAGCTTCTGTAACACATGGAAGTACAGGCTTCTGTTGAAATTCAAATTCTCCGTGTCTGGGTGAATTTTGGGTTGTCGTGCAAGCAGCGCACATTCTGAAAGTGATTACTAGAGCCCCGTGTGAAAAGATACCAAATCCCTTAGATGAGTCAAAATGTTTCTGTGTGTTCTATCATTTATAAAAATAAGCTGCCTTTTCAGTTAAACTTAAAATCCTTAACAAAAATTCTAAACTTCACACATACTTCATACTTATGTAGCCCCGGCTACACCGGGGTATACGACGTCATCTAGGTAATGACCACGCGAATACCCAGCTGTTGACCGGCAAATGAAAATTATATAGGCTGATCACTATCTACGAGCACGTATTCGTTAATTGATCGCTTCCGCGGCTCTGTCGGAAAACACAACTAATTACCTTTTACCAGGTTCAATGAAACTCAGTCGGCACATAATGCTGAGAAAATCAAGCGGTTGGGACGATTAACTTTGGTTTTATTCTGTCACGGTTTGCCCTGGGCCACTTAGTGGTAAAGTCTATTGGGAACTACTTCAAAGCTTGACATCTGTGGGATCTTAGCAAGACCTTTATTGCCGTTGTAGCACTTTTGTTTTGTAATGGTGCACCTTTAAAACCTGAATTCTGGTATTGTAAATGAGAAGGAATGTGGTTTCTGGGCCGACCATGCCGTTTCCTTCAGTTACTAGGTTTTGGGTAGATGAGTACTCAAAGGGGCATCAAGGATGCGCTGCCAGAAGTTTCATAACAGACAACCACAAGGATGCGATTTCACGCAAGGATGCATGAAATGTTATGCATTTCAAGTGTTGCCAGGATGAGCCAAAAAACGCCAAAAAAGCATCTGCTGGCTGTTTTGTTTGTCGTCATGATATGGAAAATTCAGCAGATACTTTTTTGGCGGTTTTTCGGCTCTTCCTGGCAATGCTAGTTATGCATAACATTTCATGCATAACGCTTGTCGCGACAACAGATAACATTACAAGTTTTATCTCTTGCTTGTTGTCTGTTGAAACCGCGCATCCTTGTACTGTTTCTTATTAAACTTCTGATAGTGTAGTCCAGGGAAGTCGTACTCGGATACTAAGGAACCATTATGACAGTTCTTTTATTGCGAGAAAGGCCTCTAATCCCTCAGATCTTTTCGTCACTGGTTGTTATTGTTAATTCTTAATCTGACATTACTTTTTGTTCTCATTCAAACTCACTCGCTGTTGTTACCCGAGAATAAGACGATACAACGTTTGAGGCATCTGTCATTCTTTCGATACATAGCAACACATTTCTAGCAAGAAATAAATACAAATGGAAGTAGACATTCAGATGTTCTTGAGAATTCACTGTTTTGCAAAGCGAAATCTAAAATTCAGTTGAAATTCAGTTCGTGTTCTTAGTTTTATTTAAATAATATAAAGAAGTTCAATTACAGCAAATGCCATTTTTATTTATTCACTAAACATTCACTCTTGGACTCAATGAGCCCGTGGAAGGACTTAGAATTCTATATCACTTTCGTGTATAAGTGTTACAAAATAAGGATAAAATTAAAAAAATCCTTTCCCAATTTCTATCACATTAAGAAATCTTTTGATTCACTTCATTTTTGTACTTTGCTGATTGTTCCTCTCAGCGGTTTAAAAATGAAGTAAATCAATAATTTATTTGTTCGCAACATATGAATTTTTATAGCTGAACTAAATATCTGCAAGGTATATATAACCTTAAAGTTTAACCGATAAGGGCTGGGATAGGACAATCTAGTTACACATCACTTATTCACTTAAATTGGCTTGAAGACCCGCTGAAATGCGTTACTTCGTTGTTACGCTATTCACGAATAGTCGAATTTCAAATAGTGGAACTTCCGTGTGATTTGTGGTACCTCTATACGCTTGTACTTTTGTTGTATGATCTAAGAGAAAGATTTATGATTGAACCCAAATAGTTAAGTGTATTCAATTAAATGACACAAAAATAAGTTTGAATATCTCGTGCCTAGAAGAAGTGTACCCTAGAAGATCGGATTGTATTTTAAAATTGTAACAGATATGTAAATATTCTTTGAACCCAAGCTGACTTTGAAACATATATTCAAACAATGTTTACAACGGATATACGTCAGCTACGATTCTTCATCAGCGATATTTTGGCCCTTCTTGTCAATGGTCATAGTCAGGATATCTATCTTCTGGTTCAACGTCGGGGAAGGAAACAAACCTGTAATCAGTTTTGTTTGCAGATTACATGGTTTGTTTCCTATATATGATGACGATGACGTATATCCGTTGTAAACATTTTTTGAAAATATATATGTGATTATATATGACTATGTTGATCATGTATGACGATCCACGACCATTTTTGTAAAAAGATAACATGGAACTAAACGAATTAGAAGTAGAATTAGAATAAGAACCTCCTTCGGGAGGGTGGGGGAGGGTTTTACTGTCTTTTCAGATCTTTCGGGCTATGTCCTACCAGGAAATTAATTAAGAAACTCAAGGGTCTTGACCAACTAATCTAGCTATGCTATGGACATGTTTCTTCATTCGAAATAATCGTCAAGGATGCCAAATGCCACATGTTCTTGCATCGATTGTGTCCCAACGGACCGAGCCAAATATACGACCGGCCTTAGCTAATATTGTCCGTTACATGGCGACCTATCGGCACGCGTTCAATAATGAAGACCACACAAGAGTCTTAAAGAGGTCCTTTGAAGTACCTGCAAATGGAATGGTTTTTCGGTTCCCATTTGAAATTGGGGCTGTCCTAGTTAGTTAGTTACTTGATCGACGTCGGCTTCCCGCTGGGTTTGGCAAGTATTTCTTTCCCAATCGGTCTCATTAAAGAGATTGAATTGAAGCGTCATGGGTAGCTTATGGGTCGGATCCTGGGTCGAACTGCGCGCTCTGGTTAAAGCGCAGCCAAAGGCCTAAACTATTCCAATAGTTATTTTCTCACCAGTCAGTCTATTCTCGATTTCGTCATTTAGTCGTTCTATTTGCAACTCAGCTCAAGTCAACACACGTAGAATTTGTACTCATTGAAGTATTTGTCGCGATAGTTGAACTGAATCAGTAATAAACAATGGGCCATTTTTAGGTAGGCTTCTCTTTTAGAACAAAGCCATTTATATTATAGTGTGTTTATTTAGTATTGTTTAGTTCAGTCTGAATCTTGTTGTGTCATTTTCGTTCAAATGCTCTATCTTGGCACGTTTTGTGCATTTCTTACACGACTTACTAAACTTATTGATTGGACTGAAGCGTTGACACTACGGTCGGATCTTGAGTTGAAACCGGAGCTCTGTGGTTGAAGCTCACTGAAGGACTAAACTGTTTTTAAATTTATTTCCTGCTAAGCAACTTGTTTTTCGTAGCTTTGCTTCTTTTTTACTACACTAAACGTATAAATCAGTTGATCTATCAGCTGAGTTGCTGCGTCCACCAATCGCGGCGTCGAAAACTGATCTGAAATTGATGTCAGTTGTTACCGCGGTTTAAGGCGTTTTTTCGCGACAATCCCGGATTATAATCCTAGATAACTGATTCATCAGCAGAGAAAAAGATTTTTCAAAATCTGGATTGTAGAATCCGGATTGTGAATCGTCAATCTGGATTGTCGCGGAAAATAGCCTTTAGAACCGAGAGCATTTATACCCTAGGTTCAAAAATGCGTCTCAGATTGACATTGCCCCCCCCCCCCCAACCTACGCGCATACCTAGAACAAACTCAGGAAAGTCCCAACTCTCATTCCTAAACTCGTCAAAATAGAAATGTAGAAAGAAGAGCTTTGATGACACCCTGAAAAAACGAATATTCTAAAAAAAATTACTGTGCTTTTGCTTATTCTTACCTCAAAAGTGTTGAATCCAGAAATCTGGTTTTTAAGGCTATACACCAGAATGCGGAGTGTCGCTCCAGCAACTGTACTACCTGTTCTCCAGACTGTGTTGTTGCCCCTAACAGCCAATTAAAGTTATTCTACTTAACTGTCTAAAGAGTAATCTCGCTTAAACATTGATGTGTAAAAATTGATGTGTAACGAAATTGAATGAGTTGATTGATTTGTGACAAGGCAGATCGGGCTATTTTAAATTTATTGTTTTAGATACATATTTAGTATTTTGCATGTAACCTACGTGACGAAAACGCCAAGTTCGACAGATATGATGTGGCGAAATGCTTCTCGAAGAGTTTTCTCCGATTCGACCATCGCGGGGGGAGTGGAGGAAGGAGAATCTGGAATTTTGATGCATGTATAACTTTTGAATGGATGATCAGATCTTGGTGAAGTCGAATATTTGGAAAGACCTCGTGTCTCCGAAGTCTTATTTCGATTCCGGAACGGATCCGGTGAGTTTGGGGGAGTTGGGGGGGGGGGGGGGGGGCGGAAATCTTGTGACACGCTCAGATTGGAGGGTTCGTGATTAAACTTGTTGGAAAGAACAAGCATGAGCGTTAGATATATCGCTGACAGAACCGGACCGGATCCGGGCACTGTGGGGAGTTGGGATATCGCGAGTTCAGGCACTTTCAGATGTGCTAAGACGATGAAATTTGTAATGGTAGGTAAAATTCGGAAACTTTAGATGACAAGCCAAATCGGTCATTTTATGTTTAATATGTTGTAACGTGACGAAAAACGCCAAGTTCGGCAGACATGGATGTTGTAGCTCGTTTTAACCTGAATTTTCGCCAACTGAGCCAATGACAAACAACACTTTATGTAAATTTCATCAAGGATGCTATGTGGGGCCTTTGCGATCTGGAAAACGATCAGGAAACATGACAGACTGGGATGACAGATTTAATTTAACGAAATATAATAAAAGTCAGACTTGCCCTTTCTGACTTCCAGGCAAGGCCATATACAAAAATAACGATTTTTATAGGCTTTTCCCTCTGATCTATGTGTTTTTTTTTTACTTTTTTGTCCGACCGGCAGGCAACCACCCCCCCCCCCCCCCCCCTCGAAATAAATTCCTGGATACGGCCTGCTTTCAGGTATCTGGAGATTTCGCATAGTCAAACCAGCCCTTTCGTATTTTTGTGGTAATGATGATAGCAACATATGCTGTTCTTCAGCATTGTCTAGATATCTTTTTCAAATATCTTTTAGCTCCCAATTACAACTAGTAATCCCTCTTCATTTTCCTCCTACTTCAACCATTTTTATTTGTATCGTGTCTCACAAATGTGTTGCCTCTGGCTAGTTTTTTTTTTTTAATTTAAACTAAGAACTGACCAACTAGGGTCAGAAATTGAAATAAAAACAAAATATCAGCGCATCGACATGGAGAAAATCCACAATAAATTAGGGTAACCCGACGACAGGTAAATTGGCAAACTCATCTGCATATGGGAACTCACCGTCACCAGAAGGATTGGGTTCTCAGCGCACAGAATTAGTAAATTCTATTAAAAAATACTTTTTCGTTGGTTTCTTCGTTGATTTTTTTGTGACAGGATTCATGTCTAAAGTGATGGGGCAGATGCCCGTCTCACTTCACCAGAAGATAGAAGACCTTTACCAACAACCATGAAGCACTAGAATTCTAAGAGAACGCGGTTTTGAAAATATTTCTCTGAATAAGCATTGTTGTGTCTCTTATTTTTTTTTTTTTTTTTAACTGTTCAGTGCTTGGGAAAAACATCGAAGACAGGATTAGGATTTTACATTGCAGGCCGTGGGGAATGATTTGGTCACATTCGAGACAGGGAATATCCGTCGGTTACTTGGCATACTATTGTTATGTAGAATTTCAGATCGTCCCTTTCGGCAAACTTCCCTCACACGATTGCCCAAGTGATATGGCAAGCCAATCTCTTTTAATATCTCACGACCTCGTACATTGGCAGTTGGCTGATAGCATCAGAATCAGATATAGGCTGAATGCGACCGTGGTCGTCATGGAACACAGGGATCATTTCGATACACTTATCTCAAACATGTCCCAAAAGAAGCCGACGACAGCGCATTCTCACAATACCAAGATGACGTGTTCACGGAAAGCATTGTATCTGTCTTCCGACTTGTTGAAAGTGGTGGATTTTTTTCACTATTGGTTTACTCGTTCGACTTTGCTTGGGGGCACACTACAAATCACAAGTCGTGGAATTCTCGAAAGTAAAAGTCATATCAAAACAGGGATATTTTAATGAAAATATAACCTTCAGCTTTTGCTTCATTCAAACTAACCCTCTGTTGTGATCATGGTGAAGACCATACAAGAATCCCATCTCAAATAGCAACACATTTTGAGTAAGAAAGAATGTAAATATTCTAAATAGTCATTCCAAGTAGTATCAGATTTATAAACATTGTCAATTATTCACTGATGATTCATTTTGCTAACGAAGGATTTAGAAATCCTGCTGTTACACGGCAACGAAATCGAGCTGGAGCAAACTGAGCAAAGGGTTTGAAGGTTGCCGATTTTGCAATTGTTTTATATTTTTTCATTTCTTGGCACTTTGTCCGAGCTCAGTTTGATGGATGAAAATTAATAAATGCTTTCCTGAGAAGAGATTATTGACAATCTAGTTAGATGATTACGTCGAAAGGTCGTGGAAACAATATCAAAATTGAACAAAGTTTTAAAGCTGCCACCCAGAAAGTCTAATTTTTGAATTCTCGGAGGGTCCGAATTCGCTTCCTCTTCTGCAAGTAGGCTTTAATTCGTAAAAAAACAAAGGGTTGTTCGCATGCAAACATCTCATTTGAAACACAGATCATAATTTGTTCGATGTGAGTCAGATAATTGCCAACGGGAATAGACTTAACAGTCAAATTCCGTTCGTGTGTTTCCTTAACCGGACGGATGTTTTCTTTCTCTACAATTGCAAGGTTGGTGTTTTGAAAAAAATTTCCCCTGTGAAACATCCCCTACTAATTTTTGGCAAAATGAAACTGACTCGGTACGGAGGCACAACGTACAAGACACTGCAGTTATTGAATTCTGATGATCGAAAAAAAAACACCTTAACTGATGAAAAGTGTGAAGTTGTCCGTCAAAAAATACTTTATTTCCCAAACAAACAAAAATCCTAACTCCAGGAGGGAGGTACGATTTATAGAATATTGCAATCAGTATTATTTTCAAGGTCTCTAAAATGACACCAAATTTGATCAGAATGACAATTAATTAACAAAATCCTAATTTTCTTACGCAGGCACTACTTGTAAAATATTACAATTAATATAATGTATGAATTCGCAAAAATAACAAAAAATTACCACCAATTTGAACCTTTCTGTTAGAAAGTCATTTTACGATTTCTTGGTGAGTCAGAGCAGCATTTAGTTCGCAACAAACAAAACATCGTAACTTCCCCACGGAGGCACGTACTTATAAAATACTATAACCATTTGCCCCTAAGGGGCTGCTCGCATGCAAACATCTCATTCGAAACAGAAGATCTTGGTTGTTTTTTGGTGTGAGTCATGGATAATTGTCCTGCCGGAATGGACTTGGGAGTAATTAATTATCTGTTCGTGAGTTCCCTTAACTGGCGGAGGTTTTCTTTCTTTATAGCTAACTCAAGGTTTATGCTTCACTGAGCTGCGAAACACCATGAGAAAAAAAAATCCCTAGTAAAATGTCCCCTATAGTTGTCCCAACGAACAAACTTCCGATGAAAAAAAATGGTCCCCAAGCAAGATTGAGCAGTTTGTCTTGGTTTCAGGCTAGATTTGGATATATTGTAAATCTACATTTGTGATTAAGGAAGCAAAGGCGGATGTGGTACCACTTTTCAGCTTGTAGACCAGCCTATCCCCAAAATTTACAACGTCTTGTCTAAGTGGTGCGCCAGAAAAGAAGGTGAAGCAGTATCTGTCTGATCGTTCAAAATTCTAGTTCGCCGAATTAAATATAGTAAAAATATGAATCAGCAGCACAAAAATTAAATACTAAAGAATGTTTGCCCTTTTTTCAGGAAGGTCGAAAAATATGGGGTCAGAGAAAAAGCTTGAAATCCGAAAAAATGCTATACAGTATTACAGACTTATTTATTAGTGAAGTTAATTTAGCCAGGACGGTTATGACCGGAGATGTTTTGGTTGAAGACATTTCTAGGCGTGAAAGTTTTTCCGGGAACGCTCTGCCGACAATGCCGTTCTTTCCAAAAGTGGCGTGTGCTACTGGAAAGGATTGAGTTTACTTGTTATTTTTATTCTCATTAATTATTTACACCCGTACAAGGCGAAATTACAAAAAAAGAAAAAGACACAACAAAAAAAAGTAAAATGCAATCATTCGATCTAGCCTTGAGATCACTTTATCGATCAGCAGTGAAAAGGCTTAAGGGTCCACGCTGGGGCTTGCTTTTCTGTACAAGAAAGCCAATCGGAAGAGTCGCCTTAGGCCATACTTCTTCTATGTTTGCGGACTCTATAATGAAAAGCAATTACTAAAATTGGTGTTGTTAATCACTCCGTCTTTTGATTATACGCTTTGTGAGCGCTAAGCGTGGAAACCGCCTTGATGAAAATCTGTCGTGCTGCACCAGTCATGTTTTGCCGCTTTTAAGACAGCAGCCGCCGGTTCATCTTTCCGCATGACACGGAAACCACATTTACTCTCCCGTTGGTACATTTTATCTCTGCCTCATGTTGTTTAACGGAATGGGCTCGCACGCGTGATCCCAAGACAAATGGTCGCAATTTCTGCTGCAATTTCCTCGCCTGTCCTAAGAGCTATAAACAATGCTGCCATCGGTTCTTTTGTTGGCTTCTAAACGTTGCTGTTTTTGGAAAGCCGTATAATTGCGTGTCTGCGAGATTTTAAGTTTACCAGATTTCGTGCTAGAGCTGGATTGATCCGTCACGTGTGGAATGTGTTCGTGATAGTTTCTCGTGCTCATCTCACGCATTGGGTATTGTTTGGGTAAAACTCTTCTGAAAATCTTAAGAAAAAAAAATCTTGAGGAAAACTGCACTGTCAGAAATTTCGTAACGGGTAACACAAGGATGCGCAGTTTTCAACAGATAACACTTGAGATGTTATCTGTTATGACTTTGCAAACATTGTGCCTTAAACAATATGCATAACATGCATAGCCGCCGAAAAAAACCGCTGACTTTTCCCATATCGTGAGGACAAACAAAAGTCAGCTTTTTTTTGTCTGATTAAGTTTCGGCTGTTCTTGAATTCATAACATTTTAGTTCGTAATGTCTGATAAAAAAAAAATATGACAGCTATGACTTCCTAAATGATGTCTGTTGAAACCGCGCACTCGTGTATTATCTGTTATTTCGACATTTGATTTGCTGATCCCTAATTCTTGTACCGTGAAAAGATAAAGATGGTTTAAGGAAACCCATAAAAAGCTTAGCCTATAGGCTACTTTATCGGTTTTTGTCATTCTTCATGCCACACCTTGCTATGTCTCAACCTCACCTACAGTAGAGGTATGTTTTTTTGCACACTTCTCCCTAATTCTAGACTGTTCTCGTGGGTTCCGGCTAAAAAAAAACAACAACGGTGAAACCCCCCCATTACCAGCCCCCCCCCGACCCCCCCCCCCCCCCCCCCGATGACGACCCCCCCGACCAAAACCCCCCCGGTACCCCCCCCCCCCCCCCCGCGAAAAACCCCACGAATCCTTAAAAAAGTGGAATCCGAATAAAAAAGACAATCCCTAAAGAATCTCCTAGTCCCAAATAATCCCAAATAGTCCCTAAGCTACGTATAGTACAACGGGTTAGCTGGGTACCCGGATTAGCTCATGTACCTACTGACGGATATGTAAGAGTAGAATAACTGGACGCAACTTCATTCGCAGACTTGACTGTACAATCATTTCTGAAGTACTGTGGATATCCAGTAACAAGTGTAAGAATAAGCTTGTGCGTGCACAAAGGGTATGTATATGTGAAGCAAAAAGTGCTGGCTGGATGTGTTCTTAGATTTGAATGCGTTAAGGGTAGGCAGAATATATATATACAAGGGAGGTGAGTGTAAAGCGAAGGTGAATGTTTTTTCGACACATATTAATCGGATTCAAATCCTACAAAACAAATCAATTAGTGCAATTTATTATCTTCCGTTTTATTCATGAGTTTCTCATATTCTGCCTCGTCTTCTTATTTTAAATGTCCGTCAGATTAGAGACTGGAATAGCGTAATACTTGTATACCGTTATCTTCTAGAAGATTCACAACCTGCTGATTTTAAAAATCTTTTTTGCCTGAACAGTCAACTTCATCATTGTAGCCTAGCACAATACGGCGGTCCAATCTTTCTACCATTTGTTATCCTTCTACAAGGTCTAGCTTTTCTATTTGTCATACAGGTGCAAAGGATGGAATTCATTGCCTGAAACTGTTAGAGTGTCCGAAGATAGGAGAGATTTTAGAAGAGCTCTAAAAAGATTTATGTTATCTAGCAATTAAATTTCTTCTGTCTGATTTAATTGATTCATTTTTATTTGTGCTCGGAGGAAGATCAGACCCATGTCGCAAACCTTTTTTATTTTTCCATTTTTCTTTAATCATGTGTCTGTTGTCGTAAATTCTCGCGTTGTCCTCAAATTTTAGTGTTGACGTGTGATAGTTGTTCGTTTGTTTTTCCTTTAAGAATGCCTTAGGCTAGAATTGTATTAATAATTTTTACAAACCAATCAGAATTAGTGAAGCGTCGTTTTTATGCCACTGGCATGTCTGATGCTTTTGAGAAACACCAGGTTTATTTAGGCTATATTTGCCATTAAGATTGTACCTTACCTTATCACTAGGCTTCTCTGCTATAACCACATGATATCAGAATAGACAACTCAATCATTTCAAAGAAAAGAAAACGATGGGATAATTTTTTTTTTGTGGCTTTGTAGAAATGCTCATGACCCTGTTTTTGAAAACTGGCTGATTTTGAGATAGCCTAGTTTCTAGATTG
The DNA here is from genome assembly GCA_023053575.1 of Branchinecta lynchi. NCBI lineage: Eukaryota > Metazoa > Arthropoda > Branchiopoda > Anostraca > Branchinectidae > Branchinecta > Branchinecta lynchi. The sequence goes on from JAKZAP010000001.1 coordinate 26,676,515, forward strand.
GTTCTCAGAGTGGCCCTTACGATAGTGCCGACTTCGACAAGCCGTACGTTGCCGCTAGTCATATCCTACACTCCCGTCGCTCTAACAGTCATGCCGTGTTGTTCACATTTGTTCACAAGGGCCTTCCACTGGCACGTTTCCTCCACCAATATAAGTCTCCTTGTGCCCCGCTAGATGGCGAGCAAAGCGAACAAAAATTCGCAAGTGGCATGCTTAATGCCTTAGTCGTAACATTCTTCTGTATACAAGGTTCGAAGCAAGCTGACTATTCATGATGAGAGAAACAAGGACGAGTTTTTCGGGTGTTTTCTTGATCAGCTTCTGTTTCTTCAAAACGAAGTGTTTTTTTTTCACCGAATAAGTGAGACTGAAGCATCCGAAACTAGACTCATCCCTCACTGAACATCTTAGAGAGACAGCTAGGTGTCCTAGGTGATCAAGAAAACTCCCGAAAATCTTGTTTTGTTTCATTCTTATGAATTCTGTTTAGCTTGGTTGATGGACTGGTCAAGCCGATTATGGCTTATCTGGTAATCAGAGAAGTACTTCTTGTCATGACAGGCGTTCATCCTTTAGGTCTTATCGCCTGCACCGTGTCCTTTACTTACCATTATTCAGCTTTGACAAAAACAGACGTTATTCTTAAGAAGCTGATATCTCAGTTGGACTGGCCAGTGTAGATTAAGCCGGATTTGTTATAGACGCTCTAAAATGAAGTAAAAGTGATATTCAAATCAGACAAGTTGATCCTTGTTGCCATTTTCGGTTTCGAGCAATTTCCACGAGTCCGCTTTGTTCCTGCTTGAATATTATTGGAACTGTTCATTCGGTAAATATTCCTTCTGTCCAAGCTGAATCATGTTTTATAGTTCAAAACAGATACGTCAGCTCTATTTTATTAGAGCTATATTTCGGTTCTTCTTGGCAAGGGAATGAGCCTGAAGAGCACCCTTGTCAAGAAGGGCCGAAGTGTAGCTCTAATAAAATTCAGCTGACGTATCCGTTTTGCGCCATCAAATATGTTTATTCGGTTTAGCGGCTTACAAGACGAGCATTAAAAAATTCTACGGTTCAGAGCGGGTGTTATGCCTATTAGTCCCTCGGTGATCATGATTCATCATTATCATCATCATTCATAATTATTATCAGACCCCAAGCTCTTTTCTACAACAAAACGAAATTCAACCAAAATGCAAACAAATCTCTACCCGACCAACGACCCAATCGAGCAGCAAAAACAGCAGCCGTGTCCAAAATGAAATCCCAGCAACCTTTTTAACTCCAAGCAAGATTCACGAAGGAATTTACGAAGTTAAATATTTAACACTAGGCTAGAAGCTTTAGTTTTGTGTTTCCCACAAGCTCGTTTTTCCAACTTGAGCGGTTTTGAGCCTGAAGAGCACCCTTGTCAAGAAGGGCCGAAGTGTAGCTCTAATAAAATTCAGCTGACGTATCCGTTTTGCACCATCAAATGTGATTCGCAGTCAGCTTGGGCTGAAGGAATATTTATCATCAATGATTAACTAAAACTCTGATAGAGCTAGAATTTGTCTTCGGGGTTTTTCCAAAAGGTTAGAAGTCGCATTTTTTTTTTGTTTTCGAAGGAACGAACGAAAAGCCTTTCACCTTTAGTCCCACCTAAAAGTCCCAGAAAAAAAAAACTACATCTCCATAGTGGTTGCTCGGATTTATCTGAAATTTCTGTGACCTATGACACATGTAGACTGATGAAAAAATTGTAGCCTGTTTAGTTGTATGGTAGTCGCACCAAACAGTTGCATGTTTATATATGTAGTAGTATGGTATAATTTTATCTAATGTGCCTGAGACTTGGCCGATCTTAAGCAGTAGGTATCCAGTAGCATCCAGTACTACTGTACTAACATCTAATTCTGCCTTAGTAGCTGCATTGGTAACAATTAGTACTGTATTCAATTCAATTCACTTTAATATTTTCTCAAAAATTTTTCGTTGAGAAAATAGCATCGGAAATGTCAACAAATCACAAAGATACTCTGATAAGCGAGTACTTAGCATTTTTGTTAATTTACATAACAATTTGTACAATCAAAGTACAGTTTTGGTTTCATAAAATCTTAGTCGAAATAAAACTACTGTATATAAATGAATATGCTACTGAAACTCTCTGAAACTTACAGCTTCATATAACTAATTCTCGAAAATCCGGGTGTTGCTAATAACTCGATTTTGAGACATTTTCGCGTATCACCTTTTGAAAGAAAACGTTGATGTATTCAAGTATATTCCTTCAGCAATCTTGCAGGAGCATTGTAAATGGCCAATTAGCGGAGATATCAGTTTGTCCACCTTATCCTTTCTTTGGACACTTTCTACCGTGTCTTACAAACACCATCAAAGCTTATGCACAAATAACCACATAATATCTTCCTTGTTCCTCTTGAATATAATGTTCATTAATTCCGTTTTGTCCTTTTCCGTTATAATCATAATTAATTTTGTTTTGCTCTCTCTTAAAAACGACTAAAAAATAAGGTTTGCGAAAGAAAGTAAATTGGATTATCCTACATAGCCTTGCATTACGTAGTTTGTAGATGGTCCTTGCAGCCCTATATTTCAAGGTGGGGGAGGGGCTTAGAAATAAAAATAATAAATATATTTTTTTTGTATTAAATACTAATCAAGCATGCAAAGGTTATGATTTGACTTTTTTATTTTATTTGTTATTGCAGACTCGGTCTGTTTGTTGTCTAGGATCTTTAAAATTATAAATTTTCGTTTCTGTTCTATTTCAGTTCTGAAAATATCATTTATTTAACAACTTACAAATTTGGCAAAAATAATGTGAAATACACAAATGAGCCATTGCTGATTTGCTTGATTCCAGCAATACTCACCTTTAGTTTTGTGGCACATGCTCCAACGTTAGAGCATTCCTCCAACGGCATGAGCAGTGGTAACCATGCACAGTACCCCAGACAGATCTGTTGAACGGAAAAATCTGAAATAAATTTTTGCTTTTACTGTATTCCCTAACGCTGGTGGATTGTGACTTAAAATTGACGATTTGTGTATGACTGCTTGAGCCCGAACAGCATAAGATAAAGCTGACGCTTCAATGCCGATAGCTGCTGTATGATACATCATATCTATCTATCTATTTGCATTATTTAGCCTGATGCCCTATAGCCAATTTATTCTTATTGATAAAGGATTGTACTTCTTGGAAGTGGCATCACCTCGAACCAGAACCGCTCATTCCCTTATGTATTATATGGTATTCAATTGGTATTCCAGTCGTGCCTGATGCGACAGCCTCAACATACGGATCGGCTTTGTCATGGTAGACCACCTATGCTACTTTTGCCATTCACCCTTGTGCCATTTGTAAAAATCATTTTGTTGATCACGCCTCGGATACAGTCGAAAGAATAATTATTTGAAATGTCTCCTGCTTTGAGGATTGGTCGGTCTCTCTTTAAAGTCGCGAGTTCCGGCAGAGATTAATTGACTTAATTGCCCGTTGATGATTTCCAGGATTTATACATATTTGCTGTTACTTCTAAATTAGTTTGATTGAGTGATGCTGTGTGAATCAGTTGATGCTTAACTTCGTTCCGTCATCGTCAATCGTTCAGAAAATAGTGAACACGATTCACTTTTTGTTGTTTCATTAGTTAAAATTTTTGTTTAGTTGATTTCCTTGATGATTTACACAACCTCGTCGTTACAGCTAAATTGGTTTGATTGAGTGATAGTGCGTGAATAGATTAATGCTTATCTGACTTCCCTCATCGTTTCTTCATCCGTCGAAGTTAGATTCTAGGAACAAGTTTTCGCAGTTTAATTAACTGAATTATTTGGTTGGTTGTCATCCAGTTCCCGTAAAAAAAAAAAAAAAAAAAAACGAGCTGGAAACATTTTGATACGTATCAGCTTTTTATTCAGATGTCATCCAATTTCCGTAGCAGAATGATGAAGATTATCTTCCAACCTCTCGCGTATGATCAAAAATGAATATTCCTTGAGCCCAAGCTGACTTTGAAACATATATTCAAATAATGCATAAAATGGATAGGTCAGCTACGATGCTTTGGCAGCGATAGTGATTGCAGGTTTGTTTCCTTCCCGAAGTTGACTCTGAAGATTGACAGCCTGACAAGGATCCTTACCAAGAAGGGCCGAAATATCACTGCCAAAGCGTCGGAGCTGACATACACGTTTTATGAATTACTTGAATATAAGTAAGTAATTTATTTATAACCCGCCGTTTTCAAAAAGCGGAGTAAATGAAGAATATATTCAAGATTGATATAATCTATATAAATTGAAATGATGCAGATGTTTTTTGTTTTTGTGTTTCAGAACGACTCGTTCCATAACTTCACAACTTTATTTTGCAGGGGCCAAGTATCTATTTTTTGTATTGTAATACTGCTAGATTAATTACTTCAATTTTCACTTTGCGATGAATAAGGTTCATGATGGATCTGTCCTGCTATATTTTTTGTTGATTTTCCGAGTGGATCGTCTTCTGTTGTCTGGTTTGCTTTATTTGATAGTAAAATTGTTTAAATCCTGTTGCTCTGCTTTGAAATGAGTACTGTTTAACCTTTTGTTTGTCTAGGTTTGTCTCTCCGTAACATCATAACTCCATTTCATGCCAATTACCTATTTTTTGTATTGTGATATTACCACATTACTTACTTTGCACTTCGGAGTGAATAAGGTTCATGACGGGTCTCTCATTACTTGTTTCTGTTGGTTTTCTGGTTGGATGGTCTCCTGTGGTCTGGTTTACTTATAGTGTTAAGAAATTTTTCAAACTTCTTAGCTCTGCTGTGTAGCCTACTGGTTTCATCTTCTGCTTGTCTGCATTTGTCTTTCCGTAATCTCATAACTCCGTTTCATTTTGCAGAGGTCAGTGACCTATTATCTTATCACTACATTAATTACCTTAATTGGCCCTTCGGAGAAGATAAGGTCCATGGTGGATCTTTCATTTGTTGGTCGTTTTCTGGGTGAATAGTCTTCTTTGTCTAGTTCACTGTATGTATTGTTCAAACTTGTAGCCTGCTTTGAAACGGGTAGCCTACTGCTGTCGACTTCTGTTCTATTGCTTGTCTACAACTTCTGTTTTACTGCTTGTCTATAAAATTTGGCAAAGAGCCGAAGTCTCAAAGATTTGTAATTCTGCTTCACGCTTGTCGACAGTGTCATCACGGAATGTCATGTGGCTTGGAAGGTGTTTACGGGTGAATAATAAAGTTCTGGTGCACACTTTAACGATTACCATCGCTGTCCTTATGATGGATATTTGAGGGAGTGATGACAACGGGGTACCCTTCAGAATGACAACAAGTTCATTTACTTTGTAATTGAGGATTCTGCCCTCAAAAGCGAAATTCCTTCCCATTTGACAAATGCTATGGTGTCAGGCGGCTCATGTCAGAGCAGAAATTAGGCAACTCGGAGACAAATTATTTGAAAGGTCGGTTGCGCATGGGTTTAGTTCGAATTGACACTACATTCAGCATACAGAAAGGTGGAAAGGGATTGGCACCAAGCCAGACCCAAAGCCAATTTTGAAGTTCGAAGAAGAAGAAGTTAAAATCCTCGATGTGCCTGTGTAGTCCACAATTGCTCTTGTGGGTAACTAAAGGATACCCAGCGCGATTCACTTTGCTAATTTCAATGCTCGTGAGGTGACAGGCACCTAGTTGACACATATCATTCGTGGAATGTGCTTTTCGATCCTTCAAATGCCTAGGATGTGATCCCCTTGAAATATAGGATAAAATCGATGTTTCACAGCTACCTGACAAAACCCGTCTTGACAATACCCTTTTCAGTTAGACTTTAACGAGGACGCCAGGAGTAAATTTAACAAATTAAAGCAGATTTCGCTCCAGAATTATTAACATGGTTTACTGAGAAAACAGACGTAATTTGGTGTGACGGGAGAGACGAGAAAGAAATGCAGTGTGGCGAAAAACAGTGATCTTTATTCTTCAAGTCCGGTACAATACTGCGGGTATTCAGCCAATGAATGGATTATTCACTGCCCATCTCTAATGAACACCAGACCTGGCCTAAAAGTTTCGTCAACAGCCAACAAGATGGGGACACGGGTACCTGACAAAACTGAGGCAGGCTAAAGGAGTTGAACTGAAAGCATTGTAGAACCTTCAATGCCTAAATCGTGAGTTCAACAGGACTTGGTAAGACTGTGAGATCACCAATCGGGGGAATTCGGAAACACCCTTATAGGCATGCTCCAAACAGATCTTAACAAGAAAATCAGACAAAAAGTAAAACATTTAGATGTAATATGAACAAAAAATTACCTTTAAAAATTTGGAAGCACCAATTTCTTTCAAAAATTTGTTTTGAGGCTGTTATATAATTTCTGCCGAAAAATTATAACAATTTCTGGCATGAAAACGTGTGTCCAGTAGCTATAGTATGCAGTATCAGAATAAGTTATGAGCGGCTGGAACCGACAGACTCATGGTCAAAAAAGGGTCGATTCAGCATCTTCATTGTGAAGCATGTTGGCTGCTGTTATGATTTTACGAAAAGAAAAGGTACAGCGGTGTTCAGAATAGTTGTTACTATCGACTGGTAGGCTAATAGTTTATCTCCATTTTTTGCCATAACGCAAAGAATATGTACACCTACGCTAGGTGTAAATTGTCTTTGCCCATAACAGTCAACTCTTTTAGAATCCTTTGCTGGTTATTTTTTTTTTTTTTTTAGATTATATATGGCGTTTATTGGAAAAAAATACTAGGAACTACAACCAGCACCCTCCAGAAGTTTACACTTACAGAGGTTTAACAAACCCCCTTTGACATATTAACCTACATAACATTATAATAAAGAAAGAAAGAAGAAAAAAGAGAGGAAAGAAACAAAATTATGCACTTACGCAGTTCCTGGTCAAACACCCAACAAAACTATACACTCAAAATCCCACCTCCAAAAACAAACTAACTCCCCCCCCCCCTCCCCCCAAAAAATAAATAAAAATACGTATGAATGAATAAACATAACGGATTCTGGGCCAACCTGAGAACGACTCAAACCAAAATAACTACACTTTAAAACTCATATTGTTGGAGACAAAGGGTTTTAAGATCGTATTTTAAATCGTATCGCAGAACTATTTAGCTCTTTTGACTGACGGCTAGTTGCTCTTTTAGCGCTATATACCTTCTTTGAAAGGTGATTTAAATTCTTGACCACACAGACGGTGTGCATACAATCAAACGTGATTCAAATCATAGCAATCATGAGGTTGCAGTAAGGTTTTATGACTAAGTTGATGGTCTCAGAACGGCCAATCCCAGAAAGTAGCTTAGCCTATAGGATGGTCGTAGATACTAGGGGTCATGTCACTTGGATTTTACGTAACTAGCCATTCATTGCCCTTTTTCCGTGAATGTTTCTAGGTTAAAAATGAGAGTTTTTCCCTCTCTTGTGTTCACTTGCAGCTTTAATCAAACCACATTAACAGTTATGTAAAGACGTAAAAGACGAATCTAGTGTAGTCTTCACGTTTGGTAGCGACAATAGACAGGATAGAGCCTTACAATTGACTGCAAAAACTGATTTGAAGGACATAGATTCAATCAATGCATGAAACGAATATGTCAGCTACGATTCTGTGGCGAGTTCTGTGGCAGCGGTATTTCGGCCCCTCTGGCGAGGGTCCTCGCCAGGCTCTCGAATGTCAGGGACAACGTTGGGGGAAAAGCAAACCTGCAATAGAAAATTGCAATAAACCTGCAATTTAAAGAACAGAGGACTCTAGCCTGCAGGTAAAGTCGTATTTTACTTGACTTTAAGGAATTTACCTTTCCCGAACTCGTAAAATTCTAATACCACACAACTTCTAATCACTCGTAGGAAACCTTCATTTCAGTAAATTTGGGCGTGGCTTATCATCACATTTCCGTCATATCCTTATGGTGAGCACCCCAAAGTCATTCGCTGGCTTGAGTCTCGTTTGTCTCTACCCTTTGGTTTGGGGGATGAGCCAAAGTCTCTCCAGCTTTAAATGGTTACATAGAAAAAGCTGTGGAAGGTCACAGGAAGGGTGTGCGAAAGCACCTGAATGGCTGTAGCCCCCTACCACCCAGTTCATTTCCTGGCTGAGGACAAAGAATCGGAGATCAGCACCACCAGTGCTGTAAAGGCTGATGGTGGTTCGTTTACCTTACCAGAGGCCGTCAGACGCGGCAGGTCCCTATCATCACAAAGGCGATTCCTAGGTGACAGCTAGGATACTTTGGCCCATAAAACGGACAGAAAACGTTATTCTTGTCTTTGGTGCTTTAACCCGAAAGTTTCACATCCAATTTTCTTTCCTTCCTGAAAAAGTATAGTTGCGACCCTGGTTGCAACGGAGGTTTCGGACACGATTTCCGAAAGAGTTACGTATATTAAACAATGGCTAAAAACGGACACTAAGCTACGATCATGGTAGCTGACTTTCCGTTGCCAGCCATTGTTTATTAGTATTATGTTTCCCAGTCAGCGTGACCCGAAGGAGTATTTACGAAGAGTTTTATTCCTAGAAGCTTGAATGTGCAGTGAGGCATGCTCTTTTGTTTAGTTTTTCGCAGAATAAATAAGAATTATACATCCATTGGGAGCCAATTCTTTGAGCTTCCTTTTCATTTCACGAATCAGTTATACAGTTTTATTGGCTTTATTGATTTTCTTTCAATTACTCAACTTTATCAAATGGTGGGCTACAAATAATTACTTACTTACATCACTCTTCAAATATTATTTCCTTTTTATTATTTAATGATCTTTTTGGTCTGTTAGGATACTTTGAACAGTTGTGCAAGTAATGTAAAACTGATGCAATTCCTTGGAATCCGTATCTTGGTGACAAAAATCAATCACAGTAACCGAGGAAATAAGATGACGAAAATAACAGTGTGTAGCCTCAACTCGGCTTTATTTTACTTCAATTATTGTCTGTGTGGATAAATTTTGACGACAAAAATGAAACGAAGGAACCTATGGAAAAGTTGAAAAAATAGCAGCTTTTAGCTTCAATTTCGCTTTATGCACACTTAAATTAGCCTATTCTCTGTGTTCGGTGGTCTGGATAAATTTGACGACAAAAAAAAACCGAAGTAACCGATGGAAAAATATGAAAAAATAACAATGTGTAGCTTCAATTTCGCTTTACTCAAGTTATTGTCTGCGTTCGGTGCTGTGGATAAATATGCCCTACGTTTAGATTTCGTAAAATTCCCCAACGCCGTTAGCGACATCCGAAGTAACACACCTCTTCTGCATATGAAACTCTCCAAAAGATTTTGTTTCCACTCATCTCATGTCTGGTACCTTCATAATTCGCCTCTTGTTTTCTTTTTGATTACTCATTTCCAGCTGTCACTTTGAACTGACACCACCGGTTTAGCTTGAGGATGTTCCGATTCTTCACAATCAGCCAAAGAAAGATGGCATTTCCGTAATGACGATAACAGAGACGTCTCTCTAAACCTTCTTATTATGACCACCATTTAGTATTTTCAACGGCTGAAAATTCAGTATTAGTTAGTCAGTAAATAAGACTCGCTAAGACGTTGTAGTTTACGGTCTTAGTTCCTTTACAGTGAATGGTATTTAGAACTGTAAAAAAGGTATCTTCATCCGTCATAACACCTGCTGAAGAACGGGGTAGGGGCCAAAGATGGAATTCGAATTAAGTTGTCTTGTATGAGGAATCCTGTTGAGATCTTCTGCCGAGAAATTAACGGATGACATTATTATCTTTCAGGCTATCATTAGGAATTTATAGCTTGAATTCAGGCAAATGGAGGGACTTTTGCATTAACACAGTTGGTTGAATAAGCGTGTAGATCATCCGTATAATATGAAATGAGACGGCTTGATGCACTCACGTATATCTTCTCAGTACATATATAGTCGGTCGGAATGAGTGGTGAGGTGATGCCAGGAATGCCGTTTTGTTGTCTGTTCAGAGTGATCAGAACAAAGGTTTCGATGGGATCCAAAATATTTATTGGACCACTTGATCCAGACAAGCGAATCTTGTAGAATTCCAGTCTTTCCAAACCCCCTTTAACATTTTGCTATAACCTGTAACTAAGTTCAGAAATGGATTCAACACGCAGGTTTATTCCAACATATCATCTCTAATCGACTTCAGACCAACTTGACCACGTGACCAAATTGAGACTACATGAGGACTTGGTGGAGACTTGAGACGAACTGCATGCATATGAAAAGAGTAGTGACATTGAGAGGCGAACCTTTCTATCCAAATTTCCAGTTTTTATCCGTCAGCTTATCCGTCAAGGAAATCAAGTTCAAAATTGGACTCAGTATGTCTTGCTACCCCGATGCCGAATCTCTAATCAATCTTTAGCATGTTCGAAAGCTGCAACAGCATGTTTCTCTAATCAACTTCAGACTAGACTTTTAGCATTTTTCACAAATTTTCCGGTTTTTGCCGGATTCCAGGTGAACTACCTGTCCACCGAGAAAAATAATTTTCATATTCAGATTCACATGTCTGTTTATCCCTGAATAGACTCAAAAGCTTTTCAAAATATTTGTTTCGCCCTTTATTTTGAACCCCTTCCACCACCCCTAAATGTAGAGCTACAGAGCCCATCTTTGAACTTGACCCACGATTTTACCCAGAGAGTCCTCGTAACAAGTTTGAATAAAATATCTCAACCCCTTCGAAAGTTATCGTGCTAACAGGGATGGACGGACAGACGGACAAGTTTTTTCGAAATCACAGGTATCCCCTCACTTACGTTTTCGGATCCCAAAACCTTATTCTCCATTCGTTAAATAATCATAAACTGGTTTCAAATTTCAATGTTGAGGACGACATGAATATACTTCTTCGTACATATTCAAATCTGCTCACCCTCCACCAACATCCTGTGCCAACCCACGGCATTCTATAGCCATTTTTTTTATTTATCGGTTTCAGTTTTGTTTATCTTTCTTTAAAGTAAAACACACAGTTAATATGTAATTAACCTGCCAAGAAAGCACCTCAATGTGTTCTTGGCCAAGATAAAACAATTAAAAATAATTTGAGTCAACAGTCTAAGCAGATTTATCAGGAAAATAAAATAAAAATCCCGGCCCACTTTAGTATTAGGCTATGCGTCAAAATTTGTCACTGTGTTTAAAGTGTTTTTGAAACTGAAAACTTAACCATGTTAATTATCTTGTTCCGTTTTCCTTTGTGGATTTTACTTTCTTTCTATTTCTCAATTTTATTACTCTTTTATGCCAAATAAGTGGACTACAGATTAGAGAAAATACTTGTATCTGGAACCACATAGTATTATCATTGAGGATCGAGGAGATATTCGCTACTCCCTGTGTTCGATCCAGCACAGGAATCGCTTAGCTTATATATGCCCAACCAGCTCTTCGGGATCTCTTTTCTGTTCAGAGGATCGCAGAAATCTGCCAACCGAGTTGCGTGTCACCTTCGAAGACTTCAAAGACGAGGTTGATGCTCAAGCCATGAACTTGTCTCCCACAGAGGCTACACCTGAAGGAGGTTGTGCGAGGGTATAAATCCTCTTCGCACGCGTGAATTTTTGCTCGGGATATAATCATGACTGGAGGAGACCCCTCTTCAGCCGCCTTCCTGTGAGGAACGCCCTCCTTACAGACGTGTGTCCTTGGTTTAACTTTGTGTTCGTTGTTTTCCGGTGAGGGAAATAAAAGTTCATAAATTCGTGACGGCCGGGCAGGACCGGACAAAATCGATCGGTGCATGACGCTTGAGCCGGAGGCTGTATGCACCATAAAAATGCGGGTGGGTCGTTTGCACTACAAGTCACTACCACATTTCGAGGCAGATCGTCGAGCTCACTCTTCGTCATGTTATTGGTAGATTGTCGTTTCAGAATTTGGTTACACTTTCTCGTCCAACGTTTGATTTTGGAAACAGTCCGATCTGTCTTTGTCCGACAAGCAGAACATTAAGACGTGTCAATCCATCGATCGCCGAGTCCGTCATTGGGTGCTTCCCGTTTGTCAGCCTTAAGTAGATGTATCCGGATTGGTATCACCGAAAAAATTAGCTTTGGTTGCCAGAAATGGATGAGCTTCTTGATTGAAACCGATTCTGTTCGGTCATACAATCTCTTCGTAGTTCCGGCTTCACGTCGTCTATTGTCGATCTTCGTCACATGAAAAGTTTTGTTTGGTCCTGGTTCCTGACGACTTCTGGATGATTCATACGGCGTTCGTAAAGCGTGTAAAGTTGTTCCGTGAACCAGCGTAAAGCTCTTTTCTTCAGTAACAAGAAATTCAATTTAAGCCAACTTTTTCGTAAAATTAATAGGACTGACCAGTAGGAGAAGAGATCTAAAGCAACATCATAAAATAGAAAATGTGGATTGAGGAAAATGAAAATGTACTGATATCAGTTCATATTTGATGAATGTCCAATCATTTGGTAGTTATTTAAAAATAACTTGTGATGAAATTTTGTGTAAACTTACCAAGGTTAAAATTCTCGTCTGAGTGGCCGCAAACTTCAGGAAACGTACTTTGCGAAAAGCCTTAAGAACCTGACGAAAGCCGTCTGATTGAAATTTTGTCGGGCTGTGGTATTGAAACAACTTTCGAAACAGTAGACCATCATGGGCAGTCGGAGATTTTTTGTTTCTATGGCTTTTAGAATTTATTCGTCTCTTCGATCAGTCTAGACTTTCTGCCGCTGTGTTTTTAGACATATTGCTACGTGCTTTCCTGCTGCCATAAAACTTATCAGAAAGAAACCCGTGTTTCCGAATTCTTTTGCGTACTTCTTTGTCTTTTTTCGTCTGTTTTTCTGCTATCTTTTTATTCTGTGACCTGTTTTGAAATCGTGCTAACCAGAATCGTGGATCCGGAGGTCAATCTAAGAAATCGCTCACATGGCTTGCTTTGTACATGAAAAACGTCAATTTGCGAACTAACTACTAGGATCACAACGGTCCAGTCTAGCTGGTGTGGTCTCACTTTGTGACTGGCGTGTGTATACTTCGGGAGCATTTTACTACCTCTTATCTATCGCTGGCGATTTTGAGTGATTAGTCAAGCACTGTAGTGATTTTACTGTCAGGAACCTCACCCAGGAGAGCACTGGAGGAGCGGTATTCTTGAAAGTCAAGCAGTTAACCATTTGGCTACCCTCTACGCCTTGACATTATGAGGAGAAATGTAATCCTAGGATACCAATTTTCTAGCCCGTTGGCATAAAGAAGGGTGAACCCTGGGATCTAGCCGACAGTCCCTAGCCTAGGCTCATTTCAGTCAGTTGGCTTTTCCTAGATTTGCACCGTTGACAGGACGCTCGAAGGAAAGATGTGTTTCGCACTTCCAACCCTTGATCAGCGTCGTTTCGACATTGCTGCGGTGTGAAATAGAACGCTGGTCTGTCTAGCTTTCTTTCTGAAATTGCGCGTCAGCTCATTGGAAACTAACGACGACGCTCTTACCGTTGTAATCCAACAGTCTAGTTGTTACCATTACAGTGTTCTAGGCGTCAATCACTAACTAAAAAGAGTGATTGTCGTCGTTCAAATCTATGACATTTGAGGCTATTTGGGCTTACCCCACAGAAACGGAAAAGGGGGTATTAAAGAATTTAACATTGAGAGGTATAGGGTTTTTGACTTTAAGACCGAATTGTCGGCGCTTGATAAGTACTCTTAACACAAAAACGTTCTTGCATTTTTGTGTTGATAAATCACACTTTTAGAGTAAAGTATAATCCAAACTTCTCACACAAAAATACATCTCGCTCCTATTTCCTCGGTTTGGGCATCTTTGTGTCAGGGCCAACCAATAGGATGCGAGACTGGCTTTTTGTGGCGAAATTCTAGATCTTCCTGATCTCATTTCTGATTATAATTTTCTCTGAAGCCATTATAAAACGATCAAGAAAGGGTAGGAAAAATATTTCCAAGTACTTAAATTTTAAAGACTAAAATAGAATATAATAAATTTAATAATAGATGATTACAGGTTTGTTTCCTTCCCCGAAGCTGAACCAGATAATTGACAGCCTGACGAGGACCCTTGCCAAGAAGGGCCGAAATATCCCTGATGAAGAATCGTAGCTGACGTATCCGTTGGAAACATTGTGTGAATAAATGTTTCAAAGTAAGCTTGGGCTCAAGAATATTTATAATAGATTTATTACCGAGTCCCAAATATTCGACAGAAGAGCACCTTTTCGTTCTAGTTTCTGATGAAGTAGGTGACAAAGGACATGAGGTAGCGCTGGGGTGACTGAAACTCGTTAGTGAGGAAGAGATTCTCTTCGCATTTCTTCCCAAGACGTGTTGCTGTTGACTGTTCACGTGCTAGTTCCGCTAGAATGTCCCGATGACAGTGCGAACACACGATCGTGATTTCCCGGCCGGATTTCCTGCACTTTCATCATCAAGTAGGACAAGTCCAACTTTTTGTATGGAAGTGATGATGGTGCCAACAATCCGGGCAGGAATTCCTGTCCGGGAGCTCCCGATCCTGACCGTGTGTTCGCAGTATGCTCAGGAGACAATCCTGCACGAACTGAGTACTCTTAAAGGACTCCTCGCACTATTTGCTCTTCAACTTACAAAATATTTGAATACTTTAAGGCTAGGCTGTGCTTTCGACAAATAACCCACGTTTTTGTCCGTTTTAAGCCATTTCCGAGACCCACTTACTTATAGCGAGAACAGGGAAACAATTTACATAACCTTTTTTTCTGATGGAAAACCTTGTCACAGACAACCGTCGACAGCGTGATACACACCCGAGGTAGCAAAACACGGCAAGTGGGAAAATCAGCGTGGTTCTGTTAGAGGGGTTAGAATGTACCGTACGAAATTGGGGTCTCCGGGTTTAGAAATGTATGGAGCGATTATGGAACTAGGTTGCATTATTATTATAGGTAAGACAGGTCCTTTAATGACTATCTCTCCTTGCCGATGCAAAATCTCCTGCCTCTCCGGGTAGCTAGCGGAAGAAAAGCAGAAGTGGTGTCATAGCTGGTCCCAAAGATCGCGGTGGTGGATTGACACGGAATTTGAGTCGTTGAGTTTGAGTCGTACGGACACGCTTACTCCTTCTTCCTGAGGTTCATTGGCGTGTTTTGGACTTAGTCATATAGAGTATTGCGCAAAGGTATGGCGCCTTTCGGAGAGAGACTGTAATTTTAGGCTGTTTAGGCTCCTCTCATACGAAGAGTATGCATAGCCAAGAATGATCTTGCTAGGCTCTCTTCTGTAGGGATTCAAGGGAGTCACTTTGCTCCGTGGTTAATGGGCTGTACCAGGTAGCATATGCATACTCGAGGGACGGTGGCACGTAAGATTTGTACCAAACGCCAAGGCCGTATCCACTTATTGTAGGCCGTATCCACTTATTGTAATAGATTATTGTCACATGATGACATAGGACTATCAACAGTATATTTCTAACAAAATATGGGGTTGACTTCACCAAGTGTTCAGTATCACATATCTTGTCATAAACTGTCACCTGAAATAATTTTAATACAGAAATGGATGTCGACCGGAAAAAAAAAGAATTCAGTATTTTGTTACGACTGTTGTGGCTCGTTGACAAAAATATTAACTGCTTGGTTTTAAGTCAGGATCTTCGAATGAATTAAAGATATATAGTTTCCGACCTAAAATATACCATAGTTGCCCCATTCTTGCCCAGGTTTCGAAACCTGGTACTTCCCCCTCTTGTCAGTACTACACTGTAAAAAGTTTCTCCGAGTAAGGGTTAATGTTAACTGCAGTATTTGCCACTGGGGTTAATCTTATCTCTACTGAAATAAGATTAATCCGAATTAGAGATAAGATTATCTTTTTAGAGACAAGATTAATCCCAGTAGCAAATACTGCAAAAAAATATTTAGAGTGTAGTAGGCCTCTGACACTGGCACATCGTTCTGGTCCATAGAGTTTATACAACATGTATTACTTACTTAATTGCCCCCCCCCCCCTTGACAAAGAAATTACGATCCTCCAGTTAACAAAAGTATTAACTCCAAGTTTTCGCCCAAAAATATACTGTAGTTGTCTCAATTTTAGCCAGGTTTCGTACTGTTCCCCCTGTGGTCAGTACTGGTAGGACCCTGAAACGCACCAAGTGTCACCGTCTGTGCAAATGAGAATGCGGGCTTCAATCTGCATCACAAATTTATTTATTGCTACGGTACGGGTGGCAACAAAAGAGTCGTGGTCCATAGGTGTAAGTCGGTTCTTGCGCTTGACACTTCACTGAAATAAATAACTAGACCTCCAACCTTTCACACCAAAAATCTAGCGTTCTATCAATAGTTGTCACAACATGAGCGCATACCCCCTTTCAGCCCCATGCTGCGTCGTAATGGACTACGGAATGCGATTCGTACGCTTGATATGAGAACGGTTTCTTTCACGAATGACAATTTAATCAACCATCTGCTTTTGACATGTGTTTACCGGTCAGAGTCTCTGCCTTTACCACGCTTTCAGCTTGACCCAGTGTAGTTTATTCCCCGACAAATTACTCTTGGACGTCCCGGTGGGAGCGAGCAAATTGACCTCTCATAATTTGCAGCTGAAGATGACAGCTAGGCCATAGCCCTCCATAGAAAAAACGTTCCTCGCCAGGTATGGGACGCCAGCACTGGTTTCATAATAATTATAAATAGCCAATTAATCGAGCTATTACCGGCTGTTTATGGCCTTAAATCGCATTCTTGGCACATCCTTTTCTTCACCCTTGCCTATTGAGATCTTATAGGCTTATAGGTCAAGTTGCATTCATCTGACGAAAATGGAATGCGGTGGTTATTGACTATTGTATTTCATTGGTGGCCGATTTGGCTTCTCCAGATTGGCAGAGTACTGGAGTGCAAGCGGCAATATATCCAGTTTCTGTGAAATTCTTGACTGTGAAATCAGATCGCATAACAGCTAGGACTCAGAGCTGGGTGGTCGTACACGATAAGAAGCCTGTAACCGCTATCGACTATGTCGCTATGAATCTGTAGAAGAATCTGACTTTCATGGGTGATTTAGATAGCAAGACCAGTGGCAGGATTAGTTTGAAGGTTTCTAGATAGATGGAAGCTTGTCTTTTGGATTCATACATGGTCATACCTGGAAAATGAAGATCGCTTATACTCTAAAGTGGAATGGTAAAGTTAAAACATAAGTCGCAGTATATTTTATATATATAGGAATTATTTCTTTACAATTGTTTGTTTCCGGTGCTTTCTCATCCACTGTCTCTTAAACACTCCTCTCCTTACGTTTCCAAGATGTGTCTGGTCAAAAATTCGTCCTATTCGCCGAAACACAAGTCCACTTTCTTTTATATTTTTGAGGGCCATTAGGATACGCTCCGTCGGGCGACGAAATTCAAAGGCTTCAGATTTTGTTAGAGCTAATGGACAAAAACGTTGTTCGGGAAGCACAATCTTTTAGTCAATAGTTTACTTGCAAAGCTTCCGACAAACTGGAATCGGGAACAGAGTTTTGGGAATAAAGAAAAGCTCTTAGAAAAGTAAATAAACGTTTTGGATGCTGCGACTCACGAAATATGATAAAATGACGAAGGGCACGACCTCTGTTTTAGTTTTGTTCTTCCTTGAAAGCTGAGGAATAGGAGCCCTGTTCTGTTGTAATTTTGCTCCTCCTTTCTGAGGGGTTACCCCTCCCAGGTACCTGCTGTACACCTTTTCTCGCCACCAGTCGGCACCGACTCAGAGCTATGACAAACTGTACAGCCTCCCACCAGGCATGGAGCGTATTGTCAAACTGAGAAAGTGAAAGCTCTCGAAAAGACTTGCCAAACAGATCCATGTGAATCCCTTGTGACAACAATTTGTTTTGAAATGCAACGACTTGAGAAAACAAGTGAAGATGCTTACTAGTCTCTTTGCGGAGAAGGACCAACGTATTTCCCACCTTCAAGGCGAAATTACAAGTACTGTTAACGAAGAAACAATCGGCAAAGTGACTAATCCAGATGACTGCAAAACCTCTGATACTCAGAGAGAAAAGGATAGTGACGCTAGTGCTAAAAGAAAGTTTAACACGATCTGCAGAAATTTTTCTCAGTATGGTTCGTGTCGGTTCAAGAGTTGTCACTTCCTACATATCTGTCCAGATTTCATTGCAAAATCTTGTTTGTTGGAGTTTTGTGTTTTAGATCATGTTTACCTTTGTAAAAACCTGACGTGCAAAGATAAGAATTGCAGTTACTCTCATGCCCCAAAGCTGCCCATTGCTAATCGGAAATTGTTTGTTTCTTGTCCGGTTTCAAAAAACTTCACAGTAAGGAGGGAACAAATAAAACCTCCCGATCGCTAAGTACTACTACCAAAGACGCCGATCCCTTTCGTCCCCCCCCCCCCCCCCCCCCCCGTGTTACGGCCCGTGTCGGCATGGCCACCTCTCGATCCGGCCCGACGAACCCCCTGCGAACTGACAGCTTTCCACCCCCATTCCCATCAAAATCCAGATTACCGAGGGATCTCAGACCCTCTTCTCTATCCCCATGAACAGTCACGTTATCCTCCACGAAACCACCAACAATATTTCTCAACTCATACTCCGTCTCACCCCTACCACAACCACATGTCCAACCTACCAGTGCCAAATTTTGCAGCTCCCCAAGCACCGAGTCTGTTACCTCTCATGCTCCAGAATTTTTTGCATTCCCTGTTACGGTAAGTAACAGATTTTCAGCCCTTGAAAACCTGGACAACACCCAGCCACCTGAAAGACTACAAGAAGTCCAACCTACTGGCTAAACATCACACACATCGACCTGGCTTCTTCCTGGACAAATTTGTACGTTCGAAGCCTTGTTTAGAATGCTACACTCATCGACGATTTTAGGAGAGTAAAATGCAAACGTCGTAAGGGGAGTCGTCGACTCCGCTTGCTGACATATTAACGCCCCCTTTTCCTCAATTACATATCATAGTGGGTGACTAATCCATTTTTTACCCGACTCTTCCTCATGCAAATGAATGAGTGGATAATTAAGCTGTTCTCAGTAATCCACTTCTACTCGACTCTTCTACATGCAAATGAGTGTCTCGAAAATCCCTCAACTACCCCTTGATCTTCCAACCCTACTCACCTTAGCCCTTCATTAACGTCACTCAGCAATCAATCGAAGCCTTAAATTCCATTTCTTCTAAAGGGGTGAAGACTAAACCGATTGCCTAATTGCTGCAAACTTCAGAGACCCGTCAGATTTGTGAACCATGAGTGATGCAAGAGAGATAATGGTGGAAATTGAAACTTAGCTTTCAGAGCTTTTACTGATCGTGGTTTGTGAAGGGTTGTAACCTTCTTTGTCGTACTTTTCAGGACATTTCACTGAGTGACAACGAGTCTTTCATGTGGACTCTCGGCTTAACCCAAGCTCTCAAAGCGTCCCCCCCGTCGTCACGTCAGTTGTTCCTTTGCTTTATACAGAGAAAGAGGGCCACTTTCTAGTAGAATGCGAGCTAAGACCACTGGGACCATTTTTGAATGCATATAATATCAAGTTCGCCAATGTCCTTGACACCAGAAGTAATGCTAAATTAATTAAGATATGCTTGGAATAGTGCTATAGCTAAATAAAGTGACGTTGTGATTGATGTTAGGTGTATTGTTTACAGTATGAACATTTGTTTGGACGGCCAATTGACTATTAAACTAATCGTTCATTTGATCATTAACAAGTTACAAGTTCGGCTTCTAGGATTCTTATCTCTCTTACTAAATGGCCAGGATAATCAAATCGATTTTGCCCCCGCCTAAGATGAACGGTCAGTTTGCTCCGCCACTGCTCTCTTGATCTCCCGTAGACTTTTTATCGACTGTTTCTCGTTTTTGAGATCCCAAAACGTAAGCAGAGGGATACCTATGACTTCGCTAAAGTAGTTTTTAAAGAGGCCACGACTTTCGCCAAGGACAGCAATAGTCTGAGGCCTGCTATAAAAGGGATATTGCTTATCCATACTTTCATACTCTTCATACTCTTTTCTATACCCCTTTTTTCTATTTTTTTTTTATCGCACTAGACCCAACTCCGTATCTACCCTCTATAGTGTCCACGGTCGCCTACCGCCTCTGAAGTTGATTAGAGGTTCGATGTAGGGGTATGGAGACATGCTGAGTTCGTTTTTATGGCACTTGAGCTTACTCAAGTGCCATATAGCGATTGTTATTTCTGTCCGTCAGTCGGTCTGTCGGTCTGTCGGTCCCGGTTTTGCTAGTTCGGGCACTTCCAGATAAGCTAGGACGATGAAACTTGGCAAGCGTATCAGGAACTGGACCAGATTAAATTAGAAATTGTCGCTTCCTCGATCCGACCATCTGGAGGGGAGTGGAGGGAGGGGGAATCCGGAAAAAATAGGAAAAATGAGATATTTTTAGCTTACGAACGGGTGATCGGATCTTAATGAAACTTAATACATGGAAGGACTTCGTGTCTCAGACCCTCCATTTTAAATCCAGACCGGATCCGGTGACACTGGGGGGAGTTAGAGGGGGAAACCGGAAATCTTGGAAAACACTTAGAGTGGAGGGATCCGAATGAAACTTGGTGGAAAGTACAAGCAAAAGTCCTAGATACGTGACTGATATAACCGGAACGGATCCGCTCACTTTGGGGAAGTGGGGGGGGGGGAGAAGTCCGAATTTGTAGTGATCCCGCGAGTTCCGTGCTTCCTGATGTGCTGGGACGATGGAAATTGACAGGCATGTCTGGGACCCGACCAGCTTAAATAGGAAATCATCAATTCCCCGATTCGACCATCTGGGGGGGGGGAGTGGAGGGAGGGTGAAGCCAAAATTTGAGGTATTTTTAGCTTGCGAACGGGTGATCGGATCTTGATGAAAATTGATATTTAGGATGACCTCGTGTCTCAGACATCTCACTTTAAATCCGGGCCGGATCCGATGACACTGGGGGGAGTTGGAGGAGGGAACCGGAAATTTTGAGAAACGCTTAAAGTGGAGGGATCGAGATGAAACTTGGTGGGAAGAAAAAGAACAAGTCCTAGATACGTCATTGACATAACCGGACCGGATCAGGGCACTGTGGAGGAGTTGGGGTGGGGAACCGGAAATTTTGAGAAACGCTTAAAGTGGAGGGATCGGGATGAAACTTGGTGGGAAAAACAAGCACAGGTCCTAGACACGTAATTGACATAACCGGACCGGATCAGGGCACTGTGGGGGAGTTGGGATGGGGGTCCGGATTTCTAGCGATCCCGCGAGTTCGGCATACTTTCTGGTGTCCTAGGGCGATGAAACTTGGCAGGTATGTCAAGGATCCGAACAGATTGACTTGAGAACAGCCGTTTCCCCGACCCGACCATCGTGGGGGGAGTGGGTGGATGGGGAGTCCGGAATCTAGTGGCGTGCATAACTTTTGAACGGGTGATCGGATCTTGATGAAAATTGATATTTAGGATGACCTTGTGTCTCAGACACCTCACTTTAAATCCGGGCCGGATCCGATGACACTGGGGGGAGTTGGAGGAGGTAACCGGAAATTTTGAGAAACGCTTAAAGTGGAGGGATCGGGATGAAACTTGGTGGGAAAAACAAGCACAGGTCCTAGACACGTCATTGACATAACCGGACCGGATCCGATGACACTGGGAGGAGTTGGAGGAGGGAACCGGAAATTTTGAGAAACGCTTAAAGTGGAGGGATCGGGATGAAACTTGGTGGGAAAAACAAGCACAGGTCCTCGACACGTCATTGACATAACCGGACCGGATCAGGGCACTGTGGGGGAGTTGGGGTGGGGGTCCGGATTTCTAGCGATCCCGCGAGTTCGGCATACTTCCTGATGTCCTAGGGCGATGAAACTTGGCAGGTATGTCAGGGATCCGAACAGATTGACTTGAGAACAGCCGTTTCCCCGACCCGACCATCGTGGGGGGAGTGGGTGGATGGGGAGTCCGGAATCTAGTGGCGTGCATAACTTTTGAACGGGTGATCGGATTTGAATGAAACTTGTCTGGTGAGCTATCGCCTCGGACGTTCAGTGTCACGTCCGAGTCGGGTCCGATACCTGTGGGGATGGGGGGGGGGGTGGAAAACTCAAGAAACTCTAAAAGTAGAGGGATTGGGACGAAACTTAATGGATGGAACAAGCATTAGGCCTAGATGAAATTGACGGAGCCAGATGGTTTCGGGGCCCTGTGGGGGGAGTTGGAGGGGGTTTCCTGGAATTCCGGTAGTCGTGAGTTAGAATAGTTCCAGATGTAAAACGACAACGAAACTTTGCAGGCATATTAGCGACCCGAATTATCTTGACTTAAAAACCTGACACAACATACCCCCGGAAACTTCCGTTCCTAGATCCGAGCATTTTTGGGGGAGCAAGAGAAGGGAAATATGGACTTCTATAAATTGCGAACGAGTGGTCTGATTCGAGTGAAACTTCATGGGTGATACGAATCGATGGCCTCGACATGTAAAAAATGCGTTCGAACCATATGCGACCACGATTAGGGAAATTGGGGGTGGGGGGACTTTTGACATGCACAAAAACCAAACGGATGGACCGAATGAGATGCAATTCGACAGTGCCGAGTTTATGCGGCCTAGATTTGTTATTTGGCGTCTGGGCCGGATTCGGCCAAGGTAGGGGGGGGGGGGGGTACTGGAAACTTGCATATAGGCTATGCTCCAATTTCAGTCAAACTTGATGAGGGAATTAAGAGATTGGGCCCGAACCGGCTCCGACAACGTTGGTGGGAAAGGGGGGGGGGGTACCAGAACTTTCCAAAAATGCTCAGATTCGAGTGAAACTTGGTAGATGGTATAAACGAAGATGCTTTAGGTGGTCGATTTTTTTTTATTCCGAACCAGATTCGGCCACGGTAGGTGGAAATAGAGTGAGTACCGGAAATCGTGTAGCACGTCTAGGGATCAAACAAATGGATTTATTGGGATGAAAGTTTGAACAGTCATGTGCATTTGCAATCGAGACGATGCCGGAACTGCTCAGAAATGAGTGAAACTAAATATCCTATTTCTATTTCCGAACCGCCTTTTTGGATGGCGGGTGTATTTTGTGACGTTTTCATCTACTTTCTTGTACAGCCTACTCGTACAAGTGCCATATGAGCTCGTAGCTCTTGTTGTGATTTAGCTTTTTGCCGGAAAAATAGTTGGCGCGAGATAGTTCCAGCCGAAACCGGAAATTTAGCAGTAATAAGGCAGGAAGTTTTGATCAATTCGTCAAAGTAGATATGAGGTGCAGGGGTAAACACATAGGCTGGATCCATATCTGACCTTGGTTTTCTCAAATGATTAGCCATTGGCTCTAATCTGTTTCTAAATTTCAATGGTAAAAAGTGTTTAAGGAGCGAAGACCTACAAGACCCAATTGTCTGAATCAAATATTAAATTTGTGGGATCCCATCGAAATCTTTAGTCTTGTTCAGTACGATTGAGTATAAGAGTTGGCAAAGGGGTAAACTATTTTTTGCGCTTTTCAGTAAGTTATCAGCCGGAAAACCATCGCGGTGGATGAAGATGGGTATGGTAGACGGGGATGGTTATAGTCATCCGGGTAGGTTGGTCTTGAGGATTTTTCTCTTCCGTCTTGTGCTAGAAAGATCAATTAGCAGGTAGCTTATCTCCGTCTGTCCGTGGCTAGTAATACATCTCTGACAGTTATTATGTTGCTGCGTTGGCATTCGCTGACCTTGCAGCACCTGGCACTAAAAACGACCTTGCTTAGTTCCAAGAAAACGAAAACAATCTCACCATTTCAGTGTCCTTTTTCGGACTGAGCTTGTAGTTTTTCTGTCGCTGAAAGCGAGCATATGCAACTCATCTTAGTTTAGAATGATATGTGCATGTTTTATATTCACGCATCTGGTCATGTAGTAGTGAATTCCAAGAATTCACTCCATTACTAATTTACAAGTTTCTAGTCATATTTTGCAATGAACTTCAGCTGTAAGTAATGGTTCGGTACGCGAGTGTGATGTAGAGGTATTCAAGTCTGACAGTTGATGTTTTAATCTAGAATCGGAATCTTCACACATCATGCCAGCGGGTTAAAGTATGCCTAATGGCTTCTGAATGTAAATAACTGACCAGTACTTATTTTTCTAGGTCCCATGGGCCCACAAGGAAAGAGAGGCAGGAGAGGTGTAAAAGGAGATACAGGAGAGCCAGGAGCCGTGGTAAGCTCCATTATGTTACTGACGTAAAACCGTCCGACTAGACCTTAAAGCACAACTCTTACTAGAAATGATCATTTCCCCGTGAAACAAATCAGAAAAATATTTTCCGAAAATACCGTTACTTTCCATCTGAAATTAACGACTTTCTTGTTAGAGCTTTTCGACTCTATCCAGCCCTCCTGCTCTCCAACGCGGCGGCTGGGCGCAAAACATTTTAAAACTGAACGCGCCGTGGTTAAAAAGTTGGAAAAGCAAGCAAATAAAAGAAGTCAAAAACAGACGATTCTCATATCCTTATATGCGAAAGAGTCGTAAGCGGACATTGAAGATTCTGGCAAACTTTGCGTTGTGTGACGGGCAAAACTCGGCACGTCCGAAAAAACGCTAAAAGTTCGTAGGCACAAAACGAAACAATGGAGAAAGGTGGGGATTCTAGAAGCTTGTGATTGTACATGGGAGCTAGGTATATTATAAAAGGAAGAATAAGTAAAAGGGGTCCTTAAAGGATCCCTCTCTCTTTTTCTTCATTTTATATTATTCCTAGCTCCCTTATGGAATTGTAAGATTCTAATTCCCGCCTTTCGCCATGTTTCATCCTATCCATACGCCTCTTTAGCGCTTTTTCGGCCTAGCCGAGTTTTGCCAGTCACGCAATGCAAACTTCACCGTAATCTCTAAAGTCTGCTGATAGCTCTTTCACACGGAAGGACATAAGAAGCGTCAAATTGTTGTTTTCATTCTGAAAGACATTATAGGCCATCAATTTTATCTTCTGTTATCTTCGTTCTTTTCTTTTGCTTCATTTTCCCCTTTTTTTAACCACGTCCGGTTCAGTTTTCAAATATTTGCGTCCAGCCGCCGCGTCGGAGAGTGGGAAGACTGGATTGAATCGATGAGTGCTAACAAGAAAATCGCCAATTCCCGGTGGGAAAGAAAAAAAAAAACGATATTTCTGAACCATTTCATCGTGAAAAGATCATTTCTATTAAGAGTTGGGGTTTAACCTTAGTGTGGTAATATTGATCAGACTTCATTTCCTGCCCTGTTAGCCCACGAAATTATTAGCCAGTTTTAAGTCCTGAGCCCATTTAATGTGCTTGTCACTGTGTAAAATTTTTTAAATCTATTTAGTGTGTTTTTAAACTATATGAACATAATGTAGTCATGTTGTACAAATTTTTTTTTTAGTGTTCTAATATGTGTATTTTATTTTGTGTAGTTACTCGTACTCCGCTGTTATAAAAAAGCGGGTCATAAATAAATAAATTTATAAGCATTAATTCAGCTCAAGCTTACTGCTAATCACGATCAATAACGCCAACCGGTTAAGTTAGCTGAGATTTATTTTCGGCAAGATTTCGGTCCTTCTTGGCAGGGGTCCTCTTCAGACCATAGCTAGAAGCCTGCAAATCATGCAATCAAACTGAAACGTTCATATCCTTATGGTATCAAACCTGTAAATCATATAAATGATTGATAGTATCCCAGGTAGATACGTTTAATTTTGTATAATTTCCTTGTTAAGATCTGTTTGAGCTTGCCCAGTAGGGAAGCTTCCGGACCCTGTCACAAGATGACTCCTATAATACTATATATAATACCTATATAATACTATAATACAGGTTCGGGACTTTGTAAATAGGGTAATGCTTCCGACGTAACTCTTTTAGTCTGCCGTTTTTTGCCTAAAACCAAGAGAGAGGGACTCCGAGCTCTGCTTCCAGCTTCCGGAAACAGACTTTAGGGTCACTGTTTCCGGCAGCGGGGACCCTGGGGAGGGACACTTAATTCTGAAATGCATTATAAGTGCTGACTAAATTATCTTTACAAAATACTAACGATTTTATTATTTCCTTGGGAAAAGATAAGCTCCTTACCAGCCACTTGAGCTATTAAACTTCAAAAACATTTAGTTTTTAAGAATATTTGGATTTTTTTTAAAGAATCGTATTTCATGTGGGTCTTTAAGACGAAGGATTGGGAATCTGCGCCTAGCGATTTTATTTAATTTGACTAGAAAGATAAGCTCCTTACCAAGCGTTTGAGATATTTAAACTTCAAAATATTTAGTTTTTATGAATATTTAATTTTTTTTTAAAGCATCGTGAATTTTGCCTGAAAACCTGTTTTAGTTAATCATTACTCAAATTCGACCGCTTTTTTTTGGGGGGGGGGGGGGTGCGATACTCCCGAGATTTTGTGATTGAATGTCGAGACTCCTTTAAAGCGTCGGAAAAACCTAGAGGTGGTCACTCATACGCAAATCTCCTCAGTTTTCGGGGATAGTGCTCCACCTTAGGTGAAGTATGCTCAGAAGCAAGGGCACAGTACCCCCATACAAATGTAATGTATAGCGTAGACGCAACGTCCATTGGGGCATGGCCTAACGCTGGAGCAGTATGCCCTAAAGTTAAGGATTGGCCTATGACTGTGTGGGGATGGCTTAAAGTTTAACCGACTAGGGTGGGATCCAACAGTCTAGATACTCTTCACTTATTTACTTTAATAGGCATGAAAAAGCGATAAAAATTCTTTCCTTCGCTTGTCCGGTATCCACAGATAATCGATTTTTTCAAATGAATTATTCTTTCGTATTTGTAGCACCTCTATGTGCTTTTCTGAATATGCTTGAAATGTTCTACAACGACAAAGAAGCCATTCAAGACAGACAACATATAACGAAATTTTATCATCACTTCCTATTTTTTTCATCCGTAAATTTCCTAGCTTAGCGTCCGTATCCGTAACATAAGGAAATGCAGGCTTTTGTTCAAATTAGATTATCCGCGTCTGGGTTAATAATGGATTGTCGTGCAAGCAGCGCACATTCTGAACGTTATTACTAGAGCCTGGATAAAAAGATACAAAATCCCTTAGACGATCGTCGCAATAAATATGAGATGTAAAAGTAAGCTGCCTTTTCAGTTAAACTTTAAATACGTTATCCTGATCCTGGACAGATTTTCAGTTTGGTCCAGGTCTTACACACTGTTTTCCATATTTTTCGGACGTAAGTTGAGACCGCACGCACTATTTCTTGCAGGCGTCTCAGGAAATACTCATTTAGGTTACTCGCTTGATTTATCACCATTTAGAGTATGCAAATATGGGTTTACTTTGAAGTATCGTCGTGCACGCACGTCGTCCTTTAACAACTGAAGCCGTCTGACTATGGAATTGCGTTAAAGTGCGTTAGATATAATACAAGGAAAACTAAGGGAGGAAACGGTCTGGACGTAGACATTAGTTTCTCTTCTAAGGGGTATGACAATTATTGGTGAATCAGCAGGTCTGTACCACTGGTATGTGCTTAAGGCGTGAGCAGCACCAGTAACTAGGCATGCAGTACTTTGGTAACTAAAGGCGTATTCTCGCCGTTCCCCTAGGACTCCTCGGGGAATCGAAGGGAACGGCGAGAATAGAGGGAGTCACTCCACGTGGACTCCGCGTACAGAAACAGCGAGAACACAGGGACTGCTTCCAAAATGGATTTTGTTCAAAAAAAAAATTATGTAGTTGACGAAATTAGTCTGGATCCACTTTATTTTTGGTTTTGTTTATTCTGATTGTTTTTAATTAATTTTACATTGCACCGACACAAGCAAAAATTTATTCCCTTCCGAATCTCAAAGGGAGTCCTTTTTGATGATAGTGATGATAATCGGGGCATTCCCCGTCCGTGGGGACTCGCGAGAATACGGGGAGTGAGTCCCCGGGACAAACAAAAACGCGGGTAATCCTCAAGTGGAGTCCTCGGGGAACGGCGAGAATACGCCTTGAGATACCCAGAGTTGCGTTTTCTTTGAAGTTCATAGTATAGCGGACTGTTCGTTGTCGTTTTATTGGCCAGTGGGCCGTACGCTGGTAAGGCGCGGGGCGCTGGTCGTTTTATTTGCAAGTGGGCTGTCCACTCAGTGACAGCGGACCCGCTAGTTTGTACACTGGGCGAGGCAGGGAACAGTTCAGCGTACTTCTGACGTAGTCTTCCTGGAGTAAAACGGCTACTTCCAGGTCGCCATCCGCTCCCGCTGTAACATGAACTTCAAATAAAACGCAAATCAGGATGACACTACACTGAGATAGTGTTCTAGTGAGTTGTTACAAGTTGTGATGATAAGAGGAGGGGCGAGCGCCGTATTGGTATAGTTATAACTCTCTCTGGAATGGAAAAATAATAACAACACGGACAGACGTCATCACTCCTACGGGGAGTTCCTGCAGAACCGATAGTTATTATCGCTTATGATGCTCGGGATCATAATAAGTAAATTGTAACGATCGTAGCAGTCGTGGACCCAAAATATTTAGAGAGAGAGCTCATTCACCTATTATGGCGGTCTATGGAACGGCAAAGAATAGTAACAATCGTAACTAATATTAAGTCGCTGGAACGCTACCTGGAAATGTTGTATACGGGTACCTCGCTGGGGAGTAAAGGGTAAAGTTCCATCTTGGTACTATGCCCCTTAGCCTCTTATCAGGATAGGTTTAAAAAGGCAAAATGCGAAGTAGTGACGTCATTATGAGGTACATTTGCGAACTTATTTTGGTTTGGCGAAATAGAAGAATTAAATTTTGAGTCTTGTGAAACCTGAGACGAAAACAAAACAGTAGTCTTTAGAAATGTTCCTTCAGCCGAAGCCAGTGTCAAAGATATATGATAATAATCTATGTAAGATAATAATCTTTGTCCCCCCCAACCCTTACTGGAACTCTGAGGGGGATGGGGAATTTGTTGTGATCGACACCGAAAACAATCTGCAAAATCAACAGGCACAACTGTTATTTGAACTTATTTGAAGTTCGTAACCAGAACACCCCACCCATAGGTCTTTCTTCGATTCTGTGTCGTTAATTTATCTGGATATGTCTGCTTTGGCTTTGAGTTCACCGCGAATTCAACAGATCTCAAAGTAAACGACAAATCCCGCTCTTGTTAGTTTCAGCAATAAACGAACTTTACAAGACGAATCGCTTTGCTAAGTGATCGTGTTCCGTTTCCTGCTGTGTTTGCGTCTGGGATGCCGCAAGGTCGGACAAAGAGAAAGAAAAGATTATGTTTACTCAAGCGTTATAAAAGGAAGCGAGCAGGCTGTTGGATCCGATTCCAGGCAATTACACTACTTGTTTCTTTACAGACGTTTCTCTTTCCGTAGATTAACGGTTTCCTTTTATCTCCACAGGGGCCTGCAGGTCCACCGGGCCGAGCCGGATTTCCAGTAAGTTTACATTATTTTTATCTTATTCCTTTTTCCTTTCCCGAGGTTTCCCCTGGATAGCCTACAGTAGACATAAATAGATCGGTAATTTGGTACATAGAAAAAGCCCTGGGGCAATGGAAATAGCATAAGACAACCATTATAAATATCAACAAAAACTACAAAGAATTCATATATAATTCATACTACAACAAAAAAAATCCGCAGAAAAAATAATTCATATGCTGAGTCTCTCTGGATACTATAATCATAAGTAGATAGATAGTTTATTACAACCAGGTCCATCATGGCTAGTCGGAATTTTTTTGTCGGAATTTTAATGTTATTTTTACCTTATTCCTCTATCCTTTTCCGAGATTTTTTCTGAAATTTTCCCTGGATACAGTAGACATAAATAAATTGGTATTTGTTACAGAGAAAAAGCCCTTGGCCATTGCAAATAGCATAAAACAACCATTATAACTATCAAGAAAACTATAAAGAATTCAAATGTAATTCATACTACAACAAAAATGGTGTGATCCGTTAAGATAGAAGCAACCGCAGAACAAAAAAATATCGATAAAATCCAAAGAATTCATATGCGGAATCTCCCTGGATACTATAAGCATCAGCAGCGATAGTTTATTACAACCAGGTCCACCATGACTAGCCGGATTTCCAGTAGGTTTAATCTTATTCTTATCTTATTCCTTTTTCCTTTTCTAAGATTTTTCCTGAAATTTTTCCTGGATACAATGGGTATAGATAGATCAATAATTTGTTACAAAGAAAAGACCCTAGGCCATGTGCAAATAGCATAAAAATAACCATTCTAAATATCGAGGAAACTTCATGCAATGAATCTCTTTTCCTTGGATTTGTAATGTTTAAAGCGGGTCTTAGACGGGATGAGTTAAAAATAATTATTGAATTGTTGGCAGATTGTCTGCCAATTGGGGGTAGAAGACGTTATATTGGTCAGTGTAAGCAGAAGTTCGGTCCTTACTTTTGTCCGATGTGTGGGTGCGTGGATGAGAGTGTGATTCACATGCTTTGCGACTGTATGGAGCTGAGTGAATGGAGAAAAGAAGAGTATGGTGTGCGTGTATTTGACGAAGAGTGGGTAAAACGAATTTTTAAGGATGAGTGTTTTGCTGGTATAAAGAAAATGGGGCGATTTTTGAGGCTAGCGATGGAACACAGAAGTAGGTTTTTGGAATAAGTAAAACAAATTAAAAGGAAAAGAGTGTTATTATATATTAGTGTTTTTTGTTGCTGTTTTTTTGTATGACAAATTTTTGCCATGGCCCTCGGGCTGCTTATAGCAATAAACTATCTATATCTATCTATCTATACCATAGGCACAAGTAGATAGATAGTTTACTACATCAAAAGAAAATGTGACCCGTTTACAAATAACATAAAAGCAACCGCAGAAAAATATCAAGTTATTACAAAGAATTCAGATTCTGATTATGTTCTACCTGGACACTATAGGCATAACTAATAAATAGTTTGTAAAAACAAAAAAATTAGCAGTGAGGCATGGGCAATGAAATAAAAACTAACACAGAAATTTGAAGACAAATACAAATAATACATTCGCTGAATCGCTTTTCCCTGGCTATTATTTTTATCTTTTTACATTTATGAGATTTTTGGAGATGTCTTCCAGTTTGGGACAGAATTGTTTAGGGTATTTACACAGCGTCTGTTTCCGTGGAGTGCAGGATATTACTAGCTCCAGCAGAGAGTTGATGCTTTTAAACTTAATTGAGCGACGGAAGCTCTCTGACAGATAGACACGAGGGAGGATGCTGATTTTTAACTGTTGAAATGTTAATGGAAAGCACTCAGGTTGACTCGCTTCTGGTGTGAACCTAAAATCAGACGTTACGTGAAATGCGTCTCTAATTTGTGTTGACGTGGAAGCAAGACCGAATCGGGCGGGTTGTTTCGAACCCGAAAAAATATACCAAATATTTGAAACCTCTGATCCAGGCCCGTATCCAGGAATTTATTTCGGGGGGGGGGGGTTGCCTTTCGGGGGCGTTTTGCCTGCGGGTCCGAAAGTCGAAAGTCTTCTTTTCTAGATGACGTATTGATTAGCAAAAAGACCTAATTGATAATTTGTGTATGTCTTCAGATAATTTATTTGTATTTGTAATAAACAGTTGGAGCATTAGATGGAAATTATTATTTTGACTCTTGGCTCCCTACGTGCCATAACAGCTGTCTGGGATAATCGGCTGAGATTTAGAGAGATTTTATTTCAAACCTAGGAAATTTTGTGGTTTTTTTTTAATTTCCTCATTGTTTTACGGTGTTTTTAGTGGTTTTAAACATTCATAGTGACAGCAGGGATAGTTAGCATTGTGCATGTGGTAGAAATACCATTTTTTGTGGCCCGCTTTAAAGGCGACATTCAGAGCCATATCAGGCAGTCGACAAATTCACTCTAAACAAAGTATAAAAGGATATGGCGCTTTGTCTCAATTTGCAAGGTCTTTTATGTCCGTGATAATACACAGAGGCGTTTCGCAGAGAGACTCGAGCTCTGCCCCTTTTTTGCAACTTGAAACATTATCCCTTGTGTAATCCTATCCCAAGTTTTTTGTATGACCATTTTCCTCTCACCCGACCTTTTTCTCATGAGCGAAAACAGGAATTCGGTATGTAACAAAGAATCAGACAGATATAAACCAAGAGTGAAGTCCCTGATCATTTTTAGCCACCACAAGCTATGTAATGTGATATTACACTGATAACCAAGAAGATATTGCCGCGTCTGTGTTGCCTGTCAGCTAAAGATGGTTTTGAAATATATCTTCAGACCATGCTCGGATGTCTTATTGTAAGTTGTTGGGTCCCGGGTAGTCAATTGGCAGATCAATAATTTTACGATGCGTTTTTGGCGTGGCCCGTTCGGAGTGTCGTTCCTTTTAGGTCCGATTAATGATTCCGTTACCTCTAGTTAATTCTTCGGTTGGTTTGATTGTGTCAAGGTATGGCGTATTATTTGTTAGCTAGGATAAAAAAAAAAGATGAGGTTCACCTTGTAGAGGAATAGATTTCGTCTGATAAGTCCCTAAAGAAACTGAGCAAAATTTACAGTCTTATGGAGAAAAAAAAAGCTTGTACTGTAAACAAGTTCATACTTAATACCAGTTTATATTTATATTTTACGTTTCGAAGTTTCAAGTAAATTATATTAATTATATGAAAGTTTAACTGAAAAGCCAACTTATTTTTTTATCATTTAACTGAATACACTGCATTATTGGATTGTGTTAAGGAACCTCAAACGGAAAGTCAACTATGACGTGGAATATTTGAATCTCAATCCAAACGCGGCTTTTCAGTGGCCATTTATCATCTTACGGAAGGTGGCTCAGTGCGTGAACATTATTTTTCGTAAATTGTTTTCGTCAAGCGTACAAAACAGGTACAAGCAAATAGAGGTACCACAATTCCGACAGGGAGATTCCGCTATATGAAAATCGATTATTCTTGAATAGTGTTTCAATGAAGTAACTCATTTTCATCGGGTCTTCAAACCTCATTAAGTGATGGGAGACTAGATTGTCCTATCTCATCCCTTTTCGGTTAAACTTTAAACAATGGCTGAAAACGGAAAGTCAGCTACGATCTTCAAAAGTGATATGTCGTCCCTGTTGGCAAGGCTCCTTGTCAGACTTTTTTTAGGCAATTTTTATATATGTTTCCCAGTCAGTCTGGGCTCAAAGAGTATTTAGTTCTAACTTTACACCTACTACGTTAAACGAAACGCAGACAAAGTAAATGACATGGGAAAAACATTGAATAAAGGACATTTAAAAGAAACAGGTAAGAATACGTGACTGCCACGGTTTTAGTGAATAAATTAACTTCTCCTTTCCTCCTGAAGAAGAAAAAAACAAACTAAACCGTTTCTTTGTAATTGTTGCGGGGTCTTATAGACTTTGCTATATTTCAGTTTAGGGTACAGTAGAAGTATGTTTGTCGGATGTGACGAAGATCAAAGCAAAGCCACATGTCGAAAGTTATTAAATATTTCGCTTTGTTTTGCTCAGCTGTCTTTGTACCCACTAACGACAAGTTACGGTATTGACTAAACTTTAGCCGATTATCAACGGCCCGTGACGTTTTCGTCACGTCATGAAAGAAATGGGAAAATTCGATTAAATTAATGTTGCAGAATATATATTTGTATGTATATAGAGCCGAAAGCCAGCGAGGTGCTAGACGTGTTTACACTTATAAACCATCCTAGGAACAATTAGTTCCGTTAGTAAATGGAAAATATAGACTTTTCGTGTGACGTAACGACCCGTAGATAATCTGCTAAAGTTTAGCCAACAGTCATGTTACGGCGTCCGCCTGCGCCAGTTTTGTGTTACTTCATAACCGTTTTATGTATCCAAACGGAAAATAACGATACAAAGTAAATAAGCAAAGCGAAACAGTTTCGCAAAATAGCCAGCTCCAGGAATTTATGGGGGGGGGGGGGCGGCCGGTCGGACCAAGAAGTACAAAAAAGACATGGATCAGAGGTTAAAGCCTATCAAAAACTATTCTTTTTTACGTTTCGGGAGTGTTTTAAACCCCCCACTCCCCCCTGGATACGACCCTGCTCTCAGCTTATACTAAGCTCGTAATTTAATATTCCCATTTTACTGTTTGAGAGTCAAATAGGAGTAGACTAATTTGCTAACCTGTTATTTTATTGAATTGCATGGCCCTCCCTACTGACCACAGTAGCTTACAAGATAAGTGTATTTGCCGTGCCTTTTGAATTTTGAGTTGTCTGTTGTAGAAGCAACATAGACAAGTCCCTTTTTGAACTCAAATACTTCTAAAGGCTGGTGCTCCTTGTCCAGTTTAAAATAAAAATAATAAAGATTAGCAATCTGCCGGATTTTGCCACTGCCAAAAATCTGAGAGAGAACATGACTTTTTTAGATTAGATTAAATTTTATTTTACACATGTATACAAAACATTTTACAGCACCTGCTAAGAAAGCCCCAGAGGGTTTGTTGGCCGCAGGTGGCAGTCTTCTCTATTCTTCATAATGTGGTTACACTATTTTTACATTATTCTAAATGCCATTCAAACACGGTTCACACATATACAACAAACATTCTGCTTACAAAAAACACTCACGCATCAAGAACTATTCTTTTGCAAGGACAAATCTCTTCGCTGTAGCCTTGAAGGATGCCAGATGACTCGAGTTTCTAATTTCAACTGGAATTATATCCCATACAGAGGGATGGAATTTGCCTTGTTGTGTCTCCATGTTCTGAGGAAAATATGATTTTCCTAGTGAGAAAATTCAGGTCCGCATTGTTGTGAACAGACAATCAGGTTTTCCCAGACAAATGGTCTGCATTTTTATCCCCGGGTAGAAATAAACTAGCTTTACCGTTGATCATTCGTATCCTTCCACCGAGTTACAATTTACAATTTGGTTTATTTATCTGTAAACAAGGCCGTATCCAGGGGTGGGTAGGGGGTTGACCCCCCCCCCCCCCCCCGAAACATACGAAATAGTCATTTGTATAGGCTTTTCCCTCTGATCTATGTCTTTTTTGTACTTTTTTGTCCGACCCGCAGGCAACCCCCCCCCCCCCGAAAGGCACCCCCCCCCCCCCGAAAAAAAATCCTGGATACGGGCCTGTCCGTAAATATCTTTTACAAATAAAATATAGTGCTGGACATGTCAATACAGTTAAAACAACCAAGGGATATATTTACAATTGTAACCTATGATTTATGTACAATTTACGGTTTAGAATACAATTCATCAAAATACTAACACGAATTAAAATGACAAGTATTGGAAACAATTACAAAAGTTATTCGTCGTAAGTGTCATTACCATCCTAATACTTAAAAAAGAAATGATTGATATCGAAAAAGTTAATCAAACATGAAATGATTAAACTATTAATGTTACTACAAAAATAAAAAACGGGCTGAAAAGAAATTGACGACAACAACTTTTAAAGAGCGTTGACCTTGACCTCTGCCGAGGGTCCGCGTTTCCATCAGATGTGGAGTTGATGATGGTGACGAAAATCCTGGTATGAACTCCAGTATCACTCGACCTTTGCCTGTCCGGACCGTTAGATCCGAAGTGTGTCTATACTTTAGTAGAATTTTCGGCCGGGGCGGGCCGGCCGGGATATACGGCGAGCTTTGAACAAATCCAGGCAATTAGGACAGGGATGTATAACCAGTGAGAAAGTACTTTAAAGCTTATTAATCACATTTCAAATTCGTTTTTTAATCATTACTAAGTTAATCATTTATTGCAGGGATTACATGGCGCAAGAGGCTACCCTGGCTTTCCGGTAAAGGGTTATTTTATAATACGTAATGGTAGAACATTCTTAGCCACTCTAACTACTAACAGACCCTAATGCGCTCGGCTGTCATTTTAAAAATTCTTGAACGTAGTGCTGACAGATACGTGGCCTGGTTCTCGTCTCAGACTTTGTCACTTATCAATTAGCGTTATCTTAGTCAATGTTCAAAAAATGTTCTTTCCAGTAAATCAAATAATTTTTTCCTGCTTCGTTCGTATGTCAGCACTTGTTTCGTAATTAGCATTTTCTTTTCCTTCAGCTGTAGCTTATAGGAATGGGCGATGGCACGTTACTGTTCTTTTGGTTAACATATTAATTTATTTAATTACTTTTACTTTTGGTGATTTTTTTCTGTGTAGCCTACTAACCTTCGGTAAAACCTGGTGGTGACAGTCTGCCACAAATTCATGATTTTGGGATAGCCTTTCCCTAACGCTGGTTACCCTATACCCAATGATTTGAGTGAAATTTCAACAGTTTACTGATCAGAATTTCTTTGAGTCAGGGTTAGGGTAGCCACGGTTACCCAGCATTTCTCATAGGGACATCGGGGATTTGTGGTAGACTAGATGGTGGTGTTTAATTTGTGTTTGGTCCTTTGTCAAACAAACTGTTCTTGTCTGTGAAAATAACTCAGCTTTGACTTGTTGTTTTGTGTTTTCAGGGTCCTATAGGCTTGGATGGGCCAAAAGGGGATCCGGTAAGTTTGTGTTTCTTCACTGACTGAACTCGCTTCCCTTCTGATTCCCTTCTCACTTTTGCCTGTCTGCTTTCCTTGTTTCGCTTAATAGTCTTCCTACCTAGATAGAATTGTATCCTATGCCACACACAGTGTAGTATTAGTTCATTGTTCTTGGTTATAGCCTTATAGACTACTAAGTAGGCTATAGTCATTTCTTGCTAGATGTCAGAATTGGCAGTGCTAGACTGAGGGAAAATATTACAAACGTGAAAAATAGAGTAAAATTCAGATTTATCTGTATTTGAATCTGTCCTTTGAATCTGTATTTGAAAGCTGTTAAGCGATATAGAGACCATTCTTAAATCACAAAAATACCAAAACATCCTCGCTTTTTCTCACATTCATAACTTAGGTACACCTGTACACACTTTTTTCTAAGCTAATCACTCCTTAAAACGTATTTCCAAAACAAACTAAAGACTAGGTGACTTACTGATATGCAGTAGTATGGAACACTTTGACTTAACATGCCTCTCTAATCTTAAGTAGTAGTATCCGATAGCATCCAGTCTTGCTGTAGTAGCATCCAGTTTGCTAGTAGAAGCATGCAGTGCTACTTTTTCGTACAACTCCATACGACTAATTCTCGAAAAGTTTTCATCGGGAATTAGGCTACCTAAAAGTATCTCATCCGCCCATTTTGAAAAGAGTATCCTTTATAATTAGAAAGCTCCTCACACCTCAGGAGAACATGGCACAGCGAAATAAAAATAAGTGAATTAAATCATAAACTTTTGTATATATTGTATATTTTTTACTCACCCGTAGCTATCTTTACCTCTTTTTCCTTACTATCGGTTCAAACAGTTTCCGTCCGCGTCTAATAGACCCAATTTAAGAGCGCCAACAGTGCGCTCAGTCAGTTCAAACAAAAAAGATTATGAATTCAGATGAAGACTAACAGCTTCGAATCCGGCTATTTCGCTTTGCTTTGATTTGTAAATTCCAAGAGAACAACACACTCGCCCAGAGTCAGCCTCTTTTAATTTTTTATCACCAGTCAAAATTTCAACCCTTAAAACGTCTGCTTTTTCGCCGACGCCTTTAAGATGAAACCCTGAATTACAGGACTTGCCCCTCCCACAAACAACACGGAACGTCTACCATCCCAACTTTGATTTACAAATAGGGACTTGAAACCCACAAATTTTCTCAGGCTCTGGAGACACGAGAGCTGGCAGTCGGAATGATTATGAATATGTCACATGTCATAAGACTTCATGCTTCATTTCATCAGTAGAAATGGTTAATTGGGGCAGGCGCCGGTGGCAAATTGTCGGAATGCTCTTGGCACCTCTTGTTAGTTTTGATGCTACTTTTTGCGTATCTATCTTCCACTGCAGCCGCGGTGTCATCAGAAACGGAAAAGTGATGTCAGATCAATTAAAGGTCAATCCATCTGTCGGCTCTCTGGGCGATTAGCTGTTATGCTTTTTCTCTGATTGTTGTTGTTCTTTTTGCAGGGTAGACCTGGTGAGAAGGGAATGAAAGGCGAACCCGCCGCGGCTGGATATGACTTCTTTCATAGTGCATCCAAGGTCAGTTTACGTCAAGATTGATAGTTTTTTAAGGAACAAAATCAGTCACCAAGGCCGTATCCAGGTCGGGGGCTAGGGGGTTGGACTCCCCCTCGAAATCCACAAAAGTAATCGTTTTTTGTGGGCTTTAAAATCTGAAATATGTCTTTTCTGTCCTTTTTGGTCCGACCCGTGGGCAAACCCCCCCCCCCCCCCCCCCCCCCGAAATAAATTCCTGGATACGGGCCTGTCAGTCACTCAATCCTACACTGTCAGAATTTTCATAACAAATAACACAAGGATGCGCAGTTTCAACAGACCACACCTGGGGTGCAATCTGATGTGATTTTGAAAATGTTATGCATAACAGAAATCGCAAAGAAGAAAGTCGCCGAAAAAGTATCTGCTGACTTTTCCGATATCATGACGACAAACAAAAAAGTCAGCTGATGGTTTTTTCGGCTCTTCCCGGCAATGCTTATGCATAACATTTAATATATGAATGTTTCAAAATCACATCAGATTACACCCCAGGTGTTGTCTGTTGAAACTGCGCATCCTTGTGTTATGCCTTATGAAACTTCTGACAGGCTATAAACCTTTTTTTTCCTGGTGTTACTGTACTATGACTTCTTTAGTAAATCCAAGGTCGTTGTACTTATAGATAGATAGTGTATTGTAGAACCCATCAGTTCATCTACTGGTCACTTCGCATACCAGGTCCGTCACTACAACGACTTTTCCACAGTTACTGGCAGGCCCGTATCCAGGAATTTATTTCGGGGTGAGGGGGTGGGGGGGTGCCTTTCCGGGGGGGGGGGGTCGCCTGCGGGTCAGACAAAAAAATACAAAAAACACATAGATCAGATGGAAAATCCTATAAAAATGGTTATTTTTGTAGGTTTCGGTTCCCGTGGATACGGCCTTGGTTACTGGTCACCGGTTATGATTGAGTTCGCTTATAGTGGATATATAGCTTATTAGGTAACCCGTCATTTCCTCAACCCGTCAGTTTGCTTACGAAAATCCGTCACTACACCCCATTTCCCGTCAATTATTGATAGCTGGTTAAAATTATTACTTCTTTCCTAGTGTCTCCGGATAGATAGATAGTTGATCAGGGAATCCGTCGATTCGTCTACACGTCAGTTCCCTTACCAAATCCGTCATCGTACACGCTTTTCCCGATTGTTCTTGGATATAACCTCTTTCATAGTTCTTCCATGTTCAGTCTACGACTAAATCGATAATTCGTTATGGAATCTGTCAGTTCGCCAACAGGTCTATGTATGACTCACTCAACGAGTTCGCCAACAGGTCTATGTATGACTCACTCGACGGATTCGATCTCTTAGTGACTTAGAAACACAGCTTATTGGATGGCATTTTGTCAACAAGCTAAGATAGCAGCATGACTTCATTACGCTCTACAGGCAAACTAAATCCAAGGAATGAAATTTTCTTAAATTCTGATACAAATAACTTCACACATACGATACTGCTATAATGTGTTAGAAATACGTGTCAAGCTAAAAGCTTAACGCTAAACATAATAATAAAAAAATCAAATTTTTGTTCTAGCCCAAAATTATGGATCGAATATACAAGATGGCTTAAGATGGGGATAAGCAAGCTAGGATTTTCTTCAGTTATATTTTGGCCCTTCTTGGCAAGGGCCCTCTTTTTCGCATTTTTGGGATCCCAAAACGTAAGTGGAGGGA
Organism: Branchinecta lynchi; assembly: GCA_023053575.1. Taxonomy (NCBI): domain Eukaryota; kingdom Metazoa; phylum Arthropoda; class Branchiopoda; order Anostraca; family Branchinectidae; genus Branchinecta; species Branchinecta lynchi. The sequence goes on from JAKZAP010000001.1 coordinate 26,716,280, forward strand.
TACCCGACTTCATAAAAGTTGTTGGTCTCTCCGTCCGTCCGTCCACCTGTAAGTACAATCACTATCAAAGGGAATGAGATATTTTATTAAAACTTGGTATGAAGGTTCTTCTGGTCAAAGAACAAGTCCAAGTTCGTAAACGGGCTCGGTAGCTCCATGTTTGGGGGTGAGGAGGGCGTTCTAGTTAAGGGGTCAACAAAAGATTTTTTAAAAGCTAATGAGATAGTCGATTCAAAATAAGCAGGCATGCTGAATGCGAATAGGATAATTACTTTCTCACGGGACAAATAGTTCGCCCTGAATCCAGTCAAAACCGGAAAATTGTTAAAAGAAAAAGTTTTACTTGAAGTTGGTTAGAGGAGACAATATGTTGAATCCGTATATGCAAATTTATTTTCTCCCCGCACATACAGTTCGTCCGGAACCCGGCCATAACCGAAAATTTGTCAAAAGTAAACGTTTCAAAGTTGATTAGAGGTTTGAAACAGATAAGAGACATGCTGAATTCGTTATATACAAAACATTTTAACTCCAGACATACAGTTCGCCCGCAATCCGGCCGGACCGGAACATTTGTTGAAAGTTATAAGTTCCGTCTAAAGTTGATTAGAGGTCCGATTTAGGGGTAAAAAGACATCCTGAATCCGTCTATTAAAAAGGATTTTCTCGCAGGACAAATAGTTCGCCCGGAATCGGGCCAGAACCAGAAATTTGCTAAAAGTGACAGTTTTACCTGAAGTTGAGCCGTTTGGCCGTAATTTTTCAAGAAAACACCACTACGGTATCATTTATGTTTATCTCCAAACGGCTGATTAGTGATACATACTAAAATATTTAAAAAGTCTGACGAAAACCAGATCTGTAAAAGCCCCGATTGTCTGGATAAAATAGTCCAAGAAATTAAAAATTTTGGGATCCCATCGAAACCTTTGGACTTGTTACTGTTGTTTTACTGTGACTGATAGGAACTATTTGCACAATTTGTAACTGCAATTGTTTTACGCTTTAAACCGCTTTTTGTTTGCTCTTTTAGGGCGAGGGGGGAGGGAAAGAAGCCAAACAAATGCATGAATTAATGACTTTCAAATTTAGCCATGAAGAAGATATATTATACAAGTTAGTCTAAGTGTCGATACAAATATTTAACTAAAAATAGTCGAGTTTGGTAGTTCGGTCGGAATACGGCGAAGACTGGAAATATACTGGACTTCGCTTTCCATTTTCCAGAAATCTAGCTCGAACCAAATCGACAGAAGTGTGGAGAAGTGCAGATTAATTAGCGGGATGTGGCGGAAACTCTAAAAGTATAATATCATATAGGCTGGATCAATGCTGAAAACGTATACCTATTTGGGATCCCACCAGGACCTTTGGCCTTGGCCAAGTAGCTGAAATCCGGGCAGAAAGTGACACCCTGGTACTTATATGTATCGTAGTCTTAGTGTATAAACGGCATCATGTTGTGAGCCTCAGCTACTTAGACCTGTTGTTCTACGAGTGTTATGCCGCCAAAGTAAACCAAACATTAACTTTTATTTGCACGCTGCCTAGGGAGTTAAGAGGTCTGTTGACTCAAATGACATACTTGCACGGTTCGATGTAATTTCACTAAAAGTAAGTAAAGTCTCTAATCTACACCTGGCACTTTGATATGTAGTTGCAGTGTAAACTTGTCACAGTAAATCCGTAGACAGATTCCTCATAGGGACTGATAGATTTATTTATTGATTATCCTTTAATTTTCCAATGAGAAATGAACATTCAGAAGAAAAAACTCATTCTTCTCTAAAAAGTGAAAACGACTATTTGAACTGGGGAAAATGTTTTTAAAATCAAACTGTAAGTAACAAATATTCCAGGAGCTAAGGAAATGCGAAAGGGCCCAACACTGGTGAAAGGAGGTAGTAGGTTAAACGACAGACGAGAAAAAATGAAAAATAAATTACGATTGGATATTTATTTTATTTCAATAAAGTCATAAGCTTTAGGCGTGACAAATGAAATGATGTCTAATAAAATCAGCTGACGCATTTAACTTTTAGTCTGGTTCTCCTTCAGGTTTGTTTCGTCATTTTCGTTTCCTTTTCGTTACATTTTTGTATGTCCGTTCAATATGTATAGTATTATATATTTAGTTGATCTGTTTTGCCTGCCCTAGCCAAGCACTAATTTTTGTGCTTTCATGGTAGGTATTATTTATATTGTTGTGATTTTTGTTTAAATACATACGAACGAAACCTGAAACATTTTTTTTTTCCAGGGCTTGAAGAGCATGGGCTTTAACCTCGACCCTGAGTCGATCATCATGCTCAAGGTATTCCTTTATTTCTTTTAAACAATACGGAAAGTGTGTTCCCTTAGAATAAAAACAGTCCCTAGAAACGCCTTCCCTAGATTTTTTCCCAGGAAAAACCTCTTGAGAAATCCGCCGGGAAATCAAATTGATTTACAGTTTCTTGAACTGAAGTGATAGTAATCAGGGACGCATTCAAGACGTTTATTGAATTTTTCTGTCGTCAGAGACAATCAAATCCGGGATTTCAAATAATAGACCCTGTTTTGGGACCGAGGAGCGCTGTCAAACCGGATAAACTTTTCCGGGGATCTGGAGGAACAAGTTGTAATGCGGATGTCGGAAGTTGGATCAAGTTGTTTTCCTTCCTTGGTAAGTCAACAGTTGAACGTCGAAGTTCTGTTGAATAATTGCGGAGTTCCGAACAGGACTCTGAAAGAACTTGAGGGGTATTAGCATATCGCAGAGGGAGTTTGAAACATAGCGGTAATTCAAGCATGTCTTTTCAGGGGGAAAAGGGTGACGCAGGACCACCTGGACCCGTCGGACCCGTTGGATCGAGTGGTCTTCCTGGATTTGATGGGCGAGCTGGATCTCCTGGAGAAGTAAGCATAATTTGCCTTAAAGTGCATATCAAAACCTAAACATATTAAAGTTTAACGGACAAGGACTGAGATGGGACAATCTAGTTACCCATCAATATTCACTTAAATTTTAACTGAAGAGCCAACTTATTTTGAGTTCATTCAGTTGAATGCACTGAATTATTTGGATTCTGCTAAGGTTTTATTTTTCCATTTTCTACTATCTGCTCTAGTTATGACGTTCAGAATATCCGTGGCCGTCGCCACAGCATAAATTCTACTATGACGAGGGAATTTTTAATCTATACACAACGAGCTTTCAGTGGACAGTGGTGAGATTGGGTACGATTGCTTAGTGCCGGAACAAAAAAAAATCATAAATCTTTCTTCTACGGCATACAACAAAAATACAAGCGCATAGAGGTACCACAAATCACACGGAAATTCCACTATCTGAAAATCGGGTAGAGCGTGTTCCACCCTTGTAACAATAGTTACTATTAGTTACTATTTCCGTTCCATCCTCACGAAAAGTTACTACGCTGACCGTTCCAACCTTGTCGGAATAGTAACTAATAGTTACTATTTGCTTACCATGCTCGGGAGCGTGGTAAGCGTAGTAACTACGCATCTCTGGAACGTGATTGGTCAGATTCGCCCCTGGCGTGAGATCCTGCTGGAAAATAGAAAAATCGTTCCAGCCTTGATGGCCAAAAGCCAAAATTCGTGACGTCATGCGTAGTAACTACGGTAAGTAGGATGGAACACGCTCATAGCTGACTTATCCGTATTGCACCTTCAAATATAGTGAGGTGTCGTTAAAGGGTCCAAAATATAACATATAAATTTGGGTTTCTCTGAGTTTAAGAACTAATAAATGCTGCTACGGAAGTAGGTTGCATTGGTGTAATGGATACCACAGGTCCTTGTAGAACTGATGGAGCAAGTACGGTAGTAGTTTGCATTGACATAAGAGAAACGATGTCGCAATATGAGGTACTTTTCAACGTGGTATCTGGTAGCTTATTTCGCTGGCAATAAAAATCGTTGTGGTCGACGGGTTTTCTCATGACGTTTCCAGCTTCTTCTTCTAAAATTCCCTATGTCTGTTTTCTAGCCTGGTTTGAAGGGCGAGTCTGGAACGCCAGGAACGCCGGGATCGAAGGTGAGCATTTGTTTCTGTCGGTTCTTGTAGCAAAGGTCTTAAATCTGGACTTGTTATTAGGTAATTACTGACAGGTTCTATTTTAATGATGACAGTGCTTTGAGATATCTCTGGCCGTCCGCGTTGAAATTATTTTGAGCTTTAAAGGTGAACTCCAGAATTAAAAAATAAGGGTTCCGGGTGACCGAGTTCGATACCTGATTTTTTTTTGAATTTTTTGACGTAAGACGCATTCTAGTGGGTCAACTCCAAGCAGAGATACCTCATAAAGTCTAATTCCATTGGCTCCTTTGATGAGACCCCTCATTCGTTCCGTCATGTTGATGCTGTAGTCTTGCGGGAATGGCACCGACTGCAGAACTCGTAACACAACATCAACACTGTTTACAAAAGTGACCCATAGAAGAAATTCTGGAGGTGTTGACTAAATTGTGACGGAATTCCAAACAAAACACAAACAAAAAAAGACAGCAGAACTGAGTGAAAAGGAAATGTCCAAGACCAGGGTGTGTTGCTACACTGGTTGTACGCCCACTGTTGGAATAGCTTTCTTTTCTTGGCTAAGTAGTGAGAATAGGGAGCATAGAGAAGAAATTCTGGAAGCTCCATTAAACAACACACAAAAAAAGACAGCTGAACTGAGTGAAATGGAAATGTCCAAGACCAGATGTGTTGCTACCCTGGTTGTATAAGCCCACTGTTGGAATAGCTTTCTTTTCTTGGCCAAGTAGTGAGGAGAATAAATTTCCTAAGTACAGTGCTTGGGAAAATTTTGTCAAGAGCAAACACCAGATTTCTGTCTCCCAACAATTGGAGGCTTCAGATTTGTGTGTGAACATTCCTTTGAACCTGATTTTCTGAGTTCCTGTCAGGATTATACAGGAGGACAGTATTAAGAGACTTGCTGAGCATGCAGTGCCAACCATGCTCAATTCATCAGGTTCTCAGGCATCCAGTTTCAAATTCAGTGTCAGTTGCTCCTCCAGATAGACATGTGTCAACTCTTGGTGTAACTCCTGCTGTAATAGACTGGTAATAGATCAGGCCCAGGACAGTCAGGACACCCTTGCCCAAGTGCTTCGTTCAATTCAACAACCTATGAGTGCCTCTCAGCGTCATGCCACTTGAGTGACCATGGTTACTTCTCTGTGACGCTGCTGTGAAGGAAGTTTCGGTTTCATCCCATGGAGCAGAGGATTCTCGCGAGATCTGGTAAGCCAAACGTTTTTTGCAGGTAATTTTTGTCCTGAAAATGTGAGCGATCAAAGTCTGCCAAAATTTTTCCCCAGGAAATGCTTCAGGGGTCGCTGGGAGAAGTAGGGCCTCAGGACTGGTTGTCCAACAAAAATCTTTGAATTACCTTAAAAGTGGCATCTCTCAACTTAGAAACTTAAAATTTACGCTAGCTGCATTTTTGTTACTTTTCTCTGTAAGTCGGTCAACCGACCTATTTGTCGCTATTGAGTGTTTATTGATCTCATTGGTCAGTTTGAATGAGTTCTACAAAATAATAAGAAAAAAAGGCATCTGGCGTCTTCCTGTTGCCAGCAACATCTCTCCAATGATGATTTTGATTTTCGCGCCCCGCCAAGAACCTAGGTCTGTCGGAAGGAGCTCCCACCTCAGTCAAACAGAGTCGGTTGAAGACCCAGAAATAAACAGCTTATTAAAAGCTCTGACTCCAAACTTTGTGATGGAACCGGGTTTTAAAGGCTCAGATACCATATACTTATTCCTGAAGTGTTATACAATAGTTGCATTTTTGCAGATACCATGGTATGTGATACCACAGTCTAAAGTCGTTTTTGCAGTTATTGTGGTATCTGGCCAGTTATTGTGGTATCAGATATTCAGATACCACGGTCCGACCATAGGAACTAGTCACTGTATTCTAGGGCAAAGCATTTTCTTACTGAATGAACCATTCAGGTAGCATCTAAAAAATGGGGTCAGGGACTTCTAAGAAACTATCTTGTCATACTTCTTGGTGAGGTCACAATTAAATTTTGGGGTAATTCTGATAACTAAATAATTGACGAGCAAATTCAATCATTGATAATGGTTTCTCTTTTAGATTGAAGTGCAGTCAAGCCTTCTGAAATTTAGAATACGGTCAGCCGAGATCAACCCATAGTCAGTACCATCCATAAAGCAAAGGACACAGACGTATGTACCCATGGAACTTTCTGCATCTATAGAGACTCTGTCATCAAAACAGTTACAGGAATCAGCATGGCTTAGAAGACAATCACATTAGGTAAGTTTTTAACTCAAAACGTAACTTACAAGGGCTTCAATGGTTTTCTATCCAAAGGAACCATGACATCAATAGAAACCTTACTGCATCCAAGTAACTGGTGGCTGTAAATATTTTGCCTGTAGTTAATGTAAGAGTTTAATTTTGTATTATCTTTCTTGCTTGAAAGAAGTTGCTGTTTAGGATGGGAATATGTTCAACATTTTGGATATCAGTTTACAAATGCGTCCTCCCTGCAAAAATTTGAATGGCTTTTATTCGTATTGCCTTTCTTGCTCGTTACTAGTTGCTACTTAAGATGGAATATTCAGTACCTGAAATGTTTCTTGCCCTGATCCTTGACCAGAACAGTGGATCTGTTTGTGAGAAGTATAAGCTAGAGATTTGATTTGTTTTGATGTTTAAATTTTTTTTCATTCACACCAGAGCAAAATAACACTAGGAAGTATCACCACGACTTGACCAAATTGACACACATTCAAATAGCAGCGATACTAGCAGCCTTAGTGGTAGAGAACGTCACTACTAAAACTTTTTGCAACATTGCAAAAATGATACAACTTCCATTGTTTCCTTGGTGTTTACAGACCCCACCTTTGCATAAATTTCTTAACCCGCAAGTTTGTCTCGCTTTAAATGCCGTAAGTGTAGTGGGCGGCGCTAACGACTATGGCCCGTTTGCGAAAATATCACTAGGGAGTAGCAGCAAGACTTGACAAAATCGAAAGATACTCGAATAGCAGCGATACCACCACCCCTAACGGTAGAGAATGTCCCTACTGAAACTTACTCAGTTTTCACTAACGCTGGCTCCGATAACTTCATATTCTGAACATTGCAAAAAAATGATGTAGCCTCAGTTGTTTCCTCGGTGTGTCCAGACCGCACCTTTGCTTTACTAGAAATTCCTTAACCCGCAAGTTTGTCTCACTTCAAGTGCTGCAAGCATAGTGGGCGGCGCTACAAGTATGGACCATTTGCAAAGCATGGAAAGCATAGGTCTTGGCGCTGCTCCCTAGTGTTATTTACTTACAAATTTTCAGTCTCTTGTTTCATTTTTACTACCCTTACGGTCATCAGTTACAAAATTCGTTCTCATTACATTGCAAAAAAATTATGTCAACTTTTTCTCGGTTTGTGGAGACCGCACCTTTGCTTACTAGAAAATGTAGCTGACTTATCCGTTTTGCACCATCAAATATGATTCACAGTCAGCTTGGGCTGAAGGAACATCTATTTACTAGAAATTGCTTGGGCTCAAAGAATATTTGTTTCTCCGTCGGTTCGTCTGTCCATTTGTCTCGCTTTGCTAGTTTCGGCACTTCCATACAAGCTAGGACCATGAAATGTGGCATGCATAGTAAGGACCCGACAGATAATCAACGAATCCTTCTTTTCGGGATCGACCATCCGTGTGTGTGTGTGGGGGGGGGGGGTGAGCAATCCTCGATTTTGACCCGCGTATATCGCGAACGGTACAAGGTCATGGTCCTATAGATATGTAATTCTGGGTCATGACGGAATCTCGCTTTGGTGGGGGAGTTTGAAGGGTTCCTGGATGTCTTCTCCTTTCTGACATGTCTAAACCTCGAACCCGGGCTCCAATCAGGAGGAACTTGCCAGCTGGCCAAAGCAAATTACCAAAATGTTCTATTTGCAAAATGGCGAGAGTTGCCCCGAGAGAGAGTTGGGCGGCGCTACAAGTATGGACCATTTGCAAAGCATGGAAAGCATAGGTCTTGGCGCTGCTCCCTAGTGTTATTTACTTACAAATTTTCAGTCTCTTGTTTCATTTTTACTACCTTTCTTGCTCAGAGGCAGTTGCTATTTGGATGAGAGTATTTAATTTCTTACGGTCATCAGTTACAAAATTCGTTCTCATTACATTGCAAAAAAATTATGTCAACTTTTTCTCGGTGTGTGGAGACCGCACCTTTGTTTACTAGAAAATGTAGCTGACTTATCCGTTTTGCACCGTCAAATATGATTCACAGTCAGCTTGGGCTGAAGGAACATCTATTTACTAGAAATTTCTTAACCCGCAAGTTTGTCTCGCTTTAAATGTCGTTAGTGTAGTTGGTGGCGTTACGAGAATGGCCCGTTTTTGTAAAGCATAGGTCTTGGCGCTACTCCCTAGCGTTATTTTGCTCTGATCCGCACACAACTTTCAGTCCTTCTTTAATTTTTATTACCTTTCTTGCTCACAGGTAGTTGCTATTTTGGATGAAAGTATTTAATATGTTACGGATAGCAGTTAGAAAGTTCGTCCTCCTTACATGAGTGTCTTCTTTCATTTTTATGACCTTTCTTGTTCGAATGTAGTTGCTATTTAAGATGGAAATATTCAATATTGAAATCTTTTCTTGCCTTGGCCATTCATTAAAACAGAATATGGATTTATATGAGTCGCTTTGATGTGGCCAGGTTCGCTTCATCCGCATACACATTTGTACTGCCTTCTTAAATTTGTATTACCTTCCTTGTTCGAAGCTAGCTGCTATTTATTTTCGATACTGAAATCTTTTCTTGCCTTGGCCATCGATTAGAACAAAATGTGGATTTATATGATCCGTTTTGACGTGTCCAGGTTCGCTTAAAATCTATAATGCCTTCTTTAGTTTTGATTACCTTTCTTGCTTAGAAGCAGTTGCTATTTTGGATCGAGTTAATGCCTTCTTTCACTTTTATGACCTTTCTTATTCGAAAGTCGTTGCTATTTAGGATGGAAATGTTCAATACCTACATCTTTTCTTGCCTTGGCCATGGATTAGAACAATTAATCAATATATTTATTACCCTTCAAGAAAAACAACGAAGGGCATGTAGCCCTAGTGACCGAGTACAAAAACAAGACCAAAGGTGTCGATGGGATCCCACAAATCTAAAATTAGATTCAGACAATCGCGTTTTGTCTTCGCCAGATCCAGTCTTGGACAGGCTAATCATCAGAGACAAGAGCTACGAGCTCATATGGCACTTGTACGAGTAGGCTGTACAAGAAAGTAGATGAGAACGTCACAAAATACACCCGCCATCCAAAAATGGGGTTCGGAAATAGAAATAGGATATTTAGTTTCACTCATTTCAGAGCAGTTCCGGCATCGTCTCGATTGTCTGTAGCAAATGCACATGACTGTTCAAACTTTCATCCCAATAAATCCATTTGTTTGATCCTTAGACGTGCTACACGATTTCCGGTACTCACTCTATCTCCACCTACCGTGGCCGAATCTGGTTCGGAATAAAAAAAATCGACCACCTAAAGCATCTTCTCTTATACCATCTATCAAGTTTCTCTCGAATCTGAGCATTTTTGGAAAGTTCCGGTACCCCCCCCCCCTCCCACCAAGGTTGTCGGAGCCGGTCCGGGCCCAATCTCTTAATTCCCTGTTCCTGTCCATCAAGTATGACTGAAATTGGAGCATAGCCTATCCGCAAGTTTCCAGTACCCCCCCCCCCCCTACCTTGGCCGAATCCGTCCCGGACGCCAAATAACAAATATAGGCCGCATAAACTCGGCACTGTCGAATTTGCATCTCATTCGGTCCATCCGTTTGGTTTTTGTGCATGTCAAAGGTCCCCCCACCCCCAATTCCCCTAATCGTGGTCGCATATGGTTCGAACGCATGTTTTACATGTCGAGGCTATCGATTCGTATCACCCATGAAGTTTCACTCGAATCAGACCACTCGTTCGCAATTTATAGAAGTCAATTTCCATATTTCTCTTCTCTTGCTCCCCAAAAAATGCTCGGATCTAGGAACGGAAGTTTCCGGGGGTATGTTGTGTCAGGTTCTTAAGTCAAGATAATTCGGGTCGCTAATATGCCTGCAAACTTTCGTTGTCGTCTTACATCTGGAACTATTCTAACTCACGACTACCGGAATTCCAGGAAACCCCCTCCAACTCCCCCCACAGAGCCCCGAAACCATCTGGCATGGTCAATTTCATCTAGGCCTAATGCAAGTTTCGTCCCAATCCCTCTGCTTTTAGAGATTCTTGAGTTTTCCACCCCCCCCCCCCATCCTCACAGGTATCGGACCCGACCCAGACGTGACGCTGAACGTCCGAGGCGGCAGCTCACCAGACAAGTTTCATTCAAATCCGATCACCCGTTCAAAAGTTATGCACGCCACTAGATTCCGGACTCCCCATCCACCCACTCCCCCCACGATGGTCGGGTCGGGGAAACGGCTGTTCTCAAGTCAATATGTTCGGATCCCTGACATACCTGCCAAGTTTCATCGCCCTAGGACATCAGCCGAACTCGCGGGATCGCTAGAAATCTGGACCCCCACCCCAACTCCCCCACAGTGCCGTGATCCGGTCCGGTTATGTCAATGACGTGTCTAGGACCTGTGCTTGTTTTTCCCACCAAGTTTCATCCCGATCCCTCCCCTTTAAGCGTTTCTCAAAATTTCCGGTTCCTTCCTTCAACTCCCCCCAGTGTCATCGGATCCGGCCCGGATTTAAAGTGAGATGTCTGAGACACGAGTTCATCCTAAATATCAATTTTCATCAAGATCCGATCTCCCGTTCGCAAGCTAAAAATACCTCAGATTTTGGCTTCTCCCTCCCTCCACTCCCCCCCCCCCCAGATTGTCGAATCGGGGAATTGACGATTTCCTATTTAATCTGGTCGGGTCCCAGACATGCCTGTCAATTTCCATCGTCCCAGCACAGCAGGAAGCATGGAACTCGCGGGATCACTACAAATTCGGACTTCTCCCCCCCCCCCAACTCCCCCAAAGTGAGCGGATCCGTTCCGGTTATATCAGTCACGTATCTAGGACTTTTGCTTGTACTTTCCACCAAGTTTCATCCGGATCCCTCCACTCTAAGTGTTTTCCAAGATTTCCGGTTTCCCCCTCCAGCTCCCCCCAGTATCACCGGATCCGGTCTCGATTTAAAATGGAGGGTCTGAGACACGAAGTCCTTCCATATATCAAGTTTCATTAAGATCCGATCACCCGTTCGTAAGCTAAAAATATATCATTTTTCCTATTTTTTCCGGATTCCCCCTCCCTCCACTCCCCTCCAGATGGTCGGATCGAGGAAGCAACAATTTCTAATTTAATCTGGTCCAGTTCCTGATATGCCTGCCAAGTTTCATCGTCCTAGCTTTTCTGGAAGTGCCCGAACTAGCAAAACCGGGACCGACAGACCGACTGACGGACAGAAATTACAATCGCTATATGACACTTGAGTAAGCTCAAGTGCCATAAAAACCAAGTTCAGATATACCTCTATAAGTCATATCTATTTTGACGATACTGACCGAGACTTCCTGCCGATTTCCGAGCGAACTACAAGTCCAGCAAAAAAAAAATACGTAAACAAAACCAGCGTATCTCCTTATCCCTATAAAGAACATCTAATAAACTTTGAATAAAAGTTTGACTTGAAAAAAAATCCGGTTACAACCGGATTCCGGAATAATTATATGTCCGGGTAAAAAACCATTGTCATATACCGACTCAGCCTCTCTTCTTACCCCTTAATCTGTCATCTAATCGAACTTTTGCTTTTAACAAATTTTCCTGGTTTGGCCGGATTCCGGGCGAACTAGTTGTCCGGCGAGAAAATGATTTTCACCATCGTGTTCGGCATGTCTATTTATCCATAAATCACACATTTAATCAACTTCAAATTAAACTTTTACTTTTAACCAACTTTCCGGTTTTCGCCGGATTCCGGGCGAACTACATGTCCGGGTAGAAAATTGTTTTCACATTAGTGTTCAGCATGTCTTCTTGCCCTAAATCGAACATCTAACCAACTCGAAATAAAAATTTTAATTTTAACAAACTTTCCGGGTTCGGCCGGATTCCGGGCGAACTACTTGTCCGTCGAGAAAATGGTTTTCACCGTCGTCTTCAGCATGTCTTCCTACCCTTAAATCGAACATCTAATCAACTTCAAATAAAACTTTTACTTTTAACAAACTTTCCTGTTTTGGCCGGATTCCGGGCGAACTACTCTTCCGATGACAAAATGGTTTTCACCATCGTGCTCAGCTTGTCTTCTTACCCCATAATCGACCATCACATTAGCTGTTTCAAAATATTTTGTTTGCCCCTTAATTTGAACTCCCTCCCCCACCCCTAAATGTAGGGCTACAAAGCCCATCTACGAACTCGACTGGTCCGACGACCCAACCTCACACCAAGTTTCAACAAAATATCTCATTCCCTTCGAGAGTTACCGTGCTTACAGACGGGCGGACGGACAGACGGACAACTTTTGCGATGTCATAGGTATCCCTCCACTTACGTTTTTTGGATCCCAAAAAGAAAAGAAAAAAACAACATCAACAAGAAAAAAGACAATGCACGTAGCAAAACTTTACACTAAACACATAACAAACATAGCTACAGAGTATTGGAGTACTCCCAATACTCCTACAGAGTATTCCCAAAAAGAAAAGAAAAAAACAACATCAACAAGAAAAAAGACAATGCACGTAGCAAAACTTTACACTAAACACATAACAAACATAGCTACAGAGTATTGGATGGGAACAGAGGATGGATTCATATGAAGCTTTAGCTGGTGGGATGCTTAGTGTGACAAAATGGTCCCACATAAGAAATGTTTCATGCAGAAGTACAAGTAGCTTAAAAAAGTACAGTATATGTTATGAGTTGAGTGCTCACATCCCAGGGTGCTCACCCCCTCACATCCACTTGCACTTGGCTTAACCATGTTTGGAAATGTGAAATATTTAGACAGTGAAAAAGGCTTTTTTTTTTCTCGAAAATTTTTTGTTGTGATGAAAATATGGATGTGACTGAGTTCAGATACAAAGTGTGCTAAGTGTCAATAAAACGGTCATATCTTTCGTGCGTCAATGATCCACAGCTTAATGAGAAAAGAAAGTAGAATGAGCTGTGAAGTTGAAATAGAGGATGGGTTTGCTATAGGGATACAACATCATCAACCAACTATATTCAGACATTAATTTACGTTCTAATTGAAGTTTTTAATTGCAGGATAATGAACGCCTGACCTTCGTCAGACTTAGAAGTGTGTCTCATATTCCCTTGGAAGCCAGTTACAATGGAAGAGCTGATTGGGTCATCATCAGTCAAGTATGCACCGGAATGAACAACATTTAGTGTTTAGTGGTTGAGAATGTTCAGAACTGATTAAGTAAAGAATAATACAGTTTTCCTTCCAATGCTTCATTGTATGCCATAGCATAAATTAAAGTATATTCCTTGCCATCTATGTCTTTGTAAGCAGTCAGTCTGGTCTTTATTGTATGCTGCTGTGTTACTAAAGCAGTGTAACATAATCAGATGGGCCTACTTCTCTGAGTAAATGTAATTTGTCGACTAATACAGTTTATGAGCTCTTGATGTTTGTCGGAGCTCAACTAAACCCTGTAGTGTGAGGCAAGGAGCCACAGTGCTAATACTACCAAGGGCTCATCATTCACAAACTGTCGCCTAGTTTTTAGGGCATCACGCTAGGGTCCATTGTTGTCTTTACTGATTGTATTCTTGGATAAGTACTATTTGCAATGATTTTCTTCTTATAAGTATTAGGTCGCTATGGTCTGTAAATGTTGAGGTAAGCTCTGTCAAATGTTGATTGACCACAGTGTTTAGAGAGACCAGCAACGTAAATAAAACCCCAATTCTACACCCAAACCTGTAACAAAGGTGCCAAAACATTCCTATGGGCACCATGTGGTAGGTTCAAAGCACAACAGAATGTTTGATGACTACAGTGTACTAGTAGCTACAGAGGACTAAAAGTTCCTAATGATCAAGAAAGAGGCTATTAAATCTCTGCTACACAGCTAGATAGACTTGGTCCCATTCTCAGAGGGTTACTGGTCAGTATGATTTGCCCCAGATGGTAAAAGATCATGAGATTCAACTGTAGAGAACTGAATTCATCTTCTTTGAAGTGGTACATCTTAGCCAAAAAGGCATGGGGGGGGGGACTGTTTTTCCAAAGTGGGGCTTAGTCCAGAGTAAATGAATGGTAAGTTTGGGAGTGGATTGGGAAATAAGAAAATTAAGTTACATTCTGGTTGGGAACTGTTAAGAGGGGCTTAGACAAGAGGAACTGAAACGGATGGTAAGTTTGGGAGTAGGTTGGGAAACAAGAAAATTAAGTTACATTCTGGTCCTTAGTTTCGGCATATGTGTGGTTCACATGGGGAGGATGTGTTTCATTTAGTGGGTTGATGTTTTAAGCTGAAAGATATAGAAAAAATTTAAAACACTAACTTTTGGTGAGAATCAACGGGAGTGAACGATCTGATTTGTTCCTCGACGAAAAAAAAACATTCCTGGCCTTTGTAGGTATGGGAGGTTCCTTCAGGTAGGCTATGTAGCATCGTTATTTTTTTTTTTTGAAACGAGAGTTTTCTCCTTCTGGTGTTTTATATTGTGTTTTCGAGAGTTATCTATTTTGTTTTCCTTCCAGGCTCTTCGCGAATCATTTTTTTTCATTCTTAATGTGATCAGGGGCTTCATTTTTAGAGAGCAGAGGTGTCATTTCATGTCATCAGCTGCTTAAAAAGATCAAAGTTTCGAGAGAGTACACTGTAAAAAAAATTGCAGTATTTGATACTAGGATCAATCTTGCCTTTATTGAGATAAGATCATCCCTAATTTGGATTGATTTTATCACAATAATTTTTATTTATATGAAAAGAATATTGTCGTGTTTATTTACATTGTTTTGTTTAAGTGTTTTAATATGTATATTTTACTTTTGTGTTTTATTCATACTCCGCTGTTACGCAAAAAGCAGGTCATAAATAAATAAAAAATAGAGATAAGATTATTCCCAGTAGCAAATACTGGATCCTTATTAGCTGCGTTCTATGTCACGGGAGTTCTCACCAGTGGTCTCCGGTTTTTCTTATAAGCCGTTTTTACATCCACCGGTGACTTCTCACCAGTCTTATAACCCATTTTTGAACTAACCAGTGTCCGGTTTTATCTCACCGGTGCGGACTAACCAGAACCTGCTCATGAGCCCTGCTGCAGTGAGGAGTTCGCCGGTTTTCATCAACTCACAGGTGAACTAAAAGAATGCATTTTAAGGGAAGAACCGGACACTGGTGACTAAACACCAGAGACAGCCCGGAGTGCAACGAATGCAGCTATTCACAGAAACTTTTTACAGTGTAGGTGAGAGACCAAAACTGCTTACCATAATTTCCAGTGTTTCCACTGGCAGCTACCCCCTGGGTGCTGGGGTCAAACAACGCCGATGAATAGGATAGGCAATGGGTAGGTATGGTGCGCTGAATGTTGGGCCTTAACCACAAGGTTGAGAGTGACCACAGTGAAATAAATATAAACACAGAGTCTCAAACAACCTTGTAAAAAAGGTGCCAGAACAATGAGGAGGGTGACAGAAGTCAAGGTGAAGTCAGCTCATCTGGGGATTCACTCAGTCCGGTTGTCTGATTACCTTGGTAGTGAGAATACCAATACGACTTCTAATTATCAGCAAACATCACACGTTGTCGAACTTCAAATTTGTCGCCAAAATCGTTCCCGCAAGACTGCCAAGTGGACCTACCAGGGTTGCCAACCAAGACTATTTTTTTCGCCGTTTTCTCCGGTAATAATTGATGCGCCAGCACGGGACTTCGGCAATGGATTCCCTTGACCCATTGTGGGTCTCTGACGAATTTTAGGTCTAATTCTGGAGTTCCCCTTTAAAAATAACCAGACTGATTGGCCGCGGCGTGAGGATCGTGATTGACTACCATTTGGCTAGCCCTTTCAGTTTTTTGCGAATTTTAATTTAGCTGTTGTTTATTAATAGCAAAACCATTCTACTTCGGGCAAGTAGTTTTGAAAGAAAATAAACGTTAGAGATAACGAGGGTTTATATTTAGGGCTGTAATTTCCGTCCTGCCAAGCATAAGGTATGAATAATGCTGTGTCATAGGATGTGTAAGTTTTAAGTATAAAGATTTGACTTTGGAACAGGCTAAGTTGGGATCCGGAACAAAATGTTGTTGACTTAGTTTTCTTTGGTAATTATATTTTGAAAATAGTCTCCCTGAAATAAGGAAATGAAATATTGAGCTGGAAACTAGATTTATGTTGCCTGGGCAACCTGAAGTGTTGCAACAACCTTTGGTCAGCCTATTTTCTTCGCTACCGTTTTAACGACGAAGTAGTCAGGTTCTTGAAATGCTTGAACTGGTATATCCAAAGAAGGATTTGGTCTTCAAAAAGCAAATTACCCATCACTTGATGTCCTTGATTGCCTGATCCCTCAGTGTTGAACAAGAATTAAGGACATCTGAAGATGGTATTGGATAAATATGTTGAGTTTGCAGACATCGTAACGGATGAAAACTCCAAATATTATATTATAGAACCTAGTTAATGATCTATCCCTAATCCCTACCCCTAACTTTTTAAAATCATTCTACGGTATACAGAAGGCACTAATAATTACGTAACAACGTCTTTTTGTTGTGTTATTGTCAGGAATCGTTGTGTAAACACCTACTTCTCTTCTAAGTAGGCTGTAGGGATAGGCTAGACATGGGCCGAGTTTGACCGTGCCGAGTTTGGCTCTTCTCTATACAAGTGCCATCCGTATTATAGTGCGTTTGTATAGTCATTTCTTTTAGTTTAGTCGGATCTTTTTCTTTCTTTTTTTCCTTTCTTGTTTTTTGCACACTCCGTATGAGCAAGTTCTGTGCCATTTTTATATTGGTTATTGAAATTATTGATTGATTGATTGATTGAGACGAATTTTCTTATCCTCATCCGAAACAAGTGATAGGTACGTCAAATACCAGAGACTGTTTCTGGTTCCTAGCCGGAAGGATCACGCGAGAATTCAAGTTCTGAAGATTAATCAGCTTTTCCGTTTTCGATTTCGAATTTATCCGGAAATAATAAAAATAATAATAATTCAATTTTTACCCACACATTCCAGAGGAAAAGCAAGTGGAGTAAAATAAACAAAAAGAAAGGAAGAAATACTAAAATAACTATACATACAAAAATACCAGCACATAAGGGGGTGGTGTGATGAAAACCGAGGGGTTTCGGAAACCTTGTTGAAATTCTGTAAATCTCTAAGCTTGTTTGTGCCAAGAAAAATTTACGATTAGACAAGAAAAAAAAAAATCCAGGAAGCTGTGAGACCAAGCTCCAGTATCGTCTACGAAGTTCTTTGATAACTGTTTTTAGGTCTATTTGTCACCGTTAGTCTCTTGCGCAATTTCCATGTTTATAACTAGCATACATACTTAGGTTACTGTGACTCGAGATTACTATATACGTATTAATTCGTCAATTTAGTTTTTTTCTGGCATCAAAATAGCGGGTCGAGCAGTTCTCGCGGTTTTAAAGCTTGAAAGATAAAAGTTTGAAGAGGACAACAGCGTAAGCTTATGCTGTCATCAAGGCCGTAACCAGGGGGGGGGGTTAGGGGGTTGACCCCCCCCCCCCGAAACCTACAAAAATACTCATTTTTATAAGCCATTTCCTCTGATTTATGTCTTTTTTGTCCGACCGGCAGGCAACCCCCCCCCCCCCCCCCGAAAGGCAACCCCCCACCCCCCCGGAAATATATTCCTGGATACGGGCCTGGCTGTCACCCAATACCGATGGTATTTTGTAATAAAGCCTTTAGTGTTCGGTTGTAAAACAGAGAAGGTTCACTAAAAGATCCTTAAGCTTTTTTTATTATTGTCGCCGTTTGATTTACTTGAATACAAAGTATGTACCTCTCACCCTTTGACCTCCTTAGATGGAAAATGGCACTTTGAGAGTAAGAAGTCTTGAAACTAGTTTGGAAATTATCTTCCCATAAATCATCCAAGCTTGGGCAGGTACTAGTTGTAATTTACTGAGCAAGCAAGGACCTGTCTTGAAGAAGGGCAAAATCTCTTAAGTAATAATGCAAATAAGGCAATCTTTCAGAGGAGCTCAGTGGAGTTAATTGAAAATGTCTGCAGATCTTGTTATAACTTCATTTCTTTTCTGTTTTCAGGGGGAGAAAGGTGAGCGGGGTGTTGCGACTACGATCGACGGCAAGCAGATCCCTACTGGATTTCTGGAAGGACCACCGGGACCTCCAGGACCTCCGGGTAAGTTTGTAGCGATGTAAATACTTTGAAACTCAAAAGTAGACGGTGAGCGTGTTCCACTCTACTTACTGTAGTTACTACGCATGATGTCAGGATCTGTTTGGAAAATGAAATGAATGCTGGAAAATGAACTTGAAAGCTTGAGCGGCTTGAGCCTGACGAGGACCCTTGCCAAGAAGGGCCGAAATATAGCTATAATAAAATGTAGCTGAGTTATCCGTTTTGCAGCGTCAAATATGGTTCGCAGTCAGCTTGGGCTGAAAGATTATCTATGTTTCGCTGTTTCATCTTCATTTTCCCTTATACATATTATAGCCTATTCGTTTTTACCTTAATGGGTCTATTCCAGCGAAATAAAGCCAGGCAAAAAAATCAGTTTTCTCAGATTTTGACGAAAATTTCTCAGAATGATCTATTGGAGTCCAGGACCTTCCCCAAATATTTTTTCTGCAAAAAAAATTTGTTGGTACTCTGGTGAATTTTTGAAATTTTCGGCCAAATATTCCATTGTTGATGGTTGAAAAAGTCAATATTTTTCAAAAATTCGACAAAAATCAGGGAAATTCAACATGACCTTGACATTTTTTGAGCTTCTTACCAACCTTTAGGACTTCCAATCTCGAGATGTTCAAGTATGTAGGTATTCTTCTTTTCTTTTTACTGTAATTTTGGCAAGGTAAGGTAAAAAAAAGTGGGTCTTGGTAGATCCACTCCAGAAGAACCGGTCAGATCGCGAAAATTTTGAGATTCCACATGGTAGTAGAGTGGAAAATGAGCTACATTTCTGCATTAGCACTTTTGTGGCTGTCGAGCCAGAAATGGTCTTAAATAGCGATGTTAGAAAACTGACATTCTTGGGGAAATGCATTATTTTTATGACAAAATAAATTAGCCTCACAACCTAAAAATAAAAATTGAGAAATGAATTTCAGTTTTCAGATCTTACTGTTAGACCACAACCTGCCTGGACCAATTCTTAGCTGTCCAAGGGCCCGAAATCTTCTCTTTGGCCTACTTGCAGAAACTTACTACAATGCATGCTTTTGCTCTTTTCACGTGCAAGTTTGCGCGAGGGTGGTAAATTTCTCATATACTTGGTTATACGCAATTCTGAAACGCTAACCGAGTTCCGTTGTCAGTACATTTTGTTATGTATAGGCTGCAACTATTTAAGAAACTGAAGCTTTGTATTTGCAACTATGTACAAAGAAATGTAGAACACGTTAATATTGTCGCGAAGTTACAAGTTTTTCTATCGTCAGTCTGTCAACATCTGTTATGTACACTACTCCGGCAGCATTCCGCCGAGCTGAAACTAAGAAACTAGAAATTGAGAAACCACGGTTAGAGCAGCATTCATTTCTCAATCTTAGCGGAGTGTTCCTTGGAACAATCCACTATTGCGAGCGCTGTGGCAGCTTTCGGCTTTCGGTTTTCGGTTTTCACCGTATTTTGTGGAGCTCATAACTCGTGAACCAGTGCAAGTATCAAAACCAACTTGGTACAATTGCGGGTGTTAGGGTCTAGTTGTGCCTTTTGGGTATCCCAGCCCAACCCGGTTCAGGGGCAAACGGGCCCAGATTGCCCAGTCAATAAGGTTCATAACTTGACCAGAACTAGACATAGGACGATCGAATTCCTTGTACATGTAGATCCTAGGTCTGAGAGATTGCTTATAAAGTTCCCCCCCCACCCTCCCCGTTCATGGGCAAGTGGGCCCAAATTGCCCATTTGTTATGTTCGTCTATGACAGGTCTCAATTCCAACTCTTGTATATTTGGGGAGATATATCTATGGATGAGGATTTGGTGTAACAACAACAAATAAGACTACGCGACGTACTTTATCTTTAATGAACAGTTGGAAACTTGAATGTTTTGTCACATGATCGATGACGCGCCGTTCTTACCGAATTGTGACAAAGGGGGCATGATACTGCTACGATTTGGTTAATTGCACTTGCTAATGGAAAACAGGTTCAAAAGGTGGGAACATTACATTACACGCATAAATAACATTACAACTAACTAACATTACAAGCATGAATAAACTACACATACAGAAAAGTATTAACGTCCAAAAAAGAAGAAAAACACACTGAAAGGAAAAAAAAAGAAACGGAAGGAAATAATAGACGAAAACACGGAAGAATTATTTAATTTTGTATTTACTTTTTATCTAGGTTAACTATAGAGAAAAATAAAGATGAGAATAAAAATGAAAGAAAGAAAAGCACACAAAAATGACACCAAAACGATGGGTAAATACGGGTGCATTACCGATGGGTAAATACGGGTGAACCTAGTGAAATTGTTCTTTGTATATAAAAAGTGACCAGCAAGTTACTTTCACACTCCACATCTGAGGGCTTGCGCACTTGTTATTTTTAGGTTGTGAGACTAATTCATTTTGTCATTAAAACAGTGCATTTCCCAAAGAATTTCAGTTTTCTAACATAGCTTTTTAAGACCATTTTTGGCTCGATAGCCACAAAAGTGCTAATGCAGAAATGTAGCTCGTTCTTCACTTTACTACCATGGGGAATCTCAGAATTTTCGCGATCTGGCCGGTTCTTCGGGATTGGATCTACCAAGACCCACATTTTTTACCTTACCTTACCAAAATTACCGCAAAAAGGAAAGAAGAGTACCTGAATACTTGAACATCTCAAGATTTGAAGTCCTAAAGGTAGGAACAAATTTTGTTTCGCCGAAATTTTTTTGGGGAAGGTCCTGGACCTTGGCAAATCGTTCTGAGAAATTTTCGTCAAAATCTGAGAAATTGATTTTTTTTTTGCCTGGCTTTATTTCGCTGGAATGACCATATAAATTATGCCCAAACACTTATTTTATATTTTGATCATAGCAGCAAAAACGCAGACTTGTCAATCAGGTGTCCTATACCGTTAAAACTACATTTGTCCTAGCTAGACCTTGTTTTGCAGGTCCTTCCGGAGCCAAGGGGGATATTGGCGAGCCCGGCCCCGAAGGGGAGAAAGGCGAACGAGGAATCAGGGGAAAACGAGGGAAAAGGGTAAGTGATTTCTCAGTCCTTGGTTTCTTAGCTATATCAAAGTCGTGCCTATGCCTGTCTGAACGACTTGCCTCTAGGCTCTCTAGTGGTTATAACTTTTAACATTCCTAAAGGAGATATTTTCGGAAGTAGCCATTTGGGTGTCTTTCCCGAATTGTCTTCGCTGCGGCCAAGAGTCTACGAGTATGAAAAGTTGAGGCCGACGAACCGAATTTGGTTGTTGATGTTTGGCCACGCGCTTTAAGTGGCAAGAACCGGGTATCCGGTCACTTAAATTTTTAATTAATTTCATTAATTTTTTTATACGAGTTATTAAAATAACGTAATTACCAAAATTAACGTCGAAGTTTGTATCTTTGTTATTGAAAGAGTTTAATGATGTCTAAGTTCCGTCGTACATTGTGTATTTGACAAGAGACAAATATTTGATAATTCTTACTGCCACAAGGAATGTTCTTAGAAGAATAAACTGATTAATTGAAGTTAGGGAGCTAAGACACCAACGCATTAAAGAGCGTCGTTGAAACAACTGTCTTGCTAAAGTATCTCCTGCGGGGTATTTAAAACCGAGCTCGACAAAGAAAGAGGTGTAGGCGATCTGATGGCCTAGTGTGATTTAAGTTGTATGATAGCAGCAAAGCAGGGTGTTCTAAGTTAGCTACTGTTAGAAAGAGTCGAGAATTTATCGAGGGTCCAATGAAAGGAATGTATATGGGTTTGTGTGGAGGCTCTGCTCGGAGGCCTTTACTATAGGGTTAACGCTTATCGACGTCGTTGATGTAACAGCATCGATCGAAACATATCTTAAATTTCTCAGTAGGCTATTCAACCTCTACCCACCAAGAATGCTCCAGAAGATAGTTCGCGAGAATCTCACTCGTAATACAAAATGTTTATCTAAACTTGTCCGTGTTGTTGCTAGTCAACTGGCCTTCCGAAAGGCTTAGAAGATCTAAGGAAGTGGGTAATCTGTAACAAACAAAAAAACAGAGCCTAGTTCTTATGTATTCAACTAATTAAGAATATTGGAGCTTAAACAGTAATTAATGTAAATAGTAAATAGTGTCCTTTGGATAAGTTAGTATTTCAGTTGTTGGGATTAAGGAGTATCGTAATTTTGCTTTAATCAGTTCTCTGAAAAGCTTAACATTTTAGTGTCCGGACCAGCCACTCTTCTTGTGGGTTTTAGAGCCACATTATCTTATGTAGCCCAAATCCCTTGGTTGGAAATAATATAAATAAAATAATAATAATAATAATATAATGTAATAATAATAATAATAATCTAATTGCAATAATAAGGCTTTCGCCTCTATAAATTTCTTGGGACACTTTATAACGTATCAAAACATAAGCTAGTTTCTATGCCCGTGTAAGCCAAGCACTTAGTCTCCTTCACAAAATGAAGTGGGCCTTGACGAACACCCATTTGATTAAGGCCGAATGTTCGTTTTAATTCGCAAAAGCACCACTTGATTGGATATAAATATAGCGCTTACGAAATAGCATTGGAATATAAATGTAAAATCTGCGCTCGTATAGACTTTTATTTGCCGTCTGACATGATGTGCAACAGCTCCACTCAGTTTTTGTCGAATGCCATCGTGCCTTTAATTCATTTTTTATTCCTTTCTCACATGTTACCTGCCGGTGGTCATGGTTTTAGCCAGTGGGTGTACTCGCCTCTGTCGTCCGGAATGAGTTATCTGTCATGGTTTCCCTATTTTACGATACGATCGTTTGTCGTATGGCTTGGTCCGAGTCAAGTCGGAGAATTTATGAGTAGTAAGCTCGGCTTCCACTGTTTTGACAGTATAGTTAGTCTGTGGTTTCAACCGTGTCACTTCCCTGACACGCCTGGTGGCAGGATACCTTTGAAAAGTGTATGAAATATCCTGGTTAAAACCAGTTATTGCGCGCCGTAATTTGATTTAATTTTCAGTTTGCTTTGTTAAACCCTTTAGCTTTTCGCTTTTGTGGAGCAATTAGCGTCGTTTGTTAAGTTGTGTAGCTCCAATTAACAAATGTAAGTAGTGTTTACTTTTGGTTTGTTTGGATTTAACGCATGGAATTCACGCGTGGCTTCTCTTACGCATGTCGGAACCTGTGAGACTTGAACGCTGTTGAGATTGTAAGAAATTCGTTAGTAAACTTTCCTACACCAAAAAGACTGCGAATGAAAAATGAGAGTGAAAACTATCATTTCCGATTAACACGTGATGTGTACGTCATATCTCTTAGAAGAAAAAAAAATCTCGGTGTGCCCCACCTATGAGGGTGATCAGCGGCAAAATTCAGTACATCTAAGGGTGGCAAAGATAAATTTCCCCAGTTTTATTACACACACTCAAAATTGAATTACTCTTTTGGGGGTAAATTTGAAGTAGTTTTCGACCGTGGACTCGGAACAGGTACCTAATAAGACAATTCAGACTGGTAGAACCCAACGAGGCTGTAGATAAGTTAGTCTAGAAAGTTCTTGGAACGGCCGCACACCCGTGGTTACCAATACTTTGCGCCCAATGGATGACCACGGATTAACTTGCCCTTTGTGTTTTACTTCATCTGTCGTGCTGTATACATTTTGTCATTGATCGCTAATTGCCTTTTCTCTATTTTGTTCTTTATTTATTTTTCTTCCATTTACTCCGTTCTTGTTCAGTTTGAATGTACCGGGTTATAAAGAATATACATACATACATACAATACCCCTAATGCATCGTTGTACTTTCATAAATTCGACGTTACTCTGCTAGTCAGATATTTTTAGAAAATGATTTGAATCATTTTGATGTAATGACGTGGAAAGCGGTAGTTAATTTTGTTGCATGGATAAAAGTTTCAGAGAATGCATAATGCAGTTCCGGCCATCTCTACCGTCTTTTCCGTCGACTGTGCTATTGCCGTGAGCCACCTAATAGATGAAATAACTGCATTGATATTTACCAAAAATTAGATATATTTATAATAGAATACTAATGTTTTAGTGTAGTTTTAAGGTATGATGTGTACTATCACGAACTAAACAAGCGGCCAAACAATAAAACCAAGAAGGACATTTTTTAAATCAAAGGGGTCCTGGCCCCCTCTCCCTTCCAAATAGCGAAGCAAAACCCGCATCACAAGTCTGTACGATATTTTGCGAACAGCACAAAGCTGTTCACAAAATTGTCATGACGTCATCCATGGGCTCCCAGAATACCGTGATAATGCATGTCTGAATGAATTATTTTCCAGTAAAGCCCATTGTCCGTAATGCGAAAAAACGTAAAGTACTAAAACAAAGGAAAGGCAAAAAGAAACCGAAAATAATATGATTGCCATAACGGATTCCAGAAATCTACCCAATCTTTGGAAGTCACCAAAAGATTTACTTCTCAGACGTGAAGCCTAATCCTTTTCCTACAAAACCTCCCGACCCGACCAACTACTTCCTTTCTCGAATCTATCAGCTCCTAATAGGAGTCAATCGAATGTACCACCTCTTCCCCTTCAATATAACACATTGGGTAACAGGAAGGACCAATACCTTGCTTATCTTAACGAATAGACAACAGACCCTTTGCTGATATCCCCACCAACTCCCTCGAATAGTAGGTCTAGAATCCTTTTATTTTCAGTGTGTTTAAACGGCAGGCCTAGGTTTTCTGGATCCAGCACGAAAGGTCGATACCTGAGATTAATTTGTCTGTCCGTCTATCTGTTTCAGTTCTCGAACAGGCCTATAACTGTTTGATGAAGATTGGTCAGATCACAAAGGGAAGTCAAGTTCTTACCCTTTCCCACATGAACATTTAGGGATAGGGGATAGTACAGGATAGGGGATTCAAGGATCAAATAGAAACGTTGAAACAGGAAAACAAACGCAACGCGCATTTCTTTTTTCAAACCAGGAGCTTTCTTGCGATACCGCCGATTTTGTATTTTCTCGAATGATATTGCGGCGGGAATTTAGGCCTCGAATTAATGTCACAACGAAATGTAAATCGTCCCATTTGGGACCCCGCCCCGTCCTTTGCTCTTGTTACTCTCGTTTGTCTTTGTTTGCTGACGGGTCTAACCTCAAAAATGCAAAATCAGGTATTCCGTTTTTACCTCTTGTTTGCTTTAAATGATACTCCATAGCTGTGGTACTTTTTTCTGCTGCCAAATGGTCATTATACCTGTCCATTCATGCTTGTTCTGCGAACATGACTTAATACGGAAAAAAATACTAAAACGCAAGCTTTTAGATTCCCATTAAGAATGCTCCTCTCGTAACATGATATGCACAATTGCGTTTTAGTCACTCTTATCAGACATTCGTCAACATTTAATTTGCCATGTGTGGTTACTCCTTTTAGTTAAGTGCTGTATCTCAAGGGGATCTGGACATGGCCACTTACTGATTTAGGACCGTGCTACTTGTTACAGTAGCTCTAAAGGTAGTGCCAATCTCTGTGGTTTTAATTCCTGTAATTTTGAACTAGGCGGTTCCATGTTCTCGGCTCGCTAAAAAGGGGCTTCTGAAAATGTTAGAGGACTTGTGCTCTCATTTTTTTTTATACATATGCAATAGGTGTAGCTAGTTGTCTTCGGAATTGTCTACCTCTTCGTAATAATGATTGCTGGAAATTCTATTTTGTTATCGTGAACACATCTCTTTGAACTATAAGAAGCTCTTTGAAACTTTAATTGAATAAAACGCAGCAAGTAAGTGAAGAGTTAATAGCGAGAAAGCTGAAAAGTGTTGTAGCCGGTAATAGTTGCGTTTTTGATTGCCGTTCCTGATCTAAGCTCTTCTTATTTCTCGTTTTCGATCACCTTCGGAGTTCGCAGTTTGCTTAATTGTCGTTTTTGCTGAAACGGAGACCGTGTCAGTTCTCGGTTCTACAGCACCTGCGAGTGAAACGGCGAACTGTGACGCAGACGCAGTTCTCGGTCCGAGTTCGCCTGTCATGAATAAATTAACCCCACAAAATTTGAAAGTCCTGGAAAGTGTGTTTGGAAATAGATGATTATAACTTGTATCTTTTGACTACAAGAATGGTCTGTTTCACTATAACTACCATTTACTGACTTATTTAGTTCATTTTATTAATGATTTGCCGGGATTCTTACTTTCTGTTTTTATTCACCTACGTCTTGGAGCGGCGAACAGTGCTTCCACTTGCTCCACTTCGAAAATCCTGCCGGGAACCCCAAAAATCCTGAAAAATCCTGCTCGGAAAGTCAAAAAATCCTGCCAAGAAATCCTGCCGAAAAAGAAAAAAAAACACGTATCCGTACTAATCAAAGGGATAATTGTTAAGACTGAATATAGCTGGAGGATTTGAGCAAACGCAACTGATTTTTTCGTCTCTATCGTTTGGGAGGACTAGAATGTTTTTGCCGTAAGAACTAAATGAACAACCAATACCAACACTTGTTGGCCACTCGGTAAAAAATTATCGAGTCGGCGCGAAGCGCCTCGAATTTTTGTCAAAACAGTTGATTTTTTTCATGAAAACATTCGGAAAATTAGTTGATTTTTTTTTTTATCAAAATCAGTCGGCTTTTTTCAAAATTGTAATTTTTTTTCTTGAAAACAGTTATTTTTTCCTCAAAAACAGTCGGTAAATGCCTTGCCCCCTCCCCTAAACCTTTTGGCTAGTAAAGCCTCTGACCAATACTACCATTAAAGAGGGTGTCACTAGATGGGACTTGAAAATCTACAGACAACAGGAGCAGCGGCAACGTCTGTACCCAGGACAAATTATACTAAGCGCCGCAGGCAATCGTTTTTAAACACGCCTTTTTTCTGGAAAAATTTAACTTAAATTCTAGCTTTTAGTGTGGTTTAAACTCGCAAATATTCCTAGCCTTCAACACCTGCTATAAAGGAAGCACCCTTCTTCTAAATAGGGAATATAAAATATAAAATGCGCCGCAGGCGAAATTTTGTGAAAACACTGATGATCAAAGTGTCTTTTTGCTAACCGGAATGAAGACACGATCAGACGATTAAAACGAAAGAAATAAGCCGCATCTCTTCGTTTTTTAATAAAAGGAGTTTGCCATAAAAACAAAAGACAAAAACAGAACGTCAAACGTAGCCATACAGCTTGAATAGAGTTTCCATTATGGTTACGTTTTCTCAAAAATGCCTAACTCTAACTGCAGTCTGTTAAAAATATCAGCAAATTCCTGGTAAATCCTGAATAAGGCCGGAAATCCTGCAAAATCCTGGAATCTCAAAAATCCTAAAAAAAATCCTGCAGGGACCCCAAAATCCTGAATTTCAGGATAAATCCTGCAAAGTGGAAGCACTGGCGGCGAAGGCGTCCGGCGAACTGAGTGTAAAAACGGAAATTAAGCTGCAACGGCGAACTCACAGGGGAACTTACACAGGTGATCAAAAACGCAACTAATATCTGGTGGATCTGGGTTTGGCGAGTGGTCCTCATTGTATTTATGTGTTTCAGATGCTACGCTAACTAAATCCTGTTGACTAAAAAGTTGAATCGAAATTCACGAACAGAAAGCTAGAAAGTAGCCTAGTGTAGCATTCGCATTTCTTGCATATCTAAGTTTCTCTAGCACATTACATTCTGTCTTTATTGATGATATGCTGAAATATGCGTGATTATCATAAATTCGTCCTTTTGAAACGGAAGATTTTCTTGAAATCTTTAGCCTGATTAATAGGCCGAAGTGGTTCCGAACAGTCGGAGCCAGGCCCGTATCCAGGGGGTGGGGGTGGGGCGTTGAAATCCCCCCCCCCGAAACATACACAAATAATCATTTTGTATAGGCTTTTCCGATCCGAGTCCGACCCGCAGGCAACCTCCCCCCCCCCCCCGAAAGGCACCCCCCCCCCCCCCAAAAAAAAAAAAAAGAAGCTGAATTGGCCTTATACCCATTCAGCGCTCCAAGCGGATTAGTCTCGGTTTGTCTTTCCCTTGCCTCGTTGTGAGATAATTCAATAGATCCATAATATCATTTATTTTGTTATCATCAATTTTGGTGGATCAGTAAAACATAATAATAACAATAATAATACGTTAATGAAGAGAAAACAGGAGCATTCACTTTTTTAATTAAAGGTATTCTGAAACTCTCATAGTCATACTTTTTCTGCTAAAAGAAGGAAACGTTGATAATGGTGATGATCATCGGGGACTGGCGGGAACTAAACCGCATAGTGGGTCTGAACTGAAACATGGAGAATTGCGTCGAAAGGAATGCTAGCTGTACGTTACCTCTGCCAAGGAAATTTGAAGCTCTTAGACTAGTTATGATCGGGTCACGGTCGAAGTACGATTAGTGCCGATTTGGGACAATAATTTTAATGAACTAAATGGACGTAATTGGCCAGTTCGATTTGTTGACAGTGGTCTACAGCCATTAAGTTTTGATCAAAGCTGAAGTTTCATTATATTGATGGATCGATTTGACAGAGCTATCATAGCCTTCAGTAGCGAGGGCAATAGCTCGGAGCGGCATCAGTAATCGAGCATTAGATGAACAGTAGACTTAATTGTGAACTGAAAGAGCAGGGGAGATCGAGGGTTGGTCGCCAAGAACCACGGTGTACGAGTTACTTCAGGATACTTTGGGTTACTCAGGGTTACTTTGGGCTACGTTTGGTTACATTGGGTTACTTCGGGTTACATTGCAGTGGGTTACATTGGGTTACTTTGGGTTACATTAGGTTACATTGGCCTTTGAGATACTTTTGGGTTACTTCCCAGGGTGTACGAAGTTACTTTTGGTGACCAACCCTGGGGGAGATCATGCAGTATTTATCAGGTCGGGTCGCAAGTTCAGAGAGCTCATCCGATATCTGCTTATCAGAACTGGCCTTTTCGAACTCTTTAGTGTTTATGTTCAGTTTACTACGGTAGCCTATAGTATAGTAGGTTAGGGTAGCCTATACTTTTCATACAAATCGAAAATAACCAATCAGCTGTTCTAGGACGTCTAAAGGAACTACGCTGACTCACCATTACTTGAATTGGGTCTAGGCAAAAACAAAAAAAAGTACCCCCTCCCCCCGTGCACAGTATATAAGGAATATATAGGAAATTGGATCCCGGTTTTGGTTAAGACTTAGAAGATTGTGCAACCAAAAAATCAGTTTGCAGCATTTGCAGCACAACACAAAAGTAGCTGCTCGTGAAACAAGGGGGGATCACGGTTGGGTAATCACGGATTGTAATCAATTGATTGGATTAAGAAAGACTGATCTGGCTGACGGGACAAGGGAAAGGGGATCAGTGATGATTGCCACGTAAACTGTCATGTTGAAACGACTACATTTAAATATTCTTACGACAAGTTTCCAACCCGACAGCTCTATCACTTAACCGAAAAAATCTGCAAATTCCCATTCGGCAAGCTGATCATTTGACAAGTTGCCGACGTGCAAGCTCGACCAAAGACAAGTTTTGATTGAGTTCATTGCAATGGTATTTGCCAAACCTTTCGAAGCCGCCTTCTCTTTGGTAGGACTGGGTAGGAGGTAGGAGGCTAAAACGCGCTTGTCCGTCGGTTCACTAAATTGCCCTTAGGACTGTTCGACTGGGAATTGCCGAAGCCGCCTTGCCGTATGAGAACATGACAACTGACGAGCTCCCGCTCTTATACTAAGGGTTGTTACTCCCTGCTTTTTTTTTCAAAAAAGAAAAATCATAATTAAAGAATTACTTAATTAGGTAAAATTATTGTTTCTAATAACAAAGATGAATCGTATTTTTTTCCCCGTAGCATCTTTTGTAATTTAACTTATTTTTATATTATTTAAAAACTAAGAAATCATATTTCGTACTTTTTGTGGATACTCCTCCATCCCTCAGTGACATTACTTTTAATCTATTTTTACCCAATTTTAAATATTCACGTCATCTAACTTTTTAAATTGACCCATATTTTATTTACAATTTTTCGCCCCCAATATTTGGAAATTAATTCTCTCATTTGGATTTTTTTTTTTTATTTCTTTAACTACACTCCCTGCTTTAATAAGATAGCAATTGACTTGATTCTTCTTTTGCCTCATCAAAACTTTAAGAAGTTAAGCACAAGTCACAATAGATGAAGTGATTTTTCAATATAAATTGACTCCTTTAAAACTGTAAGGATTCTTATCGCTCTCGCTAATACCGAGGGTTGGAGGGTAGCCAAAGGGTGTACTGCTTTATACGCTTCTGAGTATAAAGATACTGTGCTCCGCCCCTGACCTCCTGAGTTGGCAGTCGAAACATCCGGGTGGCTTGACCGCTCGCTCATTCCTCAGAAACGGCACAGGCCTACTACAAAGTGATTTCGAAGATCGGGGGGGGGGGGGGGCATGGACAACTTATAATACATAGATCTGTTCCGCAGAAGAAGAAAAAAAACATTGACTTCATTCTTCAAGCCAGTCTGCTTGACAGCTCTAGCATGCTTTCTTTTCTTCTCGTGTCTGAATGATGATATTTTTAATTGGTGTATGAATACATTAGTCTCATTGTGGGAGAAATGTCGAGTGCATGAGCTTTGCCTTTTTCCAATGAGTCTTGTTCATTTGTAGCCTCCCGAGCTTGTAAAAAAAAAATCCGACGGCTCTACTATCCAAATGAAGTCTTATCTGTGTTTATTGGATGGCAGGGATTCTTTCGCGGCACCGTAATAGGGATGTTCTTTTTTTATAACTCTCATAGGGAAAGTATTCAGTCCAGTAATCTACTGGGGTTTTTTTTATTCTTCAAGTCTGTTTCGGGAAGGGCCCATGCAAACATTAGTCTACAGAAAGACGAAAATGCTTTTAAGCCAGGGTTTGACCACAGGACCCTCTGCTTACAAGGCAGCCGCTCTACCAGTTGAGCTACCGCGGGGCTTGTGAACTTAGTTCGCAAACCCCTACAATAGTCAGACATGAGCCGGCCGTAACAGTGATCCCGCCCAAACGCATATTGATCTAATCAGTTCACATCCCCCATGTCACGGAAATTAACATATAATACATGGATGACCCATGAAAATTTGTTGTTCATAAAGACTTTGCCGGCAATGTTATCATAACTATAGCCTGACGAGGACGCTTGCCGAGAAGGGCCCAAATATTACTGAAAGAAATCTCAGCTGACATCCGGTAGCACCGTCGCCCATAATTTGTTGTAAGGTTGAGCCGGAAGGAATACTTCTGTGCAAGATTCGGTAAATATGGGTCTGGCTTAAAGGAGTTGTTCCGCGCTACAATTGTGTCACCCATGTCTGAGAGCGTGTTTCACCCTTCTAACAACAGTAACTAACAATAAGTAACTTTTTACTTGCCGTGTTGGGGAGCGTAGTACGATCTCTATGACGTGATTTGGCAATCTATACCACAAGAATCCTAAGTTTTACGTCTATCTACTTGATAAAGTAGCAGATTGCATGGATTTGAATTTCCCGCCAAAAGCCATAAAATCGAAAACCACCTCGACGATTGTTTGTCAGTTTCGAACCCCAAAAACCTTAGTTGCGTTTTTGCTGATACCGTGGTATCTGTTACCACGATAACTGGATCTACAATTAGTCGTTTTTGCAGTTATCGTGGTATCTGATACACGGTGCTCTGCAAAAACGACTGTTGCCGAAATTGTACTTTTCGAAGTCATCCCAAAAGAAAAACAGATATCCTAAACTGTGCTGTGCTAAGTGCTAAACTAAGTGCTAAACTTCTTTCTCGCTAATCTGACCAAAATTGATGAAAGTGAGATGACTTTTCAGATACCACGACCAGTTACCACAGTCGGACTGTAGTATCTGAATATCTTATACCACGATAACTGCAAAAACGCCTTTTGACCGTGGTATCAGATACCACGGTAACTGCAAAAACGACTTTAGACCGTGGTATCAGATACCATGGTATCTGCAAAAACGCAACTCTTGTTGTTCGCTGAAACGAACTTGTCGATTACACTAATGACCTCGGAAACGCTCTTTTCGAGGCGCAAAGTATGGGTGGGATTGTGGGAAAACGTCTTAAGTATCAGCTAGAACAAACGAGCAAACGAGCGGAGGGTAGGAGCTACGCGGAACATCACAGTTCGTTACCTCGTCTACAATCAGCTGTATAGCAGTAAAGCCCCGCAGAACAAATTTTAAAAGTAAAAGCCGATTGGTTTTCTGGACGCGCTGCAGAGCGGGTCAGCGCGCCTCCTGCACTTTTTCCTCTGATTTGAGCAACGGCGAAGAAGGAAGTAGACGGGGATCAACTCTAAGCTCAGCAATTAGCTCTGACTCAGCTCAGCTTTGTCGGGGTATCCCTAGTCGCTGCATGAAACCAAAGACGAGGTTCTATTGGTTTATTTCTTCTTCTTTTTTTCTTTTTTTTTAAATTGCAAAGTAGTATCTTTTCCGTTCTTCCTGTCCAATATGATCTGGCCAGGTGACTACGCTTCCACTTTCCCTCGGTGACGCCAACGGTCCTAAGATCTAATATTTTAAATTTTTTTTTTTTTTTTTTTTTTTAATGACCGACCTATATATTTAGCGTCACCTACACTTTCCTCTATCTCTTAGTTTAATTTTTTATATTCTTTCTTATTTCCTCTTTTAACCATTATTTCTCATTTTACCATTTTCATCACATCTTTAAAACCTTAAAATTTTCTTTACTTTTTCCTTCCTTAATATCTGCTTTCCATAAAGTTTTCTTTCGTTTAAAACTTATTATTTACAAAAATATTAACCCTCGTTATTATGAGTGGAGTGTTCCTTGGAACAATCCACTATTGCGAGCGCTGTAGCAGCTTTCAGCTTTCGGTTTTCGGTTTTCACCATATTTTGTAGAGTTCATAACTCGGTAACGAGTGCAAGTATCAAGTTAAAATTTGGTACACTTGTGGGTATTAGGGTCTAGCTGTGCCTTTCGGCATCCCCCCCCCCACACACCCAACCGCTTCAGGGGTAAATGGGCCCAGATTGTCCAGTGAATAATGTCCATAACCTGACCAGAACTGGACATAGGACGATGAAACTTCTTGGACGTGTAGATCCTAGGGCTGGGAAATTGCTTTTGAAGTTGCATCTCCCACACCCACCTCGTTCATGGGCAGCTGGGCCCAGATTGCCCATTAACGGCGTGGGTGTGGGAGATGCAACTTCGGTGAAAGGAGTCAACAGGTATCAAGTTGAAACTTGGTAGGATTGTGAGCATTGGGGTCTCTTTGTACTTTTTGCGGATCCCAAACCCCACCCCACTTGGTTCAGGGGCAATTGGGCCCAGATTGCCCATTTTTTAATGTTGTTAACTTGACATTAACTGGAGATAAGGCGATGAAATTCCTTTGTGCTTTTGGATCATAGGGGTTGGGGAGAGTTGAACCACCGCCACCCTCCCCGTTCATGGGCAAGTGGGCCCTAATTGACCAAGAAAAAAGTTTTTGACCCGTGACTGGAAACAAACTCTAAGCAGGTATAGCAGGTATACTTGACGAAAAAAGGTGTAAATACGCATTTTCATGGGTCCCGACCCCCCTCCCCCCCTCCCGTTCATGGGTAGCTGGGCCCAGATTTCCCATGAGTTAAGTTCGTCAATGACAGGTCTCAAGTCCAACTCTTGTATATTTTAAGAGATGTATCTATGAGGATTTGCTGTAACAGCACCAAAAAAGACGACGCGACGTACTTTGATCTTTAATGAACAGTTGGAAACTTGACTGCTTTGTCGTATGACCGATGATATGTCGTTCTTAATGAATTGTGACAAAGGGGGCATTAGGCTGCTATGATTTGGTTTATTGCACTTGTTATTACCTTGCTAATGAAAAAGAGGTTAAAGGGTGGGACTCGCTGGCAGACCATTCAGTGTTCGAAGCAATGCTGTTCGTGGAAGACCTTCAACATTTCTTTGGATTATACTGGCGGTTTGTTTACATTTAAAGCTTGATGGGATGGGAGGGATGATTACAGATTAGGTTAGTTCAATCCTTGTTTGGTTATTGGGGAGAGGTCTTGGTTCTAAAGCTGTCTGTATATAAATGTGATAAACATTTTACTTTTACACTCACACACCCAAACCGAAAAGGGGGTTTTGTCCAGTCTATTTGTTCTTGGTATCGGTCCGTTCCGGTAGCACAAGACGTACAGCATGAGCATGCTCAGGACATTTTTTCTGCGGTAATTGGGTCGAAACTGTTCCGAAGGTTCGTAAAGTAGTCCTTGTGGAAAGCTGTTCCTTGTGAGAGCTAAGCTAATAACATTATCAAGAAAATGCCGCTTTGGTTGATGAAGTTTTAAGACCATTAACTTCCTGACAACGTCCCATCTTTTCTAGGGGCTTAGCGGAGAGGTTGCGGAGCGAGGGCTTCCTGGAGTGGCAGGGCCTAAAGGCGAGCCGGGGGATCGAGGCTACAGAGGAGAAAAAGGAGAGAAAGGAGACATGGGATTACCAGGTTTGTCATATTCTAGTCCAGAAAATGCCAGGCGCTTGTTTTCCCCCGCCTCTGTGAAGAATGTTGGGTCGAATACTCTATGTGACTAAGTCTAAAAACACGCCAACGAACCTCGGGAAGAACGAGAAACGTTGCCCGAACGATGACTAATCAGGAATGCCGACCTTTGCCAATCAATCAACGGCGTTCGTTGGGGATAGCTGTGGTTATGCCCCCGGCTCTTCGCTCGGCACATGCCGATTTTGATCGGCACGAAGAGTTAGTCATCAAGAGCAGGCCCGTATCCAGGAATTTATTTCTGAGAGGGGGGGTGCCTTTCGGTTTTTTTTTCCTGCGGGTCGGACAAAAAAGTACATAAAAGACATAGATCACAAGGAAAAGCCTATAAAAATGATTACTTTTGTATGTTTCGGGGGGGGGGGGGGTCAACCCCGTAACCCCCCCCCCCCCCCACCCCCTGGATACGGCCTTGATCAAGAGTATTCGCGGGTCAAGGCTTGAGACCGAAATTGAGGTTTTGGTCGACAAAGTTTATTTTGTTTATCTATTAATAGAAAAAGAGGTTGATCCGAAGCTTCTCTCCCTACAAAACAGATGAAACAGAGAACAGCACTGCACTTTACACTGATACAACGAATATTCACTAAAAAAGGTTCACATAGGCGCTGCAACTAAACTGAGTACCCTACCACTGAGATGTTGCTTAAACGAGAGTAAATTTGGTTTGGAAACAGTCTCCTTAGGTAAACTGTTCCATGCCTGGTATGTATGGTAACAAAGGGAACATCAACCATTTCCTGTTTAGTTTTGGTGGGCATAGCCTCAAAGAATACTGACGGGTTGACTGATGTGAACTGAACTCATTTTTTTTTTTCAAACTATCCACCGAGTGGACGATTCTGTATATGTTCAGAATATCATTACGATCCCAACGGAACTCCAGTGATGGTAAATTAAGGTGTCTCATTCTGTAATCGTTGAGAAACAAAAACAAAAAAATTGTTAGCAAACACAATAAATGGTGCTTAACTTCATATCCGTTCCACGTGATTCTTGTCTGACCACTTGAGCCAAAGCGGGAGGGGAACACGAGAGAGAACTAGAAGGGGGGGGGATACTCTGTATAACCAAGTCCAAAACACGCCAGGGAATCTGGAAAGAACGAGAAATGTCGGCTGAAAGATACCTCAGATTTTGTGCCAACCAATTGACGGTGTTCATTGGGGACAGCTGCGGTGACGCTTCCGGATCTTCCTCTACGTACACTGTGATTTTTCATTGGTGCGAAGAGTCAGTCATCAAGATTATTGCCAGAAACAAGTTCGGTCCTTGTCTGGACCGGAAAGAAATATTTCCCAACATTTCTACGCAGTTTTGGAAAGTTAGGCCACCACCAACGAACATCTCGGAAGCACTCCAGTTATGGACTTCACCTCGAATACGCTTAGTACGTTTTTCCGTCATATCGTATTGAGAAATGAATACAAAAATAAGGCCTTTGGAGCCTTTATGGTAAAGTCTCTTCAGTGTGAGGCTGCTGCAGTTCTTCTGCTACCGCAGACCTGCACTCGTCATCACTAGAAACAAGAAGGGGAAGACCCGTACTATGCTGTTACTAAATGGCCAAGAGAGCATGACCCTTGGTACGGTGTATCTAGCATTAAACCAGTTCATTATGTTGTTTGAATTAGTTACTTTAGCGGCTATCTCTTTGTCGCTTCTGTTCCGCTAGACCTGAGGCCCCTTAAGGTCAGTTCAGATGAGAAAAGACAGGTCATTAATCTTCATCTAACTTATGATTGTTTATTTCTCACGGTGGCTCGGGTCTCATAATGTGTGAAATTTTAGGGATACAAGGCGATTTCGGCCCCCGAGGACCTCCTGGCGGGGACGGTAGAAACGGAGAAACCGGACCACAAGGCCCCCCTGGATTACCGGTAGGTCACTTAAGCCTTGTACACATGGACTGAGAACTAGTAAACCTTTAGTATAATTGACTGCGAATAATGTTGGATGTTGCGTTTTAAAGTAGAACTGAAACCTCATTTCATTCCAATAGATAGAGAGATAGATCAGTGTATTTCAAAGGCCAAGGGCCATATACACAAAATAACAACAAAAATGTAACTTAAACGCTCAGACTTCTTCTTAATTTCAGACATTTATCTATATGACACCCACTCGAGTAATGAAGATAGAATTAAGATTACTCAAAAGGTCAGCAAGTGACAAAATAACATCATCTAAATAAGTTTTCTCAAATCAGCTTCGGGCACTTACGGAGAAAATGGCAAATATTTTCTCATTAAAGGACACGTCGTAGTTATGATACTAATTTCTTCTCCTTCCGTAGTATTTACATCCATTCTCGTTCCCGGGAGTATGCAGTTCATGAGAATATTCCATCTCATATTAGCATTTCACGTTTGTTCTCCCTTTGAACTCCTCAAATTGGCATTTCACCGATTACGACGCTGGGCACGTTTGTTCTCTATGAGACATATCTGGCCCCCGGCCGTCGTCTCCAAGAAGTCTATTCGTCAGCAGGCCGGTTATGCAAGCTTTGCCACGTTTTTCGTCGAAGGCAAGGGATATGGAAAGAGGCTTAAAACAGCCGAAGCGCTGAGTAATTTGCTGTAAGCGTGGCTAAGTTTTAAAGTTTGACCGAAAAGGCTGAGGTAGGGCAACCTAGTTACCCATCACTTATTCACTTGAAGAGGCTGAAGACCGTATGAAAATGCGCTACTTTGTCGTTCCGCTTTTCACGAAGGATCGATTTGCATATAGTGGAATTTCTCTGTGGGGTCTGCGTTATCTCTATGCGCTTGTTACCTGTGATGTATGCTTGAAGAAAACGATTTACGAAAAATAAGTGTTCACGCAGTGCGCTTCCTTCCACGACCAGTCACTGGCCACTGATATAGCCGCGTTTGTATTGAGATTTAAATTTTCCGCGCATTAGTAGAATTTTGCGCTGTGAGGATGGCCGTAGATTTTCTGAACGTCTGTAGAGAGCAACGAGCGAAAAATTAAGAAATCGCTTACAATCCAATAATGTAGAGTGTTTAGTTAAACTTTAAAGAGTCAACCATGTTAAACCGTCTTGGCAGAAACACTATGCGGTGCGAGCGGTTCTTTAAAGTTTAACTGAAAAGGCAACTTATTTTTGTATCATTTAATGGAATCCGCTGCATTATTTGGATTGTGTAAAGGAATTCTTTTAATGTTCACTATTTGCTTCAGTGTGACGTTCAGAATATCTACAGCCGTCCTAAAAACGTAAAATTCTACTACGACACGGAAAATTTCAATCTTAACATAAACGCGGGTATTCAGTGGCAAGCGGTGAACTAGGTGATCGCTGCTCACTGCACGAACACTTATTTCTCGCAAATCTTTGGCGTAAGCCATACCACAGGAACAAGCGAACGGAGGTACCACAGATCCGACAGGGAAATTCCACTATATGAAAATCGATTATTCGTGAATAGTGGAGCAACGGAATAACAAATTTGTATCGAGTTTTCAGGCCTCTTTAAGTGAACGAGTGATGAGTGACTAGACTATCCTTTCTCAGCCCTTTCAGTTAAACTTTAACAAACTAGTGCCATCACCTGAAATTTGAATAGGACCAGCATGACAGGGGTTAGATACGAACCTCCAAATATCGGGAGTTTAGACATTAGGTTTGGCTTCGTGCTACAGAAATCTTCCGTCGGGAATGGTTCGCATCCTTCGAAACATAAAGTCTTTGCTTTGTCCCTTGTAAAGCCAAAACATCAGTCGGCAATTGCGTTCTTTTGTCGGACCCATTTAAACGTGCATGTTAAGGGTTGCGTTTGTGTTAAGTCCGCTAATAGCACGACCAAAGTTGAATCATAATAAAAGCTCATCAATCATCTCACTGTCGCCGGTCTAGTCGGTCATCAATTTAGTAACTTTCAAGGTGTGAAGTTATCAAGTTCGCTTGGAGACTTGGTGGAGCTCCCGCCAATTTTTTTCCTAAATTAAAGAACTGATAGATCCGATTCACGGCAGAATAATTAGCTGTTGAAGTGTGTCTGTAGGTATCTGATGGGTTGGGATCGTTACGACCGCCGAATATGGAGTTCATGATCCTATTGCACACACGCAAACCTCCAATCTGTCAGTCGTCTCTGCCTAATCGAGAATCAGAATTGCAGCTACACAATTAGCCTTTCTTCAGTGTCAATTTGCATTTGAAGTATGAGTCAGATGCTCGTTCTCGTCCTTTTTTATCGGCGACTGGGTAGTAATAAATAAGTAAGTTTAAATTTGGATTAACCTATATGATATGATATGATATATTTGCTTAAAGTTCGAGGGCCATCGCATACAAAACAAAATACAAAACAAATAAAAAACAAACATCAACTCGTCTAATAAAACAAAAACTCTTCTCTATGCTTCCACTGGCTTCCAGCCTATCCGCAAAAACCTATTGGTGTTCGAGTATCATGTCTTATTGTTGTTGTTGTCTTTATTCACTTTACGTTTGACGTCATTTTGAGCGTGTTCCATCCTACTTACCGTAGTTACTACGCATCACGTCACGAATTCTGGCTTTCTGCCGTCAAGGCTGGAACGATTTTTTTCTCCAGCAGAATATCATGCCACGGGAGAATCCGACCAATCATGTTACGGAGATCCGTAGTTACTACGCTCCCGAGCGTGGTAAGCAAATAGTTACTATTAGTTACTATTTCGAGAAGGTTGGAACGGTTAGCGTAGTAACTTTTGGTGAGGTTGGAACGGAAATAGTAACTAATAGTTACTATTTGTGGTAGAGTGGAACACGCTCTTTATCTTGGTACGGTTATTTTTGTTGACAAAAAACCGAAAATTCGGCTAGTCCTTGAATGGTTTGAAAATAAGTTAAATTGAATTGAAATTGAAAGTAGTTTATTTATGACCCGTCATTTTAGAAACGGAGTATGTAAAAGAAAAGAAATAAAACATAACAAAAATAGCAATATTTTCTTTCAGAAACTGTAACCTAAACTCCTATGGGACTGGTTTCTAGCTGAAATCTAGATTGGATCTCTCCAACGACCGTCTCCGTTGCAACAACGGCTAGCTTACAATCTCGCTAAGCTCATTGGGAAAAGGGACCTATATTAAATGTCTTTCCTTCTGACCTAAATTCATTTCTTTTTCAGGGACAACCCGGTGGTAAAGGAGAGAAGGGCGAATATGGAGATATTGGACCCCCTGGACTAATGGGTCCACCCGGACTGCCCGGACCACCGGTAAGTTGAAGACCCCCAATCTTGTTAGCTCGGTTATTTATAGCTTAATCATGGATTTGGTCGACGTTAAGCAACGTCGATAATGGACTTTCAAAAGATTGTTATTTTTATAGGTATAAGGTAAATTAAAGGGTTTTTCGTGAAATACCGGAACGGCTTTTCGGAAATAAGAGAGTTAATAGTTAATGATGAATAAAGAGTTAATGATGTTTTTTTTATTTTTTGTGAATAAACTGAAACAGAAAGTACTATAATAGGTAAGAGGTCCTTTAAGGACAGAAAGAAAATCCAGATAGAGTTCAACAAACAAAACTTCAGGCTTACGCCCTTATCATTCTGTCCGAAAATTATCACAATCCCCGATAAAGTAGCTAATTTTCTTATTTATGCTTTAATTTGCTGCTTATTTTGACCTTCCAGCCAAATTGTAGCCGCAAAATCGAGAATCAGCTCGAACAATTGCTTGTCAAATTCGAGCCACAACAGAGCAACAAACTGTTTATGGGAGCGCGGCAAAACGTCTATATAATGTGGGGTATCGTCACAGCGTTGGAAAATGTTGCTAATAAACCACATGAAAAGTCGGCCCTCTTTGTCACGACAGGAAAACCATGCGAAAATACATGATACTGCGGCATCCGCGGCTGTAGTCCTGACGAAAGCAAAGGCATAAACACAGAAGAAGAAAACACTGAATAGATATGGAACAGCAAACAATGCATTCCATCAAAGTGCACCTGAATGAAGAGTACCAAGTATCATCCTTATCTGTATGACTCCCGTTAACATTGCCTGCAGAAAACTGATCCAAACACGAAATAGTGTTTCCAGGCTAAGATTTTTGCTCCATTTTGCATCTGTCCTTATTTCAGTACCAAACAACTTTAGAAATGAACAAATGTCTCCAATCAACCCTTCTTCTGGAATATTTTTTAACCAGTTAAGCCCAAACGTATATCTAGAAGAAATTCCAATACGATCCGGCCAGCGCTGTACAAGATTTGAATGAATTGCGCTTTTTGTATTGGAGTCTGCATGTGCAAACCTCCAGAAACGAACATCCTTATTTTGAAAACGTCACGCTCAGGAGACGAATGATTTCCGTGGCCATGTCTGTAAATGCATTCTCCATGGTGTGTTCAAGTATGGTTTCATTGTTCATGCGTCCTTTAAGACTAAGGCATGAAGTACTAATCTTGCGAGACGGCACTCTGGGCAGTTACTTATGGTCCTTTTTTGTACGCGTTTCTCAGTCAGAAAGCAATTTTTCATTAGGGTTGATCATCATGTAGTGGTTTGCGAGAAACATGTAAGGGAAAACAAATTTTGAGAACTTGAAGTACCCAGGTCAAGTTTTTCCCATGTTTGTATGCGTGATTGTTGTATAAGATTGCTTTCAAGATGCTCCAATTATGTTATGCAAATTTCTGCGCGCCGGACGAGAAGAGTCATAAGGAGGGTTTCGCGATCTGGGATCACTTTCCAGTGAGCAAAGCACATTGCGAAAACTATCCAGTTCGTGGAATTGCTTTCCGCTTTCCCGCTGGATCCATCGCAAAAACACATGGAAAGCTAAAACCACCGTTAATTAAAAAGATTTTCTTAGAAATATGGCATTTTCGAATTAGACTCAGTTCAAATCGTTTACTGACAAACCAACTTCGGAGCTTTCTTCAACAGAAGATGCCAGATTACGCTGGTTTTACAGGAATGAAATAAAATATATACACTAACTATTTATTTTCTCTTCAAAAAAGGGGACACACGATTTTTCTCTGACAAGGACTAATTTATTTTACCGTCTTGTCCTGCTTTCTTCGGCATCGGGGGGGGGGGGGGGGAGCAAGTTTCGGTATTTCTCATTTGCTAACAGCTTTTATCAGTTCTTCTTTTCTCTTACAGAGGCTCAGGGTTCTCAACATTGACATTGCCTGATTGTATGACTTGTTGGCGGTAGCCATGTAAGGCTTCTAGCTCTTCCGTTATATAGATCGTGTTCTGTACTTCCAACTGTATTCTGAATCTTCCAACGGAGTCCTGTTTAATGACGCGTGCCTTGCCTTTGTTCAGACTTTAAAAATTTCTGCCGAAATATTCCACTTTCTGTGGAGCTTGCCAGTAACTTTCCAAAACGCTTTCCGGTAGAACTGTTGCGGAAAGATCGGCAACTTGCCGAAACGGCGCGAAAACCTTTGGGAAGATATTGCGACTTTGCTTTCCAGCTCCCGAAAAATCCTCATTCGTGAGAAAAATACAGCTGAGAGATTAAGGCTTCGAAACAAGAAGGTTATGGGCACCTCGGTTTCGAATCCTGTCCGAGGCGCTTCAGAATTGACGAGGAGTGCGGTTCTACTATACACTGTAAAAAAAAAAATCCTCGCTTTTAGATTAAGTAATCTGCAACATTTTGCATTCCAGCGTTTTAACCCTCCGTAGGATTTTAACTGTCTAAACTCGGGAATAAAAATCTCCGAATTCGGTGACTCTCAATACTCTATTGACTAAGTCCAAAACACGCCAGTGAACTTTGGGAAGAACGAGGTCGTCCGAACGATGACTCAAATCCTGTGTCAACCAATAAACGGTGTTCGCTGGGGACAGCTATACGTGACGCTTCCGGCGCTTCCACTGTGTACACGGTGATTCTTCATCGGTTATACATAGAGTTAGTCATCAGTAGTCTTAAGAAAGCCCGAAATATGAGAGACTTTTTACAATGTAGGACTAGTCGGATGAGAAGACTCAGGTATATGACGGGATGGAAAACCGAGGGAGGAAAAGCAAGGGAAGCTGTTAAATAATTTGCCCAGACCATGAATCGCAGCAGCCCTTCCTGGGCATCACTTACACTGACCAGACGTTTTGTCGGCTTATTTGCGAAGATTCGCTGGTCCAACTTCAAAAAGATAATCGATTCTTGGCTTAGAACCAGTCCCGAGCTCAAAGTGCGATAAAGCCTTTTATCCCTTACTGCGGCTTCGTTTTTGCCAACCTCCATACCGCAGAGACACGTCCCAGTCCTGTCTTCTCCCTTGCTATTGTTGACAGGTCCCAGGAATTTTTTCCCCAGCTATCCCTTCAAGGGCGATATCCCTGGAATCCCAAGTGGGACGTCGAGCTGAGGATTCTTCTCGAGCATGTTGTTTCCCGATAGCAGATTCTTTCCTACTTTTTTGGTTGTAATTGCATTTTTCTAAGGTTGAATGATTTCTTGTTTTCAGGGCTATCCGGGGACGAAAGGAGA
The DNA here is from genome assembly GCA_023053575.1 of Branchinecta lynchi. NCBI lineage: Eukaryota > Metazoa > Arthropoda > Branchiopoda > Anostraca > Branchinectidae > Branchinecta > Branchinecta lynchi. The sequence goes on from JAKZAP010000001.1 coordinate 26,759,605, forward strand.
CAAGGGCGATAAAGGAGAATCGGTAAGGCAATTTTCAGGATTCTCAGCCCAGGGCAAGTGCTTATTTCCCCATGTCACGTGGGGGGAGGGACCCTTTCAGTTTGGATTTTCTGGAGGGTGGATAGCCGACGGCAGATTAATGCGTACGATATCAAATATTCCTGATATTGGGTACCCTTATCACTCTTTTTGCGATGGAGGATTCCAAATTAAAAAAAAATAGTTTAAGCAGTTGAAATGGAGATCGAATCCTTGAAGTTTATAGTTTGTGTGTCTACTTTGTTTTGTAATAACGTATGTGACGTTCAAGAATTTAAGGATATAAATGTCACTGAGCAGAGAAGGACTCTTCAGCTCAAAATAAAAAAATAAAGCAGAAAAGATGGAGCTAACATGAGGGGTCAAAATTCCTTAGCATGGTTGATAGTGGAGAGAGGCACATAAGATAAGACAAGATAAGATAAGACGTATTTCCCTGTAAGTACAAAGGGCCATGGAAACAACAAAACAACAACAAAACGAACCGTAACCTCAGCAACAGAACTAATTACAAAAAAAAACTTTCCCTGTGAATCATAGCAACCTTAACGAATCTTCCCAAATTTTTAACATCTCTAAAACCTCTACTTTTCAAAATTTATTTACATCTTTCCTCCACCCACACCATTTCCCCAAATATTTCTTTCCTCAGATCTGTTAACTCCTGACATTCACCCATTAAATGGAAAATATTCATCCATTCTCCCGCACATCGGACAAAAGTAAGGTCCACAAAGCACTCTAACCTTACCCAAATATTTTCTTCTTAATCCTACCGAGAAACAATCTACACTCAGGCTAATTAAAAATTGCATTTGATCGAAAGGAATATCCGCCTTAAAATAAATTTGCGGATAAATTTAACTATGCGGATATAGTCGAGCCGATCAAGAGCAACTTTTGGGGTTACCCTAATGACACCAAATCTAGTACTTGTGGTAAATACGAACTTTCCTTCCTCGCCGTAAAAAATCCCTTAAAACGTGAGGGGTGGGCCAGAAATAACGAGCTGTGCGGATATTGCGGCAATATTGCCAACCAAAGGGTCAAGTTGATCAAAACGTGCAGCTAGCATATAGATTTTTAAACTAAACGTCCGTTTTTTGGCTTTACCACACAGCAACGTCGCATAATTTGCGTAAAATTGGCAAACTAGGATCGTTACCCAGAATGCGAAAAAGAGTTTTCGTCGCAAACACTTGTACGTATTTTTTTTCTGGCGGTGTTCTCTAGTGAAATTGCGGTTAATAGTCTTCACAGTGCGTGTTCAATCTTTGCCCTGTCCGTGATTACGGGAGGTCATTGTTTTTGCTCCCAGTTTTGATAACTTGCGTGAAAGGACCGAGGGGCTTGTCATTCCTTAGCGCTGGGTGCAAGTTCGATCGACAGTTCACAGTTATGCCGTAAATTTCCAAAGAATTCGCTGGCGCTAGACTGTAAAGTCAGCTGCGATGTTGTGGTGTTTCGGTCCTTTTTCGCAAGGGTTCTCTTCAGGCTGTAGCAAATAGACCTGCAATCAACATCAAGAATTACTCCTGGACTTACGACAACTTAGAGCGTGTTCCACCCTACTTACCATAGTTACTAGGCATTACGTCAAAAATTCTGGCTTCTTGGCGTCCAGGCTGGAACACATGTTTCTTTTTTCAGCAAAATGTCGTGCCACGGGCTAAGCGGATCAATCACGCAGGCCCGTATCCAGGACTCGGGGGGGAGGGGTTTGCCTGCTGGTCGGATAAAAAAAAAGTACAAAAAACACACAGATCAGAGAGAAAAGCCCATACAAATGATTATTTTTGTATGTTTCCGGGGGGGGGGGGCAAACCCCCTACCCCCCCGATACGGTCTTGCAATCACGTAAAAAGATTCGAAGTTACCACGCTTACTACGCTCCCGAGCGAAGGTAAGTAAATAGTTACTATTAGTTACTATCTCGAGAAGGCTGGAACGGTCAGCGTAGTAACTTTTCACGAGCCTATAGTAACTAATAGGTAATATTGCTAGAAGGGTGGAACGCGCTCTTAATTCCGAAAGTCGTTGTATAATGACTAGACTCTTTGCCCGTGCTGGTGGGGTAACGTCAGTCTCTATCGTCGCCACACATTCGCCGAAGGAAAGATTTTCAACCACGTGACCAAAAGTTCCATCAGGGGGCATTACATGGAACCACGTTGAATAAAGTTCAAAGAAGCCCAGTGGTTACGCGAAGTTATTCTTTTCGTCAAAATTTACTGCAAAGGGTCTTTTTCTTCGCGAAGCTCAGGCCGCTCCCTCCCATCCCAAAAAAAATGTTTTTCTTCTGTGATCGTTTGACGGTGTGAGGGATAATCAAGCAAAGAAAATCTAGTGCACCGGTCATTTCCCAGGTGAATCGGACGGAGCAAGGTGTACACAGAGGTGCTAGTCTCCGCATAAACAACAAGTGAGAAACCCCTTGAAAGAGAATGACGTGGCGGGGATAAATTTTTGTTCGGGATTAAGATCCCAATTATATTTTTTGTAGAGCGTGCGGATATGGAAATAGGGTGTAATTGGGAAAATTCTCTTTGCACGCGATCAGGCCGAAGGACGGTTGTCTATCAGCTAATGAATCGTGGTCTTTGAACAAGAATGGTAGTCTTTCATTTCGAAAGGATTCATCCTTAAAGGTTTACTGAAGCTCTTATCGGTCTGGTTTTCCAACATTGGCAGACAATCCGGGAAGAAAAACAAACTAGTTCTTCTGCCTAAGTCTGGCAATGTGTCTCCTTTGCATAATCAGACTAAATATTACATACAATCTCCACTAACATCACCAAGTAACGTTCTTTCATTGCTATTTACACACCTGGGATTGAACCGACCACAAACAAGCGAGAGGGCGGGGCTTAACTGTAAAAAAAAGTGCGTGACGATTGGATATCGCTTGATCCAAACGTAAAAGGAAAATAGATTAGACGGGCTGACAGCTTTGGTTTCTGAGAACGAAAATAACTGCATAATGTCGGGTTTCAGTTCTGCTTTAATCTAGTTTTCCCTATAGAGCTTTAAAGTTTCACTGGAAAATAATATTTTTGTCTTCGCCAAGTTTTTTTTGACAGGTACACTAGACCGACCGATCCTCCTAGTAAATCTAGACTGTCCTTAACTTGATGATTCCTATCAAAACAGTTGAACTTAAAACTTTGACTTGACTTTGACTTTGACTTGCTTTATTTACTACTAATTACAAAATAAACTATGTAAACACACAACCGCCCGGGGAAGGCTCAAACAGCCTGAGGATGGACGACTTCAGAAACTCTTCTGAAGTGGAAGGAGGTAGGGAAATTTCCATTGTCTTCGAGTCCGTATACTGGGGGACTTTCACTTTACACTTATAGGGTATTAGCGTCTGCTACAGTTAACTTCAGTTAACTGGACTGAGCTACTATTACTGATTGATTGAGCTACTTGAACTACTGCTTGAAATAAATGAGACAGTGGTTGCTGGAGTCGGTATACAAAGAAAATGCTCATTCACCAACACACCCAAATTACTACCGTGCATCAGTTTCCCGGCTGTTTTTATCAAGAAAACGCATGATGATGGTGACGTTTCTAATGACGAAATTTCACAGTATTTCTAAACTTACCCTCTCTAGTCAAGTCATACCACAACATTGCATAGACTACAATTTGGAAAAAGTAATCTAACTTAGCTTGTCATCAAAACTTGAAGTAAAAATAAGTACAAACACTACCAAAAAATTACATACACTTTGAAAATAAAAATAACCCAACTGAGCTTGTCATAACTTGAAATAAAAATAAATAAAAGCACTACCTAAAAATTACATACAATTTGAAAATCAAATATCAAACCGGGCTTGTCATCAAAACTTAAAGTAAAAATAGATAAAACCACTACTTTAAAATTACGTACTGTTTGAACATAAAAAGACCAGCTGAAGGTGTCATCAAAACTTGAAGTAACAAGACCTAAGGTGTCGATGGGATCCCAAAAATCTAAGATTTGATCCAGACAATTGGGTATTGTCTTCGCCAGGCTAATCATCAGAGAAAACCGAGTTCAGATATTCTATCTACCTATCTATCTATACCTCTATAAGCCATATCTATTTTGACGATACTGACCGAAACTTCCTGCTTTGCTACTGCCAAATTTGCGGTTTCGCCCGAATTCCCAGCGAACTAATAGTCCAGCAAAAAAAAGAAAATTCAGAAACGAAACCGGCGTATCTCCTTATCCCTGTAAAGAACATCTAATCAACTTTAAATAAAATTTTGACTTAAAAAAAAAAATGCGGGTACAACCGGATTCCGGACTCATTATATGTCCGGGTAGAAAATGATCATCATATACAGACTCAGCGTCTCTTCTTACCCCTAAATCTATCATCTAATCAACTTCTGATTAAGCTTTTGTTTTAACATATCTTCCGGTTTTGGCCGGATTACAGGCGAACTAGTTGTCCGGCGAGCAAACTGTTTTCACCATCGGTTTCAGCATGTTTTCTTACCCCTAAATCAAACATTTAATCAACTTCAAATGAAACTGTTACTTCGAACCAACTTTCCGGTTTTGCCCGGATTCCGGATGAACTGCTTGTCCGGCGAGAAAATGATTTTCACCATCATGCTTCCATGTCTTCTTACCCCTAAATCATACATTTATTCAACTTCAAATGAAACTTTTACTTTTAACCAACTTTCCGGTTTTCGCCGGATTCCGGACGAACTATTCGTCTAGCGAGAAAATGGTTTTCACCATCGTGCTCAGAATGTCTTCTTACCTCACAATCGACTATCACATTAGCTGTTTAAAAATATTTTGTTTGTCCCTTAATTTAAACGTCCCACCCCCAAATATAGGGCTACAGAGCCCATCTACGAACTCAACCTTACCTTTGACCCACAATCCTCACACCAAGTTTCATCAGAATATCTCCTTCCCTTTGAGAGTTACGTGCTTACAGACGGACGGACAGACGGACGGACGGACAACTTTTGCGATGTCATAGGTATCCCTCCACTTACGTTTTGGGATCCCAAAAATAGGTAAAAACACTACCAAAAGATTACATACAGTTTGAACTGAAAAATAACCCGACTGGTCTTGTCGTAAAAAAATAAAGTAAAAATATAAAAATTAATTAAACACTACCAAAATTTACAGAGGCTACAATTTGGAAATGAAAATAAGCAAATGGGCTTATCATCAAAAATACAGTATCAGGTCAGGAAGTCATTTGCAAGCTTTCGTTGCAAATGCTACAAACAAAAGCCTGGCAACGACTTGATGTTATCCGAGCTCCTGTATATATTGATGCTTTTAGTTTTGAAATGCGGTTAAACACCATAACCTGTTTGACATAGTCTATGTCCGCCTATCTTTAGAGTAAAGCTATTCTCACAATTGTCACTCATTTATCCACCAGACTGTAAATGTCGATAAAAAAGCGTGAGTTTACAAATCCGTAAAACAATGTAGCTAGGTCCATGGGTTCCATATTAGACCTAATCTGATGTGCTATTTTACACGAGAACGGAAAGGTGGGAATTGAGGGGTTTGTGACTCAAAACCATTGACGAGATACATATACGAGATAAATGCGCCGGAAGAAAAGATAAAACCGGTCGTTTACTTTAATTACTCAGTAGGAATCTCCACTGAATTCGTCGGTAAATGTTGCCGATGATTGATTTGCCTGAGTGATCGTTTCTGCAAAAAAAAAGCCAACGAGATACCTGTGAATAGCGTGTCTTATATTGCTCCTTTAAAGCAAATCTAAAGCTGTGGATGTTATGTGGATCTCTGTTATTTGCCAGGACTTGCATGAGTTGCGTGGCTGTCAGCCTGTCATAAATGTTTTTATCTCCATGCATTGTCGGTTAAACTTTAAAGTTTAACTGAACAGGCAACTTATTTTTACATCTTAGATTCATATACATTGAATTATTACAACACCTATTGGGGATTTTCATTCTGTCCACAGTAGTCTTCAGTAGAGACGTTGGGAATGTGGACGCTTTCTCATGGTGAATCCGTCCACAATTCGCCCGCGAAAATCACTAAACTATCACTACACAAGACACCTCACTAGCTAGCACTAGTTTTTGGCACTCCAGACTGCAGACACTTCTTTGTTTATTTGATACACAATTTATTTACTCGTTTGCTGCTGGTGTTGTTGCCAAATGTTCCAGGCACCATAGAGATATCACAAAAACGGGAAGAGCGGCAAGCACAATGGGATAATCGATTATTTGGAAATATCAGAAAAACAAACTAACGCTTTTTCATCGGGTTTTCAAGATTATTTAAGCGAATAAGTGATGGGTAACTAGACTGTCGTATCCTAGCCCTTTTCGGTTAAACTTTAACTGAAAAGGGGTGAATAGTACAATCTAGTTACCCAACACTTATTCACTTAAATAGGTTTAAAGCCCCGATGAAAATGCGTTACTTCGTTGCTCCGCTATTCAGGTCGATTTTCGAATAGTGGACTTTCCCCGTCAAATTTGTGGTACCTCTGTGCGCTTGTGCCTGTATAGTATGCATGACGATAAAGATTTACGAAAAGTTTATATTAAGGCATTAAAGCAGTCATCGCCGAGCTCACCACTAGCCACTGAACAGTCGCGTATGTGTTGAGATTCAAATCTTCCGCGATATAGTAGAATTTGCATTGTGGGGACGGCCGTAGGTGTTCTGAACGTCACTGCTAGAGCAGAAAGTGAAAATTAAAAATCCCTTAGTAGAATCTAAATTATAAAAAAATTAGTTGGCTTTTCAGTTAAATTTTATCTCAGTTGCAGATGCGGTAGTAAACCAAGACCGGTGACGTAACTCAAGCGATTCGCTTCCCTGGAAGCCATTTTTCTTTCATATCCGTAGAGTAGGATAACAGGTTTACAGAAGGGCAGAAGGACCCGCGAGAAAAGCGTCATTTCCGGTTAATCACGCTTGCCGGTGACGTAGCTGAAGCTGATTGTTTCCTTGGCAGCCATTTTGTTTTTGTGTCCGCAAGAGTTGGGAATTGATAGGTTTACAGGGGGACCCAGGAGAAAAAACGAAGATTCGGATGTCTATACATTGCGCCTTTTAGTTGCCCTTTAAGAAACTTCCTCTGGTACACGCCCGTCTAGCTGCAGTCTCGCGTTTAGGAAAGTTAGCACATCCCAGCTCTGGGTACATAACATAACCAGGATTTGCAACACTGGTGAAAATTTTCGCGATATTAAAGATCAGAAAAGTGTTATTTTCTTCAAAAAAGTGCTACGGTAGGCTACTTAAACAAAAATTTTGTGTTGTAACAATTTCTGCTTCACCCACCTTTCGAAATGAAAATTGAAATAATATTTCGAATGAGAAAACCTGGCGGATAAAAATAGAGGAGATGATTCGTATGGTAATCACTCTTTTTGACATGGTGGTAGAAGATCAAGAAGCTGCCATCCTCACAAAGCAATAAATCCTTCACATTCCTGGCACCTAAAGAGAAAGTGATCCAGGTTATCCCCATAAACACAGCAAAGACGACAATATACATATGTGCAAACTTCTTCAAATTAACAGATGGAAGGTACTGTTTGTCTGATCAAATGTATTCCTTGAAACGGAAAAGCAATCAGAACAGGCCAAAATGAGTTATTTTACCAAAAAAATGTTACTTTTACTAGAAAGTGCTCTAGGCTACCTTTTCTCGAAAGTGCTACTTTGAGGAAAAAGTGTCAAAAGTAGCACTTTGGTTATACTTGTGGCAACCCTGAACGTGACTATATTTCTAGATCGGGAACGGCCTTCGCTCAGTAGTAATCAAACGAGTAAGTGTCTATTAAAAAGCTAGAGTACTACGCGTGTTACAAAACAGGAGACTCCCGACTGTCTGTCGGAATAAAAAGCGAATGGATCTTGGCAGACGCTCCGCAAAAACGTCATTATTTAAGTGAGTAAACTCATCAGGGGTCTTGATAAGTGCATTCGCCAAGCGAATCCTCGCAAATTTTATTTATTACCTCTGCGGTCATTCCAAAAAAGTAGCAGAAAGCCGATGTGTGAAATTCATGCGGCGAGCTACTGGGTATTTAGCTTTTTGTTCGAACAGTACCTGCCAAGTGACATACTGCTTATTTTGTGAAATAGCGCCTCCCCGTTTGCATGATTTAGCTGCCGCGTCATGGTGATTACGCTAAAAGGCCTGAGGTCAAATACGAGTTGTTTTTGCGAAATCTATATAAAAAATAAGTCAGCCAGGATACTCTTCCGCGATTTTTCGGCCCTTCTTGGGAAGGTTATCTTCAGACTGTAGTTCCAGGAAATTAACCTGCAATCCGTTTTCAGTCGTATGATTCCCAGTTTGCAGGCTCGTTTCCAGTATCTGCAGCTTGAAGAGGACCCTTGCCAAGAAAGGCCGAAATATCACCCAAGAATATCCAAGCTGATTCACCCGTTTTGAAATATTTTCCATACACAATTGTCAAAACGATTGACAAACATTCACTCGACGTACCCGTTTAGCTCCATCAACCATGATTCCTAGTCAGCTTGGGATGAATAAATATTCGCGCCCTGACGTCATGGAGCCTCCGCTTTGTAAAACTCGTCGTAAAAATTCTGCATGCTTAAAATTTATCTTTATTTTCTCTCTTTTCCGGCATTCGCTTCGGGCCATGCGCAGAAATACAAAAAGCTTCGAAGAAGACAGGTAATATTCAGATTTCGACGTTTGGCTAATTTAACGGCTTTTTGTTTCCTGATGCTGCATAAACTGCTATCTTTCTGCTTGAACAGCTTGAATCTTGCTGCTTTAATAGTTTTTTTTTTTTAAATGTGTGACGTCAGATCAAATGAAATTCCTACCTTAAGCCTTGGAAAGATGGATCGGACAGTTGTCCCGGAATAAATTTCTGAGCTTGAACTTTAAGCACGTATCGGACCCCGATAAGGTTGTACAATCGCTTGGATCTAGACATTAAAATACTAGAACGAAAAGAAATTAAAAAAAAATTGCTTTAATGTAGAAGATGTTCTATTTCTCTACGTAGAATCGAGCGTCATATCACCAAAACAGACAAAAAACAAGTCCGGTCAACATTCTATCGTTTTGCCAAATATATATTGCGCCTCCCCCCTTGGACGAGAAACTCTAAAATTTCCAGTCGTTATCAGATTAGTGATCCACTAACAGCAGTGGAGAAACAAATAGAAACATACAGCCAAAATATTGATCACGACTGTAAATCCCTCTTGCTTTAGTTGTATAGTAAAAGTTATACTGTGTATTTTGTAAGTTACTTTCTTTCGTGTTTTCCTTTCTTTTTCTCTTTTTTTCCTTATTATTTACTCCGTCTTTGTGCCTTGTGTTTATTTTGACGGGTTATAAATAAAATCAATCAATCAATCAATCAATATTGGCCCACAAGCAGCGCCGCCGAGCTTCGTTTAATAAAAATGACGCAGCGAATTCAAAACAGCGTCTTAGCATGGTCACTCGAAGCGTTATTTATGTCAAGTAAGTGAGGTCGCACTCTTTCGGTCAAATATGTAACGTTCGATTCTACGCAGTGAAACATTGCATCTCTTATACGGAAGCAACGCTTTTAAAATTTATCTTCGTTATGTTATTTCTACCTATACCGCCTTTCAGGGTAGACAAGATTGTGAAAAAGCATCAAGAATATTATGTTACGACCCTTGTAAATGTTACCTTTTCGCCAAACATAACATTAGCGAAAATAAAATGTTATGTTTCGCGACATAACAAAAATCCTACTACATACAATTTGTGTAGTAACATAAATTTCGTCTCAGAACATAAGAATTAACAATGTCATATTCGCATTATGTTTAGCACAGGGATGCGAAAACGCATCGTTCCTATATGGATGTTTTTAGTCAACGTAGTTGCTTTCCCTTGCGTTACTCTCGCTTCATACAGCATTCGCAATTCAAGAGTGAGAGCTAAAATTTGCTTTCTTAGTGCTGTAAATTTCTCTCCAATTTCCCCGTCGGTGATAGTTATACAGAACTAGTAACTAAATTTAAAGTCAAAGTCCAAAGACTATGTTTTGGACACAACTTGGTTCGTTTTGAAAACAATCGGCGCTAATCTCCCTATAAAACAATATCTTCCTTAAATCACATATCGGTATTTAGTGAATTTTGTTGTTAAATGTCTGGCTGCAATTTTCGAATTGGTGCGCTGACATGTAAACTGATTGTGATGTAGTTTTCCTCGTTTTTTTTTATCCTCGAAGTCATATGCCTGATGACTATGCTTTGGAAACAACTCGGTTTGTTTTTAAAAGAAAATCAGCACTAGTTTCCCCATACAACGATCTTTTCCCCTTCCGTAAACCATAATGATCTGTATTTCAGTAAATTTTGTTGTTGATTTTCTGGCTGCAGTTTTAATTTCTTGCTCTGATGTATAAACTGATTGTGATGTAGTTTTTGGTCTTAGTCTTTATACTACGTGTTTTATTTATTTTCTTTCATTTACTCCGCTTTTCGAAATGGCGGGTTATAAATAAACTACTTACTTACTCACTATACTTGCCTAGCGTACTTCGAAGGAAAACAATAATCATGATAGCAGGGACCCATAAATTTCCTGTAATGAGTCGCCATTCAGGGGGCTTGTCATTTCCTATGCTTCTATGTTGCTATGTTGCCCGAGCCTCACCTATTTTCCAAAAATTCCGCTTGGGTGGAATCGGCGTTCTTGCTCAGATAGACAAAATTACCAGCATTCAACCATTTGCCTAAGCTAGGACAAAAGATCCAGGATACTCTTCCAATTCAAAATTCAAGATGCAAGTGTTACCCTTTTGGATGTTTCGTCATCACTTTCAAAACTCATGGACAACAAGGCCCAACCAGCACACGATGTCGTCCACTGCTTCCTGACCGAAGATTAAAAATTAAGTGTCTTTTTCTGTGTGTATATATATATGTTTTGTTTATTTTCTATATTTTCGTCATCTACTCCGCCTTTTCAAAATGGCGGGTCATAAATAAATTACTTACTTACTTACTTATTACAGAGAAATATTCCTAGTTCAGCACAACAGCTGCGAAATTTTTGTTTATATGGACAGTTAGGTATTTTATCACCGTGGGTATGTCTCGAACTATCTGACGCTCGGTCAAGAGCGCATCAGAAATCTCTTATTGACAAGCCCCTGTATGGCGAGTCATTACAGGAAAATTTATGGGTCCCTGATGATAGTAAGAAATGAGCTTGAGCAGCTTCCAAACCATGCGATACTGCATCCAACAAACGTCCATACTTCCCGCGGTAGTTAAATAAGTAACACAACATAAATAATCCTTCCGACCAAGCTCAGCTAGGATATAGATCACGATATTTCGGCCCTTGCTGGCAAGTGTCCTCTTCAGACTATACCTGGAGAACCGAACATGCAATAGGTAAATAAAGCTTCTTGTAACTATAAGTATGCTATTTTGGGGAAATTGCTGAATGGGAAAACAAGTCCTGAGATTTCCTTTTTGGCACGGTTTCTGTTTTTGCTGTCTGATTAGGTCGTTGTCGTTGGTATGTCCGTTTTTAGTCTATTTTTGTATGTATAACAAACATGACGATTGTTCAGCTGTGATTAGCAGTTGCCAAATGAATAAATTTTGTCAGACACAAAAGCCTGTAGATTTTCATGGAAATTGGGGTCTCTTTATTTTGTAAGTATGAATGAATAAACAGTTAATTTACGCCCTGGGGCAGGGTAATTGTAGTAAAAGAGTTAAAAATAAGCGCTCTAAGAGTATGCAGAAACATTAATTACAAATGAAAACAAAACTAATGGGGTGGTGATTAGATGAAGGAACAACCGGAGCAGACAAAATCAAGGGCAGGTGTTTTATTTCTGAAACGGAAATATGAAAAGGAGGAAGTTAAGTATATAATTGGAATGATAGATAGATTAACACTTAGGAAATAGAAATACATTTTATTAAACAAAAGTGAGGATCAGTCCTTACTTTTGTCCTTTGTACAGTAGTTTTGGTTGGTCAGTGCATGGAATTTAATAAATGGAGAAAAGAAGTATTTTGAGAGACTGAAATAATGAAGAATGGGTGGCAAGGATGATTTTTTTGTTTACCTTGGAACATTTTGGTAGTTTTTAGTATACTTGTTGCTTTTAAAACCGTTAAGGTATTTATTTAGTTTCCTTGCAATAACCCTCAGGCTTTTGGTAACATGTTTATTCATACCGGTATTGACAAACGTTGGAAAAGAGTGATTAAAGAAGATGAAAATAAAGAAGAATGAAAATTGATTGCTCCCTTTACATGTTTTAATGTACCTTCCCAGATCTCTAGAAACAACGACAATGCTTCTTCCTCTCCTCTTTTGCTTTTGTGTCTGTCCTGTGATTTTACCTAAGCATTATTTTCCAGATTTTATCTTTGCAAAAGCTTAGGGAATACTGTTTTGTCCTTTGGTATTGTACTTTGCTTCCTTATTCTTCACGCTAGCTGTTTTGATTGCACTTGTGATGTTTCCCACTTCAATAGGACTCGACGCCCTTTGAGCTGTCTAAATAAGCTCTGGCTAGTGATTTCCTCTGAGAGCTAGGGTTTCTCTTTCCTGTATACGACTGTAAATTATCCATATATTTAGAGCCATCTTGCGGGGCTAGTTCCTATTAGTCCTGTGATGATCAGCTGCTCCACCACAAAAACTCTTGTCGGTAAATTGGCGGTGCTTGTCGGTGCGAAGCATCGACAGTGCTTTTAGAATTCCTTTCTGGTACCGAAAAAGATCTGGTGATAAATTAGGAAACTTTTTGTCGGTAAATCAGCAGATTTTGTCGTGCAATCAGGAAAATTGTTGTCGGGGAATCGGCAGTGTTTGTTGGTGCAAATTCTGTTTCTGGTAGCGACAAGATCTCTGGCGGTAAATCAGGAAACTTCCTGTCGGGAAGTTGGCTTGGCACCGGCAAACAGTTTTTCTTGCTCTGTATGCTGTACTTTTGTCAGTAAGCACTTCGTACGAACCACATTTAAGCAATCCTGTTGCACTCAGACGGTAGAAAAAAGTGTTCTCGGTCAATCAGAAAAACCGACAAAAAGTTTCTCTTTTTGTTACTGGAACCGATGAAGGCTATGTCAGAAAATTCGTCGGAAAATTCGTTGGTCTGAAAAGTTTTGTCCTGTTTTTTGTTTTGTATCTGGTACCGAAAAAAGCCTTGTCGGCGCAGATGATCGGCAAAGGCCTTGAAGGCATATCGAGATCCTACTTTTGTTTGTTTTTCACTTTTGATAACCTGGAAAAATTTGTCGCAAAACGGGAACACTTTCTTTCTGGAATCGACAAAAATCTAATCGGTATATTCAGTGATTGTAAATATGTGAAACCGTTTGTCTGTGCGAAGATTTATGTGGTGACCGGAAAAGTCTTAAGGAAAGTCGGTAAACTCTTTCGCTCTGTTCCGTTCCCTGTCGGTAAATCAACCACACCGGCAAAACGGTTTTTTTCTGGGGTCATTTGTTTGTTTGCACCCACTAACTGCCTTTTTTTTCGGTAAATCGTGATCCTTATTTCGTTTGTTAGTCTTTTTGGTGTGGTACATAAGCTTCGTAAACAATCAATCCGGGAAACAGTCGACTTTGCTCAGTGGCTTATGGCTTTCTAACCCGTTTGGCTCCTAGGAATTTCATAAAATCCCCCCCCCCCCCTACAAGCCACGCACCACTGCCAGAGGACGTTTAAAGACATAGCTGTACAATTATAGCACCTGGCATCTGTTCCTATCAACTCCTTCCGAAAACGTCCGATTACCCCCCTCTCCAAGTCCCACCCTCACCCCACCGATGTCGGATCCGATTCGGGTTTCAAACTACATTTCTAGGGCCGAAGAATTTTATACCTTCCAAGTTCGTCCCAATCAATCCATCCGGAACCCTCCTGCAACTCCCCCCCCCCCCCCCAGCGTGGTCGGGTGCGTATAGATGGCATGTGTCAGTCCAGTTTTACTCAAATTGGAGCACTTTCTGGGGCCCGTGAACTTAGTATGCTTCGAGTTTCATCTCAATCACTAATTGGATCACTTATGTGCCTGTCAAGTTTCACCGTCCTAGCTATTTGCTAGTTCTAACTTTTGAACTAGAAAAATTTGGCAGACGAACAAGAGTAAAAGACCGACACTTAAAGCCGAAGATTACACACTCCATAAAAAAATAATCACTAAATTTGCAAGTAAAAAGGAAAGCAGCATAAATCTTGAATTAGTGCTTCTAGTACAATGTCTATCATGACTTTTCTGGCTTCCTAGGCCTACTCTTGGTCCCATGTCGCAACCATTGATGCCGGGGAGTGGATGACAAATTTACACAATTTCATTTAAAACAAGAGCTGGAAGCTCATATGGCACTTGCAAGGCTGGGTCAGATGGAAGTGATGGTCAAAAGTATTTTTTCCCTTTTCCGTTAAGATGCGCCAAATTTGCTAGGCTGGGTCAGAGGATGGAATTGATGGTAAAAAAAAATTTTTTCTTTACGTTTCGTTTGAGGTGTGCACTTTAAATGTGCTAAAAATTAATTTGTAAGCAAAACCCTTGACGCAAAAAGGATCATGTGCTCATGGCGATAGTGAAAAAGTAAATTTTCTTAAAAGTATCTTTTGTACTTTGCAGTTAAAATGAGTTCTTTAAGGATGGTCGGATCGGAGAGTGACGATACGTCAAATTATGTCAAGTTTCTAATGCCCCATCAAAGTTTTATCGTCCTAGCACATCTGGAAGTACCCGGCTGTATTTTCATTGTGATCCATTATATATCCATTATATTTTTAAGTTGACAGTCCTATGTTATCATGTTGTGAAACAGATATTCAGGAATAAATGCGATGATTGATTGATACTTATCGGAATTGACAAGTTTTAAGATATAGAAATAAGTAAATAAACGGCGCCGGTTGGATTTGTCCTCCAGTCGGTGGATCAACTCATTGTCCAGTCAGATTGCGTGTTTTCTGCCAATTGACTACCAGAAACACAATTATTGTTCAGAGTATCAGTAGATAATTTCGTAAACCACATTGGACTGACATATCAGGTCAGGTTTCTTCGTTGATTTTTTTTTTTTTGTGACAGGGTATCTGTTGTTCATAGATATTCACGGGCATTTATGGTCACAATTCTGTTTTCCCTGTATATGCCTTGATAGA
The DNA here is from genome assembly GCA_023053575.1 of Branchinecta lynchi. Lineage (NCBI taxonomy): Eukaryota > Metazoa > Arthropoda > Branchiopoda > Anostraca > Branchinectidae > Branchinecta > Branchinecta lynchi. Next base: position 26,774,817 of record JAKZAP010000001.1, read on the forward strand.
TATGAAGTAGGAAATGACTGTAAATGGCAGGTTTAAAAATAACAAAGAAGAGGCTCTTTAGATAGTTCGAAAATCTCTTCCAGTGATTTTATCAATGATAACTAATTAATGTCAAAATAAGTTATATTTGAAAATAAATCAACCTCGAGAAGAAAAGTGGGCTCTGGGCTCTGCAATTCTGATGTTTATAAACCATTTTTTTTTTTTTTTTTTAATACCGTGCACGAATAAGATGAACTTCCTTGAGCTTTCCCAGTAAAATAGCCCAGCTTCTGGCCGTTAAGAAAAAAAGAGAAGAAACTCCATCTCATGTCTGGCAGAATTTCTTCTTTTGGAGATGTGTTATTTTGGTGAGAGATTAACATAGTAAGAATAGAGTTGTCATGGTTTCAGGTAAGGTTCTATGAACATCACCGGCCACTACACGAAATCCGAATTACCCTTTCGATTTTTCTAAGTTTACTTATGCTTTTTTGAGAAATTCGTTCTTATCAAGCTTTGTTCCTTTCTTCGACTGTTACGCTTTCTTGCTTATTTCTTTAACAAAATGAACATTCAGCAGAGCTTTTTTGTGTCTTCTTGAGAGTTGATCTGTTATTTTGATGAGAGAACAACTTGGTAAAAGAGAGCCTATTTATAGTTTGTTGAGTGTCAATGACAGTTTCGATTTTTCCAGTTACCTAGATTTACTTGAGCTTTTTTAAGTAATTCGATCCATCTCGAAACGCTATCTTTCGTCGGACCTTTTCGAGTTTATTTGTGTAACAAAATGAGCATTTGGCATGTTTTTCTTTCTTCTTGGAGAGGGTTCTGTTGTTGTGTCCAGATAGCAATTTAGCAAAAAGAGAGTATTCGTAGTTTGATTGAAGTTTCTGTTATGAAGTTTGAAGGTTCGTTACGAAGCACCAATGACCTTGCCAGCGCTCTAGATTTACTGAAGCTTTTTTGAGAGATTCAGTCCTTTGCGGACTTTCCTTTTCTTGTGATCCCTTTCTTGTTTATGTGTTTAACAAAAGAGCGTTTGGCAGTTTTTTTTTCTTTTTTCTTCGTGTTTGATCTTTATTTTATCCACAGAGCAATTTAGTAAAAATCTTAGTTTCGTAAAGGTCCTGTCTAAAAGTACACGTAGACGGTTATCAGCTTAGAGCATGTTCCACCCTCGTACCAATAGTAACTATTAGTTACTATTTCCGTTACATATATCCTCACGAAAAGTTACTACGCTGACACTTTCAACCTTGTCGGAATAGTAACTAATAGTTACTATTTGCTTACCATGCTCGGGAGCGTGGTAAGCGTAGTAACTACGCATCTCTGTAACGTGATTGTTCGGATTCGCCCGTGGCATGATATCCCGCTGGAAAATAGAAAGATCGTTCCAGCCTTGACAGCAAAAAGCCAGAATTTGTGACGTCATGCGTAGTAACTACGGTAAGTAGGGTGGAACACGCTCTTAGTAAAAGAGAGTTGTACTAGTTTAGTCAAGTTGTATTTTAGTTTTAAACCATAATGACTGTTTGAACTTTGTTAACCTCTAATGTCTATTTCTGAAATGTATCGCAAATCTGCTCCCTTCCTATAACAAGTATACTTGGTATAGGAAGGGAGCAGATTATATATACTTGATTACATATACTTGAAACGGTTGTCTGTCACTTGCCCTAGATCAGCTTAGTAGAAGAGGATTGAACTAGTTTTAGTAAAGCTCTAGTTAACAGTGCGCGAAGTTCCAAAGATTGTCTATTTTTTTTTTAGAATCAACCAAGGAAAAACAAAATATCTCCATTTTCCAGATGTACCTTCAGGAACCTCCTTAATCCCCATATTTCCACAAAAACCTTTCTTTCCCGTTATTTGAACCACCCAATCCTCCATATACTCCCTATTCAAGATCTCTCTCATTAAATCCCACAGTTCCTTGCTCTCCTCTCCAAACTGGACAATAATAAGAAACATCACGCTTTTTGACCTTCCCCTAATACTTTCTTTCTTTACCCGAACGGCATGCTATGTATCTTCATAGAAAACAACCAGTGACGTTTCTCCCTACCCAAATTCGCTTTTAAATAAATATTGTTTTCAGGGAAATAGTACATTTTTTTCGACAGCCTAACGTAAAATAATAATGTTAATGTTTTCTTTCATTCGAAAGGCCATACGAATATAAAAAATCGTTACACCTTACATAAACTAAACTAAGCTTTCTGTTCGAAGTTTGATTGCTTTAAGGAAAGACAATAAGGTCGGCCCCGTATGGAAATAATTCAAGTCATTGGATTATGGGACATTTTTCCAATCGTAAACAATTGAAAACAATTGGGAACGATCGTAAACAATTGTTTTTTTTACCATTGTAAACAGTTGTTTCCAGTTGTTACCAATCGTAAACAACTGTTTCCGATCGTAAAAAAAACAATTGTTTACGATCGTTTCCAATTGTTTTCAATGGTTTACGATTGGAAAAATATCCCATACTATAATGGCTTCAATTATTTACATACGGGGGGGGGGGGTCGTAGACAATCCCCCCCCCCCCGCCCCTGACGTGGAAGATGATGAGGTGTCAACCTCAGAGTCTTTCATTCCCCCTTTGTATATGATAAAGTGCATATTTGTCAGCGTAGAAAGCGCTCCCGTAACCTTGGAGAATCCTACTTTGTAGTGATTGGACTCCTAATGAAAACCTATCCAAGTAGAAAATTAATCACTTAATTTTCTAGGGAGATGGAGTAGGAGCTGGTGATACAAGCTTTGGCACCGTGGTAAGTTTTGCTGACTGTGACTCTTTTAAAGTTGATGAAATGAAAGTAGGTATAGTTAGAAATGTAAATTTCCAGTTGGTGAAATGGAAATAGATGCAAATTAAAGGTAGGAATGATTACAAAAAATACTTAGAAAGGTCGCCCCATTTTCTTTCGATCTACTAGATATCTTCCATCCTTCCTGGAGCATAACGACCTCGTTTAAAAGTTCGGTATAGCTGATTTCTTTTGGGCTGTAACAAGTGGGATCGACTAAAAAGAGGCACGGCATGACGCAGGAGGCACGAGTAATAAAAGTAGATTAGCCAGTAGTAGAAGAAGACAAGTAAATGAGAGTTTGGAACTCCAGAGCCTAAAAGAAAGTTAGAGCGTCGTTCTTCTCTGAAGCCTGAAAGGGCCCTTTTAGTTTTCGTGCCTCTTTTTAGTACTCGTGCCTCCCACACTAAATAGCGCCGTACCGTACCTCTTTTTAGTGGATCCCGTAACATATCCAAGAATATTCACCCGTTGTGGTCCCTGATCATGCGATTTAGCGATTTTTTTAGTCTATCTGTATTATATATTTTATTTATAACCCACAAATACAGAATGTGGTAGCGGAGTAAAGGGAATAACGCAAAATAATACAAGATAAATAACAGTATTAACACACACACAAATTTAGACATAGTTACTAACTGGGACTGAAAATTCATGAAAAACATCATGTACTCGAAGACCAGGATGACGAGATGTAGATAGTACTGACGCCGACATTTTCTCGAGTGAGTGAATCACATCTTGGACGCCGAACTTCTGAACTAATTTGTGGTTGCGACAGGAACGAGGAAGGTACATACAAAATTTACAGTGATCATAGTAACAGGTCTTCAAAGCTTTAGTGTCTTTTTTTCGCAAAATGTGATTTGTTCTTTCTCTTCCATATCTACGAATGGAAAGTAAAACTTAAAGAGTGGAGTCATAAAATAAAATTTGTCTGTTTGGTCCATTTTAGCACAAAGACAAGACGTGGCAACGAACTGAGCTCAACTAGCAGAGGTCAAGGATAGGTTATTCTCGATGAATTGGTGACTAGAATAGGCATTGGTACTTAATTTGTTGTGAAGATGAAGTAAAAGACTTGTTTGCACATAAGTGGGAAGCTAAGCGAATCTTCCGTCGAGACTGCAAACTCATCGAGTCTCACTCTAACGCGTTCCTTTTAATCTAGGTAGTGGGTCCGCCGGGTCCTCCAGGTCCACCTGGACTGACCGGTCCTCAAGGACCTCCAGGTATCAAAGGAGATCGAGGCTCGGATGGAGCGAAGGGAGAGCCTGTAAGTTGCCTCTTGATAACTTTCCAAGTGCCACTTCGTAGAACTTTTCCCGGGCGACCGATTATTGGTAGCCGAAGTGGTTTCAGTTTTCCATGGAATTGCCAAGACAGCAAATAGGAAATCTAAGAAGTGTTTGACATTAGGTCCTACTGTCCTTTGTTAGAGCTCGTTTTGGAAGCTTAGTCGCGAATTAAGTTTCATTGTGCGGTTGTAGGAATTAGGGATTCATAAAACGGGTGAACTGAATTCCCAGTCTTATCGTTATAGTCTCCCCTCAGGATTTTGTTATTTGACTCCTTTTTTTGTATTACTAATGTTGACTGGGTGGGAGTTGATATGAACCTTTACATCCAAATTCATTCCATCATTTATTTCTGGTAATTTCTTGTAAGTGTATTAGTTAAATTGTTTATTGTGTCTGTGTATTTTGTAAATTTGTATTCCTTTTCTAGCTTTTAGCTATTCGGATTAAACTTGATTGATTGAAAAAAAAAAAAAAAAAAATCGCGTACCCAATTTCGCTAATGTACTTTTTTCATAATATACATGAACAGGTTATACACTAATTAAGCAACTAAATTAAACAAAATATAACAATTTTTTATTCTCACGAAATAACTCCTTCATCAACAAATCTACACACTTTGCATATTATCTGTGCCGATGTACAATCCAAGATGTCTGGAAGCCGCAAATTCCACCCAAGCAGAGACACCCTTAAATCAGAAAGCTCATGACACTTGAGCAAAAAGTGCTCCAAGTCATCATTCCCTTCATTACACAATGGGCAGGGTGTCACAAAACTCGATTCTCCATTTTTCCTTTTTTAAAATTTAAGTTTCCTATGTACTGGTAGGCAATTTGCTCTCAACTGAATCCAATATCTGAGTTACTTATTAGGCAAATTTATTTTAAAAATAATACTCCGCTCCAAAAATAGATTTTACAGATTTATATAACCCTAGCGGTTCTGACCTTTCAACCGCGCTCCGCCATTGCTGGCTCTCCTGGTCCTCCAAAATCTCGATCACCTTTTTAATTATTCCACTGCGTTGTTGGTCCAAGGCCATCATTCCACATAAATGATAGTCTACTTCATCCAGTAGTGCTTTAATCTGGAACGGCCAAGTTCTTTTCTGACCTATTTTAAGAAGCTCAATATACGCAGCCTTGACTAATCTAGTTTCTGACATTCCAACTAACTTAAGCCAGAATCTAAGCATCTGGATTAGCCTACATTTTCTAATGGAAAATATTCCGAGGTCTCCTTTTAAGCTTGGGAATGTGTTATCTAGTGCAATCCATATACTCGTTTGCAGTACTACAACTGAATCGACTCTAGCTGCGTGGGGGTATCAAATCCCCACAATTTATCCCTATAATGAAACACTGGCATCACTTTCCATGTAAATATTTGTTTATGCATCTTCAGATCTTGTAAACGAATTAATGTCTTGTTTCTAAATATTGCTGCTGGTGCTATTTTTCCTATGGTTACCATTTCTTATATATGCGTTTTCATACTTCCATTACTCGATAAAATAAAAACCCAAGATACTTATATGTTTCACTTATTTTCAATTCTTTACCTCCAAAATAGACATTCTGTTCTTGATCTCCCGTACCCTTAAGATTTTTTCCTGAAAATTACAACTTCCTTTTTTTGTACATTAATGTTTTTTAGATATTAAATACTCTTCAACCAAATTTAACAAAATCTGTAGTTCGTTTGCCGATTTTGCCACCAACGCCGTATCGTCAGCAAAAAGCAGTAGCCTACTGACAATTTTATTGAACCTAGGATTACTGTCGGTGCCCATCGCTTTTCCAAATATTCTATTAAATCATTAATGAATAACGATAAAATAATGTGTTATTATTAAAAAGTCTAGTATAGAATTTCGCTAATGTACTTTTTTCTTTCGGTGGTTTGGTGGGGGGGGGGGGGGGGGTAGTACCCTTGCCTTGTCAGTTTACCAAACTGTTTGTCAGCTCACTTTCGACCCCCCCCCCCCCCCCCCTTAATCTTTAGCAATTCACGCTTCAGGCGATGTCTCCCCGCAAAGTTAGGTAGGGAATGGGAAGGACCTTTTGTTCGCTCTGAGATTTATTTTGGAAATCTTTTGTCTGATTTTTTTTTTCCTTTTTTTCAGGGTTTGAAAGCTGACAAAGGAGAGCCAGGTCCGATAGGTTTGCCGGTGAGTTGAACTTTCCCCACCTTCGGATATTATCGAAAATTGCCTTTTTCATAGAAAGCAATGTTGCCAAATTGGGATATTCTAGGCCAAATTGGTTTATTTGGGGGCTCGTATAAAGAGTTTTGCAACTGGCTTATTTCTTAAAAACTGGGAAATAAACAGTATTAAGAATAGAAGTTGACATGACTAAAGAAATTTGTCGATTGGTACCTGGAAATTTAAAGAATATCTTAAACCGTCGAAATAGATATTAAAATTTTGAAATTTAAAGTTTGTAGGACTATTATTTAGGCAAGAGTCCTCTTCAAGATCAAAGGAACTTTAACAAGGTCATTTTCCAGCTTGAACGTCTTGAGACTGAACAGGACCCTTGCCAAGAAGGGCAGAAATATAGCTCTACTAAAAATACAGCTGACGTATCTGTTTAGCACTATCAGTTACAAATCAGCCAGGAATGTTAAAATAATTAAATAAGACAAAAGAACTAATAAAAAAATTCAGAGTAGCCTACTAGGTATGAAAAACACATAAAAATAAAACTAGCTCATATTTTTTTAAATTAATTTCCAAGAGAGTCTTAGAGCTTGAGAGAGTATTTGACGGTGAAATATTCCCTCGGCTCAAGCTGACTGCGAATCATATTCGCAGTTAGAATGCAATTAGAATATTCTCAAGCTAGAATCATATTCGCAGTCAGCTTGGGCGGAAAATTTTGCTTGAGAGAGTTTCATAGGATTAAATACTCTTTCGGTTTCGTCCCAAGTTACTTGGAAACATGTTAAACAGTGTCTCAAAACTGAAAAGGGTCGTAGTTAGGATATTGCTAGAAGAAATTGCATGTTCCTTTCTTCTAAAAACAGCTTGAAGAGGACCGTTTCCAAAAAGGGCCGAAGTTTCGTTGACGAAGACCGTAGCTGACTTTTCCGTTTTGAGCAATTGTTTAATACTTCCCAATCATTTTCGTACCGCGTAGTCTACCCCTAATCAGGGTTCAAAAAGGTTGTGTACCCTTTTTTTCGACGAATCGTTGTTTTACGATTTTTGTACCACGATCAGAACGTCAAGAAGACGATATTTATTGTCATCAGTGATAAGCATGTAAATCTGACATTGCGAACGATGGGGTATCTGATCTTGAGGACAATGAAACTGAGTTAGGAGACTCAAAAACGGTTAAAGCGAGATTTTAAACCAATACACTAGACCTACGTTGCCCGGGCAACGTGAAGTGTTGCGGCAACCCTTGTCCGGCTTCGCCGGCTAAAATGTTGCGAGAGCAACACTTTGGTTTTGTTTCTTCGCTGTCGGTTCAATGCTGAAATTGTCAACTTATCGAAGCTTTTAAAACGGTATGTTCTAAAAAGAATAATCACATAATCAAAAGCTGTTCTTTAGCGTTGTAAAACCAACAACAAAACAATATCGGAAGAAGGCTATCCGTAACATTTCAGGATTAAAATACCATAGATGACACTATTAATTATTACACAACTACCTTATTGTTTTACATTACCGTATCGTTTGTACCCGTTGCGTAAACAGTTAATCCTAGGTTATAGCGACAGACCATCGATACAAACTTTCTTACTGTCACATATACAGAAATCGAATACAATGTGCACCAATTTTCAAAAATTTCTAGCCCCTCGTGAACCGATCTTACTTACAAGTCCGTCTCCCGTGATTGACATCAAATTCACCGGAAACAAATAATGGATACACCAGCTATCAAAAGTTGCAAACCCCTCATCGCTGAAGATGATTATAGCATAAAAGCCGATTATTACTTACAAGTCCCATGCATGTCTTACAATTGGGAACAAAAATTGTTCTTACCATCGAATACACCTGAGACAAATAACAGGTATACCAACTAGCAAAAGCTGCAAACTCCTCGTTGCCGAAGATGGTTATGAGCTAACAGTCGACTGTTGCTTACAGTCGACTGTTGCTTACAAGTCCCTTACATGTCTCACAACTGGTATCGCCTATTTTTGGTTTTAGTGTGTACCTTACTCCTGAAGTTGTCAATCCCTTGAAACTTTCAAACTGGTTTATCTCATGAAGGATTTTTGTTCAAAAAAATTGATGGCATATATTTTGATCAGCTCTTCAAGGGCTATCGATTGCCCTAACCACAACAAAAGCATATCGGAAAAAGGGACTAAATTGACTTTGCAGTCAGTTGAATTTTATCCTTTTCAATCGTAGACATCGTGAAGGATGAAAACTTGGAATAATATCCTATATAATCTAGTTGTTATTATAAAGCTATCCGTAACTTTTTAGGATTAAAATACCATAGATGACACTATTAATTATTACGAAACTACCTTGTTTTACATTACAGTATCGTTTGTACCCGTTGCGTTAACAGTAAATCCTAGGTTACAGCGATAGACCAACGATACAAACTTTCTTACCGTCAGATTTATATAAATCGAATACAATGTACAACAATTTGCACAAATTTCTAGCCCCTCGTGCACCGATTCTACTGACAAGTCCCTTTCCCGTGATAGACATCAAGTTCACCGGATAAAAATAATGGGTACACCGACTAGCAAAAGTTGCAAACCCCTCATCGCTGAAGATTTGTGTAGCATAACAGCCGATTATTACTTACAAGTCCCTTGCATGTTTTACATTTGGGAACCAAATTGTTCATCAAATGACAGGTACGCCAACTAGCGAGAGCTGCAAACCCCTCATTGCCGAAGATGATTATGAGCTAACAGTCGCCTGTCGCGTACAAGTCCCCTAAATGGCTCACAACTGGTATCGCCTATTTTTGGTTTCAGTGTGTACCTTACTACTGAAGTTGTCAACCCCTTGAAACTTTCAAACTGGTGTATCTCATAAAGGAATTTTTTTTTAGCAAAAAATTGATGTCATATACTTTGATCAGCTCATCAGCGGCTATCGATTGCCGTCGAAGTTGAACTCTATCCTTTTCAATCGTAGATATCGTGACGGATGAAAACTTGGAACAATATCTTATATAATCTAGTTGATATTATAAAGCTATCCGTAACTTTTCAGGATTAAAATACCATAGATGACACTATTAATTATTACAAAATTACCTTATTGTTTTACATTACCGTATCGTTTGTAGCCGTTGCGTAAACAGTTAATCCTAGGTTATAGCGATAGACCATCGATACAAACTTTCTTACTGTCATATTTACAGAAATCTAATACAATGTGCACCAATTTTCAAAAATTTCTAGCCCCTCGTGAACCGATTCTTACTTACAAGTCCGTCTCCCGTGATTGACATCAAATTCACCGGAAACAAATAATGGATATACCAGCTATCAAAAGTTGCAAGCCCCTCATCGCTGACGATGATTATAGCATAAGCTTTTTAAACGGGATGTTCTAAAAAAATTAATCATATGATCAAAAGGTATTCTTCAGCGTTGTAAAAACAACAACAAAATAATATAGGAAGAAGGGACTAAATTAACTTTGCAGTCAGTTGTACTTTATCCTTTTCAATCGTAGACATCGTGACGGATGAAAACTTGGAACAATATCTTATATAATCTAGTTGGTAATAGAAAGCTATCCGTAACTTTTCAGGATTAAAATACCATAGATGACACTATTAATTATTATGAAACTACCTCATTGCTTTACATTTTCGTTTGTATCCGTTGTGTAAACAGTTAATCCTCGGTTACATTGATAGACCATCGACACAAACTTTCTTACCGTCAGATTTATAGAAATCGAATACAATGTGCACCCATTTGCAAAAATTCCTAGCCCCTCGTGAACCGATTCCTACTTACAAGTCCCTCTCCCGTGATATACATTAAGTTAACCGGAAACAAGTAATGGGTACGCCAGCTAGGAAAAGCTGCAAACCCATCATCGCAGAAGATGATTGTAGCATAACAGCCGATTATTACTTCCAAGTCCCTTGCATATCTTACCATTGGGAACCAAAGTGTTCTTACCATCGAATACACCGGAAACAAATAACAGGTATACCAACTAGCAAAAGCTGCAAACCCCTCATTACCGAATATGATTATGGGCTAACAGTCTACTGTTGCTTAAAAGTCCCCTATATGTATCATAACTGGTATCGCCTATCTTTGGTTTCAATGTTCCTTACTATGAAGTTGTCAACCCCTTTGAAATTTTCAAACTGGTGTATCTCACGAAGGAATTTTTGATCAGCTCATCAATGGCTATCGATTGCCGTCGAAAAAAAAAATTCTACCTGTCTTAGTTCAAAAGTTGACTTTTTTGCCGTAGGCCAACTTTCTAAAGTCACGACTTAGAAAGGAGCAAAGGACAAGCTCTAGTTTCTTTAGCAATGAGAGAACTTTTAAAGTTTAAGAGGCACATCTGATACCGTTACTCTACCACAAACCAAAGTGCAAAAAAAAAAATTTATAAACTCAGCTGAAATCGTCGCAGACATGGACAGAAACAATAGATGGCAGCACTTTCGGACCCGTGGGAAAAAAGTCCTCTCTGACATAGGCTATACAACTCCACTTCACTTCGCAAACCGTAGGCTCTGGCTCGAGGACAAGCAAAAACCATCCTTATTGGCCCAGGCAAGAGTTCTACGGAGCTTTCCAAAATGTAATGTCATATTCATCAATCCGGCCTAAGGTCCACACTTTCCGTAAAAACCGCACAGGTTAGACCCTTCTCAGTTATCAGGAATAAAATGAAATCGGAGTCATAGGAAAAAAAAAAAAAAAAAAAAAAAACGAGGACAAAACCAAAGTTTTGCTCTCGCAACACAATTAACCTGATTTTGGGACCTCCGCTTACCCCTTGCGAGGGTCTTTAGTACCACCGATTGGGAACCATTGGTTTAATATACATTTCGTAGGGTTTGTTTTGCAGAGGGGCTTGTTTTCAAAAGTTGCGGCTTATTTTCAAGCAAGATCTGGCAACATTGTCTGGAAAAATCTCTTCTTGGAAGATCTCCGAGAAAGATGAGAAATGACAACAATAAATCCATGTGAAAAGAAAAATTCCCCTATCGCCCGTGGCGCGAACGGGAGATTATCTTTTCCTCGACGGGGACCATGGTTTAATGACGTGGCTTATCTTAACGAGGTTTTTCCCTTATAGGGTCCAATGGGACTTCGTGGCGAGCCGGGAAGACCTGGAGAAACGGGGCGGCCTGGCCCGTTGGTAAGATGTTAAGGTGATAGGTTTAGCTAACACCCTGCTTTGCTGCTCACCCTCCCTAAGTTATGCTTACTAAATTGGTGTTGTTGGCTAACTTCAGTTTCGTTTTGCTTTCAGGGTCAAATTGGCAACGACGGGATGAAGGTAGACAGTCTGTTTTTTATTTTATTTTCGGGAGTGCAAAAGCTTTACCCTTTTCGTGAATGTAGTGTGTGTTGTGTTCTACCCGGAGTAACCACGGGTGGATTCTGGAGATCCCTGCCAAAAATACCCTTGTATCCCGTCCCCCTCACAAACACAGTCAGGATTCCCTTATCGGACATGTCTAGATGGTACTTACAGTTTATTTCAGTTTAATTCACTTCAGTTTATTTCTAACCCATCAAAAAAGCACTGAGGGATGTAGCCCCAGTGACAAGAGCAAAAAAAAAAGGTCCACTCAGGTAGACAAATGTTACACTAAACGTAACACAGCGGAACTAAAAATTACACGAACAGGGAGCACCACGTTTGCTTTTTTAAGTTTGCTAGCGGAAGATTTAAATCTTCCACTCTTTCATCGATGATCTTTGCAGACAGAACCAATTGAAATTTCTGTGCAATAAAGAATTAACGGTCCAGGGGTCAAATGTCGCAGATACTTGGCAAATTTAAATAGATCCAATGTACATTTTTCTTATTAGAAGTTCAAAAGAATTGCAAATGGGGGGCATAGCAAGAAAATATTGCACAGTTAGACTGTTGAAAAGTTATATTTTATTTCTATGTATTCTTGTCTATTTTTCAGAATTAAAATACCTCACATAAATACAAAATAAATATATCTTTTTTTTGCTAATTTACCGCGCAGACTCTGTTAATTGCCTAAGGGCCCGGGATCTATATGTCCTGGCCAGAGCATACTCCCCACAAATAGTAATAATTATCTTCATGCAATTTCACCATTATAATAATAATAATAATATTGTATTTAAAGCCTTAGGGCCATATACATACAACAAAACAAAAAACTTCATCATTACTTCTAATATATCACTACATAAACTAATTATATTATTAATATATTATTTTCAAGTTAGATCAGCTATTAAAATTCGAATTTCTTGCTCCAGTTTTGAAACTACTGTTGTAGAGTAAAATTTAATTTAAAACTGACTTTCACGGCAAAGATCTTGAAAATGCATTTCGCATATATAACATATAGCGCCAACATAACAAAAGTAATTATTAGTCACTATTATCGTTCCAACCTCAGGAAAAGCTACTACGCTGACTTTTCCGTTCTTCTCGAAATAGTGACTATTAGTTAATATTTCGAGAAGGACGGTAACCACGCATCTCTGTAACGGGATTGGTCGAATTTGCCCGTGGCATGATCTTTTGCTGGAAAAAAGATAAATCGTTCCAGCATTGTCGGCAAAAAGCACGAATTCGTGACTTCATGCGTAGTAACTATGATAAGTAGGGTGGAACACGCTAATAGATTATCTTGACCAAACGAATCGTAAATTCAACATTTACATCAGATTTATGGATTTAAAAATATGCAGTTTAAACACAACCAGAATGTATAAATTCTTCAAATGAGAGAATACAATTTCATTTTAGTTTTGATTTTAAAATGATAACGAAAGATGGAACGAAGTTTTTCCTGTATCTTTCATGATTGCAAATTAGTGGTTAACTTGTTAACTTGGGAAGCCTACTTTCTGGGATTACCATTTAATAATAAATGGTCTATGATAGTAAATGATACGTGAGAGATTCAAGTAAAAATGACCATTTTTCAGCAAAGGACTTGCTTAGCTAATGTGAAAGTTCTCCATGACGGAACATCGTTTGAATAAATGTTTCAAAGTCAGCTTGGGCTCAAAGAATATTTACGGACTATGTATATTGATAATGTTATTATATTTAATTTTATGTGAATAATATTGAACGGTAGAATATTATATAGTGACAAATTGATCCAGGATTTCACGCCTCGACTTTGTCGATTTTGTCCTCGGCTGTAAATTGCAGTCAAAGAACCCCATTTTGGAAACTGTAGAGGTTCCATTCAGAAGCGGTAATAATCGAGATTGTCAACATCAAATTCACAGCGTATATCACATCCTAAAAGGAGCTTTAGGTAATTCTCCAGAAAGCCAAGTTTCGGCTGGGGAAAACGGGGGGATTTTCCCTAGGAGAAATCGTGATGACTGGACTTGTTAGGCGATGTATTAAGCTGGGATTTTCGGAAGCTCTGCCTTGGGGAACCTTTTAAAAACACTGTAGTATGTCTTCTTGGCAGTTTTAGTGCTTAGTTAGCTTGATCAGCTTATTGTTCTGTTTCGTTTTCTAGTTAGTTTATTTTTGGCAACCATGTTGTTTTTGGAATTTAAAATCATAAGGCGACTTCCCAAGCGTTGTGTTTAGAAGGGGCTTGGAGGGATAATTTTTGTTAGAAAATCTGTAATATTAATAGGCTAACATTTAAATACTAACATTTACTATTGTTATTATAATAAGGCTATTCAGAAGAAGCCTTAAGTTCACAAATCTAATACATCTTGATTCAGTACTACTACCCTACTACAGCCTACTACTAGCCTACTACAAGGGACATAGAATAGAATAGAACAGAATAGAATTTTTCAAAAGCAGCTGTACAGCGTTACAGCCAAATTTGACGTTTTCGTCATACAAAATGATGAATAACATAACACTTTGTCTCGAAGAAAAAAAAACACACACTAAAAAGGACTAGCTTATCGGTTATTACCTCCTTGGTGTATGTGCGTCTTACCGTGAAGGTTGGCGTTTTCGGGGATCCTAAGCGAAAGTGTCGGATACTTGTTCTATCGCGAATGTGTCCATCCGTCTGTTATCACGATAAGTTCCGGACGGACTAGGGTATTTCGATGAAATGTTTTTTGTTCTATCTTTTTCTTCTTTTTCTTTTGCCGCGTAGATGTCCAGTATGATTTGGCAAGGTGACTACGCTTCCACTTTCCCTCGGTGACGCCAACGGTCGTAACATCTAATATTTTAAATTATTTAATTGTTTTTTTCAATGACCGACCTATATATTTAGCGACACCTACACTTTCCTCTATCTCTACGTTAAATTTTAATATACTTTCTTGTTTCCTGTTTTAACTCTTATTTCTTATTTTACAGTTTGCATCACATATTTAAAACCTTAAAATTCTCTTTATTTTTTCCTTCCTGAATATCTCCTTTCCTTAAAATATTCTGTCATGTAAAACTAATTATCTACAAAAATATTATCCCCGTTATTTTTTTTGCAACCCAACCAAACAGGGGGTTTTGTCCTGGAGACAATAACAACATACATTTTGTTTTACCTGTTCGCACTTCCTGCGTCAAAGGATGCCCTTCCGTCATAGGGAATCCCTTTTGCAGTGGCATTTATTCTTTTTCAACCCTTTTTGAGTATTTAAGAGTGGGATGGAGCTTAAAAAAGGGAAGAAAAGTCATCTGGTCAAATTGATTAAACTTTCTGGTAGTGTTTTGCTGTGTGTATAAATATGCTCTTCTGTTCAACTTTAAGCTTTGTCGGTTTTTTAGACCATTGATCAGTATGCTGATCAGAATTTTGTCTTTAGGGCGCACGCGGGGATCCCGGAAGGAAGGGGGAACGAGGGGAACCAGGACCAGTGGTAAGTTACTACCGAACCTCTAAGTTAAATCAGTTCCTATGTGTGACAGATGTGAGAAAGAAACTGCAACTTCACAATAAATAAATTTAAAATGACGCAAACGACAATGACCAAAGGGAAAGAGGAAGAACAACAGATAGATAAACCTGCGGTTACGATCCACCTATTTCGACAGCCCTTTACTAGAAATCAGGGCGTAGTTAGGTCATAAGGCATTCTGGGTACAGATGCACATGTACTGTAAGTACGTAAAAATTTTGCTTACCGTCCCTCTCGGAAGAACCCCACCGAAGAAATACATAATATTGAAACAAGTGCTTGAGCAAGAGCTTTAAATGCTTCCGTAAACCATATACTAACTCGATTCGTGGTATAGATTTTAGTATTGTTTATATATATTTTCTTTAGTTTCTTTTCTTCTTTTCTTTTTATTATGTACTCCGCTTTTTCCCTTTTGTAAGCGGGCAAAAATATTATAGATATATATGTATATATATATATATATAATACTTTGACTACGTAGTGAGCTTAGAAGTTTTGAACCTTCAAACACTCAAGGAGAGGCGGTAAAACTAATATTGGGCTTTTGAAGACATAATACTTTAAAGTTTAACTGAAAAGCCAACTTTTGTTGTATCATTTAAGATACACTATTTGGATTGTGTAACAGAATTTTTGTTCGTCCTCACACCGCAAAATTCTACTCTGAAGCGGAAAATTTGAATCTCAGTCGAAACGCGGCTTTATAGTGGCCAGTAATTAGATTGTCCTATTTCATCCCTTTTCGGTTAAAGTTTAAGCACAATCTTACCAGAAGTGATCTTTTCACGATGAAATGGCTCAGAAATACCGTTTAGCGATAATACCATTAGTTTCCACATGGAAATAGTTATTTTATTGTTCCTGATCTTCTCTGTCCAGTATTCTCGCTGTGGAACTTGGCGGCTGGACGCAAAATATTTGAAAACTGAATGCGACGTGGTGAACAAAGAAAAATCGGGGAAACCGACAATGGACTTGAAGGTCTGCCATGTCTTCCAAAAAGAAAAACAATACTTTGAAACTTCTCATGACCTTATGTGTGAAAGAGTTGTCGATGGACCATGACGTTCCTGCAAGTTTGAGTTGCGGGACCGATGAAACCCGGCTTGCCAAAAAAGCTCTCAAAAGTCTTACGGAATAATCGCGGAAGGCGGGGAAGTAAGAGGGGCCCTTTAAATCACCTAGACCTCCTTCCCAGTATCACTGACGAACCACCTGACAAGACTGGCAGCAAAGCTCACCGATAAAAAATAACATCTGAAGTTCCGTCCGATTCATGCATCCATTTAGTACATATTTCATCCATCATTTTAATTCTGCTTTTAATTACATTACCGTATTACTTCTTTAACTCAAGTATTTTTTTATTTATGCTTAAAAATTTTATTCTAGCGCTCATATTTGACAAATCCAGTGCTATTTTTTGACGCGAAGAATTTATAAGAAAAATAAACTGAGATGAATTGAAAAATAGCTATATAAATTGAAATTCTAGCCAGGATATTTTTCTACTCGCT
Source organism: Branchinecta lynchi (assembly GCA_023053575.1). Classification (NCBI taxonomy): domain Eukaryota; kingdom Metazoa; phylum Arthropoda; class Branchiopoda; order Anostraca; family Branchinectidae; genus Branchinecta; species Branchinecta lynchi. The sequence continues at coordinate 26,791,485 of JAKZAP010000001.1, forward strand.
TTACAATCGGGTCTTATAGAGGTTAGCCTGAATCGCCACGCGACCTGTTTTGCTGCAGCCGAACCTGTCAAGCTAAGCTCGAAACCGGTCAGGTGTTAGTTCTTGTACCGGGGGTGGGGGTGGGGGGGGAGAAGGGTAATCTGAAAAATTATCGGTAGGCGAATATGTGGAACGGAGAAGTGGATATCTTTCTTTTTAAAAGCTGGAAAATATATACTATCCTTTGTCTCGTATTTTAAGTCCCTGTGTATCCCCTGTATATCCCTGTCCCAGTCTTCGATCAGGAATGACCACTGTTTCGTGTTTAGCTGGTGGCAAAAGTTACTTGGTGGTGTGCAATGGTGGTAAAGTTTATGCGCGAAAAGTTCAAATAAATACGAGATTATCCCGAATACTCTGATTCCTGTTTAAACGGGGTCAATTGAGCGAAATCGAGGATACTTTATAACGCACCCTGCAACCCGCAACATTCACTACACTTTATTCGTTTGCTTGACGCTAGTCACCCACTGTATAGGTGTCGACTGAATTGTATCGGAATTACATACAGTCGTGACGTACATAGTGACGTCGTGTGATTGAAGACCCAACAAGGGATTTGATTGTCCCTAGGCCGTTTTATAAATGTAACTGAGACCGGCGCCTCGCTGGCCGCTCGGCTCTATATTAAAATATATAATCACCGATAGGAATAAACTACAATTTTTCGGTTTCTCAGGTAAAATAGGTCAAATGGGTGTGACGTCACGTTTGTATGGAATTACGGTACAACTTAGTTTAGAACACTGTATAGGGTCATGTTCAGGGTTGCCACTGGTCACTGAATCCTGCGATTTCTCACTGATTTTCGCTTCTTCGACAAACCGAGCCAGAGTTCTGCGACCGGTTCGTCACCAGTAAATACAAAAATGAAGCAACAAGTTGAGGCATATAATTATGATGATGGATAAACGAGATCTCTCGTCAATGGTTGGTAAAAAAAAAAAAAAAAAAAAAAGGGCGTCTGGCGTAGGTGCCAGAATATCACGTTGCCAGATTTTGACAGATTCTGCGGCCACAAGTTCCGCCAGAGAAAAGTGGCAGCATTGGCTATGTTGCCCGTCTGTAAATTGGAGCGTGTATGTGTTCCATATTCGTTGTTATTCTTTTCTCTTATACTCCGTTTGCGACTTATGTCTTAAAAATGGATCAGAAAATTTCGCTAGTTCGGATTCAACGGATGCTTGTTGGATGTCATACCTTCGCTTTTTTTTTACATTATTTTTCTGAACAGCTGCACTAAAACTACAAGTTTATTTTCCTATGACATAATGCGAAAATACATTTTGTTTTAACTGATCTCCCGAATTTAAAAAAAGAAGTTTTTTTTTGTCTTAGCAACCCCCAAAAAGTGTGACCGCTTCAGCGCCCAGTTCTGCGCAATAAAAAGCCTACTGTGACCGAGCTCTTCACCAAGAGAAGCCGATTGCAAAAAAACAAAAAATCCCTCAACTGAGTCACAATAGTCAAGTAAACTCCAACAAAAAAAATAATCTTGCTTTTCAGTTAAACTTCCCTGATGACTCCCTGACCTAACCAGTCAGCTACGGCGACCCGCCGTGTTATCTATTTAGAAAAAAAAATACATTGTTCAATTCTCTGAAGTCAATAGAATCTCTTGCTGTTTGACTGCAACATCTGCCGATAACAGTCGTGAAAATGAAATGCGTCTTTTTCTCTGCGACAAGACGCCGCGGTATAGAATAATGGCGGTAAATGTTTCGTTGCGACTTTTTGGCAGTAAGTGCAATAAAATGCAGCAAATTCGGTCGTTCAGTATGCGGCGAGGTAATCTGCGATTCTTGTCACTTACTCCCCGAGCAGGTTGGTCATACTAATTTTCAGTGCCGTCCTGACTGAAGTTGATTAAAAGCGAGATAGCGGCGGTATGTAAAATACCACTTACGGCGTTTTTCCGCTGGTTTCTTATCTGTGAGAAAGACACAATCAAGCAGATAACTGTAATAACTGCAGTGCACAAGGGACTGTGTTAGTTAAAATTCCCATCTTAATTTGATAGGAATGGAAATGTTTAGGACAGAATGTCCCGACGCTGAATCCACAGACAATTAGGTTTTTCCGATTGAACTGTCTGGGGATTGTCTCTGGAAAATGTCAAGTTTTTCATACGATATTGGTTGATATGGTAGCGGTACTCCCAAAATGACAAATTAACGATAATTAGTTGTGTGGACATTAGTAAGCTCAGCAGTAACTGGTGCCACTACATACTTACTACATCAGTACTGGATCCTATGGGATACTATCGGTACTGGTTACCATTATCCCAGGCTTGTAATTATAGATGGATAGATATTTATATTGATCTGACTCGTAGCACCGGCATGGCACTAAATACGTCGACCATTACATTTACTGTGTAACAATAATTGAATATATACAATTATTACATAAACGAAAATAAATCACTTGGAATTCACTAAATTTGTTTTAATTTTCCCAATAAAATATGGCACAAATGAATCGAATACCGGTTAGTGCGACATCTAACTGCCACCAGGAGATTTTGGTGCCGCGTCCGCCCTGTCGCCGGTGCTAGATCGGGCAGAATATCTTTATGTTTGTCACTGGCAAGGATTGATTGGCGTAAAATTGAGTAAAATTAAGTTTTCCCGGCGGACATGGAGTGGCTCAAGTCTAATAGGAGGAGGGAAGTTTCGTCACCATTTTAGTTCAGTCCTAGCATAATGCGACACGCTCTGATTTTCACTGATTCAACATCTTCGTTATGCTGTACGCTTCTTTGTACAAAGGGTCATAATTAAATGAAATAACTTCATAACACTACAGACAACTTCATGAGTAATGTGTCTCGTATCACCGTCCAGACACTTTTATGGGGATACTGGCAGGGATTCTACTCCGTGAAGGCTTAGCCTTGGCCGTCGTCTATCCAGACGGACGACTTGGGTAGACTGTTCTATAGACAGTACACAGGGTAAACTGTTGTGCTTGTGCCACCTAGTAGCAATGACCTATACCTTAGGTCTGTCGGCTCTATCTCAGACTTTAAAAGACTCTCCCCTTTACCAGGATTCGAGATATCATGTCGGCCTCGGAGTTTAATTTTATATTACTGCTGACAAGACATCCTTATGTCTATAGCTCAAAGGTTGGTGTGCGCTATTTTCAAACAAGCTCTACAGTTCTGCATGATTTCTCTGTGTATGTCTGACTCTGTCAAAATAGCCAGTTGTCTCTGTGTGGGTTATTTTCCCAAATTTCCAAAGCTTTGACCAACTTTCTAAACCACTTTCCCCAAAATCATCTCTACTTTTTCTTTCGATTGTGTTTCCACAAACTTCTCATTTCATCGAAGATCTAAGTTAAGTCGTGTACAGGACGTGAATGTATGTGCGGTTTTTAAGTGTTTATTTCACTTTCGTGAAAGTGAAAAAAAAAGCGTTGGCTTTAAGCAGAAATACTGCATTTTCAGCATGTCTTGAAGCAACAACATTAGCTCACCAATAGCTGACTTTGTTCACAGTAAGTGGGGAAAATAGCATCGTCCCAACTTCAGTATTCTCGAAACAAGCACACCGATGCTGTTTCCTCTTCTTTTATTCTCGGCAAAAACACCTTATTTAGGACATTTTTTTTTGCCAACAGCTTCCTTTAATCTGTTCTCCAGAATCTCTATCACAAAGAAGTGTTACTTGTTTTTTCCCAAGGGAAGATTGCTTTGTCAACATTCTTTATTTTCTAGAGCGAAAAAGGAGAAAAAGGAATTAAAGGAGATGTGGTAAGTGGAGACAATTTTAAGACGTTAACCGAAAGCAATCCTATTTTGCGTAGTACTTTCTTTTAACAAAATATATCGGATTTGTAGCCTCTGCATGGACAATTTTCCACTGGGCAGCGCCTGATTGGCCCGAGTATTATACGACCCTACCCGTGGATCATTAAAGGACCCGTCGTACCTATAATACTAATACAACCCACTTCCATAATCCCTCCATATATTTCTAAACCCTGAGACCCCAATCTCGTACTGCACATTCTAACCCCTCGAAAAAAATCACGCTGATTTTCTCACTTGCCGTGTTCTGCTATCTTCGATGCGTATCATAGTGTCGACGGTTGTCTGGGAAAAGTCTTTCCATAAAAAAAACCGGTTATGTAAATTGTTTCCCTGTTTTCACTACAAGTCAGCGGGTCTTGGAAAAGGCTTAAACCAGCCCAAACCGTCGGTTATTTGTTGAAAGCACAGCCTAGATTTAAAGTATTCAAATATTTTAAAATACTGTAAGTTGAAGAGTTAATAGTGCGAGGGGTTCTTTAAATACTTCAAAACCAGGCTCTTCTTTACGAAATTGCCCACGACTTTGGCTGTTTTAAGCCTTTTTCCTGGCCCGTTGACTTTTAGCAAAAACTCGAAAAAATGTCGATAACCGGTTTACCTCACGCGTCAGCTTTTCTCCAACAGTCATCGGGGCATGACGACATCGGAATTAGCGATACAAGAAAGGCGTGAAAATAAGTGACATAGCGACAGGGGGGGTTATAATGTACTGTATGAAGTTCGGATTTCTGGGTTTAAGAATGGATTTAGCGATTACAGATATAGGTTGCACTAGCATTCTAGGTACGACGGGTCCTTTAAGGGTTGTCTACTTGCGTCAACATACACTTTTGTTTCTCTTTATATTTACTCCGTGTTTACACCATGTGTGTATTTCGGGTAATAAATTTATTGTTTGATTGATTGATACTGCAGCTTCTTCTTTAGGAACCTAACAGAACTTCGACAGAAGGTTCAAGAATCTCGAATCTCCTTGCACTATGTAGGGAAACTGTCCGGCGCTAACATTTTTAGGTACAAGATAGCTCTCTAGTGGGTCTGAATAAAGCTCTATGTAGAAAGTGTCTGTTCTCCGCAGACAACTGTCCGAAACGGCGTACGCGCGTCTGTCGCCCTCTCATGGCTTATTCGTCTGTTTGACTCTTCAGTAGATTTTGTTTGTATGTGTAGTGTTTTGCCTAATTATGTCTTCATATATTCTTTTTGTTTTCGTCTTGTACGATTTGTGGGTTAAAAATAAATTATTATTATTATTATTATAATGACGTGGATGAGCGCGCCAGGTGGGTGAAACGTCGGTCTTTGCGATCGCGGTATTATCTTCAAGCTTGAGCCGGAAGAAGACCCTTGCCAAGGAGGGCTGACATAGCAGCAGAATAAGTCTCAGCTGACCAGTGCCATAAAATATGCTGCGAGCAGGTGACAACAATGCAGTGAGTGAAATATAAATTGGTGTCACTTGTCCTTTAATCTTCCCCAAGGTTACGAGACACCGCTGATCTCCCGGTACCAACCAGGGAAGAATGAACCCGTCATCTTTATTAAAATTATCCAATTTCGGAGACTTCTAGAACCTTTTCTTCATATCATACTGCCAAGTGTCGAGCACTTGAGCGTGACTCCCCTTTCCATCAGATCTTTATTAGAAATTTTCAAAATGGTGCCACAGCCTTGACAACGCAATTGCAGCAGCTTTCAGTGTCGAACTTCACTGCATTTTAGTTGCATCCTCGCAACACATTGATGAATAAATGATTTATTTGATTTCTTCGGAGGATTTTGTCCAGGAATCGCAGTTTGTATGTCACTAAAGTTTAGTAGTGCCAACAGACGATCTGGATTTTCTAGCCTGATTTTCTGCGCCTTCATCATGGGGTTAAGAAAACTCAACTTTTCCTTATGGAACTGATGATGGTGCCGAAAGTCTGGGTAGGAATTCCAGTCCACGACAACCCGACCCTGATTGTTCCAGGAATAAGTGGCGGTAAGGTAGAAAGGTCTAGACACACCCTTGTTCAAAGGCTTGTAGATGCTGACATTTCTGAAACCACACCTCCGGTCGTTGGACCAGCTAAGTCTTCAGATAAATTATTCCCTAGATGGCGCTGGACTCAACCGTTTGATGTCGGATCCGGGTGAATCCCGCCGCTTAATTTCGAATTTGGGCGAATCTGGCTCTCGAGTTAATGTGGATTCGCTAGCCCGATGAAAAATTTATCTCAAAATAGTACTATGAAGTAGTACGAAAAAGTTGCATGCAGTACTAACGATGCTACTACATGCTACTACTACCGTGTTACTGCATACTACTATATGCTACTATTAGCAAGACTGGACGCTACTATGGCAAGACAGGATGCTACTGGACACTACTACATAAGATTGGACCAGTCTGAGGCACATTAAATGATAGTATTCCCTGCTATTACATAGTATTACGTGCAATGTCTTCGTACTACTACCATACTACTATGTAGGCTTCAAATTTTTCATCGGCTTCGTGCCGATCAGTTTAAATTCTTTCGGACCATTTCTCGAATGCTTAGCGCTGAGCGGCTGGGCGTTTCTTAAATACGTGACTATTATATGAATCGTTTTTCCGCTGGAAAGAACATGTAGCAACGAAAACGGATGTAAATTCCCTGGGATTTGGAAAATTTACTCGGATTTTACGTAATGCAATAAGCTCATTTGTCAGAAAGATCGATTTGCTAATTTGTCCGTGTTTCCCAGATGGAACATTTTTAGCCTGCGTAGCTGTACGACAGTTGTACCGAAAAGTTGCATTTATTGATATTTAGTAGTAAATAATACTATCATTGAATGTGTCTCAGACTGGACCAGTCTTAAGCAGTAGTATCCAGTAGCATTCTGATTTGCTATAGTAGCATCCAGTCTTTCTAACAGTAGCATGTAGTAGAATGCAGTAACACGGTAGCCTTGACAAAGAAGCATGTATAGCAGCAGTTCGTACTGTTTGCTACTTTTTCGTACAACTTCATGAAGGATGACTTTGTGAATCGGTATTGTTAGAGACAGAGCCCTTCCGCTTAGCTTGATATTCTTTAACGTAAGGCTGGTAAATGTCCGGTTCCTTATCCATTTCGTCGAAGTCGACCTTGACCTCATTAGTAGTTTTCAGAAGCGCCTCTGTTCTTCCTCCAGGCTTTGTTCGCCTCTGAAGGCTTTGTTGAGGGACTATCTGAAAGGCATGCGACCCATAGCAGAAAACAGTGAACTTTGTTGGGCGAAGCTTGCTTGTTTTCTCCAATGATTTTAACCGGCCACAAGGAAGTTTGCTACAGCAACATCTTCAATTTGACAGGCTGACATCATAGACTACTACTTAGAAAGTTGAAATACCATGAGCCAAACACTTACACGCAAGGGGGGCTTTTTTACGACCCCCCAGCTTCAAACAGCGCCAAATATAATCCAAATCATCAGCAGGTGAATAATCCAAATGAGATAATTACTGTTGGTCTGGTTTCGGGAGTTAGGCAGTTCTAACAATAAAATTTTTCAGGGTCCTCAAGGAAGAAGAGGCAGAAAAGGTGACCGAGGCCCACGGGGTGACAATGGCCCTCCAGGTCTTGACGCCCCCTGTCCAATCGGGCCGGATGGGCTACCCGTACCTGGTTGCGGATGGAGACCGCAGCAAACGCAGCCATTCTCAGCGCCATCTCATGCTAAGGCCTCAGTGTCATCTTCCGATGCTGATGACGATGACGATGATTATGACTACTAGGTGGCGTTAGATCCTCACGTCTGTAAATAGTGTACAGGAAGGAACGGACGTTAATCGTGCCAAAGAACAAAAATATGTTTGTGCTCTAGATATCTTGCCGAGTGTGAATCGATCAAGTTCAAAGTGACGCATGTGAGTGAATTCGCCGTGCCCAAAGCCCTTGACTAATGCTTTAACTCTTTCCTGATTGGAATCCGGTTTCAGACCGGAAGTGAAATTTCGGACCGGTTCGGGTTGATGTAGCTCATGCCAGAAATATCCCTGAGCACAGTTATGTAGTAGGGAGTTATGCCGTAGCCTGTCACAGAGTATGACACTCGGTCAGTTACCGACTATATTTTGAAAGTGGCGAATCTCAGGAGAAGAAGCAAGTGGAATAACCCCTTTTGAACAATAGTTGTGTTTTTTTTTCTAAATTCTCCTCGCGATCCTCCTCTCAATTCTCTTATTACGCGTTTTATGACTATTGAGATGAAGCCAATTCTCCTTTTTTTGTCGTTTTTGTCAGAATCAAGAAAGGATTGTTCATGATTAGTCAATTTTAAACCAGTATAAACAGGTTTTAACGAGTAACAAAATTAGTTTTTTTTTCTTCAGAAACGAGAATGGAGAATTGAGAAGAGGAAAAACGGTAGTTTGGACAAAAGTCGAGATTTGGGAAGCGAGAATTGAGAACTGAGGATTCAGATAAAAAACGCAACTAATATGTACTTTCAGAAGTTTGATAACAGATAACATGTTTACCCGTCCTTGTGAAACATTTCTATTGTGATCCTTTAAACGTTGAAGGTTTGGTTGGAGCATGACATTTCCAAGGGTCGTAAGTCATAATAGATTTTCTCGTAGTTAACATACGGGTGCGCAAATTTGTGTTATCTTTTTTTGACAGTGCAAAACGGATACGTCACCTGAATTTTATTAGAGGGTCCTCTTCAGGCTCAAAGCCCTCAAGTTGAAAAAAACGAACTTGTAGAAAAACTAACTAAAGATTCTAGCTTAGCGTTAAATATCTCACTTCGTGAATTCCTTTGTGAGAGTTCCCGACGAATTCAGGAAGTCAGTAAAGCTATGCTAGAATCTTTAGTTTGTTTTTCTACAAGTTCGTTTTTTCAACTTGAGTGGCTTTGAGCCTGAAGAGGACACTTGCCAAGAAAGGCAGAATATACCTCCAATAAAATTCAGCTGACGTATCCGTTTGCACTGTCAAATATGATTCGCAGTCAGCTTTGACTGAAGGAATATTTGTGTTATCTGCTGTCAAACATCTGAAAATGTAGCGATAGATCGTCTGGTTCAGGCACGGATACGTGTATTCTCCATCAAATATAGTAGCATCGTTTTATTTTGGTTCCAAAAGGCTTCCAGTTGAGTTTGTAAGATTCCAAGTTCTGTTAGTTTAAGAAAAGCTAGAAAGAATGACCTGCACTGTAAAAAAAAATCTTGCAGTATTTGCTACTGGGATTAATCTTGTATTTATTGAGATAAGATTATTCCTAATTCGGATTAATTTTATCCCAATAGAGATACGATTAATCCCAGTAGCAAATACTGCACCCTTATTCGGAGAAACTTTTTACAGTGTGCATAAAACTTCAGTTGACATAATTTTACCAGTGTTCTTAGCGACTGATTTAAGAGACAAAATAAAATGCCAACGAAAGAGGTAGCGAAAGGGGAAGGGTGACTGGAGTTATAAATGGGAGGAAGAGGGTAACAGGGAGGAAATTTGGAGGAGCATTCAGTAAGTGTTGACGAATAGCAAAATTAGCCATCATGAAAGTTCTGAAGGGTTTGCCCGGCTTTACAAAAGTACCAGGCATCTGCAAATCTGGAAGGTGAAGCGTGGCTTTAAATGAATAAGAAAGCGATATGAGGGGATCGCTTGTTCTGGGGTTTTGCTATGCTCCAATCCTAACATTCGTCATGATATGAGTACGTTTTCACTTTCTAAATGGCAGGTGTAGCTTACCACGTGATTTTTCGGTAAACTTTTGTTTTTTGTTTAAAAATTTGACCCAAGATCCTGCAGGCAGGGTGTGAGACTTTTGACGATGACATTCCTAGTGTCAGAAGTTTGACAACAGATAAAATCTTGGACGCGCTTAATATTGAATGTTATATTGGACGATGGATATTTCTGATGTGACCATTTTAACCGTAATGTTTCGAGTTGCTATGACCCTTTTAAACTGTTACGTTTTGCGACAAAGTAACATTAAAATCGTCATAAGAGATATAATTTACATAACGTTTAACAAAAGGTTAACGTTTAACAAAGGTGTGTTATCTGTTATCCAACTTCTAACAGTGCGGCGATCCTGCGGCATTTATTTTGGTGACTTTAGGATAGGAGTGTGGAGCCCACAACTGCCCACAGATGGTTCTTCTTGAGAAGTGAGCGAATGGTGAACTCAGTTATTCTACGCCTCGATCTTATCAGTTCTTGGTCAAAGAAAATGTGCTATCGGACTCGTGGTTTCTTCTAAGTCGTGTCCGTCTAACCCGAATTCGGATATGTTGTCTTGAGTGTTAAAGCGAAGAAGAAGCTTTTTATACGCTTGCAACGAGAGGCCAAAGGGTCTCGAAAATCTATTCTGGTAGCTTTGTTGTAATGATAATTTTCTAGCGCTATTTATTTCCTTACATTTGCGCTGCCACAAGTCTACTACACTGTCAACAGTTTCATAAAGGATAAGCCACGGATGCGTAGTTTCAATAGACAGCTAACATCTTAAGTGTTATCTCTTGAAACTGATAGTCCTTGTGTTAACTGCCATGAAACTAACATCCTAAGTGTTATCCGTTAAAACTGATCGTCCTTGTTCTAGCTGTTATGAAACTTCTGACAATGTACCAGTAACACTAGCGATAGCTTTATCGTTATGAATTTATCCTATTCACTCAAAAGTATCAATAAAAACAATAAGTTTCGTTAGCTCGGATAGAAAGGATTTAGGAATAAAAATGGATTGAACTTTAGGAAGAAAAGTGTATTAACGCTAATATGGTAAGTTCTGTCAGTACTTTTGTTTTGGGTTTGGGGTTTGAGTTTGAGGGTTGAAAAGGAAGGTAATGGAGGGAGTGGGTGGGGGTCGTGGACTCTACTCCGATACTAAACCATCCGGCTAGGCCTAGAGAGTTTGGCATATATCAATATGCCGGACACGAGAGGCATAGCCAATCAGCCGGTGGGCGGTCGTGGGCACTAGAAGGTACATACGTAGTCCTACTTAAATGACTCCTCTTGCTATTCTGCCTTTTATAACATGCCTATAGCTCCCTTGTGTAATTATAAGCTTCGAAAATCCCAACATTTCTTCGTTGTTTCGTTTTGTCCCTACGAATTTATAGCGCTTTTTCGGCCATGTCGAGATTTGCCCGTCACAAACATAAAGTTTACCGAAATCTTCAACGAACTCTTTCACACATAAGGACATGAGAATCATCTGTTTTTGACTTATTGATGACTTATTCGCTTAGTTTTCCCACTTTTTAACCATGGCGTGTTCAGTTTTCAAATGTTTTGCGCCCAGTCGCCGCGTCGGAGAGCAGGAAGGCTGGATAGAGTCGACAAGCGCTAACGGAAAGTAATGGTATTTTCAAAAACATTTTTTAAACATTTCACGGTGAAAAGATCATCTCTAGTAAGAGTTGTGCTTTAAGGTTGGATGGGTCTTGTATTGCATTTCCTTTCAATGGTTCCAGTTTCGAATTTTACGCAAAATTAATGAGGCTGAAATTCTCCTATTCCAGTCCAGAACCACCATGCGGTTTTGTTTCTGTTAGTTCCCCAGTGATCATCCCCATCATTAGTTGCGTTTTTGCTGATACCATGGTATCTATAACCACGGTAACTTGATCTGCAATTAGTCGTTTTTGCAGTTATCGTGGTATCTGATACACGGTGCTCTGCAAAAACGACTATTGCCAAATTGCACTTTTCGAAATCATCCCAAAAGAAAAACAGATATCCAGTTACATCACTAAGTGCTAAACTTCTTTCTCACCAATCTTACAAAATTTGATGAAAGTGAGATTACTTTTCAGATACCACGACCAGTTACCACGGTCGGACCGTAGTATCTGAATATCTGATACCACAACAACTGGCCAGATACCACGATAACTGCAAAAACGCCCTTTGACCGTGGTATCAGATACCACGATAACTGCAAAAACGACTTTAGACCGTGGTATCAGATACCATGGTATCTGCAAAAACGCAACTATTGTCTTTTTGCTAAATCCCTGCTAGACTGCGTGTCTCTTATAAAAAAGATATGAGCCTCTCTGCCGATGAGAGCTTTGCAATGCCTTTCATTTTAAAAGGTGAATGCATTTTTGTTCATCAATTACTATCTTTACTATTTCTTACTCTTACTATCCCTTACGATTAAGAGTGTGTTCCACCCTACTTACCGTTGTTACTATGCATGACGTCACGATTTCTGGCTTTTTGCCGTGAAGGCTGGAACGATTTTTCTATTTTCCAGCAGGATCTATCGCCAGTGGCGAATCCGACCATCACGTTACAGAGATGCGTAGTAACTACGCTTACTCGCTCCCGAGAATGGTAAGCAAATAGTAACTATTAGTTAATATTCCGACAAGGTTGGAACGGTCAGCGTAGTAACTTTTCGTGAGGACGGAACGGAAATAGTAACTAATAGTAACTATTGTTAGAAGGGTGGAACACGCTCTAAGGCGTATAGTCGCCGTTCCCCGAGGACTCCTAGGGGAATCGAAGGGGACGGCGAGAATAGAGGGAGTCACTCCACGTGGACTCCGCGCAAAAAAAATGCGAGAACACTGGGAATGCTTCCGAAATGGATTTTGTTCGAAAAACAAAATGTGCAGTTGACGATCTGGATCCACTTAATTTTTTTTATTTTTTATTCTGATCGTTTTAATTCATTTTACATCTCACCAACACCAGCAAAAATTGATTCCCCTCCGAATCTGAAAGGGAGTATGATAATCTGAGCATTCCAGTCCGTGGGGAGTCGCGAAAACACGGGAGTGAGTTCCCGTACAAACAAAACGCGGGGACTCCTCAAGTGGAGTCCTTTGGGGAACGGCGAGAATACGACTAATGAGGGGAGGGAGGACAAAGAAAAGTGGGTCCTCCTCTGGTGACCATAAGCTGTCGGAAGCGATCGTATCGAGACGTAAACGACCATTTTGGCTGTTTTCAGCCAATCAGAGCACACCAGGTCCGGACGAGCACAGTTACGATTATTGCCAGTGGAAGACCGACCAGAGACTAGTCCGCTCAGAGCAGAGCAAAATAACACCAGGAAGTACCGCCAAGACTTGACAACATTGACACACACTCTAGTAGCAGCTATACCAGCACCACTAGCCATGGAGAACGTCCTTACTGAAACTCATTCAGTCGTTCACCAGAGCTGGCTCTGATAACCTCAAATTCTGAAGATTGCCAAACAAAAATGATACAGCCCCCATCGTTTCCATGCTGTGTGCAGACCGCAACTTTGCTTTATTGCCCGTTTGCATAGCATGGAAAGCATAGGTCTTGGCGATACTCCCTAGTGTTAATTTTGCTATGGCTCAGAGTACTGAAGTGGCATAAAGCCAATGGCATTAGTAATTTAAAAAGGTGAAATACACTTGCGCCAGTGTGAATGGAGTTTGTGAGTGTGAATGTGGAGCCCGGTACTTGTGATCCGGAACGAAACTGTAGTGATTCATGCCAGGACGTGACAGAACAAGACCGCAGTTTAGCAAGAGCTAATGTGACTTAAAGAACCCGTCGTATCTATATTACCGATTCACTATATCCTATCACAACACATACACCACAAACATTCACCATCTCAAAACACACACTTCAATCCATAAAATACGAAATTATCAATTCAAAACCCTTTTCACCTTCAAACTTCACATTCAACCTCCTCCAATAACCTCCCCCACTTCAATCCCCAATAACTATATTATAACAATCCTTAAATTCAATCATCACTCCGCCCTATTTTCAAAACACAAAACCCCCCCCTATCACACTCTACAATAAATTATAATACACCCTCTAATTCATCACCTCAAAATACCTCCACAAACTAAAATCTTTTCTTTACAACCCCAACACTCCTTAACCACTTCATTCCCCCTCTTCAACCTACTATCAAAAAACACATCTCATCATTCAAAACATCCTTCCAAACTCCATACCCCCACCTCAATCCATCAAAAAACCAATCTCACCACCAAAACACAACCAACATAAAAACCACACATCTAAAACCCACATTCCATTTCCCTACCACAAAACAACTCCAATCCTTTTTTCAATAAATACTCCAAATCATCCAAAACCACCATTAATCTTCCCTTCCATCCTCCCCTAAATCTTTAACCCACACCTCACTTCAAAATAATACTAACCCCCAACCTCATTCAAATACAACAACACTACACTCCCAATTAACTCACCACCATTCTACCACTCCCTAACTTAAACAAACAAATACCTCTAATCCTACCCTCCACTTAATCACATACCTACCCCCCTAACAATATCAATTACATCTCCAACACATCTATACACAAATTCTCCCTCTCTATCAATTTCTATCCCAACAAACATCAAAACTCAAAATAACTTCCATTCCCCCAACCCCAAACCAAAACAATCACACCCCAAACACTACAAACTTAATCCATCATCTCCCATCCACAAAATACCAAACTATCCCACTCTATCAAAACCATAACTACTTCCCTCATCCCCCCTCTCAACCCTACCACATTCAATCCTTATTTACTCTTCATCCTACTCCAAAACACAACTATTTAACATAATATCAACAAATACCTCCCCCAATCTCACTATTCAATACACCCACTCTCACTACATAATTACAATCAATTAATCATCACTCTCAAACTCTAACCAACCCATACCACCCCCCCAAATCCTCCCCCCATCATCACTCTACAACTTTCTCCATCCCAACAAACACCTCCCTACACCAAATACAAACTCCCAACTAATACCTCCCCCCCCAACTTCCCCCACAAACACACATACCTACAACATAACCTAAAATTACATCACATTCCTACAAACCATTATCACTTCCAACTTCCACAAAACCACACATACCTAACATACCCATTATCACCTTTAATATCAATAAAACCCCCCTAAACACCCCCACTACCAAACTCTATACCCCTCAAACTTACACATCACCCCACCCACTTCACGTACTTCCTCAACCCATTTCCACTCTCCCCATCCTTACAATCCCCACACCTAAACAACCTAAATCACCTAACCCTCTAACACTACACCAACTCAACTTCAAACAACACCACCCCTTATTACTTCATTTCCTATCAAAACCCACTAACCAAATACTTTACATTACCTAATCCATAAACACATACCCTCCCACTCCTACCAACCACCTACACCTTCCAATCCTCCCCCCCCAACCTCCCTATCCCTCTACACTACTTAAATCATCATACAATTTAATATAATAAACCCCTAACACCCCCCCTCACCCCAACCAACATCATACAAATCAAACTTACATTCCCCCCAACATTCAACTTATTCAATCCCATCACAATCTCCATCATACATACTCCAACACCCAAATAACATCACTAACCATAACTCCCTAAATCATCCACCACAACATTCAATTACAACCCCCTCCACTAATTACTATTCACTATCAAAACAACTGAATAACTTTACCAATATCATCGTCACTAAAACATAAACTTAGCAATTCATAACCCAACACCACCTCCACCCTCCTTCACCTCCTCTACTCTCACTTCCACGATAACTTACATTCAGAATTCTTGCCGATACAAACACAGAGACTCATATCAACCCACAACTAGCTACATATACCTCCACCCACAACAACATGCTAATCAATCCATATAAAACATAAACTTATAGCTACCACATCAACCATCTACAAAGACAACCACAAACTTTACCTACTCAGAACCAAATCGAATGGTCTGTAGTCATATAATTGAATATCTAGTGTAACAACTTATTCAAACCAGCATCTTCCTAGAATAGATGTACAAAAGACTCCATAACAAGACTCCGTAAAGACATCAACAATCACTGCGATTCGCTCTGACAGATAAATATTACGACTGGCCGACAACATTGAGGTGGCGGGTGGTGTAACCAATGCAACCTGAGTATCCTGAATAACGTTACACCCTGGTTATTGTGACCACCCTTGATTAAAACCATATGATTAACCAGCGCGTGACTACAGAAGGACATATTTCGCTGGAAGTACGATTTAAGCTAATTTAAGCTATGATAGCTGGCCCTTACTTTCATTGCGATCCAGAAATTACCATGACCATAAGGAATTACAAAATTTCGCTGCGGCGCCTTTTGTAATGTTTGCTGGAAAAGTGCGTCATTTGTTTGAGGTTTGGGCTATTTTAAACCTAACATTTGTTCCAGAATTAGTTTCAAACAAAACAGGCTGATTAAAAAAAAAAAAAAATTGCCTGCGACGCTCATTGGCAATGTGTTGCTACACAATCGTTAGAAGCGTTGCTGCGTAAACTACGCTCTCGCATTGAGTTCCTGTCCTTCCACAAACTTGTTGCTTGAGATTTGTTTAGTTTACCGGATGTGGTGCAGTCCGTTTCTTTGCTTATCTATTGTTTCTAAAACCGCTTAACTCTTCAGCCATGCTGGATTTACTGGCAAATTATTTTTCGGTCCCCCCCCCCCCTTCCCAATCACTCAAAACCGACCCTGAGTCATGGGGATCCAGGACGACGGAACCCCTTAGGTTTCAGGGAAATGACGCCTCTGTTCCCAGATTCCAGAACCTGGAAGGGTTTCATAGATGCAACAGGTTTGGAAGACGAAAAGTAGGGGAAAAGATTGGAAGCCAAGAGATGCAAAAACAGGATGTGAAGGTACAACATTTTTAATAATTATATTTTAATTAATTTAATAATATTTTTTAGTATTTTTTAATAATCAGCTACCACCATTTCCATGGTATCCGACAGAATTGGCCTGACTGGTCCTAGATATATGGTAAACTGGAAGAAGCGCTTATCATACCACTGATGCGTGAAACCGGTTTTCTCAGTTTTGCCGACTTTTTGCTGGAAATCAGTGGTTGGAACAGGCTTAAACATCCAAATCCTTGATAATTTGTTATAAGCAGAGCCTAGTTCTACAGTACTCAAATAGTTTTCAATATTGGGATATAAACAGTAAGTAGTGCGAGATGTGCTTTACGAGCTTAAATTATGGTCCAGGTTTTTAAGCTTCCTAGTGAAGTACACTTTAGCATTGCATACTGTAGCCAAATACGTTCGTCTAGTATTTATTGCATCAGTTACATAACAATCAAACATTTCTTTGGTAACGCAACATCGTCAATTACATGTTTTGTACAATTTAGCAGTGAAATGTACAGATTAGCACTCAGCCAAATGCACCAGCATAATGAGCTATGACAATTACATACAATTATAACTATTCTGAAGTACATAGTGGCCGTTCTACCGAAGAGAAAGAACAACAGGAAAAATACATATTTTCAATATCAAATCTTTATTTATTTTAGATTTATTTATTATCTGAGCGATTTTTTTTTTCACTTTAGAGTTTGATATTCATTATGACTGCTGCACTTCGAACCCCAAATTCAGAACTATAGATTTTAGTAGTTTTTGTTTATGGCTAAAGCTTACAAAGCATCAGCCAGCCAGCCCAGAACACATCATAACTCACCAACAGGTAAAGAAGCGTGCACACACCGTGCGATAAGAATTCACATGCGAAATTCGACTCAATTTGTCCGAAATTTGAATTTCGCGTCTGACTGACAAACCTGCGTGCGATACGTCAGAATTTCGGAACGACGTCGGAAATTCGCATCTGACTGTGAAAATCGCACTACGCACGCTAAGTAACGAGATTGTGCATCGAAAGTATAAAGACAGATTGGGAAGGAACAAAAGAACGATACAAACAAGAAACTTCAAATATAACAAAGCAATGTTAATTTCTACGAGGAACTATGAACGTAACAATGTAAATAAGTACCTGCTCGTAAGTACACATCAGTGAGAGAACCACACATACTTTTCAGTCGTACCATGTCCCTGACGAAAAACTGAGAGCCCCCCCCCCCCCAAACCAGCATATCTTTCGGGTCGCCGAGTTAGACCGCAACCACAGTCACATGGCAATGGTAACCGATACAGACCCTACCTGTCACAAGGCCAAGAATTTCTAGTCAGTTTAAGGTTGCGTTCCACTGGTCTTACTATTGTAAGAACTTATAACTATGTCACTATTTTCGTTACTGGGGGCAGAAGTTACTCCGCACCTATTTTAATTTCCGTTCTGTGGAGATTATATTAGTGTTCCGACTTTGTTTATTCATAGCAATAATAATAATACAACACAAAAATAGGCGGTTAGCCTCTACAAAGCTTCAAGTGCTTATCCGATAGAATATAGCAAGTTTAGAACGACAGTACGAACAGCGTATAAAAGACCGCCCAGGATACCATTGCCGTGACTGATTTAAGTTGAGAAAAGATCATTTTTAACCCGATACCCCATTTAGGCCACATACCGTCATGGGAACCAAGCATCCCTATGGGTCTACGGTGCGTCCTGCGGGAATCTGTTAGTAGCCCTCCCCGCACTCTTACGACAGAAACCGGTGGCACGATACTAAGCATCAGGGCACGGAGCCTATCCCTCTACGTAGCTACAGGGGGGGGGGGGGGGGGGCTGAGTCGGCTAATACGGATGGCCAGCTAATACATAAGAAGATGCTAGATAAGCAAGCGTGGGTTTTTCTCCCAATTAAGCTGCTTTCACATTGACGCGTACAACCTTTCACAATAAGCTACACAAACTCTGCGTCATGGTTGTGGCGACAAAAACGCAGATCTTACGTAGACAAATAAAACACAACGCAAGAATAGAACCAAGTTCTATTTTTGCGCGAGTTAACGCGTTACGCATCAGATTTTTCAGTGAAAAACGGAAGTTTTTGAAGAGAAACTGTAGAATAACCTATTAATGATGAAGAAAAACCTACCAATGATGATTAGTAACTTACTAACTGATGAAAGAAATGAAATTTGGCAGAAGAAAACGAAAAAGGAAAACATAAATACGCATCCAGCGTTACATTTGCTCGCGCAGGTGTGAAAGATACGCTACGCAACCCGTACACAACTCAAAATAAACGCATACGCGACGCGTCAATGTGAACCGGCTTAAAGTTTAAACAATTTCTTTGTTCACTTTTTGTTTTTCTGAGTACACTAACAGAGTGAGGTCACTTATTTCCCAAAGGTAGACAGTCGGAGGCGAGGCTCTTCTCGAAGGGTGTGCGCTGGACGGTTCGGGATAGGAGGCGGAGGGGTGGATACTGATTTCACAGATCTATAGCTATTCCTGGGGGTTGTGTAGTATTTGACTTCTCTTGATGCGATCTGGGTTTCGGACATCCCACTATCAGGAGTGACACTTGGTGACGGCGAACAGCTGCCGGAACCTGAGAAGAAAAGATTAACTATATTAAAGGACAAAGGACATGTATATTAACGATTAGCTCGAAGCCCAGAAATTCAAAAACTGCGTCGCATCACCGTCTGATTCCTCATGCAAACTGTGGCTCTTTAAAGCGTAAATCCCCAGTCCAAGCAGGAGTGTTTGCGCTAACGGGGTTTGTTCGGTACAGGTAGGAACAAGTCGCAAGAGTGCATGGGTCGTAAGTCATATATAAGTCAACTGAGCTGAGCTGAGTGAACTGGACAGGCAGAGACGCGTAAATCAGTTTTTTTTTTTTTTCTCGAGGCTAAAATAACAAGCGCATTTCGCCCGCATCGCCTGTACTTTACACTATCTGTATCTCGGTTATCTTCGGAGGAACTAGAAATGATTGTTAGTGCTCGTACTGATACCCCCTTGGAATTCGGAGAAAGTATGTGGGAAGTGTTAAGGGGTGGTCTAGTGGTCCTTACTTCTGCCCAATGTGCGGATGAGAATTTTTTTCATGTTATGTACGAATGTGTGGAGACGAATGATCCGAGAGTTTAAATATTTGGGGAGCGAATTTTCGGGGAAGGTTGATTGGTGGAAAAGTTTAAGGAAAAAAGTTTGTTTTGGGTTAGTCAGCTTGGAAGGTTTTTGCGGATAGGTTGGGTGTACTGAGAAGAGTTTTTGCAGTTAGGATTTACAAGAAGACTTGTTTGTCTGTTTCTTATTTCTTTTATATGCGCTGGCTCTCGGGCTTTATATCATGTCATATACAACACTTTTAAAGTCGTCTAATTACCAAAGTGCTGTACATCCCTAGTGAAGGGATAAATACTTATGAGTACCTTGTAAGGGATAAATACTTATGAGTACCTTGTAACATAGCACACACCCACCAACATGTCTCAGCGTCTGAGCATGGTTATAAAAAATGGCTTATACCAGACGAATCCGAGAATGAAAGGATTCAAATTCGAATCCAGGACTAGGCACGAATCCGATTCCGAATCCGCCATTTCATGATGAGGATTCTAACCCCTAATCGAATCCGACCTCGACAAAAATGAAATCATATGCATATGACATCAGATATCTAACAATCAGAAGTGAAAAAAAGCACTGATATCTACGGTACTCCGATAACGTGTTTGATAGATTACTGAGGATGGTTGGTGGTGGAGGTAAAAATGTTGGATTGCATAAGCCCAGTCTGTAAAAATTGGGAAAAGGAAACTGGAATGACGTAGACCGGAAATTTGAGCGGATTCGTCAGATTGAGGGTTTGGAATCCGAGTCCGAATCCAGCCAGAAGATTCGAATCCGGCCAAAAGGACGAGTCCTGGATTTGCATCCCATCCGGATCCGCCCATCTCTGTAGCAGACTCTAGTCACGTTTTTACAGATCGACTGGCGACTTGTTCCCGGGTTCATCCAGTTGACCGTTTTTTGTCGCTTGATATGGGAGCGAGAACAAGCCTTCGAAAAACGGTCTAAATCGGTCACCCCCCCCCCCCCCATCCCCACAACTCTTCCCTCGGCAGTCTCTAAACGGCTGCAGTACTGGCGCTTCTTGAGGTGTAAATTGTACGTTTTTGGGTCCACATGTTTCAGTTTTCAAAATCTGGCACCAAGTTTGACTGGACCTCCAAGAGAAAGGTGCATCGGATCGACTGTTGACTTTGTTCCCAGTCGATATTCAGTCAAGCGACAAAAAACGGATCGACTGGACCTTCAGTCGACAGTCGATCGCAAGAAACGGCAACTTTCGTTCCAAGCGATCGCAAAAAACGCGACTTCTACCTAACCCTGAGCTGGAATAGCGTAGAATGCGAGTGATTCAGATGTTGGAAAAGCGAGGATACTCTGAATGAAAACGTTTAAAACTGCTATAATACTCGAAATAACACTGTGTTAATACCCTAGATGAGATTATTTCCGACGCTGTGATTGGCCATTGCTCAAATTCTAAGACTAATTTTTCAGTTTCAAGGTACAGAGCACACAGTCCGATTTTCGCAATCGGAAGTGAATTTCCTCTTTCGCTCCTGAATTTCCGACGCTTCGAATGCAAGATTCCCCACAGAGAGGCGAACTTCGCACGCGGATTTCTACCACGATTCCAGAAGCATCTGTATAAGTAGAGCTTTGGTAACAGAACCGTTGGTCCTTGAAACACATTACCCCGAAGATACGTTAATGCTAAATCAATCAACAGCAAGCGCTTATAGATAAAATTTGTGCTCCGATCTGTACGTTTACTCCAAATTTCTCGGAGTTTTTCGAGCCGAAAGCCTTGTCTGTTGATTTACATTCTAAACATTATGTTCAGACTCTATGTGGGGGTAATGGGCTAATGAAGTTTATTACTCACTCGTTGCATGCTGATCCTGATCTGAGAGTGCCAAACTCGCGCTAAGAGTCGTCGAAGTACTGCAGTGACTAGAGGGGAGACTTAAAACTCGAGCGGTGCGGGTCTGGTGTTTTCGAACAAGTGCCATCAAATCCTCAACGGCGATAATCCCGTCAGAGGATACGGACGACTGGAAAAAATACAACGTTCAAGGTCCGCAGCTACAACTGCGAAGCGGTAGCCTGCTCCGCCTCGAAAAGCTACAAATTCAATACGGATACGCATTTTCATGGTAAGTTAGAGAAGGAGAATGGATGGAACGATTAGGGTCGTAGGTTTAATCGGTACTATAGATAGGAAGGATCAGTTTAAGGAATCCCCATCCTTAGCCAATCTTTAGTTTTGCACCAATGAATTCTACCCACTGTTAAGACCGAGCGGAGTTCGGCAGTCACGCAACGTCGACTTTGCCGAGAGACTTGGGTTCGGCAACACCTCTTTCAAAAAGGGCATGGGGAAGGTTCAACATTTTGTTTTTATTTTGGAAGACTTGGTGGGACAATCATATGTTCCGGACTCCTTAAAATAGTATTCATAGTGTCACCGGATTCGTCAGTTGATTTATATATAGTTCCTTACTTCTGGTTGTAATGCGACCTTTTATGTTGAGGCCGTCTTCAAAGGACACGTCATACTAATGATATAAACTCATTTTACAAAAGTAGTACTGACTTGTTCCCAAGATTCTCCCCTTCTCAGGTGTGTCTTATCTCCTCTATTAGCAATACACTGATTATCACGCTTGCCAGGTTTATTCTCTTTACGCGACTTATCATGCACAGGGTCACTGTTGCAGAGGAGCATATTCGTCCGGAGATCGGTTGTGCAAACTTTGCCAAGATTGTAACCCAAGGCAAGAGCCATGGCTGAAAACAGCCGAAGCCATGTGTAATTTTCTGTAAGCATAGTTTAGTTGCAAGAGAGGTCAACTATCTGTTTCGGCTCCATTCGTGTCGTATGAAAAAATAGTTCCAAACAGAGGAAGGTACAGAAGATAAGCGCATCAGCAGTATTATGTAAGTTATTATATAATAGTTTGATGTTCTGACTCTGTCTGCAACCTGGAACTTTTGGCATTCAGAGACGGAAAGATTTAAAACCTATCAGGACTTCTTATTTCAAATATTGTAGATTTCCATTGAACCTTCTTATTGTTACAGAAATTGCCGCGTAACTTCCAATTTTTTCCCTGACCTCTTGCGCTTCCATTGCCCAGGACCGCCTCGTTTCTGCCCTTGACCCTTTTTCCCCATTCCATCTAAGGAAGAATTTTTAGACCCGATTAGTCCCTTTTCTTTCTTTTGCTAATTTTTTCATCTTGTCCATTTACTCAATTACTGAAAGCTCAATGTATTTTTTCCTTTTCTTTCTCTGTACTGCACTATTTCCCTTTTCTTCTGCATATAGTGCGTAAATAAAATTTCATCATCTTAAAACATCTCAGTAGAAACACTATCTAGCGCGAGGCGTCCTTTAGGCTAACTGTGCCAAAGTAGGTTATGTGCGAGGCTATTCAGATTCGGTAGTGAATTTATTTAAAGTTTAACTGAAAAGCCAACTTATTTTTTTTTTATAATTTAACCGACTACACTCATTATTTGGTTATGTTCAGGGATTTTTTTCTTCACTATTTGCTCTAGTACGACATTCATAATATCACGGCCATCCTCACAACGCAAAAACTCTACTATGACGCGGAAAAACTGAATCTCAATACAACGGCGGCTTTTCAGTGGCCAGGCAGCTCGAGGAAGGAGGGTCACTGCGTGAATAACTATTTTTCGTAAACTGTTTCTATCAAGCAAACAGACACAGAGGTATCACAAATCACAGGGAAATTAAATTTTTTAAAGTCGATTATTTGTCTATAGCTGAATAAGGAAGTAACCCATTTTCATCGGGTCTTCAAGCCTCTCTAAGCGAATAAGTTATGGGTACCTAGATTTTTCTATTACATCCGTTTCAGTAAAACTTTAAATGACTCAAGTTCAGAATCATTTTCAGCCGATTTTTTCATATAGCAAAGATTCTTAAGCCTACGAAGTATTGCAGAATGTCGTATTTCTATCCACACCGTCTTATTAATCTATGCCTCCGCTGAGATTAATTCTAGCGTTGAAATAAACTGAGCTGATGCATCCTTTTAAAGCAGTGAACTATGACCATGGGCTAACAAACTATTTATTCTTGATTACTGCACAGTTTGTCAAAAAAATTGAGTAGAACAGAAGAAATGGGGAGTATATAGAGATTGTGGCCGCAAAACGGGGCAAATAAAAATAATCACCTTTTCGTTGTCCGAGTCGTAGCTATAGCAATCCACACCCGTCGACCCTCTCGACGTGTCCGAGCTTCGACTAACTCGCACGTTTTCATACGGAACGCTCTTATCCCCAAAACGCTCGGACAAATTCACATAGTTAGGCATCATAGGGACCTTCTTGGGGGGTGGGGGAGGGGGCCCATCCTCGAAAACTGTCGACAGTGACCGCAGAGATTTGTTCTCAGGGGCGACGAAACTTTCGTCAGCGGTGTCCATGGCAAGCGGTCCGCAGATCTCCAGCGCTTCTTTCTGTCGAATCTGGATCATCTCGTAAAAGTTGGGAGGGAGGTTGAGGTAGCTAGCCTCCAACCGCGGTTGAGGCATGTAGATTGTGGTGATGCAAGAAGATGTGGCGCTGACCTGGAAGGGCCCAAGATGTAAAGTACGATTTAAATGAATGGGGATATTGAAAACAGTGGATCTACAGTCAGAGCTGGTGGACTCGGACTCTAGACTCGTCTCGAGACGCCTTTTTCAAGGACTCGGACTCGTCTTTCACGGAGCTGCCCGTCCGCCAGAGCTGTGGACTCGGACTCTGGACTCGTCTCGAGACGCCTTTTTCAATGACTCGGACTTGTGTCGGACTCGGATTTGCTCGACTCGCAGCAGCTCTGTCTACAGTAGAGGTAGGCTTATTTGAACACTTTGTAACTGTTCCACTACCTTGACGTTCTTACTTGCATGAATTTTTTTTCTTCTTTTTTAAACTTGATATCAGCTAACAACCAACTATTAGAGGGTTATCCTGGCACAAACTTAAAGTAGAAATTTAATTAACTTTCTTTTGATTTTGAATTTACCAAAAAACTCATTCCTCTTTTGGAGGCATCTGCTGGTTCGGACCACCATCTTCTCCGTAGGTGCGTTTCTCGTGGCAAACTTTTCAAACTATGAAACGAAAACCAGGTGTCAGTCAGTAGTCACTAGTTGCGTTTTTGCAGATATTATGATATCTGTTACCACGGTAACTGGATTTGCAATTAGTCGTTTTTGCAGTTACCGTGGTATCTGATATACGGTTGCTCTGAAAAAACGGCAATTGCTGAAATTGCGTTTTTCGAAGTCATCCCAAACGAAAAACTGATATTCAGTCACAAAACTTCTTTCCCACCAGTTTCACAAAAACTGATGAGAGTGATACCGCGATCAGTTACCACGGTCGGACCGTGGCCAGGGAATTAACAGCGACTTGGATAGGGGTTATCTAGACATAACAAATGTTCGAATAGTTGCGTTTTTGCAGATAGCATGGTATCTGATACCACGGTCTAAACGTCTTGTTGCTGTTACCGTAGCGTCGAACTGCACGGTCTACAGACATTAGGCGTATTCTCGCCGTTCCCCGAGGACTCCACTTGAGGAGTCCCCGCGTTTTTGTTTGTCCCGGGGACTCACTCCCCGTATTCTCGCGAGTCCCCACGGACGGGGAATGCTCCGATTATCATTACCATCATCAGAAACGACTCCCTTTCAAACTTGGAGGGGAATCAGTTTTCGCTGGTTTTAGTGCAATATAAAATTGATTAAAAGCAATCAGAATAAACAAAACCAATAATAAAGCGGATCCAGACTAATTTCGTCAACAGCATATTTTTTTTCGAGCAAAATCCATTTTGGAAGCAGTCCCCGTGTTCTCGCTGTTTCTGTACGCAGAGTCCGCGTGGAGTGACTCCCTCTATTCTCGCCGTTCCCTTCGATTCTCCGAGGAGTCCTCGGGGAACGGCGAGAATACGCCTATTGTTACAGTTACCGAGTATCTGGCTAGTTACCATTGTATCTGAATAAGTCGTCTTACTTTCGTCATCACCAACAAAAAAGCCTATATTTTTGCCAAACTGGTGGGAAAGAAGTTTGGAACTTCTGCGATGTACATGGCTATATGTATTTCTTTTGGGGCAACTTTCTAAAAAGACAACACAAACAGATACCATGGTAACCGACAAAACAAAAGTAATGTTTCCAATTCAACTCCTTTAAAAGCATCAGCATGAACAAGAACTAGCTAGGACTTGACAGGCATCAGCAATCACAGACCTGAAGACGTCGAAAGCGACAGCTCGCGAAATACTCCTGACAGCACCGCCCAAATTTAGAATAAATGGCGCTGCCTACTCGTAAAACCCCTTCATAACTGATCTCGGAAACTGCTTGAGAAGACGGACATCTCAGGTTTGAACAAGAATAGAAGGGGGCGGGGTGGCTCTTACCTCAGTGAGGGAATCGTCAGGCGACTGGAGATTGAAGTACGCCGAGTCGAAACTTTCGTTGTGATTAACCAAAGCCACTTTCTCCTAAAACAATAAAAAGACGTCAGTTTTTTTTAACCGCTTCCTCTTTTGCAGATGGTTTTAGGGAAAGAAAAGAACTTGTACAGCAACGATATCTTACTCTGAACATCATTCAGCTCTGGAAGATGTATTTTTAGATTAATTATTGCTTTAAAACTCCAACATCCACCTGAATGTTCTTAACTGGCACAGCGTAGCAGATTTTTACCAACGCAAAATGGTGCCATCCAAATTTAAATAACATTCAAAGAACCACTAATAACTTTTGGTTATTGTAAAAAGGAAAGAGAAAATGTCGAGGAAAAAGTTTAGTTAAGATTAGAAGTCATGAAGGGATTAGATTGTTAAAAAAGTAAAATGTAGAGAGTAGGTGCCACATTTTTTCATTACAGTTTTACACTAATGAACCCGTTTAATGTGCTCTTCACTGTTTAAAAATGTTAAGTCTATTTAGTGTTTTAAACTATATGAAGAGAATGTAGTCATTTTTATTTACATTGTTTTGTTTAGTGTTTTAATTTGTGAATTTTAATGATGCTCCGCTGTTAACGAAAAAGCGGGTCACCAATAAATAAATAAAATAAACAAAATTGTGTCACCGAGTGGAGGAAGAAAAAAAGAAAAAGAAAAGGCACCTTTTTTACTCTTCGCTAGGCGCCGTACTCCTAGCGAAGAGCAGGTAACGTCGCCACTGCTGTCCTCAACAAACTATGCTGATTGGTTGACATAGGATTTGAATCATCGTTCGGATGACGTTTCTTGCTATTCCCGAGGTTCAAAATCGTGTTTTGGACTTAGTCATTTAGTTTATAGATCACTACCCACACTGTAAGTCACATTCGCCTTAACCGCCATCTCTTCGAAAGTACAAACTAAAGCAATCATCCCTAGATGGCGTCCACCGAACAAAAGTCTAGATAGATATAGATAGACAGATATTTTTATTGATCTAACTCTTAGCGCCGACATAACACATTTAATGTGTTACAGTACTTGAATATATACAATTATTACATAAAAAGAAAATAAATCACTTGAAATTCACTCGTTTTTTATTAATTTTCTCAATAAAATATGGCACAAATGAATTCGAATACCGGCTAGTGCGACATCTAACTGGCACCAGGGGATTTTGGTGCCACGTCCGCCCTGTCGCCGGTGCTAGATCGGGCAGAATATTTCTATTTTTCACTGGCAAGGATTGATCAGCCAAAACATAAAATTAAGTTTTCCCGGTGGACATGGAGTGGCTCAAGTCTCAATAGGAGGAGGGAAGGTTCGTAGCCATTGTATTTCAGTATTCTACCCTCCGCTTGTGAATAATGTATGCCTATTTCGTGGGCATGTTACTCCCGCAGATTTTTCAACACCAGTCTGAGCCTTGTTTTTGTCGCGCGCTGCGCGTCCACTTCTCGGCCGCTTCCGGGCTGATCCTTCCTATGTTCGTTTTTGCATTGCAGTGCTTCGGAGGATTTTGCAACAAAAACAAGGCTCTGGTCTCACCATTACAAAAATACCCTTATAAGGGCGTTCTAGTAGCATCCCCCTTACCAGTGCCGATCTGAACCCTACATCCCCATCGCGAGTCATTTCTCAATATATTTTTATTTTATCAACAATAGTGTTATTTATTAATTTATTTTTTTCCCTCAGAGCTGAGGAGTACAAAATAATGTATAAAAAAATAACTATGCCTAAACCATCTGGTCCATTCATTAACACATAAATACTATAAAAAATACACACGGTGTCGACAACTAAGTTACAATTATGTCCGCACTATTTTATTCACTTGTTAAAAAATGGGTACAGGTTGTGGGTTTGGAGGGCTACCAACGATTTTTTATAAAATTTGGTCATCTTTTTCCTCAAAATTAGAACTGGGTCTTTTACTTTAAAATTGGAAACCAACTGCGAATTACTGAAAGAAATGGGGAACCCAAGGAGAATTATTATCATTAGTAGAGATTTGGATAGTAAAACACAGAACTTTCACAAAAAGTCTGACTAGTGTATTATTTCCTCTTCACCTTTGAAGGATTACAAATCAGTTATAATAATAATAATAATAAGCGTCTACAAGAAGGCATCGTCGCAGGGCCCCTACGACAAGTGGGCCCATGGGCCACTGCTCATTTCATAGCCCAGCAACGCCTCTTACAGGTTTCCTCCCACCACTAGAAGAAGATTCCTGCATAAAGACTGCACAAGTGAGATGGCCTGTACTTACAGATCTGACATTTGTCTTAGGTAAAGTGAGAGGTTTGGGAGGTGGAGGGACGAGGTATGTCATGTCGATGGGTCGAGGAATCTGGTAGCCAATCCGTTCGCTGTCATCTTCCTCAATCGGTGAGATCAAACCGGTCGTATCTGAAAGTCACACCGTCAGTAGAGCAAATAAGGTAACCTATCTGGACTTTAATCATCTGTACCATTTTCCTCCTTGTTCTGTATTCCTTGAAACAATACTGGAATCGACTAAAGCACAACTCGTACTAGAAATGATCTTTAAACGATGAAATGGATCAGAAATATCGTTTTCCGAAATACCATTAATTTCCACGCGAAAGATTTGTTTGTTAGTTTGTCAACTCTATCCGGGCTGGACGCAAAATATTTGAAGACTTTCCGTGCCGTTGTTAAAAGTGGAAAAGAAAACAAAAGAAAAGAAGTCCAAAACGGAAGATAGACCTGATGGCCTCCCACGTCTTCCACAAGGAAAGCAAACTTTGAAGCTCTCATGCCCTTACAAAATTGTTATAGGTGGACCTTGAAGCTTTGGGCGAAATTTATGTTGCGTTCCGGGCAAAACTCGGCTGGGCCCCAAAAAGCACTCTAAAGTCGTAGGTTCAAAGCGAAACAATGGTGAACGACGGGATCTCAGAAGCCCATAAACGAGCTAAGGATAATAAAAAAGGCCGAATAAACAAATAAGGGCATTTTAACCTTTTTTGTATCTATCCTACTTATCCGTATACCGCAGACACATGTTTTTTGTTTTTTTTAACAATTGTTCCAGTTCAAGCTGCGGATGAAAGGAGGCAGGTAGAAAACCCGCAATCTTCAACGCTAAATTTTCCAGACTCGAAACGAACTGTAAACGAAATCAGAGAAAGGGGGAGAACCCATAACCAATCCGCAAACTTCACGCAAGGACTGGAGCAAGATGCAACTTCTTCTCGAACCAGATCGTCAACCTCTGCAACAACCTCAAGGAGGAGACTGTTGCTGCTGAATCGACAGATGCATTCAAGCGCCACCTGGATGCTAAGTGGAGTGACAAACCATGGAGATTTGACTGGGATGCACCAGAATATAACCAAGCACAAGTACAACAGTCATCACAAGGAGTGATTCAAGATCAAAAGTCCTTATTTCAGTCCAAGCTGTGATTTAAGGTAAATAGATAGATAGATAGACAGATATTTTTATTAATCTAACTGGTAGCGCCGACATGGCACTAAGTACGTCGACCATTGCATTTAATGTGTTAAAATACTTGAATATATACAATCATTACATAAAAGAAAAGAAATCACTTGGAATTCACTCGTTTTTTTTTTATTTTCATTAATTAAGGTAACTATACTGACCACAAATACGCCATTATGGAGCGGGCAGAGGATTGGGTTTTCTCGACCGGATTACGACCGGACTATGAACATTTTCCGTACGGAAGTGACAATGGTGCCAAAAACCCTGGCAGGAATCCCAATCACAACCACCCAATCCTGATTGTCTGTCCTAAACTAGGATGAATGAAAACTAAGTTAAACTCCGACTTCTAGTTTTATCAGACTCTGAAAACGAAATGAGAGAAACGGGAAGGGGACGAAAGAGGGGGCAGAAGACTAGATACTTACTACTGACTGCAAATACGCCATTGGGATGAGGTAGAAGGTGCAGACCATCCCCAGAGTCGGCCAACCTGGTTACAATCTGGACGAGATCATCGCGACTAGAGAATTCGGACTGGATCAGCTAGAAAAGAAGCAAGTTAATGGAAATCTATCCCAACACAGGCGCCACTCCAACTTGCCCAACTTCATCCTGAGGAAGTTATACATCGTCAACCTTCCAGGATTTGGGTAATCTTAGTATCGTCGACTGCTCATCCTAATAAATACTGAACCCAAAATGGAGGTATTATCTTATTATTTGTTCTTGATATCAGCGTATCTCTGTGACTCTTGACATTTCCGACGCTATTTTCTTAACGCATAATTTTTGGGAAAATAAAGTGAATTGAACTTAAAGGTTCAACAAATTTTTTTTATTTTTTTTTATTTGTATCCGTCGAAAGCGGCTAATACGAAGAAAAGCACACACAATGCATTTAATCACAACAGCTTCGAATGGAGGAGGCCTAGAGGCGTCGCAGCCCAAGAATTAAAAAAAAACATAAAAACAAAAAAAGATCCCGAACCATTAACAGGCTTTACGGTGTGTCCAGAAAAGTTATAACGTCGTTTTTATTTCTGAGCAAACTGAACTAAAATAAACGATACTATCCGGGTTCAAAGTAAAAGTTATGGTTGAAAGATTGCTTTTTCCGTTGAAGAGCGATGGGGGGGGGGGGGGGGGGGGCTGTCCACTTTCATGTACCTGCTGTCAGAGGCGTTGCTAGCCAAAATGTTTTTTTTTTGGGGGGGACGAGGCATTTACCGACTGGTTGGTAATTTTTACCGACTTTTTCTGCGGGAAAAACGACTGTTTTCAACAATAAAAATGACATTTTTGAAAAAAATCGACTGATTTTCCGAAAAACCGACTATTTTGACGAAAAATCGACCAATTTTCAGAAAAAAAGACCGTTTTCATGAAAAAAATCAACTGTTCTGCCGAAAAATCGTGGCGCTTCGCGCCGACTCGGTATTTTGTACCGACTGGCTGACGGCTTTGGGGGGGGGGGGGGGGGGGGGACGGCCGCTTCTAAACAGGCTCATTTTGATGTTTTAACACATGGCACGGGCAACCGGTGACGGCACTGGGCACCACACTAAAATGGAGAGTAACCCCTCGATGGCGATTTGTTGCCAACTTCTATATGGGCGGAAGATGGCGCAAACGCGGAAGAAACAATACTTACAATGACGTCAAACAAAACCCAGACTGTAATGATTCACAAAAAGGTGTTCTTACCGTTGAGATAAGCTCGAGAGGTTCTGGAGTATTCCGTAGAATGTTCTTGAGATCTGTCAGGGGGCAAACATACTTAAGCTTCCGGGCGCCGACGCTGACTTCATTGACACTAACGGACACTTCAACAGTCAAGTCAATGGCTGAGTAAACACCTAAAAGAATGTCTTATGACGCATCTAGAAAATCCATCCAAGCCCAGAAAATATCACTAAAACAATTTATCTGCCAGAAGTACAAACAATAGGAGTCTGGACGCTAAAGTCGAGTCCCTATGAGGAATTGGAAGGGGGGGGGGCCTTTCGCACAAGCTAAAGATAGGTCTCATTATCTTGTTAGCGCTTGTCGACTCTATCGAGTATTTACGCTCTCCAAAGCGGATTCGACGCAAAATATTTGAAAACTGTACTCGTCGTGGTTAAAAACAGGGAAAAGTCAGGCAAAAGAAGACGAGTCCAAAACACAAAGTTGACCTACCAAGTCTTCCAAAACGAACACGACCAAAAGTTTCGATGGGATCCCAAAAATTTAATATTTACAGACAATCGGGTCTTGTAGCGGTCCATTGGTAATTATCGGAGAAGACGAAGTTCAAATATGGATTCAGCATGTGAGTTTACCCCTATACCCTGCGTCACAATGCTGAAGCCGAAACTCGAAATTGTGCTCTAGGAAAAGAACACGATTTCAAAAATATCCCCGAAACAAACATTTTAACACCACGTGACAGACACTGCTGAACGAACACATTTAGCAAACACTCTAAATACGTCATATCCAGTTATTATCAAGACAATGAATGTAGACACCTGTCCGTCCCTTGTTTTCCCCGCGTTTCTAAAATAACATAACTTTCCTGACAAAAACGTATCAACTCGGAAAAGCTGACCTCTACGAAATACCACTCCAGGTCAAAACATTATAATGAGGGGAGAACATTTTCGCAAGCTCGAGCGAAATTCAAGGAAAGAGACATTAAACCTTGCGTGTCGGCAAACAAGCACTGGGCATCTTTGCAAAAAACATCACGTTCCGTATTGGCAGGCCCGTATCCAGGAATGTATCTCGGGGGGGGGGGGGGGGGGGGGGGCCTGCGGGTCGGACAAAAAAAGACATAGGTCAGAGGGAAAAGACTACAAAAAGTGATTATTTTGTATTTTTTTGGGGGGTATACCCCCCCCCCCCCTGGATACGGCCCTGCGTATTGGTGCCAACAGCAGTTAGGAAGGTGGGGGGATACATCCTGGGATCAGCTTGTTTAGTGTCCCAACGCGTTTCTGATGCGTGATAGTATGGATGAAAACTTGAAATATGTGTTGCGTGAATGTGAAAGTTTGAGTGATTTTGGGTTAGAAATTTGAAGAGCTGAGCGCACTAAGGCGATAACTCCTAAATTCAACTTCTTCAGTGTTTGCCCGACAAATGTTTACAAAACTTAATTTCTTGCGTATAAAAAGAACCCGATCTGCCGACGAGTCAACTGACGCCCGACAAAAGTAGAATTCTTTTTATTTCTTCTCTGTTTGCTAGTTTCGAGATAATGGAGTTTAAAGTTCTGGAAGCTTTAACATCGAAAGCTAGTTATCTGTTTTGTCGACTGAGTATCTCAGTAGGCGAAGATTCTGATTGCACAGGAAGGTAGAGCGCAAAAATGTGTACCAGGTGGTGCTTTTTACTCAATTTGCAAAAAAAAGGCGAGTTATCACCTTTTTGCTCTCGTCTCTTCATTTGTGCAGTGAAAGAGAGGGGAGTGGATGAGGATGCATGTGTAGGGTCACGGGGAATATTTGTTTCAGAAACAATAAACAGTTGGCAAGGTTTCTCAGTGTAGCCCTAGCCCATAGAGATAGGTGCTAATATGAGGTAGATTTTTTGTTTGTTTGTGTTTATTTTTTGTGTATTTGTCATAGCCATTAGCGCAAATAAATCTCATCTTATCTTACCATCGGGTCTGCCCGCCAAAGCCTTCTTTTATACATATCCAATACATATTACTGTATACTTAATTATAATTTTTAATATATTTGATGGCGGTTAACGGAAAAGTCAGCATAGGCGATATTTCGGCTCTCTTATCAAGATTCTCTTCCGGTCCAGTTGGAGGCAGGAAAGAGCTTCTGTCCTGAGCCTGAGGGAGAATATTATAGTTAAATATAGTTAGAGCCGTTTTTGTTAGATCCCCCAAAGAGACAGGCTCGGTGTAGCTGACAAAGAACGTTTCGCGATCGTTTGAAGAAAAACTTCCAAGTCCTTAGAAATTCGGGGTCGAAGTCGGGTTCGTTGGTGAAAATTTGACCAAGTCCAGAGTAGGAGCTGGGTTCGTTGACTGAAATTTTACGAAGTCGAAAATTGGAGGCGGAGCTGGGTTCGTTGATCGACCTCTTTAAGTCCAAAGTCCCCCAACGAACCCAGCTCCGTCATCGGACTTAGCCCACAATCCTGTTCCCACGACCAACTATCGAGGTGATATCGATTTAGTGGCTCGAATTTGGCGGGAAATTCAGATTTGGCGGGAAATTCAGATTTTGCGGCAAAGTAAAGCCCAAATAATAAAGTGAGCTAATTTGCTTAGCAAATGAACATAAAACTGAGGATCGTTCTGTTAAAGAATGATAATATAAG
This sequence comes from Branchinecta lynchi, assembly GCA_023053575.1. Lineage (NCBI taxonomy): Eukaryota > Metazoa > Arthropoda > Branchiopoda > Anostraca > Branchinectidae > Branchinecta > Branchinecta lynchi. Next base: position 26,825,428 of record JAKZAP010000001.1, read on the forward strand.
CCTGTTATTATAACTATATCTGAATTTCACTCTTATTTTCAGGCATCTCAAATTAGGCTACCGCCAAAAAACGGACAAAACGGCATGCTCGAGTGTGGCCCTACGGGTCCAGTGTGGCCCACACTTTTGTTTCATATTTCCCCATCAACTATGATTCGCAGTCAGTTTGGACAGGTGAAATACTTATTTGGCATATATCAGTGAAACCTAGATTAATAAGACCATCCAACAAACTGCAGGGCGCAAAACCCAGACATCCTTCACTAGCGCCGACGAAACCTCGAAAGGGGAGGGGGGGGGGCATTCTTCGACACAGGCTTTAAAGCCTGCTGTTTTATCTCGTTATAAAATGTTAAAAACACCTTCAAGAATAAAAGGAGATGGCTATGTTTATCATTTCGATGTCATTTTTATCATTTCGTGATTTCTTGCTCAGATGTTTTTCGTTTCGCTACATTTTACAAATGAGCGGAAAAATGCGGAAAGATTTTCGCAAACATGGACAGAGCGAACGTAGTTACAATACCTCCATGAGTCACCAGTGCCAATGAGTTGAATTGTTTGATTGACAACCGATGATTAAGGCTCTCTCGAGTAGCCTATATTTTCTGCTCTAGGATTATTTGGTAATATTTGTCACTGACGATTTTCTGTATTTAATTTTGTCGAAAATTGTAGGTTGACTCATGCTTGCTAGCTATATTTGCTATTTTGGTCAAACAAAGATATATTTAAATATGTAGACCCTGTCTTCTGTCATGTGATATGTCATACACAATACATGGCATGCATAAATAACAATCTTGGAAGGACTTAAGGGACTATCGTACCTATGCTTAACAAGGCCAAAGTTTGTACGTTTATTTGTGAGTATAGCTATATTTGCTATTTTGGTCAAACAAAGATACATTTAAATATGTAGACCCTGTCTTCTGTCATGTGATAAGTCATACACAATACATGGCATGCATAAATAACAATCTTGGAAGGACTTAAGGGACTATCGTACCTATGCTTAACAAGGCCAAAGTTTGTACGTTTATTTGTGAGTATAGCTATATTTGCTGTTTTGGTCAATAAAAGATACATTTAAATATGTAGACCCTGTCTTCCGTCATGTGACAAGTCATACACTGTACATGTCATGCATAAATGGTAATCTTGGAAAGACTTAAAGGACTATCGTCCCTATACTTACCAAGGCCAAAGTTTGTCCGTTTATTTGTAGGTATAGTTAAAGAGGTTAATGAAAACAATAATGTTACCAAGTGAGCGAAAACCCGGAGCCCCAAAAGTATACATGAAGTGACATTAGAAAAGATGCTACACGGGTTTAATAAAAACAAGGAAAAGCCCATGTACCCTACTTCCGTAATTGCTCCACCAATTGTTAAACCCGGAGACCCGAATTTCGTACGGTACATTCGAATTCCCTCGACGACACCACACTGGTTTTCACAGGTCTCGGTCTTTTCTATGCGTATCACTTTTCCGGCTAGCGTTTGCGAGATGCTCACTCGTCAGAGAAGGCCAGTTTTTTAAATGTTCCCATGTTTTTTGCTAGAAGTTAACGGGCGTGAGAAAGGCTTAAACGGCCAAAGACGTGGACGAAACAGAGACAATTTTTAAACACTCAACTAGTTTTGAGTACTGGAACATAATACAAAATTCCCTGAAACGAAGTGCCATAGATTCCGTAAGTTCCGGTTAGATTCCTTTAGCTAGATTCCGATAGGTTCCCTGAGCATAATTACGGCCTCAGCAATAATCCGTTAGATGCCCTAAAAATTCAGATGACAGAGAATGTTTGTGTGTAGTCTTTAGTGGCAGGGTTCGTGCGCTTGCTCTTCCACGTTTTCCCCCGACTTTTCCCTGACGTTTTTTGGTGATTTTCCCTGACCTTTTCCAGCAGTTTTCCAACACCTTTCGATTACCTCAGTGAACAAATTAACTCATTTACTGAAAAAAAAGAGAGCTGGAACCTCGCAAGGCTGGAGCAGACGATTAAAGTATGAACTCGTCAATTCGTGGGTTTGTTGTGATCATATGTAAGCAAAATCCTTGATATAAACGGTCATGGGTCCTTGGAAATCACGAGAATGTATTGTTCGTAAAATCTATTTTATTTATGCATTTGGCCGTGATGCTGCGCACTTTAAGGGCGCTAGAAATTCATCTGTAATGAACACCCCTGAAGCACAAATGATGATAAGCTCATTGGAATCAAGAAAATGCATATTTTGCTCAAAATTATTGTTTTTTTTAAGAAACTCAGTTGTAAGCAAAACCCGTGAGGCAACAATGATCACGGACCCTTGGGGATCACGACTATATATCGTTGGTTAACGAATTTTTTTACTTTTCGGTTAAGAAACGCACTTTAAGGGTGCTAAAAATTAGTTTAACACCTTTGAGTTAAATGTAAACTTTGCTTAAAAGCATTTTCTGTACTTTGTGCTTAGGACTAGTACTTTAAGGTTTGGATTAGTACTTTAAGGGATGGTTGGATCTGAGAAGTGACAATTTCTGATCCAATCTTGTCAAGTTTCTAATGTTCAAGCCAAGTTTCATCACCCTAGAACATCTGGAATTACCTTAGTTCGCGATCACCGAAATTCCGGACTCCCCACCCACCAACTCCCCTCACAGTGCCCGAACCTGGTCAGATTTTGTCACTGATGTATATAGTCCCTGTTCTTCCCACCAAGTTTCATCCCAATCACTCCACTCTAAGCGTGTCAGAAGTCCCCCCCCCATCGGATCCGGTCCGGACTTAAAACGGGACATCTGAGACATGAGGTCTTCCCAAATATCATGTTTCGTTAAGATCCGACCACTCGTTCAAGAGTTATACATACATCAAGATTCCAGATTTCCCCAACCTCCACTCCCCCACGATGGTTGGGTTGGAGAACTGATTATTTCTGAACAATCCTGTCAAGTCTCTAATGTTCAAGCCAGGTTTCATCGTCCTAGCACATCGGGAAATACCTTAGATCGCGATAGCCCGATTTCCGGACTTCCCCTCCCCTCTAACTCCCCCGACAGTGCCCAAATCCGATCCGGTTCTATCACTGAGTATCTAGTTCTTGTGCTTGTCCTTCCCACCAAGTTTCATCCCAATCGCTCGACTCTAACGTGTCACAAGATTTCCGGCCCCCTCCCCCCCACATTCATCGGATCCGGCTTTAAGTGGGTCATTCGAGGCACGATCATTTCCAAATATCAAGTTTCGTTAAGATCCGATCATCTGTTCCACTGTTATACATTCCTCAAGATTCCGGATTCCCCCTCCTTCCACTCCACCCACGGTGGTCGGATGGGGAAGTTGACTATTCCCAGGTTAATCTGGTTGGATCCCTGACTTGCCTGTCAAGTTTCATAGTCCTAGCCCACCTGGAAGTAACTTAACTCCGAATCATCGGAATTCCAGAAACCCCCTTCAACTCCCCCACAGTGCACGAATCCGTTCCGGTTCTGTCAATGATGTACCTAGGGCTTGTGCTTGTTCCTCCCACAAAGTTTCATCCCGATCGCTCCACTCTAAGCGTGTCACATGATTTCCGGTCCGTCCCTCTTCTACCCCCCCCCCCCATTCATCGTATTCGGTCCGCACTTGAAATAGGACATATGAGACACGAGGCCTCTCCAAATATCAAGTCACTAAGATCCGATCACCCGTTCGAAAGTTATGCATGTCTCTAAATTGCGGATTCGGGCTCCCCTCCCTCCTCCCACGATGGTCGGATCGAGCAAGTGATTGTTTCCAATTTAGTTTGGACGGGTCCCTAATACGCATGCCAAGTTTCAGCGTCCTAGCACATCTGGAAGTACCATACCTCGCAAACACCGGACTGACCGACCAACCGACAGACCGACGGAAAAACGTGGTCGGATTATGGCACTTGGTCCGAAGGCAAGTGCCATAAAAACTGAACAAAACATCCATCAGCTTCGTAAAGCCGTTCAAACTGTACGAGAAATTAACAATGCGATTCCTCATTCCACAAACTGGGACGGCTCAAAGAACAGAGTTATCAACTCATAAACTTTGGACAGAGAACCGACGAAAAAGAAACTTCCAGTAAAAAAAAACTTGATGCAGAAGTATAGATTGAACTTTTCCATTAATTTCCCTGACCTTCTGCAACTTTCCGCGATTTTCCCTGATTTCCCTGACCAAAAAAAAATTCCTTGACTTTTCCCTGCTTTCCAGAGACGCACGAACCCTGTAGTGGTTTTGGAGATAATTTCGTCATTGTGTTTCTTGTTTGTTTGAATTGCCATGGCCCTTCGCTATTAGATTAGATTAATAAATATCATAGAATTTAGAATTTATTGCACAAAAAACCTGAGGCCATGGTAAAAATGGTTACAAAAAAAGAGATCACTTTAACGAAATAGTAGAACTAAACTAAAGGAAATTCTCTCTATGAACTAAAGCTATTTTTAGGAACCTTACCAGCCTCTTCAAATCTTGAAAACACTTACTTCCAATAACGCTCATCATCCATCATTTCTTGTAATTACATTCCCAAAAATCTCAACCCGCATGTCATCTAGCTCACGGCATTCACACATCAGATGTAACAAATTCGCTACCACACATAGGGCAAAAGTAGGGACCAGTACGTCCTAATTTATTCCCCATATATTTCCTCCGTTTTCCCAATGGCAAACAATCAGCCCAGCAACTAATTACAATTCTTAGATCCACCCACTTAATCCCAGTCTTAAAATAAACCTCTTCCCCCCATGTCTCTTTGGCTGAAGCATAAAACCTTATCATACATCATCTCATTATCAATCGGTTAAATACTGAAATGTGTCAATTAAACAATAACAACATCATCCTGTAAATCTGCTTACCAGGTAGTTTTATTCTCAAGGTTGTCGCATTCAGCCTCTTCACTTCACTCGACCCAACTTTGTGCGTCGAATCGGACCAAGAAATGTCAACCGAACATTCGTCATTTATCTCCAGCGATTTTTCCAAGAAGATCAAAGCATCCCGCGCAACCTATAAATACAAAACTTTAATCACCAATCAAATAAATTAAACTGTTTGAATCGGCCAGGCAAGTTGAATTGCCAACAGTTCAGTTTAAACTCGTCATTGGCTCCCCGCTGGACCTGGCAACGCTGGACAAAAAATGACAGATGGAAACAGAAAAAGAGTCATTTGCTGTCTTCTAATGTTTCCGGAAAAAAGTCATCGCAGTACGGTCGACTTGCGCTGTTTCCGCTTTGCCAAGATGATATTTGAAAAAATTCCAGCTAATGACTGACACGTCCGGCGCTCCTAGAGGTACCCTTATTTTTTAAATTATTTTGTTTGTTTTTCTTTTTATCCTTCCAATACGGCTTTGTGTTAGTCTTTTTATTTTGTCATTTTTATTTTGTGGGGGGGGGGGTAATAGGTTTGGCCTGAAGTAGATTTCATTAAAAAATTTCGAAATTTAGTAAATAATATTTTTAAAATTAGTATGAAATAAGAACAGATCAGGGTAAGTTAGAGCTTGTGAGTTAGAATGAGAGGAGGAGACGTAAAAAACAAGCTCGTGACAAATCAAGTTTGAAAGGCGTGGAAAAATTGCAATGTGTGTAAATAAAAAGGATTGCAGGTTTGTTCGCTTACTCTTGGGAGTCGCCAGTAAGCCAAAAAATACAACTTGATTATTATCCGGAAAAACTAAACCCCGAACGAATAATCCAGAATGGTCAGGAATATCCAGAATAGTCAGGAATGATCCGGAATGGTCAAGAATAATCCGGAATGGATTACACTAGATTAGATTAAATTTTATTTTACACATGTATACGCAATATTTTGCAGCACCTGCTAAGAAAGCCCCAAAGGGTTTGTTGGCCGCAGGTGGCAGTCCTCTCTATTCTAAATAATGTGGTAACACAATTTTTATTTTATTCTACATGCCATTCATACACGGTTCATACATATACAACAAACATTCTGCTTACAAAATCTCTTCACTGTAGCCATGAAGGATGCCAGATGACTTGAATTTCTAATTTCAACTGGAATTATATCCCATACAGAGGGTTAGGAATAATCCGGAATAGTTAGGAATAATCCGGAATGGCCAGGAATAATCCGGAATGGCCAGGAATAATCGGGAATGGTCAGGATTATTAGGTTATTCCGGAATGGTGTACATAAAAATTGAGAGTCGTCGACCCCTCGCAATAAAGTGAAAATTGTTATTTTTTAAACTTAAGTTAATGAACTCCAAATTGAGCCTTCAGGTAGATCATCTCGTGTCATGAATAACTCTTCACATTCCAGTATCAACACAAAAGTCTGCTAGGACATCTAACTCACCCCAGTGTCAAAACTCTGTCACACTGGAATAACACCACACACAACTCCAATCATATTCGCCTCGGATCGATAAAATCCATTTTTGAGCAAAATGCCAATCTCTACCCTATCATCAATCATTGTCTCGCTTTTACCTCATTTGTCCATCTGGCTTCGTGTCCTTACGTCGCACCTTGGCCAGTCCGCGAGCATCTAACATTAGTTGACACCTTCAAAACGAACGTCAGGACTCTACAGCCGACAAGGAATAATCCATACTAGGTAATCCCTCTGAAGTATGCCCTCCTGATATCCATCTATCTTGTCTATTAGCACTACACTGACTTTCATGCTTGCCACGTTTCTTCTCTTTACGTAACGTATCAGGCTGTCGACTATTAGTTCCTATAATCTTACTGATCCGACGACTGATTACGCAAATATTGCCAGGCAATGGACATGGAAAAAGAACCGAAGCCTTGCGTAGTTATTTTCTGTAAGCATAGCTAAATTTTAAAGTGGTAAACCATCAGAAACACTTTGTAGTGCGAGGTACCCTTTAAATGACCCCTCTTACTTATTTGTCTTTCTATTATCCCCAGCCCTTTGCTACATTTTTGTTTTGAATCCTTGACTATTTATCGCTTTTACGGCTGATCCGAGTTTGTCAGTTGATACTCAACCTTCGCCAAAGTCTTCGATACACCAGCAAATCTTTTAAAAATTAATGCAGGAGACGCTGATTTTTTTTTTTTTTTTAACGTTTGAAAACTTAGTAGGCCGACAGATCAGTCGTTCCGACCTCTTTTTCTTTTGCTTAGTTTGCAATTTTTGGCGCAATTTTTTGCCGCGGCACACATTTTTCAAAAGTGTTGCGTCTAACCTCTGCGTTGGAGCGCGGGACGTTTGGATGAAGTCGACAAGACTCAACAAGAAAATCGCTAATTTGACGGGGCAAGTAGCCTAGCCGAATTTATGGAAAACGGTAATTCTGAAGCACTTTATCCTGAAAAGATCATTTCCGTAATGTAGCGTTTACACGGACAAGAAATCCCGTCGAGTCGATTCGAAAGGATTCTGTTCGTGAAGACGACTAGAAAAAAAGTCTAGTAGGACGAGAATTCTTTTATGATGAAAGGAATTCCGGTCTACTTGAAAGGAATCTCGTCGGCGGCGCTGGTAAAAATACTAAAAAAAAGTCTAGCTACCTTTTGAGAGCAGCAGCCATCAGTACTGATGTCATAAATGCTATCAAAACATTTTTTTGTATTGGCTAGTGTAATTTATTTTTGTCAGGTTTTCTCGTTCGAAGAATTATTTTTTCCCTCTGCGTGTAACCATAACCTTGTCACCAAGACCGTGTTCTCTTCAAGTTTCCCTGTACTTGTAAACGCTGCATAAGAGTTATGCTTTAATGCCTTAGTCTTGACTCTTGGCTCATACTTTAGGTTTAAAGTCTCAGCGCGTGTGCTAAAGAAGGAAATAGGTTCATGCTGATTTGTAGACGGCTTAAATCAACCCGTAAAACCATCCGAATTCCGCTCCGAGGCGAGGTTTCAGACAGCAAATAAACAATCGGGATCACACGTCAAACAAACCCGGCAAGAAAATCCGCGCTCGGTTCCGGTATTCCGTAAATAATCGGGAAATGCAGTATTGGCCGTGGACCAAGAGACTGAGGTAATTACAGCGCTGATTCGAAAAATGTGCATGGTTTGCGCCATATGGAATATCTGTTAAAGAATTCGTTACGTACGATTCAGCATCTGATGAGTATTTAATCTTAATTAAATCGTGACGAGGAGTCGAGAAGCTTCACACCGACTCTGAAAGTATGCTGAAGAAAGACAGTTCCCAGTTACTTCCAAAATAAGACACATCTGAGATGAGACGAGTGACCAAGGCCGGGGGTTGGTTAGGGGGTTGAACCCCCCCCCCCCCCGAAATATACAAAAATAATCATTGTTATAGGCTTTTCCCTCTGATCTATGTCTCTTTTGTACTTTTTTGTCCGACCCGCAGGCACCCCCCCCCCCCCCCCCCCCCCCCCCCCCCGAAATAAATTCCTGGATACGGGCCTGCGAGTGACGTCAAATATATACAGAATTAGAAAATTCCCCAGATGCTTCGAAGCTAATGCTTCCTTTGCAAGCGAAGAGAATTCACTCAGGTGGCGTTCCAGTGAAGTTACTACAAGTTACGATGATAAGAGGGGCGAGCGCCGTATTGTGGTAGTTATCCCGCTCTCTGGAACGAAAACAATAACAACGCTAACATACGTCATCGCTCTTACAGGAGTTCCTGTAGAACTGATAGTTATTGTCACTTATGATGCTCGCGAACATCATAAGTAAATTGCAACGATCGTAACAGTCGTAGAACAAACTGATAGTTATTGTCACTTATGATGCTCGCCAATATCATAAGTAAATTGCAACGATCGTAACAGTCGTAGAACGAAAATAATAAGTGGGAGCATCCAATTTACTTATTACGGCGGGCTCTGGAACGGCAATAATAACAAGAATAGTAACGATCATAACTAATGATAAGTTGTTGGAACGCTACCTCAGTGCCCCGGTGTCACGCGCTTTCGCCTTTGAGAGATAGATTTGTAGGGTGGATTACTCCCGGGTATTCTCCCAGAAACCTTATCATATAAGGCAGATTCGCACCCCCCCCCCCCCCGAGGCAGGTTATGGGGTTCGCCCCCGCCCTCCCAGAAAATAAAAGATATTCATTTGGTATAGGCTTTAACCTCTGATCTAAGTTCTTGTCTTAGCATACTGTTTGGTAGGGATTAAGTCCCACCAGCGGGCAGACTCCCCCCCCCCCCCCGAAATAAATTCCTGGATCCAGGCCTGCATAAAAGGGTCCGGAATATGCCCAGAAAGTGCTTCAGTTTCGTTCTAGAAGGTCAATTAAAATCGGCGGAGGTAATACGATCTATTTGTTTCGATTCGTTTTACACGTTTTCTCAGTTATACCGACTTTCGGCTTAACAAATGAATAAACATTATGCATCAATGAAATTAGGAAAAGCTGTTAGACTCGTCAATGGGGGATTTTTTTTTCTTCATAACCAAAATAACAGAGATCAAGGAACACTTCCAACAGAATGCACCACTCGGAGGCTCCGAAGCAGGAATGAATAACCTGACGCCGATTCAGCTAGCGAAACGAAGGGATAAGGTCGAGGGGGACAGACCACATTTCACGAAAGGCGACACCCCGTGGCATGACTTCTTCTGAAGTCACACCTTCAGCACAAAAGAATAACAGAGCGTCCTGTTTCCAGCACGAATCTGTTCAACACGTGTGTGTTGCAGGCCTGAAATTCTGGGGCAGCGCGGAATGCATACACGTCAATGAGATACACATGCATCATACCCCGGATCCTCGGGATTCAGCTGACGGATGGATTATGAGGAAAATGAGAACGTGGAGGGATTGCTCGCTCTAAATTCCAGCGATGTCCAAAACTGCTATATTCTTGGACAATCGTCAGTTAAAGGCCCTTTCAAACTCTTCTTTAAACTCGATCGTCTTCAACTTCGACAAACCTACCCTCTCTTGTGGGCCAGCACTAATACGAGCCATAACGCATGAAACATTATTCCAATTCAGCAACATTCGTAAGGCATGAATTGCGAAACTCTCAGATTATAACATTGTTGGTAATTCAGGGATGATTCCTTATGCGCACGGAAGGAATATAAGAATCCCGGCGTTAAAGAGTTCAGGAGGCTAGTCAAGGGGTTAGACACCTCAGCAGGGGCATGATGTATGGGGGAGAGGGGGAGACGCCCCTACCCAAAATGTTGTCAGCCAGTCGGTAAGAAATAACAGAGTCGGCGCGAAGCGATGCTGTTTTACATCAAAATTGTCTTAAAATGGTCGATTTTCTGAAAATCAGTCGGTAAAAATGACCAGCCAGTCGGTAAATACGTAGCCCCCCCCCCCCCAAAAAAAAAAAAACATTTTGGCTAGTAAATGCCTCTACTCCTCAGTAGCAACCTGAAGGATGAGAGAGTTTGTGCAGTGTCAGCGTTTATGATTTTGTCGTAGGGGTCACGAAAAAGTGAGAAGAGTCGGTTTTCAGTAGTAACAGGATTGGACTTCTTATAGTGATTACGTAGAACTTATAAAAATGATAAACTATTTATCTGATTACTGCAAAATATTCCTCAAAAGAGACAGCGGCTGGAAACAAAATCATGTATTTTGCTTAGCTCTGCCCACAAGTGAGTGTACCCGTTCTGGGAGTACGGCACCCCTGGACCCCCGTTTTGAGCTGATGGACAGATTATGGTTCTAAGCTCGAGATGGATGATTCATGCTGGCTTTAGAAGAATCGTATTCTAAGACCTGAAAGGAATGGTCGCCGGAAGCATGGAAGTGATTTGCCGGCTTCAGAAAAGCCAGGTGTTCGTTTTTTCTGCCAAATCAGTCCTGCTTCCACTTGTCACGGGCAGAAACACTTCTTAGGGGAGTAAGAGGTTGTCATTATAAACAGCTGGAAAATCTAATTAAAAAAAAAGAGAAACAGAGCGCGTTATTTCTTGTTGGAATTATTTAAATTATTGATGAAAAGTTGGGCGGTGTGCTATGGTAGGTCTACATTTCTTGTTGAGAAATTCGAGTCTTGTTTTTTAGTTTAGTCCTGTTTTTCAGTGTAGTTTTTTTTTTAACCATCACAGTACAGGTCCCATATACCCCCCCCCCCCCCCAAGCCCTATGGCGGAAGGGTGCCTCTCGGCGTGGGAGGTGCTCTTTTTTACGGTTTATCTTGTTTAGTTTCTTGTTCTGACTCTTCACGTGCGAATAAGGTTCGAATGCTTTTTATTGGTTTTGAATTTTAGTAGTCTTAATTATTATAAAAAGTGAAAGTGAGAGGAAAAGTTAAGATTAGAAATAGTAAAGAGATCAAGATTTGTTAAAAGTAGATGTTTAATGAGTAGGTGTAACACATCTGTCACCAAGAGAAGGAGGAGGGAACAAAAAGAGAGCTCGTGTAAATCAAAAGTCAGTAGGCCGATTTCTAAATTTAAAGTTTAACTGAAAAGGAAGCTTACTTTTAAATCTGATATTTGGATACAATAAAACATTTTAACCCATCGAAAGGATTTCGCATTTTTTCATCCGAGGCTCTAGTAATGATGTTCAGAATGTGCGCTGCTTGCCGAAAACCCAAAATTCATCCAGACGTGGAGAATTTGAATTCCAAAAGCAAGCCTGAGATTCCGGGATTAAATACTATTAAAGTCTATGAAACTATCTTTCAGACATGTGCTACGACGTGGCTTGCAAGGAGTCTTTCATTTTTAGTTTATTTTTGGTCAATTACTTCCCTTTGTAGATGGTAAATAGTTAAAGCATAGAGGAACTGGTACATGAAAGTCTGTTGGTAGCGGATAAATTGAGTAACGCATTTCTATTCGGTTTTCATTGCTGTTCAGGTAGACTGTCGGATCTCTGCCCTAATCGGTTGGACTTTAAGGCTGGAGTCTTAGCCGACGTCGAAAGAATGACTAAACTAGCAGAAAAAAATCCTGGCAATTTAGGCCCCCTTTCCCCCGGTCCACTCTATCTATACACTATTGTTGACAAAACAAACTATGAGATGACGTTTTGTTGACGATTTCTCCAACAACAAAAAAACGCAAAGGTATAGGTCAATCCCAGCTTCCGACGCGAATGTCCGATAACAGCTACAGAATCTGCCATAAGGAACCCTGCCAGAGTGTGAAGTGACTCGCCTGAAAATCCACGTTTTAGTATCTGTTGAAAGGAATGCCTTCTAGTTCTCAAAAGTTAACCGAGCGTTTGTCAAGTGAGAGAACGACTATAACAAAATACGAACAGGATATCCGGAACCGGAAACAATTATTAAACTTGCATTTTGGCATGGGCAAACAACACGTTTAATAAAAATAGATGTTTTAAAGTTGATCTGAAGACCTGTTGCTGATGTACTCCTTTTAGCATAAGCAAATCGTATGTTTATGTAATCCCTTTAGCGTAAGCAAATATATATATATATATCTATATATGTTGAGGACAAATATGATTTCTTTAAAGTTGATCTGAAGGTCTGCGGCATTTGTCCTTTCTGAATACGGTAAGACATTGTCGTCATTTCTTTAATAATCTCCTGTTTCTTTTCCAGTCAATAGAAGTTAATCCACGGACGATGACGTAACTGAGGCTCATTGGCTCTCATTATATGATTTTGCAGGAATGCGCTGCAAAAATGTACACCATAACGGACCAAGGGAGACAAACATTCAAGGGAAAATTGGACTGCTGTTGAAAAACATTTTGCTTCTGTCAAAATGGTGGAAATTCGAAGGAATTAATAAAAATGAGAGCAGATATTTACAATATTCGTAAGAATGAAGTGCGCAAACGATGATTTTTAGAACTCACCACTGTGTAATTCCTAATTATTCACGTATCAGTTAAGCATTGTTCAAATATGTGTAATAAGGTGTATCACGGCGTACAATCTGTATTACAGATTGCAAGCACCAACGTTCTACTTTGTTGGAAGCTGAAGAAACAACTTTTCTTCAAAAGACCACGTTTTGTTCTGTTACGACTGAGTATTGTTAATTCGAGACTAACGCTGTCCATTTGTTTATTTAGTAGCTTTTCACAACAGAATGGGTGTCAAATCTTATTCGTGTACTTCAAGTATTACTAATAACACTTTTTCTAATCTTTATAAGCTCGACAAACTGTATCGACGTGGCAACACCGAACACTACATTGGTCAGAATCTGTTCACTTCATTTGAACAGGGGTATACCGAATAGCGCTATTCAAGTATCCAGCTTCTTGGTATCTTATGCTCTACGTCACCAAGAGTGATTGTTAGTTTGGTAATTTCGTGCAAAAAGCACTCGAGTTGAGAAGTATTGTTTCTTAGTTTTTTATTTTGTTTAGTTTCCTACGAGTTGTTTGTTTATCCTGTATATGACCTTTGCCTTTATATATACATATATATATTCACCTTTAGAACAACGCTTTATGACGTCAAGGAACAACGTAACAGAGCGACGGGAGGTTATCAAATTGGTTAGAAATATGCAACTAACAGCCCGAAAGAAGAAAAGGTGTTGCACCCTTGATATATCCTTTATTATTGTTTGTTAGAAGGAAAAACTTGCATATATATAGAGAGAGCGGATCCGGGTTCAAGCTGAAAACAGGCTATTTTGAGGCTGTCGTTAATAACTTGGGACATTCCGACGAGTAGGATATCTAGCATTTAGTTTCTAGTTTCTAACATCGTCGGAATTTCTAGATTAAAGTGTTCCCACGTCCCACAAAACTCAAATCCGTGAATAGACCTAGCCTCTGGTCAGTTTACATACTGATTCCATTGTATACACAAACATGCGATTCGAAATTGGATCAGACTTTATCGATTTGCAAACAATGCACCTACAAATCATGGGAGGCAGGTACATGGGGCTCGAACTGTAATTAGATACCTACAATATTAATCCCACTTTCCTGATCAAGAAGCGATAAATGCGCAACTGTGCTAACAAGTAAAAAGTCTTATACAAGCGAAAGATTTTCTAGAAGATTTACTTGAGTAGCCCACCCTATCTGAGTGAGGTTACTAATTAAATACAATGAATTTTGAGTAGTCAATAATTAGCAGAACAATTATATAGCTAATTACTCAGAAATCGGGGATAGTGGGACGAACACAGAATAAAAACATTTGCTCATTCAAGAAATGGAAATATGTAACAAGATTCGCAAGAAAATGATATCTCAAATCTAAATTTTCTCAGACGATCTTAAAAACACGAAAGTGCTGTGCGAGGAATTATCTTGTTCTTCTGTGAACCCTTGGCAGAAGCCCACTACGAATATACAGATAAATCAAAATTCGATATTTCTGTGAACCCTCTCTGTGAATCGTACAAACAACTTTCGTCCTACTGCAAAAGTGCCATAAACAGTAAAAAAAAAAAAAAAAAAAAAAAAAAAAAAAAAAAAAAAAACGACAAATTCATTAACTTATAGATCTACTGTAATATCTTAGTGTGATGGATGCTGATAATGAAGCGAGGCGGAACAAGCAGAGACTAATCTGCTTGGAGCCAGCTCCTTTAAAGCGTACACAAAGAACACTAACATGTGTAATAGTTTTGTTCTTTATAGGTTTTCACTAGTGCCTTTTGCTTTGTTTTATTTACTCCGCTGCAACTAAAAAGCGGATCATAAATACATAAATAAGGTCAACTTCGAAACCCAAGAGCAGTACCTGATAAAAATGTGTAGCCTGCGGTAGTTGTATGATAGCTGTACGAAAACGTTGCATGTATTGAAATGTAATATAGTAAAGAATACTATCATTTAATGTGCCTTAGACTGGGCCAACTTGAGCAGTGGTATCCAGTAGGCAAGCAGTAGAATGCAGTAACACGGTAGCCTTGACATAGAAGCATGTAGTAGCATCAGTTCGTACTGAATGCTACTTTTTCGTACAACTTCATACTACTATTTGGAGAAAAATTTTTCATCGGGTAACACCTAGGCAGCCTGTTAAGCTAGTACAAACAAACAACTGAGATTGACCGTCCCCCTAATTCGATCCATTCGCTTTACCTAGGCCTATCGCACTTTATTACACAAGCTGGGGCATAAAGTTCCATTTCTTCCCACGATATGATAAAAATCGCCGCAAATTGCCCCCCTGGAACCCATCCCATTACTTTATAGCTCTTTATCGCCAGCCCCCCTTCGGCAGATTGTTACAGTTTCGTTCCCACCGTGTTCTATGCTAATCCTATCGCTCCAACCTTCTTCCGAAACTGAGTGGTACAGACTCGCTTCGGAAGGAAGGTATCGGGTTACACCAGGGATGCAATTCCCAGACTGTCGGGAGGGGAAGCGGCTTAGAAGTTACAGAAGAAAACGCTATAGATACGACCGCACAGACGGATTCGCTCGTCGGCCTTCAACTACATCATACTTCATGCCCAATTTAGCCAGGATCTGATGCTCGAGAGCAGACGAAACTAATTTCAGAGTCATAAGCGAAGCGATGAGATTATTTAGCGGCAAGTGGCAAAAAATGAAGTCCCAACGGTTGGCTTTGTCAGCGCTAGAAGGTCTCCCGGGGCCAATAGAGCCAATACGTGTTTCATTGGACTGCTTAATTTAAAACGATAAGCGTGCCTTGTTCCAACGATAACTTCTCCCGAGTCAGTTTGGCTTACGCACGGCCGGAGGCGAGATAAGAAACACATGACAAACAAGACCAAAGGTGTCGATGGGATCCCAAAAATCTAATAATTGATTCAGACAATAGGGTCTTGTCTTCGCCAGATCCAGTCTTCGCCAGGCTAATCATCAGAGAAAACCAAGTTCAGATATACCTCTATAAGCCATATCTATTTTTACTATACTGACCGAGACTTCCTGCTTTAGGCTACTTCTGCCAAGTTTCCGGTTTCGCTTGAATTCCGAGCAAACTACTAGTCCTGCAAAAAAGAAAATTCAGAAACAAATCCAGCGTCGCTGATGTTGCAACAAATACAACATCTAATCAACTTTGAATAAAAGTTTGACTTAAGAAAAAAAGATCAGGTAACAACCGGATTCCGGACTAATTATATCTCGGGTTAAAAAATGATTTTCATATACAGACTCAGCCTCTTTTCTTACCCCTTAATCTGTCCTCTAATCAAAATTTTGCTTTTAACAAATTTTCCGGTTTTGGCCGGATTCCGGGCAAACTAGTTGTCCGGCGACATAATGGTTTTCACCATCGTGTTCAGCATGTTTTTTTACACCTAAATCAAACATTTAATCAACTTCAAATGAAACTTTTACTTTTAACCAGCTTTCCAGTTTTTGCCGGATTCCGGACGAACTACTTGTTCGGAGAGAAAATGGTTTTCACCATCGTGTTCAGCATGTCTTCTTATCCTTAAAGCTACCATTTAATCAACTTCATATAAAACTTTTACTTTTAATCAACTTTCCGGTTTTTGCCGGATTTAGGACGAACTACTTGTCCGGCGAGACAATGGTTTTCACTATCGTGCTCAGCATGTCTTCTTACACCATAATCGACTATCACGTTATCTGTTTAAAAATATGTTGTTTGTCCCTTTATTTTAACCCCCTACCCCACCCCTAAATGTAGGGCTAGGGCTACAGAGCGCACCTACGAACCTGACATTACCCTTGACCCAATGGATCCTCACACCAAGTTTCAACAAAATATCTCATTCCCTTCGAGAGTTATAGCGCGCACAGACGGACAGACGGACGGACAACTTTTGCGATGTCATAGGTATCCCTGCACTTACGTTTTGGGATCCCAAAAACATATTCAGAGCTCTGTCTTAACATGGAAAACGTTTAGTTTTTGGAATCTCGACGACGAATCAGTCGAGTGAAAAATAAACATCTGCACAAGGGATTTAAAGAGGGTCTTAATACCATGTTTCTGCTTGAACTGAATTCATCTCTGTTTGATAGACCCTGAAGCTACACGTATACGCTAAATTCCCTTAGGCTGCTACAAAGTGGGTAAACGTTTGCCCATCACCTGGATGCGTTTCGGCGACTCAGGGATTCTTGATTTACTTAACGAGTCATCACGGAATACTTAGAAATATGCGAATGCCAAATATCAGGGTTCAACAAGTTAATTATTTCGGAACCTGCAACCTTCAGTTAAACATAATCATCGAAAAAACTGCAAATCTTTCATTCAACATTCAACTTTATTATTTCCATTCTTCCAACTCACACTCAACTCCATCAGGTTGCAAATCCACCCGGTTGGTAAACCCGCGTACTCGCTACCTGGGAGCGAGTCGGCCACATCGGGATTCTTATTGAATAATTAGAAAAATGTGATGGTCAAATATCAGCGTGCAGTAGGTTCACCATTTTGAACATTTCTATTTCTGTTCTTGCTCGATATCGGTTTCTGTGTATGACAAGGATGTCTCACGACTAAAATCTTCGCTGGTACTAACAATGACTCACAAAAGAGGGTCTACGTTTACGGAAGTGCGAGGAACACAAGCAGGATTACATCAACTGGCCTATAGTAAACCGCCTGGATTATTAAACAACAGCCTGTCCTTGCGAATCTCTAAGAGGAAAGCCCAATAATAATTATGTCACTTACTCTCAACGTTAAAAAGTTTGTATACTCTTAAAGTTTAACCGAAAAGGGCTGGGATACGACAATAAAATTATCTATCACTTATTCACTAAAATTGGCTTGAAGACCCGCTGTAATGCGTTACTTGGTTGTTCCACTATTCACGAATAATTAGAATAGTTCTCTCGAATGAGCTAAGGTTTTTTTTGTGTTCGTCCCACTATCCCACATTTCTGACTAATTAGCTATGTAACTGTTCGGCTAATTATTGGCTACTCAAAAGTTAATTTATTTAATATAGATGGCGCGTTACACAAGGGACTTGTACCGTGACCAATACCATAAACAATTTTTTGAATATAATTGAGAAGTCTAGGACTCCGTTGTCGGAGCCACGTAGACAAACCAGGACCCACAAGACGGGGTCTCATGGTGAAAGCCAAATAAAACCAAATACATAATTTTAATGGGGAAGACGCCCTTGAGATGGAAACATTTGTAAATAGTGAACTGATAGACAAAAATGCTCCTCAGCCGGGATTTGAACCCAGGACCCTCTGCTTACAGGGCAGTCATCTACCACTGAGCTACCGAGGGGCTTAAGCAGAGGGTCCTGGGTTCAAATCCCGGCTGAGGAGCATTTTTGTCTCAGTTCACTATTTACAAATAATAATTTATTTAATTAGTAACCTCACTCAGATAGGTTGGGCTACTCAAGTAATCAAATGGTGGAATATCCATGTGATTTGTGGTACCCCTATGCGCTTGTATTTGTAGTGTATGCTTTACGAGAAAGATTTTTTTTTTTTTTTTTTTCAGGCACTAAGTCGCGTTTGTGTTGAGCTCAAAATTTCCCGCGTTTTAGTAAAATTTTCGTTGTGGGACGGCTACAGCTGATATTCTGAACGTCATAACTAGAGTAGATAGTGGAAAATAAAAAATCCCTTTGCAGAGTACCAAAGAGAGCAGAATCCTGCTCCTGTAGTAAAGAAAGCAGAATCCTGCTCATGTAATAAAGAGAGGAGAATCCTGTAGTAAAGAGAGCAGAATCCTGCTCCTGCAGTTGGCCCAAAAAGAATAGTCTAATCCTATAGTAACGACAGCAGCGTCCTGCTCCTACTTTCCTAATCAGCCGTATCACTGTAGACACGAATTCTGCGATCAGAACCCTTGGGGTGTCTGCGAGTTCCCACATGCAGCTCAGTTTGCCCATTTGGCTATCGTGGGTTATCCTATTGTACTGTGGGTTCTCACCAGGTTGACGTACCTATTTTTGTTTTGTCAAGTTAATGTTTTTGTTCTCGTTATTATTCTGACGTTCGACCCCAGTTGGTCGTAATCTGGTTTAGATAAATAAACTAATCACTGCAAAGTGTAAAATAGCGTAGTCAAGATAACGAAAGCATTTCAAGTAGTAGAGTTTTGCAATGTAGTAACGGTGGAAACCAAACCTTAGCTTATTATCTTCGACCCGTAACGTTTTCGTGACGTCATAAAAGAAATAGGCAAATTCGATTAAATTAATGTTGTAGAATATATACTTGTATATATATAGAGAGAGAACCTAGTGGCCAGCGAGGCGCCGGAAGTGTTTACGCTTATAAACCGTTCTAGGGACAATCAGTTGCGTTAGTAAATGGAAAGTATAGACTTTTCGTGTGACGTCACCAGCCATTGATAATCGGCTGAAGTTTAGTCAACACCGTATTAACAGATTTATTACTGTCTTGCGCAGGTTACTTCTTTTCACGTTTCAAAGCGGAATATTTCGATATAGGCCTATGTTTACTACTAAATCGAATTGTTTGAATTTCGCTAAAGGAAACGCGTTTGGCCTTTTCTTCTCCAATTCGACAGAAAAAAAATGAAATAAAATAAGAACGACTGTTGAGTGATTTTTAATTTCGACTCTATCGTTCTTGTTATTGACTGTTATTGTTTATTTTTTATTATCACCACTGAGGGAAAAAAAAACATAAAATCTAATCGTTTTAAAGAATAAATACACATAGGCGAACAATCTGCACATTATTAACTACTTCCTTGAAAGATTCTGACGGATCTTTGTAAGTCCTTTCGAGAGTAGTGTTTTTTATTACAAACACTTAATTAATGATTTTTTCTGTCTTACGAGGGTTACCTCTTGTCAATTTTTAAAGCGGATTTTTTTTTAGAAATGTCTACTGAAGTTGTTTTCTGTTTGAATGCCGGTAAATATCAATACAAAAAACAGTAACTATGCTATTAACAACATCCTTGGAAGATTCCAACGGATCTACATTTATTAGCAAAACCTACCCTTCTCCCGCATTTCCAACGAGTAAAGGTGACCAACTAGACGTTCTGTGCCGCCACCTGAGATTTGAATAGACGATTGAATTTCTTCTACTGTCATAACAAATCACATTATGAAAGACCTTATGTAAACTGAATTTACCACATGAGTATTCCATTCACAAGCCGTTCAATTGAAACCCTATTCTACGGGTAGGGAAATTAGCAACTGTGACGATCCTAGGTGCAAGCTACAGAGTGGGTATATGACTTGAACCCACGTAGCAACCAAAATGTTTCAGTTGAAGAAGTGAAGATCT
Source organism: Branchinecta lynchi (assembly GCA_023053575.1). Taxonomy (NCBI): domain Eukaryota; kingdom Metazoa; phylum Arthropoda; class Branchiopoda; order Anostraca; family Branchinectidae; genus Branchinecta; species Branchinecta lynchi. The sequence continues at coordinate 26,845,493 of JAKZAP010000001.1, forward strand.
TGTTCTACTGGTAGAGAAATTAGCAATTATGATGATTCTGATGATGGTTCAAGCCATAGAATGGATATTTGGCAAGCAAATAGTTACTGTTAGTTACTATTTCGAGAAGGCTTTTCACGAGGCTGGAACGAAAATAGTAACTAATAGTTACTATTTTACTATGATTACAGGTTTGTTTCCTTCCCCGAAGTTGAACCAGAGTATTGACAGCCTGACGAGGACCCTTGCCAAGAAGGGCTGAAATATCGCTGATGAAGAATCATAGCTGACGTATCCGTTGTAAACATTGTTTGAATACATGTTTCAAAGTCAGCTTGGGCTCAAAAAATACTTAATAGTTACTATTATTAGAAGGGTGGAACACGCTCATAGAATAAAAATACAGTCACATAGAAATGCGCTGTCTTGCTGAATTCATAATTTAAAATAGTAGGCTGTACATTTTTTGTGAGCACGTTGGAAAGTTAAGGATCATTTGACTGCTGAAGCATAGTAATTCTACAATATTTTTCTTCTCGGTTTAATTTAATGAAAGTATATCAAGTTGAAGAATTAAATTAAAATGTCGTCGATAATGGTAAAAAATCTGATTATTTTCGTCTATCGGTAGACTGTCCCGAGATCGTGAGATTTTATTACAGATCGTGAGAATTGAAGACAAATCGTGAGGTCTCATGATAAACCGGTAAGAGCTAAAGCACTGATTGCATGTTTTCCTCTCGGACCGACGTACAGACGACGGGAAGGGCACGACTTACCACTCCGATTGCATCCGGAAAAACTTCAAATCCGGGCGATTCTATGGTGGTCATCCGCTGATCAGTACTGCCAGTGAGTCGGATTCGCTGATTGTCGCTCTGCTTGTAGATCTTCTGGGCTGTTCCAATGAACTTTTTGAAGCTCGTCGAATCCTCGTGTCCAACGGCTATCCGGTACCAAGACTCGTAGGAGATTAGCGCTAAAAAGGAAAGAAGACATCACCCAGTGGCAACGGGCTACTACCGGGGTATGTCGACTCTACCCTAGCCTTCAAAGGGCACCAGATTCAACCTCTTGCACCAGATTAACATCACCCAAACAACATTACCAAGACTCGTAGGAGATTAGCGCTAAAAAGCAAAGAAGATATCACCCAGTGGCAACGAGCTATTACCGGGGTACGTCGACACTACCTCAGCCTCAGGTGTCATACTGTTTGGTCCCTATGGGTTTGTATCTTACTGGCCATCGATAGGTATAGAACGTATCCCTGGGGTTGGGAAGTGCTTTGCTGGTTTCAAGTTTTGGGTTTTAAAAAAATATGAAAATAAAAATCATAAAGGTTCAGTTGGGACCTTTGACTGGGGCTGCCGATTTGTCGAAGCATCTTCTCGTCTTTATCTTTACGACTAATGTTCAATCAACTTAAAGCTTACAGAATAAAAATTCGATGACATAACCAATATTCTCCAATTTGATTCCTTGTACCTTTCGGTCTAAGTAACTTCACGGCACAAATAACATATATCGACATTATAGGAATTCCCGCCTGCGAATGTTTTTGCCTTCTGGACCTTGTGGGAAGTTATTTTCTAGTGCCCAGGACGTTCCTGCCCTTGGCAATTTCTCCGCATTCCATATAGGATGAAGATTTTTTAAGACCCGGTTAGTCCCATTTCTTTTATTTATATTTGTTTTATCTTGTGCATTTACTTCGTTACTGAAATCTCAGTATAATTGTTGTTTCTTTTTCTTTCCCTGTACTGCTTCTATTTCCATCCTCTTGTCTAGTGCGTAAACAAACTCATCATCATCATCAGCATAAGCGCCCATCACAGCCTATTAAGAAGGGGCTTTAACCTTACTAGTAGGTTGGGCTTAGGTCCGACCTATGGGAAGACCCTCCCCACCCTCCCCCTCCACAAATTCCTGGATACGGCCCTGCCAGATCCTGAATTCTTTGTAGACTCATCTACAAAAACAGCATCAGTTTAGTATTTTTAATTTACTTAGCTATTAATTTTAATACTTTTTATTATATACAAACCAACTTTTACATACCAAACTACATGAACACACCTTTTATAACCCTCTTACCATCCTTTACAAGTGTAGTCGATACGTTAATTTTCACCTACTTTATCATCAGTGACAGTAATGTAGATGATAACCCTACTTATGTCTGAAACCAGGTGACTTCATTAGAGTGAAATGCAATCTCGTAAATAAGCTCGACGGGAACTGCAAACTAAAAAAATGCACCACCTTTCTTAGGACCACTAAACCAAACTATTTGCGCCTTAAAAACTTGCGCTCTCCGCCTCGAAGTTATTTACACCTGCATTATTTCTACGGAATGCGCGTCATTCCAGCGCATTAGCGGAAAGCTACAAACTCGTACATCACAGCCCCTGACGGATATAGAGACACTGACACCTCCTATTTATACTTCACAACCCTCTCTAACCTCCTCCACGCGTCTGGCGCGAGGAGATCCTCACTTCAAATACGTATACTTGCTAAGTTGATCTAGTGTTTGTCTTTGAATTTTCTTTTTTCTCTATTATTAACCTTCGAGGAGTTACCCACTCTCGATTTTAGTGTACCTGGCTAGAAAAGTAAAATAAGTAAGTTTAGAAGCGTTTGAAAGATGAGCCGCCTAGTCTACCCGCAACATGCCGTCACCACTGATTCGGTCACTGCCGGCCGGTACCGAGAAAGGCTGTACAGCAGGTGCCGGGGAGTGGGTTACCCCTCCCTGGTAAATTTTTATTACCCATCATAATGTACAAGTACAAACAAGATGCAGTAAGAAGAAAAAGGAAAAAGAAGACCATACACATCACTAAGTATCTACAATGAAAGATTTTAAATTATATGAGTAGCCTACGGTTAACAGCTCGTGTTCACCATGCTGAGGGAGTGGTTAGCCCCTCCAGTGCGACTGAAGGCAGGATAAGCCTGTGTTTGTTTTCGATTTGAAAAGAAACCGTTTGACATTTCGATCTTTCACCTGCTCGTGTGTCAGTTTTTCCTGGAAGGCGTTCGTACGTAAGAAAACATACACGTAACACAAAACATAACAGCCTGTCCCGGGCTGCTGAAAGAAACGCCAGACCTCAGCTGAAAATAACACCACAGCTTGAGAGTGGCCGCTAAGATCTACGAGCATAGTTTGTGAATATGCTTGAATGGAGGATGTGGAAAAAATGCACTTTTGAAATAATAAACTAAATATAACAGTACAAATTCCTCCAGCCAAAGCTGACTGCGAATCATATTTGACAGTGCAAAACGGATACGTCAGCTGAATTTTATTAGAGGTATATTTCGGCCCTTCTTGGCAAGCGTCCTCTCCAGGCTCAAAGCCTGAAGCCTAGCCTTTGAGCCTGAACAAGACCCTTGCCAAGAAGGGCCGAAACATAGTTCTAACAAAAATTCAGCTGACGTGTCCGTTTTGCAGTGTCAAATAACAGTAAAAATAGCTTTGAGTCTTGATCTGTTCAAATTAAACTATACATTTTAATTTTGAAAGAAAATAAATGGTCATAAAATTCTAAAAGTTTAGATAGTAGTACTAAAAGTACTGAAAGACAATTTCTTTTATTTTGAAACAAAAGGAGGAGGGGTGCTGACACGGGAGACCAATGATACTATCTGCATTGAATAGCGCCAACCTCCTTCGGGTCGGCAATTCGGGTCGCACCAAGGATGTATTACCAAAGGGAGGAAAGAAAGAAATAGAAAAAACAGAAATATTCGAATTTATATTTATCCCTCGCACATCATCCTAGGGGATAATTAGCTGATCAAGAAAAAAAACCGAAAATCACGGTTTTCTATTTCTTTCGTAATGAATGGTCAGCTTGGCTTCAAACCTTATAAGGGAGGTAAATATGTCTTGCTATGCACTATTATAAGTTCTTGATCTCACAAGATAATGTAGGCCACGGACGTCACATTTTCATCCAGGTGGAACTCGGCCATTTTTTGTCAAGGTGGTATGACAATTTTGCTATTAATATTGATTTATGTACCACGGTCCATTGGGCTACAAGAGTGCAAATACATATATACTCAGGATATGGTTTTTCGCAGTTTAATCTACAGCTAGCCTAATTTTCCGAGATAGCGGCGCCTCAAACAGTTCATATCGCCCCCGCCGAATGTTTGCAAAATGGGCATAATCTGTCATCAGTGGGGGACCAGCCTACCTGCCCTGTGAAGACTTGATATATCCCTCGCCTCATTGACGCCCAGCAGCAAACATGCGATTCTTTTCGGAGACAGTAGACGGGCCCACTCGTCGTTGGCATGACCATACGTGATGTCAAGAAACGATGCTGACAAAATGACGATCTAGAGAAAAGAAGAAAGTCACTACCAAGGCCGTATCCAGGGGGGGTTAGGGGGTTGACCCCCCCCCCCCCCCGAAACATACAAAATACTAAATTTTAGAAACTTTTCCCTCTGATCTATGTCTTTTTTGCACTTTTTGTGCGACCCGCAGGCAACCCCCCCCCCCCCCCCCCGAAATAAATTCCTGGATACGGGCCTGGTCACTACAATGTATAGTATATATATATACATAGTATACTTTATTTATTTATTTTGGTTTTTCCAACTTGAGCGGTTTTGAGCCTGAAGAGGACCCTTGCCAAGAAGGGCCGAAATATAGCTCAAATAAAATTTAGCTGAAGTATCCGTTTTGTAACAAAACCGGAGTTGATCAAAATGCAGAAAAAACCTTTCCTGTCATCGCCCCAATCGTGCAGCAAAAACAGCGTCCGTGTCAAAAAATAAATCTCAGGACTAGTTTTTTCATTACAGTGGTATTTGAAGGTAATTTACTTTAACAAGATATTTATAGTCGGTAGAAGTTTCAGTTATTTATTACAGGTTTGTTTCCTTCCCCGACGTCGACCAAGAGGATTGACAGCCTGACGAGGACCCTTGCCAAGAAGGGCCGAAATATCACTGATGAAGAATAGTAGCTGACGTATCCGTTGTAAACATTGTTTGAATAAATATCCGTTTTGCACTATCAAATATAAGTCACGACCGTTTGAGAACACGTATGAGTGCGCAATGGCCTTACCGAATTGGCACAAGATTAGATAGACAGATAGATAGATTGTAATGCACATACATCTACAGACTTTAAGTAGGCTCGGCTCCCGGACTATCCCGGAACCCTTTTTTGTAATGTAATGAAGGGAATGATGACTTGGAGCACTTTTTGCTGAAGTGTCATGAGCTTTCTGATTTAAGGGTGTCTCTGCTTGGGTGGAATTTGCGGCTTCCAGACATCTTGGATTGTCGGCGCAGATAATAGGCAAAGTGTGTAGATTTATCGATGAAGGAGTGAAATTTCGAGAGAATAGAAGTTGAATTTTTGTTATATTTTATTTAATTTAGTTGGTTAATTAGTGTATAACCTGTTCATGTATATGGCCTCTGGCTTTAAATACAGATTATTATTATTATTATTATGATGCAACTTCAACAGTATGTACTGATATTTAGTAGAGCGAAATTCATTATTTAACTTGCTTCAGACTGGGATAATCTTAGGCACAAGTAGCCTATCCATAAATATCTAGTCTTGATATAGTGGAAAGTGGCCTTAGCTACCAGGTTACAACTTTACATACAAAAGTTGGGAAATTGTTCACCTGTAAAGCAGACTGAAAAAAGGTTCTTAAGTACCCCTTCAGATTGAACCACTTACGGTCGCTCAGTTGACCTTAACAGGCCCCTAAATTCTCCGTATTTGAAATTTGTTCAACTTTCGAAACGCAACGCAAGGAAATATAAAAAGAGGGCGGAGAAAGTAAATAAAATGGACTCTACCTGAAGAAAAGTTTGAGTCAGGTTCAATGGGTTTAATAACAAATAAGGAAATAAATCGCACATAATCAAAACACTCAGTGCATTCGAGAACCACAATGAGTAAGCTGTTTCCGATAAAAAGCGAAAAAAAATATGACACAAAAAGAGATTGTACAACCCAAGACACCAGCCCGTAGCCCCTGGACAGAATGACTGGACAGCAGAAATTAAATCAAACAAAAAAAAAAGAAACGTGATGACAACACACAAGTAAAGACACGTGAATGTAGCGACGAAGTGTAAAAAGCTCAATTAGCAACTCTATGTTGTTAACACAAGAAGCCACCCAAAACTCAGTAGGAAGTGAGAGCCGAAAATCACAAATTCAATCATGGATACTATTCTCAGCTACATGGCTTACCTCAGGTTTATTTTTAAGCAAGCTAAATTATTATTTATCTATAACGCCATCAAATATGGTAAAATTATTAGTAGAAAAACCACCGCATTCTTAATGGCAGTAGAATCCAAAATAAGAAATTCAATTATGGGTGAGATTCTTAACCAATTTCTACCTCTAGTTTCTTTTTAGGTTAGATCTGGGTTAGTAAATTATTTATTTACATATTTAAAATCATCATATTGCAAAATGATTAATACTAAAGCCACCCAGATCTTAGTAGGATGTGGGAGCCAAACACGGTAAATTCAATCATGGACGCGAATCTGGACCACTGGCCACGTTAGGTTTATTTTTAAGTAAGCAAAATTACGATGATTAGCGTTACCCTTGCTGATAAGCAGCCTGAGACCATTAGCTTGTACGACCAGCAGGTGATCCACATGAATCAGCACCCATGATGTATCTCGTAATAAGAGGTTTCAAAAGCCGAAACAAGTTTGAACCCAAAATGAAATTAGAGCGTTCTACTGTTTCTCAATATAATCAAATTATCCCAATGTGTGCTATAGATTCCATTAAGATATAATATCCAACCGACTATGGTTTCACACGCAGAGAAACGGGCGAGAAAATTCATTTTAGTTGTAGTTCTGCAGCAGTTATATAATAATAATAATAATTTATTTATGACCCACCATACACTCACAAAGAGAAAGACGGAGTATAAATAAAAAAAAAGGAAAAATTAACATACGGAAAGACTTAACACCATACAAATAACAAACCCAAACTACTAACAAATTGGCCTAATAATGAACCAAAAAAGAAAGAACAGCCACAACAACAACAGAACCGGAACTAGAACAAAAAACCCTTCCAAGGGTGGTTAGAAGAGTTTTTTTGACATCTTGGAAAAAAGTTTATAGAAAAATCAATCCTCATTCATTCAACTAAGCGGACGAGGCTCTCGTCGAAATATCCCACGAATGAGAACGGGTCATTAAAGTTCAACTGAAAAGGGCTGAGAAAAGACAATCTAGTTACCCATCACTCAGTCGCTTAAAGAGGCTTGAAGACCCGATGAAATGCGTTACGTCGTTACTCTCGCTATCCACAAATAATCGATTTTGATCTAGTGGAATTTCCCTGTCGGATCTGGGGTACCTCTATGCGCTTGTACCTGTTTTGTATGCTTGACGTAAAAGATTCACGAGAAATAAGTGTTCGTGCAGTGAACAATGATCACCGTGTGTCCTAGTTCAACGCAGGCCACTGAAAAGCCCCATTTGTTGAGATTCAGATTTTTAACATCATAGTAGAACTTTGTGTTGTGAAGACGGTCGTCGACATTCTGAACGTCGTACTAAAGCAAATAGTAAAAATAGAAAAAAAATCCCTTAAGACAATCCAAACAATGCAGTGTATTCAATTAAATGATACAAAAATAAGTTGGCTTTTCAGTTAAACTTTAAACTTAATTTGTTCCTATTGCTTCCATGCTAGGCAGCATACTCAATATCCTTGCTTTTCTTCAATCACTTATGTGAATAGCTTTTTAATCTTCTGCTGAGGGACGTCACGGGGGAGGAGGGGGGATTCGACCCCCCCCCCCCCCCCCAATGTTGTCGGCCAGTCGGTAAAAAGTAACCGAGTCGTTGCGAAGTGCGGCGATTTTGCGTGGAAACGGTTTTCCTTGAAAACAGTCGGTTTTTCGTAAAAATAATAGATTTGTTCTTAAAAATAGTCTGTTTATCTGAAAATCAGTCGATTTCTCGTCAAAACAGTGTTTTTTCTTCTAAAAAGTCGTTTTACTGCAAAAACACCCGGTAAAAAGGACCAGCCAGTCGGTAAATATCTCGGCTCCCCCCCTCCGACATTATGGCTAGTAACGCCTCTGCTTTTGCTAAACGGATTTACAAAAAAAACAACAGTGCTTCACAGTTGAGATTTTTGCACCACCATCTCTCTCACCAAAAAGAAAACACAAAGAAAGACATGCAAATGCTGGAATATAAAAGCCGATAAAAGCAACAGTAATCTGAAATCTAACTCATTTCCAAGTTCCTGGAAATAAATTGGGTTTAAGAGACCGAAAAACGACGAAAAGGCTGGAAACAAAGGAGGTACAAAAATAATGATATTAGTTCAGAATAAAAGTATAAAAGATAGGTAGATAGGTTATACCAGGTCCCTATCCAGGAATTTGTTTCGGGGGGGAGGACCCGCGGGTCGGACCAAAAAGTACAAAAAAGGCATAGATCGGAGGTTAAAGCCTGTAAAAAACGATTATTTTTGTATGTTTCGGGGGATGGGATTTGCCCCCCCCCCCCTTGGATATGGCCCTGGGTTACTCTGAAATTTTTTGAGAGGATTTATAATTCTAAAGTGAAAACTATTGATATTTCTAGTGTAGGTGACGTTAAGTTTTATTATGGTGATGGTAGGGTTTGTTTCTTTTAAGATCCTGAACGTCACTGGTTGGAGGAATTGTAGCCCTCTCATTACAGTTAAATAATTAATGAGCGGAAAAGATTGCTACTCGGGAATAAAAAGAAGGAAACGCTCAAATCACGATCTAAGCAATCCATTTCCCCAATCACGCTGAATTGTTTTCTCCCTCGTTATCGCAAACACGTACACGCATAAGTAAGTAAACACCTAAAATCCATCAAGACAAAAACATGGCATATTTTAGCCGTCGGACTCGGCCAAGCGAGGTGACACCTCCTGTAAAACGTGACATGTAATTTTTTCGCTGGAAGGTAGCCTTGAGTTGTGTCCAGTTTTTATGAACGTTCACAGAAGACAGGTCACAAGAAACGACAGATCTGTCGTAAACGTAGCCAACCGTAAACTATAGACGAAATGAAATGTGCTAAACAAGCCTTGGCCTATCGCTGGACAAGTTTTTTGCGAAAAGGTCAGGAAAAGAATCCTGCAGTATAGCTATGTTCTGCTTGGTTTTATTTCTTGCTTATAAAACAGTCAAACGGAAACGAAAGGCAACAAACTTGATATTGATTAACTGTTTCGCCTCCAACTATTTACAGTTTGTTTGCTATTTTTTTTTTTACTTTTAAAAATGCTTCTTCTTCCATTGGGTTATGCTAATCAGTTTGAAAGTCATCTTCTTGGTGACATTACGCACCGCTTAGCAACGTAAGCAAAATAGAGAGAAGAAACAGAAGGAAATTAAGAGGAAATATTTTCGAAATGCAGCTGATATATGATAAAAAATGAAATAAACGATTTCGGCAAGTATTTAGCAGTAAAAATTGCCTATTACCGTCAGTTACTCGTCGTGAATATTTCGCAAAAGGAAGGAAAGCCGAAGTTCAGTTCAATTTATTTATTAGCAAAAAAAAATAAATCAGACATTGTAAATTAACTAACTAAAAAACGAGCACTGCCCATAACGGATGACAGTATTCATTCATTATTTAGAAAGAAACACAAGGCAAAAAAAACAAGACCAAAGGTTTCGATGGGATCCCAAAAGTTCAGATTTGATCCAGACAATTGAGTCTTGTCTTCGCCAGATCCAGTCTTCGCCAGACTCCATGAACAATTTTACTATTAAAATTTAGAAACAGATTAAGGCCAAATAGCTAATCATTTGACAAAACCAAGTTCAGATATGAATACACGAAACTTCCTGCCTTACTTACTTCCGCCAATTTTTCGGTTTCGGCGGAATATTGTCCGGCGAAAAAATAAAGCTCAAAATCGAATTCAGCATGTCTCCTTACCCCTACATCCAACCTCTAATCAACTTCAGATTAAACTTTTACTTTTAACAAATTTTTCGGTTTCAGCCGGATTCCGAGTGATATATACGTCCGGTGAGAAAATAATTGTCAAATGCAAATTCAGCATGTCTGCCTACCCGCAAATCGACCATCTTATCAAATTCAAATAAAACTTCTACTTTAAACAAATTAACCGGTTTTGGCCGGATTCCGGCCGAACTAATTGTTCGGCGAGAAAATAATTTTCATATTCGGACTCAGCACGTCAACTTCATATTAAACCGGTGAGAAAATAAATTTCATATTCGGATTCAGCATGTCTTTTTACCCCTAATTCAACTATTTCATTAGCATTTAAAAAATATTTTGTGTTCCCCTTAATCCCAAACCCCGCCCCCACCCTCAAATTTAGAGCTAAATAGCCCATCTTCGAACTTGACCTGTACTTTGACCTAGACAGTCCTCATGCCAAGTTTGATCAAAATATCTCAACGCCTTCGAGAGTTATCGTGCTAACAGACGGACGGACGGACGGACGACTTTTGCGATGTCATAGGTATCCCTCTACTTACGTTTTGGGATCCCAAAAAAGAAAACCAAAGGACGCGGAAGACCTATTTCCCCTCGAACTCATTTGAGCGGGTAACACTACTTAGAACCCTAACTAAGGAACGAAATCCCCGATCCTTTTGAAACGAGTAACCCTACCTGGAGCCGAGCCGACCGGACTGAATTCCGCCTCTGTGTTCTGACGTCAGAAAGGTCCTGGCTCACCGACGAATCTTGAATGATTTCCTCGAGCTGTCGAAAATGGATCCTGGAATCATGAGGAAAGATTATGAGAGCTTGTTTACTTGGGATTATTTACATATTCTTTCAGCACCGAATGCGAATCATGTGTGGTGTTTAAAGCAACCCCCCTTGCTAGACTTGATGATTTCGCTGTAAAATAGCTTAGATGTCAAGCAATATGGTTTTTCAAAATTTTATTACTCGCCACGTGAAATTATTGATTTTTTCTGGCGCTCGCCGATTTCCCGCTTTCCGAGGGGAGGTTCGACGCTAAATATTTGTTGATTTTAAGAAAAACTACTGTTTTTAAGAAAAAATCGACTATGAGAAACCGACTGTTTTCAAAAAAATCGACTGTTTCCAAGAAAAAAAAATCGAAGCTTTTTAAGAAATATCGCGGCGCTTCGCGCAAACTCTGCTATTTTTTACCGACTGGCATCGAATAACCCCTCTAAACTCCCGACTGAGTGAAACTCTTGTAGTTTTGTCGCCGTGCCAAACTAAAAGTCCTTCAAAGGTCCTCTCATCAAACTTGGCAATGTGACTCACTAGTACACAGTAGCTTATTTAAAACTATCACTTCTTCATTGTTCGATACTTGGGAAGACACCAACAAATCCAATTACTCACTTGAATACTGAATCGACCGACATGTCCTTAATTAGCTCCTTGTGAATGTACCTTGCCCAAGCGGGAGAATACGGACACTGGCCAGCGTAGATGATCACCACATCGTCCAAAACTTTGTTCTGAGCTGCAAAAAAAGTACATATGCAACCTACGTCTGTAATCTTTTTATACAATCCCTTTATATATGTCCCTCCTCCAAGTTCGGACAAGTAGCGTACGGACATAGCATGGCGAGCAAGTATTTAACAATTTTCAATTCTACAAGTATGGGGCGCATAAATGTTCTTTGAGCCCAAGCTGACTTTGAAACATATATTCAAACAATGTCTACAACGGATATACGCCAGCTACGATTCTTCATCAGTGATATTTCGGCCCTTCTTGGCAAGGGTACTCGTCAGGCTGTCAATCTTCTGGGTCAACGTAGGGGAAGGAAGCAAACCTGGAATCAAGATTACAGGTTTGCTTCCTTCCCCGACGTTGACCCAGAAGCTTGACAGCCTGACGAGGACCCTTGCCAAGAAGGGCCGAAATATCGCTGATGGGGCGCAGCTGTGATGAAAACAATATTTTAAAGGGTTGATCAGGGTGAGAATCGAGAGGTGTGACCAGTTTGACAGGCTCTGAGTTCCAGTGGCGAACATCTGCCTACACTGTCGACGTCTCTCCTACATCGGAATTTAGTAATTGTGAATCTCCAAATTCGGAGAGTTTTATTCCGAGCTCGGGCAGCTAAAACCGATGGAGGGTTAAAACGCTGGAATGCAAAATACTGCAGATTAAAAAATGTGAAAGCGGAGAGTTTTTTTACAGTGCAGGGTCTCAGGCTTCAGGTTCTCGTTGTACTGTAACCCAGTGTAGGGTTACAGTATGGAATAGTCTGCGGGTTACATTGGGTATGAATCGGTTCTGGATTGCCACAAGGTTTAATGTCTTATAAATTATAATATTGAATATGTATAGTATTGCATTTATTTTTTCCCTTTTCTTTTTTATTCCCAATATAATTATGCTAAGTGATTAAATTATTAAGTCCCTGCCACAAACAAATCTGTATAGATTTTCACGTGGCACGTCTTTTATAATGTTGGATTTTTTTTGTTAATTCCATTATATACTAAATTTGTCTCTCTCTCTCTCCCAAACTCGGCATCTTGTAATGGACCGTAAAATTTTTTCGAAGAAGTCCTTTATACTTTAGGAATCGATTCCCCCAACAGACAATTTCCCACTTAGTCCCAACCAATGCTCTCCCATAAAACCTGAGAGCACTCCGTACGCTCTTCATGGAGAATACGATTATTGCAGCATTTTAATTATTCATTGGTAGCGTTAACTGTTTAATTAGCGTTAAAGAGTAGCAATACGATAAGTTTCTTTTCTGTTCCAGCAGAAATCAAGAATCCATACGGTAGACCTGCATCGCGTGCCATCGCAACCAGCAAACAACGGACCGTGAAAATTCTCAAACACTTGAAGCTGTCGTTTGTACTTTAATGACAGATTGCCCCACTCAATTTCCCACTTTGTCCCATCCTGAAAAGCACTCCAATAAAACCTGAGAGCCCTAGAAAACCCCCCATGGAGAATGTGATTATTGGAACATTTTAACACCCCCGTTCGGGTTTTACGGCGCAATTGACCACTGGAAACAAGTTTGGCAGAAGATCTTGGAGAAGGCGGAAAATGGAAAAGAAAGCCTGACGCAAATACGAAGGCGACTAAAGAATAATAAATTCCCCATGGGAAAATAAACAGAGGATTTAACAACCACGATTCCCTATCCACCTGATCTACTGACAGCCTGGCAAGATACTGTCACTGTACGTCATGATGAAACGCGACAGGAAATCCGGGGAGAATTCCGGAAGCTAAAATCGACTCGCGTGGAAATAGAAGCTTGTGTGCCTAGCGTTTACGACTTCGCTAGTATTCAATTCAACTCAATGTTGATATAAAATATCAAATATAACAAAATTAATGACTGGATCTAACACACCAATTGAGTGTTAGATCTACCACTGTTAAATATGGTAAAAAAAAATTTAGCTTTAGTGCCATACAATTTCCGGCTTTTGACGTGTTTAAAACCCCAAGAATTCTATCCTAAAACGAAAATTAAACGATACGCCACCGTTCTTCCAAATAGAGAATACTACTGAATGCGCCGCAGGCTGAACAACTAACTGTAATGCATCAGTTGAGATTGTTCCTCCGATATAAATTAATATATTTAAACTCACAGATTCGGCTTTTCGTTTCAGCTTTCGCTTAAAAGCGAAGCTTCCAACGACTGTACCCTTAACAAGTTGAACCAAGCACCGCTGGCGAAAAAAATTTTAAATAAAAAATTTGCGCCCGACAAATGTTTGCAAAATTTCAATTCTTGCGTATAAAAAGACCAGATGTGCCGACAAGAATACCGACGCCCGACAACAGCATTCAGAATTCAATTTCTTCTGTTTTTCGCCAGACAAAATTGTAAAGAACTTTATTTGTTACGTGTAAACAGAAGCCGATGTACCGATGAGACTTTCGGCATGCGCCCGGTAAAAAACTAGAGTCTGAGTTTGTTCGTGTAAAAAGGAACCCGATGTGCCGACGAGAATACCGACGCCCGACAAAACCATCGAGCATTTGATTTCTTACGTGTAAAAATAACCCCTTGTGCCGATGAGACTTGGCCTTCCCGTGTGCTCCCGACAAAGTTTTCAGAATGTGATTTTTACGTATAAGTAGAACCCGATATGCCGACGAGTCGACCGACAAAAGCATACAAAATTCATTTCTTCTGGAATCCTTATGTACAAAAAGAACCCGATGTGCCGGCGAGAATACTGAGGCATGACAAAAGCATGCAGAATTCGACAAAAAGAGGAAGGTACAGCAGAAAAGAACTTCTCGCTCTGTCTCCAATCTTTCCCAATTTTTGTGTGTTTATTCTACGACAAAAAGATGTAAAAAAGTATCAAGACAAAACAAAAATCACAGTTTCCTTCTTCCAGGAAGCTTCTCATCTAACCTTTCGCTGGATATTTTGGGAAGCGATGTTTCTTTGAACTCCAAGTAGGCTACCGAGACTAGAGTCGAATCACGATCACAACATCCTATCGACATTTACTTTAAGGACGCCTGAATGAAGAGTACCAAGTATCATCCCTATCTGTATGACTTCCGTTAACATTGCCTGCAGAAAACCCCATCCGAATACGAAATAGTGTTTCCAAGCTATGATTTTTGCTCCATTTTGCATCTGTACTTATTTCAGTACCGAACAATTTTAGAAATGAACAAATGTCTCCAAGCAACCCTTTTTCTGGAATATTTTTTAACCAGTTAAGCCCAAACGTATACCTAGAAGAAATTCCAATACGATCCGGCCAGCGCTGTACAAGATTTGAATGAATTGCGCTTTTTGTCTTGGAGTCTGCATGTGTAAAGTTCCAGAAACGAATATCCCTATTTTGAAAACGTCACGCTCAGGAGAAGAATGCTCTCCTTGGCCAGGTCTGTAAATGCATTCTCCATGGTGTGTTCAAGTATGGTTTCATTGTTCAGGTGTCCTTTAAAGCTACAACCGTTATTCTGACCTGTGCATCCATTCACACAATTCAAATCCCCCCCCCCCCCGCCTTACCCTGTTAGTACATGACGTAGGCTACGGGTTCAATTTTTCCTTGTGTTGAGAATTTATTTTCAAGTGTTAACAATATACTTAAGCAACTGTCTAACAAGTTCGTGTCAGTGCTGTTAGCAGTGTGTTACGAAAGTGCAGAATCAGAGAAAAAGGTGTCCGGTATCTACCATTTCCTTGAAAAAAGCACAGAAAGAACGAAAACAGTGTTTTTTTTTAATCTTGGCGAAGAAGACAAAGACGTAGGTGTTATTAATTTATGTTGTGTTTTAAACAACTATGTTAAAATTATGTGCCATTGTTTTAACAGTGTGTTACGAAAAGTGTAACAGTGTTTAGTTATTTTATTCGATTAAATATTTAGTTTGTGCCATTTTCTATATTTGCGTGTTTCTTTATGTTTTGTAAGCATATTTACATGTCTTTATAAGTAGTAAACTGAAAGACAAAATCCTCAGTTGGGATTTGAACCCAGGACCCTCTGCTTACAAGGCACGCGCTCTAACCATTTGAGCTACCGAGGGGCTTGTCAACAAAGTTCGCAGACCACTACAACAGCCTGGTAGAAGCCGGGCATAGGAAGAGTGATCCCACCCGAAGGCAAATTCATCTAACCAGTTCACATCCCCATGTCACGGAAATTAAAAATAATACAAACAGATGTCACTTTAAACAAGGGACTTGTACCGTGACCAATAAACCAGAATTTTCAATATGAGACCCCGCATTGTGGGTCCTGGGGTCCGACAATGAAGTCCTAGAGCTATATTAAATTCGAAAAAACTGTTTCTGGTTTATTGGTCACGGTACAAGTCCCTTGTGTTAAAGTGACATCTATGTATTATTCTTACATTGTTATTAATTATTATTATAACTGGGATAACGATGTTAGTTAGCACGTTATGATGTTAGGCAGCAGGCCTTTCCTCAAGAAATTGTTTCTTCTACTCAACCATGAGAAATCCATCTACCTCCCCCAGATAGTTGACCTACACCCGGATTTCCCCAGAGTGCCTGCAGGTCACGAACCAAAGACATGACAAGATACCTCTATTTAGAACGACGCTCCAGGCATCCGGTTTTCAAGGGCCCCCCTAGAATGTCGAACTTTGTAATTACAAGCAATACTCGTGCCCGTTGAAGGGAACAAGTGGTCAGGAGGTCTCCATATTTCCGCTGAGGGGCCGATGACATCCGGACGGATACGGGGATCGGATTTCGGCAATCGTCTGCAGATAATTTAAAAGTCAGTCCCCATCTGGGTCATACAAGAACTGAGGACTAAATTGCCTTAGACAATAGGGAATATACGCGGGAAATGTAAAGGCTCTGGAACACGAAAGCCTCTGACATGGTTCTGGGAAACACGAACGGGGTCTGCTAATCGTCAAATCGAAGGCGTCGATTGTAACTGGACAACATCTTCAAAATTTGGCCAGACAATCTGTTTCAGTTTATTTCAACCGATAAGAAGAAGCAACATATAAACCGTAAACTAGGCGAGCTTCTCTTATCTTTCTGTCAAAAATAAACATTAGCAGTATCCTTTACATTTCTCAGACATTATAGTTCTTTACTTTTTCAGGGTTTTTGTGATCCCAAAACGTAAGTGGAGGGATACCTATGACATCGCAAAAGTTGTCCGTCTGTCTGTCCATCTGACCGCACGATAACTCTCGACGGGATTAAGATATTTTGATGAAACTTGGTGAGAGGATCCTTTGGGTCAAAGGACAGGTCAAGTTCGAAGATGGGCTCTGTAGTCCTATATTTGAGGGTGGGGGAGGGGTTTCAAATTAAGGGACAAATCCGGTTTGCACTGTCAAATACGAACTTGGTCTTCTCCGATTATTACCATTGGCCTTAACCTGTTTGTATATTTTAAAAGTACAAATGTTTATGAAGTCTGTTGAAGACCGAATATCTACAAGACCGAATTGTCGGGAGCAAATATTAAATTTTGGGATCCCATCGAAACCTTTGGTCTTGTTTTTTCATAAAGGCCTACTGTATCTCTATTGGTACGATAATTTGAAACCGCGCGGGAACTTGTCTCTGAATTATAAAATCAACTGGACGCAGGTTGTACGTTCCCTTATCTCTACATTTTTTTTCTTTTCAGTTTCGTAATTTTGGTGGAATAAACCATTTTGTTTATCATTTGAACGATGGGAACAAAACAGTCCCGAAGGCCAAGGCGAAGAGACTATACTTAGCACGTACATATCGAAGACCACTGAAGAAACGGAGAGGATAGTGAAGAGACCCTGGGACAATTTGAACACTGATGTTTTGTTCACAAGGTCGGCACGATGCAGAAGCTGGTGTTTTTTTGTTTTGTTTTAAAAGCACTGAGGGACCAGACATGCAGATTGGTCGCTGGTTAGTCTTTCTAGCTTCGCCTGCCAAGAAAGCCCCTTGCCAAGCAGAGGCGTTACTAGCCAAAAAAAAAATTGTTCTGGGGGGGGGGGGGCAAGTCATTCACCGACTGCCTGGTAATTTTACCGACTGTTTTTGCAGAAAATATCCTGTTTTCAAGAAAAAAACGACAGTTTTGAAAATAAAGCAACAGATTTTCAGAAAAACCGACTGTTTTGACAAAAAATCAACTGATTTTCAGAAAAACCGACTGCTTTCATGAAAATCATAAACTGTTTTGAAGAAAACAGTCGCACTGACTCGGTCATTTTTTACCGACTGGCTGACACCATTAAGGGGGGCGTCCCCCCTCCCCACCCCCCAGTCATGACGCCCCTGTTGCCAAGAAAGGACGAAATATCGCTGATTATCCTAGCTGACATATCCGTTTTGGTAAAAAAAAAAAAAAAAAATTCAGGCTATATGATTCCAAGTCCGCTTGTGCTGGCGTGATATCAATCGGTGGCAATAGCCAATGAGTTATTCAGCGGTCTTGCACGGCAAACTAAATATAAAATAAAGAACAATGGAAGCTGCACTTATTGCAGGCTGAAGCCGGTTGAGGACGCGCAGTGAACAGATGATGAAAAAAAAAATACTTTACAGAGTTGCAAAAACAACAACTGCTCAGTTGAACATGTCATATCAACAAGAATTTCGAGTGACAATCCCCAGAATGACTGGCTTACTTTTGGTCGAAGCAAACTGCAACTAGGGGTTTCTTACTCCTACAATCGGCCCAATTTTCTAGCGCGGAAGTGCATAGGTTTTCGCGTAGCTCTTGGCTCCTACCCAGGCCCGTATCCAGGAATTTATTTCGGGGGAGGGGGTTTGCCTTTCGGGGGGGGGGGTTTGCCTGCGGGTCGGACAAAAAAGTTCAAAAAAGACATAGATCAGAGGGAAAAGCCTATAAATTTTGTTTTTATTTTTGTATGTTTTGGGGGGGGGGGGTTGAACCCCCTACACCCCCCCCTGGTTACGGCTTTGCTCCTACCACACCGAGAGTATTTAGCGCTAATAATATTTCATGAGTATGAACAAGGCAGTCAATTATTGTAATTAGCGACCAGATTGGCGTGACTTGCATGACCACCAACGAATAAGAAACTAGACTTAAAAAGTGAGTTCTCATAACTACGTTAGCTTGAGTTTGGCGACTTGTCTTGATTAATCCACAACTTAGCTTACTGTCTGTCGAACTAAGATTAGCTTTTAAAGTGTTTGCCTAAGTCTGTAAAACAGGATGGCTTCTAATGATTGGCCGTAGAGTTCTTAATTTACTCACATTTGTGTTTTTTGTTTCTTTTTTTCGCTTGTCTCTTTCAATATCGAATCTGTATGTACTGTTTAAGAAACCAATGAAAATAATAATGCTAATAGGCTATCTGTCTAATCTTTAGCAGTTTACCCAAATTTTGCTAATTGCCAAACCTTAACGATTTGTTTGAAATAGGAAACAAATTAACCAAATAAAAATCTGTACGCTTCGGTTTAGGCTATTGCCAAATCAGCCATAACAGCAGATAAGGTTCTCAAGTTCTTATCTTTCAAACAACACAAACTGTAAAAAAAAAACTTAAAACTACACGTCCATAAAATACGGCCAACCATTTTATTATTTAATGTATTTTCACATAACACAAGATGTCACGGATCGTATATTTTAGTTGTCTTTCTTTGACATCAATAATGAAATGATAAAACGGCGAAATAGCTCATACTACTTTCCCCTAAGATTGGGTCGGCTCCACTTTCGCTCCAAACCAAGCTATCCTAATCAAACCCTGCCGACTCGACACGCTAATTTTACAAGAAAAATGTAGCCCATCACACGATCATCAACTCCATCCCTAGAGACCTGAGGTTTTCCAGTTGACCAAACTTGCAAGTGACCCTCTTCCGAGATACCCTTTGAATATAATTGCCGACAGATGTGGGAATCACATAAAGATTTATCAGAAAAAGGAACCCATTTTCATGCGAGTACAACTCATTAGGACGACGTGGTCAGACGGGGCACACAGAAGGGGTCCAGTTTCTCCCAAGGCGCCTCTGAGGCACTGAATGGAGCGTCAAAGGGGCCGTTGAGTCGTCAGCTCTGTTTGCCTTAGGATTCTAAAAGTCAAACAGACATGCTAAAGTCGAGAACAAGATACTCAGACAGATAGAGGACGCTGACCGAAAAGGCTTAGCGGTTTGAACCTAGGTTCACACAGAGCAAATGGCGGCGATGAACGAGGTTTTTCAATCGCAGAAACAGAAGATTTGTATCGCATGGATGTTCACACTGAATTTTCGTCGGCAACAGAATTTAACGCGAAAATAATTAAAAATAACCCTTACAAATTAAATAATTAAAATAATGAAAAATAATTAGTTTTCCTAAAAGTGAATCATCAAAAGGGTCGTCCATGTTGCTGTTGCGTGCATAAAATCGTACTGTCGCCCGATTATAAGTTGAATTTTCCCAACATTGAAAATCGCCTGACGAAGCAACAGAAATCGCCGATTTTGGCGAGGAAAATCTCGGCGATGGCCGATATCGCCTCAGTGTGAACGTCTGTGTGAACCTAGGGTGAAATTACCTAGATCTCGGAAAGACTACCGTAAGATAAATGAGTCAGCTACATGATTTTACCAAATGCTTCAATGGCATCCCCTTGTTTTAGTTCTGTTCTGTTGGAAGGAAACGTGAAGCTGATTTATTTTTTTCCTGAGATTCCCAAGAGTCGGCCAGACTCCATTATTTTTTTTAACTATTCTCCAGAACTAGCCCATAACAGAAAGTAGCTTATCTCTTAAAGTTTAACTGAAAAGCAAACTTATTTTTGTATCATTTAGTTGAATACGCTGAGTAATTTGGATTCTGCTAAGAGATTTTTTTATTTTCCACTATCTGCGCTCGTAGTGACGTTCAGAGTATCTACGGCTGTCCCCAGAGCGTAAATTCTACTATGACGCGGAATATTTGAATCGGCACACAGATGCGGCTTTTTAGTGGGCGGTGATAAGCTTGGCGAATACTGCTTAGTGCCTGAACAAAAAAATATTCATAAATCCTTTTCGTCAAGCATCCGACACAGGTAGTACCACGAATCTGACAGGGAAATTCCATTATTTGAAAATTGGTTATTTGTGAATAGTGGAGCAACAAACTAACGCATTTTCATCGGGTCTTCAAGCCTCTCTAAGTAAGTAAGTGAGCGGTAACAAGACTGTCCCTTCTCTGCCCTTTTCAGTTAAACTTTAAGATAGACAAGAAAAACAATACCGAAATGGACACTAATCCGGAGGCTAAGTGATGCAAAAACAACATAACGAAAAAGATGACCGGACACCAGGCACGCTTCGGCCGTATTTCTCAGTTATTTTGCAGAATCAGCCCAAAATAATAATACAAAAATCCTATCTCTCTCTCAACGAGACAGACAACGTCAGAACGTCAAAAAACTATCCATTCCCTTCGGCGCAACTGTAGGCCTACATCCCCCGTGGGCAACGACTGGGCACGTACTGTACATCTATTTTGGGAGTGAGCACCACTAGGTCAATCCTCTACGCGAAAACAAATCGCTGCACTTGCCCCCTCCTTTATTATTTCCGATTCGGAAGGCAGAAGGGAGACCGGTAAACTCGCAAAAAAACTTGTGGAAGTAAGAACTCACTTCCACAAAGGGGATGCAAAAAAATCAGTCAAAAGGACAATGAGGGGGGTCAATTTACCACCTAACGCTTTTCTAAGCTTGTGATATTATTCCACCTGAGCGACGTGGTTTGCTCAGGGTATAGTAGTCCCTTTGTTAGACAAGACAAAGGAAGGAGAAAAGTAAATAAAAGGTGCACCAACGGTAAGGAGACTCACTGACGAAAGAACGACAGGTTCCACCTCGTACTTGGACTAACGTATGAAGCTGACAAGATGCACGATAGGCTACTGAAGATTTTTTGTATAATGACGGATTCAATTGTCAAGAGGCAAAAGTTCAAGAAAAGACCCGGTTCTAGCAAAAAGCAAAATCAGTCAAGCAGCTGAAGTAAGAAGCTTTGAGAACATGAGTTTGCGGAATTCATTACCTCAACGAGCACCATAATGTGATTCATGCGACGCTTCCGACATCTGGCAGCTGCCTACTTGTTCCGAAATTCTTGTGTTCCTTTCAGTATGAAGAATTATATTTTCAGCCCGCCAAATGCACATTAGAAAGAAAAGGAAAAAGACAACACAGAAAAGTCTAATCTTTAAAGTCGAATAATTATAATCATAATTTAAGGTAAAACTTATAGGTCACTGGCCTCTACAGAAATATATTAGTCATATATTGTCAAGAAAGCCTGTTTGCTTCTTTAGGGAATAATACGGCTCAGTTGTATTGAAATATTTAACATCGTTGAGAAACATTTAGGATTATGGTTTATTTATGAGGCCTGCTGTTTAATGTTTATATTAATGTTCATACTTAGTCTTGTGTTTTTTCCTTTGTAACGTATATCCATACCATAAAGAAACGTTTATCCATCCACGACACACACACGCCTTATCATACTGAGGAAAATATGACTTAGTTCAGTGGGTAAAAGTTTCTGATCTGTTTCCTTATTTTGAGCACTTTCTATTTAGGCGTCTTCTTTTTTCGAACGTCAGGGAAGAGCACTGATCAATTCAACCTAACCTGACGTAAAGCACGAAGAGTACAATCAATCATTCTTTTCCTGATATACAGAAGCTTTCAAACTCTTTGAAGCTCCACATAGTTCACGTCGATGCTTATTTTAAGTTGGTTGCTCTTTGTGTAGGCCTACTTGATATTTTAGGAGTATGGGTCATGTTAGTAACACAAACATAAAGAGTCAGAACTACGGGAGCTAGCTTTGGTAGCCACTAGTAATTATAAGTTGCGTTTTTGCAGATAACACCAAAGGTGTTTTTGTCCAATGTGTGGTATTGAAGGAGAGGATGTGGTACATTTGATATGTTATTGTGAGGAGTTGAAAGAATTAAGAAAGGAAGTGTTTGGTCGGGAGGCTTGGGAGGGAAGGGATTTTGGTTTCAAGTATGGGAACTAAGTGTTCTGGTGAGATCCGAAGGCTGGGTAGATTCCTGAAGCTAGCTATGGCCCACCTTGAACTATTTATATAGAAGTTGATTTTTGGTTTGTTGCTGGAGTGTATGATATTTTGTTTTTGTGATTGTGTTATGTTTCCGGCCATGGCCCTTGGGCTTTATTGGGAATAAATTCATTCATGGTATCTGATACCACGGTCAAAAGGCGTGTTTGCAGTTATCCTGGTATCTGGCCAGTTATCGTGGTATCAGATATTCAGATGCCACGGTCCGACCCGTGGTATCTGAAAAACTCATTCCGCTTTCATCAATTTTTGTCAAACTGGTGACAAAGAAGTTTAGAACTTAGTGATGTAACTGGATATCAGTTTTTCTTTTGGGACGACTTAAAAAAGTGCAACTTCGGCAATACTCGTTTTTGCAGAACAACAGTGTATCAGATACCACGACAACTGCAAAAACGACTAATTGCAGATCAAGTTACCGTGGTAACAGATCTCATGGTATCAGCAAACACGCAACTATAGTTTGTAAAAAAGTACATAGTTGGTCCTTGTCATTTTCATTTCTAACTCTTCTTGTTTATTTTCCGAATGAAGTTAATTATTAATTTGTATTTTAAGTTGATTATTAATAATTTGAATTTTAAGTTAATTTTCCATTTTTTTTTGGCTAAACTGCTAAAAACAAAACTGCATGAACTGCATCTAATGCTAAGGATGTTAGAATTAGTCACTGAAAGAACTACCTTTTGGCGACAATACGAAGAACAGACATTATTTACCTTTGGTAGTGCATCTAAGGCAGCAGCAATCATAACTGTGATTCCTTGGTTTCGTCCGTGACCTCGAACTCGTCAGCGTGTCCGAGGATCGAGTCAGTTCACTTCCACAAATGGTCGAGCTTGTGTTCGTCGAGTTCGACGTTTCCTCCTCCAAGTACCGAGGAGCTTCTCTCACATTGGTCAAGGTCGTCGTCGATCTCAATCTTCCTCCTGGATCAGACAGCTGCTGCTTCAACGGAGGCACAGAGCGAGGTATACTTGTGATGCTATTAGACCTTCTTGCCTCATTCCCCCGTCTTCGGGGTAGAGTTCGAGTTTCACCGGGTAGTTCATCTGTCATTCGACTAATGACGGAGTTTGACCTCATGGTCGACACAGACAGGGCGTCCTCTTGGTTGCCCTGTACCCTTCGGTAAGTCATAAAGTTCTGGCTTTGGACAACAGGGGGGCTGTCAACCCCTGAGTCCTTAGACACTGCGCGTGGTCGAAACCAATTCTTCAATTTTCTTCGTTTCATTTGGCTTAAGTCACTCGGGGTAGCAGCTCGGCTGCTTTCACTCACTAGCTCGGGTCTAGAAACAGACCTGGACCTGAACTCCGTGACAGAGGGCATTTCCGAAGGATGGGTCTGATCCGGCTTTTCAAGCTTCAGCCAACGACGAAGCCGAGCGGTCTTACCGTCCCCTGGCGACTTGGTAGGGGTAACGTTGACAGCAAAGTAGGAGAGGTTGTCAACTAGAAGACAAATTTTAACTTAAGTCCATATCACACCCTCGAGGCCTAATCGTCGTTGGGTTTGTCACCAAGAACCAGGGTGTACGAGCTACATTTTTAAAAAGATACTCAGGGCTAATTTGAGACACGACGAAATACTTTGGGATAAATTAGGATACTTACCCGATCAAACGTTTTTAGCCTGTGTAGTCGTATGGTAGTTGTACGAAAAAGTTGCATGTACCAGTATGCAGTAATACAGAATACTTTAATTAATGTGCCTCACACTGCGCTAATCTTAAGCAGTATTCAGTGGTATCCCGCCTTGCTCCAGTAGCATCCAATCTTGCTATAGTAGCATAGCATGTAGTAACATTAGTTGGTCCTGCATCAACTGCGTACTACTTTTTCGTACAACTACATACTACTATTATGAGATAACTGTTCATCGGGTAGCGATACTTCTCGGATCTTTCCACGGTGTACGAAGACACTCTTGGTACACCGTAAAAAAAATATCTTGCAGTATTTCCTACTGGGATTAATCTTGTCTTTATTGAGATAAGGTTATCCCTAATTCGGATTAATTTCATCCCAATACAGATAAGATTAGTCCCAGTAGCAAATACTGCATCCTTATTTGGAGAAACTTTTTACAGTGAAACCAACCCTGGTTTAAATTTGTCGAACTTCTAGTTCGTCTGGACTGGAATTCTGCAAAAGCGTACAGAAGCACCCATCACCAAAGGCTTTTAAAGCCATCATTCAGTCAAACGGAGACAACTCCCTCCACAAAGGGCTCATCATAACTAATTTTCAGTCTTTCTTACCTCGTCTCATGAACATCTTGCAAAAAAAAACAAAAAAGAAGAATATTAACATTAATTACCATTAGATAGTTACCGAAATTACTTAATTTGACAGTCCAAGGATACCAGACGCCGCCAAAGACCCGAAAAGTGAAAAAAACACATAAATGGTTCATTAACGAAAGTTAATCAACAAAACATACCCTGGAACTGATTAATTTGACTGTCGACCGTCATTGTCCTCTCCCGATGTGATTCACAAGCATAATCCTAAAGAACAAACACACGTCATAAGCACATTTAGCAAAGTTCACACTCAGGGAACGTGCACACACCACCACTCTTGCCGAACTCGCTAGAGCGAATGAGCCATCTTTATCGTTATCTGCCGACTCCCGAGTCTCCACTCCGTGCAGGCACTGTGCGTTACACTAATTATTGTTCCGAGAAGACTGTAGGGAAATCCGTTTTGAGCATGGTGCAAGGATTGCGGATACGAAAAGGAAGTAAGAAAAGGCTTAAAGGACCCCTAGCACTATTTACTCTTCAACTTACAGTATTTTAAAATATGTGAATACTTTACAATTGTGCTGTGCTTTCAACAACTAACCCACGGTTTAGGCTGTTTTAAGCCTTTTCTGAGACCCGTTGACTTGTAGCGAATACAGGGAAACAATTTACATAACCGTTTTATCTGCTGGAAAAACTTCTCGTAGACAACCGTCGACAGCGTGATACACATCGAAGGTAGCAAACACGGCAAGTGAGAACATCAGCGTGGTTTTGTGGGAGAAGTTATAATGTACCGTACGAAATTGGGGACTCCGGGTTTAGAAATGTATGGCGTAATTATGGAAGTCGGTTGTATTAGTATTATGGGTAAGACAGGTCCTTCAAAGTTTAACTGAAAAGCCAGCTTATTTTTCTATCTTGCATCTGAATATAATGCATTATTTTGACCCTGGTAATGGATCTCCGGGTTTATTTTTCATTTTATTTATTTCATATCAAATAAGGCCAACATGGGCCACAATATAACAAAAACACACTGAACAAACAAACAAATTTAAGTACCAGGTCATGTAGAAATGACTCCCGTTTAGAAATACATGGAGTGATTTGGAAGTCGGTTGCATTAGTATTATGGGTAAGACAGGTTCTTTAAAGTTTAACTGAAAAGCCAGCATGTTTTTCTACTTTGCATTCAATACAATGCATTATTTTGACGAATGGATTATCATTTTGTTTCAACTTGTGCTCTTACTATGATTCAGAATATGCGCTGCTGGCCCGACAAGACCACGTTCCCTCAGACGCGGAGAATTTTAATTTGAACAAAAGCGAACATTTCAGTGGCTAAGGAAGCGAAGCTCGGGAAATGTTCAACTCCGGATTGTAACGTCACTTCTGAAGAAATTTCTCTTTTCCGTATGATCCAAAAAAGATTTATTGTTCGGCTATCGTTTACCATTATAGTTGCTAAGTATTTCAAGCATTGAGATACAAGCACATTGTGTTACCAGAAATGTGAAAGAAAAACTTAATTCGATAAAAATCGACTATATAAATAGCGGAGCACGCATTTTCATCGGGTTTTCAAGCCTATCTAAGTGAATGAGTGATGAGCAACTCGACTGCCGTATCACAGCCCTATTCGGTTAAACTTTAAGGACGCTCAGTTCAGCGTTCGCGAAGTTGTTCCACTAACCTGGGCAAAGCCCTTTACGGTAGTAGGATTTTTCAACTTTTTTTCGTACAGTAAGGTTTGAACAATGGCAGAAGAGATCTTTAAAACAAAGCAGTTGAATCACGATTAACAGCCATTGATTATTTTTGTTAAGAATCAGGAGACAACAACCCAATTCTTCGTGTTATCTTTGTTCCTGGAAAAAATAAAACAAATTTTAAAACAAAACGTCACAAACTGTGTTCCAACACTACAACTAAATGTTACCAAATAACTGTTCATCCTTACTAAGAATCCAAGTTCTACCAGTTACAGTCACTTTCGTCATAGTTTTAAATTTCTTGGGCCTTCTTTACAACAACTAACACCATCAGATTTTATTTTTTTGTAAGGCCGATTAATCAGTTATGCCCCTACGTGCTGAACATCACTAAAAAGCTATGGACAGACCAATTTTCCAAAAAAGGACGTTTATGATTTATGCGTTGATGGAACGTGTTAAAAGCCAGAACACACTGGGTGCCGAAAACCCAAAATGATTCTTGGGTGCTATGGTATGCATTGATACCCTTACCGGGTAGGCTACCCTTGAGCGCCGGTAGGTAATTATCTGACAGTATAGAAATGGCAAAAAACAATTTGTGTGCAAACGACGCTGGCGAGCAAGCCAAGTGGTTACTTACTGAAGTTTTTTTTTATCAAAGCAGCTGAAGCTGCCCGTGCATTTATTATTGTATATCATGACCACAAAAACATCTTGGAGTACACAAACTTTGTAAGTAAAAATATGTTTCGTGTGCTAGTATGTACTACCTATCTTTACATATTGACGTCCACACAAACTTTCGAGTATGCATACAATGTCAAAGACAAAATATGTTTTGTATGCTGTTATTTAAAACGTATCAGTATATATTCAACTCCATGAAAACATATTTGATAGTGCAAAACGTATACGTCAGCTGTATTTTTTGGAGCTATAGTTCGGCCCTTCTTGGCAAGGGTCCTCTTCAGGCTCGAAACCGCTCAAGTTTGTTTTTCCAGACTTCCACAAGTTCGTTTTTCCAAATTGAGCGGTTTTGAGCTTGAAGAGGACCCTTGCCAAGAAGTGCTTATACCTCCAATAAAATTCAGCTGACGTATCCGTTTTGCACTATCAAATATGATTCGCAGTAAGCTTGGGCTGAAAGAATATTTATCGATAAAAACTCTGGAGTAAGCAAAACGTAACTGGAAAGAAAAACTATAAAATGTATTATTTATTTATTATTTATTTGAATCTAGTACCGGCCAACTAGGGCCATTACACATACCGTAACAAAAGAACACTTCTGGGTTCCGTCGTCTGGATATTTGTTCTGTGACAGAACCAGTATAAAAAAAAATCTGTATAAGTAAAACATTTCAGCAGGCCTGTAAGATTAATTCCTTCTTGGCTTTCCACTGTGGACTTCCGACACGTTTAATCTTATTATGATTTATTTGTGACAACTCACTAGTCGAAGCAAGAAAACGATGTATGGAAGAGATAAAACTAGACGAAAAAGTGAAGTGAGCCCACCAGGGCCGTATCCAGAGGGGGGTAGGGGGTTCAACCCCCCCCCCCCCCCGAAACATACAAAAATAATCATTTCTATAGGCTTTTCCCTCTGATCTATGTCTTTTTGTCCAACCCACAGGCACCCCCCCCCCCGAACTCAGTTGATTTCACACTCGCCTTATTTCGTTATTTTCGATGCGCATAATCCTCCGACCATTGTCGATTGCCCGATCCCTCGTCAGAAAAAAGGCTAGGTAAATCTTTCCTTGTCTGTAATAGAAGTCAGCGGGTCTGAACAAAGGTTTAAAGCAGCCAAAGCTGTGGGTAATTTGTTAAAAGCTGAGCCTAGTTTTGATATATTCAACTATTGTAAAATACTGGAAATTAAGTAAACAGTGCGAAGGATACAGCGACGTTCTCTGGTGAAATCGTTATTACCTCCAAATCAACAACATTTTACACCGTTTTTACGGTTATTAGAACTCTGAAAGGGAATGAGATATTTTGATGAAACTTGGTGAGAGGATTCTTCGGGTCAAGGGCGATTTCGGGGTGGGTGTTTAAATTAAGGGGCGAACAAAATCTTTTTTAACAGCTACTGAGAGCTATGAGTAAAGACATGCTGAACACGTATGTGAAAGAAAACACAACCAAAAATCACCGGACAAACAGTTCGACTGGAATCCGCCGAAAACCGCAAAGTTTGTTAAAAGTAAAAGGAAGCTGATGAGATGTTCGATTTCAGGATAAGAAGACACGCTGAATCCGTGCATGACAATCATTTTCCACCCGGACATACAGTTCGCTCGGAATCCGACCGAAACCGAGAAAAAATTGTTATACCGTACTAGAAGTTGTATCTGAAATTGATTAGAGGTTCGATGTAATGGTAAGGGGAATGCTGAATCCGTATATGAAAATTATTTTCTCCCCGAACAAATAGTTTGCCCAAAATCCGGCCAGAATCGGACAATTTGTTAAAAGTATATG
The DNA here is from genome assembly GCA_023053575.1 of Branchinecta lynchi. Classification (NCBI taxonomy): domain Eukaryota; kingdom Metazoa; phylum Arthropoda; class Branchiopoda; order Anostraca; family Branchinectidae; genus Branchinecta; species Branchinecta lynchi. Next base: position 26,874,516 of record JAKZAP010000001.1, read on the forward strand.
TCTTTTCTAAATTTGATTAGAGGTTCGATGTTGGGGTAAGGAGATCTGCTGAATTTGTTTCTGAGCTTTAGTTTTGCAGGACAAGTAGTTTGTCCGGAGTCCAGGCGAAACCGGAAATTTGGAAGAAGTAAGGCAGGAAGTTTTGATCAATTTTGTCGAAGTAGATATGATGTATAGGGCTAACACACATGCTGAGTTCGTATCTAAACTTGGGTTTTCTCAGATGACAAGCCATTGGCCTTAACCTATTTCAAAATTTTAATAGTCAAAATATTTAAGAAGTCTGGCGAAGACAGAATGTCTACAAGACTCAACTGTCTCGACGAACAAATCGGTTTTCAAACACGTTCGTTCCGTATTACACGTCAGTGTTTAATAAGTGCTGAAGTATTTGTAAGCCCAAGCGCCATTTAGTTGAGTTCTCTTCTTGACTATGATAGCTTGTGTAAATAAATGATTGTGATCTGATCTGAAAAACAAATTCTGAAATCCCAAAGAAAACTTTGGTCTTGTATCTGACGAATCGATGTAGAAACTTCGTTCTCAATGAATAGGTTAAGTGTTATGTCGCGATAACACGGGTCAACAAAAAAGGCCAAACAAAGTTGGTTTGACCTCTGATGACCTCTGACAAACTTTTAATCAGAAAGAAAGAGAAGAAAAGGAGAAGAATTACTATGTGAAGAAGAGAAACAAAGACACAAAGACTTTACCTATCTTCATAGCTATCAACTCACCTATTGCAAATAATTCGCGTCCATTCAAGATTGACATTCTCAAGGTATATTGTAGCTTTGTGGGTGCTGAAACTTTAAGAGACATTTGCCAAGAAAAACCTGACTGACAAAAGAAACAGCAGTGCGTACACTAAAAACCGTCCCTTGATCGATGTGTGCTTCGCTTTTCAATGGATGTTCCAGACCTTATAAGTGTATACTAAAACAGCAATGCTTGCCCAATTTTGGATCTCCAACATAAGTTGGCTTGGGAGAGTGATGGTTCGTCTTGGAGCCGTACTTGGTTTCGAAGAATTGGCCTTATACCACTTTAGCCTAGTAGTCCCTGTCGTCCCCCCTTGCCTTGTTAACAGCACACAAGAGTTACTACAATAGATTCCAAAGTTAATGAAGAGAGAAGAGAACCTTTCACTGAAAGAGTACTTGTTATCAGGGAGGCTCACGCCTTTTCGGGATCCGAAAACGTTAGTGACCTACGACTCCGTAAGATTTGTCCGCCCGTCCGTCAGCAGTCACGAATGCTCCCGAAGGGATTCAGATATTTGTTCAAACTTAGTTTGAGGATCCTCTGGGTCAAAGTACAGGTCAAGTTCGTAATTGGTCCCAGTATATCCCTTTTCGGCGAATTGTTTTCTTTCTGAAACCACAATTTTTCATCCAAAGTCAAGGTAGTGAAAAAAGTAAAACCACCAATGTATTGTATGCTTTCGCAACGCTATCTGACGGTAGATAACTTCTTGGTAGCGTAGCTGGCACCTGGCGAGTATGGCTCAACATTTCGATTGCTCAACATTAATTATTTATGAGAAAAACCCAAAAATTTAGGTAACACGTAACAGTGATTAAAAGAAAAATCTGTTTTTATGTTCATCGTTTAGTGGCCTACATCAAGAATTGGTGGCGTCAAAATTTAAGATGAGAAGCGTGGTAAAAAGTTTTGTAACATGAATGGGTGGTCACCGATGACGATCACCTTGGAACAAATGGTAAAATACTGGATTCTTACTTTAGCGTCTCGAGCACACTTGAACTCAGATATTATAAACATGGTTCTAGCATTCCTAAGCACGGATTACCTTTTCCTTTTTTAGCTAAAATGTTATTTAGCTACCGTTGCTGGCGATGACAAGAAATATATTTTTTTCAATAAACACTGAAAAAAGACATAAATCCACTACCTTCGGATTACTGGTCGCGAGTGGACAACCCCTTTGCTTGCCCCCTGGACGCGGTATGTAAGCAAAATAAATAAAATTATCAAAGCCTAGTTAAACATGTAATATTTGTGATTTTATATGTCAGCATGCAATAGGTTTCATTAATGACTTATTTCTCGCCTAGTAAGCAGAATCAGGGACGTCACGTAAGGGGGGGGACACCCCCTCCCCAATGTTGTCGGCCAGTCGGTAAAAAATAACCGAGTCGGCGCGAAGCGCCGCGATTTTTCGTAAGAACAGTTGACATTTCCTTGGAAACAGTCGATTTTTCTTCAAAACAGTCGGTCTTTCGTAAAAATAATAGGTCTTTTCTTAAAAACACGTCGTTTTTTCTGAAATCAGTAGATTTTTCGTCAAAACAGTCGGGTTTTTTTTTCAAAAAAAAAGAGTCGTCTGCAAAAACAGTCGGTAAAAAACGACCAGCCAGTCGGTATATACCTTGCCAGCTCCCCCCCTCCCAAGACATTTCGGCTAGTAACGCCTCTGTGCAGAACTGTACAGAAAGGCGGGGTATAGATGCTAGGGTACATCAGATCATCAATTGCTAATTTTTCTTTCTGAAGTTGACGGTACGGTAAAGAGCAGAATCATTTTGAGAGCTACACTTTCTTGCCTGACAAGTAGTTAACCTGAAACTCCGACAAACCGGAAATTTGGCAGTAGTAAATATTTTTGCTAAAGTCCATTCAACAAAGCCGATTCGACAAAGGGATTGGCAGACATGCTGAGTCAATGTTCTTGCCGTAGTTCACCCGGAGTCAACCAACACAAGAAATTGAGTAGTAATACAGCATTTTATGAAGTCGATCGAGATTCTATATAGGGGGGGGGGGGATATCTGCTGAACTTATTGCCTGATCTTTGTTTTCTCATGGACATGTAAATCGGTCGGAATCCGACAAACACGGGAAACTGTAGAGTTTATTGTTCTTACCAGTAGAATTTAAGCGCACATTTTCAGAGCCATCTAGGTAAAAGTTTTCGGTGATTGCTCTTTACCAAATTTATTGAATTACGAAAAGACCAGATGGCAGTAGCGATCCTTAGTCCTGCTTAGCGGTTCGACATCCTTACCGCGCGTCAATCGAGGAGGGTGGGGAGCCTTTGATTGACGGGCTGTTTTCACTCTTGAGACAAAATTCGAAGACCTAAGCATTCACTTACTTTTGTTGTTGTCTTTTACTTGTCTTTGTTTCAGGCTGTTTTCTAGTTTAGCGGCTTTGACGTAGTTTTTGTACAGCATACTAGAAATTGCAGATCTATTGGAGAATGTCTGCATTTTCTTGAAACAGAAATGGGCAAAACCATATTTAAGGGGCATTGAAAGAACGGTCCTTTTAAGATTAATTCTGCTCGGGAGACTGTCGAGATACAGGTTTGATTGGTTCTGTCACAAAGATTTCTGCAAGCCATTTTATCAAGCACCCAGCAACTCATTCTATATTATAGATATGAATGAATGAATGAAATTATTTCCCATTCTTAAGACAAGTCACAGAAAAGAAAAAAAAAGGATATACATGTATGTATGAATACATATAGGCCTATCCGTATACATATAATATAGGTTATACATACATAAATGTATGTAACAAAAAAAGGTTAAATTTTCTTTTAATTATAAGCAAGTGAGGGGATTCTCAAGGATGACGGTTAAGCTGGGCAAGGATACACAAAAGAATGATACAACTATGATACTGTGTGGAAGGTTGGACCTTAAGTTGCAGGGTGAAGGCTTTTGAAACATCTTATTCACCTTTATGTTGCACTTGAAGTGGCAAAGATGCAGTTGGATCAGATGTTACAGGACAACTTTTACTTCAAGAAAACCAACAAATTTTTTTTCAAGGATTTCAAGATCACTTCCAACACTTCCAAAATATTTCAAGAATTTCAATTTTACTTTCAACCAACAACAAATTTTTTCAAGGATTTCAATATCATTTTCCACCATACACGAGAACACAGATTCTTCATCCCCAAGTGGAGGCGCAACTAAGAACCTGTACAATAAAACCTGTGCTAAGCAGAGGCGTAACTTTCCAAAATGTTTGGGGGGGGGGCAAGGCATTTACCGACTGGCTGGTATTTTAACCGACTTTTTTTGCAGAAAAAACGAATGTTTTCAACGAAAAAACGAACATTTTCGAAAAAATCGACTGTTTTCATGAAAAAAATCAACTGTTTTGACGATGAATCTCGGCGCGACAGCGCCGACTCGATTATTTGTTGCCGACAACATTGGGGGGGGAGGGCGTCCCCCCTCCTCAGTCGTTACGCCCCTGGTCCTATGTATACAAAAGTAAAGAAAAAAAAATAAGAATCCTTGACAGCTTACTCCCCAAATACAACAAAATAAGGTATTTGATGCTAATCAATCTACCACAGATCCCCAATTTAGCGAAATGCTATGGCAGCCCTGGATACCCTATGCCAAATGATGGGTACCTGTGGGTACCCTAACACTGACCTACTCCACTATAAAGGTAATTGTACCGATCGTTTGGCATAGGGTATCCTAAACTGATGCTCATGGTTAGGGGAGAGTGGAGTAGTAAGACACATTTTTTATTTGTTTGCTTTTTTATTCCCTGAAATTTGTAGGTATGTTGCCAAATTTTTGGCAGCACGTACTGAGTTCCCTATAGAATTTTTGGGATTTTTTTCATATTTTTCTCTCTCGCCATTTTGCAGTAGTAGGCTTAATTCTAGACATGGTGACGGTGTTAAACTACCCGCCCATGAAGGGCAGTATGACAAACCCTGGATTCAATATTATAAATCTTTAATTTTTTCGTTTTCTTATTATACTTCTCTCAAAAACTTTATAAAAAAAAAAAAAAGCTTGGAACCATGAGAAATAATTCCTCATGGTTCCAAGGTGAGCCCCCTCCCTCAACTCCCCCCCCCCCCCCACGGGTGACACAACCCGAAAAACAAAGGTTTTGTAAATTTTATTGCATATTATGAGTCTCAATACTTATATTCCTGAAGAAATAACAGATCCATTCAGGTACAATAGAAAATCCTACATGTCAAAACGTCAGTCGGGTACTATTAACTGTGTCATACAAGCCGAGAAAAGTGTGTCATACTACCTGACTCCCCCATCAATATGGGATCTGCACTTCCTCCTATATTGTGTGAATATCCAGCAGTTTCTCAACTGCTAATCACCCTATGTTATAGCACCTTATAGACATGGTAGTTCATTTTAAGACAACAAAAAATTACTTTGAGGGTCAAAAACATGTTTTTTAGCATAGCTTCTGAGTGAGTAATTATTTTTTTTTTAAAGTCCTTTTCTCATTTGTACAGTAGATGTCTCTTAGGTGCTGTGAGCACGGATGAATAAAACCAGTGGAACCAGTAGTTCTGAGAGTGTGTCATACTATCCGGCGTGCCATACTACCACACTCTCCCCTATTTGTCAAAAAGAAGTATTTATATTTACAACTTACTATAATTTACAAAATCACAAGAGTCAGCTATAAAAAAAATCTACCTTTCAGCCAGGCTGTCAAACACACTGTTTTCAGTTTACCTACAAAAAAAACATTTTTTCATAAAACTGGAGAATTTACTACATACACAAGAAGAACTCTAAAACATCTGTTACGGTAATTGTTTAGCCCAAGAAGTTGCCTATGTCTTTTATACAAAGGTATCCTCCTGGATCATTTTGTATGGGGCAGATTACCCTTTGTATTTTTCTTTCGTGTATTTTTGTTGTTGGTGTTGTTTTATAAATATTCCTTCAGCCTAAGTTGACTGCAAATCATATCTGACAGCTTAAAATGGGTCAAAACATAGCTCAAATAAAATCCAGCTGACATATCATGACAATCACATGCATTTTCGATTATCCACATTTTGGGAATAAATGAACTGAATTGAATTAAATATCTGTGCAATGTCATATATAGTATACGGTAGTCTTTTCAACTGACAAAATAAAGTACTTTGTGTTTATTATTATTATTATTGTTGGGTAAGCAAGAAAATCTAGCCGAAACCCAGGCGACAAATGGCCTATTGTCTAAATCCCCCGATTCACAATTGATGGCAAAAGATCACTCTAATTTTCTAAAAATACAACTGATCAGAACAATTCATGTGAGTCAGCATCAATTGGCTATTCTCAGATACTTGCCTCTTAAAGCTCAGAATGTTTGTAAAAATACTGAGATGTTACTTACCATACAAAAATAATCAGATTATCCGTTTATGTCATTTCTTACAGAAACTCGCATAAAACCACCAATTGGCAAATACTGAGCAAGCCACTTACTAAAAAAAAAATGCTTGTATCCAGTCTAGTACACTAGCCCCTTTTCAGGCACGGTGCTCAAATGTCTAGCACCATTCCTGGGTGCTAGACGTTCAAGCACTGTACCTTGGATTTCATGCATGGTGCATGGATTTCAATATACAGTGCAAGCATGAAAAACACAGTTTCTGTCATCACAACTGAGCACCAGCTCGGACAGGGCTGAAATTACTACCATGAATTAGAGAAATCAAAGACAATCCTTATCAAATTTTTCATAACAGGAATTATGAAACCTCATTTCCTTTTCTACATAGTCAAGGGTTTCGCATGCAAAGTGTCCTGTGCCTCAGCTTTTTCTACCTAGCAGCCAACCAGAATATTGGCTCTTGGGGCACTCTACATGGAGAATAGATAGGGTGCTGTTAGGTTTTGCATCTCCATCATCAGTCGAGCCCTTTTGTTTTTGTTGTGAAAAATTCGATAAGGATTGTTTTTGATTTTTCTAATTCATGGTAGTAATTTCCGCCATGTCCTAGTTGGTGCTCAGTTGTGATGACAGAAAATGTGTTTTACATGCATGCACTAAAATCCATGCACCATGCATGAAACCCAAGGTACAGTGCTTGAACGTCTAGCACCCAGGCATGGTGCTAGACATTTGAGCACCATGCCTGAAAAGGGCTAGTGTACTAGACTGTGAGCGTGTTCCACCCTTCTAACAATAGTTACTATTAGTTACTATTTCCGTTCCATCCTCACGAAAAGTTACTATGCTGACCGTTCCAACCTTGTCGAAATAGTAACTAATGGTTACTATTTTCTTACTATGCTCGGGAGCGTAGTAAGCGTATTCACTACGCCTCTCTGTAATGTGATTGGTCGGATTCACCCCTAGCGTGAAATCCTGCTGGAAAATAGAAAAATCATTCCAGCCTTGATGGCAAAAAGCCAGAATCATGACGTCATGCGTAGTAATTACGGTAAGTAGGGTGGAACACGCTCTGTGTTTTTTGTTTTGTCGATTTATTATACACCATACTGGTTAAAGGCATTAAACTTGAAATCAAGTCAGACGACCAGATGCATTGAGAGGTAACTTAAACTTACCGCGAAAAAAGTGTTATATATTGGACTTTGTTATTTCCTGAATCATGCAGACCAAGTGGACATTCTAAAATCCCGAATGAGACATTCCTTGAAAAGGATCGAGGCACGTCGACCTGAACAGTAGCTCTCCAACTGCTAGATATTTATATTCTGCCTTTAGATGCTACAATTTCTTTTTAGAAAGATCCCAAGAAGCTACCAGGGAACTATATGAGACATAAGGCGTATTCTCGCCGTTCCCCGAGGACTCCTCGGGGAATCGAAAGGAACGGCGAGAATAGAGGGAGTCACTCCACGCGGACTCCGCGTACAGAAAACAGCGAGAACACGGGGAATGCTTCTAAAATGGATTGTGTTCGAAAAAAAAATATGCAGTTGACAAAATTAGTCTGGATCCACTTTATTTTTGGTTTTGTTTATTCTGATTCTTTTTATTAATTTTACATTGCACCAACACCAGCAAAAGTTGATTCCCCTCTGGATCTGAAAGGGAGTCCTTTTTGATGATGGTGATGATAATCGGAGCATTCCGCGTCCGTGGGGACTCACGAGAATACAGGGAGTGAGTCCCCGGGACAAACAAAAACGCGGGGACTCCTCAAGTGGAGTCCTCGGGGAATGGCAAGAATACTCCTTATAGGAGGCAAGAATACTCCTTATAGGAGTATTCTCGCCGTTCCTCGAGGACTCCACTTGAGGAGTCCCCGCGTTCTTGTTTGTCCCGGGGACTCACTCCCCGTATTCTCGCGAGCCCTCACCGACCGGAAGTGCTCCGATTATCATCACCATCATCGAATAGGACTCCTTTCAGATTTGGAGGGGAATCAATTTTTTCTGGTGTTGGTGTAATTAAAATTAATTAAAAACAATCAGAATAAACAAAACTAAAAATAAAGTGGATCCAGACTATTTTCGTCAACTACATGTTTTTTTTTTTTAACAAAATCCAATTTTGAAGCATTCCCCGTATTCTCGCTGTTTCTGTACGCGGAGCCCGCATGGATTGACTCCCTTTATTCTCGCCGTTGCCTTCGATTCCCCGAGGAGTCCTCGGGAAATGGCGAGAATACGCCTATAAGCCGCGTTTTTTGTAAAACTCCGCTTTCCTTACGCCGTTGTCCGTTCTGCCTATAAGCCCGTTTTTTGTTCAATGAGTTTCAAAGTCGTTCCGTTGAGGTTGTTACAAAAAACGCTTATTGCACTAATGTTAAACTGAGGGGCTAGTAACTAAAAATTAGCATTTTGCGTACGATTTCTAGGGGCGTCATTTGGGTGGGGCAGATGGGGTGGGAACAGCTGACCCCTGGCTTTCCAAGGGAGCTCAGAGCTACCCAGGAAAAATGTCCAGAAAAAATAGTTTCTCATCAGAACTGTGACATTTGGTTGCGTCATGTCAGTTGACCAAGGTCACTCATGAAAATTGAGCACTTCTTAGTCCGAGATAATCACCCATTGTACGAGTATCGAGTGTCTTCAAGGCGCCTTTGAGCCTGGGTCAGTCGTGTGTCTTACTCTTAACAACTGTGAAAAGGGGGAGAGACATGAGGCATATTCTCGCCGTTCCCCGAGGACTCCACTTGAGGAGTCCCTGCGTTTTTATTTGTCCCGAGGACTCACTCCCCGTATTCTCGCGAGTCCCCACGGACTGGGAATGCTCCGATTATCATCACCATCATCAAAAAGGACTCCCTTTCATATTCGGAGGGGAATCAGTTTTTGCTGGTGTTGGTGCATGTAAAATTAATTAAAAAGATTCAGAATAAGCAAAACCAAAAATACAGTGGAACCAGACTGGTTTTGTTAGCTGCACTTTTTTTTTAAGAACAAAATCCATTTTAGAAGCATTCCCCGTGTTCTCGTTGTTTTCCGAGGCGGAGTCCGCGTGGAGTGACTCCCTCTATTCTCGCTGTTCCTTTCGATTCCCCGAGGACTCCTCGGGGAACGGCGAGAATACGCCTATGATCTTTGTAACATGGCATCGAGTACCACTTTTTGAATTGTTTTTCCTGGACAGCTCAGGGCCCTCTTGAGGGCCTTAGGGTCAGCAAACACTCAGTGCCTTTTTCTTTCACCCACAGTTTGTTTATCTTGTAACACGGTAAGAATTTTTTTTAATCCATGTTTAGTGTGGGTTTGATGTGGTTTCGAGGGTGGTGGATAAGGCTAGCCACAACAGGGTTGCAGCAAAGGCTACTCTGGTTCGTAAACCTGAGAAGAGGACTGATTTCATTCTTATTTAATGTTAATTATTAATTATCAAATTCTTTTTTCTTTTCTTATTCTTTTTTATCAAATGCTTTTCTACAAGCACCCATATCCCTTATTTATTTTCTAGGTTCTAAGATTGTAGTATGTACTCCTCAAGACTACAGGTCCTGCTCAGTCATGTCGAAGCTCACCCTTGTTAACATTGCCACAAATTCTGGAATTTTTGTTACTCAATCAATGAAAATAGGAAGATGCATTCATGACATCCTTTTTCTTCTTCATTAGTTTCTGTCAATTTCGTAAAAATAGGGTTCTCTTATCCATTTCTGCAATTTTGCTAAAGGTACTGTTCCTAATACTTTAAATTTAGCAGAACGGGATGGGGACGGTATTCAGAACTAAGGTTTCTATTCCGTTGATCATCCAGCAGAACTGAATGTATAATGAGACGTAACTCGTTCTCCGTTCTGCTAAAAACGGGCAATAGCACTAAGGCGTTCTACTAAAAACCGCTGATAGGAGAATGGGATATAGAACGGAGAACGGCGTGTTTACAAAAAACGCGGCTATACTTTTTCTTAAAAAAATCATCTGTAAAGTACGACAGTTAGAACCTCCGTAAAAGAAAGTTTGTCTACACAGTGTCCACTAATTTGTAAAAACATAGGCAATTCTTGGTTCAGGAGCGCAAAAGTCAGAACTTCAAGAGAGAAGACTGGAGGGCCCTTCAAAATGAGATGTTTCTGCTTTTGGTATGCTCTCTGTATCTGGTGATGGCGGCAATCGTAGTTTCTACGAATCTGCAATAAAAACTGCGGAAAACCGCACATACATTCAACTCCCTGAGGTAGCTACTGAGAAGTGGTAAACCCCTTCTCTTCACAGAGGTGTGAAATTAAGAGAGTACAATTGGTTTCAAGCAGAAACAGTCGTTGACCTTTCTATCAACTTCTGATAACTTTTCTTACATTGTTTACATGTTGGCATACCTCTCTCTAAACACGTTACAAATATGTGTGTTTCTTTCTTCCTTCAATTTGTATACTCTTGATGACTATAGGCGTACTCTCGCCGTTCCCCGCGGACTCCACTTGAGGAGTCCCCGCGTTTTTGTTTGTCCCGGGGATTCACTCCCCGTATTCTCGCGAGTCCCCACGGACGGGGAATGCTCTGATTATCATCACCATCATCAAAAAGGACTCCCTTTCAGATTCGGAGGGGAATCAATTTTTGCTGGTGGGGTGCAATGTAAAATTAATTAAGAATAATAAGAATAAACAAAACCAAAAATAAAGTGGCTCCAGACTAATTTCGTCAACTGCATATCTATTTTTCGAACAAAATCCATGCTGGAAGCATTCCCGTGTCCTCGCTGTTTCTGTCCGCGGATTCCGCGTGGAGTGACTCCCTCTATTCTCGCCGTTCCCTTTGATTCCCCGAGGAGTCCTCGGGGAACGGCGAGAATACGCTTTATCTCTCCTTGCCCATGCAAAACCTCCGGCCTCTCCGGGTATCTAGCGGAAGAAAGGCAGAAGTGGTGTCATAGCTGCTGCCAAAGATCTCGGTGATTGATTGACACAGGATTTGAGTCGTCGAGTTCGAGTCGTACGGACACGCTTACTCCTTCTTCCTGAGGATCGATGGTGTGTTTTGAACTTAGTCATATAGAGTATTGGCGTTGGGTCCAACTTGCTGTCGGTCCCTTTCTGCCTTTCTTTTCATCCGCTATTCTTTTTGAATGTTAAAGGTTCGTTCCAGCTAGGCCCCTAAGACGGTCCTGCTGCCAGACATTAAAAATACCTAGTGACTTTTGGCCCAAAACAGAGAGTGAATTGGGAGTGAAATTTATTTTCATGAAATGTTCACTTCGGACGGAATCGCCTCTGTAAAAATTACACATCTGAATTTTACTTTAGGCGTATTCTCGCCCGTCACCGAGGACTCCACGGGGAATCGAAGGGAACGTCGAGAATAGAGGGAGTCACTCCACGCGGACTCCGTGTACAGGAACAGCGAGAACACGGAGAATGCTTCCAAAATAGATTTTGTTCGAAAAAAAAAAATTGCAGTTCACGAAATTAGTCTGGATCCACTTTATTTTTGGTTTTCTTCATTCTGATTGTTTCTAAATAATTTTACATTGCACCAACACCAGCAAAACTGATTCCCCTCCGAATCTGACAGGGGGTCCTTATTGATGACGGTGATGATAATGGAGCATTCCTCGTTCGTGCGGACTCGCGAGAATACGGGGAGTGTACCCGGGACACACAAAAACGCGGGGACTCCTCAAGTAGAGTCTTCGGGAACGGCGAAAATACGCCTTTTCATGAAAATAAATCTTGAATAGTCACTTCCGGTTGGAATCCCTGCTGCAAAGATGCACATTCGGTAATTTTCCTGTAATTATCTGAAAAAGAGCGATTTTTATGTCCTATCGCAGGAGAAGAGTGACAAAAACGAAGTAGAGTGAGAATTCACACTTCACTGTAAAAAGTTTTTCCGTAAAAAGATTAAAGTTACCTGCAGTATTTGCTACTCGGATTATTCTTATCTCTACGCAGATAAGGTTCATACCAAATAGAGATAAGATGAATCTGAGTAGCAAATACTGCAGTTAACTTTAATCTTTATACGGAGAAACCTTTTACAGTGTATCCTGCGACATCCGGCAACGCTGCCTGCACGACTTTGAACGTGTCCGAAAGCTCCTAAACGAACGAAAATGCTGAATTAATTCAGCATTTTATGCAGCATTTCGCCTTCGGACTTAAATTTTCGCTGAATAATGCAGCATTAATTCAGCATAAAATTCATCGACAAATTCAGCAAGATGCTAAATTTTCATGACGAAAGTGAGGAGTACGGCGATTCTGTCAGTGTTTTCGGCGGCAAACCTAACAAATTTAAAAAGACAACTGACAATTCGGCAAACATACCAAATTTAAAACAACTGGCGATCATGGCCAACGAAGAAAGGAAAGATAAGAAGGTTGGATATCAGTAGCTCATCCATTTGTCAGCTTTATACAGCTAATTCTTTTTTCTTCTTCCTCTTCCTGACTTAAATTTTGATATTCTAGAAGTGTCATAGAAGAAAGAAAGGTAACAGCTTTCGGACAAAAAAAGAAAAGTAAATGCAGCATTAATGCAGCATTTGCAGCACCAGAAAGCTTTCGGACACGTTCTTTGATCATCTCGCCGTACAGTAGCTCCTCATCTCGTGCTTCCAGACGAATACTTCTTCTTCTTGTTTCTGCCAAAGAACTTTTCTAGGAGCGGTGAATCATTCAAGATGCTTCTTTCACAGTCGTGAACGGCATCTAGCGTCACACAAATTACTAGTCTTATTTTCAAAGTCATTGAATAAGCATAGATCTCGTCTGTGTTGTAACTTCAGGAATAACTCGGCAGATGGCCTAGACGACGCTGATATATTGTTCAAATGTTCACCGCTCGTTTAAGTTCAAAATGTTTTTTACCAGAGCTAAATTAGGAGAGTTTTTACGGTAATTTCAGGCAAAAACTAGTGCTAATACTGCTAGTGCTAAGCTAAAGCACGAAAACAAGTGTAGGGCATGCAAACGAGGGGTTACTCACTCCCCAAACGCGTGTACAACGGGTGCCGGTGCCGGGAGGTGCCGAAGGTGGAAGTTCTAGCTGTCTAGCGTCAAAAGAAAGTACTATAACCAGATGAACTTGCTTGCGTTCTGATTGAGCTATATAGATTGTTGAAAATGGGGTATCCAGATATGTTGAAAATAAATAAAACAACCGCGCTGATCAGCTCTGCAGCGCGTCAATAGAATCAATCAGCGTTGACTTCTATATTTCCTCTTTAGCAACTTACCGGCGATCTAGCTATTTGTAGAGGTAACAAAACGTGATGTGGCGCGAATCCGCTCGATTGCATTGGGAGTCGGTCGTATTTTACTCGACTCAGCATGTTTGAACGACCGAGATAGCGAGACAGTTCTGTCTCGTTATTTGTTCTTGATGGTATGTCTCAGTTTTCTCAATCTCTCAATCTCTACGAGAAAATCATTGACAAGAACTTTCGGCTTTTACAGGAGTTTTTCCTTTTCAAAATACACAGTAAAGATATTCCTTTTCTGCACATAAAATAGATTGAACATTCGCTCTTGAGCTCCTAGTCACTGTAGGCTAGTTCCGTTTCAAGTTTTTGTAATCACTGTATCTCTTCTCTTGATGAAATTTTTTTTTTTACACATTTGTATTTAATGCACTTTTAACAAATTGTGATTTTTAAGCACCGACTATTAAATTGGATGGTACCTTCCGGCACCTCCCGGCACCTTCCACTTTTGTCAGTTTTTAACCTGTCTAGAAATGGCGCTGTCTAGCGTCAGAAGATCTATAACCGATAAACCTTCCGGTAGACAGGTTAAAAACTGACAAAAGTGGAAGGTGCCGGGAGGGTTCCTGGAGGTGCCGGGAATGAGTGTAGACCGGGTGCCGGAGAGTGAGTAACCCCTCGCATACAAAGCACCGGCGTCTTCTCGATCGGCGTCCTCTCGCGCCGTTTTGGAATTTGTTGACTGAGACCCAAAAACGTAAGCTCCGGTCCCTTTACTTCAGGTTTGCAAAGTTTCTCCTACGTTGTCCCTTGTGGACAAGGAACCCCTTCGTGACTGAAAAACAACAGATTGCGGACCCCAGTATCGCAGTGAACCGGGTAATCTCAAATTTCCAGGGGAAATGGAACCACCGCTGGCTTTAATACTTTTATGGTTGTTGACTGCGTAACTGTTATGTAAAATGTCATGTGTCTATATCTGTGTTGTGCTTTAAATTTCTCTTCTTTTTCTTTTTTCGTTATTTTCTTCTTTACTCCGTTTTGTTCCAAGTGAAAACTACGGGTAATAAATACTTTATTAATACTATATTATACAGGCGCTTCGTTTAGACAATATTTTGTAATCTAAATGAACATGCGAATACAGAATGACTAATCGCAGTGCAAGTGCCACTGAATATGATTGGGTAATTATATGTTTACTTATTTATCTGTAAATAACTGTAAAAGCTGTTCATTTATGTGTAAAAATAGTCTACGTCAATTAAACATTATTATTATTTTCAGTTGTTGCAAACTCGAACAAGCCTATATTCAACCCTGAACCCTTCTTTGTACATAATCGGTGACTGGCACGACCTTGAAGTTAGAAGTACGGGACGATCGGATTTCAGTTTAAAACCCTAAATCTTGTTCAAACGTTTACTAATTCTCAAGAAAGCGCCAGTAGGCCTTTTTCTCCTTCTCCTTTTGACAGGTAGTGAACTGAAAGAAAAAATGCTCCCAAGCAAGGATCTGAACCAGAGACCTCTGTCTTTCTTGGCGAGTGTTCTATCACTGTGCTGTGCTCCGAAGGTGCTTGTGATCTTAGTGCCCTACCCTGCACCACGGCCATGGTACTCCCATACAAATCTGTTAGAAAAGCAAATTTCAGTTTCAGATTCTCAATTCAACAGATTTTATAGGGGTTCCTCGCCCTTGCTGTAGGGCATGGTACCACAACGTATGAGCACCATGCCACAAATTTGAGGATTTGGGTATGTCGCTTTCATCCGCCAAGGTTCCAAATTGTGAATCTGTGTAGCCTGATTCCTACGCTTTTGTTCTAGTTTGCATCATACAAGAATTATTTCCGTGGATAGAACCCATACCCCCGAAGATAGGGGAAAAGTACATTATCTATCCCCATCTCCGCTCTCTTCGTGTACTAACCGTCACGCCTTCTAGCAACTCTGAACTCTAATCTGGTGACCAATCACGTTCTCCGTTCCCTTTGCGTTTCTCACAAGTGTAGCCGTTTCTCTCTCGTTTTCGACGAGAGAACTGGATTGCCATTTCTGTGTGATTGACCTTCCGAAACAGGGCTTGAATTTGACTTGCGACGGAAAGTGGATTTTCTAGGCTGGCGGTAAGTTTATTAGAGCTGCTAGTTAAGAGCTGTATTATGTTTCTGATAAACTTTTTTTGTGATTGTAATGACTTCTTGTGTTACCACGTTCTCCATTCCGAGACGTTTCGATCGACAGATGTTAAAGTTTAACTGAAAAGGCAGCTTGTTCTTACATCTGATATTTCGATCACTGAAAAATCTTGACCCATCTATGGTATTTTGCATTTTTCTAAGAGAGGCTCTATAATGACGTCCCGAATGTGCTCTTATTGCTCAACAACTCAAAATTCATTGAGACGCGGAGAATATGAATGTCAAAAAGCCCGCATTTGCTAAGCCCGGAAAAGTCACCGCTGAAAAAAGTAGGAACATAATGTTAAGATAAGTCTTGCAAGGAATCTGTCGTGTTTCGTTTATTTTTCGACAATGGCTTACCTCTGTAGCTGGAAAATATTTCAAGCACAGAGGAAAGGCGCATAGAGGTACAACAAATCTAAACGAATAAGTTCATTCGATAAAACCGATTATATGCAGATACAGTGGGCAAACGGAGGAACTCGTATCTTCGGATTTTCAACCATAGGTAAGTGAATAAGTTGTGTGTTCCAGACTGCCGGGTCTCAGGCCTATTCGTCCATACTTTGAAGAGACACTCAAATACACTTTCTCTACATCTGTACTATAAACCATCTCTACTCTCTATTCCTGACCCCTCTAACTTTTCCTTTACCAGAGTGTGAAAACAGTACACGACAAACTAAGAAGAATGAATCATGCGTGAATAAAAACACACTATGCAAAAATTGCCACACGCCCGTTAATCTGAGACTAGAAATGTTTTTGTTTTTGGTTCGTAACAGCTATACATCTTAAAACATATAAAAACACCCGATGTGCCGACGAATCGACCGATGCCTGATAGAAAAGCATACAAAATCTTATTTTTTCTGTGTTTGCACAAAAAGATCATGTTTTTGTCAATTACAGAATCTCCCCAGAAACTCCTGAGAAAGAAAAATTTGTCTTTCTAAGGCTTGCTAGATTACCCACGAGTAAGCCCACATTACCCCACAAGCCATCATACTTAAGTAAAATAAATATAACCTACCAAACGCATTTAAACTACAAGTCTTGCATTGCGAAAACTCGACGAAACTTTGTTGTCTTCTCAAGGAAACACTACGATCAAAAGTTCCGTGTGTCAACGATTTGTTCTCTTGTCAAACAATAAACATTCAAGAAACATCAACAAGCATTCATTTAAATGTTAAGTGTCCACGAAATAAAGACTAAACCTTGGAATTCCACCATTGAACTTGACTTGCTGAATTCGCGAAGAGAGAGAAAATCTGATATCTGATTTAGCCTCGTTTTAAAAGCAACCAGACAAAGTGTTAGGATCTCCTCTGATTTGGTTGGCTAGTCGTCGTGTTGCATCGTTGATATTCGGGGTAAAAGTTAAAGTACAAATAGCAGACAAAAATAGTTTATTGCTAATGTTCAGATTAGACTCTCTTTTTGGGATCCCAAAACGTAAGTGGAGGGATACCTATAACATCGCAAAAGTTGTCCGTCTGTCCGTCCGTCCGTCCGTCCGTCCGTCCATCCGTTCGTCTGTCCGTCCGTCTGTAAGCACGATAACTCTCGAAGGGAATGAGATATTTTGATGAAACTTGGTGTGAGGGTTCGTTGGGTTGTCGGACCAGTCAAGTTCGTAGATGGGCTTTGTAGCTCTACATTTAGGGGTGGGGGAGGGGATTCAAATTAAGGGACGAACAAAATATTTTGAAACAGCTAATGTGATAGTCGATTATGAGGTAAGAAGACATGCTGAACACGATGGTTAAAACCATTTTGTCATCGGACAAGTAGTTCGCCTGGAAAACGGCAAAAAACGGAAAGTTTGTTGATAGTAAAAGTTTTATTTGAAGTTGATTAGATGTTCGAATTAGGGGTAGGAAGACATGCTGAAGACGATGGTGAAAATTATTTTCTCGACGGACAAGTATGTCGCCCGGAATCCGGCTCCGGCCCAAACCGGAAAGTTTGTTGAAAGTAAAAGTTTTATTTGAAATTGATTAGATGTTCGATTTAGGGATAGGAATACATGCTGAAGACGATGGTGAAAACTATTTTCTCCATGGACAAGTATTTCGCCCGGAATCCGGCCCAAACCGGAAAGTTTGTTGAAAGTAAAAGTTTTATTTGAAGTTGATTAAATGTTCGATTTCGAGGTAGGGAGACATGCTGAAGACGATGGTGAAAACTATTTTCTCGACGGACAAGTATTTCGACCGGAATCCGGCCCAAACCGGAAAGTTTGTCAAAATTAAAAGTTTTATTTGGAGTTGATTAGATGTTCGATTTAGGGCAAGAAGACATGCTGAACACTTATGTGAAAACAAGTTTCTACCCGGACATGTAGTTCGTCCGGAATCCGGCCAAAACCGGAAAACTGTTGGAAGTCAACATTTTATTTCTAGTTGATTAGATAAGCGATTTAGGGGTAAGAAGAGATGCTGAGTCCCTGTATGACAATCGTATTTTACCCGGACATATAGTTCGACCGGAATCCGGCTGGAATCGGAAAATTTGTTATAAGCTAAATTTCTATTTGAAGTTGATTAGATGTTCATTACTGGGGAAAGAAGATACCCTGATTTCGTCTTTGAGCTTTCTTTTTTCGCCGGAAAAGTAGTTCTGGAGTTCGGCCGGAACCGGGAAATTGGCAGAAGTGGCAGGAAGTTTTCGTCAAAACAGATATGATTTATAGGGGTAAACACACATGCTGAACCCAAATCTGAACTTGGTTTTCTCAGGTGATTAGTTATTTGGCCTTAATCTGTTTCTGAATTTTAATTGTAAAAATGTTCAAGGAGTCTGGTGAAGACTGGATCTGGCTAAGACAAGACCCAGTTGTCTGGATCAGATATTGAATTTTTGGGATCCCATCGAAACCTTTGGTCTTGTTAAAACTGTGCCGTGTTTAAAAAGAAATAAAAATATCTTTGATGGAAAAAACGGAGAAAGTTGCATAACCGTATCTTTCTGGGCAGTGAGCCCCTTAAAAAGCCGGAGCCCCAGTGACACATGCAAAATCCGTGTAGTGCCGTTAGGGTCAATTGACATCATGTCAGGTTCGAAACTCGAGAAATAATATCATTGAATGCATTGAACGGAACATTGGACTAAATAGAACGATTGAGCTCATGTCCTAGGTAACAAGCTCGAGAAAGCGTAGTACATATCCGCAGGGCTTGGGTAATAGACCCGTAGGTCAGTTCGTATTTAGTTAACGTTAGTCTTGGAAGTTCCAAGGGGTTGCCCACTATCAGTTTTAGTGTACAGCAAGTGCCCGGTGCCGGAGCCATTTTCCACGCGTTAGAACGTTAAATAAGCGTTAAAATAATATCAAAACAATTTAACATTTAAATAATCTATGACCGGTACGCCGCACTGCTGGTCACAGCCGGTACAGCAGATGCCGGGGAGTGGGTAGCCCATCGGGAAGTGCACCGATTTTTGTCTTCTGGGTGCTCTTTTCGAAACGTTGGATCAAATAAAAGTGTCACTCCACCTGCTAGGGATGTTCCTCAGCACGCTACATAAATGCTTGGCTTTGACCGATTAATTAAAGGAACGAAAGAAGAATGTTGTCTGTGGAGTTCGGAATGTCATTGTACTCTAGACAGGATTGCCACAGGTTTTCATTTGTCACCAATTTTTTTTTTTTTTTACCTGTCCGTATCACCAAGATTACCCAGTTTTGGTGATAGAGACCACGAAATTTAATCTTTCAAAAAATATCTGCGTGGCTTCGCCGCCAATTATTTAAAAACGGGTGATTTCTTCTTTTTTTCTGTCGTCACAACATGGACTCTAGGAGCGTGTTCCACCCTTCCAACAATACTAACTATTAGTTACTATTTTTTTTTTTATCTCGTGAAAAGTTACTACGCTGACCGTTCCAACCTTCTAGCAATAGTAACTAATAGTAACTACTTGCTTACCATGCTCAGGAAGCGTTGATAACTACGCTTCTCTGTAACGTGATTGGTGGGATTTACCCGTGGCATGATATTCTGCTGGAAAATGGAAAAATGGTTCCAGCCTTGACGGCAAAAAGCCAGAATTCGTGACATCGTCCGTAGTAACTACGGTAACGTAGGGTCGAGCACGCTCTAGGTCACTGATTGATACAAAACTAGGAAAGACGAAGTTACTTGAAACAGGGTAATTTTTTTTTTAAATCCCAAACAAAAGTGGCGGTAACTGTAATATTATAAATCACTTCAGCTTAGTCCACATCCGGAACATGGGTCTCGTCCGAACCCACAGTATGTTGTAGCCCATTGCCAAGTGGATACACGATTTCAGGAATCAGTCATGCTTGTGATAAATAGCAACCTATTTCAAACAATAAAGAAAATAAAAATGAAAGAAGATATTAAAAATGTTTTCCAGGATTAACTGTTTGGAAGTTAGTATCCAAAACACATGAATTTGCAATTTGAACTGTTCAAATGATCCAATAAAACCGCGGAAGGAAGAAAGGAATTCTGTTGTCCCGAAAAATAAAATTTTATATAAATTTAAAAGAAAATTATCCCACGGGATAAGCAAAGTGGCTAGAGGCTCGGTAATCAATAAAACAATGGAAGAAAATACAAAATCTGTTGGTAGTCAGGTGGTCAGATAGTCATCAAGAGTATCGCTCCTCTCGTTTCATCCCTAAGCGTGCCCCACTATATCCGCGACCCCCTTCCCCCCGTCCAAGACCCTCTACCCTGGCCGAATCCGGTTGACACATTTACGTAGATCATCTCGGGCCGCCTCTTACCCCATTTCGCAACTTACGAGTTTCACAAGAGACGAGTTCCCACTCCTTCACCCCACCCCTGTCAATGATGTTTGGATCCGGTGAGACAATCATTGTATCGGGTCCTTTATGCTCGTGCCGTGC
This sequence comes from Branchinecta lynchi, assembly GCA_023053575.1. Taxonomy (NCBI): domain Eukaryota; kingdom Metazoa; phylum Arthropoda; class Branchiopoda; order Anostraca; family Branchinectidae; genus Branchinecta; species Branchinecta lynchi. The sequence continues at coordinate 26,894,948 of JAKZAP010000001.1, forward strand.
CCTGCTCGTGCCCATTTTCATCGTCCTGGCTTATTTGGAAGTTCCCGCACTAGCAAAAGTTGGACAGATTGGAAAGACATTTAATCGCTTGTTTATGCGGCTCTTAATTATGCACTGTGCCATTCTATTTCAGAAGATTCCATGAGATTTACAATACCTTAAAGCACACCTCGCACTATTTACTGTTTACGTTTCACTATTCTGAAATTGTTGAAAATTTGTAAACCAAGCTCTGCTTTCAACAAATCATCCGCACCTATTTGCTGTGTTAAGCCTTTCTCCTAACTCATTGGCTTAAAGCAGAAACATGAAAAATTCACATAAGCGGTTTTTCTCACGAATGAATTTCTCACACCCTTACCCGACGCTACACCCTTGGCCAAAACTCCGCCTCTGTCAAATATATTGCCCTCTGCTCGTTACGTTTCCGTTCCGGGACCGGAAAGCAGAAGGCTTACCAAAAGCAGAGGTCTTACCAAACCTGACTTACCAACTGGCTCCCAAAACTGCCGTGACTCTTTCTCCTTCTAAGACTTAATACTGATAGAATGAAAACAGAATTTAGACTAAAATAATTTATAAACCCTTTATCTCGACCCTTACTTGAGTTATGAAGATAAAAATGAAATGGCCTTGCGCTATGTGTGATATGACATTTATCATCGGGTCCATGCCAATTCTTTTATTTACTTCACTTTATTGTCAGCTCTGGAAGCAAGCCACATCTTGGCGCAAAAATGATATTCCGAGCCCTGGCTACAAGCCAAATTTCCGTCCTATGACTATTCTTCGAAAACAAAACGATTCGAATCCTTTTCTCATCATTCAATGGTTTATCGTCCAAAGTAGCTAATTACCTAATTATCGCTGGGCCGAAAGCCAAAATATATACGCCTGCTAGTTTGTTATTGTTTTGGGTATTTTTGTGGAGCTTCCAGATTTTTTGTGCCCCCGTTCCTGTTAGTAGTTACGAAAAGTTTCGGAAACATTCTTCTACTTCTTCTGCGATTTATCATCCACAGTTGGCTCATTATCCCCTGGGCAAAAGCCAAACTACTAGTCATACATCTGTGAGGGCTTGATGAAGAAAAAATAGTTTTTGTAGTGGCCTAATGACTGCGTCTTCTTAGTAATTACCTGAGGCTTATTTTCCCAGAAGACTGTGATGTATCGGATCAGCCCTAACGACATTTGCCCATTATTAACTTGTTTCAGAAACGACGCTCTTTGAGACCTGATGTCTCTTGCAGTACGTTACACCTTCATAGCGTACGCAAGGAAAGCCTTATTCCCTCGGCGTTCATACAAACGCCAGCGAAATTTAAATTAAAAAAATACAATGGAAAATTTGTTTCTTAAAGACAGTCTTAGAGTAGGGTGTTCTCCCTTAAAGCATACCTCGTACTATTTACTGTTTATATTCCTATAGTCGAAACTATCTGAATTCTGTAAAACTAAGCTGTTCTTTTAACAAATCGATCTTACACGATTTTGGCTGTATTAAGCCTTTTTCCAGAACCGCTGAATTCTAGCAAAAATTGAGACAAACGGTTTTTACGCATCAGTAGCATGATACACAAACTCGTCGGGAGCATAATGCGCATGGAAAATCTTCAGTCGTCGCAGGTGCAAAGATTAGTATGGTGTCCTTAACGGGTTTCGAACAGAACATATGAACGTTTGGGTCTACAGGTTTAAGAACTAAATACTGCAACTCAGAAGTTGGTTGCATCGACATTATAGGTACAACGAGTCCTTTAAACTAACTCTACTGTTTATTTACTTTTACCGACATCTGTAACTTTTCCTTTTACCAACATGTTCCTTTTTGCATCCGTATATCTCGTTTTCCGAACTGCGGATTCATTCAGTTGTTGATGCAGTGTCTCGAGACCCCTTGCCCACCGCCCGTATCTCTATCCGGCCAAATCGGCAATGCCAGGATTCCTAGATTCTCGCAGAAAGATTCATCTGTGAATGATTGTGAATGCCATATATTTTGGGAATATTTGTGTTTTGTGTCTCCACTGAAATTTGTCGCTAGGAATAAGAGGAATGTTTGGTGACTGAAATCTTGTTTCGTCTTGACGGTGGTCCATAACAGAAAGTAGATTTTTATGAAGAAAAAGCTGAAGATAAGATTGGGATTAAGAAGTCCATGTTTGGGTACGGTCTCTTAAACTTACGAAGAAGATCTGAAGATGAAAAAGTTTAACCCATAATATTGCATTTCTTTTATAGTCTTATTTTATTACTATTATTACATTTGACGTCAAGCTTTTAGCTTCTCGCCACTATTGTATATTTGTAACTTGTATTTTTGTAAATTTCTTTTCTTTTTTACTTTAATGTTTAATAGTTTACTTCTTGGGACAGACTGTTTGAGTTCCGCCTGTAAATGATTACGATATTTCATTCCAGTTCCAAGAAAAGGCTTAGAGCCGTCCTTTCAATTCATTGTTTTGGGAGAGCAACACTTTAGTTTTGTCCTCGTTTTTGTTTTTGTTTTTTTTTCCTATGCCGCCAATTTCATTTTTATTCCTGGTAACTGGTAAGGGTCTAACCTTTGCGGTTTTTACGGAATTTGTGGACTTTAGCCCGGATTGATGAACATGACATTACATTTTGGAAAGCTCCGTAGAACTCTTGCCTGGGGCCAATAAGGATGGTTTTTGCTTGTCCTCGAGCCAGAGCCTACGGTTTGCGAAGTGAAGTGGAGTTGTGCAGCCATTGTCAGAGAGGACCATCTGAAGTTGTGTAGTGAACCTTTCGTTTCATCAAACCATGTTTCTGCTTTCGAGTCCATTCTAGCACGCAAGCAGGCAGGCACCAGTTTCAAATTGAAGATGTACTAAAATCTATAAGTGTTAAATATATGCGGCAGTTACCTGGCCCCACAGCCAAAATATCTTCTTTGAGTGTTAAAATAGAAAAATCTACAGAAACAAAAAAGTGGCTTTTCCCCACGGGTCCGAAAGTGTTGCCATCTATTGTTTCTACCCATGTCTGTTCGTGATTTCAGCTGAGTTTATCAGTCGTTTTTTTTTGCACTTGGGATTGCGGTAGAGAAATGGTATCAGATTTGGCTCTTAAACTTTAAAAGTTCTCTCATCGCTAAAGAAATTAGAGCTCATCCTTTGTTCCTTTCTAAGCGGTGACGTTAGAAAGTTGGCATATGGCAAAAAAGTCAACTTTTGAACTAAGACAGGTAGATTTTTTTTTTCGACGGCAATCGATAGCCGTTGATGATGTGATCAAAGTATATGTCATTCGTTTTTTGGTCCAAAAATTTCTTCATGAGATACACCAGTTTGAAAGTTTCAAGGGGTTGACAACTTCAGTAGTAAGGTGCACGCTGAAACCAAACATAGCCGATACCAGTTACGAGACGTGTAGGGGACTTGTAAGTTGTAAGCAACAGTCAACTGTTAGCTCATAATCATCTTCGGCGATGAGGGGTTTGCAGCTTTTGCTAGTTGGTATACCTGTGACTTGTTTCCGATGTATTCGATGGCGACAATTTGGTTCCCAATTGCAGGACATACAAGGGATGTTATCATCTTCAGCGATGAGGGGTTTCCAACTTTTGCTAGCTGGTGTACCCATTATTTGTTTCCGGTGAACTTGATGTCTATCACGGGATAGGGACTTGTAAGTAAGGATCGGTTCACGAGGGGCTAGAAATTTGTGCAAATTGGTGCACATTGTATTCGATTTCTGTAAATCTGACGGTAAGAAAGTTTGTATCGATGGTCTATCGCTGTAACCTAGGGGTACAAACGATATTGTAAAACAATGAGGTAGTTTCATAAGAATTAATAGTGTCATCTATGGTATTTTAATCCTTAAGAGTTACGCATAGCTTTATAATACCAACTAAATTATATAAGATATTGTTCCAAGTTTTCATCCGTCACGACGTCTACGATTGAATAGGATAAAGTTCAACTGACTGCAAAGTTAATTTAGTCCCTTCTTCCGATACTCTTTTGTTGATTGTTTTTCCAACGCCGAGGAAGAGCCTTTGATCATGTGATTACTGACTGTGTTCTTCTTGGAACATACCGTTTTATAAGCCTCGATAAGTTGACAACTTGCAGCATTTAACTCACAACGAAGAAACAAGACCAAAGTGTCGCTCTCGCAACACTTTAGTCGGCGAAGCCGGACAAAGGTTGCCGCAACACTTGACGTTGCCCAGGCAACGTAGGTCTAATTTATATTCAAGAAAGCCATAACACGGACAAGCCGACTAGTAGGTTTCGTGTCACATCAACATGATACAAGAAAATAAGGAACAGATATAAAAATTCAGCTGACAACAGCTATGGTTAACAAAAGTTTAAATACATAGTCGTGCAATAAACCTTTAAACGAAAACTATATGATTACGAAAGCTAACTATCAACAACACGAAAGTCATTTACAATTCTCCGGCTTCTTCTGCAACGCATCTAGCAAGTTTTTTTGTTTGTTTTTTTCAGGCCGGTTGTCTCTTTCAGGCCGGCAAGATACTAGATGGCGTCCGGCGAAGGTGACGTAATAGCGGTGTCAAATGATTGGAATGAATCTCTGTCACTTGTGAATGGGACTTGCTCTGGGGAATGGAATGACACAGACTGTGACAGCAATTTTTGGCGTCACTCGGACGTGGTGACAGCTGTGTATTGTGTCGCTTACAGTATTGTCTTTGTCGTTGGACTCGTCGGCAATTTCTTCGTGATCTCTGTGGTATGTCGCGCCCCACGAATGAAGACGGTGACCAACTTGTTCATCGCTAATCTGGCAGTTGCAGATATTTTGGTCATCCTGCTTGTCCTTCCTGGGACGCTCCTCTCCGCCATTTTTGTTCGTAAGTACAAGTTCTTTTTTTTTAGCGCCAGGGTTGCCAAGAGCTTAACTCAGAAAGCGTCAACACTCCTGGTAAAAAAAAGGGGGCTTTTTGATACCTCAAGAAAAAGGGCGAAAAACATAACGTTCCAAGGTATGAAATCCTCTACTTCGTAAGACGCGGGCGTAAGAACATTTATTAATTGTTAAATCACAGTTTTATAACAAACTTTAACCAGAAATGAGCTTTTTAAGGATTCAAGCTCTTTTTTGTCTACCAAATCAGAATAAAATACGTGTTTTTTAAGGGGCGGTAATTCGTAACTTTAGAGCAGTAAATGAAAAGTTGCTTCATAGAAAGTGTCATTTGTACGAAAAGGCATCATTTACAGAGAAAACGTGAGGCAAAATCAGAGGAAGAAAGTGTCAAAAAGCGCCAAAAGTGTCACACTTGGCAACCCTGGTCAGTGCCGTATATAGAAAGGGTGAAGGCAAAGGTATCAGCACTAGCCTTGATAGGCCAAACTGGCGGTGCTGATCTCCTATTCTCTGTCTCAGACAGGATATATGGAACAGGAGGTCGACAGAATCATAGTAAGCCTAAGTGACAACGATTCCTCTTGAACTCGTTAAACACCTTAAGCAACGTTAAAAATCTAAAATAAGAAACGAAAGGAATAACTATAATATCATTGCATTATTGTGTAATGTATTGTATATTATATTCAATGTAAAATATCATTTACACTATACCATTATTAATTTCACCCGCCCAAAGTAAACTTAGATATCTATGATTTCTAATTTAAAATTGTTATACAAATATTACAATATATCCTATCTTTCTACCTCTGATCCTTAGATAACGTCAACCTTTTTTACCTTCGTTCGTCTTTACCGTGAAGCCGGTGCTGGGGGGCCTGGGAAAATGAGAGGCCAAACGGCCGGTGTAAATTGTTGAGAAATCAGGCTATGGTTGCGGGCCATATTGCCTTGTTCATTACGATACAGGTGTGACCAGTTACGTTGCACCGACGTGGCATTTTCCTATGTTTTTCTTTGGTGTTTCTACGTTTTTGACCCATGAAAAGGTTCCAAACATCATTGGGTTACGTAGGGTCCACCAAAAGTAAAAGACGTCACTGCCTCCATTTGTTTCCGACCTCTATGGCAAATACAATAACGAAAGCTGAAGTCGTGTCTCTGGTAGTCGCAGATTTCGTTTTTCACGGAATTGAACTGGAACCCGTCCAAATAATTCTGTTTCCTTCGCGAAACTCGGGAAGATACTTAATCTAGGTCTTGTTTGTCGTATGCTGAAAAACGATTATTTTGGCGAAAACAGTTAGCGTATATTTCCAGTGAACACACAGATTGGTTGAATGATATTGATCGGAAAATGGGGTGAGACCATAATCAATCGGTTGGGATGGTTATGATAGCAAATCTGTTCCTTTTCTAGTTACAAAATTTAACACCCGTCAACGCTGTCTAAAAAAAAAAGAAAAAACGACCTTTGCAGCAAGTAGTCAGTCAATCTAACATGCGAATTTATAATTCACTAGGTCGAAAAACCCAAAGAAATATGTAAAGAAATAGATACTGTCTGATACTGTCAAATATTTAGGTAGCCCAAATTTTTACCGACGTTTTTTTAGCGCTTTACCGACCAGCGAAATGCTTTTGTTTTTGTCGGGTTTTTATGTTGAGATGTGTTCATGCTTTCTGAGTCCGAATACTCAGAATCCCGCCACTAGATGACACCAGGGATGAACCGAGTCTGGGTTTGATAGTGACTTGGGTGGGGGTGACCTAGACAGAGCAAATTCTATTTCGTTTAACGCACGCCCCTTTCTTGATTCTAGTCTGCTTAAAATTTTCGAAAATCGAACTTTCCTCATTTCTGTAGCCCCCAAAAATAGACAAAACTAGACCTACGTTGCCGGGGCAACGTGAAGTGTTGCCGCAACCTTTGTCCGGCTTCGCCGACTAAAGTGTTGCGAGAGCAACACTTTGGTTTTGTTTCTTCGCTGTCGGTTAAATGCTGAAATTGTCAACTTATCGAAGCTTTTAAAATGGTATGTTCTAAAAAGAATAATCACATGATCAAAAGCTGTTCTTTAGCGTTGTAAAACCAACAACAAAACAATATCGGAAGAAGGGACTAAATTGACTTGGCGGTCAGTTGGACTTTATCCTTTTCAATCGTAGATATCGTGACGGATGAAAACTTGGAACAATATCTTATATAATCTAGTTGGTTTTATAAAGCTATCCGTAACGTTTCAGGATTAAAATACCATAGATGACACTATTAATTATTACAAAACTACCTTATTGTTTTAGATTACCGTATCGTTTGTACCCGTTGTGTAAACAGTTAATCCTCGGTTATAGCGATAGACCATCAATACAAACTTTCTTACCGTCATATTTACAGATATCGAATACAATGTGCACCAATTTTCAAAAATTTCTAGCCCCTCGTGAACCGATTCTTACTTACAAGTCCCTCTCCCGTGATTGACATCAAATTCATCGGAACAAATAATGGATACACCAGCTATTAAAAGTTGCAAACCCCTCATCGCTGAAGATGATTATAGCATAAAAGCCGTTTTGGCTTTTTGGGAACAAAATTGTTCTTACCATCTAATACACCTGATACAAATAACAGGTATATCAACTAGCAAAAGCTGCAAACTCCTCATTGCCGAAGATGATTATGAGCTAACAGTCGACTGTTGCATACAGTCGACTGTTGCTTACAAGTCCCTTACATGTCTCACAACTGGTATCGCCTATTTTTGGTTTCAGTGTGTACCTTACTCCTGAAGTTGTCAACCCCTTGAAACTTTCAAACTGGTTTATCTCATGAAGGATTTTTGTTCAAAAAAATGGATGACATATACTTTGATCAGCTCATCAAGGGCATCGATTGCCCTAACCACAACAAAAGAATATCGGAAAAAGGGACTAAATTGACTTTGCAGTCAGTTGAACTTTATCCTTTTCAATCGTAGACATCGTGACGGATGAAAACTTGGAACAATATCCTATATAATCTAGTTGGTATTATAAAGCTATCCGTAACTTTTCAGGATTAAAATACCATAGATGACACTATTAATTATTACGAAACTACCTTGTTTTACATTATCGTTTGTACCCGTTGCGAAAACAGTAAATCCTAGGATACAGCGAGAGACCATCGATACAAACTTTCTTACCGTCAGTTTTATATAAATCGAATACAATGTGCAACAATTTGCACAAATTTCTAGCCCCTCGTGCACCGATTCTACTGACAAGTCCCTTTCCCGTGATAGACATCAAGTTCACCGGATAAAAATAATGGGTACACCGGCTAGCAAAAGTTGCAAACCCCTCATCGCTGAAGATTTTTGTAGCATAACAGCCTATTATTACTGACAAGTCCCTTGCATGTCTTACAATTGGGAACCTAATTGTTCTTACCATCAAATGACAGGTACGCCAACTAGCGAAAGCTGCAAACCCCTCATTGCCGAAGATGATTATGAGCTAACACTCGACTGCCGCGTACAAGTCCCCTACATGTCTCACAACTGGTATCACCTATTTTTGGTTTCAGTGTGTACCTTACTACTGAAGTTGTCAACCCTTTGAAACTTTCAAACTGGTGTATCTCATGAAGGAATTTGTGTATCAAAAAATGGATGACATATACTTTGATCAGCTCATCAGCGGCTATCGATTGCCGTCGAAAAAAAAAATTCTACCTGTCTTAGTTCAAAAGTTGACTTTTTTTGCCGTAGGCCAACTTTCTAACGTCACCACTTAGAAAGGAGCAAAGGATAAGCTCTAGTTTCTTTAGCAATGAGAGAACTTCTAAAGTTTAAGAGGTACATCTGATACCATTTCTCTACCGCAAACCCAAGTGCAAAAAAACGAATGATAAACTCAGCTGAAATCGCGTACAGAAATGGAACCAAATTGTTCTTACCATCGAATACACCGGAAACAAATAACAGGTACACCAACTAGCAAAAGCTGCAAGGCCCTCATTACCGAAGATGATTATGAGCTAACAGTCGACTGTTGTTTAAAAGTCCCCTACATGGCTCATAACTGCTATCGCCTATTTTTGGTTTCAATGTACCTTACTACTGAAGTTGTCAACCCCTTTGAAATTTTCAAACTGGTGTATCTCATGAAGGAATTTTTGTACCAAAAAATGGATGACATATACTTTGATCAGCTCATCAGTGGCTATCGATTGCCGTCGAAAAAAAAATTCTACCTGTCTTAGTTCAAAAGTTGACTTTTTTGCCGTAGGCCAACTTTCTAACGTCACGACTTAGAAAGGAGCAAAGGATAAGCTCTAGTTTCTTTAGCAATGAGATAACTTTTAAAGTTTAAGGGGCACATCTGATACCGTTACTCTACCGCAAACCCAAGTGCAAAAAAAAAAAATTATAAACTCAGCTGGAATCGTCGCAGACATGGACAGAAACAATAGATGGCAGCACTTTCGGACCCGTGGGAAAAAGCCACTTTTTTGTCTCTGTAGATTGTTCTATTTATCACTCAAAGAAGATATGTTGGCTGTGGGGCCGGGTAACTGCCGCATATATTTAACACTTATAGATTTTAGTCCATCTTCAATTTGAAACTGGTGCCTGCCTGCTAGCGTGCTAGAACGGAGCTTTCCACTCGAAAGCAGAAACATGGTTTGATGAAACGAAAGGTTCGCTACACAACTTGAGATGGTCCTCTCCGACATAGGCTATACAACTCCACTTCACTTCGCAAACCGTAGGCTCTGGCTCGATGACAAGCAAAAACCATCCTTATTGGCCCCAGGCAAGAGTTCTACGGAGCTTTCCAAAATGTAATGTCATATTCATCAATCCGGCCTAAGGTCCACACTTTCCGTAAAAACCGCACAGGTTAGACCCTTCCCAGTTACCAGGAATAAAATGAAATCGGAGTCATAGGAAAAAAAAAAAAAAAAAAACAAAAAAAACGAGGACAAAACCAAAGTGTTGCTCTCGCAACACAATCACCCAACTGCCTTAGAACAGCCTGTATTAGCAAACAAAACCGTTGACATAGAAATAATCATGGGCCCTGGACGCCGAGATTTGTTCGGCTGCAATACCGTAAAAGGTGTTGCTGTAAAATGGCAAGCAAAACCATAAAGGATACAAAATGATGTTCTGTGTGCTTTAAAGAAAGTGAATTAATGGTAAACAGAACCGGTGATCATCGCCCTTGACGCAAAAGTTGTTCATCTGCACAGTGAAGATACCCACTTTAAGGGTAAGCGAAACCGTTGATGCAGAAATGACTGTTGGCCTTTTGACGCCGAAATACCATGGACTGTGTGGGAAAGATTTACACTTTAAAGATGTTGTGTGTCAACCAATCACATAATACTAAAACGAAGAAAGGAACGGCACACTTTTAGGATGTTAGTTGCATATCCGTCATTTGATGATAAAACAAGGGAAGGAATGTTGAACTTTGAGGGGAATAGTTGCGAATCCCTCACAGGATATCACGACGAGGAAAGGAGTATATTAGTATGCCTTGTCCTTCTTTTATTTGCCTTCCCCTTGCATGAGAGTTTTGCAAAAATTAAATGTAATTTTGTAAGCTTTAGTATCATACGGCAGTAACACTTGTCAGTGGATGTTAATGCTTAGAGTTTCTCTCTCTGAATCACAGTTAAATGAAAGTATTTCGTGCTACTATATCTCAATACATACAGCCGCACAATTGCACATTCAACTGCAAATTTTCCACAGGATACCTGACCATTACTTTTGACCAGGGGCGTCCCGATACCTTCCTGATAGGGGGAGTGCAGCTTCAGAATTTTACCGGAACTTTTCAAACTTTTACCGGAATTTTTCGAAATTTTATCGGAATTTTTCCAGGTTTTACCGGAAATGTCTGCGTAACGACCATCTCTGCAGAAACTCGAAAATAGGCTTACTGTTGTGTTCTCATTTCTATTATGTGTTACAAATTACAAAAAATAGGCTCGTTAAAGTTTTACTGAAAAGGCAGCTTATTTTTCATTCTGATAATTGAATACTGAAATATTTGGATCACATGTGAGGGAGTTTGTAGTTTTTGCAATAACGTTCAGAGCGTGCGCTGCTTGCATGGCAAACCAAAATTCATCCAGACGCGGAGAATTTGAATTCAAACAAATGCCTGCCTTTCCAGGGCTGAAGATGCGATATCGGAGAAGTTAAGCCTGTAGAAAAGTAGGGAAATGACTTTAATTATTCCGTCAGCCCAAACTGACTGCGACTCATATTTGATAGTACAAAGCGGATACGTCAGCTGAATTTTATTAGAGCTATATTTTGGTCCTTCTTGGCAAGGGTCCTCTTGAAGCTCACAGCCGCTCCAGTTCGAAAAACAAACTTGTGGGAAAACAAAGCTTGTGGGAAAACGAACTTATTGGTCCTCGTCCTCGACCTTCAACCCACCCTACACTTTTTGTTATCACATTTTCCATTTGTTCACAACACATCCAATTTCACATTCGTCAACTAGATCAGTTTCAAATGCGATTAGTAACAGACGCTGGTCAGCCAATGTTGAACGCAAAGTGGCCTTAACCAACACTCATCTTGCTAAAATATCTTTCCCCTTTTGCTGAGGTAACAGGAATTGTCTTGGCCAGGTTGAAAGCTTTCCATACTTGTGAAGACACCTTTCCATTCACGAAAAACTTCGAATATTTTCTTGTCTCCTGGAGACTTTTGAGATCATGTCGGAACAAGGCTAACTCGTCTTTGAACTCTTCTCGGCTTATCACCGGCGAGGAGTCGAGAAAGCTGTCGAGACTTCAGTAGACGGTACTGTGAAACTATTCCTGGAACAGTATTTGTAGTTGGAAATGAGGGATTTCAGTAGGTTGCCTAATTCTGGAAAGCTACAGAAACTTAGGAGATTAACGGAATCACAAGATGAATGTTCCGGTACGCTATGATGTCTGTCTGCAAGAATCAGTCTGGTAAGTTGTGTGCCGGGGTCATCCTGGTAAGCTGTGAGTCTATACTTATCTGGTAAGCAACAAAATTCCAGTAGATTCCCTGAGCCGAACTGATTCCGTGGAGCAAAGTCCGGTAGATTCCCATATCTAGCCTCTAGTAAATTCCCCAAGACAAGTAAGTAAGTAAGTAATTTATTTATAACCCGCCGTTTTCAGAAAGCGGAGTAAATGAAGAAAATAAATAAAACACATAAACATACACAAAAAGACACTTAATTTCAATCGTCGGCCAGGAAGTTCCGATAAATTCCTTGAGAAAGACTTCGGTAGATTCCTTGAGAAAGACTTCGGTAGATTCCATGAGCAAAATTTCGGTAGATTTCCTGAGAAAAATTCCGGTAGTTTCCCTGAGCAAAATTCTGGTAGATTCCAAAATTATAGTAGATTCCGTGTGGCAAAGTCAGGTAGACCCCCTGATCCATCCTCCAGTAAATTCCCTGAGACAAGTTCCGGTAGATTCCTTGAGCAAGATTTCGATAGATGCCCGAATCAAAATTCCCGTAGGTTCCCTGAGCAACATTCCGGTAGATTCCCTGAGCAAAATTCCGGTAGGTTCCCTGAGCAAAATTCCAGTAGATTCCCTGAGCAACATTCCGGTAGATTCCCTGAGCAAAATTCCGGTAGGTTCCCTGAGCAAAACTCCAGTAGATTCCCTGATCAACATTCCGGTAGATTCCCGGAGCAAAGTCCCGGTAGATTTCCTGAGCAAAATTCCGGTGGATTCCCTGAGCAAAATTCCAGTAGATTCCCTGATCAACATTCCGATAGATTCCCGGAGCAAAATCCCGGTAGATTTCCTGAGCAAAATTCTGATAGATTCCCTGAGCAAAATTCCGGTAGATTCTATGAGCAAAATCCGGTAGATTCCCGGAGCAAAATTACGGTGGAATTCACAATTCTAGTAGATTCCGTATGGCAAAGTCCGGTAGATCCCCTAATCCAGCCTCCAGTAAATCCCCTTAGACAAGTTCCGGTAGGTTCCCTGAGCAATAGTCCGGTAGACTCCATAAAAATCATCAAGTTCAGGTGAATTTGACAAATTTTGACTGGCGCGGCTTCGCCGCATCAGCAAAATTTACCGGATTTTTTTCCACAGGCCTTCTGGGAGAGGGGGGGAGGGTGAAGCACCCCCGACCCCCCCCCTCGGGACGCCCCTGCTTCAACCGATTGTCTAAGGGTCGTAACGTCACACAAAATATATATAATTTCCATTTACTAGAGGAACTGATTGCCGTATAACGGTTTATGAGTGTCAAAGCGTCTGGCGCCTCGATGGCCGCTCAAGTCTGTAAACATAGATACAAATATATATTCTGCAACATTAAGTCAGTCGAATTTTCCTATTTCTTTCATGACGTCACGTTTTCGTCACGGTCCGTAGATAATCGGCCAAAGTTAAGTCAATACCCTGTTTTTGGTCGATCACACGTAATTCAGCAAAAAAAAAATGCTGGTTCCGATTTCCAGTAAATCCTATTAAGGATTATGTGGAACGAACGTCCTCCTGTCACTTATTCTTGGTATTAACTCAGATTTATTCCCTGGAGGCGGAATGAAGTGCGTTGCTTTTCCCAGGAATTCTGGTTTGCCAGATTTACCATAATTCGTTCTTTAGTTTCAGCCTGCTTGCCTGATTCTTAAATAGTCCTAAAGACTATGAGCTACGAAAAATGGTTTCTAAGAGGAGGCTTGCGATGGCTCCGGTTGCGTTCCACATTTTTAACAATTGTTAACAATCGTTAACTTTACTTTGGGGCGGAGCTAACTGCAGCTTTAACTATCGTTAAATATTCCCAGTTCTACAATTGTTAACTATGTTGTAACGATGCTCACCTACCGTAGTTACACAATAGTTAACAATCGTTAAGCTCTGGAACGTAAATTGTAGGTGGGCAGTACTTAAATTTCGAAATCAGAAACGTGGAACACAAAAAGTTAAGAACTGTTAACAGTTTGTTAACGATCGTTAAAGCACAATGGGCACTTGTAATGCTTTACTTTGCATTAAATGCTTCACAAATAAACTTTTCCGACTTCCTTTAGAAGGCGCTACGAAAATCGGCCGTTTTCTTATTATGTTATCCCTTGTCTTTACCTCTCTGGCATTTCGGCGATCCAAATCTTAGGAGCTGGGATATCGTGGCAGGAAATTCAAAAACTCACAGCAATGCTTGATAGAAAAGGATATATTTGAGATGCCACCAAAGTCAAGCCACAGATGCAGTTTACTTGATTGTTCTAGTGTTTCATCAGAAGTTCCATGGCTTAAAGTGCCTATTAAAATTTTTCTTTGTGGAATAGTGTTGTGAAGCTTGATTAGCTTGCTTTATAAAATGTACCAGAATTTGCAATAAGCTTATAAAAAATAACATAGCAACAAAAATCATTCAAAAACAAATAACCTATTCAAGTCTATATTATACAAGCTGATATATGTATAAAATAAAGATCTACTAAGTATTATAAGAAACATCACTTTTACCTTTGTCCAAGTTAGTAAATTGAGCAAAGAATTGCGCTTTGAAATATCACAGAGAGGAAACTGTTGAAAAAGCTGCTGATCTAGGGGGTAAGCATTGTTCCTAGGTTGTTACAGAGTGGGATTGGGGTAGTTTGATGTGCTCATTGAACTTTAAGTTCCGGAACGCAATCTTCCTTCGCGTATGTTCCAAGAATGGTTTGCTTTCGTCAAATTAGTAAAAAATTTCAGGGCAACGACCATGTATTCTAGGGCCTAGAAACTTTGGATTATCACACATTTTGACACTTCCCAGGGGTCTGGGAATTCTAAGAAGGTTAAGAAAAACATTTACATTTGACATTTTACAAATTATTTCGTCTTCGCTAGTGTACCCTTACACCAATCACGGGTGTGTTAATTTGACCAATAATTTCTTTTTCTTGAAATTATGAGCTTGAAACTAAAAATCATAGCTAGCTCTTCCCGGCGTTCTGAATGTTGTTCAGATTCATGATTACCAGGCATTAATAATTGTGTATAAATGCATGAATCATGTGTAAGCCCTGATTATTTCCATGATTATTTTTCTATGATCATTTAAGGCCCTGTGCCCTAACTTACACTCATCTAGACAATGTACTATCATGTAACATTTCCGTCTGCCGATAGCACCATAACTAGAACACAAGGACTGCACAGATTTTAACCTATGAAAAAATAAAAACATTTCGATAAGGGGATGCATACTCTGGGATCTCCTGTATGGAACAATGTGAAGGCTGGTATTAGGGAGTCTGCTACACTATATGGGTCTGAGAAAAATAGAAAACTATCCATTTAATTAATTAATATTAATATTAATTTTTTCTTCTTCTTTTTCTTTTTCACTTTTTTCCGGGTGGGGGGCTGTAGCCAGGTGCGTCACGACACCTTCCTGATAGGGGGTGGGGGGGGGGGATAATTTTACCTAAATTTGTCGACGTTTTACCGGAAACTGTCCGTAGTGACCACCTCTTCAGAAACTCTAAAATACTGTTTTGTTTTTACTTCGCTTAAGCGTTAAAAACAACAGTAGACAAGTGATAGGCTCGTTAAAGTTTAACTGGAAAGGTAGCTTATTTTTGGGATCCAAAAACGTTGTCCGTCTGTCCGTCTGTCAGCACGATAACTCTCGAAGGGGTTGAGATACTTTGTTCAAATTTGGCACGATGACTCTTTGGGTCAAAGTACGGGTAAGTTCGAAGAGGGGCTCTCTAGTCCAATATTTAGGGGTGGGTGAGGGGTTTAAAATTAAGGGACGACACAAAATATTTTTAAAAGCTAATGAAATAGTCGATTTAGAGGTAAGGAAACACGCTGAGTCCGAAAATTAAAATTATTATCTCGCTGGACAAGTAGTTCAACCTAAATCCTGCAAAAAGCGGAAATTTTGGAAAAAGTAAAAGTTGTATCTGAAGTTGATAAGATGTTCGGTTCATGAGTAGTAACATATGCTGAATCCGAATATGAAAACTATTTTCACACCGGACAAGTAGTTTGCACTGAATCCGGAAATTTAGCATGAAGTTTTAACATAGTCGGTACAGAGTGAGGAGACATGCTGTTGCAATTCCCGAACATACCAATGATAAACAAAAAGTGGGTTCGATCAGTTTATTTATCTCTAAAGTCCCAACCGGTGTTTGCTGGGTCAAAATGTCAGAATGCATCCGACAACTATCTGGTAACCATTCAGTAAGATTAGTTGACCAATTTTGTACCACTGACCAGTCCCTACCCTACCCCTTTGTTCACATATGTGAAAGCTATGCGAGCGGGTGACGTCAATTTGTTTAATCTATGCACCCATGGGGGATAGCTCGTTTCTCAAAGTTGTTTCTGAAGTCGATTAGAGATTCGGTATCGGTATAAGGAGACAAGCTGAATCGAAACCTGAACTTTGTTTCCTTGACGGATAATCTGGCAGAATTTACAAAACCTGGAAAATTTGGATTGAAAGTTTCGGCTCTCAGTGTCACTAGATCTTTTGCTCTGCATGCAATTCGCCGGAAATGTCGCTAGAATACGGGGAATTTGGTTAAAAAAAACAGTCCTAAAAGACCTTTTTGAAGTCGATTAGACATGAGATATTGGAGTAAACATGCTTGTTGAATCAATACATGAACTCGGTTTCCTCATTTGGCCGTAAGCAAAAAACTTCAAAACTGTAATTTATTTTTGTACATATTCAAGCGATTGATCATGTATAATTAGCAACAATGTTAAAGGGGTCTGGCGAAGACTCGGAAACATACAAGATTCGATTGTCTGGATCAAGAAGTCTAATAAGTAATAAATTTTGAGATCCCATGGATACCTTCGTTCTTGTTACACTCTGATATTTGAATTAACTGAAATATTTTGACTCGTCTGAGGGATTTTTTGTTTATGTACACGTCCTTGGGACTCCTTTTGCTGCAAAGTATTCAAGTCTAGAGTTGTTTCCTATTTGACTAAAATATGAAAAAAAAAATACCTACCTACCTCCCGACAAGCCTAATTCCTACTGATACTTAAAACACTTCAGCTGTTTCACCGCGCAGATCTTCTTTAATTTTTATTTTCCTTAATTTGCATCATTCGCATTTAACTTTCTACCAGCATCCTCCATTAAATTGTTTATTTCAGAGACCTCTCGCTGCTGTTTTTGGAGAGCTTCGTAGACAAGATCATGTTGACGCAGCTCCCGAGTTGAGATAATAGAAAATGTGAAAGCCAAATCTTTGCTCCGTTTCTGCACATTCAGTCGTTCAGACAGAGAAAACCAGAATGGAAGAATATGATATAAAAGTATGGCCATGCCTGCTTTGCATTGCTCCATTTTCTTTTTCATCAACCCCTCGCCATTTGAAAGTCTGGAGCACATGAGGTCAAGGGACTCCAGAGTTTTCATCTGAAGGCCACATTTTTACTTTGACAATTTTTGTTTTTTTTAGACAGGAATAAAACGAAAAAGAAACAAGTGGGAAATAACTCAGACCATTAAAGTCACCAATTTTGAAGCACACACCGTCATCCTCCACAAGATTTTTAGCTATAGGTAAACAGAAATGGCCATGTTCTGGTAAGTGTGACTCAAGTAATGCCTATGATAAACTAAGGTTAGACCGAATAAACCATACATAGTGAAAGCTACACCTTAGATCAGAACTACTTTTAGCGTGTAAGCCGCAGCGGCTCCCATGCGAAGATCGGCCAAGTACAATCAGCTGAAATACAAACTAGTGTCCTGTGTCCTGTTTGCTTTAAAGTGATTAGCTGGAAGTTTAGGGATACGAACTGGCAACCGTAAAGCATTGAACTTCGGACAATTGATGTCACGAAGCACGTTGATTGTAAAATCAGTGCTGATTTGTAAAATCAAGGATTGCAAACACCATGGGGAGATTCAATCAGGTGACTCGCCATCAAGTGCAAGCAGACTATTTGAAGGAGTCACATTCTGAAGCTTCCTAGCTTTTGCCCTAACTATCTCAGCCCGACCAAGCCGGGAGTTTAAACTAGTACTCTGTGCGACCGTTGATTTATCTAGTTGGGCAATTCAGAAGCACGCGAATGGGTAAGCTCAAAACAAGACTTACAAAGGACTCAGACAGAAAGAATAATAGCATACATCTAGCAAGCATACAAAACCGTATACACAAACAAAGCTATAGGCTTTGACCTCAGATATTTGTTGTTGGTGGAGTCTTCCTCTGAAACAAATTCAAATAAAGATAAAGAAAAAGTCCATATTCGAGAGCCTACACCGTGAGAAGTTTCATAAGAAATTACACAAGCATGCGCAGTTTCAACAGACAACACTTGGGATGCAGTCTTCTGTTATTTTTAAAATGTTATGCATAATAAGCAATGCCAAAGAGCCAAGAAAAGTAGATGCTTTTAGGCGGGTTTTTTTCTCTTCCTGCCAATGCTTGTTATACATCAGATTTCATCCATAACTTTCCAAATTCACAACAGGTTACATCCCAAGTGTTTGTCTGTTGCAACCGCGCATCCTTGTGTTTTCTTTTATGAAACTTCTGACAGTGTGTTACTTTCAGCAATTTATTTTGAGAATTTTATGTCACTCATACCCGTTTTTTAAACTAATCAGTAGAAAAAGGTGTCTGCTTAGCACTATAGGCTGTTTGACAACTGAATCATTCTTTGACCGATTTGTTGTCATTAAGGTTTGAGCGATCTGTCTGTTAGTGTGAATCATTTTGGCTATGTTAGGATTTGCATCAAGAAAAAGGTACGGTAGTGGTTCAAATAATCACTCCAGTCGACTGGTCATGCTTTCTTCCCCTTTTCCGTCACATCAGTTAAATCTTTTAAGCTTTCCTCATTAGTCGTGAGACATCGAGATTGGACAGGGCCGGCGCCAAATCTATTTCAAGCTTTCTATCCTTGACTGAACTCGTTACTTTTCCCCCTCGTTAATTTAATTTGTCAGATTCTGGTCGATTTGAAGTCTTGCTTTTTGCTTTCGAATTTCCAGTACGAGGCGATCGAAAACGTTAATGATATCTATCCAATTATGCTCTGTCGCACTTGAGGAAAATGTCGAGGCAATTGAATTTCTCGAAATTGTCAGCCAACTTTCAACTGGTTGTGACAGATTGTCTATAGCAGGGCTTTCTGATTGGCTTGTTGGGCTGAATCAATTCCATTCCAGAATGCTGAAAGCAAACACTCACAAACAAGCAATTTACTACTTGAGGGAATGTCTTGAAAGCGGGTGTTTTTTTAGAGATCTAGTCATAGGCAATGCCATGACGTGAATGCCGTTGCTGTTGAGCAGTTGAGCGCTCCATTCGTGGTCGACTCTCAAATAACTGGCGAGCAGTGTTGACGAGCTGTGACATTTGGCCGCAAAAACCTGTGATATTCTGGAGGAATTGGTCCTTTTTTCCAGGTTCAGAGAAAAACTCGTAGATTGGGCATTCAGGTACGGTGGTCTAAAATACTTTCCCAGACTCAATTCGAGAAGCAGAAAGTCTACCGCAATTTAAAAATCGGTTAAAGAAACATCTCCTTGAGGGTAGTTGGTGAGTGGAGGGTTTGGAAGACGAGAGAGAACAAATTGACAAATTAATTAATTAACGTTTAGTTTATTTTAGTGAAGGTTTGATTAGTTATATAATATGGTATTAAATGTGTACTGGTTGTGTTTTCGGGATCCCAAAACGTAAGTGGAGGGATACCTATGACATAGCAAAATTTGTCCGTCTGTCCGTCCGTTTGTTCGTCCGTCTGTAAGCACGATAACTCTAGAAGGAAATGAGATATTTTGATGAAACTTGGTGTGAAGATTCGTTGGGTCGTCGGACCAGTCGAGTTCGTAAACGGGCTTTGCAGACATACATTTAAGGGTGGGGAGGGGGTTCAAATTAAGGGGCAAACAAAATATTTTGAAACAGCTAATGTGATAGACGATTATGGGGTAAGAAGACATACTGAACACGATAGTAAAAACTATTTTTTTTAACGGACAAGTAGTTCGCCCGGAATCTGGCCAAAACCGGAAAGTTTGTTAAAAGTAAAAGTTTTATTTGAAGTTGATTAGATGTTCGATTCAGAGGTGGGAAGATATGCTGATGACGATGGTGAAAACCATTTTCTCGACAGACAAGTAGTTCGCCCGGTTTCCGGCCGAAACCGGAAAGTTTGTTAAAATTAAAAGTTTTATTTTGTGTTGATTAGATGTTCTATTTAGAGCAAGAAGACATGCTGAATACTTATGTGAAAACAATTTTCTACCCGGACATGTAGTTCGCCTCGAATCCGGCCCAAACCGGAAAATTGTTAGAAGTTAAAGTTTTATTTGTAGTTGATTAGATAACCGACTTAGGGGTAAGAAGAGATGCTGAATTCGTGTGTGACAATCATATTTTACCCGGACATATAGTTCGATCGGAATCCGACTGGAGCCGGAAAAATTGTTATAAGTAAAATTTTTACATGAAGTTGTTTAGATGTTCATTATTGGGGAAAGTAGGTACCCTGAGCTCGTTTTTGAGCTTTCTTTTTTCGCCGGACAAGTAGTTCTGGAGAAACCGGGAAATTGGCAGAACTGGCAGGAAGTTTTCGTCAAAACAGATATGACTTATAGGGGTAAACACAAATGATGAATCCGTATCTGAACTTGGTTTTCTCAGTTGATTAGCTATTTGGCCTTAATCTGCTTCTGAATTTTAATAGTAAAATGTTCAAGGAGTCTGGCGTTGACTGGATCTGGCTAAGACAAGACCCAGTTGTCTCGATCAGATATTGAATTTTTGGGATCCCACCGAAACCTTTGGTCTTGTTCAAGCACGTATGTGCTTTGTTTGTAACTTGTCGTCAAGCCGGAATGAATTTTTTTTTAGTAAAGTGGCTGAATCCTGAAAACAAATTCTGAATTGCGGTGGTTGACGAAAAGTGCGTTTTTAAATGATGATTTTTTATATCTTGTAGTGTCATAAGTACGATTTCTTTTGACACATTTGTCAAATGTGTGACTTACTGCAGAACTCACATATTGTCCATGGAAAGTAATAATGCTCATCCATGTTTGGAGGTCGACGTGCTGGTAGATAATTGACAAGGTGGGTCCCTAAATTTCAACTGCCTTACTGACATCAGCCCGTTCTCCCAGCTGATTAAAAGGAAAACGTGTGTTCTCGTTTTAGGTTCTTGAGAATAATCATAAGTAAGCCCAGCCGCAAGCACTATCTGAAACATTTCTGCCCGGTTGTTAGAGCTGGCCTCCTAATTGGATCATCTGAAGCATTTTCTCTTACCACCTATATTTCACTCTAATCTGAGCATGTTTTGGGAAACTCCCGGAAATCTTCTCCCCCTTCCAGCCCCATTGTGGTCGGATCCAGATAGAACCTTGAAATATGTCATCTAGGCACTAGGGCATATGATCTCTACATCTTCCAAGTTTCATTCAAATTACTAGATCCCGTCCATCAAGTTTGACTGCCCATGATGGTCGGATTGGGGAAACGACTATTCTCAAGTCAGTCTGTTCGGGTCTCTGATACGTATTCCAAGTTTTATCTTCCTACAACATAAGGAGATTCCGACCCCCCCCCCCCCCAATTCCTCCACAGTGTTCGAATCTGGTCCGGTTATGTTAACTATGTATCTAGGACTTGCGCTGGTTTTTCCCACCAAGTGTCATCCCGATCCCTCCACTCTACCGTTTCCCAAAATTTCCGGTTCCCCCCTCCGGCTTCTGCCAGAGTCACCGGATCCGATCCGGATTTGAACTGGGTCGTCTTTCAAAATATCAAGTTTCATTAAGATCCGATCACCCGTTGGAAAGTTATCAATACCTATGGATTCCGGATTACCCCCTCCTCCACTCTTCCCCAGACCTGACATGGAAGATCTGAGACAAAGCTCTTTCCACTTACCAAATTTCATTCAAATCCAATCACCCTTTACTAAACTACCCATGCCACTAAATTGCGGATTCCTAATCCCTCCACTCCTCCCACCATGGTCGGATCGAGGAAACGAATATTCTCAAGTCAATCCATTCGGGTCACCGACACGCCTACCAAGTTTAATCGTCCTAGAACATCAGGATGTACTGAACTCGCGCGCTTACTAGAAATACGCCCCTTCCCCGGTCCCCAACTCCCCCACAGTGCCGGAATCCCGTCTTATTATGTCAATTACGTATCTAGAGCTTGTTCTTCCCACCAAGTTTCATCCAGATCCCTCCACTCTTAGTGTTTCCAAAGATGTCCACTTCCCCCTCGAACACCGGATCTGGTCCGGATTTAAAATGGGTGTCTGAGACACAAGGTCTTTCTATATATCAAGTTTTGTTAATATCCAGTCACACTTCACAAGTTAAAAATACCTCACTTTCCTTATCCTTCCCTCCCCAGATGGTCGGATCGGGGAAACGACTATTCTCAAGTCAACATGTTCGGGTCCCTTACACGCCTGCCAAGTTTCATCCTCCTAGCACATCAGGAAGTGCCGAACTCGCGGGATCACTGATAGAAATTCGGACCCCCCCCCCCCGAACTCCTCCACAGTGAAGGGATCCGGTCCGGTTATTTCGATCACGTATCTACGGCCTGTGCTTGTTCTTGCCACCAAGTTTCATCCCGATCTCTCCACTCTAAGCGTTTTCCAAGATTTCCGGTTCCCCCCTCCTACTCCCCCCCATGTCACCGGATCCGGTCTGGATTTAAACTGGGATGTCTGAGACACAAGGTCTTCCTATACATCAAGTTTCATCGAGATCCAATTTCCCGTTCGGAAGTTAAAAACAAAAACTAATTTTTCCGGATTCCCCCTCCCTCCAGCCCCCCACCCCCAGATGGCCGGATGGGGGAAATGACTAGTCTCAAGTCATTCTTTCGGGTCCTTGAAATGCCTGCCAATTTTCATCGTCCTAGCACATCAGGAAGCACCGAACTCGCGGGATCACTAGAAACTCGACCTTTATCCCCCCCCCAACACTCCCAAAGTGAGCGTATCCGGCCCGGTTATGTCAACCACGTATCTAGGACTTGTGCTTGTTCTTTCCACCAAGTTTCATCCCAATCTCTCCATTCTAAGCGTTTTCCAAGATTTCCGGTTTCCCCCTCCAACTCCCCCTAGTGTCACTGGATCCAGTCTGGTTTTGAAATGGGACGTCTGAGACACGAGATCCTTCCATATATCAAGTTTCATTAAGATCCGATCACCCGTTCGTCAGTTAAAAATATGTCATTTTACCTATTTTTTTCGGATTCCCCATCCCTCCACTCCTCCCCCCCCCAGATGGTCGGGTCAGGGAAACGACTGCTTACCTCGTCCGGTCTCTCATATCCCGGCCAAGTTTCATCGTCCTAGCTTATCTGGAAGTGCCCGAACTAGCAAAACCGGGACAGACTGACCGACCGACCGACCGACAGACATACCGACAGTCCAACTGATGGACAGAAACTACGATCGCTATATGGCACTTCGCCGAAGGGCAAGTGACATAAAAAACTTATTAAAAGCTGAAGTTTGGACCCCGAGCATTTTAGGATTTCCCTAGACACGCAAGCAAGTGTAAACGCATGACCAGCCGCTCGCCTCCATATATACTTTTCGTAAAGATGTATACTATTTTCTTAGTACAGTTGGTGTGCGGGGTGGTGGTGGTGGCTCGGGGATATGGTACCAGGGGGTTTGGGTTGGGGAGGGGGATTGTTTTATGTCCGGGTTTTTTCACCGGGGGGTGGGAGCCGGAACCCCTTGCATTACTTCAAAAGCGACTGTGGTCCATGTTGCAAAGAGAAACTGAACAAGAGCTGTGGACCCATATGGCACTTGTTAGTTGTTACTTTAGTAACAACTAAGGTTCTTGATGTGTTGAGGAACAGACGATTATGTACCTTTAGGGTTCATGAAAATGTATGGTTTAGTAAAAAAAATGCCATGGAATTTGCGGTCACAATGCGCAATTTCGTAGGGCTAGGAATCCGTTTGTAAGCAAATGCACTGGTCCACAAATGATCATGGGCCCTTGGCTCACGAAAGCATATCATTCGCTCGAAAGTATTATTTTTTTACATTCTGCGGCTAAGATGATCATGGGCCCTTGGGAATCCAAAAAATGTTTCCTCCACTCCCCGAAGATAGTCGGATGGGGGAAATGACTATTTCCAAGTCAATCTGATCGGGTCTAGAATACACCAGACGAATTTCATCGTCTAAGTGCATCTGGAAGTACCTTAACTCGCGATCACTGGATTTCCGGAAAACCCCTTTCAAGACCCCCCGCACTGAGCCGATCCTGTCCACTTCTGTCAAAAATGTATTTACAACTTGTCCTTGTTCTTCTTACCAAGCTTCAGCCCGGTCTCTCCGCTCTAAGCTTGTTCCGACATTTCTGATCCCCCTCCAATCCTCCTCCCCCCTCCGGAGTTATCGGATCTGGTTTGGACACAAAATGGTACATCCGCAGACACGAGCTCTTTCCAACTATCAAGTTTTGTTTGTGTCCGATGCCCAATTCGAAAGTTAAGCTCAAGATCTCGAATTCCCCCTCCCCCCCCTTCCCGGATGGTCGGATCGAGGAAATGACTTTTCTTAGGTTAATCTGGTCGAGTCCCTGATAAGTCTGTTAAGTTTCATCATCCTAGCACATCTGGAAGTACCTTAACCCGTGATAACCGAAAATCCGGGACCCAGAATCCCCCCATTCCCCCCCCCACAACAGTGACCGGATCCGACCGGGCTATGTCAATGATGTATCAAGGATATGTGCTTGCTCTTCCCACAAAGTTTCTTCCCTATCCCTCAACTCTAAGCGCGTCACGATATTTCTGTTACCCTACCTCAAACTCCCCCCACAGTTGTCAGATCTGGTCCGGACGTAATATGGGACATGCGAGGCATGTGTTCTTTCC
This sequence comes from Branchinecta lynchi, assembly GCA_023053575.1. Classification (NCBI taxonomy): domain Eukaryota; kingdom Metazoa; phylum Arthropoda; class Branchiopoda; order Anostraca; family Branchinectidae; genus Branchinecta; species Branchinecta lynchi. Next base: position 26,919,714 of record JAKZAP010000001.1, read on the forward strand.
ACATATCAAGTTTCATTTAGATCTGATCACCCGTTCGAAAGTTACGAATGCTTAAACATTCCGGGCTCCCCTTCCTTCCACTCCCCCACGATGTCGAATCGGGGAAGTGACTATTTCCAAGTCAGTTTGGTCGGGTCCCTGATAAGTTCAGGTCTGGAAGTACCTTAGCACTTGATAACTGGATTCCCGGGATCCAGCACCTCCACCCCACCCCCCACAGTGCCCGGATTCGATCTGGTTTTTTTTAGCGATGTATCAAGGATATATGCTTGTTCTTCCCACCAAGTTTAATCCTCATCCCTCGACTCCAAGCGTGTCACGATATTTCCGGTACCCCCCTCCGACTTCCCCCACAGTCGTCGGATCCGGCTCGGACGTAAAATGGGAAATGTGAGGCATGTGTTCTTTCCACATATCAAGTTTCATTTAGATCCGATTACCTGTTCAACAAATTACGCATACCTCAATATTCCGGATTCCCCCTCCCTCCACTCCCCCATGATGGTCAAATAGGGAAAATGACTATTTCCGAGTACGTTTGGTCGGGTCCCTGATACGCCTGCCAAGTTCATCGTCCTAATTTATGTGGAAGTGCCCGAACTAGCAAAACCTGGACCAACCGACCGACCGACAGACGGACGGACAGAAATTGCAATCGACGGAACATCTGAGATGGCAGTTCTTTCCACTTGACAAGTTTGATTCAAATCCGGTCACCCGTTCAAAAGTTATGCGCGCCACTAGGTTCACTCCCCTCACGATGGTTGGATAGGGGATACGACTATTCTCAAGGCAGTCTGTTCGGGTCACCGATATGCCTACCAAATTTCATCGTCCTATTGTAGTACCAAACTCGCGGGATCACCGAATTCCGACTCCCCCCCCCAACTCCCCCCACAGTGCCCAAATCCGGTACGTTTGGCAACGATGTATCTAGGACTTGCGCTTGTACTTACCACCAACTTTCGTCCCGATTCCTCCACCCTAAGCGTTTCCCAAGATTTCCGGTCCCCCCCCTCCACCTCTCCCCAAAGTCACCGGATCCGGTCCGGATTTTAAGTGGGTCGTTTGAGGCACGAAGTCTTTCCACATATCAAATTTTAATAAGTTCCGATCACCCTTTCAAAAGTTAAAAATACCTCAAGATTCAGGATTCCCCTTCCTTTCACTCCCCCCACGATGCTCGGATCAGGGAAGTGACTATTTCCAACTTAGTCATTTGGGGTCCTTGATATGCCTGCCAAGTTTCATCGTCCTAGCTTATGTGGGAGGGCCGACTTAGCAAACCCACCCGACCGACAGACCGACGGACGGACAGAAGTTGCGATCGCTACATGGCATTTAGCCGAAGGACAAGTGCCATAAAAATGACTGGATTCTGTTTGTCTCTGTCTGTTATAATACAAACTTTCAGAAAGTGACCTTAATCTAATTTCTATCCCTCCAACACGGGACAAATATAGCCTCCAGAACGTTCTTTCAGTCCGTACTAAGTATTCTTTTAGGGACAACCGAACAAAATTGTCCTCTTAAGGTAATTCGAAATGGGACAAGTTCCTCTATCATTTGTCCCCTTTTGGAAGAATCTGAAGAATTGTAACTACGCTGTGCGTCTGACTTCCAAAAAGGATTTGATTTTATTCTGCATGTTGCAACCTACAAATACACTTCAGCAAAATCTTTTTTTCGGCTCTTAGAACATTTGCTTTTCTTACTTCTCCTACTGATGAAGTCAAGGGGCGGAACATTGGAAAAATTAAGGGAAAAACTCACAATCTGAAGATACTGACATCTTCTCTGTCTCAGGTGATTTCTGAAATTTCTGACTTTTCTTAATTTTTTCTTAAATAGCTTAGTTTATGTATTTCATTACGTGGACGGTTCCTCAAACTGATGTATAGTTTATATTGTTTTCTTCTTCTTATCTTCTTTTTCTCTCTAATCTTTCAGTGTTCTTTTCTCTTTTTTTGTTGCAAAAGTCCGTCGTTCATTCGGGGTTTGATTCAGTCAAGTTTCAACACATGTTCAGAGAGTAACAACAGTGAATTAAAATGTTCGTTAGGTAGTGCATATATAATAGTTCGTATACATAGTACTATTAAACTTGAACGAAAGTTCAACCGTTTTATTATTTCTTGGTTTAGGAACTGTTAAGCCACTTTCACATTGACGCATCGATGTGACGCGTCGCGTATGTGTTTATCTTGCGTTGCGTACAGGTTACGTAGAGTATCTTTCACACCTGCGCGAGAACATGTCACGCTGGGTGCGTCTTTACGTTTTCCTTTTTAGATTTCTTCTGCCAAGTTTTCGTTTCTTTCATCTATAGTAAGTTTTTAATCATCATTAGTAGCTTTTTCTTTATCATCGGTCCATAATTCTCCAGTTTCTCTTCAAACTTCCATTTTTTCACTGAAAAGTCTGACGCGTAACGCGTTGACGCAACGCTCTACGCGTCAATCTGAAGCGGCTTTAAGAACGAATTTGAATAGGTAGAAGAATCCTTGGGGACTATTGCTAAAATATGTTAAAGTATGATGAATTATCCAGAGATCATTTGAAGTTCTTGGGGTTAAATATTTTCTGCCGTGTCGAGTTAGAAGAATTGTATGTTTTGCCAAACTAAGTCGAACTAAGAAATTCGAAATTCAAGGGGGATTTTCAGAAATCTTTAAAATAAATTTCTCACTTCTCTGGCGCATTGGTATTCATAGCTTGTCGCAAATAGTTTTCGAGTATCCTCCCCTTTCAAGTCCTTTTTCCTTCTTCGAAACTGATTGATCGTCACACGCCTTTGGGAGAAGGCCGACAAAAGCAGATTTGAAACTTGATTTCAAGTAGAGGAAAGTGGGCCAAAGGGCGCGTGATTTGAATTATAGGACCTTTTCTTTTTTTTTTCTGCTAGAATTCTCCTTCTCTCAAGAGGAAACAAATCAACTTTCATGTCGGCCAATCCTGTCATCATCAGCAGCGGCGTCACACCGGGGGGGGGGGGGAGGGGGAGCCCCCCCCCCCCCTCCCAATTTTGTCGGCCAGTCGGTAAAAATTAACCGAGTCGGCGCGAAGCTCCGCGATTTTTATCAAAAAAGTTGATTTTTTTTTCATGAAAACAGTCGGTTTTTGGGATCCCAAAACGTAAGTGGAGGGATTCCTATGACATCGCAAAAGTTGTCCGTCCGTCCGTCCGTCTGTTAGCACGATAACTCTCGAAGGGGTTGAGATATTTTGATGAAACTTGGTGTGAAGATTCTTTGGGTCAAGTGTAAGGTCAAGTTCGTAGATGGGCTCTTTAGCCCTACATTTAGGGGTGGGGAAGGGGGTTCAAATTGAGGGACAAACAAAATATTTTTAAACAGCTAATGTGATATTCGATTATAGGGTAGAAGACATTCTGAACTCGAATATGCGAATTATTTTCTCGTCCGACAAGTATTTCGCCCGAAATCCGGCAAAAACTGGAACGTTGGTTAAAAGTAAAGGTTTCCATGACCACGATGGTGAAATTCATCTCCTCGCCAGAAAAGTAGTGCGTCCGGAATCCGGCAAAGGCCGGAAAGTTGGTTAAAAGTAAAAGTTATCTGAAGTTTACTAGATGTTGGATTTCGGGGCAAGAAGACATTTTGACACGCTGATGAAAACCGTATTCTTGCCGGACAAGTCGTTCGTCCGGAATCCAGCAAAAACAGGAAAGATGGTTAAAATTAGAAGTTTTATTTGAATTTGATTAGATGACAGATTTTGGGAGTAAGAAGGCATGCTGAAGACTTATCTGCAAAGAATTTTCTACCCGGACAAATAGTTCACCCGGAATCCGGCCAAAACCGGAAAATTCGTTAAAAGCAAAAGTTTAATCTAAAGTTGATTGGATGACAGATTTAGGGCTAAGGAGACACTGAATCTGTATATGACATTCACTTTTCACCCGGACATATAATTCGTCCGGAATCCGGTTGAAACCGGAATTTTTTTTTAAGTTACAGTTTTATTTGAAGTTGATTATATGTCCTTTAAAGGGATAATGGAGATACGCTGAATTCGTTTCTGAGTTTTCTTTTTCTCCTGGACAAGTAGTTCGCTCGGAATTTGGCCGAAACCGGAAATTTTGCAGAAGTGAAGCAGGAAGTTTCGGTCAGTATCATCAAAATAGATATGCCTGATAAAGGTATATCTGAACTTGGTTTTCTCAGATGATTAGCCTAGCAAATACTGGATCTGGCGAAGACAAGACCCAGTTGTCTGGATTACTAGATTTTTGGGATCCCATCGAAACCTTAGGTCTTGTTCCTGTTGTTATTGTGGTGGATTTTATGATTTGGTTTTGTTTTTTTCGCTGAGGAGGGTTCGCCGGAAGTGCAACCGAAATATCCAAAATTGTATTTATCCCTCGCACATCGTCTTGGAGGAGTAACTAGCTGATCAAGAAAAAAACCCGATAATCTCATTTTTCTATTATATTCTTATGACACTATTTATGACACTGGTGTAATAAAATGTGAACGTGTGCAAAAAAATAGAGACTAGTTTTTTCTTTTTTTTGAGCCTTCGCTTCGTTTTTCCGGCACACTGCCTTGACCCCTTTCGAAATTGCGCGGTCGTCGCACTCCTAGAGGTTTTTAAGCAGAGTTCTTTTTAACAGAAACAAAGTATTTTAAGGCCGTCTTTAACCGAGAGTTTTTTTCACCATGATTTTTTTCACTGATGACCTATCATATGCACAAGGAGACAGTGGAGTAAAAGGAAAAAAGGAAAAAGAACACAAATAAAAATCGACAAAAAGCACGACAGTTTTGACTGAATTACTAACTGGGCCTAAAACTAAAGAATCATGAAAAACATCATGTAGATAGGCGGGATGAATAAATGTTTTTAGTAGAGAAGCGGGCGTCCTCTCCACTGACTGAATAACGTCTTCCAAGCCGGTCTTCTGAACTAACTTACGGTTACAACATGAACGAGGGAGATACATTAAACAATTCAAAATGATTTGAACAGGACGTCTTCAGACCTTTTTCCGCAGAATGTGGTACACACCAGAACAGTACAGGATTTAGGGCGCGCAAAATGGTCATAAATTTTCCAAGCACCTGGGTTATAGCAACTAATGTAGTTAGATTGTCACATGAGCCAGAAGAACTCGCTCGATATGCTTTGTGTGGTCTTGCTGGGATTCACCTAGTGAACCGAGGAAACTGGAGGTAGATTGCGGGTATAATATCTTCTTTCAAGTGAACGTTAGGCCAGCCTTTCATTTAGTTCACATTTCTTAGTTAAGCGCTCAATTAAATGTTATCACAGTGGATAAGCACGATTGGTAACACCAATCCGCATTGACGCCCGAAACTCTTCGCCAAAGCTAGTGTTCTGATTCTGACGTAATTCATTGTTATTTCTTGATAATCTTTGTTTTCTTTTATTGTGTTGCGAGAGCAACACTTTGGTTTTGTCCTGTTTTTTTTTTGTTTTTTTTTTTGTTTTCCTATGACTCCGATTTCATTGTATTCCTGGTAACTGGGAAGGGTCTAACCTGTGCGGTTTTTACGGAAAGTGTGGACCTTAGGCCGGATTGATGAATATGACATTACATTTTGGAAAGCTCCGTAGAACTCTTGCCTGGGGCCAATAAGGATGGTTTTTGCTTGTCATCGAGCCAGAGCCTACGGTTTGCGAAGTGAAGTGGAGCTGTATAGCCTATGTCGGAGAGGACCATCTCAAGTTGTGTAGCGAACCTTTCGTTTCATCAAACCATGTTTCTGCTTTCGAGTGGAAAGCTCCGTTCTAGCACGCTAGCAGGCAGGCACCAGTTTCAAATTGAAGATGGACTAAAATCTATAAGTGTTAAATATATGCGGCAGTTACCCGGCCCCACAGCCAACATATCTTCTTTGAGTGATAAATAGAAAAATCTACAGAGACAAAAAAGTGGCTTTTTCCCACGGGTCCGAAAGTGCTGCCATCTATTGTTTCTGTCCATGTCTGCGACGATTCCAGCTGAGTTTATAAAAAAAAAAATTTGCACTTGGGTTTGCGGTAGAGTAACGGTATCAGATGTGCCCCTTAAACTTTAAAAGTTCTCTCATTGCTAAAGAAACTAGAGCTTATCCTTTTCTCCTTTTTAAGTCGTGACGTTAGAAAGTTGGCCTACGGCAAAAAAGTCAACTTTTGAACTAAGACAGGTAGAATTTTTTTTTCGACGGCAATCGATAGCCACTGATGAGCTGATCAAAGTATATGTCATCCATTTTTTGGCACAAAAATTCCATCATGAAATAGACCAGTTTGAAAGTTTCAAGGGGTTGACAACTTCAGTAGTAAGGTACACACTGAAACCAAAAATAGGCGATAACAGTTGTGAGACATGTAGAGGACTGTTAGCTCATAATCATCTTCGGCAATGAGCCATTGATGAGCTGATCAAAGTATATGTCATCCATTTTTTCGTACAAAAATTCCTTCATGAGATAAACCAGTTTGAAAATTTCAAAGGGGTTGACAACTTCAGTAGTAAGGTACACGAAAACAAAAATAGGCGATACCTGTTATGAGACATGTAGGGGACTTTTAAGCAACAGTCGACTGTTGGCTCATAATCATCTTTGGTAATGAGGGGTTTGCCGCTTTTGCTAGTTGGTGTACCTGTTATTTGTTTCCGGTGTATTCGATGGTAAGAACAATTTGGTTCCCAATGGTAAGATATGCAAGGGACTTGTAAGTAATAATCGGCTGTTATGCTACAATCATGTTCTGCGATGATGGGTTTGCAACTTTTGCTAGCTGGTGTACCCATTATTTGTTTTCGTTTAAGGGTTAATGTATATCACGGGAGAGGGACTTGTAAGTAGGAATCGGTTCACGAGTGGCTAGGAATTTTTGCAATTGGGTGCACATTGTATGCTACAATCATCTTCAGGGATGAGGGGTTTACAACTTCTGCTCGCTAGTGTACCCATTATTTTTATCCGGTGAACTTGATGTCTATCACGGGAGAGAGACTTGTAAGTAAGAATCGGTTCACGAGGGGCTAGAACTTTTGTAAATTGGTGCACATTGTATTCGATTTCTATAAACCTGACGGTAGAAAGTTTGTATCGATGGTCTATCGCTGTAACCTAGGATTAACTGTTTACGCAACTATCCATTTGTGTACGCGATTTCAGCTGAGTTTATCATTCGTTTTTTTGCACTTGGGTTTGCGGTAGAGAAATGGTATCAGATGAACTCTTAAACTTTAGAAGTTCTCTCATTGCTAAAGAAACTAGAGCTTATCCTTTGCTCCTTTCTAAGTGGTGACGTTAGAAAGTTGGCCTACGGTAAAAAAGTCAACTTTTGAACTAAGACAGGTAGAATTTTGTTTTCGACGGCAATCGATAGCCGCTGATGAGCTGATCAAAGTATATGTCATCCATTTTTTGGCACAAAAATTCCATCATGAAATACACCAGTTTGAAAGTTTCAAGGGGTTGACAACTTCAGTAGTAAGGTACACACTGAAACCGAAAATAGGCGATACCAGTTGTGAGACATGTAGGGGAGTTGTACGCGACAGTCGACTGTTACCTCATAATCATCTTCGGCATTGAGGGGTTTGCCGCTTTCGCTAGTTGTCGTACCTGTCATTTGATGGTAAGAACAGCTTGGTTCCCAATTGTAAGACATGCAAGGCACTTGTTAGTAATAATCGGCTGTTATGCTACAAAAATCTTCAGCGATGAGGGGTTTGCAACTTTTGCTAGCCGGTGTACCCATTATTTTTATCCGGTGAGCTTGATATCTATCCATTTGTGTACACGATTTCAGCTGAGTTTATCATTCGGTTTTTTGCACTTGGGTTTGCGGTAGAGAAATGGTATTAGATGAACTCTTAAACTTTAGAAGTTCTCTCATTGCTAAAGAAACTAGAGCTTATCCTTTGCTCCTTTCTAAGTGGTGACGTTAGAAAGTTGGCCTACGGCAAAAAAGTCAACTTTTGAACTAAGACAGGTAGAATTTTTTTTTCGACGGCAATCGATAGCCACTGATGAGCTGATCAAAGTATATGTCATCCATTTTTTGGCACAAAAATTCCATCATGAAATAGACCAGTTTGAAAGTTTCAAGGGGTTGACAACTTCAGTAGTAAGGTACACACTGAAACCGAAAATAGGCGATAACAGTTGTGAGACATGTAGAGGACTGTTAGCTCATAATCATCTTCGGCAATGAGGAGTTTGCAGCTTTTGCTAGTTGGTATACCTGTTATTTGTTTCAGGCGATGGTAAGAAGAATTTTTTTCCCAATTGTAAGACATGCATGGGACTTGTAAGTAGTAATCGGCTTTTATGCTATAATCATCTTCAGCGATGAGGGGTTAGCAACTTTTGATAGCTGTTGTATTCATTATTTGTTTCCGGTGAATTTGATGTCAGTCACCGGAGAGGGATCACATTGTATTAGATTTCTATAAATCTGACGGTAAGAAAGTTTGTGTCGATGGTCTATCAATGTAACCGAGGACTGTTTACACAACGGATACAAACGAAAATGCAAAGCAATGAGGTATTTTCATAATAATTAATAGTGTCATCTATGGTATTTTAATCATGAAAAGTTACGGATAGCTTTCTATTACCAACTAGATTATATAAGATATTGTTCCAAGTTTTCATCCGTCACGATGTCTACGATTGAAAAGGATAAAGTACAACTGACTGCAAAGTTAATTTAGTCCCTTCTTCCTATATTATTTTGTTGTTGTTTTACAACGCTGAAGAATACCTTTTGATCATATGATTATTTTTTTTAGAACTTCCCGTTTAAAAAGCTTATGCTATAATCATCTTCAGCGATGAGGGGTTTGCAACTTTTGATAGCTGGTGTACCCATTATTTGTTTCCGGTGAATTTGATGTCAATCACGGGAGACGGACTTGTAAGTAAGAATCGGTTCACGAGGGGCTAGAAATTTTTGAAAATTGGTGCACATTGTATTCGATTTCTGTAAATATGACAGTAAGAAAGTTTGTATCGATGGTCTAACGCTATAACCTAGGATTAACTGTTTACGCAACGGGTACAAACGATACGGTAATGTAAAACAATAAGGTAATTTTGTAATAATTAATAGTGTCATCTATGGTATTTTAATCCTGAAAAGTTACGGATAGCTTTATAATATCAACTAGATTATATAAGATATTGTTCCAAGTTTTCATCCGTCACGATATCTACGATTGAAAAGGATAAAGTTCAACTTCGACGGCAATCGATAGCCGCTGATGAGCTGATCAAAGTATATGACATCCATTTTTTGGTAAAAAATTCCTTTATGAGATACACCAGTTTGAAAGTTTCAAGGGGTGGACAACTTCAGTAGTAAGGTACTCACTGAAACCAAAAATAGGCGATACCAGTTGTGAGACATTTAGGGGACTTGTACGCGACAGGCGACTGTTAGCTCATAATCATCTTCGGCAATGAGGGGTTTGCAGCTCTCGCTAGTTGGCGTACCTGTCATTTGATGAACAATTTGGTTCCCAAATGTAAAACATGCAAGGGACTTGTAAGTAATAATCGGCTGTTATGCTACACAAATCTTCAGCGATGAGGGGTTTGCAACTTTTGCTAGTCGGTGTACCCATTATTTTTATCCGGTGAACTTGATGTCTATCACGGGAAAGGGACTTGTCAGTAGAATCGGTGCACGAGGGGCTAGAAATTTGTCCAAACTGTTGCACATTGTATTCGATTTATATAAATCTGACGGTAAGAAAGTTTGTATCGTTGGTCTATCGCTGTAACCTAGGATTTACTGTTAACGCAACGGGTACAAACGATACTGTAATGTAAAACAAGGTAGGTTCGTAATAATTAATAGTGTCATCTATGGTATTTTAATCCTAAAAAGTTACGGATAGCTTTATAATACCAACTAGATTATATAGGATATTATTCCAAGTTTTCATCCGTCACGATGTCTACGATTGAAAAGGATAAAGTTCAACTGACTGCAAAGTCAATTTAGTCCCGTTTTCCGATATGCTTTTGTTGTGGTTAGGGCAATCGATAGCCCTTGAAGAGCTGATCAAAATATATGCCATCCATTTTTTTTAATAAAAATCCTTCATGAGATAAACCAGTTTGAAAGTTTCAAGGGGTTGACAACTTCAGGAGTAAGGTACACACTGAAACCAAAAATAGGCGATACCAGTTGTGAGACATGTAAGGGACTTGTAAGCAACAGTCGACTGTTAGCTCATAATCATCTTCGACAACGAGGTGTTTGCAGCTTTTGCTAGTTGGTATACCTGTTATTTGTCTCAGGTGTATTCGATGGTAAGAACAATTTTGTTCCCAATTGTAAGAAATGCATGGGACTTGTAAGTAATAATCGGCTTTTATGCTATAATCATCTTCAGCGATGAGGGGTTTGCAACTTTTGATAGCTGGTGTATCCATTATTTGTTTCCAGTGAATTTGATGTCAATCACGGGAGACGGACTTGTAAGTAAGATCGGTTCACGAGGGGCTAGAAATTTTTGAAAATTGGTGCACATTGTATTCGATTTCTGTAAATATGACAGTAAGAAAGTTTGTATCGATGGTTTATCGCTATAACCTAGGATTAACTGTTTACGCAACGGGTACAAACGATACGGTAATGTAAAGCAATAAGGTAGTTTTGTAATAATTAATAGTGTCATCTATGGTATTTCAATCCTGAAACGTTACGGATAGCCTTCTTCCGATATTGTTTTGTTGTTGGTTTTACAACGCTAAAGAACAGCTTTTGATTATGTGATTATTCTTTTTAGAACATACCGTTTTAAAAGCTTCGATAAGTTGACAATTTCAGCATTTAACCGACAGCGAAGAAACAAAACCAAAGTGTTGCTCTCGCAACACTTTAGCCGGCGAAGCCGGACAAAGGTTGCCGCAACACTTCACGTTGCCCGGGCAACGTAGGTCTAGTTATTTTTTGTTTTGGTCACCTAGGTTCACTTTACGTTCTTGTTTTACAATCTTGTTTTGATGGTGAGTTTGACGTGCGGATCCGGAGTACACACAAGATAACATTTGTGTTTTATGCACAGAATTACCAAAAGAAACACTCACTCTCGGTGATGTAGTTTGTAGGATACCAAGAAGTTGCCCACCATTTTGAACCTGCGAGATAATTGGTTGAGTTCGTTGAAGTTTGACTGAAAAGCCAACTAATTTTTGTTATCATTTAACTTAATATACTGCATTATTTGAATTGTGTTCAGAATATTGACGGCCATATTTGAATCTCAATACAAAGGCTACTTTTCAGTGACAGTGATTAGCTCGCGGAAGGTAGCTCACTGCGTGAACACTTATTTTTCGTAAATATTTTGCGTCAAGCATACAATAAAGGTGCAAGTGCATACGAGTACTGCAAATTCGACAGAGAAATTCCAAGATTCGAAAATCGATCTTCATGAATAGCGGAGCAGCCAAGTAACGTTTCTTCGCGTTTCAGTTGCACTTTAATCCACAATGAGCGCTGAGTTAGAAAAAGATGAATTCGCCAGAAGCCACTCCGGAGAGCGATCCGACAAAAAACGTGTCAAATTAAAATTAGACGGTGCGGATCCCGTGATTTGGTTTAGAAATTCATTTGTCACGATAAAATTAGGCTCCAATTTTTCGGTAGCCAAGAGCGTAACTATTAATTATCGTCCTGATTAATCGTATTTTGACATTAGCTTTCTGAATCCGATATGAAACTGAAGGATACATAAGGGGACAAGTCACTCTGTTCGTCTGTCTGTGTCTACGTTTTTTGTGATGTCGATGGCACCCGGTAATTTACCCATCCGTCTGCATGTCTTTGACCTTAGGAAATCACGAACGGATTGAAATATCTTGATTTAAGTGGTATATAGACCCTTCAGGTCAAGGGTTCAGGGTAGTGGAGGGGTTTAGAAATCGTTCAGGCTTTTCTGATGGAATTGATTGGAAGTTTGGTTGGTAGTAGGGTAGGTCGGAATGTTGACTTCAGTTAGCTTAGTTTTCAAAAATTCTTCGTTACAAAAGTAACATAGGAAATGTAAACTATGAGAAGCAAATTATAAACAAATGACATTCATTTTGCATTTACTTATTTGACATTTTTAACATGAAGTCAATTTGTTGAAAAACAAAAAAATATTCCTTTTTGTACCTACCCATTCATCATCAGACCGAAAAAAGTCCAAGTCGTATTCCCGGCAAATTCGGAGAAAGTAAATAAAACGGATGGAGGGAAATTAAGGGGAGTTGCCACCCGTTGGTGATAAAAGAAGATGTGTGGAAAATGAAAACAGAAGACGGGTCCTTACTCATTTCCTACGTCCTATGCTTAAACGAGAGTGAGAGTGCTGAACCAGTGGAAAATGAAAGCGTTTTGTAGTAGAGAGTTTGGAATAAGGAAACTAGAGGGATTAATGAAAAGAAAAGTTTTCGTTCGATTGTATGTTCATGAGATTCCTTACTCCACCACTCACCCCTACTCCACCAAAAGCCTTATCTTACAGTTTAAAACAAAATGAGATTTTATAAATTTACTTGTTTTATAATCGTTGCGTTTTTGCTGACACCATGGTATCTGTTACCACGGTAGTTGGATCTGCAATTAGCCGTTTTTGCAGTTATCGTGGTATCTGATGTACGGTACTCTGCAAAAAGGACTATCGCCGAAATTGCACTTTTCGAAGTCATCCCGAAATTAAGACAGATATCCAGTTACATCACTAAGTGCTAAACTTCTTTCTCACCAATCTGACAAAATTTGATGAAAGCGAGATGATTTCTCAGATACCACGACCAGTTAACACGTTTGGACCGTTGTATCTGAATATCTGATACCACGATAACTGGCCAGATACCACGATAACTGCAAAAACGCCTTTTGACCGTGGTATCAGACACCACGATAACTGCAAAAACGACTTTAGACCGTGGTATCAGATACCATGGTATTAGCAAAAACGAAACAAATGGCCAGTTGACTTTGATTCTTTGCTTACTGCCTCTTATACCTGCCTCAGTTCTGGGTCGACCTACCGAAATTTTAGCCTTGTTATCTTTGTAGCCTGGATTCTTGGTGACCTAATGTGCAAGCTTGTGGCCTACATCTCTGGTGTTTCGGTAGTAGCTTCGGTTTACAGCTTGCTAGCTGTCACTGCTGACCGGTAAGATTTCCTCTTATGTTGTTTTTGGAAAGCACCTTATTCACTCTTCTTCCCTCAAAACTCTTTATCGGATTAGAAACGGTTGATGACGGGAAAGGGCAACTGTGATTTATTACAACGATATGGCGGCCTTTCTTGAATTGTATATTTATTCTTTCAGCTACAGGCTGAAGAGGTACCTTTCTAAGGGTAGCAGTATTCTAACGCCACCGTGGTTTTCCGCCACCATATGTTTTCCGCCACCTTTTAATTCCGGTAAGGCAGGTAGCCTGTGCAGGTAGTTTCAGATTTAAATCTTTAAATGTGAAAAGGGTGTTTACCGCCACCCAGGAAATCTTAAGTCCCCAAGAGGATTAGTTCCTCTAAAGGATAGAGTCAAATCGGTAGCAGTGTTTTAACCGCGGTTTTCCACCACCATGTATTTTCCGCCACCTTTTTAATTCAGGTAGTGTAGGTAGTCTGTTCAGGTAGTTTCAGATTTAAATCTTTAAATGTGAAAAGGGTGTTTACCGCCACCCAGGAAATCTTACGTCCCCAAGAGGATTAGTTCCTCTAGAGGGTTGGGTCAAATCTTGTCGGACGTAATATTCTGATGGGGTATTTTGTAAGAAAAGATTTGTTTCAAAACCGTGAAGTTTGATTTCGAGCTCTCAGCTATGAATGCTGCAAGAAAGTACTTTGAAGGAGGACTAGTGAACGGGTGCAATTTTCACTAAATCAGTGTTTGTACAGAAAAGTGCAAGCTCTTGGCCTTGTATCGCTGTATCGATCCGAAACTCAGGAAGGGCTAGAGCTGCGAGCCCATGCCAGAAAAGTGGCAGCCCTCACACACATCCAAGTAGCAGAAGTAGGGGATGCATGGCTTGACGTCATGGAACAAGCACCAGAATCAGTTTCTTCTTACAGTTTCTTTAGTTGGACTTCAATAAATAATTATTTGAAACGTTAAGCTCAGTCTCCGTATTAGCTAGGATTGACGAAGAGTTGGCGTTGGTGGCGGTAAAACCCTCTTCTCGGATTACATGAACCAGCTACCTGCACTACCTGCACTAATGAGTTGGCGGAAAACATACGGTGGCGGTACGATTACCAAAATATTTGACCCTTTCGACTTACCCAGCTAATCCTCTCGATGATGCAAGATTTCCTGGGTGGCGGAAAACATACAGTGGAGCTAAAGCACGGTGGCGTTAAGACACCCACTTCGTCAAATCTTGTCAGACCTAATATTCTGATGGGGTGCCGAGCGCCAACCGGATTAAGTATCACCGCGATTAAGAGATTATCAGTCAGAGGCGTCACTAGCCACAGTGTTGGGGGGGGGGGGGAGGGGACAAGGCATTTACCGACTGGCTGGTAATTTTTACCGACTGTTTTTGCAGAAAGACGACTGTTTAAAAAAAAACATGACAGTTTGTAAAAAAAAATCGACTGATTTTCAGAACAAGAGCTAAGAGCTAATGGCATTTGATACGAGTAGATGGTACACGAAAGAAGATGAGAGCGTCACAAAATACCCTGCCATCCAAAAATGCGATTCGGACCCAGAAATAGAATGTCTAGTTTCACTCAAGTCTGAGCATTACCGGCATAGCCTCGCATCATCTAGGGCAAATGAGTATTCTACCTTCCAAGTTTCAACCCAGTAGATCCCCTCGTTTGGTCCCTAGATGTGCCACACGATCTCCGGTACCCCCTCCAATTCCCCTACCGTGGTCGAATCTGGTTCGGACTCCTAAATGGATTATCTGAAACATTTTCTCTTACCGCTTATTAAGTTTCATTCAAAAAAAAAAAAAAAATTGTTAACTTTCGGTAACTCTCCCCTCCCCCACCGTGGTCACTCGAATCGGACCACCTGTTCGCAGCTTACGGAAGCCACTGATTTCCGGATTCCCCTTCCCTCAAATCCCCAAAGATGTGTCAGATGTAGGAAAACGAGTATTCCTAGGGCATTATGCCTGGTCCTTAAGTCACTAATACGCCTGCAAAGTTCATGACCAGATTAAGAGTTCCCCCCCCCCATCTCCCGACAGTGCTCGAATCTGGTCCGGTTATGTCAACGATGTATTTAGGACTTGTGCTTGTTCTTCCCACCAAGTTTCATCCCGATCCCTCCACTTTAAGTGTTTCCCAAGATTTCTGGCTCCCTCCTCTATCTCCCCCCAAAGTCACCGGATCCGGTCCGAATTTGAGATGGAACTTCTAAGACATGGGGTCTTTCCAATTATCAAGTTTCATTAAGATTCGATCATCCGTTCAAAAGTTATAAATACCTCAAGATTTCGGATTCCCCCTCCCTCCACTCCCCCTACAACGCTCGGATCGGGGAACTGACGATTTTCAACTTATTTTTGTGGGGTACCTGATATGCCTGCCCAGTTTCATCGTCCTAGCTTATGTGGAAGTGCCCGAATTAACAAAACCTTGATAGACCGGTGGACGGACAGAAATTGCGATCGCTATATGGCACTTGGTCGAAGGGCAAGTGCCATAGAAACCGACTGAAAAAACAACTGTTTTCATGAAACAAATAAAATGTTTTGACGAAAAATCGCGGCGCTTTTACCGACCGGCTGACAACGTTAGCGGTGACAATTAGTGGCTAGAGAATGAGACGTCACCTCCTGGAACTGCAGTGAGGTATCACATCGTACAACAAATAGTGTTGAAGGATGGCACAACCGTCTAAACAAGTGTATAGCCGAATCTAATCCAACCGCTTACAAACTGAACTGAAACAAACTAACATATATGTGATTATTTATGACTATGTCGACCATGCATGACGATCCGCCACTATTTTTATTAAAAGATATCATTGAAATAAACGAATTTGAATTTGAACTGCTCATCTTTTTCGAAGAGGAAGAGAAAGCTGCTTACTCAACGCTTCTGTGTACTGAGACGGCCAAACTTGCTCCAAAACGTCGCGAAGTCTATCTGGAGGAGAGGCTGCTGAAAGTTAAAATTATGTATCAAGAAGGAAAGTCTTCAAGAGAAGCATTGCGGGCGATTTGTCACCTTTTGAAATCTGAATAGTTTGGCGGCCTTGAGTTGTTGAAGTGGAACAGCTTCTTTAGTTGGACATAAATAAATAATTGTTTGAAACGTTAAGCTCAGTCTTCGTATTAGCTAGGATTAACGTAGAGGTGGCGATAAACCCCTCTTCGCTTTTTAACGATTTAGATCTCGGATTACATGATTCAGCTACTTGCGCTACCTGCACTAATGAGTTGGCGGAAAACATACGGTGGCGGTGAACCTACCAAAATATTTGACCCTTTCGTCTGACCCAAATAATCCTCTTGATGATGCAAGATTTCCTGGGTGGCGGAAAACATACGGTGGCGCTGGAGCACGGTGGCGTTATGACACCCACTTCTTTTCTAAGAAGGGCCGAAGTATTGTCTCGCACGTCAACCACGGCACTCTATATGACTAAGTCCGAAACACGGCAGTGAACCTCGAATACGAGAAACGTCACCCACACGAAACCTCAGATTTGATTCATACCTTATGTCAGCCAATCAACAACATTTTTGTGGGTCGCGTCAGTGATGTTTCTGGCTCTTCGCTAAGCACAGTGATTCTTCATCAATACGAAGAGGTACTCATCAAGAGTATTCGCACTCAGTTTGGGCTGAAGAAATACTGAGGCAACTGGAAAGCTTTCAGAACGATACATCAACATGGGCGATCGCAGTAATAAAGCACAATATCGTCAAGTTCTGGAAAAACTTGTTTCCCTTTTTTTTTTATTCCACCCTCCCCTCTGAGGAACTTTGAGATAATGCTGTCTACTTTGTCATCGCGAGATTTCTCAGAGTTTCATAATTTTAACAAAGGAACGAAATCTCGGAACGGTTGGAGGGAGGGGCTGGGCTCTGGAAAAAAGAAAAATCGGACATTGCACTTTAGTTAACACCCATATCTTATGCAAATGATTCAAAGTGCTTTGAGTTAGAGACAATGTCCCCTTAATTTTTTTTTTTTTTTTTTTTTTACAAAACATATATGCTGTCAGGATGGGTCGCGTTTGTTTATTTATAAAGACTCATAATGTTTACTAACAATTCATAAGCTGGTCTGGCACCAGCTAGTCCTCATGTTTATTTGACAAGGCACTCGCTGGCTTTTCCCATAGAAACTAACAGAAAACCCCCGATTGCAATTTCAGAATGGCCCAAACCTTTGACCTATAGGACCCCAATACACATAATACACAAATACACATATACACTGTAAAAAGATTCTCCGAATAAGGATGCAGTATTTCCTACTCGGATTGATCTTATCTGTATTGGGATAAACCGAATTAGGGATAATCTTATCTCAATAAAGACAAGATTAATCCCAGTAGCAAATACTGCAAGGTTTTTTTTTACAGTGTAAGCAAGAACTTATCGTGTCAAAAGACACCCCTTTCTTCGCAAAAAAAGATTATGTGTGCAGCCTAACGGCGGAGAATCAGAGTTGGGTGATCCCCGTCTGGAATTCCTGCCCCTATTTTTGGCACCATCATCACTTCCATATGGAAAAAGTTAAGATTTCTATCAACTTCGTGATTTTAGTGAAGAAAATCCGACCGGGAAAATCCTTATCGTGTGTTCGCACTTCCAACAGTATTCCGCCTCTGCTCATTTATTTCGGGCTTTCGGCACATTTATAATCGGTGACTGGACGAAAGTTGTAGGTTCTCCTACGGTCTTGTAAGTTCTTGCTAAGCATCTCGAGTGAGATTCGCTCGGAGCACAAGCTATGGAAGGAGTCCAGGGGCGGTTCGAAGGGGGGCGGGGGGGGGGGGGGGTGACTCCCCCCATGCTCCAGAGAATCGACTCTCAGTCGTATGTTTTGAGCTTTTCAGAATACATGCAGTTACCGAAGGTGAATTTCACCCACAAATCACATTTTTTAGTCGTATGGCTACGAAGAAATTTCTATTCATTTGTTTTTAGATTCACAGTGGTGTGTTCTGAGTTTTCCAGAATGACAGTCTTATGTCTGAACTTGCCAGAATGACAACAACCACAAACTGTTTGTGGGAGCACGAAAAACGCCTTTAGTTTGTCTTGAGTAGATATGTCAGAGAATGAGCGGCATCGTCGAATCCTTTTTTATCACTACAATTTCATTTTCCGTAACGTTTTAGAACTTAGAACTTATAATGTTTCTTGAGCCTGCTGGTTCTGTGTTCGAGCCCTCCCCCCCCCCAATGCCCAAGCACTTCGAACCGCCCCTGAAGGAGTCATGCAGTAGGAGAATGGCAAATGAAGTTTCAACAAAGAAACCCAACCATTTTTAAGGTCCTCCCACCCCATTTAAAAGTTTCCCAAGACTAAGCAAACTTGACAATCCAGAAATGATGTAGGCTACTTTTATCACATCACGTTTTTACTTTCATCCGATCTGCATGCCAAGACTATATGTGTGATCGGATCCTTCAGGCGTCAATCCGACAATAAATATGCTGGAAAACGTCAATTCTATCCACCTCAATTGCTTTGCGTTGGAATTTATGTAAAGAATTTACAAAGGGAAATAGAGCCACGCCTGTTATCCACCAGGAATCCTGGCTAAAAGGATGTCATGTGACATGTCGGGTGATATTGCCAGGAGAGAATTCCATCTTACGAAGAAGAAAAAAGGTTATTACGATCTACCGCTTTCCTTGTCGCAGTGGGCGAGTCAATGAACAGCTGTCCATGAGTGCTTGGAGATGGCTGTGGCACTGGAAAGAGGTCAGATATTAAACCTTACAGGTTCCGTCAAAGTATTAGATAAGATGTTACACATGTTGCCGTTCACAGCCATTGCTTGCTATATTCTCGCAAACTGTATTCTCGAATACAGTTTTGCGAGAATTTAATTTCATGTTGAATTCCAGCAAAGATCATCCTCCCCTGTGCAAAATCCTTGGCTGCTCCGCTTGCTGCTATATTTAACAAAAATGTCAAACCCTATACTGGCGTTAATGATCCGAGATCAGTTTTAAAGACAATGATTTTTGCAAAGGTCCTTAAGTATTTCCTGTTTCGCTGGCTGTACAGTGGCATTGAAGACTCTCTAGACATTCGACAATTTGGCTTTAGGCCTGGCCAACCAACCAAATCTTCAGAAAGATACCTAAAGTCATTTGTTCCATATAAATATTTTAAAAGTACTCAATTTTTATTTTCGTTTCATATCTTTGTGTATTATTTTGTGTTTTAGTCATTTTGTTCGCAAGTCTTTTCTTTTCCATTGTCTATCCGTGTTAGCCTACAATTCAATCATAAAATAAAATTCAATCAGGTATCCTAGCTTTTAGGACCACAGTAATGTTGTACGGGCGTGTCTCCTTTCTATTCTTAGTTTAAATTTTTATTATTTATTTTTATAGTAAATAAATAAATGACGCTATTCCTTTGCAAGCATCCAAGTAAAAGACATGCTTGATTCCTTTCTAATTGTTTCACGATGTGTAACAGATAATGTAAAATTTGGATTCTGTAGAGTGCAGTACAAAACTTAGGGACTTTCTGCAAAACTGGATTTCATGGCGTATGGCTATAAAGGAAAGCTGAAGTCAAGTCTGTGTCAAGAGCAGAAACAAGCCACATTGATTATAAGGACCGGTAGGATATACTGTAAGAAATTCGAAGTTTGGAGATTAGAGAAGAATAGTGGATCACATTGGTCGGTACTGCACTTGCTTTGACTTTTTGACTTTGCTTTGACTTTATTTTCGACTTGTAGAATCCTTCTGACATAGTAATCTATCTTCCGTAAATTTTCAATGCGTCCCCTACTTTGTAACGAGGTTACATGAATGCAGGTACGAACCATTGCCCTTCTCCAATAGTCTTCGATTTTCAGAAATTGGATAGGGTTGGATGAAGTGGGATCTACGACAGATTAGAAAACTGGGACCTAGCTAGACCCTGGAACATGGGCTTAAAAGGGCTCACGTTCACTTTAATAAATAAATATTAATACACATGATTCAAAATTTCAGACGAGCGCTGAGAGTTCTTGTCCCCCAGCCTCCAAACGCTTACCAAAAGTGGACCGCAGTAGTCCAGGATACGTGGTCCGGGTTCTGGGGTCCAGTTTTTTGAGGACCTCCAGAATCCTATTATTGATCGTTTATCCTTATTCCCGAATTGTGTGCGATTTGTCAAGCCGTTCTTACTTCATAGGACCGATTTGTTCTTGCATCAAGTCGGACTGCACTTTTTCAGACTAGACCAATGGAACTAAACCCGTCCAAAGAGCAAAATCAAGTTAATTTGTTAGAGTGTTTCGCGAAGATTTCCCTTCGCCTGATAACTAGGTGAAACTGCAGCTCTCCCCATCAGTTGTTCTACGTTGACAGATACGAGATGCAAAATCTCTCTACTCTTAATGGGGGGATAAAGCCATCATCTAGAAACAAATTGTCTGAAGATGAAAGTCTTATACAAAAGCTTGGAACTAGAAACGACCGGATAAACAAAGCAAACAGCAAAAGGGAAGGACGCTGCCGTTGCGAGAGAGACTGGTTTAGTCGAAGCAGCAGGCAGTGTACTGAAAGGGTTTCATAAAAACGAACACATAAAAGCACTAAGGGGTTCTAGCCAAAAATGGCAGCCAAAAGCATCGGTGACGCTTTTTGTTACATTTTACCAGTTCGAAGCCTGGCCGCTGGCGAGTTTCATGCTGGTGGATTTCTTCAGCGCCTCGTGGGAGCAGGGCGTAGAACCGGGTTGACCTTGCCCAGCTCAAGAAATTGGAAGGTGTGTGACTTTTCTACATCTCCGCTGTATCGTTAGTAGTTTCGGTTTAAAGCCTGCTAGCTGTCACTGCTGGGAGCAGGGCGCGGGTTGTTTCAAGAACTCGGAAGTCGCGTGACTTTCCACGAAATCTGGTAGGAAATAGGCCTCCATGATCATTCCGCCCGACATCTTGCTGTACATTAGTATAGACTTTGACCTGCTTGTCGTCAGATTAAACACGAATCAGGTAATTATCGCGATCGCAAGTTAAAAATATTGCGTGTGGCGGATATCAGAAGGAGAACGAGTTTCTTAGTGAAGGGGATGGAAGAGCTAGAGTGTTACAAAAAAAACATAGCTGCACACCAGTAATCAATCTTTAGGAAATTGTGAAGATATTTGGAGGATCTTAAAATAGTAGGAAAATTATACAAAGTCATCACTTAAATGGACAAACTATCGAAACTCGAAGAACAATTTGACAGCTTTCGGTCAATTCCTTTACTTTATTCATTGATGAAATGTATAATTCCACATTCGCTAATAAGGTAAACATGACATCAATGCTACTGACATCAAAACCACTTTGGTTTTGTCGTGTTTTTGTTTTGTTTTGTTTTTTTTGGCACCCGAAGACGTAAGTGGAGGGATACCTATGACATCACAAGAGTTGTCCGTCTGTCCGTCCGTCGGTCTATCCGTCCGTCCGTCTGTTTGTCCGTCCGTCTGTCTGTCGGTCTGTCTGTCTTTCCGTCCGCCCGTCTGTCCGTCCGTCCGTGACGATATCCAGTTTGAACCAGCCATAATTTCCCAAGTGATATTCAAGCCTCAAGAAGGCATATTTCGACTATTCCGAAGCCGAAGCGCTGAAACCCGGACGAGGTTAGACGCTTCTTAGAAAAGTGTTTATAAGTTTTACGGTAAAATGAAGTGGAGAAGATTGGGAAAATATCCATCTTGGCACAGACCGTCCTGGTTAAACCGGGTCCGCGTTTCGTTTAAATGCGGGCTCTACCCGCCGATACTTAACAACCAAGGACGGGTTCATGCGGTTTGGATTCGGAATATTTCGACTAGTCCTGTTGCTTTGTAGTCCTATCATGCAAGGGGTCCTTTTCACTCCTTCAACCGAAGCTGACTGGGATTCATAATATATTAAAAAATTATTTTCTTGAGGGTTATGGACTAAAACTTGAATCTAGAAATGCAGTAAAAATAATTCCGTTAGGGGGATTTCTCAAAGAGGGCTTTAGCTATATAAAATATAAAGGATGGAACGATTGCTTTAAATTGCACTTTTCTTCTTGTTCCTGTATTCTATATGGTCAATTGGCGATTAAACTATTCATTCATCACCATCATATTATTTGCTAGAAATTCTGCTCGCCCATCAGATTTCCTTTCAACATAATCCAATAGATAACGGTAGTAGCTTTCAAAGGATTCATCAATTGGATCTGCTCTTCCTTATTTTCTAACCACTGGAGTTCATTATGTGTCGATGTATCCTTATCTCGGTAGCTCTCGTGAACGTATTTCCGTCTGCGAACTCGTTAAGGTCAAACCGATGAAAAATTTGTAGCCTGCGTACAGAGATGGATTCGTCCTTTTGGCCGGATTCGAATTTTCTGCTTGTCAGGCTGGATTCGGATTCGGACTCGGATTCCAAACCCTCAGTTTAACGAATCCACTCAAATTTCAAGACTTCATCCTTCCAGTTTCTGTTTTACACAGTGTGCCTAGGCAATCCAACTTTTTGGTCTCCACCTCCAACCATCCTCAGTAATCTATCACGTTATCTGATACCTTAGATATCAGTGCTTTTTGTCACCTCTGATTTTTAAACCATTACCTCTGTACATGATTTGATTTTTGTTGAAGTCGGATTCGAATCCGGATTCGATTCCGGATTCGATTCCGGATTCGAATCCTCAGCATGAACTGGTGGATTCGGATTCGGAACCGGATTCGTACCCAGGGGTGGCCCGAACCACTCAGGCCAGGGGGGGTGAGACCCCTCATTTCAAAGACTCCCGGATCGTAATATACGACTCTCACGTACCAACAAAAATGAACTGTTAAGACTACGCGGCAATGGCGCACATCCCCAACAACAAGTAATAGAGTCGGTGTAAAACTAGCAGCAATGCATCAGCTGAAGTTGTACTTGTAATCAAAATTTGTGTATACATACCCATAGCCTCAGCTTAACATTTCAACTTTCGCTAAAGAGAAAAGCTTTCAACTCCTGTACCCGAGACAAATAAAGCAAGCGCCGCAGGCGAAATTTTTTAAGCTGCCCTTGTCTAGACAGATTCTAGCCAGCCTTTAATGTTTCATATTTAAAAAGTTCCAAGCCAAATCGCCAAGTAAATGACATACCCTCCCTCTAAATAGAGAATACTATGAAATGCGCCGCATGCGAAATTTTGTGAAACGCCTAGGAGCAGACCCTCTTTCTGCAATCCCATTGAATAGGAAATAATAGCTTTGAAATCACAAATCTGACCGTCGAAAAAAGTGACAAAATAGTGGCCATAGAAAACAAAGTAAACACAAAGTAGATTTGTTCCGAATTAAAGCAAACAATTTGTTCCGAATTAAAGACAAAATAGTGCCAATAGAAAAGAAAGTAGATTTGATCCGAGCTAATAGCAAAAAAATCAATTTTCACGTTCAAAACATACTTCTTCAGAAAAGAAGCAAGGAAAACAGGTTTGCCAGTGCATTAACAAAAAAATCCGGATTGTCGGACGTAATAAGCTTTTGGTCTCGGCCTGACAGAAGTTTACAGATAGAAAAAGACGCCGGTTCGCGACGAGACTGGAGTTGCGTTTTTTTTCGGGTGATTTCATGTACTTTGCTTCATTATGAAAGTACCGTTTTATTTGTCATTCGACACGCTGTACTTTCATGTCGAAAACTAAAGCAGGTAAAGCTACAGTGGGCTACTTCTGAAAAATTGCAACTTAAAACTGTTTCTTTAGCATTTGATTCGAGGAAGATGCTATACAGATGCCCCCCCCCCCGACGTTGTCAACAAGCCGGTAATAAATTACTGAATCGGCGCGAAGTGCCGCGATTTTTTTTGGAAACAGTCAGTTTTTCGTAAGTCGATGTTTCTTAAAAACGATCGGTTTTTGGCAAGTGCATATAGCTATTGTAATTTATGTCCGTCAGTCGGTCTGTCGGTCCCGGTTTTGCTAGTTCGGGCACTTCCAGATAAGGTAGGACGATGAAACTTGGCAGGCATATCAGTGACTGGACCAGATTAAATTAGAAATAGTCTCTTCCCCGATCCGACCATCCGGAGGGGGTGGAGGGAGGGGGAATGGGGAATCCGGAAAAATTAGGAAAAATGAGATATTTTTAGCTGACACGGGTGATCGGATCTTAATGAAACTTGATACATGGAAGGACTTCAAGCGGAAATCTTGGAAAACACTAGTGGAGAGATCCGGATGAAACTTGGTGGAAAGTACAAGCACAAGTCCTAGATAGGTGAGTGATACAACCGGAAAGGATCCGCTCACTTCGGGGGAGATTTGGGGGGGGAGATAAGTCCGAATTTGTAGTGATCCGGCGAGTTCGGTGCTTCCTGATGTGCTGGGACGATGAAAATTTGCACGCTTGCCAGGGATCGGACCAGATTAAATAGGAAATAGTCACTTCCCCGATCCGACCATGTGGGGGGGGGGGAGTGGAGGGAGGGGGAAGCCAAAAGTTGAGGTATTTTTAACTTACGAACGAGTGATCGGATCTTAATGAAAGTTGATATTTAGGATGACCTCGTGTCTCAGACGTCCCATTTTAAATCCGAACCGGATCCGATGACACTGGGGGGGGAGTTGGGCTAGGGAACCGGAAATCTTGAGAAATGCTTAGAATGGAGGAATCGGGATAAAACTTCGTGGGTCCTAGATACGTCACTGACATAACCGGACCGGATTGGGGCACTGTGGGGGTCCGGATTTCTAGACATCTGGTGAGTTTGGCCTACTTCCTGATGTGCTAGGGCGATCAAACTTGGCAGGTATGCCTGGGATTTGAACAGATTGAATTGAGAACAGCCGTTTCCCCGATCCGAACATCGTGGGAGGAGTGGATGGATGGGGAGTCCGGAATCTAGTGGCGAGCATAACTCTTGAACGGGTGATCGGATTTGAATGAAACTTGTCTGGTGGAAAGAGCTATCGCCTCGGATGTTCAGTGTCAAGTCCGGGTCGGGTCCGATACCTGTGGGGGGAGGGGGGGGGGGGGAATCAAGAAACTCTAAAAGCAGAGGGATTGCGACGGAACTTAATGGAGAGAATAAGAATTAGGCCTAGATACGAAATCAACTGAGCCAGACGGTTTCGTGGCTCTGGGTGGGGGAGTTGGAGGGGTTTCCTTGAATTCCGGTTAGAATAGTTCCAGATGTACTAAAACAACGAAACTTTGCAGGCGCATTAGCGACCAGATTTAATTGACTTAGGAACCTGACACAACATACCCCCGTAAACTTCCGTTCTTAGATCCGAGCATTTTGGGGGAGCAAGGGAAGAGAAATATGGAAATTGACTTCTGTAAACTGCAACTGAGTGGTCTGATTCGAGTGAAACTTAATGGGTGAAAAGAATCGATGGCCTCGACATGTAAAACATGCTTTCGAAGTATATGCGACCAAGGTTGGGGAATTTGGGGGGGGGTGAACTTTTGACAATTACAAAAACCAAACGGATGGACCGAATGAGATGCAAGTTCGACAGCGCCGAGTTTATGAGGTCTAGATTTGTTATTTGGCATCCGGGCTAGATAGGCTATGCTCCAATTTCAGTAAAACTTGATCGACAGGAAGAGGGAATCAAGAGATACGACGTTTATGTTTTCAAGTCCTGTTCGACTAAAGTAGGGGGAGTTGGAGGGAGATTGTCGGAAATTTCGAGGCTTTCATAGGGGTCGAACGAGTGCATCAGTTTAAATGAAACATGGAACGTAGAGAAAGCATATACCCTAGATGACATATTTTGGGCCCGAACTGGATCCGACAACGTTGGTGGGGGGGGGGGGTACCGGAATTTTCCAAAAATGCTCAGATTAGAGTGAAACTTGATAGATGGTATGAAAGAAGATGCTTTAGATGGTCTGTTTTTTAGTCCGAACCAGATTCGGTCACGGTAGGGGAGATAGAGGGAGTACCGGAAATCGTCTAGCATGTCTAGGGATCAAACGAGTGGATTTATTGGGCTGAAACTTGGAAGTTTGAACAGTCATGTGCA
The DNA here is from genome assembly GCA_023053575.1 of Branchinecta lynchi. Lineage (NCBI taxonomy): Eukaryota > Metazoa > Arthropoda > Branchiopoda > Anostraca > Branchinectidae > Branchinecta > Branchinecta lynchi. Next base: position 26,945,876 of record JAKZAP010000001.1, read on the forward strand.
TTTGACACAGATATCGAGACGATGCCGGGACTGCTCAGAAGTGCGTGAAACTAAATATTCGATGACCGCGTGTTTATTTTTGATGGCCTGGTGGTGGCTGAAATGCCTGAGAATAGAGGTGTTCAGCAACCTCAACCCCGGCGGCCCGCGTATGAGCCGAGAGCCTCTGCATCTCATTCTCGTACTAACATTGGCATTGCAACGGATACTGAGACCCAAATGGTATCAGATGATGAAGCAGACGACGAAAGCGACAGAAATTCGTCTACAAACACTGTGGTCGCAAACCCGCAGCCCCAAATCCCTCAGAACCCTCCGTCTAAGTTAAACGAAGCTTCAGTAAACGCTACAAACGGCAACAACGCTAGCCGTGGAACACACAGAAAGATAGGAGAAATCATCAGTCCAGACGACAGGTTCCGTTCTGACAGCAGAAACACTCGACAGATGACAACAACCGTTGAAGAGAGAACAAGGGGGAGGAGAGTGCGAAGCTACCAAAGAGGTGATCAGAGACAAAACAGTGGCAATCAGGATTACTATCGTCTAAACTTTCCGCCCCTTAGTAACCAAACCCATGTCCCCTTTACTCTAAACGACGAAAGAAGTGATTCAATGTCTTCAAGCTAGGATGCCCAGGGCCATATTACAACGAGGTCTTTTGCAGCGTGGAATGTGCAAGGACTACAAAATAAACTTGCAAGTGTAGAGGAAGAGATAAAGAAGTTAGATTTTTTTACATTAATTGAGACAGGGCACGATAGATCAAATGTGCCTTTATTTGATAATTATTTTGTAGAAGATATAGGTAGGGATAAAGCAAAGAATAACCGATTTTACGGAGGAGTCATAGTTTTATTGAGGAAAAAATCATTTCGTAGTTACTCGAGAGTAAGCAGTATTTCGGAGAATTTGGTATGGATAAGGGTAGAACTGCTAGAAAGAAAATATATTACAGTAGGTTCTGTTTACATACCGCCACAAAATAGCAAGTACGGGAAGGAAGACACGTGGTCTATATTAGAAAGCGAAGTGCAAGAATTGCGTATGCGAAACCCACAGGACCATTTCCTAATAATGGGTGACTTTAATGCATATACAGGAAATAAACCCGAACTAAATGATGTTTGTATTCCAGATATTCCATGTTTACTCCCAGATGCCTACAAGATACCAAGAAACAGTATGGACGAAAATAGATCAATCAATGTTTGGGGTAGGAGACTCCTGGCACTCTGCGCTGAAGTTGGTTTGGTCATCGGAAACGGAAGGTTTGGTAATGATAAAGGCAGGGGTGAGTTTACGTGCTTGGCTGGGCTTCGAGGTAGCGTTATCGATTATGTACTGGTGGATGTTTCCCTCGTTAACTACGTGAAAGACGTGGAGGTCCTTCACTGGCCTGGATCTGATCACCTCCCGGTGAAAATTGAAATTGAGTTAGAACAGAGGACAAAGAATCAGTTACGATATGACCCAAAACGCGTAAAGGCAAGAATAACGAGTACAGAGGTATCAGGTATGTTGCAGTTACGGGGGGAGTGGAGTAGGGAAGAAGAAACAGAATTAGAAAAAGCTTTAACAAAGAAAGAAGTGATAGATAGGTTAGAAGCTCTTAAAGATGATAAAAGAGAAGTGGATGTAATAATAGATGAGTTAAGTTCCCTGATACAGGTAGCGGCGGAGCCAGTGATAAGTAAACGTCAAAGTGTTAGAAAACGGCAATTCTTTGACAATGAATGCCAAGAAAAAAAAGAAGAAGTGGTAAAAGCATTAGAGTTGGTTAATAGGATAGAAAATAGCCAGTCACATAGAGAAGAATTAATGAAGAGTTATAGAATAAAGAGGAGGGAATATAAGAAGTTAATAAAACGAAAAAAACTAGATGAACGGAAGCAAGAGGAATTAGAGGTGGAGGCATCATATAAAAAATCTACAGGCCGGGAGTTTTGGAAGAAAGTAAGAGAATCAGCAAACAAAAATAAACGAAAAAATAAAGAGGGCCCTAGCCTGGATTCATGGCCGGAATATTTTGAAGAGTGTGAGGGAGAATGCGGAAATATAATGGATTGTAAGGATGAAACGGAAAAAAGTAAAGAAGAGAACGTGTTCCCACAAAAAGAGAAAGATTATGAGATAGTAGAAGAAATAAAAGAATATGATGTGAAAGAAGCGTTAAAACAGACAAAAGGAGGCAGTGCCCCTGGAGTAGATGGTATTCCATCACGAGTGTATAAAGCATTTCCGTCAGTTTTTATAGCGTTGATTGTTTGTTTATTTAATCGGATTCTCAAAACCCAGGAGTGGCCCGCGACGTGGAAAATATCAATTGTTTTGCCTCTACTGAAGAAAGGAAATCCAATGATCCATAGTAATTACAGACCGATAGCGATAATGTCGGCATTAAGCAAGGTGTTTGAAAAAATAATAGATAAAAGACTAGGGAGATGGCTTGATTTTTATAAGGTAATACAAGAAGAACAAGGGGGATTTAGAAGAAGTTATAGTACGTCTGACCGGATGTTCGTTTTGAAAACATTAATAGAAAAATATGGAAAGGGAAATAAGAAACTGTTCGTAGCATTTTTAGACCTGCAAAAAGCTTTTGATACAGTAGATAGGCTATTGCTTGTAAGAGAATTATTAAAAATAGGGTTACCGGCAATTTTTGTGAATTTGTTAGTTAGTATGTATTCGTCAACAAAGGGGATAGTTAAAATAGTTGATAAAGGAATATCACGAAGTTTCGAGAACAGAAAAGGTGTGAAACAAGGAAGTATTTTATCCCCAAAGCTGTTCGGGATATTTATTAATGATTTGATAGAATTTTTGGAAAAAAGATGGGCCCCGACAGTAACCCTTGGCAAAAAGGCGTTTTCGGTGCTTCTATTCGCCGACGATACAGCCCTGGTGGCGAAATCAGCAAATGACCTTCAGATCCTGTTAGATTTGGTGGCTGAATATTTGGATATGAAAAAATTAGTCCTTAACAGTAGTAAAACAGAGATAGTTACTTTCACATCAAGGGTAAGTAAAGAGGAAATTCACGAATTTAAGTTTAAAGGAGAGAAACTAAAAACGACGAATAAATTTAAGTATCTTGGTTTTATACTGACCCCCAACGGAAGTTGGAGTACACATGTGAAGGAAATGGTGACACGGGGGCGAGTAGCTTCCGCAGCAATATTTCAAAATCCAACACTGATGGGAATAAAAACATTAAAGATACACAGACATATTTTTACTTCAAAAATAATGCCGGTATTCCATTATGGTGCTGAACTTTGGGGTTTTGAGACAGCTCCACAGATTGAAACCCTACAGCTACAGTACTATAAGAGAGTCTACAAGCTTCATCCAACAACCCATTCGCAAGCATTAAAAGGGGACCTTGGACTATTTACAATGCGAAAGCAAAGACTAGTCCAAATCCTACAATTTTGGCTAAAAATTATTCAGATGCCTGAGGATAGACTGCTAAAATCTGCTTATAACGAGCTTCTTCAAATGGGGAAAAAACGGTCATGGCCATTCCAAGTTAAAGCCCTCCTAGATTCGGTGGGCCTATCGGGTGCTTGGAACAACGGATTTGGACCCACATCGGAACCAGCATCCCTGTTAAAAGAAGTGTTAAGTGTATTAGAAGATCAAGAAATACAGAAATGGGCATGTATTGTTAGAGAATCGGCGACACTAGCAAATTATAAACTGGTTAAAGAAAGTTTTGGACCAGAATTTTACATGAAGCTCAACCTACCAAAAACTTACCTCACGCTCTGGATCCAGTTGCGAGCGAACTGTCTGCCAGTACACGGGAAAAGTAAGTTCGATAAGAAAAAAAGTGTTTCCCCCAGTACGAACAGCCCCTGCTCCCTCTGCGGTGAAGGCGATGATGACCTAGCCCATTTGGTTGCACTGTGCCGCGAACTCTCGTTTTTAAGGGAATCTTGCTGGGGGGTAAGGGAGATACTGTTTCCTGATATATTGAAGAGCACATCTCCAGGAGCAATTAGTGCGTTATGTAGATTTGTGTTGCAAAGTGTTAAAGTAAAAGTTGATCGGGCGAGTGCAGTTTAGTTTATGTAGTGATATATTAGAAGTAATTATGAAGTTTTTTGTTTAGTTGTATGTATATGGCCCTAAGGCTTTAAATACAATATTATTATTATTTCTACTTCCGAATCGCATTTTTGGATGGCGGGTGTATTTTGTGACGTTCTCATCTACTCTCTTGTTCTTTAAATCAGTCGATTTTTTGTCAAACAGTCGTTTTTCCCGCAAAAGAAGCCGGTAAAAATTACCAGCCAATCGGTAAATACCGTGCTCCTCCCATACTTGGTAGTGCCATGATTCGCAGTCAGCAGTGATAAATATGATTCGCAGTCAGCTTGGTCTGAAGGAATATTTTTGCTCCCCCCTCCCAAAATTTTTTGATAGTAACGCCTCTGCTAGCTTATAGGCCAAAAATTTACCTCCCGACTAGAATGAGCTATTCTAGCGTCTGCAGAACCCCTCCTGTCCTGGGAAATGAATTTCGGGTGTATCTTAAAATATTCCTTGTCCTTTTCAAGCGTGTTACCACCTCAACTCTCTTTGTAATCGACATCTTTCTATCTGTTTCTGGGCACACTTGTTTCGCGGGTCTCCTGTCATTTGATTGCTGATGGCTTTTCTATTCTGTTCCTTCTTTTTTCTCTTATAGCCAAAGTTTGACCAAAACTCAATGCACATAACCATGTCTCTCGCTTTTGGTCTATAAGGTATAACAATGTTATCCAGTCAGACTTCACTTCAACAACTAACCTATTTTACCTATTGTAATTTTGACTGGCTAAAATCTGAAAGACGGGAGTGAGGCAGATCCAATTCACATGGGAGTAGAACAGGTAGCCGCATTGCTGCCCCTCGGAGCTATCGGTCTTACAAAACCTGGTTTAAACGACTCGACTTGTCCTAAGGGACGGGCTTCCGACTGAAGCCGTGCAAGAGTCGTTTTTTTTAAACGACTCGGATTATTTGTTATTAAAATGAATGCCAGGGACCTCGGCGAGACCAAAAAAACGACTGATATGAGTTAGCAAAAGGCCGAAATAAACGACTGATACGACTTAGCAAAAGGCACCCCCCTTTCGGGCCACCCCTGTTCGTACCTAGCCCTGGATTCGGATTCGGACTCGAATCCTTTCATGACCGAATTCGCCCATCTCTGCCTGCGTAGTGGTATGGTAGTAGTACGAAAACGTTGCATGTAATACTATGTAATAGCAAATAATACTATTATTTAATGTGCCTCAGACTGTTCCACTCTTATGTAGTAGTATCCAGTAGCATCCTGTCTTGCCATAGGAGCATCCGGTCTTGCTAATAGTAGCATATAGTAGTATGCAGTAACACGGTAGCCTTGAAATCGGGAATATCGTTAAAGATGGTAGTTTCTTTCGGTTTTTCCGATGAAGTTCCAGATCACTAAACACTGACCTCGTGTGATACTTGTTTTCATTTCAGTTCTGGCCCCAAGGGCTACTAAAATCCACTATCTCTATTATCTGGGCTCATTTGCATGTTTCTCTCATTATATACAGCTCCGCGAATTATCCGTCTTTCAGGTCAATGTCATTGAAGAGTTTTTGTTTGCTCAGGATTTTTTTTATTTAATGTAGAACTAAAGCCTGAGGCTGTTCCATTATTTTCATTCTTAATGACAAACGCGATCACCAGTCGACCTCTTTTCGGATTTTCTTTCACAGTTCTTCTTGCGCTTCTGGTCTCTGGTAAAACATAAAACGGTGATCCGTTTGCACAGTTAAGGCAGGGCCCTCGCGTCTTTCGTGATTGGCTCAGTAAGAGGTAGGACTGGACAAACTAATCTGAGACAAATTGTTCGAGATGTCAGTCAAAATTGTGCGTACTACCATGGACAAATAAGCAGGAGAACTTCCGTCTCCCTATCTCTGCAACACGATCATGTGGAGTCGAGTAGATTCCCGATACCCTACCCGATGCAAACGAGCGACGGTAGGAGCTAGGCGGAACATCACAATTCTATACCTCTAGAAAAAGATATGTCGCAGTAGAGCCCCGGAGAAGAAGTTTAGAGAGTAATGATACTCTGCAGAGTGGGTCATTCCCTCTGATATGCGCAGCAGCGAAGAGGGAAGTATACTGGAACCACCTCAAACTTCAGCAAGTAACTCTAGCTCTGCTCAGTTTTGTCGGGGGATCCATGGTCGGTGCATTGGACCAAAGAGATAGGTTTATTGGCTTATTGGTCCTTAGTAACACGTAGCCTGCCTTGCATCAACTGGAACAACAAGCTCTTTAGTGAACCTTTAAACTCATTTTCTAGATTTCTTTCAGTAGGTCCTTCTCGTCATACTCGTCTATATCTCTGCAATAAATCCATCGCGAAACACCTTCGGTCTTTCAAGACGTTTATTTATTTCAGGTTTTTTGCCATTTGCTATCCGATGAAGTTCCAGGTCACTAAACGTCGAGCTCGCGTGATACTTGTTTTCACCTGGATTCTGGCTCTAACAGTCACTTCGCCCTGGTTGATCTATTTTCAGCAAGTGCCAGCATATTCAGATAGGTAAGCAATCTCTCATGGCAATTGGCCATATTCTTGTTCAGCGCTTCCAAGCGGACTAGTTTCTGTTAATCCCCCCATTCCTCACCGTCATTACTTGGATCAGACATGGCAAAATAGATCCACAGGTTAGTGAGTGGAAAACCTGCCATCTGTGTCCCAGGTAATGTAGGTTTTACATATGTTTTAGCAGCAGAAAGGGAAAGCGACCCACTACCCTATGGATTCGACTTTTTACTATGTCTACACAACTGTTGGTTAAGACATAGTAAAAATTCGAATCCATAGGGTAGTGGGTCACTTTCACTTTCTGCTGCTGAAACATATGCAACACCTCTAATACCTGGGACATGATGACAGGTTTTCCACTTACTAACCTGTGGATCTATTTTACCATGTCTGATCCAAATAATGACGGTGAGGCATGGGGGGATTAACAGAAACTAGTCCGCTTGGAAGCGCTGAACAGGAATATGGCCAATTCAGTTTGCGTTGTACTGGTCAATTTGTGATAGGTGTCTAGATTCTACTTATAACAAGGGATTTAAAGAAATACGGATGAGAAGAGATCAAAGGAAATTTAAAAAAGGGTGCCGCAATATTGGATAGACTTCAAATATGTGAGCTGCAAGTACTTGGCAAGTACAAATCGAAATACTTGGGTTTTACTTAAGTAGGCAACAACTTTCATGGAGTACCTCAAACTAAATAAAAAATAACTAGGTAATTGAAGTATCAAGTACCAATAAACTTTCAGGTAGTGTCTAAGGTACATTATTCTTAGACCACATCAATTTGCACATTGACATGCTTATATGGCAGGTTCTTTCAACAAACTAAATCCACCAGACAAGTAAAACTGACGAAGCTCGGGTAGTTTATGGAATACACTGTTTCGTTAGTGAGCATACTGGCTGGGAGCTCTATTCATAGCTGCAAAGACTATGTTCTGTCAACGTGCAATACTTTAAGTACTACGTGCAAGTCATGCACTTGTAAGTCAAGTTCAGAGTTAAAGCAGCTTGATCTTGGCACCTCAGAATCAACTCTATGGCTTCCTCAAAAGTATCCTATTATTTTGACAACTTTGTGACAGGAGGATTCCGAAAAGATACGCAGAGTCGTCAGATCGTCAAAACTAGTGTCATATGTTTTTTAATTCTGGAGTCCGAAGCAATCATGAGCTATGGAGATTGTTTGCATACACGAATAGGGTTGCCACGTGTGGTGAACTATCACCAAGGTTGGTGATTTGTTTCCGTTTACATTACCAAATTACTGAATTTTATGGATTTTTCAGAAATGCCACATAAATAAGAAAATTTCGAAGAAACCATTTCCCTTTCGGCTAGTTTTTTTTTCTTTTCAAACGGGTGATATATTTTTGTCTGGAGTGGTGACGCTGCGCATGATTATGTGAGGATTACTGTACCGATCACGTAATAAAAAAATCCATGTCCGGACGCAAAAACTGGCGGCCGAGGGTGCAGAGATGGGCGAATCCGTATCCGGATTCGAATATAGAATTCGTCCTTTGGGCCGGATTCAAATCTGGATTTGAGTCTACTGCTGGTCAGGCTTGATTCCGATTCGGACTCGGATTCTGATCTAACGAATCCGCTCAAATTCCTTGACTTCATCCTTCCAGTTTCCGTTTTCCCAATTTTTACACAGTGTGCTTAGGCAATCCAACTTTTTCGTCTCTACCACCAACCAACCTCAGTAATCTATCACGTTATCTGATTACCTTAGATATCAAGGCTTTTTGTCACCTCTGATTTTAAACCATAACCTATGTAAATGATTTGATTGTGTTGCGAGAGCAACACTTTGGTTTTGTCGTTTTTTGTTTTGTTTTGTTTTTTGGGATCCGAAAGCGTAAGTGGAGGGATACCTATGACATCACAGGAGTTGTCCGTCTGTCCGTCCGTCCGTCTGTCCGTCTGTGCGCTCTATAACTCTCGAAGGGAATGAGATATTTTGATGAAACTTGGTCAGAGGACTCTTTGGGTCAAGAGCAAGGTCAAATTCGTAGATGGGCTTTGTAGCCCTAATTTATAGGTGGGGGAGGGGGTTTAAATTAAGGGGCAAATGCAATATTTTTAAACAGATAATGTGATAGTCGATTATGGGGTAAAAAGACATGTTGAAAACCATGGGGAAGATCATGTTGTCATCGGACAAGAAGTTAGCCCGGAATCCGGCCAAAACCGGAAAGTCTTTAAAAGTAAAAGTTTTATTTGAAGTTGATTAGATGTTCGATTGAAGGGTAGAAAGACATGCTGAACACGATGGTGAAAATCATTTTCTCGCAAGGCCAGCAGTTCACCTGGAATTAGGCCAAAACCGGAAATTTTGTTAAAAGTAAAAGTTTTATCTCAAGTAGATTAGACGTTCGATTTAGGTGTAAGAAGACATGTTGAACACTTATTTGAAAAATATTTTCTACCCGGACAACTTGTTCGCCCGGAATCTGGCCGAGACCGGAAAATTTGTTAAAATCAAAAGTTTTATTTGAAGTTGATTAGATCACAGATTTAGGGATAAAAAGACACGCTGAACCTGTATATGACAATCTTTTTTTTTTACCGGGACATATAGTTCGTTCGGAATCCGGTTGAAAACGGATTTTTTGTATAAGAAGTCTTACTTGAAGTCGATTAGATGTTCGTTATACGGATAATAAGATACTTTGAATTCGCTTCTGAACTTTCTTTTATTTCTGGATAAGTATGGTAGTTAGTTCGCAATTGCCTTGATCAAATATACGATTTTTGGGATCCCATCGAAACCTTTGGCCTTGTTTCCCTAGTACCCCGATTTGCGCTTATTCTTAGAAAGCGGTAAGGGTCTAACCTGTGCGGATTTTACAGAATGTGTGGACCTTAGGCCGGATTGATGAATATGACATTACATTTTGGAAAGCTCCGTAGAACTCTTGCCTGGGGCCAAAAAGGATGGTTTTTGCTTGTAATTGAGCTAGAGCCTACAGTGTGTGAACTAAAGTGGATCTGTATAGCCTATGTCAGAGAGGACTCTCTGAAGTCATGCAGCCAAGCTTTCTTTTCATCTAACCATGTTTCTGCTTTCGAGTGGAAATCTCCTTTCTAGCAGGCAAGCAGACAAGCACCAGTTTTAAACTGAAGATGGACTAAAATCTATGAGTGCGAAATACGTGCGGCAGTTCCCTGGCCCCACAGCCAATACATCTTCTTTGAGTGATAAATCGAAAGATTTATAGAATCAAAAAAGTGTCATTTTCCCACGGGTCCGAAAGTGCTGCCATATATTGTTTCTACCCGTTTCTGTTCGGGATTTCAGCCGAGATTATCATTCCATTTCTTACACTTAGGAGTGAGGAGGATAAATGATATCAGATGGACCTCTTAAACTTTAAAAGTTCTCTCACTGCTGAAGAAACTAGAGCTTATCCTTTGTTCCTTTCTAAGTGGTAAAATTAGAAAGTTGGCCTACGGCAAAAAAGTCAACTTTTGAACTAAGACAGATAGATTTTATTTTTCAACGGCACTCGGTAGGCTCGATATGGTGATCAAAGTATATGTCATCTGTTTTTTGGTACAAAAATTCCTTCATGAGATACAACAGTTTGAAAATTTGGAGGGGTTGACAACTTCAGTAGTGAGGTACACACTGAAACCAAAAATAGGCCGATCCCAATCGTGAGACATGTAGGGTACTTGTAAGCAACAATCAGCTGTTAAACCATCATCATATTCGACAATCAGGGGTTAGCAACGTTGGTAGTTGGTGTACCTATTAATCCTATTATATCTTTCCTGTGTATTTGATCGTGAGAACAATTTCGTACCATGTCTATCACGGGGAGATGGACTTGTAAGTAAGAACTGGTTGCTAGAAGGGGTTTATGAGGGGCTAGAAACTTGTGAAAATTTGGTGCACATTTTTTATCTCTATAAATCTGAGATTAAGAAAATTAGTCTCCTTGGTCTATCACTGTAATATTGAGTTAAGTCTTTGAGGGATTGCCAACTTTACTGGTAGGGTACAAACTCAACCAAAGAATAGGCGGAAACCAATTTTAAGATATGTCAGGAACTTGTAACTCTTGCAAGTAACAGTTCAACTGGCTGCACAGTTAATTTAGTCCCCTACTTCCGATATTCTGTATTTGGGATCCCAAAACGTAAGTGGAGGGATACCTATGACATCGCAAAAGTTGTCCGTCCGTCCGTCCGTCTGTAAGCACGATAACTCTCGAAGGGAATGAGATATTTTGATGATACTTGGTATGAGGATTGTTTGGGTCAAGGGTAAGGTCGAGTTTGTAGATGGGCTCTGTAGCCCTATATTTGGGAGTGGGAGGGGGTTCAATTTAAGGGACAAACAAAATATTTTTAAACAGCTAATGTGATAGTTGATTATGGAGTAAGAAGACATGCTGAGCACGATGGTGACAATAATTTTCTCGCCGGACAAGTAGTTCGTCCGGAATCCGGCAAAAACCGGAAAGTAGGTTAAAAGTAAAAGTTAAATTTGAAGTTGATTAAATGTTTGATTTAGGGGTAAGAAGACATGCTGAGTATGATGGTGAAAATCATTTTGTCGCCGGACAAGCAGTTCGTCCGGAATCCAGCCAAAACCGGAAAGTTGGTTAAAAGTAACAGTTTCATTTGAAGTTGATTAAATGTTTGATTTAGGGGTAAGAAGACATGCTGAACCCGATGGTGAAAACCATTTTCTCGCCGAACAACTAGTTCGCCTGTAATCCGGCCAAAACCGGAAAATATGTTAAAAGTAAAAGCTTTATCTGAAGTTGATTAGATGATATATTTAGGGGTAAGAAGAGATGCTGAGTCTGTATATAATGATCATTTTTTACCCGGACATATAATTAGTCCGGATTCCGGAATACGGTTGTACCCGCATTTTTTTTAAGTCAAAATTTTATTTAAAGTTGATTCGATTTCCTTATAGGGGGATAAGGAGATACGCCGGCTTCGTTTCTGAATTTTTCTGTTTTTGCTGGACTAGTAGTTCGCTCGGAATTCGGGCGAAATCGCAAATTTGACAGTAGTAAAGCAGGAAGTTTCGGTCAATATCGTCAAAATAGATATGGCTTATAGAGGTATAGATAGGTAGATAGAATATCTGAACTCGATTTTCTCTGATGATTAGCCTGGCGAAGACAAGACCGAATTGTCTGGATCAAATCTTAGATTTTTGGGATCCCATCGACACCTTTGGTCTTGTTTTTTTACTTGTGAGCAATTATCGACTGTTAAGCCGCTTTCACATTGACGCCTAGAGCCTTTCATACTAAACTACGCAACCTCTGCGTCACGGTTGCGGCGACGCAATGCAGAGCTTACGCAGACAAGAAAACGCAACGCAAGAACAGAACTTGGTTCTATTTTCTTGCGTTTCGTCAGCGCGTTATGCATCAGATTTTTCGGCCAGAAGTGGAAGTTTTTGAAGAGAAACTGGAGAATTATCTACTAATGATGATGAAAAACCTACTAATGAAGATTCAAAACTTATTTATTGATAAAAGAAACGAAAATTTGGTAGAAGAAACCGAAAAAAGAAAACGTAAATACGTATCCAGCATGACGTGTTCTCGCGCAGGTGTGAAAGATACCCTACGCAACGCAAGATATACGCATACGCGACGCATCGCACCGACGCGTCAATTTGAAAGCGGCTTTAGACCATAATCATGTTCGGCGATGAGTATGGCTTGTAACTTTTGCTATTTGGTGTACCTATTAATCCTATTCTTTGTTTCTGGTGTATTTGAATTGAAAACAATTTGGTACTATGTCTGTCACGGAGAGATGGACTTGTAAGTAGGAATCGGTTGCTAGAAGGGTTTCATAAGGGGCTAGAAACTAGTGCAAATTCGTGAACATTTTATTTGATCTCTTAAACGTGAGGGTAAGAAAATTAGTCTCCATTGTCTATCACTGTAACTTAGAATTAGTCTTTGAGGGGTGGAGAACTTTAATGGTAGGGTACACACTCAAACAGAGACTAGTGGGAACCCAACTGTGAGACAAGTCAGGGACTTGTAACTAACAGTCGGCGATTACACCATAATCACCTTCGGCGATGAGGGGCTTCCGACTTTTCCTTGTATGTGTACCTATTTTGTTTCCGGTGTTTTTGATGATAAGAAAAGTTTGGTTCATGTCGTCGTTCAAGAATCGGTTGCTAAGGCATTGCCATTTTCATGAGATGCTAGAATGGTCTATGGTGATGGTCTTGGTCTTTCACTGTAACCTAGACTTAAGTGTTAACACAACGGATACATGATAATGTAAAACAACGATATGTTTCGCAATAATTAGTAGAGGTATTTTCGTATTTTGAACTAAAAAGCTATGGATAGCTTTATAATGCCAACTAGGTTAGATAAGATAATGTTCCAAGTTTCCGCAAGTCACAAAAGGATAAAGTTCCAACAGGCTGCAAAGTCAATTTAGTCCCTACTTCCGATATTGTGTTTTTTTTTTTTTCAACGCTGACGGATAACCAGGCGATTACAGATTGTGTATTCAGAAAAATATTCTTCATGGGTTGGAACATACCACTTCGAAAACCTCGATGGGTTGACAAATTCAGCATTTAACCGTAAGTTGTTGCTCCCGCAACACTTTAGTCGGCGAAGCCTAACAAAGGTTGCTGCAAAACTTCACGTTGACCAGGCAACGAAGGTCTAGTTTTTTAAGGTCAGATCCAAATCTGGAATCGATTCAGGGTTGGATTTGTACCTAGCCGTGGATTTGGATTTGGATTCGAAGGATCAGATTCGCACATCTCTGCGAGGGTGTAATGCTGCTTTCACAATGAGCTACGTTTGAGGGAAATTGGATTGCATATTCTCAGTGTGATAGCCCCTTAACGTATTTTACCGTACTAATTTTACTGCTGTGCGTTACGTGGCTAGCCTTATTGCACCCCAAAAAATTGTCCCACTGGAAATTAAAGTGTGCAGCTAAGTCGGGGACCGAAAAACTAGAAACATGGATGCGTTCAAAGGATGAAGCTGCAGAGTCAACCTCATTTCTCCTACGAGGCTGGGCCACCTGTCACTTTTCCCCGTTTGTCTCCACCTGGAGGAGGAGCCAACTCATATCCAGCATGTCTTTTTACCCCTAAATGGAACATCTAATCAACTCAAAATACAAACTCTTACTTTTAACAAACTTCCCGGTTTTGGCCGGATTCCGGGCGCACTACTTGTCCGGCGAGGAAATGTTCTTCACCATCGTGTTCAGCATTTCTACCCCAAAATCGAACATCTAATCAACTTCAAATAAACCTTTTACCCCTTTACTCAACACAAACTTTCCGGTTTTGGCCGGATTCCGGGCGAACTACTTGTCCGATGACAAAATGATTTTCGCCATCGTGTTCAGCATATCTTTTTACTCCATAATCGACTATCACATTATCTGTTTACAAATATTTGATTTGCCCCTTAATTTAAGCCCCCTCCCCCACCCCTAAATGTAGGGCTACATAGCCCATCTACGAACTCGACCTTACTCTTGACCCAAAGAATCCTCACACCAAGTTTCATCAAAATATCTCTTTCCCTTCGAGAGTTATAGAGCGCACAGACGGACGGACGGACGGACAGACGGACAACTTGTGCGATGTCATAGGTATCCCGCCACTTACGTTTTGGGATCCCAACAACCATTCGCAGTGTAGCTGGGAGGGTTTTCGCAATAGAGTCCAGTTTCCGCACTTGAAGAACTGATGAGATTTCAGAGAGAATTGCCGGGGCGATGTGACTCGGGACACATCTTCAAAAAAACTGAGACGGGAAAGATTCACGAAGACAGAGTAAACTACGACACGATGAGAAGATCTTCTTTGAAATGCTTAAAAGAGCTCAACTTGTATGAGGGCGAAACAGTTCATAGCCTACGAGCAGGTTCAGCAGTTTTCTTGCTAGAAGCGGGAATGGAAGCGGAAACGGTGCGAGCACACATTGGCTGGAAAACTCCAGCTATGTTAGAAAGGTATTCCAGCACCGAAAAAGCTATCCAGCCGTCTGGATCGGCAGCAACAGCGGCGAAAGCGACTAGCCAAATCAGGAAACAGAAGATTTCCGTTTTTCTTTCCGAACTCCCGGCAAAGTCATCTGATCCGGTCCGAACTTGAAGTCTGACATTCAAGACACGAGGTCTTTTCAAATATTAAGTTTCAATAAGATCCGATCCCTTGTCTAAAGTTAGACATACCTCAAGATTCCGTATTCCCCCTCCCTCCGCTCCCCCCGAGATGGTCTGATCGGGGATATGACTATTTCCAAGATAGTTTGGTCGGCTACGAACTTATAACAAATTTTCCGGCTCCTGCCGGATTCCGGTCAAACTATATGTCCGGGGAAAAATTATTTTCATACACGAATTCATGATCTCTTCTTACCCCTAAATCGGATATCTAATCAACTACCGCACAAATAAAACTTTGACTTTTCCGGTTTTGGCCCGATTCCGGGCGAGCTACTTGCCCGGGTAGAAAATAGTTTTCACACAAGTGTTCAGCATGTCTTCTTACCCCTAAATCGAACATCTAATCAACTCCAAATACAAACTTTTACTTTTAACAAACTTTCCGGTTTTGGCCGGATTCCGGGCGCACTACTTGTCCGGCGAGATTATGGTCTTCACCATCGTGTTCAGCATGTCCTCCTACCCTTAAATCGAACATCTAATCAACTTCCAATAAACCTTTTACTTTTAACAGACTTTCCGGTTTTGGCCGGATTCTGGACTAACTACTTGTCCGGCGCAAAAATGGTTTTCACCATCTTCAGCATGTTCTCTTACCCCTAAACGGAACATCTAATCAACTTCAAATAAAACTTTTACTTTTAACCCACTTTCCGGTTTTGGTTCATTCCCTTCGAGAGTTACAGAGCGCACAGACGGACAGACGGACAACTTTTGCGATGTCGTAGGTATCCCGCCACTTAAGTTTTGGGACCCCGAAAACTGCCCGAGATTATCGTTTGTTGGAACAAGGGACTAGTCTATGTCTACTGCTGTATGATACTGCGATGTACTCATGCTTTAAAGTTTACCTGAAAAGCCAACATATTGTTGTATCATCTTTCTGAATGTACTGAATTATTTGGATTCTGCTAAGGATTATTTTTTTCCACTGTCTGCTCTAGTAGTGACGTTCAGAATATCTACGCCGTCTCCACAACGCAAATTCTACTATGACGTGGAAAATGTGAATCCTAATACAAATGCGGCTTTTCAGTGGCCAATGAAGTGATCAGCTTGCAGAAAGCAAGTCACTGAGTGTCGCGTGAACACTTCTTTTTCGTAAACTTATTTCGTGGAGCATACAACACAGGTACAAGCGAATTGAGGTACCACAAGTCGGACAGGGAAATTCCACTATATGATAACGATTATTCGTGGATGACGGAGCAACGAAGTAACGCATTTTCATCGGGTATTCAAGCCTCCTTAAAGGACCTGTCTTACTTATAATACTACCGTAACCTACTCCGTCATCATTCCATGCATTTCTAAACCCGGAGTCCCGAATTTCGTACGGTACATTCTAACCCCTCTAACAACAAGACCAAAGGTGTCGATGGGATCCTAAAAATCTAATATTTGATTCAGACAATAGGGTCTTGTCTTCGCCAGGCTAATCATCAGAGAAAACCAAGTTCAGATATAACTCTATAAGCCGCATCTATTTTACTGATACTGACCGAGACTTCCTGCCGGTTTCGCCCGATTCCGAGCAAACTACTAGTCCAGCAAAAAAAGGAAATTCAGAAACCAATCCAGCGTCAAATCCCTATAAAGAACATCTAATCAACTTTGAATAAAAGTTTGACTTAAAAAAAAAATCCGGTTACAACCGGATTCCGGACTAGCTATATGTTCGGGAAAAAAATGATTGTCATATACAGACTCACCCTCTCTTCTTACCCCTTAATCTGTCATCTAATCAAACTTTGCTTTTAACAAATTTTCCAGTTTTGGCCGGATTCCGGGCGAACTAGTTGTCCGGAGAGAGAATGGTTTTAACCATCGTGTTCAGCATGTCTTTTTACCGCTAAATCGAACGTCAACTTCAAATGAAACTTTTACTTTTAACCAACTTTCCGGTTTTTGCCGGATTCCGGACGAACTGCTTGTTCGGCGAGAAAATGGTTTTCATCATCGTGTTCAGCCTGTCTTCTTACCCCTAAAATCGACCATTTAAACAACTTCATACAAAACTTTTACTTTGAACCAACTTTCCGGTTTTTGCCGGATTCCGGACGAACTAATCGTCCGGCGAGGAAATGGTTTTCACTATCGTGCTCAGCATGCCTTCTTACACCATAATTGACTATCACATTAGCTGTTTAAAAATATTTTGTTTGTGACTTGTTTGTGAAAAAAAATATTTTGTTTGTGACTTAATGTGAACCCCCTCCCCCACCCCTAAACGTAGAGCTACAGAACCCATCTACGAACTTGACCTTACCCTTGACCCAGTAACACCTCTCACTAAGTTTCATCAAAATATCTCATTCCCTTCGAGAGTTATAGCGCGCACAGACGGACAGACGGACGGACGGACAGACAGATGGACGGACGGACGGACGGACAGACGTACAACTTTTACGATGTCATAGGTATCCCTCCTCTTAATTTTTGGGATCCCAAAAACTTGTTGATTTCTCACTTGTCGTTTTTGCTGCCTTCGATGCGTATCACGTGGTCGATGGTCGTCTGTTTTCGTTTCGCCCCTTTTCGCTACGAGTCGAAGGGTATCGAAAACTGCTTAGAACAGCCAAAGCCGTGGACAACTTATTTAATTAATATAAAATGAATAGTCCCTTAAAAGAACAGAAAACTTGACTCGAACTTGACTCGGGGAGCTAGCTGACATATCAAGAATGTACCCCGAGTCGAAGAAAAATTCTCAGTACGACCATCGCAGTTTCGGGCAGTTTTCGAGAATTGACTTTAGAGTTAGTAGAAAAAAAAAGCAAAATGTTTGTGTGCCTGGAGTAAGAATCGAACGCACGACCTCTTGACTATTATCCTGATGTGTTAGTCAACACGACCAAAGGCGAACTTTTAAAGTACATAAGTGCATAATTACAGTGCATAAGGGGCAAGGGCCTGCCAGCTAGCTTTGGGAACACTAAGGAGGAGTTTCGAGATAACAAAGAAGTCTTGTCAACAATAAGTCCCTGTATCTTTCTCGAAGCCCCCCCCCCGGTCGGTTTGATGGCCGAAAGTTGTGTAGTCAAGTTTTCTGGGCCTTTACGTGAATAAGTGATGGGTCACTAGATTGCCCTATCTCGGGCATTTTGGTTAAACTTTAAGGACTTCCTACACTTAGAGCAACCGAAAAATGCCTCCCGAAGCTCTTCTCCTAAAACTAATCTCTAAGCCGTGGGCTAAATTGGTTTCCGGCCTTAGAATCGATTCCCATTTTCAGCTTTCGTCGCTTCCAAACTCGATTTTCGGTTATATTTTCTAAAAATGCGATTTCTTTCAGAAACGACACTCTTCTTTGCGTCGAGCAGTGGCCTCATCCCAACGATGGAAATGCATATTTCCTGGTTGCAAATCTCTTTTTCTGTTACATTTTCCCAATCACGGTCATATTGTTCTGTTATATAACAATATTTCTTCGAGTCTTCAACCGAACAATCCCTAGCGACACGAAAGACAATCACATGGAGAGGATCCAGCAGCGATCAAAGGTAATTCTTAACTAGATGAAAGTTTTAGAAGGATTATTGATAGCGTTTCCAGTGTAAGCCAGTCTTTTCCCTTCGGATCCTGGAAATACGTTTTCATCGGCATGGGTAATAATCGTGTTTATTTTACTGTATAGTAAACTGAAACGATAATGAAACTAAATATGGATGGATGGAATTTGCGGCTTCCAGACATCTTGGATTGTACATCGGCGCAGATAATATGCAAAGTCTGTAGATTTATCGATGAAGGAGTGAAGTTTCGAGAGAATAGTAGTTGAATTTTTGTTATATTTTATTTAATTTAGTTGGTTAATTAGTGTATAACCTGTTCATGTATATGGCCTCTGGCTTTAAGTACAGATTATTATTATTATTATTCCCTTCACCCCAAGCTGACTGCGAATCATATTTGATAGTGCAAAACGGATACGTCAGCTGAATTGTATTAGAGCTATGCTTCGTCCCTTCTTGGCAAGGGTCCTCTTCAGGCTCAAAGCCGCTCAAGTTGGAAAAAGAAACTTGTGGAATTTTTATTTAGCTCTAATAAAATACAGCTGACGTATCCGTTTTGCACTATCAAAGATAATGAAACTAAACTAAAGGAAAACCTAAAAGAAATTTTTGTCTGTGGGCTAAAGCTATTTTTAGGAACCTTGCCAGTCTCTTCAATTTTGAAAACACGTACTTCTAAAAATACCCCTCATCCACACTTCATCGTTTATTGTAGTTACACTCCTAAAAATCTCAACCCGTGCGTCATCTAGCTCACGGCATTCACACATCAGATGCAAAAAACTCTTTGGCGTTCTTTGGTTTATAGTTTATTTAAAACCCAAACACCTAGAACAATGCAAAGGGTAAGCACAAGCAAACAAATACAAAGACATAACATTAGTGATTAGTACACAATGCTGCAAACTCTCATTCTCACTACCCCACACTGGGCAGTGAGCAATGTGGCCTAATTTATTCCCCACATAATTCCTCCGTTTTCCGGTGGCAAATAATCAGCCCGGCAACTAATTAAAATCCCTAAATCCACCTACTTAATCCCGGCCTTACAATATACCTCTTCCCACCATGTTTCTTTGGCTGATGGATAAAACCTTAAAGAACTGTCAAACTTTTGCCAGATGCCATGACTGATATTCATCCTACAATCAAATTATAAATTTGACTTCTTATAGGGTCGTCCATAAAACCGGGACCAAATAAAGTGTGACTCCGGTTTTGATGAAATTTGGATATTTTATGGGTCTTAGTCCTAGGATAAGCCCTGTAAAAGGATTCGACACAATTTTGAACGGTTTTTTAGTAGCGGCCTTTTTAGTGAGCCGAAACTCGAGAAAAATACTTGAAAAACGTAAAAAATGAAGTTTCTTAAGATTTTTTTGTTCTGTAACCGAACAAGCTAGTGAGTTCTGGTTTGTGTCTTTCTGATGAAGTTATCTTGAGCTTTTTGACAGAATTTCTTCAGACGACCAGTTTGAAAACTTGTATAAAATGTTGAGGGTTTCATTCCGTAGTTCAAAACATGATTTTTGCGAAGTTTGAGGGGATATCACAAATTGTCTAGAAGTACTGCGGAGCTAATAATAACAAAACTTCTAGAACTAGTAAAAAGCTGTCTTTTGACGTTGATCCGAAGTCTGTAGCTCATTTGCTTCAGATTCTAGTAGCCCGTAAAATCTTCAGTTTGACAAAAAGTCGCAAAAGTGCCAATCTTTGAGCTCAATTATCGCTGTGTAACCTCCGTTCTTTCTTTACCCGAAAGAGCGCATTCTTGCCTTTCTTTTTTTTTGCAATTGAAGTCGACCTGCTTTGGGACTAAAGATCTCGCTAAAACGTGCATTTTTGCAATTTTGTAAACAAATTTTTGGCTGTTTTACTTGATTAAACTGCTCTCGGCGTTACTCGTTGGTTGCTGGCTTCTTATAATGCCAAACTTTGAACTTTTCATGGTACTGAACTAATTGGTGGTGCACAGCCTCGGAGATAGATCGAGTTTATTGGCGGAAGGTACAGAGCTACTCTGTAGTATTACGCAAATAGATAAGGTGCCGCAGTTTTGCACCTCCTCGGTTCGACATGACTTCTTAGTGACTTGTTTGAATATACGAGAAACCTATCTTGCTAAATTTATTAAGTGAAATCACGAAGAACCATTATTCACTGTCAGAAAAGCTGTTATGTGACGAAGAGGTGTAAAACTCGTCGCGCAAAACCATGCCTTCAGAATACGCTGAACTCGCAGATTTCAAGAACCCCCGAACATGGGTATATGAGACAGGTTCAAAACGGTGATGACTTCTAGTCCCAGTAAAACCAACGGTATGTGAAAACCGCTCTTGCAGATGGTAAGTTTCTGAGTTCGCTCTTACGTCTTCACTACTAACAAAAAAGTACTCGAATCCGGTGATCTTTTCACTGAGTTGGCGGTGTTAATAGGACGTCGCTTATCCGCAATGCGACGCAAACTCTCTTTAGCAACTATGCGTTTTGTTGTGTTTGTAGTAGGTCAATCGCCAACAAAAAGTATCTAAACTCAAAAGGTGGAAGATGGCTGGATACCAAAAGAAAGGCGAGAATGCGCTCTTTGGAGTGACAAAAGAACGAACAAAGTTTACGGAGGTTACACAGAGATAATTGACCTCAAAGATTGGCATTTTTGCGACTTTTTGTCAAACTGCAGATTTTACAGGCTCCTAGAATCTGAGCCAGATAAGCTAGAGACTTCGGATCAACGTCAAAAGATAGATTTTTTGTAGAAATTTTGTTATTATTAACCCCATAGTACTTCCAGAAAATTTGTGATATTCCCTTAAACTTGGCAAAAATCGTATTCTGATCTACTGAATGAAACCCTCAACATTTGGTACAAGTTTTCAAACTGGTCGTTAGAAGAAAAATTCTGTCAAAAAGCTCAAGATAATTGCATCAGAAAGACACAAAGCAACTTGTTTGGTTCCAGAAAAAAAAAATACTAAGAAAAGTAATTTTTTTACGTTTTTTAAGCTTTTTTCTCAAGTTTTGGCTCACTAAACATGGCCGCAACTCGGAAACCGTTCAAAATTTTGTCGAATCCCTTATTCTAGGACTAAAACCCATAGCATATCCAGATTTGATCAAAATCGGAGTCACACTTTTTTCAGTCCCGGTTTTATTGACACCCTATAAATATTCTTTCATCCCAAGCTGACAGCGAATCCTAGTTGATAGTGACAAACATATACGTCAGCTGAACTTTTTAAAGCGATATTGCAGCCCTTCTTGGCAAGGGTCCTCTTCGGGCTCAAGCCGCTCAAGCTCGGAAGTGAACTTGTAAACTTGGACATGTGAGGGATACAACTTTAGGCTGTAGAGCAATTTGTTCTTCTTTTCCCCCGGATCACTAATTATTCACGATGCTTAATTGTATTCTCTACGTTGTATACGTTACGGATATCCCGTCTCTTTTTGAAATGTGGCGGATACTTAAAGACCTAATCCAAACATTCTGTTTACCTTCTCTTAGTGATCGCATGCCACCTGTTTGTTTAGATTTGAACTTGATTGCCGAGTTGCTGTTTTGGCTAGAGAAAAAACCCACGCAGAACGTCTTCTTTTCTAGCTGACGAAATTTTCCAGGATTGATTAGCAAAGAATTATAAGATCCAACTGATAATTTGTGTATGTCTTCAGAGGTACCACACTGTTCTTGGTTTCTTAATTTATTTGTATTTATAATAAAAATGTTGAGCATTAGATGGAAATTATTATTTTGATCCTTGGCTCCCTAAAGGTGTATTCTCGCCGTTCCCCGAGGACTCCTCGGGGAATCGAAGGGAACGGCGAGAATAGAGGGAGTCACTCCAGGCGGACACCGCGTAGAGAAACAGCGAGAACACGGGGAATGCTTCCAAAATCGATTTTGTTCGAATAAGAAATATGCAGTTGACGAAATTAGTCTGGATCCACTTCATTTTTGGTTTTGTTTATTCTGATGATTTTTAATTAATTTTACATTGCATCAATACCAGCAAAAATTGATTCCCCTCCGAATCTGAAAGGGAGTCTTTTTGATGACGGGGATGATAATCGGAGCATTCCCCGTCCGTGGGGACTCGCGAGAATACGGGGAGTGAGTCCCCGGGACAAACAAAAACGCGGGGACTCCTCAAGTGGAGTCCTCGGGGAACGGCGAGAATACGCCTTAAGTGCCAGAACAGCTGTCCGGGATAATCGGCTGAGATTTAGTCGATACAGAATTATTTCAAACCTAGGAAATTTGGTGTTTTTTTTTTATTTGCTCTTTGTTTGGCGGTATCTTTTGTGGTTTTGAACATTCATAGTGACAGTAGGGATGGTTAGTATTTTGTGTGCTTGGTAGAAAGACCATTTTTTGTGGCCCGCTTTAAGCAGGAATGTTAAAATTACTTCAAAGTAGTCTACTGAAAGAAATAACACTTCCAAATATGTATCTGTTGATTTTATGGCATTTGGAGCTTCACTCAAGTGCCATATGCCGATCACTTTTCGGTCGGTGGGTCTGTCAGGCCACTGTTCTCGAGTTGGGGTACTTCCAGAAGAGCTAGGACGATGACACTTGGCAGGCGTACCAGGGACCCGACAAAACGAGCTTGGAAATAGTCACTTCCCAAATCCAACCACCGTGTGGGGAGCGGAAGGAAGGGGAATCCAGAATTTTGAGGAATGTGTCACTTTGGAACGGGTGATCGGATCTTAACGAAACCTGATATTGGAAAGGCGTCGTGTCTAGGATGTCCTATTTAAAGTCCGGACCGGATCTGATGAATGTGGGGGGGGGGGAAGTAGGAGGAGGGAACCTGAAATCTTCTGACACGCTTAGAGCTGAGCGATTGGGATGAAACTTGGTAGGAAGGACAAGCACAAGCACTAGATACATCAGTGACAGAACCGCATCGGATTTGGGCATAGTGGGGGAGTTAGAGGGGGGGGGGGGAGGAGTCCAGAATTCCGGTGATTTCGAGTTAAGGTACTTCCAGATGTGCTGGGACCATGAAACTTGGCTTGAAAATTAGAAAATTGACAAGATTGCTTAGTAATTGTCACTTCTCAGATCCGACCATCCTTTAAAGTACTAATCCTAACCTTAACGTACTAATCCTCCCGCAACTTAAAAAAAATACTTTTAAGCGAAGTATACATTTTAACACAAGGGTTTTGCACAAAAAAAAAATTTTAGCACCCTCAGAGTGAGTATCTTAACCGAAAACTAAAAAAAAATACCTTAACCAAGGGTCCCCAAGGCCCATGATCGTTTTTGCCTCAAGGGGTTTGCTTACAAGTGAATTCCCTAAATTAGAAACAATAATTTTGAGCAAAATATACATTTTCATGATTCCGATCAGCTTATCGTCATTTGTGCATTAAGAGTGTTCATTACAGATGAATCTCTAGCGCCCGTAAAGTACGCATCATCACGGCCAAATGCACAAATAATAGTAATTACGACCGATACATTCTTGTGATTTCTAAGGACCCATGATCAGTTTTATCTCAAGGGTTTTGCTCAGAAATTATCATAACAAACCCACGAATTGACGAATTCCTACTTTCATCCTCTGACCCAGCCTTGCAAGTGCCATATGAGCTTCCAGCTATTGTTTTAACTTTCTGTTTAGTCAATCTTCCGGCTAAATTTCTTTCTTTCACTTTAATTGTTGCGTTGAGAGATAGTGAAGAGAGACAGTGAACAGGGTTGCCACATCGGTGAATTTGTGTGTGCTACTGATAAACAAAAAAGGTAGTATTGTGTTGGGAAGGTGTCATGTTAATAATAAACATCGTTGTAGCAATGTGAGGCATCGTTATAAACAAAACTGCCCAAATTGACGTGTGTAGGGCACAGTCCATATAAACAGTTTTGTGCTTTTGAATAAAAAGTAGTCGGTACACTCAAAATGTTATTTTGAAGAATTTTTTTTAATTCTATTCGAAAATTATCTGTGCTTCAGTGTGTGCTTCTTTGCTACCCGTGTCAACCCTGGCAGTGAACTTTCCGAATTGCGCCGCTAATGGATGCTATGGCCGACCCAGTCCTGGTATTAACCTGGTATTAACTAGCGTCTTTGAAGGGGGTGATCTACACTTTGCAAATGTTTGCGGATCAACTCAGTAAAGTAGATTAGATTAAAGCTTTAAAGGACCCCTCTTGCTTTTTCTGCCTTTCAAAATATACTTAGCTCCCATATGGAATTATAAGCTTTTAAAATCCCCACCTTTCTCCATTGTTTCGTTTCGTGGCGACGAACTTTTAGCGCTTTTACGGCCTTTCCGACTTTTCCCGTCACAACAAAAAGTTTGCGAGAATCTTCATTGTCCGCTGACAACTCTTTCACACATAAGGATGTGATAACCTTCAATTTATTACTTCTTTCATTTGCTTAGTTTTCCCACTTTTTGAGATCCCAAAACGTAAGTGGAGGGATACCTATGACATCGCAAAAGTTGTCCGTCTGTCCGTCCGTCCGTCCGTCTGTCCGTCCGTCTGTAAGCACGATAACTCTCGAAGGGAGTGAGATATTTTGATGAAACTTGGTGTGAGGATTCGTTGGGTCGTCGGACCAGTCAAGTTCGTAGATGGGCTTTGTAGCACTACATTTAGGGGTGGGGGAGGGGGTTTAAATTAAGGGGCAAACAAAATATTTTGAAACAGCTAATGTGATAGTCGATTATGGGGTAAGAAGACATGCTGAGCACGATGGTGAAAACTATTTTGTCATCGGACGAGTAGTTCGCCCGGAATCCGGCCAAAACCGGAAAGTTTGTTAAAAGTGAAAGTTTTATTTGAAGTTGATTAGATGTTCTATTTAGGGGTAGGAAGACATTCTGAAGACGATGGTGAAAACCATTTTCTCGACGAACAAGTAGTACGCCCGGAATCCGGCCGAAACCGGAAAGTTTGTTAAAATTAGAAGTTTTATTTCGAGTTGATTAGATGCTCGATTTAAGGCAAGAAGACATGTTGAAAACTTATGTGAAAACAATTTTCGACCCGGACATGTAGTTCGCCCGGAATCCGGCGAAAACCGGAAAGTTGGTTAAAAGTAAAAGTTTAATCTGAAGTTGATTTAATGTTTGATTTATGGGTAAAAAGACATGCCGAACACGATGGTGAAAATCATTTTCTCGCTGGACAACTAGTTCGCCCGGAATCCGGCCAAACCGGAAAATTTGTTAAAAGCAAAAGTTCGAGTAGATGACAGATTAAGGGGTAAGAAGGGAGGCTGAGTCTGTTTATGACAATGTTTTTTTCCCGGACATATAATTTTTCCGGAATCCGGTTGTAACCGGGTTTTTTTTTAAGTCAAACTTTTATTTAAAGTTGATTAGATGGGGAAAAATTCTGTATTTTTTTTGTTTGCTGGGCTAGTAGTTCGCTCGGAAATTTCTAGTAAGAGCTGTGCTTTAAGAGATTAATGCAAATGAAGGGGAATTGTGAGACATGTTTTCCAGTTTCAGCCAAAGTGTTTGCTACTCGCGTTTCATTGCCGTATTTCGGAAACGCGTTTTCGTCAGCATGGATCATCAGCAAAAGCAGGAGGTGTCTGGACAGTAAAGAGTTTTTTTAAGGCAACATCGCATGAATTTCTAGTTAAAGCAGCAAGGACTTGATGAATTAAATAACTGATTTGATTGCAACGTATGTAAGCTGTTAAGTCCACCCTCGAGTTTTACAACTTCATACACGGCATTCCTTCCTAGCTGAGACACAAACTCCCTTTAGCTCGTTCTGCATTCCTCTTTGGTTTATGGTTTATGTTTCATCCATAAACCTCGTAAGCAGCCAATGAAGATGCATCAGATGACGCATGAGTGAGCACAGTCCAGAGTCCAGACAGACAATCTCTCCATATCTGTGATGATTAGGAGCTTCCCGCTTATTGGTCTAAAACAAAACAGTTAGGGATATTGACGTAGACATTGGGGGGGGGGATTAACGGTCAGGAGAACAACGGCAGATTTTAGGAGGCTTTCAAGAGCAGCAGTCTTCCTGGCACCGGAGCTACAATGAGCAGGGGCGTCACTAGCCAAAACTCGAGGGGGGGGGGGGGAGGGCGCCTGACGGGCGAACTTCCGGCGAATGTCATTTAATAACAGGGAGTCACTTGCGCAATCGCCCGCCCTACAGCAGTTCCTAATGACTATACGTCAGACAGAATGAAAATGAGCGCCGCATGCGAAATTGTTTACGTAGGCCATGACTGTTTTCGGGCAAAACACTACCTCCCCCCCTCTCAACAAAGTCTACATTTTAGTGTGACCCAAGCCCCGAAATTCCAAGCCTAAAACACGAATGAAATGACGCGAGCTGCCAGAAACTACAACTACAAAAAGCGCCGTTGGCAAAGATTTTTGAAATCCTGCATGATCAAATTACGTCTTTTCGGATCCCAAGCGGAACTTAAGGGCTACTTGGCCTGGATCTGCCCGTCTGTCGTCACTCACGTGTGAGACACTTGAGCTGGATGTTGTTAATGTGCTTCAGTTTGACCCTTTCCGAGAAAGAAGTAGCCTACTGTACTGATCATTCAGAAGAAAAAAAACTTGAAACAGAGCAGACTTGTTCTGAGTCTCCAGGTAAAAAACAAAGTAAAAATCAAACGACATGTTGCAATAGTCAAGCCCACGTCATTACAGCGCCGCACTGGCGGAAAATATTTATCATCCAGTTATATTCCGCTAAGAAACTAACAAACTGTGAAATTGTACGCCACAAGAAAAATCAGCCTGATTCTGACTCGAAATGAGAGACGTTGCTCTGTAAAAAGTTTTTCCGTATCAAGATTAAAGTTAACTGCAGTATTTGCTGCTCGGATTACTCTTATCTCTACCCAGATAAGCTTAATACCAAATAGAGATAAGATGAATCTGAGTAGCAAATACTGCAGTTAACTTTAATCTTTATACGGAGGAACTTTTTACAGTGTGGTCTAGAACAGATCTTGATAAAATTGTCAATCTGGCAGCTCGAAACATGCGACTGAGAATACAATTTCTGAAGTCCCAAACGCTCGAGAACCTAGAACAGCCTAGGTCCAAGCTGGATGTCCACTCAGTTTCTTGCTAAAACCGAACTAGCCTCACTGATTTTTTCGGGCTTTCCGGGGTGAGCGCCCGTTTAGCTGAACTTTTGTGGTCGGGTCCGGGTCATGTGCTCGTCGAGCGTCCAGTTTAGCTAATTTTTGTTGGTCGGGCGCTCTCCGATCGCCCAGATTAGCTTTTTTCTTTCTTCGAGAGGGGGTGGTACCACCACATCCCCCATGGTCTCAGACAATATTGCAACAAACCTAATAATAGCTTGTAATTAACCCTATAATCTTGAATCATGGTATTTCATGAGAAGTAAATGGTGGGTTACAACTTGCTTGCAAAGGCTAAGTTTGGCTAATGGAAAGTAGCTTGTTGAGCTTGAGCTTTTCCGATTTATCTGCAGCCTTGATCACGGCACAACCAGAGCCACAAAGTTCGACATAATAGGGCTTAGATACGACAGTCTAGTTACTCATCACTTATTCAATTAAACAATATTTCAAATAGTATTAAATAGTATATAATTAAATAATACCTGATGAAAATACCTTACTTCGTTGCTGCGCTATTTCGTATGATGGATAATCATTGAATGAACTTCTTCATTTGTCTTGTAGGGTTCCGACAACAGCGCTCCCCCCCCCCCCCCGGACATACCCCCCCCCCCCCCCCAGGCAGAAATACCCCGTATCAAACCCCAAATGGCAAAACAAAACTCGGTTACCAAAACCCCCGACACACAGCGATGCAATATATTTTTATTAGAAGTAGGCTATATATAGAGAGGTGCGCGGCCAGTGAGCCGCCGTCACGCATTTAAATAAACTGGCGTGTCTAGGGAAAATCCTTAAAGGACCTATCTTACCTATAATACTAACGCAACCAACTTCGATAAAAACCAATTTCGTACGGGACATTCTAATCCCTCTAACAAAACCACGCTAGTTTTCTCACTTACCGTATTTTGCTACCTTCGATGTATATCACGACGGTTGTTTGCGAGAAGTTCTTCCATCAGAGAAACTGGTTATGTAAATTGTTTCCCTGATTTCGCTGTAAGTCAACGGGTCTCAGAAAAGACTTAACATAGCCAAAACCGTGGGTTATTTTATTGTTTGAAAGCAAGAGCCTAGTTTTAAAGTATCCAAATATTTTAAAATACTGTAAGTTGAAGAATAAGTAGTGCGAGAGGTCCTTTAAGTGCTCGCGGTCCAAAACTGCAGTTTTTAGTAAGATTTCTTTCTTTCTTATATATCCACACGGGGGGGGGGGGGTCACCAGGAATGTTTTCGCCTAGACCCGGCTTTTTGATACTACTGTATGCTTGTATAAGGTTAAACGATTATCGAAAATTAAATCTTTTGGGGGTCAAACATATTAGTGGGCTTCTCCATATTTGACTTTGCAATCTGAAATTAAAACATTTCCTGAGCTGCGCTTCATTAGCCGTTGAAATACACACTTTTGTTGAAATTCAAATTCTCCGCCTTGGGGTGAACTTGGTCTTTCTAAACGTCTGACACCGTGAGGTCCTTAAAAGATATATCCGTAGGGATAAAAAAATGCGTACTATCGATGTACGATCCAACTTCCAAGGGTAAGAATCGTTGAGTATTATCATATTACTGGAGGTTGTAGAATACAAAAAATTGTTCTTTGTTCCTGTCGGCTGTCGGTATTCATATTTGAGTCCATATAGATAGATAGATACTTTAATTTTAGCCGTTAGGCCATACACAAAATCATACATTTTTAAACACTTCGAGAGAGCGATTATATAGACGTGGTTATGCGAGGTGAGTAAGTCAGAATCTCTGAGGTTGTACGCTGCGGCAAAAGAGACGTGGGGTGAGGAAATATATTTTAAAGTAGGGTTAAGTAGGGAGGAGTTGGGTTTGTTAATAAGTATGAGGGCTGATGGTTTGCCGCTAGGTGCAAGAAGAAAGTATATGGGGAAAAAAGAGGAAAGATCGGGTCCTTACTACTTCTGTCCTATGTGTGGAGAAATGAACGAGGATATATGCCACCTTTTGTGTGATTGTAGAGAGTTACAGGGGCTAAGGGAGGAGATTTTCGGGGTGGGGGGAACTGTGGATTATTAAAATGATGGGGAGTAAAGATTTTAAAGAAATAAGAATTACTGGGAAGTTCCTCAGGTTAGCTTTTAAACACCGGAAAGATTTCTTCTGATGGGGAAATTGTGTTTTTAGTGCTAAGAAAGTATTCAGTGTAAATTAAAAATATTAAGAGTGTGTTAGTGTGTATATGCGCATGTAAGATTGTTTACTTTTTGTTTCGTTTTGTTGCATGATGGCCGGATGGCTTTAATGTGCAAATAAATCATTCATTCATTCATATAAACTCACATGTAAAATGATTTAAACTCCAACTACCAATAACTATTTACATCTCTTTAACGCTTCTTTGACAAAAATTGTAACTGCCATGATCGCTGACCGTGAAGATGACTTTAGGATACCAGGAAAGAGCAACCCATCTTCACCAAAAAATCTTACTATATAGAGAGAGAGCCGATCAGCCAGCGAGGTGCCGGTCGCGTTTACATTTACAAACCGTCCTCATGACAATCAAATCCTATGTTAGGTCTTTATTATATGACATCACCAGTTACGTCACGATCCATGGTATTCCGATATAATTTGTACGCCACCGCACATCCTGGATGTTTACCTTAATTTAGGTTAGCATAGCTCAGTTTAGCCAAGTCTAGCTCCGAATAAGCCCTTGCTAAAAGCCTAGACCGCAGAATCCTGTGATGTCACAAAATATACAAAAGATGTAGGCGTGTGTATACTTTGCAAGCTTAGCGTAATACAGTCAGTAAATCTTCCGCCTTTTTAAGAGCTCTTACTCTTCGTCAAGAACAGGTCCAGCGAACTGTTTGTTCTCTTATTTCGTATCTCAGCTCCTGAAATCCGGAGATAATTGGAACCTCTTGAGGAAGAAATGATTCGATAGCTAATGGTCACTCGGCGCGTTGTCCGTCTTAATGAACTTCTTAACGTCAACGGTGACGTCTGGACGTCATTAAGTTGTTTAAAGTCCTTATATAAATATGACTTCTTGTGCCCAATCTAATTCTTGGTCTGTCACCATCACAGCGAGGTGGGATTTCAGGTATCACATACGTCATTAAGTTGTTTAAAGTCCGTATATAAACATGACTTCTTATGCCCAATCTAATCTCCAGCTTTTGCTTGACTAATTCATGGTCTGTCACCATCACGGCGAGCCGGGATTTCAGATATCAGACATTCCTGTTCTCAATAGCAAAACAAAAGCAATAGCAAGCAAAAAACAAATTCAAACAAGACATCAACATTTTTTGCAAGCATTAACTGTTTTTAAGTTCAAGTCTAAAAGTCACACATATACCATTGCTATTTATTCACAGGTGATTTTGCGACTCATGAAGTAATGTAGGAATCCTGACATCAATCAATCGTTCGAAATGAGTGACAAGCTCTGAGCAAGGGGGTTAGAGACTCTGCAAGTAACACCTGAAAGGAAGTGTACTCAGAGGTGGCCCGAAGAGTGGGTGAAGGGGGGGGTGATTCACCTTCCCCCGCCTTTTGCTAAGTCTTACCAGTCTTTTATTTTAGCCTCGCCGAGGTCCCGGGCATTCATTTTAATCAAAAACAATCCGAGGCGTTTAAAAAAAATTGGTAATTTTGTCTCTGCACACCTTCAGTCGTAAGCCCGTCCCTAAAGACAAGTCGAGTCGTTTAAACCAGGTTTCGTGACCTCGACAGTTCGGAGACATGATTCATGGGGGCAGCAATACGGCTACCTGTTCTACTCCTATGTGGTTTGTATCTGCCTCACTTGGGTCTCTCAGATTTTAGCCTGTCAAAAGTCCATTAGGTTAGGTGTGAAAGTGGAGTCTGACTGGATAACATTTATTTACCTTACAGACCAAAAGCGAGAGACAAGGTTATGTGCATGGATTGTTAGTCAGACTTTGACTATAAGTGAAACAAGACCAAAGGTTTCGATGGGATCCCAAAAATTCAATATCTGATCCAGACAACTGGGTCTTGTCTTAGCCAGATCCAGTCATCGCCAGACTCGTTGAACATTTTTACAATTAAAATTCAGAAACAGATTAAGGCCAAATAGCTAATCATCTGAGAAAAACTTCCTGCCACTACCGCTAATTTCCCGATTTCGGCCAAACTCCAGGACTAATTGACCGGCGAAAAAAAGAAAGCTAAAAAATGAACTTAGGGTATCTTCTTTCCCCAATAATGAACATCTAATCAACTTCAAATAAAAATTTAACTTATAACAAATTTTCCGACTCCAGCCGGATTCTGGTCGAACTATATGTCCGGGTAAAATATGATTGTCACACACGGATTCAGCATCTCTTCTTACCCCTAAATCGGTTATCTAATCAACTAGAAATAAAACTATAACTTCTACCAATTTTCCGGTTTTGGCAGGATTCCGGGCGAACTACATGTCCGGATAGAAAATTGTTTTCACATAAGTGTTCAGCATGTCTTCTTGCCCTAATTCGAACATCTAATCAACTTCAACTAAAACTTTTAATTTTAACAGACTGTCCGGTTTGGGCCGGATTCCGGGCGAACTATTTTTCTGTCGAGAAAAGGTTTTCACCACCGTGTTCAGCGTGTCTTCCTACACCTAACTCGAACATCTAATCAGCTTAAAATAAAACTTTTACTTTTAACAAACTTTCCGGTTTTGGCCGGATTCTGGGCGAACTACTTGTTCGATGACAAAACGATTTTCACCATCGTTTTCAGCATGTTTTCTTACCTCATAACCGACTATCACATTAGCTGTTTCAAAATATTTTGTTTGCCCCTTAATTTGAAACCCCTCCCCCACCCCTAAATGTAGGGCTACAAAGCCCATCTATGAAATTGACTGGTCCGACAACCCAACGAATCCTCACACCAAGTTTCATCAAAGTATCTCATTCCTTTCGAGAGTTATCGTGCTTACAGACGGACGGACAGACGGACGGACGGACGGACGGACAGACGGACAACTTTTGCGATGTCATAGGTATCCCTCCACTTACGTTTTGGGATCCCAAAAAGAAGTAACAGAATTGACAGGAGACCTGCGAAACAAGTGTGCCCAGAACAGATGAAAAATGTCGATTACCAAGCGAGGTTGGGGTGGGAACATCGCTTGAAAAGGACAAGGAAGATTTTAATATACAACCGAAATTCGTTTCCCAGGACAGGAGGGGTTCTGCAGACGCTGAAATAGCTCATTCTAGTCGGGAGGTAAATTTTTGGCCTCTATGCTAGCGGAGGCGTTACTATCCAAACTGTTTCCAGGGTAGCAAGGTATTTACCGACTGGCTGGTCTATTTTTTACCTACTGGCCGACGACATTGGGGGAGGGGCGTCCCCCCCCCCCCCCATACGTGACGCCCCTGTATGCTAGTGTTAAAGCACATCTCAAAGCCTTCGTTAAAATGCAGGACACTCACACAACTCGAAAATGATCTCTTTTTGGGATCCCAAAACGTAAGTGGAGGGATACCTATGACATCGCAAAAGTTGTCCGTCTGTCCGTCCGTCCGTCTGTCCGTCCGTCCGTCTGTCCGTCCGTCCGTCTGTCCGTCCGTCCGTCTGTCCGTCCGTCCGTCTGTCCGTCCGTCCGTCCGTCCGTCTATAAGCACGATAACTCTCGAAGGGAATGAGATATTTTGATGAAACTTGGTGTGAGGGTTCGTTGGGTCGCGGACCAGTCAAGTTCGTAGATGGGCTTTGTAGCTCTACATTTAGGGGTGGGGGAGGGGATTCAAATTAAGGGACAAACAAAATATTTTGAAACAGCTAATGTGATAGTCGATTATGGGGTAAGAAGACATGCTGAACACGATGGTGAAAACCATTTTGTCGTCGGACATGTAGTTCGCCCGGAATCCGGCCAAAACCGGAAAGTTTGTCGAAAGTACAAGTTTTATTTGAAGTTGATTAGATGTTCGATTTAGGGGTAGGAAGACATGCTGAAGACGATGGTGTAAATTATTTTCTCGACGGACAATTATTTCGCCCGGAATCCGGCCCAAACCTGAAAGTTTGTTGAAAGTAAAAGTTTTATTTGAAATTGATTAGATGTTCGGTTTAGGGGTAGGAAGACATGCTGAAGGCGATGGTGAAAACTATTTTCTCGATGGACAACTATTTCGCCCGGAATCCGGCCCAAACCGGAAAGTTTGTTGAAAGTAAAAGTTTTATTTGAAGTTGATTAAATTTCGATTTAGAGGTAGGGAGACATGCTGAAGACGATGGTGAAAACTATTTTCTCGACGGAGAAGTATTCCGACCGGAATCCGGCCCAAACCGGAAAGTTTGTCAAAATTAAAAGTTTTGTTTGGAGTTGATTAGATGTTTGATTTAGGGCAAGAAGACATGCTGAACACTTATGTGAAAACAAGTTTCTACCCGGACACGTAGTTCGTCCGGAATCCGGCCAAAACCGGAAAACTGTTGGAAGTCAAAGTTTTATTTCTAGTTGATTAGATAAGCGATTTAGGGGTAAGAAGAGATGCTGAGTCCCTGTGTGACAATCGTATTTTACCCGGACATATAGTTCGACCGGAATCCGGCTGGAATCGGAAAATTTGTTATAAGCTAAATTTCTATTTGAAGTTGATTAGATGTTCATTACTGGGGAAAGAAGATACCGTGATTTCGTCTTTGAGCTTTCTTTTTTCGCCGGACAAGTAGTTCTGGAGTTCGGCCGGAACCGGGAAATTGGCAGAAGTGGCAGGAAGTTTTCGTCAAAAGAGATATGACTTATAGGGGTAAACACACATGCTGAATCCAAATCTGAACTTGGTTTTCTCAGGTGATTAGCTATTTGGCCTTAATCTGTTTCTGAATGTTAATTGTAAAAATGTTGAAGGAGTCTGGCGAAGACTGGATCTGGCTAAGACAAGACCCAGTTGTCTGGATCAGATATTGAATTTTTGGGATCCCATCGAAACCTTTGGTCTTGTTTGTTTAAGTTAGTCTAAAAGCGAACTTCTCGTTCATCATTTGCTGTGTATAGCATCTTCTGTCACGTTCTGAGACTCGGACCTAATTTCGTGGTAAGGTCGCAGATGAAGATTGATGCATATACACCCCTCAGATGTGCTTCAATATGCTGCATTGGGGAAAGATACAGTGTTTCTGTCCGGCGAAAGACGAAAGTTTCTTTCGTCAATGAATCGGGGTTTCTTCTTATAAAGAAAGAAATCAAATTTTGCAAACCTGTTCAAGTTGCAGTTTTTCACATGTAGATTTATTTGCTTTAGTTTCCGTCATGAAAGTACAGTGTGTAGAATGACAAATACACGGTACTTTCATAATGAAACAAAAGTACATCAAAAGTACAGTGAAACTAAACCCGCAAAAAAATCAAGTCTCGTCGGCGAACCGGCGTCTTTTTCTATCTGTAAACTCCTGTCGGGCGAAGACTAAAAGTTTGTTACGTCCATAAATCCGGATTTTGTTTTAAATGCATGGTACTGGCAAACCTGTTTCCCTCGTTTCGTTTCTGAGAAATTGTGTTTTTAACGTGAAAATTACGTTTTTTACTATTAGTTCGGAGCAAATCTACTTTATTTTTTATGGGGAATATTTTGTTACTTTTTTCGATAGCAATTCTTTACTTTTCAATGGGATCGCAAAAAGACGCTCTGCTCCTCGGTGTTTCACAAAATTTCTCCTTTGGCGCATTTCTTAGTATTCTCTATTTAGAGGAACGGCGTGTCATTTACTTGGCAATTAGGCTTGGAATTTTTTAGATTTGAAACACAGTAAAGGCTAGAATCTTTCTAGACAAAGGAAGATTAAAAATTTCGCATGCGGTGCTTGTTTTAATTTGTACGGGGTACAGGCGTTCAAACTTTTCCTCTTTAGCGATTGCTGAAATGTAAAGCCGATGCTATGAAGGTATGTATACGAAAATGTTGATTACAAGAATAATTTTAGCTGATGCATTGCAGCTGGTTTTACAACGGCTCTATTATTTGTTGGCTGGGACTGTGTGCCATTGCCACGTAGTGGCAACAGTTCATTTTTGTCGGTACATGCGAGTCGTATGTTAAAATCCAAGAGTCGTTGAAATGAGGGTCTCCCCCCCCCCTTGTCCTGAGTGCTTCGGGCCACCGCTGAGTGTACTCGTACTTTTGTCAATATATTCGTTCTAAATTGGTTTCAAAAATGAAGTTGCTCTCCGTTCGGCTATCAACGTCGGTGTGTAAATAGGGTATGAAGTTTTCCGTGTTCATGAATTCACCGAATGCCAAAGCGTTGCTGTCGCTGTCAATAACCAAGTCATGGTATAGCCATGTGCCTGTCCGTCTGATTCGCCAAAATATGCTAATTGTGCTGGCAGCCACAGTTCTAGCAAAGAATCGCCTTGCTCCCTTTCTCCTAAATGTGCTAACTGCGTGTAGGCTACTGCGACGGCTGTCATGTTTCGTATAGCCTCAGGTACAGTGTAATGAGGAGTGCAGTGGATATGGGTAAATAATGGATTGTCGGGAAAAGAAACTCCGTTGTATTTCCCTAAATATAAATGGCACAGAGGACACAGATCTATTATTTGATTATTTTCTAAGCAGTTCGGACATTCTTAGTAGAGCAACTTCTGTCGACCCTTAGTATACGACGGTAGGATCGACTAAAAGAAGCACGGCAAGGTGTAGTGTAGGAAGCACGAGTACGAAAAAGAGGCATAGCTAAAAGGTCTCTTTCATGCTTCCGAGTGAGGGGCAGAAACAATGTTCTTAAGTGTCTTCTCTTAGGCTCTTCAGTTACGAACTGTCACGTACTTGTCAACTTCTGCTACATACTCATTTCTTTTTATTACTCGTGCCACCTGCGCCATACTGTGACGTGCCGTACCTCTTTTTAGTCGATCTCCTTAAGGTCCATTTCCAAACTGCGTAAAATCCGAGCGTATTTTACGCATGTTTTGAGCTTGACAAGATTTCTAGCAATACGGACGTATTTAAATACAAAACGGACCGATTTCTCTAATACGTCCGTATTACTAGAAATGTTTTCAAGATCAAAACCTGCGTAAAATACGCTTGAATTTCAAAATACGCTCGGATTTAAGCAGTGTGTAAACCCACCATTAGTAGCGAAAGCTTGCGCCGATCAGCTGAGCATTTTGCAATCATCCGGCCGGCAATGAAAACTAGAGGTTGTCCTTCCGGTGGGTTAGCTATTTCTGTTCGAGCCAGCGAGTATTTAGCACCACCAAAACTGTTCCAGTCTGGATGTTAGGCTCTTTCTGTTCAGTTGGACAATATTTTTCTTGTTAACATATATTTACCCTGTGACCGGCGGGGCTCAGGCTTGTCAGAAAATCGGAACTGTTCTATCAGTCATTCACGGAAAGGAAGGAAATGGGCTTTGTTTGGGATATCAACACTGATCTTCAAACTTCTTCTGTACGGACTGACTTGTTTTTTTAATCTTTACCTGTAGCCCACATTCTCATTGAGAAGTCTTTACCCTTTTCATACTTGCATAAAGCCGTGGCGCTAATGTTCCAACCTTGATGATTTAATTGTTTCTGGGCCATTTCTCATTGACGGTACTGTGGAGATTGATGAGGAAAAAATTGAGGACGACTATCTGCCTCTGTGTTTTGGAATCAGTTGTCCGAATCCCAATAAGGCCTGTATCCAAAAGCGTGATTGGAAACGTATAGATGCTGTGCGATACATTTCTACGTTAATTACTCTTCTCCCGCTTTTAAAAGTTCTTTCTACCTTCTTTCGACTGGTATAGCAGCAATTACTTTTTCTGTTGATATTGGTTGTTATTATAGTGAGTTTGTTCATTGCTTTAAAGTGGCTGCTGATATTGCTGTACCGACCGAGAAAATTTGAGTTGGAACAAGAAACCTATAGGAAAGTCAGTCCTGAAGTTAAGAAGGCAGAAAACAAGGCAACATTTTGGCTAAAAAAAATAGGATTGCTTGTGGACCCAGGGAACGGTACTTTCTTTACTCTAAAAGCTAAAACAAAGCGTAAATACAAATCCTCACTTAAAATTGCTCGTTTGAATGGCTGAGATGCTCCCACTGACGAAACAAGTGCGCAAGCTCTCAGACGTGGAGTGTAAAAGTAAAATGTTTATCACATTTATATACAAACAGCTTTAGAACCAAGACATTTCTCTTCCCCAATAACCAAACAAGTAATGAAACAACCTTGTAATCACCCCCCTTTAAAAGCTTTAAATATAACCAAACCGCCAGTATAAATCCAAAGAAATGTTGAAGATCTTGCACGGATAGCATTTGTTCGAACACTGAATGGTCTGACTGCCAGCCCCACCCTTTAAACCTCTTGTCCATTAGCAAGGTAATAACAAGTGCAATAAACCAATTCATAGCAGACTAATGGCCCCTTTGTCACAATTCATTAAGAACGGCATATCATCGATCATATGACAAAACAGTCCAGTTTCCAACTGTTTGTTAAAGCACAATGGACACTACTAATGCTTTACTTTGTATTAAGTGCTTCACAAATAAACATTTCCGACTTCCTTTAGAAGGCGCTACGAAAATCGGCCGTTTTCTTGTTATAACTTGTCTTTACCTCTGTGGCATTTCGGCGATCCAAATCTTATGAGCTGGGATATCGTGGCAGGAGATTCAAAAACTCCCAGCAATGCTTGATAGAAAAGGATATATTTGAGATGTCACCAAAGTCAAGCCGCAGATGCAGTTTACCTGATTTTTCTAGTGTTTCATCAGAAGTTCCATGGCTTAAAGTGCCTATTAAAAGTGTTTCTTAGTGGAATAGTGTTGTGAAGCTTGATTAGCTTCCTTTATAAAATGTACCAGAATATGCAATAAGCTTATAAAAAATAACATAGCTACAAATATCATTCAAAAATAAATAACCTATTCAGAGCTGAATTATACAAGCTGATTTATGCATAAAATAAAGATCTACTAAGTATTATAAGAAACATCACTTTTATCTTTGTCCAAGCTAGTAAATTGAGCATGTACTGGCTCAAAAAATTACGCTTTGAAATATCACAGAGAGAAAACTGTTGAAAAAGCTGCTGATCTAGGGGGTAAGCATTGTTCCTAGGTTGTTACAGAGTAGGATTGGGGTAGTTTGATGCGCCCATTGAACTTTAAAGATTAAAGTTCGTCGCGTCGTCTTATTTGTCGATGTTACACCAAATCCTCATCCATAGATTTATCTCCCCAAATATACAAGAGTTGCACTTAAGACCTGTCATAGAAGAACTTAACTCATGGGAAATCTGGGCCCTGCTGCCCATGAAGGGGAGGGGGGGGGGGGGGTGTCGGTACCCATCAACATGCGTATTTACACCTTTATTCCTCAAGTCTACCAGCTTAGAGTTTGATTTCAGTCACGAGTCACAAACTTTTTTCATGGGCAATTTTGGTCCCACTTGCCGATGAACGGGGAGGTTGGGGGTGGTTCAACTCTCCCCGGTCCCTATGATCCAACAGCACAAAGGAATTTCATCGCCTTATCTCCAGTTATTGTCAAATTAAAAAACTTAAAAAATGAGCAATCTGGGCCAAATTGCCCTTGATCCAATTTGCGGTGGGGTTTGGGACCCGCAACAAGTAACAAGTGTGCAAGCGCTCAGACGTGGAGTGTAAAATGTTTATTACATTTATATACAAACAGCTTTAGAACCAAGACACAAACTTGTAGGTGTTCATCCAACTTCAGATCTCAAGTGGGATAAGCAAGTACAATCTATGCTGAAAAGAGCAAATATGGGCATAAGGTCTCTCAAAATGCTCTCCCGCCATGACACCCCGAAACATCACCTCCTTCGCATTTGCCTTGTGTTCATTCGCCCTTCCCTTGAATACTGCTGTCCGGTATGGCATTTCGTTTAACTAGGGAGCAGTCGGAACGCCTTGACAGGATCCAGTACCTGTCTTAACTAATAGTATGAAAATCCCACAAAACCCGTACATTTCCCTTCTTAACGAGTTTGGTCTGGCATCTTTGTCAAACCGTAGACACCAACTTTCTACCAAGTTTGGTGAAGAACTACTGGAAGACCCCAACCATCGGCACATCCTTCCCCCTCCCCACATTCCCGACCGCATAAGGCCACAGAGAATGGCAGCGCAACCAGTTCCTAAGCTCCAACCCATTCGGGCAATTCATGCGCGGTACGAAAGAAGTTTCGGCCCCTCCTTTGTGAGTTTTTTCAACGCGAAATTTGAATTCTTTTCCTCTTTTTTATATTAATTATTGAATTTTTAGCGTTTTAATTTGTTGCAATTCTTGTTCTTGTGTAATTATTGAATATTTGACTATGTTAAAAGCGCAAGTGTATATAGTTATGTTTGACGAGATTACAAATATTCGGTTTTTTGTTTATACCGTAAGGAATATTGTTCGAATAATAAAGATTGATTGACTGATTTCTCTTCCTCAATAACCAAACAAGTATTGAAATAACCTTGTAATCACCCCCCTTTAAAAGCTTTAAATGTAAAGAAACCGCCATTATATATCCAAAGAAACTTTGAAGATCTTGCACGGCATTTGTTCGAAGACTGAATGGTCTACCTGCCAATCCCACCCTTTAAAGCTCTTGTTCATTAGCAAGGTAATAACAAGTGCAATAAACCAACTCGTAGCAGACTAATGCCCCTTTGTCACAATTCATTAAGTAAGGCAGAACATCGATCATATGACAAAACAGTCCATTTTCCATCTGTTCATTTCAGATTAAAATACGTCGCGTCGTATTATTTCTTGATGTTACAACAAATCCTCATCCATAGATATATCTCCCCAAATATACAAGAGTCATAGACGAACGTAACGTATTTACACCTTTTTTCTTCAAGTATACGAGC
Source organism: Branchinecta lynchi (assembly GCA_023053575.1). NCBI lineage: Eukaryota > Metazoa > Arthropoda > Branchiopoda > Anostraca > Branchinectidae > Branchinecta > Branchinecta lynchi. The sequence continues at coordinate 26,986,147 of JAKZAP010000001.1, forward strand.
TTAGAGTTTGATTCCAGTCATGGGTCAAAAACAATCAAATCTTCATACGATCAAAACTTTGCTCTTTGATTGTTCAAGAAGTTTGTAAATCTATCCGTACCGCCTATGGGCGCATCGTCGCCAACCGGGGGCGCTATAGTCGTAAAGCTTTGGGAAAATGCACCGCACCTTCTGCGCTCCTTCTATACTACTTTGTGCCGGTGTTACTCATGTTCTGCAAAAGGAGGAGATTGAAAAGATGAGATCATGTTATTTTCAATTTGCAATGCACCTGCTTCACTTGTCAAAATTATGTCATAACCATACATTGACGGAAAGTTGAAAATTCAAGATGCAAGTGTTACCCTTTTTGATGTTTCCTCTTCGCTTTCAAAAATCATGGACAACAGGACCCAACCACACTGTAAAAAGTTTCATAAGATATAACACGAGGATGCTCGGTTTCAACAGGTAATGCGTAACAGATAACACTTCGGATGTTATCTGTTGTGTTTCAACATGTTATGCATAATAAGCGTTACCATCACCAAGAACCGAAAAATCGCCAAAAAGTATCTGCTGAGTTTTCCGACATCATCATGATAAGGAATAAAGTCAGTAGATACTTTTTTGGCTCTTCCTGTGCACAACATCCATGAATAACGTTTTCAAACACAACAGATAACATCCGAAGTGTTAACTGTTACGCATTAGCTGTTGAAACCGTGCATCCTCGTGTTGTCTGTTGTGAAACTTCTGACAGTGCAGCCCACGACGTTAGCCACTGCTTCCTTGCCAAATATTGAAAATGAGTGTCTTTTTGTGTGTCTTTTATGTGTTTTATTTATTTTCTTTCATTTAATGCGCTTTTTAAAAACGGTGGGTTATAAACAATTTACTTACTTACTTATAATGTGCTGCTTTGGAAGAAGGAGAGTTGCAGCAGTCAGGAAACAGAGATAAAAACTGATTTTAAGAAAGCAGCGTGTTTTGAGACCGTCTTTAAGCGACGTGCACAACAGTCCGATAAGATTTCTCATGAGAAAATAGGCATGAAAAATTCATGGACTGGATTTGAGGCTAATTACGTCGAAAATGTATTCGAGAATCCCCGAAATTTATTCGAGAATCCCTTAAATGTCTAAATTTCTTCGAGGAATCGGTATTTGTATCCGAGAATTGAGAAAAGTTTTCGAGATATTGTGTAGGTCGTCGAGAAACTACAAAAAGTATTCGAGAAAAGATAAAAAGTATTCGAGAATTCCTAAAAATTCTTCTACAATTAAATTGAAATAAGGAACTCGAGAATGACACAAATACCTTACCTTACTTTAAAAAAATTTCAATTTAAATGTCAAATACTTTTAAAACAATCTCGAATACGTTTTATCTTTTCTCAGATACTTCTTGTAGTTTCTCGAAGACTTAAACAAAAAATCTCGAAGACTTTATATCGATTCTCGAACACAAACACCGATTCCTCGACGACATATGAGGGATTCACGAATACATTTTCGACGCATTTAGCCTCAAATCCATTCCAATATGTCACTATGGGGAAAAGTGAATGTGATGCGTCAAAATTTCGAAGCTAAGGAGGAAGGCCGTATCCAGGGAGGGGGGGGGAGGGGGTTGAACCCCCCCCCCGAAACAGACAAAAACAATCATTTTTATAGGCTTTTCCCTCTGATCTGTGTGTTTTTTGTACTTTTTTGTGCAATACCCCCCCCCCCCCCCCCCCCCCCCCCCCCCCCCCCCCCCCCCGAAAGTCCCCCCCCCCCCCGAAATAAATTCCTGTACGGGCCTGCTAAGGAGGACGTAAACGTAAATTCAAGCTGAGTTTCAAACATGAGGCGAATTTCGCTTCACCAGCGTAATTTTACGTCAGATGACGACGAAACACATTCAGACAAATAAAATTCGCATTGGTTGACGATACGAAGTATTCGCTACTGAAAAACAGGTCGCCTGGGTCACGACGTTATGCGACAATTTACTGATGAGATTAATTTAACGCAGCCAATGGAAAACCGAACTTGTGATTGCTTCCCAAAATTTGTGTTAGGAGGTTGGACTCTACCCTTGTAAAAGTGTTTTTAAAAGCTAGCCTAACATTACAAGAACAATCTCCACTCCTGGCTAATACTTCAGATACCTACTGACTTTCTCTCCATCCCACTTCGACTATCTTTTCGAATGGTCAGTCCGAAACCCCTAGCAAATAATTTACTAGATTCACAAAATTTTGCTAAGTTTTTTTTTTTTTACTAGATCTAGTAAAATTTTACTACCGGTGTCAATACTGCTATAAAAAGGCTCACTCGCTGTCAAACCTCTCTGAACTAGTAAAAGTAACTTTTACACTGGCCCGAATTTCCAATGAATTGTGTTCCAGTATATTACGGAAAACCATTTCGAGATTAATGAGTTCGCAACATTTGAAGGAGTTCGCTAATGGGATTTCTCCAATCAAGAGGAAGTGGGAAAATCAAAGGCCTTGATTAATTAAAAGAAGAATAACCTATTTTGCCCTTGAGATATGAAACTTCATGTACGTGGCGCATCCAGCTTAAATTGCCCTCAAGGACCACGACTTAGGACGAACTTGGAGTAGCCAGTAGCACGGTAGCCCGAAACTGTGTTTCACCGACGGAATATTTGCATCTGTTTAATTTTGAACCCAGCCCCCAAAATCTGGTTAGCCGGATGATCACCGAAGAAGAAGCAATGGATACTGAGAACTGGCTGTCTCCATATTTCGTGATCCCACTATGTTTCTTTTTTCCCCTTCTCTCTTGTTTCATTTTGTTTCTGATTTCCTTTGCCACTTTGTAAGCCAATGTTTTTTTGTTGTTTCATTTTTCTTATTTTTTTTCTACTTGATAAATCCAGTTGATTGTTGATTCTGCTTGTTTGTGCTTTCTGACAGATTATGTCATTTCTGTATTTTTGTTTAAGTGCAGATAAAGTAAACCGAAACATTGCTAAACAAAAAAAAATTCCACTGCAGTCGAAAGAATTGGCAATGCCTTAGCCAGCGGTTCGTCTAAATTGATAGTCATTTCCATAGAGAGATGGCAGCCTACATGAAAAAACGGAAAAGAGTAGATGAGGAGTAATTTAACATTGCAAGGTATAGGACTTCCGAACTTGAGAGCGATTTATCCACGTTTGATTACTATTCTTAGCCTGTAAATTGTTGAAAACAGTTCGCTGGCTCTTTCTTGTTGTATACTTACAGCTTTTGAGAAAAGTTTCATCAGAAATGGGAGCTTGAAGCCTTCAAACTTTCCGTACAAGACGAGTCCTCGGACAAGTAATGCTTCCTATTGGTCGGTCACAAATTGCGTCATAACTGACCAATACGACGCGAGACTCCGTCTTTGCTTACAAACTTTGAAGCCTTCAAACTCTCGTTTTAAGAAATTCTCTTCTGGAAAAGTGTTTTGGAATCACAGCTTAACTATCTAGATACATAAGCTGTGTTTATAATACCAAGAAGAAGAAGCCAGATTAACCTTTCCAGCAACCTATTGGCTCATAACTCATAACTACTACTTGATTGATTGAAAAAATAACGATTACTAAAGCCCGAAAATTTAGTCTCAACGTCGAAAGTCCTGTACCTTCTAATGTTACATTTTTTTTTGTTATGCTCCCGTGATGATGGTGTAGCAATATCCGTTTTTGTCGGGTAGGGTGCAATCTCTCTATTTATTGAATTCCAATTGAACTTAAGGTCCGCAGTCCAAGGGCGCCTTTCAGAACTTTTGGCAGTCGAGCGCCGGATGCCAGGGAGATGTAGAGTGCGGACATCCCATAAGGCTTCGCTCTGCAATAGTCCTCCTACTTTATTTTCTTTCCCTATCACCTACTTGTCAATAGATCTCTTCGGTTTCCGTCACCACTAATTTCCCGGCTTCATGACTTAGGTCATTCGGTGTTTATTCCATAAATCCAGTTAGCTCTTGTGTCAGTCCAGGTCAGGCCGTGATGTATGAGAGAATGAATGAATAAATGAATTTATTCCCGATAAGGTCAAAGGGCCATGGCGGGAAACATAACACAATGTATTCAAAGCGTTATAGTTCTGTTTTGCCGTCGGTCCGAGTCAGAGCAAAACACTGGGGAGTAGCGCGAACACTTGAAAAATGTGAAATACGTTCGAATAGCTAGCACCACTAGCGTTAGGTAACATCCCTACCGAAACTCAATCAGTAGTGCACCAGCGCTGTCTCCGATAGAGAGAAGAAAAATAAAAGATACAACCTCCCTGTTTCCTTGATGTGTGCAAACCTCATACCTCATCTAAGCTGTACAAGAGGTTTTCTCCTGCAACTTTGTATTACTTTGAATATGCCGAATGTACAGAGCAAAATAACACTAGAGAGTAGTGGCAAGACTTGAAACAAGTGACACACACCGGAATGACAGCGACACTAGCACCACTAGCAATAGTGAACGTCCCTACTGAAACTCAATCGGTCGTGCACCAGCGCTGGTTCCAATAACTTCCTACTCTGAACAAAGCAAAAAAAGATACAACCTCCTCAGTTTCTTCTATGTGTGCAGACCGCATCTTAGCTTTACTAGAAATTTCTAAACCCGCAAGTTTTGTCTCGCTTTAAATGTCGCAAGCATAGTGGGCGGCGCTATGAGTATGGCCTGTTTGCGAAACAAGGAAAGCACTCCCTAGTGTTATTTTGCTCACCGAGTCTAGTGGGCGGCACTACGAGTAAGGCCCGTTTCAGATGTATGGGAAAGCATAGGTCTTGGCGCTACACAATATTGTTATTTTGCTCCTATCCAAGCTGGACCCTTGTTCCCATCTGGAACACACTTCCGCCGTTGAAAACTCTTGAATCGAACCGAACCAATGATATATCACTTTCATTTTCAGGTCCGAGTCATCAAGATGCTTGTCGTCATCATCGTTATATTCGCGCTGTCATGGTTGCCGCTATACATCATTTTCTGTCGCGTCAAACTTTTTCCTCTTAGTGATAATGAACAAGAAATTTTGGCAATCGCTGCACCGGTCTCCCAGTGGCTCGGTTTGAGTAATTCGTGCATTAATCCAATTGTTTATGCTTTCTTTAATGACAAGTTCAGAAAAGGATTCATTGCTATCTTAAAAAGTCGGTCCTGTTGGTCAAGGCTTCGGCTGGAGCAGTCGATTAGAACCAACACAATGGCAATCGAGACGACGACAGTTCGGTATACGGCGTCGAGAGCGTCGAGGAAGGTGAGCTTTGCTGGGGAGTCGGCGCAAATGCTGTGAAATTATAACAAATGGTCTAGTGGTACAAAGTGTAGATATCTCTCTGTGTGTATTTCATGAATCTGCGTTGAAGTACGATTAAAGTTTAAGTGAAATCCGATATTTGCTTTCTACCATTGTTTTTTCCACCTACAACAAATGTGAATCTCGACAATTATTTAAGGAGTCAATATGGCAGTGATATGCCAATGTTCGATGGCCAAATGGCAATATGTTTTACATACACAACCCCTATATATGTTTACTTGTTTATATGTGAATAACTGTAAAAGCTGTTCTTTTATCTGTAAAGATAGTGAACGGCAATTAAACATTATTATAAATGACCTACCTAAATCGTCTTACTGAAAGAGTGACGGATGGTCTTAAAGCTTAAGCGAATAAGGCGGAGATCCAAAAGTCTTAATTACACTTAACTTGATTTACTGAAATAGGCCTGAAAACCTAATAAATATGTTTTCTCCGGCCTGAAAACCGGATAAAAATGTTTGTCCGGTATTCACAGATAATCGACTTCTTCGAATGAACTTATTCTTTCGGATTTGTGTACCTCTATGTGCTTGTCCGTCTATGCTTGAAATATTCAGCAGCTCCAAAGGTAAGCCATTGCCGGAAAATAACACTAAGACATACCAAATATAAAAAAAGACATATCTTATCATCACTTTCGACTTTTGTCATCCGTGAATTTCCTAGTTTCGCCCCTAAAACATAGCACACTTTTGTTGAAATTCAAATTCTCCGTGTCTGAATGAATATTGGGTAGTCCTGCAAGCAGCGTATATTCTGAACGTTATTACTAGAGCCCGGCGTGAAAAAAAAAATCTCTTAAGTGAGTCAAAATAATTCTGTGTTTTGAATATTAGATGTAAAAATAAGTTACCTTTTCAGTTAAAATTTAAGGGGAAACATAAAGCGTGCTAAGGGATGTACGCTTATATACTCCACATGTAGGTCTTTGGATATAGCAAAGAACAACCTTAAACATGTGGGTTCCATCAGTTTGGAAGGAATGGAAAGCGACAGCGTAAATGGAGCTGCCTTGGAGGTATTCGTCCGTTCTTTTTAGTTGCTAAATAATCAAAGCATAGAGGACAAGCACATAGAGGTACCAAAAATCCGAAATAATAAGTTCACTCAATGAATTCTGTCGGTAGCGGACAAACAAAGTGACGCATTTTTACCTGGTTTTCGCGCCTCTTACCACATGCGCCTGTTAAAGGCGCGAGACCGATTTGGTGAAACGTTAATCTGGTATTAAAAAAAGAAGTTGAAGTTGAACGACTAGAGACTGTTCTTGGAAACCCTGGGAGACTCTGGAAGCCCAGGAGCGTGACGAGCGGTCTAGAAAACTGGATCTCGATTAGGTATATATTTCACCCAGTCTTTCAAAAAACAAAAGGCTTAGCTACACCGTCAGTTGCAATCTATATTGCTTGCTACTTTGGCGGTGACAGTATAAGCGTTGGGTCTCGTCGTGGTTTTCCAGTCAAGGTTACATGAGCATTCGAAGCATCCTACGCTTCTTGCAATGTTGTTAGTTTGCAATCACTTTGCAAGGGGTTTGCATTTGCAATCATTTTGCAAGGGGTTTGCATTTGCAATCATTTTGCAAGGGGTTGATAAGCTTTGCAAGGGGCTGATGAGATAACAGTTTATCTTGTCACTTGTTTTTAAATGAAGTCAAGTTGCTTAGAACTCGAAACTTTCCGGAAAGCGACACAAAAAAGATTGATACAGGGTCGAAACGGTTCTATTCGTCTCCTGATTGGCCGCGACTTACCTTGATGGTTCTACGTATCTAGCAACTCAGCAGATGTTTACAGATGTTTACCTTCGACCTCCTCTGCCACCAGAGGCACCACTGACATCCACGAATACGCGCCAGTCTGGAGAGCTACTGCCAGGTCCAAATTCAGTTTCAGTTTTTCAGTTTCATTGGACTATCTTTAATGACACAATTAACATTCCTGCCAGGAAAGCACAGAAGGACTCAGGTTGCATACTTACGTGTAGGTTTGCAAGTTCATTTGGTAAGTGACACGTATCTTGTTGCTGGCCTTTTTGTGGTCTGTTCTCGGCCGGATCTGTGCAAATATTTATTTTGTAAAATCTGCTATGATAATAAATGATCCTGAACCTATTATAATTGACGTCTTCCTAGTAGCGACAAATTTAAGATGGTGTTCGCTGCATCTTTAGTAAATGTTTGTCATCTCAAATTCCGAAATTTCATATTAAATACTCCAATGAATCAGGGCTGTTTCCGGACAACTAATTAGCTCCCTAACGAAGGCAACTAAGTCGAGCCTTGCGTGGAATGACTCCCCAATACACAAAATGAGGAGCGCTTCTGTCAAGAAAAGAATTATATCGTGACCATGGCGAAGTAAGTCCACTCCAGACAACAAGAGGGGATAATGTTTCAGAAAAAGAATCTGGGAACGAAATTCTATCCTCAACTGGAAAATGACTTTCCCGATTGAGTGCTTTTCTGATTTCGAGGATCCATGGAAATGGGACGTTGCCCATGGCAGGCAGCAGTTTAATATCTTTACTTCTATTAGGATAAAATAACAAAATGTAAAGTAATATAAATTACTGCAAAGCTCTTACTTGAAATGATGTTTGGAAATGGCTTATAAATATCGTTTTTCGAAAATACCATTACTTTCCACCTGATATACTCTATATGACTAAGTCCAATACACGCAAGTGATCCTCAGCAAGAACGAGAAAATGTCTCACTAGCGACTCAAACTCAACAACTCAAATCCTGTGTCAAACAATGACGGCGATCTTCGGGATCAGCTGTGATACACGAGGTGATACCGCTTCTAGCTCTTCCGCTAGGTGCCCGGCGATTTTGCATCGGCTAGGAGAGTTAGTCATCAAAAAAAATTTTGCTCTTCGATGGTTCAAGAAGTTTCTAGATCAATCCGTACCGCCTATGGGCGCATCGTCCCCAACCGGGGGCGCTATAATCGTAAAGCTTTGGGAAAATTGTACAGCACCTTCTGCGCTCCTTCTATACTATTTCGTTCTGGTGTCACTCATGTTCTGCGAAAGAAGGAGATAAAAATGATGAGATCATGTTTTTTAAATATGCATAGCACCTGCTCCACTTGTCGAAATTATGCCATAACCATACTTTGACGGAGAAGTTCAAAATTCAAGATGCAAGTGTTACCCTTTTGGATGTTTCTTCGTCGCTATAAAAAATCATCGACAACAGAACCCAACCAGCGCACGACCTTCTACACTGCTTCCTGGCCGACGATTGAAATTAAGTGTATTTTTGTGTCTGTTTATGTGTTTTATTTATTTTCTTCATTTACTCCGCTTTCTGAAAACGGCGGGTTATAAATAAATTACTTACTTAATTACTTACTTACTTACTTAGAGTACTGGAGATTTTCTTGTTAGCTCTTGTCGACTCTATCCAGCCTCTACGCTCTCCGACGCGGCGACTAGACACAAACTATTTTAAAACTGAACGCGCCGTGGTTATACAGTGGGAAAACCAATCACTGAAAAAATCCAAAACAAAAGATAGACTTTATGGCCTGCCGTGGCTTCAAAAAACAACACATACAAAAACAACACTCTGAAGCTTCTCATGTCCTTACGTGTGAAAAGTTGTTGCCGCACCTTGATGCGCGCTTTCTGCCAAGTTTGTATTGCTTGACTACCAAAATTTGGGTCGGCCGAAAAAGCGCTAAAAAGTTGTAGGTATAAAACAAAAAATACACGATGCAGAGTCACGCATTTCTCTTTATTTCAGGGCGGTGATTCGTCTTAGGGATTTTTGTTCCTAGACTTCTTGTTTACCTTTTTTATTGATCTCGTGTGAACCTACTTTTTTTTTTTTTTTATTGGCGGAATTCTTATGCCGGTTTTCTAAATTTCAATCTAGTTCTCTTATGACGGAAAATTATAGTTTAAAAAAAACATGAATACTGTATTTTGAAAAATAAGAGGGATATTTCTTTCTTCAAAACTTGTTAACATAAAACGCACTTTTTCTGATGCGTTACGTTGATTGATTGATGATAGTATTTTGGTTAAAGTTTTAGGTACATATTCATTTACGCTAGCGCAACTTTTTTAAATGAACTGAATGTAAATTTCGCAAAAGTATATGGTCTAGTTTATACTGGTCAGTTTTAACCCTATTATTAGTATTTATTATGTTTTTTCTTCTCGCCAGCTTTGGTGGATATAAATAGATGAAATGAACTGAATTGAAAACAATAGCAAAAGGCGGGGATTTTAGAAGCTTCTAAAGGGAACAAGGGCAGAGTAAGCAAGAGGTCCCTAATGTATATGTATGTTTAAGGCCAGGCCTAGCTTCCAGATTCCCAGATGTCGTACACTTCCGCACAGTCCAGTGAACCCTTCTGGAGTTTCGGGATAGGGTGGCTAATTTTGCAATTCCTCAGATCTTAATGCTATCCTCTTGTGAGTCTTCACCTATGTTTTGTCTCCCATTTAAAACTAGGAATATGACGTTTTCGCCGTAAAACTACGAGGCAGGTTTTTTTTTTGGAACCGGGGGGGGGGGGTAGCCGAAACCCGTTGCCTTCTGGAATCCGGAATCACTTTATATAGAAAGGAAATAAACTAAGCAAATATGAGACACAAGAAATAAGAAAAAATTAATATCTAATAAACTATGTTCATTTATATAGTCAATCTATATTAGTTAAGTAGAACTTTTTTTTTCCGAATTTTAGTTTTTCAATTGGTGTTCCGCTTTTAACCATGTGTGTAAAGAACCGAAAAGGGAAACACTTACTCTTGAAACCGTTGATCGATGCAAACATTTGCATTTTAGTCTGATTTTCTGCTTTGCTCGAAATACGTAGCTATCCATTAAAAGAATGTTGTATGCCTGTAATCTTGTCTCAGAGCTCGGATACGGGTTTTCAGAGAAGTCAAAAGCCTCTGCAGTCGTCAGACAAAGTTATTGTTTAATCAACTTCTGTCTCAAGAACCATTTCAGTAGCGGCGAACCGGTTTGTCCTCGCCAAACTGTTCTGAAGCACAGCTCTTCTCCCCTGAAGCCGTCGCTTGCAGAATGTTAGCAAGAGCTGGGAGCCATTTAGTATTTTCTCGAAGACAATTGGATGATAAATAAAACTGAAATTCCAGTCTTGGCCGAGGGTCTTTTTTTCTTTTTTGTATAGAGCTTGAGTTCAGCGTCGATGAGCACACCAAGGTACCTTTCACAGTTGATTGCTTTCTATTATTTGGTTTTCCTGAAATGTGTCCATGGATGTCAGATATGAATGACTTTGCTCTTCTTTGCGCTGAACTAGGTTAACCAAGTGACTGACCAACCTGTGAGTGGGTTTAGGTCGGCTGGTCCAAAAACTTAGTATCGTCTTCAGACAGGACCCTTGTGCAAAGTTATCTTCAATTACCCAGGACTTTCACGTTTCTGCCCTTGACCATTTCTCCGCATTCCATCTAGGAAGAAGAATTGTTAGACCCGATTAGTCCCTTTTCTTTTTCTTTATTTTTAAATGTTACTTTTTGATCTTGTGCATTTACTACATTATTAAAAGCTCTGTGTATTTTTTCCTTCCATTTGTCTATACTGCGCTATTTTCCTATTCTTAAGTGCGTAAATAAAATTTCATCATCATCATCGACAGGGTTTTTTTGTTGTTCAGGGTCTTAAAAAGTCATCTCGAAGTGTTTAAAAATGTATGATTTTGTGTATGGCCTAACGGCTAAAATTAAAGTATCTATCTATCTATCTATCTATATGTTTGGAGGGCCGGGCGAAGGATTGGTCCTTGCGGAACACCACTGACGATTGTGTTTTCTTCTGATAAAGTAGACATCCATTACTACCCCAAATGCAGACTAGCAACATTCGTAGTACAAAAATTAACCCCAAAACAAATACTAACAATAAATCAAACACTTTAAAGGAGGAGGGAACACTGGCTGCATCATCAGATCGCTAGAAAATGGCTGTGTATAGCATCTTCCGTCGCGTATTTATTTTAGACTTGGACCTAAGTTGGTGGTAAGGTCGCAGATGAAGATTGAGGCCGATATATGGAATGGATTTGAGGCTAAGCAAGTCGAAAATGTTTTCGAGAATCCCTCAAATGTCTTCGAGGAATCGGTGTTTGCGTTTGAGAATCGACACAAAGTCTTCGAGATTTTCTATCAGTCTTCGAGAAACTACAAAAATATTAGAGAAAAGATAAAAAGTATTCGAGAATATCTTAAAAATATTTGACATTTAAATCAAAATTGTGTATTCGAGAATGACGTAAATGTATTTGAGAATTTTCATTTTTAAATTGCGAATATAATTTTGTCATTCTCGGATACATTTGTGTCATTCTCAAGTTCCTTATTTCAATTTAAATGTCAAATACGTTTTAGAAATTCTGGAATACTTTTTAACTTCTTTCTAATACTTTTTGTAGATTTTGTAGAAAAGACGCTCTGCTCCTCGGCGTTTCACAGAATTTCACCGTTGGCGCATTTTGTAGTATTCTCTGTTTAGAAGAAAAGTGAGCGTGGTTCACCCTTCTAGCACTAGTAACTATTAGTTACTAATTCCGTTCCAGCCTCACGAAAAGTTACTACGCTGACCGTTCCAAACTTATCGAAAAGTAACTAATAATAACTATTTGCTTCCATGCTCGGGAGCTTCCCGATGACAAATTTGTAGCCTGCGTTGTTGTATGGTAGTTGTACGAAAAAGTTGCGTCTAGTGATATGTAATAGTAAAGAGTACTATCATTTAATGCGCCTCAGACTGAGCCAATCTTAAGTAGTAGTACCCAGTAGCATCCTGTCTTGCTCTAGGAGCATCAAGTCTTGCTAATAGTAGCATTCAGTAGAATGCAGTAACACGGTAGCCTTGAAGTAAACATGTAGTAGCATCAGTTAGTACTCCATGCTACTTTTTCGTGCAACTTCATACTACTATTCTGAGATAAATTTTTCATCGGGGTAGTAAGCGTGGTAATACGAATCTCTGTAACGGTATTGGCCGGATTATCTCTTGGAGTGATATTTCCCCGAATTTTTTTTTAAATGCGTTCTAGCCTTGACGTCAAGAAGCCCAGATTCGTGACGCCATGCGTAGTAACTTAGGTAAGTATGGTGGAACACGCTCAGTGTGTCCTTTATTTGACGACTAGGCTTGGAATTTTGGGGGCTTGAAACATATTAAATGCTACTATTTGTATGGCAAGTTGTTAAAACTTGCCATGCACTCGAAGCTTTCCTCTTTATCGAAAATAAAAAGCTGAGTTTGTGAATTTATATACGAATTTTCATTATAGCAATAATTTCAGCTGAGGCATTGCAGTTAGCTTTCCACCGTTCTCATTATCTGTTGGCGGGGAATGTGAGCCGTTGTCGCGAAGCGGCAACAGTACAATTTTGTCGGTGCGTTCGAATCGTATATTGTGATATAAAAGTAAATGAAATGAGGGGTTCCACCCCTGTGGCCTGAGTGCTTCGGGACGGGTTTTAACCATGGTGTGGAAACAAGACAGCCTAAGTTTACACGAACTTGTTTTTCGCTTTTCACATTATTTGTACACTTCGCAAAAGCAGTACTCGTGCTCAAACTAAACTGTAGAAGATGTTTTTATAAAGATTTCGTTGCTTTAGATTTTAGCCGGAGTGACTTAAAGGTAGTTCACCGTGTACTCTTACCATGACGGGGACGAGCGGCTAGCGAGCAACCATGTCACGTTTCCATTTTAATTCGCATGTCTATGAAAAATCCGCAATCTGGGGAAACTGAAAAGTAACCTAAATTAGCCTGCTGTAGGCTAAACCTGAAACTTCCTGAACTACCATCTTTCACAAAAATTACTTGATTTTTTAAGGGATATCCTCTTGTTACATGGAATCCCAAAACTGTCAAACTGGGTTTGTCGTGGTTAACGGCACAAGTAGCTCAAGGTTGGAACAGCTATTGTGATCGACAGGGGCGTCACTAGTCTTTTACCTTTGGGGGGGGGGGGGGGGTCCGTTTGTGCAGACGGACTAAAAAATGTGCTGACAAAAAACGCCGTTGCACGACGGTGCCCGCCAGCACAAAATAGAACCGAGGTTAAGCTAACTGTAATGCATCAGTTGAAATTATTCCTCTGGTGTAATTTCGTATATTAAAGTTCACATATTTGGCTTTTCATTTCAGTTTTCACTAAAATCCGAAGCTTCCAACGGCTGTACTAAGAACAAGTTATACAAAGCGCCCCAGGTGAAATTTTATTAATCTGCCTTTTTTCTAGAAAAATTTAGCTATACCTACCATACAAGTTCTCGGTTTTAACAAACAAGTTATACAAAGCGCCCCAGGTGAAATTTTATTAATCTGCCTTTTTTCTAGAAAAATTTAGCTATACCTACCATACAAGTTCTCGGTTTTAACATGTATCAGACCCCCACGAATTTCAATCCTAAAAGGCCAACTAAATGAAACACCGTTCTTCCAGATAAAGAATACTACAAAATGCGCTGCAGGCGAAATTTTGTGTAGGCTAACTGTAATGCATCAGCTGAGATTGTTCCTCTGATATAATTTCGTAGATTAAAGTTCACATATTCGGATTTTCATTTCCGCTTTCGCTAAAAATCGCTTCCAATGACTGTACCAAGACAAGCTAAACCAAGCGCAGCAGGCGAAACTTTTTAAGTCCGCCTTTTTTCCGGAAAATTTACCATGCATTCCTGGCTTTTAACGTGTTTTAAAACCCGAGAATTCCTATCCTAAAACGATCAGTTCATCAGTTGAGATTGTTCCTTTGATGTCAATTCATATATTTAAATTCACATATTCGGCTTTTCGTTTCAACTTTCCTGTAAAAAGAACCTGATGTGCCGACGAGAATACCGACGCCCGACAAAACCATCAAGCATTTGATTTTTTCTGTGTTTTGCTTGACTAGACTATACAGAACTTGATTTCTTACGTGTAAAAATAGCCCCATCTACCGATGACTTGAACTTCCCGGGTGCGCCCGACAAAGTGATTTCTTACGTCTACGTAGAACCCGATTTCCCGACGAATTGACCGACGCCCGACAAAAGCATATAAAATGTATTTCTTCTGGATTCCTTCTGTACAAAAAGAGCCCGCTGTGCCGACTAAAATACTGAGGCACAACACAGCATGCAGAATTCGACTTCTTCATTGTTTTGCCCGCCAAATGTCTGCAGAATTTTATTTCTTGCGTATAAAAAGAACCCGATGTGCCGACGAGTCAACCGACTCCCGACAAAAACATACAAAACTTATTTATTTTGTATTCCTTATATATAAACAGAACTCGATGTGCCGATGAGAATACCGAGGCACGACAAAAGCATGCAGAGTTCGATTTCTTCCGTGTTTTGCCCGACAAATATTTGCAGGATTTCATTTCTTGCGTATAAAAAGGACCTGATGTGCCGACGAATCGATCGACGCGTGACAAAAACATACAAAGTTCTAATTCTTCAGTGTTTGCCGGCTCTTTGCGCAAACAAACAAGTTAGCTTTGCCCGACGAAAGTATTTTCAAGACCTTTGGGGGGGGGGGGGGGGGGGAGTCCCCCCCCCCCCCCCATAATGACGTCCCTGCTGAGCGAATCCACGAAAATGTGTTGTAGCTTTTGGGCATTCGGTTACCTGGTTTGAAAGCCGTCGGCTAAAGAAATAAATTATTTCTCACGCACTTCTAAACTCATCCCGATGATGGCCTATTTATATTCAGTTGGTAGGCTACGTAGAAATAGTAAAACTATTTTCCCACTAACAAGAGGAAACTTCCCGTAAAGAGTCGAGTCTCGTACATTGCAATTAGTGTCGAAAATAGGGCTAATATTCTCTCCAAGAAATACTAGGAGGCGGTAGAAGAAAGCTTGACACGTCTTGCATTGTGTTATTCCTATCAGGGGTGGCTCGAAGCACTCAGGCCAGGGGGGGGGGGGGCTGAGACCACTTATTTCAACGACTTCTGGGTCCCAATATACGACTCAAACATACCGAAAAAATAGACGTTACCGTGAAGCGGCAATGGCGCACAATCCCCGCCAATAATTGATAGAACTAGTGTGAAACTAAGTGCAATGCATCAGCTGAAATTATTATTGTAACGAAAATTCGTCTATCAAAATTCACACCGTTAGCTTTTCATGTCAGCTTTCGCTAAGACAAAAGCTTTTAACGCCTTTACCCAGGACAAATTGAATTTTTTTTTTTATCCGCGTTTTTCCGGCAGATTTTAGCGATACTTGGGGCGTCCCGAGGGGGTGGGGGTGGGGGTCTGCCCCCCCACCCCTCAGAAGGTATGTGGAAAAAACATCCGGTAAATTTTGACTAGTGCGGCGAAGCCGTGCCAGTCAAAATATGTCAAATTTACCTGAACTTAAAGATTTTTACGGAGTCTACCGGATAATTGCTCAGGGAACCTACCGGAATTTTGCTCAGGGAATTTACTGGAGGCTGGATCAGGGTATCTACCAGACAACAAGTTCGTTTTCCCACAAGTTCGTCTTCCCAACTTGAGCGGCTTTGAGCCTGAAGAGGACCCTTGCCAAGAAGGCTATTAAAATACAGGTGATGTATCCATTTTGCACTATCAAACATGATTCGCAGTCAGCTTGGGCTGAAGGAATATTTAAAATCATTTTCCTACTTTTCTACAGGCTTAACTTCTCCGATGTCACATCTTCAGCCCTGGAAAGGCAGGCCTGTTTGAATTCAAATTCTCCGCGTCTGGATGAATTTTTGTTTGCCATGCAAGCAACCCACGCTCTGAACGTTATTACGAAAACTACAAAATCCCTCAGATGCGTTACAAAAATTTCAGTATTCAAATATCAGAATGAAAAATAAGCTGTCTTTTCAGTAAAACTTTAACCAGCCTATTTTGTGTTATTTGTAACATGTAATAGAAGTGAGAACACAACAGTAGGCCTATTGTAGAGTTTCTGCAGAGATGGTCATTAGGGAGACATTTCCGGTAAAACCTGAAGAAATTCCGGTAAAATTCTGAAGCTGCAACCCCCCCCCCCCCCCCCTATCAGGAAGGTATCGGGACGCCCCTGCTTGCATACTCTAGACTTTAATGTATTTCAAGTTCCAAAAATTAATCGCCAATGAAATGACACAATGTTTTTCAAAAATTTAGAATACAACGAAATGTGCTGCTGGGGAAATTTTGTGAAACAAAGAGGAGCAGAGTTTTTTTTGCGATCCCAATCAAAGTTAAAGAGTACGAAGAAAAAGTACAGAAAAAACTACCATCCAGAATCTGTTCCGAATTTACAGCAAAATTTTTTTTTCCATGTTAAAAGACATGCTTACTCAGAAACAAAAGGAGGATATCAGGTTTGTCGGTTTACGGACGTAGCAAACTTCTGGTCTTCGCCCGACAGGATTTTTTTTATTTTATCAGCCTTGATCTTTATCCACGACCTTACCATCAACTTAGGTCTGAGTCTCGATACGCGATGGATGATGCTTTACACGGCAATTCGAGAACGAAAACTTCGCATACAGTCCAAAAACTTACGATAAGAGATATCCTTTTCGAGTTGTAGGTGTTTCCTCATATTCTCATCTGATAGGCTGGAATTTCACTTAAGACTTCGCAGATATTCCTTAACACTACCATTGTAGCAAAACAATTGCCTATGAGCTATTCCAGCGTCTGCAGAACAACTCCTGCTGTGGGAAACGGATTTCGGGGTATATGCAAATCTTCCTTGTCCTTCTAAAGCCTTTTACCCACCTCAACCTTGCTTTGTAATCGAATTTGTGTCACTGTCCTGGATTCTCTTGCTTTGAAAGGGTTTCGCGGGGCTCCTCTGATTTCAATTCTGATAGCTTTTCTACTGTGTTTAAAAATTGCATGCCTTTTTTTCACTTGTGGTCGAAGTTTGACCAACAATCCATCTCGCTTTTGGTTTAAAATGCTTATTCATGTTATTATTAATTAACCTATAGGACAGGCTAAAATCTGAAAGATCTAAGTGAGACAGATATAAACCGTATATAAGTAAAACAGGTTTTAAAAAGAGGCGAGTTGCTGCCAGTCTAGACCCTTTGTTCGAGAGCAAATCACCGACCTAATGGGGTTATGATAACTGGTTTAAGTCGGCTTGCCTTTGACAGGGACGAATTTACGACTGAAGCTGGTTAGTGCCAAAATTAGCATTAAAAAAAAAAAAAAAAAACTCGGATTGTCTTAGAATAAAACTAGACCTTTGTTGCCTGGGCAACGTGAAGTGTTGCAGCAACCTTGTTCGGCTTCGCCGAATAAAGTGTTGCGAGAGCAACACTTTGGTTTTGTTTCTTCGCTAACGTTAAATGCTGAATTTGTCAAACCATCTCGGTTTTCAAAATGAGGTGTTCTAAACCAAGAAGAATTTTTTCTGAACTGATGACATAATCTGTAATCTCATGATTATCCCTCAGCGTTGAAATAAAAAAACAACAGAATATTGGAGGTAGGGACTAAATTGACTTTGCAGCCAGTCGAACGTTATCCTTTTCAATCGAAGACATCGTGAATTGTTGAAACTTGGAACATTATCTTATATAACATATTTGGTATTATAAGGCCATCCGTAGCTTTTTAGTATCAAAATACAATAGATGTCACTCTACTACTTAAATATTCCCAGACTTGTCTCACAGTTGGGCGAGCAGTTGGGTTCCGACTATTCTTTGTTTGAGTGTGTACCCTACCTCTAAAGTTGTCAACCCCTCAAAGACTTATTTCTAAGATACAGTGATAGACCATGGAGTGGAGATTAATTTCTTACGCTCAGATTTGAAGAGATCAAATGAAATGTGCACCAATTTGCACTAGTTTCTATCCCCTCATGAACCTCTGCTAGCAACCGATTCCTACTTACATTACAAGTCCATCTCCCCGTCATAGACATAGTCCCAAATTTTTCTCAATTCAAATACCCCAGAAACAAAATAATAAGATTAATAGGTACACCACCTAGCAACAGTTATAAGCCCCTCATCGCCGAAGATGATTATGGTCTAACAGTCGATTTTTGCTTCCAAGTAAAATAAGAGCTACGAGCTCATATGGCACTTGGTATGAGTAGGCAGTACAAGTAAGTAGATGAGAACGTGACAAATACACCCCCCATCCGAAAATGCAGTTCGGAAATAGAAATAGGATATTTAGTTCTAATCAATTCTGAGCAGTTCCGGCATCGTCTCGGATTATCTGTAGCAAATGCTCGACTGTTCCAAATTTCAGCCCAGTAAATCCACTCGTTTGATCCCTAGACGTGCTACACGATTTCCGGTTCGGACTAAAAAATGGATCATCTAAAGCATCTTCTTTTATACCATCTATCAAGTTTCACTCGAATCTGAGCATTTTTGGAAAGCTCCAGCATCCCCCCCCCCCCACACCGTTGTCAGAACTCCGGTTCGGACCCTAAAATATGTTGTCTAGGGTATGCGCTCTCTACATTCCAAGTTTCATTTAAAGTGATGCACTTGTTTGAGCCCTATGCGAACCTCAAAGTTTCCGACAATCTCCCTCCGATCCCCCCCCCCCCCCACACACACTGTGTCCGAAGAGGACTGGGAAACATAAATTTAACCTCTTCCCGTCCATCAAGTTCTACTGAAATCGGAGCATAGCCTATCTGCAAATTTCCGGTACCCTCTCCCCCCTACCTTGGTCGAATCCGGCCCGGATGCCAAATAACAAACCTAGGCCGCATAAACTCGGTACTGTCGGTACTCATTCGGTCCATCCGTTTGGTTTGTATGCGTGTCAAAAGTTCACCTCGAATCCCTCGTTCGCAGTTTGTAGAAGTCAACCGACTGGACTTGACACTGAACATCTGAGGTAATAGCTCTTTCCACCTGACAAGTTCCATTCCAATCCGATCACCCGTTCAAAAGCTAAGCATGCCACTAGATTCCAGACTCACCATCTATCCACTCCCTCCATGATGGTCGGATCGAGGAAACGACTATTCTTAAGTCAATCTGTTCGGAACCCTGACATACCTGCCAAGTTTCATTGTCCTAGAACATCAGGAAGTATACGGAACTCGCGGGATCGCTATCCGGCCCACCATCTCCCCCACAGTGCCCGGATCCGGTCCGGTTATGTCAATGACGTATCTAGGACTTGTATTTGATCTTCCCACCAAGTTTCATCCCGATCCCCCCACTCTAAGTGTTTCTCGAGATTTCCGGTTCCCTCCTCTAATCCCCCCCCCCCCCCTCCAGTGTCATAGGAGCTGGTCCAGATTTGATTATCCTAAATATCATTTTCAATCAAGATCCGATCACCCCTTCGCAAGTTCAAAATACCTAATTTTTAGGCTTCCCCCTCCCTCCACTCCCCCTCCAGATGGTCGGATCGGGGAAGTAACTATTTCCTATTTAATTTGGTCGGGTCCCCGACATGACTGCCAATTTTCATCGTCCTAGCACACCAGGAAGCACCGAACTTGCGGGATCACTAGAAATTCGGACCCCCCCCCCCACACACACACACAACTCCCCCAAAGTGAGTAGATCCTTCCTCTTATGTCAGTCACGTACCTAGGTCTTGTACTTGTTCTTTCCACCAAGTTTCGTTCGGATCTCTCAACTCTAAGCGTTTTCCAAGATTTCCGGTTTCCCCCCTCCCCCGAACTTCCCCCAATGTCACCGGATCCGGTCTGGATTTAAAGTGGAACGTCTTAGACACGAGGCCCTGCCGTATATAAAGTTTCATTAAAATCCGATCAGCCGTTCGTAAGCTAAAAATATTTAATTTTTCCGGATTCCCCATCCCTCCACTCCCCTCCAGATGGTCGGATCGGGGAGGCGACTATTGTTAATTTAATCTGGTCCAATCCCTGATATGCCTGCCCTGATATGCCATATTCCTCTCGGAGGAAATTAATCTCCTTGGAGTCGTCGTTTCGTCTGATCTCTCGTGGAAGAAAAACACTGATAGCATGATTAGAAAAGCTAATGCGTCTATTGTTATGTTAAAAACACTAACTAAATTTAAGGTCCCTGAAAAAAAGATGTTGCGTCTGTATTGTACGTTTGTTCGTCCTCTTGTGGAGTATGCTTGTCCGGTTTGGCACTATGGTATTACGAAGGATGAATCTGATCGTATAGAGAATATTCAGAAACGTGCCCTAAGAATTGTGAACAGGGGCCCTAAAATACCGTACTCTGGCCTTCTTTCTTTATTTGGACTGGATGCGCTGTCTAATAGGAGGCAGAAGTTGTGTCAAAATTTTGGACTAAAACTCCTTGAACACCCAACTCTCCGATCCCTTTTACCCCCGGATTTTGAGGTTGAACGCCCTAGGCCACCAAGGCAAGTATCCACCAAAGTCCCGAAGCTCATGCCGATCGCATGTAACCGGGAAAGATATTGTAATAGCTTCATTCCGAAATTTGTTGATTTTTACAATAATGTTATTTTGTCTTAGTTATTTTGTTATGAATTTTATTTCGGTTGTTGACTTCAATGGTTTACCTTTTATTTTGATTACGAATTTGATTTTAACAATTGTTGTATATATTACTTGACAAAGGTCAAACAATTTGGTTGGACAACTACGAAATTTTGTACCTGAATTATACAATAAATCTAAATCTAAATCTAAATCTCAAGTTTCATCGTCCTACCTTATATGGAAGTGCCCGAACTAGCAAAACCGGGACCTACAGACCGACTGACGGACACAATTTACAATCGCTATATGGCACTTGGCTGAAGGGCAAGTGCCATAAAAAAAACCCAGAATATCCGAAGTAGGGACTAAATTGACTTTGCAGCCATTTGAACTTTATCCTTTTCAATCGTAAACATCGTGGCTGGTGAAAACTTGGAACATTATCTTATATAACCTAGTTGGTAATATAAAGCTATACGTAACTTTTCAGGATTAAATACCATAGATGCCACTGCTAATTATTTCGAAACTATGTCGTTGTTTTACATCATCATTTGTATACTGAAGTTGTCGACCCCTCTAAACTTTCAAACTATTGTATGCCTTAGCGTTGAAAAAAATGACAATATCGGTAGGGACGAAATTGACTTTGCATCCAGTTGTACTTTATTCTTTTTAATGGTAGACATTGTGACTGGTGAAAATTTGCAACATTATCTTATATGATCTAGTTGGTATTATAAAGTTATCCGTAACTTTTTAGGTTCAAAATACCATTGCCACTCTACTAATTATTGCGTAACTGTTTACATCATCGTTTGTATCGTAACACGTAATTCTAGGTTACAGTGATCACACCGTCATCAGACCATTCTAGCGTCTCAATGACAGGACAAAATGGACGCTCGGGTTCTCGAGTGCCTGGTTTATTTGAAGATGTATCGTTTAGTTTTTATGTTTTTATTACAAGTTGTTTATTGTGATATTGTGTAAAATAAAGAATAACCTAACCTAACCAATGCTTTAGCAACCGATTCTTACTTGCAAGTCCCTCTCTCCTTGATAGACATGACCAAACTTTTCTTACCATAACAAACACCGGAAACAAATAGGTGAACAAACTAAAAAAAAAGTCGGAAACCCCTCACCGCCGAAGATGATTACGGTCTAACAGACGATTGTTACTAACATGTCCCTGACATGTCTCACAATTGGATTCTGTCTGTACCCTACCACTGTAACTTGTCAACCCCTCAAAGACTTCATTATATTTACAGATACAGACCATGGAGGCTAATTTTCTTACCCTCAGATTGATAGAGATCAAATAAAATGTGCATCAAATTGTACAAGTTTCTAGCCCCTCATGAACCCTTTCTAGCAACCGATTTTTACTTGCACATCCATCTCCCCATGATAGACATGGTACCAAATTGTTCTCACGATCAAATACTCCAGAAACAAATAATATAATTATTTGCCAATTACACCAACTAACAAAGTTGCTAGCCCCTCATCGCCGAAGATGATTATGGTCTAACAGCCGATTGTTTGCTTACAAGTCCCTTACTACTGAAGTTGTCAACCCCTGTGAACTTTCAAGATAAAGGGGTAAGAAGAGAGGCTGAGTCTGTATGTGACAATCGCTTTTTACCCGAACATATAATTAGTCCGGAGTCCGGTTGCAAACGGAATTTTTTTGTACGTCAAAGTTTTATTTAAAACGTTCTTTATAGGGATAAGGAGATACGCTGGATTCGTTTCTAGATTTTTCTTTTTTTGCTGGACTAGTAGTTCGCTCGGAATTCAGGCGAAACTGGAAACTTTGCAGAAGTAAAACAGGAAGTCTTGGTCAGTATCGTCAAAATAGATATGGCTTATAGAGGTATATCTGAACTTGGTTTTCTCTGATGATAAGCCTGGCGAGACCGGATCTGGCGAGGACAAGACAAAATTGTCTGAATCAAATATTAGATTTTTGGGATCCCATCGACACCTTTGGTCTTGTCACAATATGAGCCAACGACATTGTCTTGTATTGTGGATAAGGACACATTTGACTATGAGCAGGAATCGGATATTTTGAGCCAGTCTTTAGCAGGCTAATAGGCAAACTCGGCGGATTGTGACCTTAGGCTAATAAGGCACACCCATTTATCGGTCTTTCTATGAGTTTCTTTACTGCTTTTAAAGAAACCCTACACCCAGAACTTTTTGGGAGGACGAAAAAGAAGAAGCAACAAAGCAGATGAAAAGCATTAAGATACAAACAAAAAACCTCTTCCGTGAAAAATCCAGCCAACTGGTAGCCTATTCAACATCAAGGACATCATAAGAAAACGGAAACGGGGAGTCGACTTCAACACGGACGAGCAAAAACAGTCTACTTCCTCCCCTTCCAGAGGAGACAATCCCCGTCTCTCCCACTAATTCTTATGATTTTCCAAAGTTGACCACAAACGAAGTGAATTATCAGCAAACAAGTAGTTGAAGTGTACAACCAAATAAGAAGCTAAAACGTTCACTGGTAAACTTAGTCCACACTTCACTTACAGCTTCAACTACATAAAAGAAGTAGGTGAGTATGCCTGCCACCTGGAAACACGGTTTCAGAAGACTAATCCCGATTAAAGGTTGTCGTACGATTTCAACGGTGTAAAACCTTCACCGTGGCCTCAACCTTCGTTTAACTGCAAAGTCAATTTATTTTTTAATCATTTTTTTTATTACACTGAATTATTTAATATTTACTAAACGATCGTAAACGACCTTTTTTTTACAATTTTATTATGGGACAGTTTTCAAATCGTAAACAATTGGAAACGATTGTTTTTTTACGATTGGAAACAGTTTTTGTGATTGGAAACAGTTGTCTACGATTGGAAACAGATGTTTACTAGTGTAAACAGTTTTTTCCAATCGTTTGCGATTGGAAACAGTTGTTACCGATCATTTGCGATTGGATACAACTGTTTCCAATTGTATTTTTACGATCGAAAACAGTTTTTTATGATTGAAACCGATTGTTTCCAATTGATATTTTACGAAAGGAATTTCCGACTCAAAGTTCTTTTTCAACACACCCTCCAACTCCACCTCTAGGCCCTAAACGCTTGTCGATAAGTGGAACCCGATGAAAAATTTGTAGCCTGCATAGTATTATGGTAGTAGTACGAAAACGTTGCATGTAATACTATGTAATAGCAAAGAATACTATCATTTAATGTGCTCAGACTGGTCCAATCTTATGTAGTAGTATCCAGTAGCATCCTGTCTTGCCGTAGTAGCATCCGGTCTTGCTAATAGTAGCATATAGTAGTACGCAGTAACACGGTAGCCTTGAAGTAGAAGCATGTAGTAGCATCGTTAGTTCTGCATGCTACTTTTTCGTTGTACTTCATAGTGCTATTTTGAGATATATTTTTCATCGGGAAGGACTTCGATTTCTCTCCAACTTGACCTAATACGTCTGTGATTCAGTTCAGTCAAAATATTAAGGATCAGTATTTGCAATGTGGTATTAAAGGCACATTTTTTTCTTCAAATTTCCAATTAAACGGCAGCACTTTAAAGAAAATACCAGATGACGCTTTAGCAGTATAGAGGGGCTTTGACTTCGAAAGCTGCTTTAGAAATATTTTGCCCTTCAAAGAAAAGTGAGAATAGCCAAAATCACGGATGACAGCTTTCAACTTCCAAGCATTTCCACGTCTTTTACAACTTTTGGAAGAAAACAATCGTAAACAGTTGTAAAATTACGATTGGAAACATTTGTTCCAACCGTTTACGATCGGGATTTCAGATTCAGCGTTTCAGTTAAACTATTTTGATCGTTTGCAACTAAAAAAAAAAAAAATCAACTTCCCTATAACCGTTGTTAAAACTCAGGTTTGTATTTCACGACTTGAAAACAAAACCAACTGTTTCCGATGGAAAAGAATTGAAAAGATTGGAAACAATTGAAAAAGATCGTTTTGGATGGATATGAAAAAAAAACAATCGTAAAATTACGATCGGAACAACTGCTTCCAATTGTTCACAATACAGTTGTTAACAATTGCTTACAGTTATTAATAATTGTTTACGACTTAATTTCCGATCGAAAACAACTGGAAACGATCTTAAACAGTTGTTTAATGACTAGAAAAAAACAACCGTAAACAGTTGTAAATTTACATTTCAGATTTACCGTTTCAGTTAAACTATTTTGATTGTCCACGACTCAACAGAATTCAACTTCCCTACTACCGTTGTTAAATATCAGGTCTTGTTTCAGGACTTCAAAAAGAAACCAACTGTTCCCGACTGCCTACAACTGAAAACGATCGAAAACAAATTATGACTGGAAACAGTTGTTTCCAGTTGTTTATGACTCGAATGTTAGACTCAGTTAAACTATTTATACAACTCAACAAAATTAAAAGAATGTTGTCGTGTTTATTTACATTGTTTTGTTTAAGTGTGTTAATATGTATATTTTACTTTTGTATTTTATTCATACTCCGCTGTTACGCAAAAAGCGGGTCATAAATAAATAAAATAAAAATATTCAACTTTCCTACTACCGTTGCTAAAAATACGGTCATGTTTCAGGACTTGAAAACCAAACCTACTGTTTCTGAATGAAAACAACTGAAAACGATTGAAAACAGTTAAAAACGATCGAAAACAACGGAAAACGATCGTAAACAGTTGTAAAGTTACGATCGGAAACAGTTGTTTCCAATCGTTTACGATTGGGATTTTAGATTCGCCGTTTCAGTTAAATTGTTTTGGTCGTTTATAACTCAACAAAGTTCAACTTTGCTACTACGGTACCGTTGTTAAAATTCAGGTCTTGTTTTAGAACTGTTTCCGGTTTAAAACAACTGAAATCGATCGAAAACAACTGAAAACGACCGTAAACAGTTGTACACTGACACTTGAAAAAACAATGGTAAACAGTTGTAAAAATTACGATGGAAACAGTTGTTTCCAATTGTTTACGATTGGGATTTTAGATTCACTGTTTCAGTTAAACTATTTTGATCGTTTGAAACTCAAAAAAATTCAACTTCACTACCGTTGCTAGAAATCAGGTTTGTTTCAGGACTTGAAAATCTAACCTACTGTTTCCGTTTGAAAACAACTGAAACGATCGAAAACAACTGAAAACGATCGTAAATGGTCGTTTTCAATCGTTTGCGATTGGGATTTCAGATTCGCCGTTTCCGATAAACTATGTTGATTGTTTTAAACTAAGAAAAATTCAACTTCCCTACTACCATTGTTAAAAATCAGGTTTTGTTTCAGGTCTTGAATACCGACCCAATTGTTTCCGATCGAAAACAACTGAAAACGATCGTTAACAGTTTTAAAATTACGATTGGGATTTCAGATTCGCCGTTTCAGTTAAACTATGTTGTTCATTTTCAACTTCAACTTCCCTACTTCCACTGCTAAAATTCAGGTCTTGTTTCAGGACCTGAAAACCGAACGATAACTGTTTCCGATCGAAAACAACTGAAAACGATCGTAAACATTTGTTTCATTGCACTTGAAAAAAAACAATCGTAAACAGTTGTAAAATTATGATTGAAACAGTTGTTTCCAATCATTTACGATTGGGATTTCAGATTCGCCACTTCAATTAGACTATTTTGATCTTAAAAAAAAATAAAATCAACTTCCCAACTACCGCTGTTAAAAATGAGGTCTTGTTTCGGACGGGAAAACCGAACCAACTGTTTCCGATCGAAAACAACTGAAAACGATTGTGAACAGTTGTTTAATGACGGTTGGAAAAATACAATTGTAAACAGTTGTTTCCAATCGTTTACGATTGGGATTTCAGGTTCACCATTTCAGGTAACTGTTTTGATATTTACAACAACAAAAAATCCAACTTCCCTACTACCGTTGCTACAAATCAGGTATTGTTTCAGGACTCGAAAACCGAACCAACTTTTTCCGATCGAAAGCAACTGAAAACGATCGTAAACAGTTGTATAATTGCACTTGAAAAGAACAATCGGAAACAGTTGTAAAATTACTATTGGGATTCAGATTCACTGTTTCAGTTAATAAACTATTTTGATGCCCTACTACCGTTTTAAAAAATCAGGTCTTGTTTCAGGACTTCAAAACCGAACCAACCGTTTTCAATCGAAAACAACTGTTTCCGATCGAAAACAACTAAAAAGGATCGTAAACAGTTGTTTAATGACACTTGAAAAAAAACGATCGTAAACACTTGTAAAATTATAATTGGCGTTTACGATTCACCGTTTCAGTTGAACTGTTTTCATTGTGTAAAACTAACAAAAATAGACTTCCCTTTTACCGCTGTTAAGGTCCGTATTTCAGAATTTGAAAACAAAATTAAGTGTTTCCGATCGAAAATAATTGAAAACGAGTGGAAACAACTGAAAACAATCGGTACGACAAAACGATCGTAAAATTACGATCGGCAACAACTGTTTCCAATCGTTAACAATTGTTTACAGTTGTTAACGATCATTAACAATTGTTTACGACTTAATTATTTCCATACGGGTTGGATTCTGCTAACGTATTTATTTTTATTTTTAACGATCAGCTCTAGTAGTGACGTTCAGAATATCTAGGACCAATTCTGCTATGACATGGAAAATTCGAATCTGAACACAAACGCGGCTTTTTAATGTCCGGTGATCAGCTCGGGACATGGGGCTCACTGCGTGAACACTTGTTTTTCGTAAATCGTTTTCGTCAAAGGACAAGCGCATAGAGGTACGAATATTCACAAATAGCAAATAACCCTGTGCGGTTAAACTTTAGGCAAAGTATACGAAAGTTACGTCGCTAACGTAAAACGTATGCGATGCACGGTTCAACTTGGAAACCAGAACTGCATATCTAGGACCTTTGTACCTGCTCTGGAATTGCCTGACTGCGACCAGACCCGGTTGGGACCTATGAATAACATAGGCAGAGTTCATCAGGTTTCACGAAAGTGAGGTCACCCATCCCGAGCTTCGCCCGGTCGTACAAAGATCAAGATTATCCCTACCTCCGCCACCTACGAACGTTCGGATCCGAAAATAAACGTTCAAAGGTGAATGAGGCCAGGCCCCCTATCCTTATGTAAAATTGCATGCTCCTAAGTTTATTGGAAGCACCTGACCTTGCCAATTCCCCATAGAACGTCTCTAAACCCTGAACACACATCCTGTAACTCTTTTCTTACAGTTCTGAGACAGCATCTAGATTCCTTCACTTAGCTTAATGAGTAATCTATGAATAATTACGACTTTAGCTAGTTAATAAACTGAATCAGACAATCATTTATGGATTACTAACAACTTAATTTACTTCAGCCAAGCAAATTAAGTAGAAATGAAACAGGATGAAGCCGGAAACCTTCCTTCAAGAAATCTGCTTTCTTCTGTGCTCCGAGGGGTTACCCATTCCCCAGCAGCTGCCGTACACCCTTTCCCAGCACCGACCGAAACCGGCTATAAATTAGGCGATTCCCGCTTCTAACATGCCAAATTTAATGTTCTAATACGTGGCGCCGGCCTAATACCGGGTACTTGCTGTACAAGGGGTTGCTCACTCCCCGGCACCTGCACCCTTTCCCAGCACCGACCGGAACTAGTGGTACCGGCCGTAAATTAGGCGATTCCCGCTTCTATAATTTAATATCATAACACGTTACTGTTGCCAACTTAATGTCAGCCACTGCAGGGACTGACCGGGCACCTCGGCATCAAGTACTTGCTGTACACCAAAATCGAAAGTGGGCAACCATTTGCATACACTCTCCCTTAAGTTCCCCAAGTTTCGTTTTGGGAGTGGTACTGGCTTTTCGGGATCCCAAAACGTCAGTGGAGTGACACCTGTGACTTTGTAAAAGTTGTCCGTATGTCCGTCTATGTCCGTCTGTTAGCACGATTACTCTCGAAGGGGTTGAGATATTTTGTTTAAATTTGGCATAAGGACTTTGGGTCAAAGAATAGGTCACTTTCCACGGACATATAGTTTAAAAATTGTTAGAAGTAAAAGTTGTATCCAGGTTTTATTTGAAGTTGATTAGAGTATAGAGGTAGTGGTAAGGAGGTATTCTGAACCCGTATATGTAAATTATTTTCTCGCCGGATAAATAATTCGCCCGTAATCAGGCCAAAACCGGAAAATTCTGAAGAATCCGGCAGAAAATAAGGCAGCTGGAAGTTTTGATTTTCGTCAAAGTTTATATGACGTCTAGGAGTAAACACACACGCTGAATCTATATCTGATACTGGTTTTCTCAGATTGTTAGCCATTGACCTTAACCTGTTTTTGGGATCCCAAAACGTAAGTGGAGGGATACCTATAACATCGCAAAAGTTGTCCTTCCGTCCATCCGTCCGTCCGTCTGTAAGCACGATAACTCTCGAAGGGAATGAGATATTGTGATGAAACTTCGTGTGAGGATTCTTTGGGTCAAGAGTAAGGTCGAGATCGTAGACGGATTCTATAGCTCTATACTTAGGGGTGGGGGTTTAAATTAAGGGGCAAGCAAAATATTTTTTAAAAGCTATTGTGATAGTCGATAATGGGGTAAGAAGACATGCTGAACACGATAATGAAAACAAATTTTTTGCCGGACAAGTAGTTAGCCCGGAATCTGGCCAAAACCGGAGAGTTTGTTAAAAGTAAAAGTTTTATTTGAAATTGATTATGAAAACCATTTTCTTGCTGGACAAGTATAGTTCACCAGGAATCCGGTCAAAACCAGAAAATTTATTAAAAGCAAAAGTTTTATTTGAAGTTGATTAGATGTTCGATTTAGGGGTAGAAAGACATGCTGAACACGATTATTAAAACCATTTTCTTACCGGACACGTAGTTTGCCTTGAATCCGCCAAAGACGGATATTTTGTTAAAAGCAAAAGTCTTATTTGTGGTTGATTAGATTCCGATTTAGGGGTAAGAAGAGAAGATGAATCTGTATATGACAATCGTTTTTTACCCGGTCGCATAGTTCGCCCGAATCTGGCTGAAACCGGAAAATTTGTCTTGAGTTAAAGCTGTATTTGAAGTTGATTAGATGTTAGAGAATTCGTTTTTGAGCCTTGTTATTTTGTCGGATAAGTAGTTCCCGAATTCGGCAGAAACCGGAAATTTGGCAGAAGTAAGCTAGGGCAGAAAGTTTCAATCACTTTCGTCAAAACAAATATGACTTATAGGGGTAACACACATGGTGAATCCATATCTGAACTTGGTTTTCTCAGATGATTAGCTATTTGGTCTTATAATTTGTTTCTGAATATTTGTAGTAAAATGCTTAAGGAGTCTGGAGAAGACAGGACTCAATTGTCTGGATGAGATATTAAACTTTTGGAACCCCATGGAAACCTTTGGTCTTGTTAAATTTTAGTAGTAAACATTTTCAAGAAGTCTGCGAAGACCGTATCTACAAGATCCAATTGTCTGGACCAGATATGAAATTTGTGGGATCCATCGAAACCTTTGGTCTTGTTATTTGCGGAGGGGGGAATGGCTGATCGTTATGAAGCCAATTTCCCCCCCTCCCCCTCGTCCTTAGGCGTAATTAATGGCAAATTCGATTCCGACAACTCCTGCCAAACGTCTTTCCTTCACCAGATAGGTGTCATTTGCCTATCGCAATTTCCTCCCATTGCTGACGAACTCACGCCCCAACTGCTGGAATGACCTTTCACTCCATACCACACGACATCATTATAGCGAAAAGGTAAGAGCGGATGTGGCACTTTTCAGGGAAATGGATCGAGGGTGTCGTGGTTCAAGCAAACTTAACAAGGCCAAAGGTTTCGATGGGATCCCAAAGGGTAGTATTTAACG
Organism: Branchinecta lynchi; assembly: GCA_023053575.1. NCBI lineage: Eukaryota > Metazoa > Arthropoda > Branchiopoda > Anostraca > Branchinectidae > Branchinecta > Branchinecta lynchi. Next base: position 27,016,663 of record JAKZAP010000001.1, read on the forward strand.
GGGGTTTCATGTAGACTCTTTTGCCTTGACGATTTTGAGTCGTTATCAGATCCCGTAATCAAATTACTTATACCTTATCAACCACTTACCCAGTGTTGTAAAAGAGCACACATTTATGTTATTTGAGATATATATGCTCCGCCATCTATGTGTATTTAGTTAAAGTGACAGTTGCCAATATCCGAATGATCCGCAGAAGAAGACGAAGAACAGCAAATACATAAAAATAAGTATTGAGAAACCCAGATAGGTTAGTATATTTATTTATAAGTTAGAATTCGAATATTAGTCTAAGTGAATTTAAATAGGATAAGATATTTACGTTGTGAAGTGATCAAACTGAAAGAGGTATAAATATTATGTCTGTAATCCTCTTTCAGAGTTTTTATGGCACTTGCCCTTCTGCCAAGTGCCATATAGCGATCGCAATTTCTGTCCGTCCGTCGGTCTGTCCAGGTTTTGCTAGTTCGGGCACTTCCACATAAGCTAGGACGATAAAACTTGGCAGGCGTATCAGGGACCCCAAATGATTAAGTTGGAAATAGTCACTTCCCCGATCCGAGCACCGTGGGGGGAGTGGAGGGAGGGGGAATCCGGAATCTTGAGGTATTTTTAACTTTTGAACGGGCGATTGGATCTCGATGAAACTTGATATTTGGAACGACCTCATGCCTCAGACGACCCACTTAAAATCCGGACCGGATCCGGTGACTTTTGGGGGGAGCTGGATGGGGCAACCGGAAATCTTGGGAAACGCTATGAGTGGAGGGATCGAGATGAAACTTGGTGGGAAGACACCTAGCAAACACTAAATATATCATTGACATAACCGAGCCGATTCGGGTACTGTGGGGGGGAGTGGAGGGAGGGGGAATCCGGAATCTTGAGGTATTTATAACTTTTGAACGGGTGACCGGATCTCGATGAAACTTGATATTTGGAACGACCTCATGCCTCAGACGACCCACTTAAAATCCGGACCTGATCCGGTGACTTTTGGGGGGAGCTGGAGGGGGCAACCGGAAATCTTGGGAAACGCTATGAGTGGAGGGATCGAGATGGAACTTGGTGGGAAGACACCTAGCAAACACTAGATACATCATTGACATAACCGAGCCGATTCGGGCACTGTGGGGGGAGTGGAGGGAGGGGGAATCCGGAATCTTGAGGTATTTATAACTTTTGAACGGGTGACCGGATCTCGATGAAACTTGATATTTGGAACGACCTCATGCCTCAGACGACCCACTTAAAATCCGGACCTGATCCGGTGACTTTTGGGGGGAGCTGGAGGGGGCAACCGGAAATCTTGGGAAACGCTATGAGTGGAGGGATCGAGATGAAACTTGGTGTGAAGACACCTAGCAAACACTAGATACATCATTGACATAACCGAGCTAATTCGGGCACTGTGGGGGGAGTGGAGGGAGGGGGAATCCGGAATCTTGAGGTATTTATAACTTTTGAACGGGTGATCGGATCTCGATGGAACTTCATATTCGGAAAGGCCTCATGCCTCAGACGACCCACTTAAAATCAGGACCGGATCCGGTGACTTTTGGGGGAGCTTGAGGGGGCAACCGGAAATCTTGGGAAACGCTATGAGTGGAGGGATCGAGATGAAACTTGGTGGGAAGACACCTAGCAAACACTAGATACATCATTTACATGACCGAGCCGATTCGGGCACTGTCGGGGGAGTGGAGGGAGGGGGAATCCGGAATCTTGAGGTATTTATAACTTTTGAACGGGTGACCGGATCTCGATGGAACTTGATATTTGGAAAGACCTCATGCCTCAGACGACCCACTTAAAATCCGGACCGGATCCGGTGACTTTTTAGGGGGAGCTGGAGGGGAGAACCGGAAAAATTGGAAAACGCTATGATTGGAGGGATCGAGATGAAACTTGGTGGGAAGACACCTAGCAAACACTAAATATATCATTGACATAACCGAGCCGTGCCTACTCGTAACAAGTGCCATATGAGCTCGTAGCTCTTGTTATGTTTGGATTCGAAGATTAAAGGTCGTTCTTTTTACCTGGTTACCCACGCTGCCTAACAACAGGCTCACAATCCAAAGATCCATATCAATTTCTTTTTGTTTTTACGACGGGAATACCAGTGCTAGCTAGGAACGAAGAGGATATTTTGTTTATGGTCTTTATATTTATACCCGAAAAACTGGACGAAGAAATTTGTTATTCCATATTCGCTGGATTCTTCATCGGATTTCACAGGAAAACTAAGCCACAGGATTTTTGTCTTCTTATTACAACATCGATTAAGACAGAACACGTCGAATTTTCAGTTTTCATCGGATTTCGTTGACAATATCAACTAAGCAGGCAGATCGCTTCAACATGTCAGCTGAACCTGCTATCGACAGTCTAAACCACTGCATCAGGTTATTGTAAGAAGTACTGAAATTTCTATTCTTTCGGATTCTGGCATAATATCGTTCTGGCAAGGAAATCAAAATAAATCAAAATCAACCTTTTTTTTTTTTATCCTGCCCCTATTTCTATGGTGTCCGGTCAATTCGTCACAGGACAATTTGTCACAAGGATATTTCGTCACAAGGACAATTCGTCATACGGACAGTTCGTCATAAGTACAATTCGTCATACGGACATATCGTCACAGAGAGCCTTATTTCAAGTTTGGATGTCGTTTTTAAGCTGTATGTTAAGAAATACTCGGTTACATTAAAATAGTATGGCTATATACTACATTAAAACATGTATTTATGAGCAATTTCCCGCATATATTCGAGTACGTCAGTCTGACTAGACCAATATATGGTTTTCAGCCGCAGGTTAGTCTTCGTACTTCCACTTTGTGGGTGGGTTCGGGCACCCAGCAACAAATCCCCCAATACTTATTTTTGTTTTGCCCTTCTTCGGTTGAAGACAAAATATTTGCAATTACATACCACAATGCAAATATTGTTCAAGTTTTTTATTTTCAACATTCGCAAATCAATAAATAAAAAACAACACTATCGCGCTGGACAAAAAACCTATGAGGGTTTGCATTCGCGCGAACTTCCACATAACTTCTAATCTATATATATAAAACTAAAAAAAAAAAAAAATCGAACTCATCAATACTGAACTCCCGTTATTCCCTCCCAACCTCAACTTACCCCCCTGCACACCCTCACCTCCCTAGCCCACCCTTCCTCCCCTAACCACCCATAATAAAATTCAACATTTTTTGCCCCAGAAACTAACCTTTTAATTCTTTTAAACTGAGGTAGGCACGGTGTTCCGCCGCCTAATGCTCACTGGTAGTTCATTCCATACAGATGGACCCAGATGTTTCATTGAAAATAAAGACCGGGTACCGTGACGTAAATTCACTACTATATCATCACTATGCCTTGTTCCGTAATTATGCAGGTAATATATAACACTAAGACTGATGATTAAATATCGGAGATAAGAGCCAGGATTAAAAATAATGATTCAAATATTGATTCAAACAGCCTCTTGTGAAGGGGTGGCACTTTTTGTTTTATCCAAACTACCATCGTAAAAATTTTCTAAAATATGACGAACTGTCTTAGTGACGATTTGTCCTAGTGACGAATTGTCCTGTGACGAATAGTCCGTGTGACCAATTGTCCCTGTGACTAACTGTCCTTGTGACGTAGAGAAAACTTTTACTTGAACGAATTTCTGTTTTTTTCGAATTCTGGACGGACTATTTCCACGGTCCAAGAACAACCTTCAGATACAGATTCAGCAGACACTGTAAAAAAAAATATCTTGCAGTATTTGCTACTGGGATTAATCTTTTCTTTACTGAGATGAGATTATCCCTAATTCAGATAAATTTTATCCCAATAGAGACAAGATTAGTCCCAGTAGCAAATACTGCATCCTTATTTGAAGAAACTTATTACAGTGAAGTCCTTAGCCCTGTATCAAATATCTGATCAACTTCAGACAACACTTTTTTGCTTTTACTGTCAAATTTCCGGTACTTCGTGAAATTAGGGATTCTCTTGTTAGTGCTTTCCGACTCTGACCGGGTTTGCGCAAAAATACTCGCTTTTTCTGGCAAAAAACTGAAGAAAATTCAATTTAATTCAATTCAAATTTTGACCTCCAAGATCGGAGAGTATAAAATGAAATAAATACAAAAAAATTGGCCCAACATGACATACTACAAAAAAACAATCTGGCCAAAGAATAATGCGTAAGGGCTGCACGAGCAGATAATCAGGCTTGACCCTTTGTGTGTGACGGCGTCCCAAGAGAAAAGAGCCGCGTTCGTTTTTAGTGGAATGTTCCTTGGAACAATTCACTATTGCAAGCGCTTTAGCAGCTTTCGGCTTTCGGTTTTCACCGTAATTTGTGGAGCTCATTACTCGTGAACTGGTGCAAGTATCAAATTCAAACTTGATATACTTGTGGGTATTGAGGTCTAGTTACACCTTTTGGGGTCCCACACCCCACTCCCGGTTCAGGGGCAAATAGGCCCAGATTGCCCAGTGAATAATGTTCATAACTTTACCAGAACTGGACACAGGATGATGAAATTTCTTAGACGAGTCGATCGTAGGGCTGAGAGATTGCTTTTAAAGTTGCACCTCCCCCACCCACCCCGTTCATGGGCAACTGGGCCCAGATTGCCCAGGAGTAAAGTTCGTTACCCAAGACACGAATCAAAAGGTATCAAGTTGAAACTTGGTAGGATTGCGAGCATTGTTTTTTTTTTGTTTTACTTTTCACAGGTCCCAAACCCCACCCCCACTTGGTTCAGGGACAATTCGGCCCAGATTGCCCATTTTTTTTCAATGTTTTTAACTTGACATTAACTGGAGATAAGGCGATGAAATTCCTGTATGCTTTTGGATCGTAGGGGGTTGGGGACAGTTGAACCACCCCCACCCAGCCCATTCACGGGCAAGTGGGCCCAAATTGCCCATGAAAAAAGTTTTTGACCAGTGACTGGAATCAAACTCTAAGCTGGTATACTTGAGGAAAACAAGGTGTAAATACGCATTTTGATGGGTCTCGACCACTACCCCCCCCCCCCTCCCGTTCATGGGCAGCTGGGCCCATATTTCCCATGGGTTAAGTTCGTCTATGACAGGTCTCAAGTCCAACTCTTGTATATTTGGGGAGATATATCTATGGATCAGGATTCGGTGTAACAGCAACAAATAAGACGACACGACGTACTTTAATCTTTAATGAACAGTTGGAAACTAGACTGTTTTGTCATAAGATCGATGATATGCCGTTCTTAATGAATTGTTACAAAGAGGGCATTAGGCTGCTACGAGTTGGTTTATTGGAAATGGAAAATGGAAAAGAGGTTTAAACGGTGGGACTGGCTGGCAGACCATTCAGTGTTCGAACTGTAGCTATTTCGAACTGTAGCAAGAGGTGTCATTTGAAGACCGCCCCAAGGACAAGCTTACGATCAACAGTGGAGTAACTGCTAAACGCTGGTTGTGATGATTGTATAACAGGACCGCATGCTGGTTCTGAACTTGACACGGAAAATTAATTACATTGGCTTCGAGGTGCTACGCAGAAACATAGTTCACATGGTCTCGGGTGCAAGAATCTGCTCGCAGTTCTTTTGCTTAGCGCAGTGGTTGAAAGACACAGGTTCTTATCATCACACCACTGATTGGCAACGAGTCCATGCTAGCAACAGTCGGCTAGACCCCAGCTATCAAACACCTCTCCACTTCGCCGCATTAGCAGGATTCTGAAGCTGGCAGCCAGAGGATTCGCATCCCTCGTGTTGATGAAAAGAGGTAAAGCGCTGTCAGAAGTTTGATAACAGAACACATGTTTTTGCACGCCTGTGTTATTTGTTTAGAATATATATATTATGACCCTTTTTCAAGACAAAAATTCTGTTATGACCCTTTTCAATGTGTAATTCGCGAAAAGATAATATTTGAAAGAGTCGTAATAGATTCATCCTCATAGCATTATAGAATCGATTTTCAAATAGTGGAATTTCCGTGTGATTTGTGGTACCTCTATGCGCTTGTATTTCTATTGTAGACCTTGCGAGAAGGATTTATGATTTTTTTTTGTTAAGGCACTAAGCAATCTTCACCAATCTCACCAATGCCCACTAAAAAGCCCCGTTTGTGTTGAGATCCCGCGTAATAGTAGAATTTACGCTGTGGGGACGGCTGCAAATATACTGAACGTCATAACCAGAGCAGATAGTGGAAAATACAAAAAAAATCCCTTTGCAAAATCCAAATAATTCAGTGCAGTCAATTAAATGTACACAAAAATACGTTGGCTTTTCAGATAAACTTTAAAGAAAGGATGCAAAAACATGTATTACCTAAGGGTAGCCAAAGCGGTTGCCGGTTGTAAGGTTTCAAGACATAGTGCTCCGCCACTGCTCCCACCAAAAGGTTGGTAGGTTTCGACTGCGTAGCCTTTGAGGATGTGAGATTTAAATCAAGCCCTTCAACGATTCTTGTGTCTTCCTTGTAGACACTCCTCCTTGTAGACACTTCCTCCTCCTTCCAAAAGACTTGTTGGTAGGCCTACTGTGGGGAAGCGAATGAGTTGCCAGTTTCAAGCTTGGGTCTCACAAAGTCTTTGTGTAACTTGAGCAAGACTGTCGGCTTAGCAGACTATAATAACACTTGGGAGTAGCGCCAAGACCTATGCTCTCCATGCATCGGAAATGAAATTTACTCGTACCGCTGCCCACTACGCTCGCGACCATTTAAAGCGAGACTTACGGGTTTAGAAAATCTACTCCAGGAGTCTGCACACGTCGAGGAAACAGATGAGGTTGTAGCTTTTTTTTGCTGTATCATGCATATCGAGTTATCGGAGCCCGCGCAGCTGCACAACTGACTGAGCTACAGTAGGGACATTACGTATCGCTAGTGGTGCTAGAGTCGCTGCTATTTGAGTGTTTGTCACTTTTTTCAAGTCTTGCTGCTGCTCTCGAGTCTTATTTTGCCCTGCTACAATTAGCCAAGAACGTTATGGTACCAATATTTATAGAGGACAACATGCTGTATTTCATAGGTAAAAATAAACAACCAAACAAGAATTGTGACGCTTTGCTCAAGAGCTCCCAAAAACGAAAAAAAAAAAAAATGCATTATTACACACACGTTTATAGCTGTACGGTTTTTATTTTTGGCTTACTAAGGAATGAACGTCACAAAAACGAGCAGGGAGGTTCCTAGCAGTTTAACACTAACCCCTAATTTCTGAATATCCTATGGCAAACGCTGGATACCTGTAGGTACACTAACCGTGTACTACTTCGCTATAAAGTAATTCTGATTGGTTCATTTCTGAGCTTCACTCAAATCATCAATAGTTTATTAGGTTAGGGTAACCTACCCAGCATTTGGCATAAGGTATCCAGAAGTCAAGGGTTTGAGCTATAGCCTACTGGTTTATGGAAAACGTTTACGAGATACAGTTGAGATTATGCGGTTTGACTACACTTCCGTATTCAGCCACTTGTTCCGGCTGAGCATTAAATAAATTGGAAAGCCTAATCACTTGACGAAAACAGACAGAACAAAGAATTTATAAATTGCCTATACTAATAATTTATTTGTGACTAGATGCAATTATTTTTATCTAGAACCCATGACGACTAGAACTAAGGCTATCACCTAAGCAGACTCGCCAAGAAAAAAAAAAGGGAAAACAAATAACTGAATAAATAACGTTATATCTGCGTGACCACCTCTTTCTACGTGTCGAGATACTTTCACTCCCATTACTTCAGCAAACTGAAGTCTAGGCGCTTACGGAGCTACTAGTTTCCAAGCAGTGGCTCACTCCTCATGTGAGGCGCGAAAAGGGGCGTCAACTTCGAGTACTTCGCAGAACTTCCGCAAGGATGTCTAGAAATCATTCGTTTTCTTTCAGACCAAGGCTTGTTTAGCACATCACTAATGTTTCAACATTAAAAGGTTCAGGTGGTGTACTTTCAACATTTCATGTAATCCGCTCTTCAAAACGGCGGGTCATACAAAAACTACTTGCTTCCTTATTTTTTTTTCTTCACCTCGCGGAACAAACCGCAATACAATCGAAAACCGCAGTTTATGTCGCTCGGGAAAATACCATCTTCATGGTGACGTAGATTTGAGCTCCGGCACGGAATTTCAGACGAAACTATTTTACATTTCCCTCTATTAGCTTTTTTACGAACGCTTAGGCCTATTAGTTCCATCATAATCACTATACCACCTGGATGCTCGGCCACTTCAGGGAAAGGGGTCCAAACTAAGAATTGACAGAAGACCGAGGAGGGTATCACCTTATGCAAGTACCTAGTTGTTCTACAAATCGAATTCCAATAAAATTTTCTATCTCGCGAGCCGCTTTTGAAATTCTTTCGCTCGGAATTCCACACGAAAAATTTCTCTGCGCTCTATTTTGTTCTGAACGTGGCCTATCAAGTCCATTATATCCATCTATCTACCAAATGGATGCTCAGACACTTCAGGAAAGTGGGCGGGGGAATACGAATTACACCCAAACGAAACCTCCAGGACGCTGCGAAAACAATATCATATTCCTACGTTTTAGCAACGAAAAAGCTTCTGCAGCAAACTCCGCTCTCATTAAGACACTAACTCTAACGGCATTTTTCGTCTGTCAACCGAACCTGTACGAACATGAAAACTTCCCTGTACGCTTCTAACCAGAAATCTTGCTGTGGGGGATTAAGAAAAGACGGGGCTTGTTATCTCGAACGTTAGAAAGAAGCTTCCCAAAAACTATCCCTCGAGAATGTTTTATAAGATACAACAATGGGTTATATAGCTCGGAGATAGCATCCACTGCAATCTAGTTCGTCGTTTGTAAGTACCATGCCGCTCTGCGTTCTAAGTCGTAAACATCAAGGATGGTATCCATTAAGAGCGTGTTCCACCCTGCTAACAATAGTAACTATTTTTGTTCTAACCTCGGACAACTGACTGTTATAACGTTCTCGAAATAATAACCAACAGTAACTATTTGCTTACTATGCTCGGGAGCGTAGTAAGTGTGGTAACCATGAATCTCTGTGACGTGATTGGCCGGATTGCCCCGTGGTGCTGCCGTGGAGTGATATTTTACCGAAAATTTAAAAATGCGTTCCAGGCTTGAAACCAAGAAGCCAAAATTCGTGACGTCACGTGTAGTCCTCGCAAGTAGGGTGGAACACGCTCTAAGTATTCCTTCAGCTGCAGCTGACTGCGGTTCGTATTGGATGGGGCTAAAGGGACATGTCAGCTGAAACTTAATTTAGCGGTATTTCGTCCCTTCTTGATAAGGTTCCTCAGCCTAAAGAGGACCTTTCTCCTTCATTCACAGATTCATGTCTTGAGGCCTGAAGAGTACCCTTGCTAAAAATACTGCTGGAATAAATCCCAGCTGATTCATTCGTTTATAAATTATGGAATGAAATATAACTGGCTGATGGATTTCAAGACAATTACATGTATAGGTCTCAAGGTGCGCATGGTTTGTGCTACAACCCCGGCAAGCGGCAAGAGGACGGGTGGCCCAGAGTGTGATACGTTTTTGAGGGACGTGAGAAAAAGAATTTTTCGGCAGAACATCGGAAGCTCTGAAGCTCATATTGCATGCTCTATTCCTAGCGAGGGATCTTTAAATTGGTTTTGCTAGCGGACACATAATGCCCAGTCTCAATGTCCCAACAACTCCTTCTGAAATTCACTTTTTCAGTTTCAAACGTCCACACAAATTTTGCACTTATTCCCCTTAAAGCACAACCAAAACAGTAACACTTTCTTTCTCAGTAGTAAACACCGCTATTTTCGGTTTTCCATTCAATGGTGTTTTCGTTCTTTAAAGCAGCCTCCATCATCCCATCGTTTTTCGTTTAAGCCCCACCCTTCCGGTGTCTGCGATGGGTTCAATCCCACGTGTGAACCTTACAAACCAATCAGCGACAATGCTTGATGGTTAGTCGAGGCTCTGATGAATATTTCGGTTAACATGTTATGGGACTTGGGGTACGTATGGATTAGTAGCGCTTGATACATGCCGTTAACACAGAGTAAACAACCCCTTGATCCCAAGTGGGAAAGAAAATCGCGAGTTCGAAAACAGCGGATGCAACAGCCTACACATGGAAAACTGCTACCGAACTAAGTCTCTATAGTAGAGGTATGCTTATGTGAACGTAAGTTGACACTACAAGTTAGCCATAATAGGCAATCAAGAGCATCTGAAAACACATGAATAGGTATTTTTGATATTCACTCCACCATTTAGCCCAAAACTGGACTGTTCACATTACAGTAACTGTTCAGATAAACATACCTCTACTGCACTTTAATAGTTCCTACTACCACAGGCTAGCCTCTATCTCAAGTGGGAAAGGACGGGGGAAGGGAGGGGGCAACAAAAAGATACCTAGTGCTTCATAGATCCCTAATGCAATTAGGCTTAATAGGTAAACCAGCTACAATAAATAATCGTCTTCATCTTGCCAACTCAATTTCACCGACCGCTCTCAAATGGAATGAATTTCCTAAGCCTCATTCACCGAAACAAACACTGTGTTTTGCATTACGATATTCATTTCCGGTAGAGTACTTCCGTGTCCTACGTTCTCTTCTGATCACAATTTAGCCGATACTGAAATTAGTCAATGAAGAGTACACTTTAGTCCAGATTCCTATACATATCCTCCAACTGGGGTTTAAAGTACTGTTTTAGCTGCGGTCGCTTCGACTTGAGAGTGGGGGTGAGGAGACCATTCTGAACGGAGAAGAGGTCGGGATGCAGGTGGATATCCTTCACCTAAAAATAAAATATATTGATGATTTGAGTGAAGCTCAGAAATCAAACAATCAGAATTCATCTGTAGTGAGATAGGTCAGGGAGGGTACAAACAGCTATCCAGCGTTAGGCCTATGCCAAACGCTAGATATATCTAGCGTTTGGCATAAGGTATCCAAAAACAGGGGTTTGTGGTTGGCTGGGTCGGATCCCCCTCAAACGAATTTGAGCGTGTTCCACCCATCAAACACTGTTAGTTACTATTGTTTGTTCCAGCCTCGTGCAAAGTTACTACGCTGACCGTTCGAGCCTTTTCGAAATAGTAACTATTTGCTTACCACGCTCGGGAGCGTAGTAAGCACGATAACTACGAATCTCTTTCACGTGATTGGTCCGACGCGCCATAATCCGTGACGTGCGTAGTAACTATGGTAAGTAGTGTGAAACACTAATCAGTCCCTTCTGAAATTGTAAGAAACGAAATCATACACACACCCTCTCGGTAACTCTCATATCCGGTAAAACTGGGCGTGGCTTCGACTTCGCATCAATGTCACACGTTGCATGACGCCATAATGGATACGCTCAAGAAAACCGCAATTGGGATCTCGTACATGCAATGTGAATGTGCGATAATTCTAGGAAAAAAGGTTTCTAGGGGCTTCAAGGGAAAGCGAGAGTCGAAATTCTTGCTTATAATCTTGTAGTTGACCTATAACGAAGACCACACAGCACAGCGCCACAGACACATCCTGTGGACTACCTTCCGCTATTTTTTGAACGGACTGCATAATCATTTGATGGTTGAAGTGGATCTTCTGAAAACTCTTTGATCGGGTCAGATTGAAGCTTAGAGGAACATGCAGACAAAATTCAACTAATGTCGCCTAAAGCCGCTTCCACATTAACGCGTAGTGTTGGTCGATATTCGATATCGATAACGATATATCGGACCAAATATCGATATCGAAACGTAAATATCGATATCGAAAACGATATTTTTCATTGACAATTATTGTAAATAATCCAACATAACCTACATTTATATATCCGAATTGAAGCAATATGTTTTACGTAATTCAGTTCTTATTTATTCGGAGTTTGAGATGATGCAATATGCTATTTAACGACAATCTCGTTAGCAAATTTTGGCGAAACGAGACGTATCCTATAGCGAAACATACTAAAGAAATACCGATATCGATATATCGATTATCGAATATCGAAAGTGAAAATATCGATATATCGAAAAATCCAAATATCGCCCAACACTATTGACGCGTTCAGCCTTTCACATCGAGCTATACAACCTCTGCGTCGCGCTTGCGGTAACGCAACGCAGCGTTTACGCAGACAAATGAAAAGAATAGAATCAAGTTCTATTCTTGCGTTGCGTTGACGCATACGTAGCACATTTTTTACTGAAAAGGGGAAGTTCTGAAGAAAAACTAGACAATAACGTCCTAATGATGAATACAAACTTAATAGTAACGAAAGAAACGAAAGTTCAGCGAAAGAAGCTGAGAAAAGAAAGCGAAAATACGCATCCAGCGTGAAAAGTTCTCGCGCAGGTGTGAAAATACGCTCCGCAACCTGTACGCAACACAAGATAAACGCATACGCAACGCATCACAACGACGCGTCAATGTGAAAGTGGCTTACGGCTTCGCGGCTCACACTACAGAAAAGATATTTCGGGCTGGAGGGGTGAATTCAACTGATTCACGGGGTTAAGGGGTGAATCCAACTTTCTCTTATTGAAAAAATAAACGGTAAGTGGTGTTAGGATTTCTCAGAATGAACAGGGACGGTTTTGTTGAGGTCTTTAATTCTCCCGAAAAACAACAAAACATTTTTTACAGGCTTTACCCTATGGACTATTATCTTGTTTTACTGTTAGGCATGGACTAGTTCGACCAGCAGGAAGAATCCCCCTCCTGAAATAAATCGTAGATATGGTCCTATTGCTGTTTAATTTGCATTTGGCACCTCAGGGAAACAAGAAATGCATGGCGCCAACTAAAGAAACGAATAACACTTATCATATTTATCTGGAAGAAACACGATTTAGAACCCGCTCCAAGAATACACCTCTTGCTGGAAAGTCCTATTGAGTCAGTTTTTGCGAACAGGAAATTACGAGACGCCGTTTAATTTGCATTTGGCGTCTGAATTAGGAGGGAAACGTTCCCGCCGAATGGAGCAAGTAATGATTCCACTGCTGAGCAAAACGTGACCGTATTATCCCGACAACAGTAGCTTGGAAGCAAAGGCAGAAGAGAGCTTACATGAGCTGAGCAAAAACGAAGTCAGAGAAGCTTTGATAATCTTCCGTGTAAGCAATAACTTAGAAGAACATGGGCGGTTTATCTGCGTAACTAGGTGAACGCAACGTCATCTGAGCCTTAAAGTACTTGCAACAATCCGTTCTTCGAAAGTGCTAAGCCTAAAAGAACTCATCTCAACAACATATGTATCCTGCTTTCCTTTTTTCAGGTTTCAGTGTTTCGTTAAGAAGGGAGTCGACAGTTTGAATAAAACGAAAGTGCACCCTTCCTGCGGGAGTTGCAATTATTTATGTATTTATATTTTTGGGTGCTTGAAAGATACCTAATTACAAAGTATACTTTTTTGCTGCAGTAATTGAAAGGTTAGGTAATATGTGTCTTGAAGTACAAGGGTATATCACAGGGTTAAATATATCGCAGAAATTTCCTTTCATCTCGGGGCTAAAGCAAGAAAATTGGCTTACGATACATCCGAATGCCCAATCTGCATCAGGACTACAACACAAACCTATTGCGCTCTCCGGGAGAGTCTTTCGAATGTCCCGTTAATATGACTCGTGATTATTTGAAAAATAGAAAAAAAAAATTGACCTCTTTTGTGACAGAGAGAGACAGAGCGAATTTATTAACAAATAGAATAAACACATGGGAACAAGGGTCACCCCGGAAAGCTTTCACAAACTCCTAAGGGGGCGATCCCACAATAGCCAGTCGTAATCCACAGCACCTACTTTGCCAACAGATCAGACAAACAAACAAATGAACGGCAGGGAGAACACTGTCAAAACAAAATACCAAATCATCCGTGTCCACCCATAACAAAACCTAAAAATTAAAAATAGTATTTCTGGATCACTATTGGTCTTAACATAAGGACCCAACTCCTCCTCACCCTGAATCAACCCCCCAAAACTATTCCAACTCTGAATAAAACCGTATAAGACCGAGAGCCAGAACGTGTAGATCTCATCCGAGGTACGACACGATTAAGTATTTTTAATATAATTATTTTCTCTCTTCGAGGATGTCGTGACAGCAGCTCACCAGAGAGAAGACTGGCACCTTTTAGTGGATGCCCTAGGTGCCTCTGCTGGCACAAGAGGGAGGGGCTAATATAATAGAATAGAATAGTTATTTATTCACTCACACTTTCACGGTTACAAAACCAAAATTGGTGAGTACTGTCATAACATAAACATTTAAAAGCACGTACAAGTGGTCAAAGGCTATTTAAATTTCAACAATCTTCGATATAAAACTATTTTGGTAACGGCTGTGGTTGGCCGCTACTGGTTGGAATACTGGGATCTTCGTAGAGACTGCTCGCTCTTGCCTTTCCCTTACATTGTTGTATGGGGGAGGGAGAAATTCATTGTAGATGGGGTGCGAAATAAGTTTTTTACCGATCTTGAGGCATAGGTTCAGTCTCCGTTTCTCCAATGTATCAATTGTGTATGTGCTAAGAAGAAAGGAGTAGGGTACTTTTGGGCCTTTATGGATAACATGGAGAGCGCGTTTTTGGATTCTTTCAATACGTGAGTTTTGATCTGCAGTTAGACCAAAACGCCACACTGCGCATGCGTACTCCATTAATGGTCTTATGAAAGAGGTATAAATCCTGAGGATATGCAGGCTTGAGTTTGCCTTACGGAGTATTTCTACTGTATTATCTTCCCAATCTAAAGTTTCAGTAATAACTACTCTAAGCAGTTTTAGTTTTTTTACAGCCAAATTTTCAATGAGCTTTGGTTCAAATTGTGGGGGCGATTTTAAAAATGAAATAGTTAAAATGGCGCTTTTTCTTGGTTAACTTGCATATCGGAGAAAGACGCTTCATTTTGTATGTCTTCGATGATTGCTGCTGCTGAACTTTTAATATGACGGTAGCATACTTCAGTAGTACTCAAATCGTCAACATACATCCACTGATACGGCAGATCCTGTGCAATTTCATTAATCATAACCAAAAAAAGCAAAGGTCCTAAAAGAATACCTTGAGGTACACCACAAAAAATAGGAACCGGGTCAGAAAAAAACTTTTATAATTAGTCATTTGTTGTCTTTCGTATAAAAAACAAGCAAGTATTCCAATTATATGAGGGCTTATGTTGAATTGACTAGAAAGTTTACCAATTAAAATCTTATGGTTAACGAGATCGAAACCTTTACGAAAATCAATTGCTATCAAATTTATACATTTTCCTGGTTCTTCAAGATTTTTCAGAATAAAGTCAATTAATTGTATTAGGTAATGGGTAGTAGAGGATTTAGGTATGTTACCGAATTGCCGTGGATCTATTTTTGACAAGATCTTGTTTTAAAGCCACGTTGCTACGAAACTTTCATAGATTTTGCTAAAAACAGGTGTTAAAGTGATTGGTCGAACCCCATTGAAATCGATTTTGCAATCTTTTTTAGGGATTGGCGTAATATATCCAACTTTCCAAATTTTTGGATACGAACCAGATTTAGTAATAAGGTTGAGAACCTCTGTTAGCGGCGCGGTGAGTTTATCAGGAAAAGCTCTTATCAAATCAATTGGAATGTCTATTGGGGTTATACTAGTATTTTTCAAGTGTTTAAGTTTAATAAATACATCCCTCTCTGAGATGAGAGGAATTTGGTTTTCAGGGGTTTCTATGACCACCAAATTCTCTTTTTTTAGAGGGGGGGGGGAGGGGAAAGAACTGAGTTATTTTTGCAAAATAGTTATTTAATCATTCGCTGTTACTGACTCGTATTCATCCAGCCCAAAATCCACTGTCGCACATTTTTTCCCACATAGTTTCTTAATACTGTTATACCACTGGGTTAGTTACGAATAACTGTGTCACCTTTTAGGAATAAAATTTTTAAGCAGCTTTTAAAGGCTAAGGTAAAGGCATTCTGTCACGAAGAAATTAGCCACGGTAAAATATCTAATCATGTCAGGGAATTTCCCTTTAAATGACCTGCCAGAGCCACAGCCGAAGTATTCCATTACAGAGGCGAAATGTACTTTCAAATGCATTCAATCCGGTCTCAACGCCCAACCTTGCTCATTAGGTGCTTTGAAGGGGCCTTCCTGGAAATCACCAATAAAGGGAGTTCCGCTCGACAATATACAACTTTCAATAGCTGCTAGGAAACTTTCAGAGAAGTGAAGAGCAACAAACACTAAAAATAGATTCTGAAGTTTTCTCTTCCGAAATTAAAGGAGAAGAAGGGAGCCTAATAATGGTTCAGTCTAATTAAATTTCTCTGAAGAGGAACATAACTTCTTTGCACAAATTTGGCTACTGGTATTAGTGGAAGTAAATAACCTTTGGCTTATCTCTCTAATATCGCTCTCGAGTAAAGCTATCGTGAACACACGAGAGAGAAAGGAGACTTGAATGAATGAAGTCTGACGACCTCTTGAAAACTGGGCCAGTATGGTCCCATCACAGATTTTTTAAGCAATTTTATTATTTCACTTTTACTTTTTGGTTTTTGGGATCCCAAAACGTAAGTTGAGGGATACCTATGACATCGTAAAGTTGTCCGTCTGTCCGTCCGTCCGTCTGTTAGCACGATAACTCTCGAAGGGGTTGAGATATTTTGATCAAACTTGGCACGAGGACTCTTTAGGTCAAAGTACAGGTCAACTTCGAAGATGGGCAATGTAGCTCTATGTTTAGGGGTGGGGGAGGGGGTTAAAATTAAGGGGAACAAAAATATTTTTAAAAAGCTAATGCAAAAGTCGAATTATGGGTAAGGAGACATGCTGAATCCGAATATGAAATTTATTTTCTCGCCGGACAAATAGTTCACCCGGAATCCGGCGAAAAACGGAATATTTTTGAAAAGTAATATGAAGTTGATTGGAGGTTCGAATTAGGGGCAAGGAAACGTGCTGAGTCAGAATATGAAAATTATTTTCTCGCCGGACAATTAGTTCGGCCGGAATCCGGCCAAAAACCGGAGAATTTGTTTAAAGTAAAAGTTTTATTTAAATTTGATAAGATGTTAGATTTGCGGGTAAGTAGACATGCTGAATTCGCATATGACAACCATTTTCTCACCGGACGTATAGATCGCTCGGAATCCGACTGAAACCGGAAAATTTGTTACACGTAGAAGTTTAATTGGAAGTTGATTAGAGGTTGGATGTAGGGGTAAGGAGACATGCTGAATTCGTTTTTGAGCTTTATTTTTTCGCCGGACAAGTAGTTCCGGAATTCCGCCGAAACCGGAAAACTGGCAGAAGTAAGGCAGGAAGTTTCGATCAGCTTCGTCAAAATAGATATGACTTGAAGGGGTAAACGCACATGCTGAATCCATATCTGAACTTGGTTTTCTCATATGATTAGCTATTTTGCCTCAATCTTTTTCTAGTTTTAATAGTAAAAGTGTTCAAGGAGTCTGGCGAAGACTCGATCTGGCGAAGACAATACCCAATTGTCTGGATCAAGTTTGAACTTTTGGGATTCCATCGAAACCTTTGGTCTTGTTGCCTTATACGGGCAAGCTACTTCTACGGCTAGGCCGAAATATCGCTGATGAAGAATCATAGCTGACGTATCCGTTGTAACATTGTCTGAATAAACTAGACAGTAAAGTTCAGACATGCATCATCTCCAATCGCTACAAAGCTCTAATGGACTTCAAAGAAACTTAATATTTCTGCCTTTTTTTGCCGGATTCCGGGCAGTCACTGTCATTTTCGCGATATCGATACCTTTTAAAACGCGCAACGATGATACACAAAGATACGAGGAATTATTAATAAAACTGGCGAATTAAAATAACTGGGTAAAGGTGCAGAATTAGCATTATCAGAACACACTAGGCGATGTCGATCTTCAATACTCTGCCCTCGCTCAGGAAGAGCGAGCCATCCTAGTGATTTCGCACACCCCTCCTGTTGCCTACCCAAAATATCTCTAGCCACCCTTTCGAAGCTGGATTGACTTTTGGTCTAGCAGGGTCATACCACTGATCCCCACCCCAAACCAAACGGAAGGTACTACAGAGACTCGAACCAGCGACCCTTCACTTGCAAGTTCAGCGCGCTAACCATTCGACCAGGGCGGATGAAGGGTGGGGCAGAATGCTGAGTGAGGAAAAAGTATGATGACCAAAGGCATTGTTCCAGGACATTGATTCCTCTCGCTGAGCTCTTATTTCCGGTTAACACGTCATTAGTCTTTTCCCGAACTATTCAGGGAAGGATCCCAGACGGAGAAATGCATACAGGCTTGACTATGGCGAGGGCACGAAAATCGCCCCTATTCCAATCAGGCTCATCTGATGAGTGAACCACTTCGCTCGATTGACCATTTCAAGGCGCAAATCTCGACTAATATACGCCAAGTATCTTGAGATTCATCTGGTACTTAAACTCTTTAAGCCAAGACGTCATGGAGAGACGTGCTAGTGAGATGTAGGAATCCTAAAAAGTGTCCCCCTCGACAGATAACGAAGAGGGATTGCCGGAGACGGCACCCAATTTTCCTTATTAACTTTTTATGGGCGTCAGGACATCTTTTTTGTTTTATTTCTTTCTGCTGCATGCACAAGAATTTCCCTGAAATGTTTCCGGGGCGTTGAATGATGGCGGGGTAGGTTGAGCGTAAAAGAATCGAGTGACCACCCTCGGAACAAAAACAAGACCAAACGTTTCGATGTGATCCCAAAAGTTCAAATTTGATCCAGACAACTGGGTCTTGTCTTCGCCAAATGCAGTCTCCGCAAGACTCCTTGAACACTTTTACTATTAAAATTTAGAAACAGATTAAGGCCAAATAGCTAATCATGAGAAAACCGAGTTCTGATATGGATTCAGCATGTGTGTTTACACCTTTAAGGCATATCTATTTTGACGAAGCAGATCGAAACTTCCTGCCTTTCTTCTGCCAATTTTCCGTTTCGGCGGAATTCCGGGAACTACTTGTCCGGCGAAAAAATAAAGCTCAAAAACGAATTAGCATGTCTCCTTACTCCTACATCCAACCTCGAATCAACTTCAAATTAAACACTTTTAACAAATTGTCTACTTACCCGCAAATCGAACATCTTATCAAATTAAAATATAACTTTTACTTTAAACAAATTCTGCGGTTGTGGCCAGATTCCGTACGAACTAATGGTCCTGCGAGAAAATAATTTTCATATACGGACTCGGCCGTTTCCTTGCCCCTAAATCGAACCTCCAATCAACTGCATATTACTTTTCACAAATTTTCCGGTTTTCGCCGGATTCCGGGTGAAGTATTTGTCCAGCGAGAAAATAAATTTCATATTCGGTTTCACCATGTCTCCTTACGGATTCACCACTATCTCCTTTACCAGTAGCCATTCGATTATTTCATTAGCTTTTAACAAAAATATTGTCTGTTTCCCTTAGTTTCAAACCCCTTCCCCACCCCTAAATACAGAGCTACATAGCCCATCTTCGAACTTGACCTAAAGAGTCCTCATACCAAGTTTGATCAAAATATCTCAACTCCCTCGAGAGTTATCGTGCTAACAGACGGACGGACGGACAACTTTTGCGACGTCACAGGTATCCCTGCACTTACGTTTTGGGATCCCAATAAATACAAGTTATTCTGTCCTTACTACTTTGAGCGACCCATCACTTCACTCTATCTTTTTAAAATCTTCCCTAGCTTGAAGACCTCCTCCAAATTTACGTTAATTTTTTCAGACCTATTCTTGAATACGCTTGTCTTGTTTGGCACTTCGGACTCTCTTCAGAACACACACCGCAGCGAGAACATTAAAAAACGGTCCCTAATGATTATTAACGGGGAGGATAAAGTGCCCAACAGTTACCTACTAAAACGGTTCAAGGTGGCTACCCTGGAAGAGAGACGAACCCGCCTTAGCATCGATTTCGGTATTAAAACCCTATCTGTTCCCCGATAATACCCCCATAGGTATTAGACCCCAGCGAGAGAAATCCCAGAAAATCCCAAAACTAGCACCTGTGACCCCCTCGTCATGAAAGATATGGAAGGAATTTTGTTCCAGTAATTGTTGAACTCTAGTATTTGTCTTTCTTTAGTGACAATATAATACTATTTTATGTTATTCATCATTTTTTTTTTATGACGAAAAGGTCAAATTCGGCGGTAACGCTGTGACAGCTGTCATTGAAAAATAAAATTATATTATATTCTATCTTATTCCACTTCACTGATCGTTCCATTATCATTTCCGACATTTAAAACGTTATATATAATCTATATCCGCGCTAACGTCACTACACAGATGTATGCAGTCAACGAGTTTGACTCTCCCAGCCCACGGAAAGAAATACCGATTACGCAAATTGTTCTCGCTTCTCGCCAACTCCAAGGGGTTGAGCGAGGCTAAAAACAGCCATGGTTGTACTTTTCAAATACCACGCGGAGTTTCGTAGGAGTAAAGTTTGTTAGAATATTTGAATTTACTTATTTTATTCACTGAACTAAGGGCCACATGCACAAACACACATAGACAAAATAACAGACAAAAGGATAACAATAAAACGTAGATACTTTATGAAGTAGATTGCAGAATCTATCGCAGTTTATGCTTTAAGAGAAACGAGTCATTCCTGGAACTTCGGACTTCCTCTAGCTTAACCTTTGCGTCATGACCAAATCTAACGAAACGAGCCCCGTAATTGAAGAAGCCGGAAAAATAGATGTGATTATCTACGATGGGCATCAGGTTACCTAGTGACCAAATAAAGGCTTGGAAGCGGTCAACCAGTAAAAGGGAAGGAGGTTAGTGACATTCTGCTGCGTACAGACGATCACGTTTTCCAGCTGGAATTTCATCATCAAGTTGAAGAAACCTCAACTTTCCCATATGGTGATGGTGATGAAAATCCGGTCACGAATTCGAGTCCGCAAGTACCGACACTGATGGTCTGTTCAAGGCATGAGCCAGTTACTATTAATCAAGGGCCTATGAAGTTCTGTTAGTAGTTTATCAGAAGGACGCCACATAAGATTTCTTGGTGATATTCTGCGTAAATGACTGGAAGCTTCGAAATAAATTATTTGGTGTTCTTTACGCAATGCTCAGGACTGACAAAAACTTCTTTGACCTTGTTCAAACGAAGGCAAAACCTGGGCTAGAAGATATGTAATGGTACCTTCAAAATTAACTAATCAATTTCAGTTTATGTTAGCGAAGGTTTGATTAGTTATATAATATTGTAGTAAATGTGTACTTGTTGCGTTTTTCAAGCACGTACGTGCTTTGTTTGTAACCGGTCGTCAAGCCGGAATGATTTTTTTTAGTAAAGTTGTTGAATGTTAAATTATTTGGTGTTCTTTAAGCAGTGCTCAGGATTGACAAAAACTTGTCTGACCTTGTTCAAACCAAGGCAAAACCTGGGCTAGAAGATATGTAATGACACCTTCAAAATTAACTAATTAATTTTTAGTTTATGTTAGTGAAGGTTTGATTAGTTATGAAATATGGTAGTAAATGTGTACTTGTTGCGTCGTCAAGCCGGAATTATTTTTTTAAAGTAAAGTTGTTGAATCAAAAAAAAAATCCTAATCCAGCAAGAGTGGGCACCCATTATTTAAGGATATATGGATGATCGGACGCGCTAGGCAGATTATTTGTTGTTGGCATTTTCTTGATGATTAGTTTTTTTTTGTTATCAGTAACTATCATGACGCACTAATTAACTGCCGATCCTCTTCCTCTCAATCTTTTGCCTAGCCTAAAAGTATATGGTACACTGTTTGCAATCCTTAGGACTGACAGATAACATGTAAGTAAGTAAGTAATTTATTTATAACCCGCCGTTTTCAGAAAGCGGAGTAAATGAAGAAAGTAAATAAAACACATAAACATACACAAAAAGACACTTAATTTCAATCGTCGGCCAGGAAGCAGTGTAGAAGGTCGTGCGCTGGTTGGGTTCTGTTGTCAATGACTTTTGATGGCGACGAAGAAACATCCAAAAGGGTAACACTTGCATCTTGAATTTTGAACTTCTCCGTCAAAGTATGGTTATGGCATAATTTCGACAAGTGGAGCAGGTGCTTTGCATATTTAAAATAACATGATCTCATCTTTTTTATCTCCTTCTTTCGCAGAACATGAGTGACGCCGGAACGAAATAGTATAGAAGGAGCGCAGAAGGTGCTGTACAATTTTCCCAAAGCTTTACGATTATAGCGCCCCCGGTTGGGGACGATGCGCCCATAGGCGGTACGGATTGATCTAGAAACTTCTTGAACAACCGAAGAGCAAAATTTTGACAACGAGGATTTGAATGTTATGCCAAGCCATCGTAGAGATTCTGTTGATCTGACGACGAACGATCCAAGAGAGATAGAATGTCTGACCTTCTCAAACCAAACCAATCCAAAACGTGCGATAGCAGTATGTAGTGGAGTGTTTTGCAAGAGAAATCGATCTTTACGGAATAGACGTCGAAAGTTGCGCTAAGCCGAAGCTTTTTGTTAGCCTTTTCTTTATAGTTAAGTATTTTGTTTTTGGTATCAGTCCCTCAATCATTACGCAGTGATTAGTTACCAACAATATATAAAATGACTCGAAACGGATAAATCAGCTACAATATCCTTCGGCGACATTTCGGCCCTCTTGGCAAGGGCCCTCTTCATGTTGCAGATCAAAGAAACAATCTTGGAATCCTAGCTGAAATATCCGTTTAGGTCATATTTTACAAATGGATCCCACACTGTCAGAAGTTTCATAACAGACAACACATGGATGCGCAGCTTCAACAGACAGTTATCTGTTGTCGCGACGACAAAAGTTATGCACGAAATGCTATGCACGACGAGCATTGCCAGGAGGAGCCGAAAAAACCGCGAAAAAAGCATCTGCTGGCTTTTTTGTTTGTCGTTATGATGTCGGAAAATTCCGATGAATGGCAGTGCAGTCAGTTTATGCTGAAGGCGAGGCTGAAGGGCTACTTAATTAACAACACTTTATTCCTTGGCCTTCCAGCGATATTCTTATCTTAATGCTTCTTAAAAATACACTGATTAACGTGAGAATTATGAGACTGGAACAAAATACATAAAACATGTAAAAAAAAAACCCGACGAGATCTCACAATAAATTACGAGAAAATGTTGTCTCCGTTGCTCAATAAAAGCCAGGCTTAATATTCGAGAATTTCAGACGTCTTCGGCTTTCGCGCAGTCAAGCCAACCCTTTCGAATTTTCATGATAATGATGGACATTAAAGTTATGGCTAAATCAGAAAGTCAGCTACGATATTTTGACAGCGACGAATTCCAAGCCCTTCTCTAAAGAAACGAATTGCAAGTCCGTTTTTTCCAGCGGCGCAACAGCCAGCCAGACAAGGACCCTTGCTAAGAACGGCCGAAATATCGCTGTCAAACATAGTAGCTGACTTTCTGTCGTAAGCCATTGTTTTAATGTATGTTTCACCGTCAGCTTGTGCCTAACACGTATTTACAATGATGTTAGCTGATTTGATATTCTTTAACGTTTCCTAGATGTCCCTTTCAAAATTCAAATATCTTCCGCTGCTCAATCACTATCCATTTTCTTCCTACATAAACATATTTACTATGCGTCTATGGCACCTTCCAGACATTCACAATCTGGGGTGTGCAGCACCTGAGAATACTCTATGTGTGACAAAGTCCAAGACACGCCACTGGTCCTCAGGAAGGACGAGAACATGCATCACTAGCGACTCAAAACTCATACTCAAATCCTGTGTCAAACAATCACGGCGATTTTCGGGCGCATCTGTGATACCCGAGGCTTCTGGCTCTTCCGCTAGGTACCGGCGATTTTGCATTGGCAAAGAGAGTTAGTCATCAAGAGTATTCCAGACTAGCTTCACCTCTCAACTCAACGACTCAAACCCTGTGTCAATCAATCACCGCGATCTTTGGGTGCAGCTGTGATACCACTTCTGCCTTTATTCCGCTAGCTACCCGGAGAGGCCAAGAGTATTGACGCCTGTCTGTAATAGTTCAATAGTTCCCCAATTTGGGAGAAGGAGAATACTCTACCAGACAAAACGCCGACCGCTACCTGCCGGCTAAACGGCTTAGGGCACAATGCAAATCCCGGTGAAAATAACTCATTCGTTGTCCGGGGATCGCCTTTCACAGAAGGACAATAATATCGTTCGGTCTCCAGTCTAGTCGGGCGTCACGTATCCTAGTTACCCACCGTCAAAGAAAAAGTGCATAAAAAAGCACCGACGATCGCAAATAGTTCTATAGGCCCTTAGTATCCCAGAAGTGTCCGCTCATCCAAAAGGCTAGCACTCCCCGAGGGACGGAAAAACAGAATCTTAGGCTACCGAGTAGTGGTTTCAAATAGCATACTGAACTCCGAGCAATAATAAAATGCTATCAGGTGTAAGCTTAAAGCTTAAAATTCGGAAATCCGACATCCCAGTCACAACTGTCAATCATTTTCCCTTTTTCCTTGCATTTGCATATCTGCTGTGTCTCTCGAACAGGTTGCCTCTCTGGCACCTTCCAGATATCAGGAATCTGGGGTATCCCGACACCCGGACTTTCAGACGTTTTGGACTGGTTTCACCTTCCATATACGTCCCGACGAAAACTGCTGTCTGGAATCGTAAGACAAATTTGGAAGGTGAAGCCTGACTTTTAACCTGGAACTCGGACAGAAAGAACAGCCTACAGGAAAAACAAGAGCTGAAAGCTCATATGACACTTGTAAGAACAGTTAGCATGTTTGTGAGATACGGTTGCAGTTTTCAAGGCTGGACCTCTCTCCCGATATTCATTTCATCAGAAAATGGGCTTGATCTAGTAAACCGGAAATGGTTATATCACTGATTGACAACTGTTTCTTCCGCCAAACGGTGATCGGATCGGGGGAGGGTCTATTTTTAAGCCAATCTGAGTTCCCAACATACCTGCTAAGTTTCACGGACATAGCACATCTGGAAGTACCCTAGGAAGTAAAACCTCCAACTCCCCCCACTGTCACCCGATCCGGTCCTGTTTTGTCAATAATGTATCTACGGCTTATGGTTTTTCTTCCCTCCAAGCCCTTCCCGATCTCTCGACTCTAAGCGTGTCACGAAATTTCCGGCACCCCCCCTCCCAAGTCATCGGATCCGTTCCAGACTTGAAATTGATCATCTGAGACACTTGTTCTTGACACTTGATAAGTTTCATGCCCGTCTGATCACCCGTTCCAAAGTTATGCAGATCACTAGAATCCAGATTCCTCATCCTTCCACTCCCCCCATGATCACCGGATCGGGAAAGGAACTATTTTCAAGTCGACCTGGGAGAGTACCTGATATGTCTGCTCAGTTTCATGGTCCTAGTACATCTGTAAGTACCCTAATTCGTGATTACCGGAAATCTGGGAAAACCCCCTCCAACCCCCTCTACGGTGACACGATCCGGCCTTGTGTTGTCAATAAAGTATCTAGGGTTAATGCTTTTTTTCCCCTTCAAATTCCATCCCGATCCCTCAACCCTAAGCATTTCACGATATTTCCGGTCCCCCCCCCCCTCTACCCCCCCCCCCTAGTTTTCCGATTCGGTGCAGATTTAAAACTGAAAATCTGATACAGTTGTTCTTGACAATTGTCAAGTTTCATGCATGTCCGATTATCCGTTCTAAAGTTATGCATGTTTCTAGTTTCCGGATTCCCCATCCCTACACACCCTCCTGCGATGGCTGGATCGGGGAAGTGGTTATTTCCAGTTAATCTGGTTGGTTCCCTCACATGCCTGCAAAGTTTTATTGAGCTAGCATAAGTGGAAGCGTTTCACGAGATTTTCGGTGCCCCCCTACAGCCCCCCCGAGTTATCGTATCTGGTCCGGATTTGAAACTCAACATGCGAAACACTTGTTCTTGAAACATGTCAAGTTTCATGCATGTCTGATTACCCGTTCCAAAGTTATGCACATTACTAGTTTCCGGATTTCCCGTCCCTCCACTCCCCCCACGATGGCCGGATCGGGGAAGTAATTATTTTCAAGTTATTCTGGTCGGTTCCCTGATATGCCTGACACATTTCATTGTCCTAGCTTATGTGGAAGCATTTTACGAGGTTTCCTTCCCCCCCCCTCCAGTTATTGGATCTAGTCCGGATTTGAAACTGAGTATCTGAAGCACTTGTTCTTGACATGTGTCAAGTGTTATGCATGTCCGATGACGCATTCCAAAGTTATCGATGTTACTAGTTTCCGGATTTCTCATCCCTCCTCTCCCCCCACGATGGCCGGATCGGGGAAGTGATTATTTGTACGCTAATCTGGTCGGTTTCCTGATATGCCTTCCAAGTTTCGTCGTCCTAGCGTGTGTGGAAGTGTTTCACGAAGTGCCCCCCCCCCCCCCAGTTATCGGATCCCCCCAGTTATCGGATATGTCAAGTTTCATGCATGTCCGATTACCCGTTCTAAAGTTATGCATGTTACTAGTTTCCGGATTTCCCATCCCTCCACTCCCCCCACGATTGCCGGATCGAGGAAGGGATTGTTTCCGAGCTAATCTGGTTGGGTCCCTTCTATGCCTGCCAACTTTCATCGTCCTAGCTTATGTGGAAGTGCCCAAACTAGCAAAACCGGGACAGACCGACAGAAATTACGATCGCTATATGCCACTTGGGTATTGCTCAAGTGCCATAAAAACGGAACAAACAAATAATCGTACGTAGTAGGCCGCTCTTCTTATTATTCATGAAAGACCAACAAAGATGTACTCTTACCTTATAAAACATTTTAACCTAAGACCACCGCAGGAGTGCAGAAAGGAGTGGCCACTCCTTTCGTCTTTGTCCAGATGAAAGTTAACTCATACAAATCATCAATTATTTTTTATAAACTATTGCCCACTTTCATTAACCCCATTCCTCACGAAATCTCTGTTAAATTTATTAAATTACTTGCAAGTAATTATTACAGCTGATATGAAGTGGGATGCTCATGTTCAAAACTTTAGGGCACAACACAGGTATAGACACGGCATTTTACAGAACAGTTACGCAATCAAGAATGTTTCTATTAATGTTCTCAATAATCTCTTGGCAATTTGTGTGCCGAAAGAGTCTACAGTCAAAAATGTCATAGACTAGTTTTGCAGACACCGATGGCATATTTGTATGCATTGTACTATGTTTATCACTGAAATGACAAATTGATTGATTTTAGTGAGACTTCGGTTCAGCCATGGTATATCCCCCTTTCTACCCTTCCCCCTACAAAAACGCCAGAAATCAACAAGAAAAAAAAAGGCAAGTTCTAGGGTAGCCAACCCAAATTCTCTCCTATATCTAAGAAACACGTCAGGTATACAAACAAATTTCATTCCAGAATTCGTAACACTTTTCAACTAAGAATGATTAATTTGAGAGTGTATTGACCGTGTCAGGACATCTCGCCACAAGACAACTCGCCACAGCGACAGCTGGGAACCGACTACCCGCCACACCGACTACCCGCCACACCGACATCTCGCCACAGTGACATTTTGCCACACCGATAGCTTGCTAAAGCAACAACTTGCCACAGCGACAAGCTGACACAGAGACATCTTGCCACAGTGCGACATCTCGCCACATTTATAGCATAAAGTACTTTTTCAATTACTATTTATTCTAACAAAATTTTTAATGGAGCAGATAATTATGGGCATCTCAACAAATCAAGAGCACTACTACGGTTATAGCTACTGACAATTCTTTCTCCAACCTGCCTTGATCCAGTCCACGTACAGTCGGCCTTTCGCAAATTTTCTTCGATCTTGAACGATTTCAGGCAATGCCAAAGACTTGGCTTGATCCTATCATCTGGTTAAAGTTTAACTGAACAGGCAACTTATTTTTACATCTTAGATTCAAATACATTGAATTATTACAACACCTATTGGGGATTTTCATTCTGTCCACAGTAGTCTTCAGTAGGGACGTTGGGAATGTGGACGCTTTCCCATGGTGAATCCGTCCACAATTCGCCCGCGAAAATCAGTAAACTATCACTACACAAGACACCTCACTAGCTAGCACTAGTTTTTGGCACTGCAGACTCCAGACACTTCTTTGTTTATTTGATACACAATTTATTTACTCGTTTGCTGCTGGTGTTGTTGCCAAATGTTCCAGGCACCATAGAGATATCACAAAAACGGGAAGAGCGGCAAGCACAATGGGATAATCGATTATTTGGAAATATCAGAAAAACAAACTAACGCTTTTTCATCGGGTTTTCAAGATTATTCAAGCGAACAAGTGATGGGTAACTAGACTGTCGTATCCTAGCCCTTTTCGGTTAAACTTTAAAGCTCAGACGCCAACCTTGTATGTTGTTTTGGTTCGTAGAAGACGCCCCGCTACTCGATCAGTGCGTGTCGGGACATCTTAATACCACGCTGAATTTTTGGCCGCTATTATTGCGGATTAAAAATTGAAAGGGTTAATTAGTTAGAGCACCCAAATTCGGGTCAGCTGAAGCTAAATGTCTATCATATTTTTGAATATTCTTTTCATTTTTTGTACCTAAAACAATAGTTTTGTGGCGAGCTGATCGTGTGACAAATCGTCTCTGCGGCGAAATGACGCTGTGGCAAGTTATGGGTGTGTCGAGTTGTCTTGTGGGGAGTTGTCATGGAATCGTAATGACACATATATTTTGAATAATTTTGTTGATAATAATCGCGAATCTGATTGTGTAAGCACAAAAGTCAATTTGGAAAATAAATTTTCCACTTCCTTTCTGTCACTCTAAGAACATAATGTATGTTCAAACAAAGAAATAAACTGAACGCAATATTCCGCCTCTCAACACGCGCTTTGACCAAGCTACTTTTCTGTAAAAATAAGGCAGCAAATAAAAACTGACACTGTACTGAAAATTATACATTTCCGAGCGACGCCCGGCAGACAGGGAAATAGGGGGGGGGGGGGGGGAGTACAGACCCACTGACTTAGCATAATGCTTTTTCTGGGGAAATATCCGTGCATATGAAATGAGGCTACGAAAAGAGACAAGAAGTTACATCCAGGACGGACAAAAGCAAATTTCATTCTTCCAAGTTGACCACAAAAACGAGAGCGATGACAGGAAAACCCGCAGAATAGAGCCACTCGTGGCATATCGAGCCATTTTTTACGCTGGTCGGGTCCCTAATATGCCTGCCAAATTTGATCCTCCTAGCACATCTGGTACGCTAACCTGAGTTCACCGGACTGACCAACAGACGGAAAAGTGACCAATATTATGGCACTCGTGCTGAAGGTTGCAAGTTCCATCTATAAGATAAAATTGAGCAAAGCCAAGTTACAATGGCTACACACAAAAATATTTTTTTTTTAGAAACTGGAATAAGTCATACTTCATTAGCAGCTTTCTATAGGACCCTTGCCAAGAAGGGCCGAAATATCGCTGATGAAGAATCGTAACTGATGTATCCGTGACATTGTTTGAATAAATGTTTCAAAGTCAGCTTGGGCTCAAAGAATATTTAACTTTCTATAGGCATAATTTTCGGTGTTGCAAAGCGACCCCAAGGAGTCTTATAATGGGAGTTTGGTGGTTGGAGTTCAACCTCGTCGGTTTATAAGGGAGCAGTCGGGAAATCGAGATAAGAGGAAGGTCTGAGCATACTTATAAAGTCTGCCGATTTCCACAAGTCCGAAGTCAATGCCACGAAACCTGAATCCGGTACAGTGGCGGGGCCTGGTATGATGAACCTTACTCCTGATAAGTGGGGAGCCAAATCTGACAAGGAAACTGAACTACAAACCGCGTCCGTGCCACGGGCCGAGTCGTCGGTGGCGGGCAATGCTAAACTGACCCGCGAGCGTGGGAGCGAAGAGCTTGCATGGGGAGCCGAAGATTAAGAAGAGGGGTGAAGACCAAGCAAGGCCGAATCGAGGGGGGGGGGGGCGAAAGTTTGTCTTATTTGTACTTTTTTGTCCGACCCGCACACCCCCCCCCCCAAATAAATTCCTGGATACAAGCCTGACACCAAGGCAAAAAGATAGAGGACGATCGATGTAAAAGAGTGTATTCGTGGTCACACTTTCATGACTAATATGCGGGCGTAGTCTTAATATAAAGCTGTAGATGGTGTATGCACAATGCACAATATCTCAAGTAAAACAGCGGCCCCGCAGAAGTGCGACATTCACTTCTGTAGTCTCTCTCTGGGTGTGTTTCTAACTTCCAGCACGGGCCTTCTCCAAGAGTTGCTTGTGACCTCGAGTTCATGACCGGGGCTGTTCCACGTTCCCAGTTCATCTGGTGATAGTTGCTTGGTAGGTTGGCGAACTCGTTCCTATGTAAAACAATGTAGCTCGTTTGCCACTCCCAGGCGTGTCGTCCAAAACTGGAGAAAGGTGAAGTCAGATGCACCTTCCAGCTGTTTGCCACCGATGTTGACCTCGTTGACCGATGCTGACCTCGAGCCCATCTCCGGAGGGTATTGGGTGACAGCGTTGTATGGCGAAAAGTGTCTGGCGGGTTGGTGAACTCTGGACAAGCTGTTACTTTGTTGCTGGGTTTCTCATTCTGAAATGCGTCGTTCCAAATTTGGGAGATGCATGTTGTGAAACTCGGTGAAATGTTTGGCACCACATTATTAATTTCATAACAGTCTGAGGTGATTAAAAAACAGCTTATTTGGACCTTGGTGCAAGTAAAATATGACGATTCTTGCGAATTTCTTCAGAAACTAACCAAAAACAAAGTATCCGGGACTAGAGAATTCCATGACAATGTTTGATCCTGACCTGCGAGATTAAATGCAAAATAATAAACTACTGATTGATTGCCAGGTTTGGGGAAATTAGCCTAGAGAACAAAAAAGCAAAAGCTGAAATGCATGGAAATTCAGGCATTATTGGTTCAATGTCGGATAATCAGCTTAAGGACTAATTTTCAAATTTACGATGTATATAATATATAGGCCTCACTCCAGCCCTGCTAGCAAGTCTGACTTCAGTAGCCTTCGGATGCCCTAAGCTTTGTAAAGGTTTTGACGCAGACAAATACAGTGTTCATTCCCAGTGTTTGTCTTTCTCACGAGAAACTTTTCTCAAAGGTAATCATGACCATCCGTACGGTTCCAATCATTACCACCAACTAGTCCTCTCCGATTGCAGACATCCTAGTTCATTGGAGAAAGGCAAATAGAAGGCCCCATTCATATCGCAATCTTTACGAAAGGGAGGGTAAAGACCTAATCCAAACATTCCGTTTACCTTCTCTTACTGATCGGAAGCCACCAGTTTATTTAGATTTGAACTTGACTCCCGGGTTGCTGTTTTGGCTCCAGAAACCCCCTTCGAAGAACGTCTTCTTTTCCAGATAACGAAATTTTCATCGTTTGATTAGCAAAGAATTTTTTTTTTATGTCCTCAGGAGTACCACATTGGTCTTGGTGTATAAATTTTTTTGTATTTGTAATAAACAGTTGGAGCATTTGATCGGTAGATATTTTTCATAACTCTGAAGCTAACTTTAAATATACAAAAATTGTGTTGTTCAAAATACATAAAAAAATGCGCGTAGAATAGCTTAGAACTTGCGACTTTAAGATGAACAAGCAATTCGTATGTTCCTATAAAGGATTATATACAATTATATAATAGGGCATATTTTTTCTCTTTCCTCTTTAAAACCTCATCTGTAGTCGAATAATCGGATTAGCACGTTCTTTCATATTTTCAAAAGATTTGCTGAGCACTAACATTTCGGAAACTTTCTTCGGTTCCGGATAGGTCGTTTCCGCGGTAACTTTTCACAAGAGACACTTTCTTCCAAAGGCGGTAAAAAGGTAAATCTAGCCTTTTATGCAAGCAAATCCAGATTCGAATCCATTGAAAACGTCCGTTTGTGGTCTGTGGGGGGGCCCCTGAAACGCCCAAGGGCCATAGCACATAATTCAAGACACAAAAGAAAAACAACATCTTTATCCCAGAAGATATATGGGTCTCTTCCATGTGGTCCAGAAGATCCCAGGTCTGTGTGTATCATTCCTTTTGGACGAAAATACTATGGAAGGACCCTCCATCCGTATATTACTGGTTAATTCTATATCCCAAATCGTTCCATTCACTTTCATTTCAGGGATTCCTAACATTCTATCCATCCTAACAGTACTTCCATGATTCTTCTGTTTTTCCACAAATTCATTTTCCAGTTTAAGTTGGTGTGGGTTTTCCACAAGATCATTTTCAGGTTTGAGTGGCTTGAGCCTGAAGGAACCCTTGCCAAGAAGGGCCAAAATATAGCTCAAAGAAAATTCAGCTCACGTATCCGTTTTCAACTGTCAAATAAAAGACAGAACAAGCATGGGTGGTTCTATTGAGGCTAAAAAAAAAATAGACGGGACGGGTTGTAATCTCTAAAGAAACAAGACCAAAGCTTTCGATGGAATCCCAGAAATCTAATATTTGACCCAGACAATTGGGTCTTGTTTTCGCCAGATCAAGTCTTCGCCAGGCTAATCATCAGAGAAAATCAAGTTCAGATATACCTCTATAAGCCATATCTAATTTGATGAAACTGATCGAAACTTCCTGCTTTAGTCCTCCCAATCTTCCGGTTTTGCCCAGACTCCGAGCAAACTACTAGTCCAGCAAAAAAGAAAATTCAAAAATCAATCCACCGCATCTCCTTATCCCTACAAAGAACATCTAACCAAATTTAAATAAAACTTTGACTTAAAAAAAATTACGGTTACAACCGGATTCCGGACTAATTATATCTCCGGGTAAAAAGTGATTGAAGGCTCAGCGTCTCTTCTTCTCCCTAAATCTGTCATCTTATCAACCTCAGATAACAAATTTTCCGGTTTTGGCCGGATTCCGGGCGAACTAGTTGTCCTGCGAGAAAATGGTTTTCGCCATCGTGTTCAGCATGTTTTATTACCTACTCAACTACAAATGAAAGTTTTACTTTCAACCAGCTTTCCGGTTTTTGCTGGATTCCGGACGAACTACTTGTCCGGCGAGAAAATGGTTTTCATAATCGTGCTCAGCATGTCTTCTTACCCCATAATGGACTATCAAATTAGCTTTTTAAAAATATTTTGTTTGTCCCTTAATTTGAACCCCCTCCTCCACCCCTAAATGTTGAGTTACAGAGCCCATCTACGAACTTGACCCGAAGAGTCCTCACACCAAGTTTCATCAAAATATCTCATTCCCTTCGAGAGCTATCGTGCTAACAGACAACTTTTGCGATGTCATAGGTATCCCTCCACTTACGTTTTGGGATCCCAAAAAGCGGCAGAGTTTCAGAGCATAGCAAAAGGCTTAAAACAGCAAAAGCGGTTAAAGCAGAGCCTAGTGTATAATTTGTACACGATTTTAAAATAAGAAGCATAAACAGTAAATAGTGCGAGGTGTCCGTGAAGCTTGAAAACGAAGGAACACGCACTTCGCAAGAATTACAAGACATGGTGTGGGAGGGGGTCGTAGGTGCATAGGTGGGAGGGGGTCGTAGGAGCATGCTTAACATACCTGTTCAAAGGTTTTCAGTCCGGATTTCTTCCCAAGGTAGACTATATCGTCCATGATCATCTTTTTGACCTGGGGGTCCGCGCAGAGATCAGAGAGTGTCCCATTAAGGCCCCGTTGCTGGGCCCAATTCTTAATAGCTGCCACATCTGGCACGATGACGGCCACAACGCAGGACTGAAAAAGACAAGTACTTTTTATAAATACCGATTTATTCTATAGTAAATTTCTCCCACATCTTCGTCGATGTTACAGGAATTCCAGTGTCAAGCGGAATTCTCACAGATGGCGTCTAATTATTTTGTGGGCAAAAATACACTTGCGATATGTAAGCGAAACCACAAGGTATGACAGACAGGGAGCGAATTCGCCAGAACTCTTATTTCCTCCCATGCCTTTTCTCTTAATCAATTGTCTTTCCACTCCTTCATACCAATATCGTAAATAACTGCGCAACTCTGAACTAAACTGATTATCTGTTGTACATCCACCGTTTCTGTATTTCAAATTATTTGCTTGGCGTTGCGATTTTTTCGGCGAAAGCCTGTCGGAGCGTTTTTTCATCTGACAATGCATTTTTCAACGCAGGCGTGATGGGTGTCGCCCGTAACTCGCCGCTCTGTGAACTGGGCTTTACTGCAAACTGTTTGCCCGCTCACCTTTGGGTGAAGTTGTCGTCCATTGCCCAGACTTTCACCTTCCATTGCAATGTTAACACTTGACTGGAGAGGCCATGGACAAGTCAATTGGAAAGGACATTGTCTCACTTCTGGTATTAAAAGCTGGAAATGACGGGAGACCAGAGATACTCTACTCTGAAGAAATGTGTTAGTACGCTTGACTCATCAGAGCTTTTCCATCCCTCAGATGTTAAATCCACGCTCAAGTTTAATCAGTAAGGCCGCTTTGTCGGTCCAGGAGCCGGTCCTGGTACAAGATCCATCATAGAAAATATAGGAGCGGTCTTCGAAACTGAAATGGCACTCCATCTCCACTCAGAGACACTAAAAACGTATCAAACCATCAACAATCTTTATTTAAAAGACCCCTCACACTATTTAATCTTCAACTTATAGTATTTTAAAATATATGAATACTTTAAAACTAGGCTGCGCTTTCAACAAACAACCGACGGATTTGGCTGTTTGAAG
This sequence comes from Branchinecta lynchi, assembly GCA_023053575.1. Classification (NCBI taxonomy): domain Eukaryota; kingdom Metazoa; phylum Arthropoda; class Branchiopoda; order Anostraca; family Branchinectidae; genus Branchinecta; species Branchinecta lynchi. Next base: position 27,051,325 of record JAKZAP010000001.1, read on the forward strand.
CCTTTTCCGCGACCCGTTGACTTACAGCGAAAACAGGGAAACAATTTACAGAACCGGTTTTCTGATTGAAAAACTTCTGGCAGACAACCGTCGACAGCGTGATACACATCGAAGGTAGCAAAACACGGCAAGTGAGAAAATCAGCGTCGTTTTATTAGAGCGGTTAGAGTGTACCGTACGAAATTGGTGTCTCCGGGGTTCAGAAATATATGGAGTGATTATGGAAGTAGGTTGCGTTAGTATTATAGGCAAGACATGTCCTTAAATGATTCTCTGTTTCCATCTTCATTTTTCATATACACTTTAAAACCCATATTATTTAGATATAAAAAGTAGACTTTCGAATAAGGTAGTTTTAAGTTTTTTCTTTCTTCTCCTTTGTTTGCCTAACACATTTCGTCCCGTATGTCTTTCTTTATACTGTCCTATTTTCCTTTTCCGCCATCTTGTATCCAAAACGACATCACTCAAATAACCTCAGAACGGGCCCGCTTTCCATTCCAAGACATAGCCAGGCGAAGCAAACCCACTAGGACAAACAAGCTTAAGGCCTCAGAATGAAAAGATAAAGCGAAAGCGAGCGGCCGTCAGATTCCTCTGAGTCGAGAGGAAATCTCTGATTTCTTATTCCGCCCGAGAGCAAACGACCGAAACCAATTGTAGATGGAACTACTTTTTCCCGCCCTCACTCTTGCTTGTGTAAGCTTTATTTGCAAGTCTTTCCTCCCCTGGTTCGAATAGAAATCTCCAAGTAAAGGTCTGAAGGAGGGATGAAAGTAAGCTGAAGAATTGTTTTTGGTAAAAGATCCACGAGGGGGCGGGGCCACACTGAATAGATTCAGTTTGATGGAGTCACTGATGGGTCTTTTCAAGCCAGTAGCCTAAACAAATCGCTTCGCTAAGATCACTCCTGATCGTGTGCGAACAAACGATCATGATTTCCCGGTCGGATTCCCTGCACCTTCGCACAAAGTTGAAAAGTTTCAGCTTTTCCGTACGGAAGTGATGATGGTGCCAAAAATCCGGGCAGGAATTCCAGTCCGGGAGCTCTCGATCATGATTGTGTGTTCGCACTATTAGGATATCTATTACAGGGTTCGTGCGCTTGCTCTTCCACGTTTTCCCCTGACTTCCCTGACCTTTTTTGGTGATTTTCCCTAACCTTTTCCATCAGTTTTCCAACACTTTTCGATTACCTCAGTGAACAAATTAACTCATTTACTGAAAAAACAAGAGCTCGAAGCTCGTATGGCACTTGCAAGGCTGGGTCAGAGGATTAAAGTATGAACTCGTCAATTTGTAGGTTTGTTGTAATCATATGTAAGCAAAATCCTTGAGATAAGAACGGTCATGGGTCCTTGGAAATCACGAGAATGTATTTTTCGTAAAAGTCTATTTTATTTATGCATTTGGCCGTGATGATGCGCACTTTAAGGGCGTATGCATCTGTAATGAACACTCCTGAAGCACAAACGATGATAAGCTCAGTGGAATCAAGAAAATGTATATTTTGCTCAAAATTATTGTTGGTATTTTGAGAAACTCAGTTGTAAGCAAAACCCGTGAGGCAAAAATGATCACGGGCCCTTGGGGATCATGAATATCTTTCGTTTGGTTAACGTATTTTTTTATTTTTCGGTTAAGAAACGCACTTTAAGGGTGCTAAAAATTAGTTTAACACCTTTGAGTTAAATGTAAACTTTGCTTAGAAGCATTTTCTGTACTTTGTGCTTAGGATTAGTACTTTAAGGTTAGGATTAATACTTTTAAGGGATGGTTGGATCTGAGAAGTGACAATTTCTGATCCAATCTTGTCAAGTTTGTAATGTTCAAGCCAAGTTGCATCACCCTAGAACATCTGGAGTTACCTTAGTTCGCGATCACCGAAATTCCGGACCCCCGCCCATCAACTCTCCTCACAGTGCCCGAACCCGGTCCGATTTGTCACTGATGTATATAGTTATTGTCGTTGTTCTTCCCACCAAGTTTCATCCCAATCACTCCACTCTAAGCGTGTCACAAGATCTCCCCCCCCCCACATTCATCGGTCCGGTCCGGACTTAAAATGGGACATCCGAGACATGAAGTCTTCCTAAATATCATGTTTCGTAAGATCCGACAACTCGTTCAAGAGTTTAGATACATCAAGATTCCAGATTTACCCTCCCTCCACTCCCCCACGATTGTTGGATCGGAGAACTGATTATTTCTAAACAATCCTGTCAAGTCTCTAATGTTCAAGCCAAGTTTCATCGTCCTAGCACATCTGGAAATACCTTAGATCGCGGTAGCCCGATTTCCGGACCCCCCCCCCTCTAACTCCCCCCACAGTGCTCAAATTCGACCCGGTTCTATCACGGACTATCTAGTTCTTGTGCTTGTCCTTCCCACCAAGTTTCAACCAAATCGCTCGACTCTAAGCGTGTCACAAGATTTACGGCCCCTCCCCCACATTCATCAGATCCGGCTTTAAATGGGTCATTCAAGGCACGATCTCTTTCCAAATATCAAGTTTCGTTAAGATCCGATCATCTATTCCAATGTTATACATTCCTCAAGATTCCGGATTCCCCCTCCTTCCACTCCCCCCACGGTGGTCGGATGGGGAAGTTGACTATTCCCAGGTTAATCTGGTCGGATCCCTGACTTGCCTGTCAAGTTTCATAGTCCTAGCCCACCTGGAAGTAACTTAACTCCGAACCATCGGAATTGCGGAAACCCCCTCCAACTCCCCCACAATGCACGAATCCTGTCCGGCTCTGTCAATGATGTACCTAGACCTCGTGCTTGTTCCTCCCACCAAGTTTCATCCCGATCGCTCAACTCTAAGCGTGTCACATGATTTCCGGCCATCCCCCCTTCTACTCCCCCCCCCCCACATTCATCGTATTCGGTCCGCACTTGAAATAGTACATATGAGATACGAGGCCTCTCCAAATATCAAGTCACTAAGATCCGATCATCCGTTCGAAAGTTATGCATGTCTCTAAATTGCGGATTCCGGCTCCCCTCCCTCCCCCCACGATGGTCGGATCGAGCAAGTGATTGTTTCCAAGTTTGGACGGGTCCCTATGCCTGCCAAGTTTCGTCGTCCAAACACATCTGGAAGTACCCTGACTCGCAAACAACGGACTGACCGATCAACCGCCAGACCGACGGAAAAGTGGTCGGATTACGGCAATTGGCCAGAAGGCAAGTGTCATGAAAACTGAACAAAACATCCATCAGCTTCGTAAAGCCGTTCAAACTGTATGAGAAATTAACAATGCGATTCCTCATTCCACAAAATCGAACGGCTCAAAGAACAGAGTTATCAACTCATAAACTTGGACAGAGAACCGACGAAAAAGAAAATTCCAGTAAAAAAAAACTTGATGCATAAGTATAGCTGAACTTTTCAATTAATTTCCCTGACCTTCTGCAACTTTTCACGATTGTCCCTGGCTTTTCCCTGATTTCCAGAGCCGCACGAACCCTGCTATTAGTAACGGAACGAACCTCCATTAGCAGGGAGTCGAATATTTTTTTAGGATACTATATCCAGCAGTGGCCCATGAACCATCCGTCTTGCAGCAATTTATTTCCACTGGTTGAAATACTTCGAACTTGGTACGTGGCCTCCTCTGTGTCAAAGTAGAGGTACATGGTAGAATTTGTTTTCTTTGTTATTTATATTGCGGACCAAACTTTGGCCACAAATGGCCCTTGGCTCCAAAGGCCTACTCAGTTGCTAAAAAAAAACACTCATCGCTAGATCGCAGACGAATCCGCAGTTGTCTGACGCCTGACATACTTAAATGAATGAAATAGAACTTTCAATAAAAGAGCTGTTAACATAACAATTTCAATTGTTTAGATCGCTCGCCGAATCACTGATTATTCATTAGGTTCGATGATTAGGGGAGAGCTATGTATAGGGGATCCCTTTTTTTCAAGCTCAGACTACTTTATTATGGATAATGTTTTGATTTATTTTGACTACACCAAAAGATTTGCTCAGAGTATCCCCAAGATTATGACTTACTTTGGTGGCTTATGGTGAATCATTGATGATCCAGTATTGACCAGGACCGATCCACTACAAAACCATATGGAAATGATCCGCAACAGACCGTTAATCTTTCAGCGGCGAAACAGCTATTGTGGTCAAGTTAATTCGCTAGATGGGGTTCACTTAAACTAGCCCACGAAAGAAACATAATACAAAAATCAAGAAAAGTTTCACTTAAAATCTTACAATTACGGAGGTATCGGTATTTCAGGATCTCGGTTTTCGAGGACAGGCACAACGGTTTTTGTCAAAGAAAACAAAAAATAGGGTATGAAAACACCATTTAATTTAGACAGGCCGAACACAGGACAAAAAAGGATCAAACTGACGCCGGACGGCACCTCTGGCTGTTGAAAAATTGAAGTTATGGATTATTGTCCAGTATAGACCACGGTCTAGTATACAGCAGCTTCCCCTCGTCCTAGAGGACACAACTTTTCTTATTGAAAATGTGGCAGCATTTAAGCAGAAATGTTGAAGCAATTTACTCAAAGCAATAAATATTAAAGTTACTTTTGGCAACCAAAGTAGTTTTATATTAAGAAAATTGGTCATTGTTAAAAGGTTTTCACTTAATCGTACTAATTAATTTTACATGTAAAGTACGATCAAATGGACGTTTACTTATATTTTATTTTTTTATTTTTATTGTTTTACAGATTTAATTTAAAAAAAAAGGGTTTGGTATCGGAGACGGAAATGAAGAAGATTTTACGAAATGCCACTGCAAAAGGGATTCCCTATGACGGAAGGGAAGGGCATCCTTTGACGCAGGAAGTGCGAAGAGGTAAAAAAAAACTTCTGTTGTTATTCTCTACTGGACAAAACCCCCTTTTGGGTTTGGTTGCAAGAAAATAAAAAATTACGAGGGATAATATTTTTGTAAATAATAAGTTTTAAACGAAAGAAAATTTTAAGGAAAGGAGATATTAAGAAAAACAAGAGCTACGAGCTCATATGGCACTTGTACGAGTAGGCTGTACAAGAAAGTAGATGAAAACGTCACAAAATACACCCGCCATCCAAAAAGGCGGTTCGGAAATAGAAATAGGATATTTAGTTTCACTCATTTCTGAGCAGTTCCGGCATCGTCTCGATTGTCTGTAGCAAATGCACATGACTGTTCAAACTTTCATCCCAATAAATCCATTTGTTTGATCCCTAGACGTGCTACACGATTTCCGGTACTCACTCTATTTCCACCTACCGTGGCCGAATCTGGTTCGGATTAAAAAAAAATCGACCACCTAAAGCATCTTCGTTTATACCATCTACCAAGTTTCACTCGAATCTGAGCATTTTTGGAAAGTTCCGGGTACCCCCCCCCCCCTTCCCACCAACGTTGTCGGAGCCGGTTCGGGCCCAATCTCTTAATTCCCTCATCAAGTTTGACTGAAATTGGAGCATAGCCTATCTGCAAGTTTCCAGTACCCCCCTCCCCTACCTTGGCCGAATCCGGCCCAGACGCCAAATAACAAATCTAGGCCGCATAAACTCGGCACTGTCGAATTGCATCTCATTCGGTCCATCCGTTTGGTTTTTGTGCATGTCAAAAGTCCCCCCACCCCCAATTCCCCTAATCGTGGTCGCATATGGTTCGAACGCATGTTTTACATGTCGAGGCCATCGATTCGTATCACCCATGAAGTTTCACTCGAATCAGACCACTCGTTCGCAATTTATAGAAGTCCATATTTCTCTTCTCTTGCTCCCCCAAAAATGCTCGGATCTAGGAAATGAAGTTTCCGGGGGTATGTTGTGTCAGGTTTTTAAGTCAAGATAATTCGGGTCGCTAATATGCCTGCAAAGTTTCGTTGTCGTTTTAAATCTGGAACTATTCTAACTCACGACTACCGGAATTCCAGGAAACCCCCTCCAACTCCCCCCACAGAGCCCCGAAACCATCTGGCTCCGTCAATTTCATCTAGGCCTAATGCTTGTTCCATCCATTAAGTTTCGTCCCAATCCCTCTGCTTTTAGAGTTTCTTGAGTTTTCCACACCCCCCCCCCCATCCCCACAGGTATCGGACCCGACTCGGACGTGACACTGAACGTCCGAGGCGATAGCTCACCAGACAAGTTTCATTCAAATCCGATCACCCGTTCAAAAGTTCTGCACGCCACTAGATTCCCTCCTCCAACTCCCCCCAGTGTCATCGGATCCGGCCCGGATTTAAAGTGAGGTGTCTGAGACACAAGGTCATCCTAAATATCAATTTTCATCAAGATCCGATCACCCGTTCAAAAGTTATGCACGCCACTAGATTCCGGACTCCCCATCCACCCACTCCCCCCACGATGGTCGGGTCGAGGAAACGGCTGTTCTCAAGTCAATCTGTTCGGATCCTTGACATACCTGCCAAGTTTCATCGCCCTAGGACACCAGGAAGTATGCCGAACTCGCGGGATCGCTAGAAATCTGGACCCCCACCCCAACTCCCCCACAGTGCCCTGATCCGGTCCGGTTATGTCAATGACGTGTCTAGGACCTGTGCTTGTTTTTCCCACCAAGTTTCATCCCGATCCCTCCACTTTAAGCGTTTCTCAAAATTTCCGGTTCTACACCCCAACTCCCCCACAGTGCCCTGATCCGGTCCGGTTATGTCAATGACGTTTCTAGGACCTGTGCTTGTTTTTCCCACCAAGTTTCATCCCGATTCCTCCACTTTAAGCGTTTCTAAAAATTTCCGGTTCCCTCCTCCAACTCCCCCCAGTGTCATCGGATCCGGCCCGGATTTAAAGTGAGGTGTCTGAGACACGAGGTCATCCTAAATATCAATTTTCATCAAGATCCGATCACCCGTTCGCAAGCTAAAAATACCTCAAATTTTGGCTTCACCCTCCCTCCACTCCCCCCCCCCAGATGGTCGAATCGGGGAATTGATGATTTCCTATTTAAGCTGGTCGGGTCCCAGACATGCCTGTCAATTTCCATCGTCCCAGCACATCAGGAAGCACGGAACTCGCGGGATCACTACAAATTCGGACTTCTCCCCCCCCCCAACTCCCCCAAAGTGAGTGGATCCGTTATCTAGGACTTTTGCTTGTACTTTCCACCAAGTTTCATTCGGATCCCTCCACTCTAAGTGTTTTCCAAGATTTCCGGTTTCCCCCTCTAACTCCCCCCAGTGTCACCGGATCCGGTCTGGATTTAAAATGGAGGGTCTGAGACACGAAGTCCTTCCATGTATTAAGTTTCATTAAGATCCGATCACCCGTTCGTAAGCTAAAAATATCTCATTTTTCCTATTTTTTCCGGATTCCCCCTCCCTCTACTCCCCTCCAGATGGTCGGATCGAGGAAGCGACAATTTCTAATTTAATCTGGTCCAGTTCCTCATATGCTTGCCAAGTTTCATCGTCCTAGCTTATCTGGAAGTGCCCGAACTAGCAAAACCGGGACCGACAGACCGACTGACGGACAGAAATTACAATCGCTATATGGCACTTGAGTAAGCTCAAGTGCCATAAAAAGAAAAAAGCAATGAATATTAACCTTTTTATTTTTTTTTTAATATCAGCTAAATGTTTTTCGTTCTTTTTTTGTGGCTGTGCTGAAGTCTGTTTTGACAGTGTCCAATAGGCTATAGTTTTATTTTTCGAATAGCCACTGATGATGAGACGGTCGTTTCAAATCCTTGCCCTGGCATGACCTAGCATTTGAAAGTGGGTGAACTACAGGAGTGTTGCATGAAGCTGCCCTTACTATGGCACCGCCCACCCCCCAATTGGCCATGGTACATGATCCTGCCACCTTGGATTATGAAGCTGCCACCCCAGAAAAATCATGCAAATTCCAAGAAAACAGCAAATTTCGTTATTTGCAAAAGGTCAAGGAACCTCTCTGACCAAACAGCTGGCCTCTAACTTCACCATGTAGCAAAATACTATTTTTTTTTAGCAAAGTGGGCGACTTCATGATCACTTGGGTGCCTACATTCTTTCGTGTTCTCTAGCTTAGCCTTGAACAATTACAAGTAAACTATGGTACCAGCAGAAAGTGAAGGTTCTAAGCTTCCTTTCAGGATACTCCACTGAATTTTATCTCAACCTTTACTCTTTTTCCCTAAGTCATTTCCCAAAAATAGGAGTTTAGGGTGGCGGCTTCACGCAGCACTCCTGTAGACACTGCAAACGCAACTAAACTACTATAAACCATTTTTTTCTTGCTACGACACAGCAACGAGACGGCCAATGAAAGGCTACTGACAGTGGCAAACTTTTGCCTAGGCATAGGCTACTAGGCAACGGCCTTGGCCTCAACCCCGGAAGGGCCCAGGGGTCAAAGTGGTAAATCTAAAACTTAATGTCTAAAAAACTATACTTGGTATTTCGTTTCAACACTCGTACCGTGCTTGATTTAAATTTTTGTTACATATTCTTTGTTTTATTATTCGTTTCTTTGTTTTATTATTCGAGTTCAGTGAAAGTTTCTGCGCTTTCTAGGGAATAATAGACAGAGAACCCAGAATTGTAAAATAATCACAGAATTTGTACATATACACTTTTAACACGAACATAATGTTCGTTATTTTATTTGCATTTGTATGTCGTTTAAACAGCATCTTTCTTCCGGTTTTTGGTTACATGTCAGTTTGTTGGTTCCGCATCATTTTTCTGTTGGTATTGTGTTGGACCTTATGATTTAGTTGTTTTTTTTCGCTGAGGACGGTTTGCCGAAAGTGCAACCGAAATATTCGAAATTATATTTATCCCTCGGACATCATCTTAGAGGAATAACTAGCTGATCAAGAAAAAAAAAAAAAAAAAATCACGGTTTTCTATTTTTTTCGTATTGGTTGTTCCAGGCTTCTGTCCCGAGTTAGCCAAGTACTACTGGGGTAACGAAAAAACGACGAATAATTGATTGATGTCTATAACCAGGCCTACGAATTAGCCGTCTTCCAGCCTTCGTTTCTAGATACTTAAAATGATGTTTCTCCCTCTAGAACTGACTGAATAAATCTTCGATTAGAAGAAAGGAAATGACGGAACCACCAGTCACCATTATCCCATTAAATGTCAGACTGAATGAAGCTTTATCAGTAACATTCTTATTTTCCCATTATCTTCATTCGAGCATTGGGCTTAATGGAGATCAACCCTTTCCAAATTCCCCCCCCCCCCTGGTCTCTCACCTAATTTTTTGAGCTTCATGTATCTAATTATTTTTCTTCTTTTTTGTTGTGCATATTCATATGGGTGCAAGTTTACCTGATGGATTCTGTATGACTATGTGTAAACTGTTATGATACATTCTACGTGATAACGTGATACGTGTGATGTTCTGTATGGATCCCCAAATAAGACAGCATCTGGGATTCTTGTCTCCTACTACATATGAATATTTTCAGTATAGTAATAAATAAATTAACGAACGAAATCTTACTCTTAAAAGCTAAGAGTACATTGCGAGAACTATTGCGGGCAACAGACCTGAAGAAAGGTCGCTGTGGAACGTTTAATCGATGACAAGTGACAGATTGTGTGGTAGACGAATTTGCATTGGGGAATAATCTGGAAGGTCTGCAACACACAGGGAAAATTGTATATCCCTCTAAATTTGAATATTGGCTCAGTATTCTTTTTTTGTACATTTTTTCTTTAACTGTGGTGGTACGATGGCCCTATATCCATATATCTCTCTATATCTAATAGCAAGACACCTCCAAAACTAAACCTTCAATCTGCGCTAGCAGAAATCTTTTCGAAAAACCTTTTTCGTTCTCTGTGTCCGAAAACGATCACATTCTTGCAAGATGCATCGGACTTCGTCGAACTATTCGAGAAGCCGTTGGGATACAGAAAAACCGCGAAGGCATAAACCGTGACACAGGCGAGTACTCCCTAGTGGAAACATAGAATGGTTCGCTGGTAAGGCCCATTCTCGAATATGGGCACAGCTTAATCAGATCCTTTTACAATAGAGACATTGATGCCCTCAAGACTGTTCAGCGGCGGCTCCCGAAATTCCCGCCTAAACTGAGACATCTCCCATACCAGCAAAGGCTTGAAAGACATCCTCAACTTCAACTTTAACAACTTGCGCGGTCATAGCCTCAAACTCACCGCAGAGAGGTTCTGCAAAGATATTGGTCGGTGGTGTTTCAAAAACCGCATGCCACCCGTTGGAAACAACTGCCCGAAGAAACAGCAAACTCTTCATCACTAAGCGGATTCAAGAAAGAAATTGACGGAAAGTTTCTTTCCCAAATGTACGACCCTAAATATTTCAAAAGAACTTTGTAGAGGCTTTGTGGTCTTTTTTTGCAATATATAATTATTATTAGTGAAAGGAACCCCAAATCCCGCGGGGAGTACTCGCCTTATGCACAACAAAACCTTTAATAAAAATACGAAAAGAACCATTCAAAATCAACGAACTGATAGAGCAGCAAAAACATATCCCGTGCCAAAAAATGAAACCTCAGAACTAGTTTAACCTATAAATCAATTTCCAAGAAGTAACTCCCACAAATAGGAGTTTGCATGTTCATTTGTTCCAACTACAGCCTGAAGAGAGCCCTTGCCAAGAAGAGTCAAAATATGGCCAAAGAATATCCTAGCCATATTTCATAACAACAGTGGTTTTATTTTGTTAACTTTCAAACTTTATATGCTTGGTACTACCAGCCTTGATCTTTACCGTGGGTACACACGTTATCTCGTTACAGACAAGCACTCAGCAAGGAACACTTAATTATACAATAAATTATATTTCAGTCATTTATTTGGTATAGGCTAATTCCTGTGATTTTCTCAAATTTTTCACGCTGTCAGAATTTTCGGAAATTTAACACAAGGACAAACGATTTCAACAGATGTGTAATAACACATCTGAAACACATTAGTTGACTTCACATAATATTCCCTATTAAGTGTTACTTTTTCACCTACAATAACATTGCAAACCATGTTCAGTGATGTTTTACGGAAACTCAACAATGACAGGTCCATGACGATTTTTTCTGAATGTGAACAGCGAACCTGTTACCTCAAATTTGTCGGAATTACCCATGTTTTTTTTTCTCTGTTAAGCGGTAGAAACATGACAAACCATTACACACACTATTACAGAGCATTTCCTAACCGTAATTTTTTCGCTAATTAACGTTTCAAACCATGTTCGGTGTTGAAATATAAGAATTCAAGGCGCATAAACTTTGTTATATATTGTTAACAGAGAGTCTGTTATCTCATATCTCAGCAAGTGTGTATGATAATTCCGGGAACACCCGGACTCGCAAAGGCACTCTACTCGTCGAATAAGTAGGGTTGTACAGATGATCTGATGTCTTCTCACTCTTGGTAACAGACATGGGTACAGGGTAGCAAAGGGTATAAGAACATCGTAGGTTTGTGACCTTCCAGGCTTTGCTCCTGATACCTCCAGAGCTGGTGATCGATAAGGGGGCGTAAAACGTTCCCACAAGTTGCAAAAGACTGCCACTGAGCGATCTGTAGCATCCTTATGTAAATATTACGAAACTTTCTAAAAGTTTTTTTTTTTTTTTACACTGTCAAGCGTAGTAGGCATGTAAAATGTATTCATCAATTCCAGACAAGGTCATTATCCCCCCTCAGCCTGAGAGAGCAGGGTCAAAACACAACGATCATGAAGCACAGAACCACTTATTCTTAATCCAGGTGTAACCTATTTCCCGAACTGAGCACGAAGAAACGAAAACAAAAACGTCAAGACCTGACAACGGATTTCTCCGGAATGAAGATGGATCCTACTCGTTTCTAGGAAAAGACGGACAACGGAACTTTTTTCCTCGTGTTTCCGGCGACACTTCGATATAGAGAGCGTGTTCTACCCTTCTAACAATAGTAACTATTAGTTACTATTTCCGTTCCAACCTCACGAAAAGTTACTACGCTAACCGTTCCAACCTTCTCGAAATAGTAAATAACAGTAACTACTTGCTAACCATGCTCGGGAGCGTAGTAAGCATGGTAACTACGGATATTTGTAACGTGATTGGCTGGATTACCCCGTGGAGTGATTTTTTCATTTCATTTATTTGTATCCGCCGTATACGACGAGTATAAAATATATAAAGTAAATAAACTATAACACGATTAAACACTATACATCAATCAGTCAGGTTCAGTAGAACTGATAGCCCCACACAGGTTATGGCTAAACATCTTACATTTTCCAAGAAACCGCAAACGCTTACGCTGCATAACTTCAATAGGATTTTTTAAACCATACTTCAGAAAAACTATATTAGAAAATATATATTAGAAAAATTAGAAAACTGCATACCAGCCTTGAAGACAAAATTTGTGACGTCATGCCTAGTAGCCTAACTATGGTATGTAGGGTGGAACACGCTCAGAATGTTGGAAGGCTTTCGCGGATTACTTATGGAATCACTTTCCTATGGTTTTCGCACTGTTTCGGAAAGTATTTTACTAAGTTTTATAACGAAAAGTATCGGATTATCTTCAAGAATTTGTTCTTCGTTTTATATTGTGGGGTTATGATTAAGGACGTACTAGCTTCATAATTGCAATGCTTTATTATGGCGAATAAATCTGAACTGAAATTCGAATTGAATTTTTAAAGTGTGGAAAAAACAGGGAAAGCGTATCTCTGAATACAAAAACACGACAAGCCTCATGAGGAATGAATTCTTTAGGACAAATAAGAATGGAAGGAATATCTAGTGAACATATTTTTTTTTTCTAATAACAGTTTCAAAATTAATATTTCCCCGGCGAGTTCAGCTTTCTCGCCCTTAAATTGCTCCCCCTTCAGCGTGTACTTCGCTATGTCTCATGTGTCAAGTTCTTCCAACGTGGGAATTATGGGCTCGGAAAACCTAAACAACGACATTATTAACCAAGGAAGTCTTAAAAGTTGTGTTACTGAATAATAGTTGGTTTAGGGCAGGGGGACTTGAGAAAAATGGTGGGAAGAATGTTGTTTTGTGTGAATAGATTAGTGTGACTGAACATATTTTAACTACGAGTTCGTTCGTTTAAATGCCGACCTTGTTCAGGTGATTAAAGGAGAAACTGCCGTGTTTTTCAAAATGTTCGTGTGTTATTTCGACATTTAAGAAGTAAATCTATCACATCCACATGTGTCGTGCAGCTCAAGAGCGACGCAGGGAGCAAAGTTGCAATCTAGCTGGCATGAACAACGGCAGCAAACCAGCAAAGAAGTTTAAGATTTAAGTTGTGTCTAATATACTAGGCAAGATAAGTCATGTTTAGTCCGCCTAGGGGGCAAGACCAAGTCTAAAGTCCTCATGAATATGGCTCGATTGCCCAAAGTGGGTGTCAAGCCCTTAGGACTGGTGTTCGAAGGCCCATGGGAGTCTCCTTAGAGTCGGGTTGCTTGTGCGTGCAGCCCTAAGCAGGTGGTAAACTCCATCTAAGGCTAAATATGGATACGAGACCGATAATGGACAAGTACCGCGAGGGAAAGTTGAAAAGAACTTTGAAGAGAGAGGCCAATAGTGCGTGAAATCCTCCAGGGGGTTAAACGGATGGACTTTCGAAGCTCGAGCCGTTACGGGATGAGCGATCGTGCAATGTCTGTCTCGGTAGCGCGGTTGCGGCTTAGGTTATTTCAATACTTGTTTGGTTATTGGGGATGTGAAATGTCTTGGTTATAAAGCTGTTTATATAGAAAAAGTGATCAGCATTTTACTTTCACACTCCACGTCTCAGCGCTTGCGCAATTGTTATTTTTAGGTGGTGAGACTAATTCATTTTGTCAGAAAAATATTTACTTTCACACTCCACGTCTCAGCGCTTGCGCACTTGTTATTTTTAGGTGGTGAGACTAATTCATTTTGTCAGAAAAATAATGCATTTTCTCAAGAATTTCAGTTTTCTAACATCGCTATTTAAGACCGTTTCGGATTCTTTCTCTTACTTAGTTTGAGCTGAGAGTTCTTTTAAAACAAGCGAGAAGCTCAGGTTACTCTGGTCGACGGCCCAAATGTAAGGATAAGAACAGCAACAACAAATTTATACGTACTAACACTTTACTTATTTTGACAGACAGATTGTTACTGATCAAAGTTTAATTTTTTTTTCCAACAGATGTAGATAAGCTGAACCCATAAATAACAAGAGCTGAAAGCTCATATGGCACTTGCAAGGCTTGGTATGAAAGTAGGAATTTGCCAGTTCGTGGGTTTGTTGTGATGAGCGAAACCCCTAAGATAAGAATAACGATGGAGCCTTGGAAATCGTGAGAATGTATCGTTCGGTATTAAGTTTTTATTTTCTGGCCCTTGGCAGTGATGATGCGCACTTTAAGGATGCTATAAATCATCTGTAATCAAAACCCTCGAGGCAAAAATGCTCGTGGGCCCTTTCGAATCATGAATATGTATTGTTTGGTCAAAAGTATTTTTTTTTACTTTTCCGTTAAGATGCGCACTTTAAGGGTGCTAAAAAGTCATTTCTAAGCAAAACCCTTGAGGCAAAAATGATGATGGGTTCACAAGGATCGTGAAAATGTAGATTTTGCTTAAAGGTAATTTTTGTACTTTGACGTGACGATGAGTACCTTAAGGGATGGTCGGTCCTGGGAAGGGACAATTTCTAAGCCAATCTTGTCAAGTCTCAAATGTTCAAGCCCAGTTCCATCGTCCTAGCACATCTGGAAGTACATTAAATCACGATCACCGGAATTCCGGACCACCCTCCAACTCTCGCAGAGTGCCCGAATCCGGTCCGGTTCTGTCACTGATGTATCTAAGGCTTACGTTTGTTCTCCCCACCAAGTGTCATCCCAATCGCTAGACTCAAGAGTGTCACACATTCCCCCCCCCCCATCCTCTCAGACTTCCCCACATTGATCGGATCCTGTTCGCACTTGAAATGGGACATCCGAGACATGAGTTCTTTCCGAATATCTAGTTTCATTAAGATCCGATTACCAGTTCAAAAGTTGGACATTTCTCAAGATTCAGGATCCCCCCTCGCTCCACTCCGCCCAAGATGGTCAAATCGGAGAAAGACTGTTCTTAAGATAAAATTGTCGAGTCCCTGACACGCCTGCCAAGTTTCATCGTTCTAGCACATGTGTTAGCATCTTAACTCGGGACCACCGGAATTCCGGAACCCTCCCTCGAACTCCCCCACAGTGCTCGGATCCGGTCCAGTCTTGTCAATTATGTATCTGGGGCCTGTGCTTGTTCTTTCCACCAAGTTTCATCCCGATTCGTCCACTCCGAACTGTCAAAGGATTTCCGCTTTCCCCCCAAAGCCACCGAATCCATTCCGGACTTGAAGGGCGACATGTGAGACATGAAGTCTTTCCAAATATCAAGTTTCATTAAGATCCGATTCCCCGTTCAAAAGTTAAAAGTACGTCAATATTCCGGATTCCCCTTCCCTCCACGGTGGTCGAATGGGGGAAGTGACTATTTCCAAGTCAGTTAGGTCGGGTCGCTAACATACCTGCCAAGTTTCATGGTCCTAGCACTTCTGGAAGTACCCTAACTCGAGATGAGTGGCCTGACAGAACGACCGACCAGTATATGGTAGAAAAAAACCAGTCAGATTAGCCTAAAATATTATTTATTTTTGAAGTTTTACTATTTATCTACGGTTTCCAGTGTTGAATTGGGTATCAGTAGTATAGGCCTGGTATCGGTACCGTTTCTGTTTTTCTGCTCGCATTTGACAACTATTGATTGCTTTCTACAACTCCTCAGATTACGAGCGTCATCAGCTTCGTTAAGACCCAAGCAGTTTCTGGAATTTGATTCCCAGCCAACCAAGTTCCATAATGAAGTTAGAGTTCCTAAGAAACCAAGTGCGAATTTCCGAGGACACTTCCAAAGCTTGCTAGATCATGTTAGTTTCTTCCCAGAACAACAAAGGAACACTTCTATCTTAGAAGGATCCACGTCCGGTCAACCATAATTTTTTTTTTTTTTTTTTTTATTATTAAAGTTTAACTGAAGAGCTAGTTTATTTTTATATCTTGGATCGAGTACACTGAATCCTTTTGACTACACTAAGGGATTTTCAATTTTGGCATCGTCGACTCTAGTTGTGACGTTCAGAATATGCACTACTAGCTCATCCTGACGCGGAGAATCGGAATCTCAACAAAAACCTGCATTTCAAACTCTAATGAAGCGAAGCTCCGGATGTTGAATTCCAGATAGTAACTTCTGAAGAAAGCAAGAATAACAACAATTATTTATTTTCGTCTATCGTTTACCGTTGAAGGTGCTAAATATTTCGAGCACAGAGATACCACAAATCCTAAAGAAAAAGTTCATCAGATGAAAACCGAGTATATGAACAGCGGAGCAACCAAGTAACGCATTTATATCGGGGCTTCAAGCCTAATTAAATGAATACGTGATCGGTACATAGGCTGTCGTATCTCAGCCTCATCCATTTAAAAAAAAAAAAAAAAAAAACGTGTTTACGGTCTATTATTAACCTTCTCAGTCCAGAAGCAATGTTATAATACATTTGGGGATCATGGTGGTCTGGATATAGGCCTATTTTGCTTCCCAAATTAACATTTCCTTTTTTCTTCTTGTTCTTTTTCTTTTACACTTTAACAAATATGAGGATCAAAATTTCTTCTTGGTTGGACAGGAATTTGGAGATAATGGTGGTTTGAATGTATTTCTTCTTTCACAAAATATTCTTGTTTGGCCCCCCCCCCAAACAAGAATATTTTGGGGAGGGGGCTACAATTCGCCGTCAAATTCCAGAAAACAACATTTGTTGCGGGGAGGGGGGCTATACTTCGCCGTCTAATTCCAGTAGCAAAAGTTTAATAAATTTGGGAATACTCAAAACGATAATAGTGGGTTGTAATATATTATAGTTTCAGAAAACAACATTTCTTATCGGGGGGGGGGGGGTATACTTCGCCGTTTCATTCCAGTAGCAAAATTTAATAAATTTGATTTCTTATGGTCCATAGTTCGCTGTCTAATTCCAGTAGCAACATTTAATAAATTTGAGTATGTCCTAGAGGAACAAAATGGGAGATCAAAGCCTTCTCACTTAGCAAGCACACCGAGCAACTTGCACACCATACTGACTACAAACAATGGTGCCAATGATATTCGAGAAAGGAAGTCCTGCTCGCTCCGACGGATTTCACAGTTATTTTCATGATTTTCTTCCATAGCCAATCTCATCCGTGGAGAGCCTTTTCACAATTAAACCCCGCCTCCCGCGGCATTTGTGATTGGTTCAGTCGGAGCTGCGGACTGTGCACACAAATCAGGGACAACATTCGTTAGCAAGGTTAGCCAATAGTCCTTTCAAAGTAGAGAGACACTGCGAGAGCTGATGAATGGGAGATGATCTGTTTTTTGCTTTCTGGAAATCTAACCGGGAAGGGAGCAGCTGACGGTGGGAAACTTGAAAGATAAGCTCTTCAGTGCGACTTTAAGCAAATATCATTTACCGTATTGAGTTCTAAACTCCGACAACACTTTAACACGAGGTCAAGTAGAACTTATACCAACCTGAAGTGACCATGATAATGGCCAACTCCCTATAAAGAAAGTTCAAAACAATTACCTTCAAACTTTCCCCATGAACGAAGACCTGTGCGACGAATTCGCTACTTTGATAGATGTTCTCGATCTTCTCAGGGGCTATGTACTCGCCCTGGGAGAGCTTGAAGATGTGCTTCTTTCGGTCGATAATTTTCAGGGTGCCGTTCTAAAAATTAAACGGCTTTGAATGAATGGATTTACCCTCTAGAAGCGCGAGGGAGGGAAAACACAACAAAATACAAAAAATAAAACTCAAAATCTCAATATAAACACAAAACGAGAAAAGCTTTGCTCAAAAAATCGCTCCCGATGCCAACGAAAGCCAGCAAATTTTTATTCCCACGTAATCGTTCCATCGTTTCTCGCCCAAATTCTGTTTTTTCAAACTCGTTTAGTGCGCATCTAACTACTAAACGAAAAGTCCCCCCGCGCTAACCGCATAGGACAAAAGTAGGATGAGAACTCAGCCTAACTTTCCCTTGAAGATTTCTCTTCTTTCCCCCAAGGGGAGAGAATCAGCGCACAAGCTTACCATCCATTTCAGTTCCTCTGTTTTAGTCCCCATAAGCTTTTCTTCAGCTGTCAATCAAAAGGTTGATTTAGTCCTGTGCCTTGAACTGTGTCTTTTAAAAAAGCACATCTCCTTTCTATAAAGAAACAGAGGCCAAAGGCAACCATCTAAGGGCATGTTGGGAAACTTTCAGATTCAGATTCAGTCATCAAAAAGTTTATTAAAAAAATGACCAGTAAAGTCAATGAAAAAAAGGAATTTGCTTTACATCTGTTATTTGCATTTATTTGTGTGAACTTCAGTCATAAAGGGTGCAATGTTTTATGCTAAATAAATTACATTCTATAATTTTCGTTTCTTTAGTATTTGCTTTGGGTATTGCTAATCCTCTAGCCTTTTACAGGCTAAACTGTGAGATATAAATGCTATCAATTTTGCTTTTTATTTCCTCTTAAGTTCCTTTGTTCATTCTCAGGACCTAATCTCCCAGTACCTAATTCCCAGTTCCCACTGAATTTTGACTCGAGCAAAATAGATCAAATCAAAAAGACAACTGGGATCGGGCAGGTGACAGGCCAAGGATTTCCGTCAAACTCATGGGTATTTACGCTGGAAATACACAGGAATTATAAGCAAAAGCCGATTTACCTGCATTCATTTGGAGGTTTAAAATAGAATAGAATTTTTTGCACAAAAACCCTGAGGCCATGGCCAAAATGGCAAAAAAAAAGAAAACACTTAAGCGGAATAATAGAACTAAACTAAAGGAAATTCTCTCTGTGGACCTCTTCAAATCTTGAAAAAATCCAAATCGAACTTCTCAATAAAATCCTTCCAATATCCATCTTGGCGCAATGAGCCTTTTCACTCTATCACTGATCCAGCCCGGCTGAGATTCGGGAAGCGACTAACCTAGTCCGGGTTGCGCTTCGGGTTCTGAATAATAAGCAAAAGCCGATTTACCTGCGTTCATTTGGAGGTTTAAAATAGAATAGAATTTTTTGCACAAAAACCCTGAGGCCATGGCGAAAATGGCAACGAAAAAGAAAACACTTAAACGAAATAATAAAACTAAACTAAAGCAAATTCTCTCTGTGGACCTCTTCAAATCTTGAAAACACTTACATTCCCAAAAATCTGAACCCGCAGGTCATCTAGCTCACGGCATTCACACATCAGATGCAACAAACTCTCATTATCAGTACCACACATCGGACAAAAAAAGGGACGAGTACATCCTAATTTATTCCCCAAATATTTCCTTCGTTTTCCCAATGGCAAACATTCAGCCCGGCAACTAATTAAAATTCTTAGATCCACCCACTTAATCCCAGCCTTAAATGTATAAACCTTAAATTGATATGGGCAAGTACAAAACATGAAACCAAGAGCTAGGTAATTCAGTTGGTATCGGCAAGCGAAATTTGGGATTTTCTTTTCATGCAGTTCACGAAAAAATTTCAGGTAGAAAACAGAAATGGTCGTGTCAGCGTTTAGCTTCTTCCGTCTTTAAGCGGCTGCTCTAGCCGGTTTTCGGTTTTCAACGTTTTTGCTCAGGTAGTCATAACTCATGAACCCTGACAAATATAAAGTCGAAACTTGATATATTTGTTGGCACTGAATTCTAGTTGTGCACTGCTTTTCCCCTCGGATACAACCGCTTCAGGCAGGGGCAATCAGTCCCAGATTGCACAGCGACGGAAGATCGTAGCTTGACCACGATCGCAGCTAGGACGATGAAATTTCCTATAATTTCAGACCCTACGGTTGGGAAGAGGCTCCACACCCTCCCACCAGTGGTCACATCTGGTATACTTGATGATTTCGAGGTCTACATTAGCGTTTCCGCGGAGTCGTCTATGTGGTTCCTATTTTTATATTTAGGAAAGGATATATCTTGCAGATCTTTAAAAGGGTTTTAAAAAGCTGACGCAAATGGAGACAGAAACAAGTTCACCCCAGTTTTGTAGCCACAGGTTATCTTCGCGCCTCTGGTGGAGGAAAAGATCCATCCAAGCCACCTTGGTTGTTGGCATTTAAAATAGGCTACCATTTAAGGACACGTCACACCTATGATAGTAATTCATCCTACTTGGTTTCGTAGTCATATGTTATTTTATGGCGCATATTTGACGGTGCAAAACGGATACACCAGCTACATTTTATTAGAGCTATGTTTCGGCCCTTCTTGGCAAGGGTCCTCTCAAGGGTCAAGCCGCTCAAGCTGCAAAATGAACTTTGTCAAAACAAGTTTGAACTATTGGTTTTGCACCGTCAAACATGATTCGCAGTCAGCTTGTGCTGAAGGAATATCTATCTACGCACCACAGGTTGGAGACAAAATCAATTCAAGCCACCACGGCATATCAAATACCGGATTTCAGGACACGTCGCACTTATGATAGTAATCCATTCTACTTCATTAGTATTTTTATCCATTCTCGTTCCCAAGATTCTCGACTTCATAGGTGTTTCCTATCTCCTCTATTAGAATTACGTACTAGATAAGTAAAAGTCTTACCGATAATACAAACGCAACCTACTTCCATAATCACTCCATATATTTGTAAGCCCTGAGACCCCAATTTTTTACGGTATATTCTAGCCCCTTTAACAAAACCACGCTGATTTTCTCTATCGCCGTGATTTGCTACCTTTAATGTGTATCACGCTCCACTCCACCGTCGTCTGCGAGAAGTTTCTCCGTCAGAAAAATCGATTATGTAAATTTTTCCTCTTTTCGCTACGAGTCAAAGGGTGTCGATAAGGCTTAAAACAGCCAAAACCGTGGGTTATTTGTTGAAAACACAGCCTAGTTTCAAAATATTTAAATATTTTAGAACAGTGTAAGTGGAACAGTAAATAGTGCCAGGGGTCCTTTAAGGGCGGAACTTAGACACACGCTTTCCGACCTAGAAGATTGCATTTCAGTTGACTACTTAACCAGCTTTTTCCGGCCGATGTTTGCTAATTATCCGGCTTTCATCAATTTGTGGACTTCCCTGTTTACTTGGTACTCTTTGAAGAAGGTTTGATTTTAAGACTTCCCCCTCTGCTCACGAAGAGAAACACATCCCGAGATCCTGCATTTAAAAAACATACGACCCTCTATATCCTTTCTTATTGATGCTGGTTAGCTTGTTCATGTTGTTGTTGTTTTTTTCGAGGCTAATCCAGCCAATCACGTTACAAAGATCCGTAGTTACTACGCTTACTACGCTCCTGAGCTTTGTAAGCGAATAGTTACTATTTCGAGAAGGTTAGAACGGTCAGCGTCGTAACTCTTCACGAGGTTGGGACGAAAATAGTAATTAATCATTACTTACTTTTGTTACAAGGGTGGAACACGCTGTATTCTCCACCTAAAAGTCATGACCTGAAAGCTCGCTTTGCCGGAAAACAAGAGCTGTAAGCTCGTATGGCATTTCTAACGCTTGGTAAAAGGACGAAAGTAGGAATTTGCCAATTCGTAGGTTTGTTGTGAACATTTTTAAGCAAAACCCTTCTGATAAGAATGGCAATGGACCCTTGGAAATCACGAGAATGTATCGTTTGGTAAAAAAAAGTTTTTTTTGCACTTGGCTGTGATAATGCGCACTTTAAGGGCGCAAGAAATTTACCTGTAGTCAAAACCATTGAGGCAAAAATGACCCTTGGACCTTTGGATCATGAATATACATGGTTTGGTTAAAAGAATTTTTTTTTACTTTTCTGTTAGAATGCGCACTTTAAAGCACAATGGACACTTCTAATGCTTTATTTTGCATTAAATGCTTCACAAATAAACATTTCCGACGTCCTCCAGAAGGCGCTACGAAAATCGGCCGTTTTCTTGTTATCCCTTGTCGTTACCTCTCTGAAATTTCGGCGATCAAAATCTTAGGAGCTGGGATATCGTGGCAGGAAATTCAAAAACTCCCAGCAATGCTTGATAGAAAAGGATATATTTGAGATGTCACCAATAAATCGAGCCGCAGATGCAGTTTACCTGATTGTTTTAGTGTTTCATCAGAAGTTCCATGTTTTAAGTGCCTATTAAAAGTTTTTCTTTGTAGAATAGTGTTGTGAAGCTTGATCAACTTGCTTTATAAAATGTACCAGAATATGCAATAAGTTTATAAAAAATAACAAAGCTACAAAAATCATTAAAAAATAAATAGCCTCTTCAAATCTGAATTAGACTAGCTGTTTTATGCATAAAATAAAGATCTACTAGGTGTTATAAGAAACATCACTTTTATCTTTGTCCAAGCTAGTAAATTGAGCATGTACTGGCCCAAAAAGTTACGCTTTGAAATATCACAGAGAGGAAACTGTTGAAAAAGCGGCTGAGCAAGGGGGTAAGTATTAACCCTAGGTTGTTACAGAGTGGGATTGGGGTAGTTTGATGTGCCTATGGAACTTTAAGGGTACTAGCAAGTCGTTTCTAAGCAAAACCCCAGGCACAACATGATCATGGGCTCATAGGGATCGTTAAAATAAAGATTTTGCTTCAGTATATTGTACTTTGCGATTATAAGGTGAGTAGTTAAGGGATGGTAAGATGTGGGAAGTGACAATTTCTACGCCAATGTTGTCAAGTGTCTAATGTTAGGCTACGCTTGTTCTTCCTACCAAGTGCAATCCCAATCGCTACACTCTAAGTGTGACACAAAATTTCCGCTCCCCCCCCCCTGACTCCGCCGCATTGATCGGATTCTATCCGCACTTGAAATGTGACATTAGAGACAAGAGCTCTTTCCGAATATCAAGTTTGATTAAGATCCGATCATCCGTTCAAAAGTTGGACGTTTCTCAATATTCCGGATTACCCCTCCCTCCACTCCCCCCATGATCGTCAAATTGGAGAAACGACTATTCTTGAGTTAAAATTGTCGAGTCCCTGATTCGCATGCAAGGTTTCATCGTCCTACCACATGTATAATCATCTTATCTCGTGATCACCAGAATTCCGGAACCCCCACTCCAGCTCCCCCACAGTGCTCGGATCCGGTCCGGTCTTGTCAACTATGTATTCAGGGCTTGGACTTGTTCTTCCCACCAAGTTTCATCCCGATCCGTCCACTCTGAACAAGTCACACGATTTCCGGTTCCCCCTCCTACTCCCCCCAAAGTCACCGGATTCATTCAGGACTTGAAGTGTGACATCTCAGACTCGAAATCTTTCCAAATATCAAGTTTCCTTAACATCCGATTACCCCTGCAAAAGTTATACATACGTCAGTATTCCGGACTCCCCCTCTCTCCCCTCCCCCACAGTGGTCAAATGGGGGAAGTGACTATTTCCAAGTTGATTTTGGTTGGGTCCCTGATATGCCTGCCAAGTTTCAATGTCCTAGCACATGTGTAAGCATCTTAACTCAGGATCACCGGAATTCCGGAACCATCCCTCGAACTCCCCCACAGTGCTCGGATCCGGTCCGGTCTTGTCAACTCTGTATCTAGGGCTTGTGATTGTTCTTCCCACCAAGTTTCATCCCGATCCGTCTTCTCTGAACATGGCACCCAATTTCTGGTACCCCCCCCCCCCCCCTCCAACTCCCCCCAAAGTAACCGGGTCCATTCCGGACTTGAAGTATGACGTCTGAGACAGGTTTCATTAAGATCCGATTCCCCGTTCAGAAGTTATATATACGTCAATATTCCGGATTCCCCCTTACTCCACTCCCTCCAGGGTGGTCGGATCAGGGAAATGATAATTTCCTAGTCAGTTTGGTGGGGTCCCTGATAAGCCTACCAAGTTTCATCCTCCTAGCACATCTGGAAGTGCCCTAACTCGAGGTGAGTGGACATACCGACCGAAAAGTGATCGGTATATGGCACTTGAGCGGAGCTGCAAGTGCCATGAAAACTGGCTCGAGTCAGACTTTCTATTTACTTTTTGAACCCGCTAGGAACAAAACAGCGGAAGCCAAAAACGGATCAAACACAAAATGATGAAAAGATTAGTAGTTTGTGAAGTGCGGTGAGATGTCGAGATGGGATGTTGACAATATTTCTTTACCTGGGGCCGAAAGATTTAAAGATATGTCCGGTGAAATCAGGATTCTGTTTTTTGTCCCGGGGGAGGGCGGGTCGGGGTTGGAGGATTCCTGCGGTTATAACAAGAAGGCGGGATTGGAGATTTTTATGTGGAAAAGATGTAAAAAGTATAGCTCATCCGATTCCAAAGCTGAAGATCCAACAGCCTTCCCATGTCCGTTATCAGACTAGTTTCATCCCTTCATCCGCACATTTACTAATTAACCTAGGCCGTCTGAAGTGTTTTTAAATAAATTAATAAATCCGTCAGTAAACCTATCGTGGATTTTACTAAGCTATTTTTGTATTGTATTTATTGCATCTTTTTTCTCATCAATTTCCCAGGTATAATATATAATAAATTGTTGACTCCCTCGAAAACTTACCGGTAGCCACGTTCCAATATCTCCTGTGTGAAGCCATCCGTCCTCATCAAGGACCTCCCGGGTCCTCTCTGGGTCCTTAAAGTAACCAAGGAACACATTGGCTCCCTTCACGCAGATTTCCCCTTGCCCGGCTACCGCAAAATATTCCATCTCAGGCACATCCAGAAGCTTAATGGCGCAACAAGGAATAGGGGGGCCGACATGTTCCGGGGTGCAGTCACCTTGGATGGTTAGCGTGGCGGGGGCAACACACTCCGTCTGACCGTAGCCTTCGACGACCTGGAAGTAGAAAATAATTACACATCTACAAATATTCCTTCAGCCCAAGCTGACTGCAAATCATATTTGATAGTGCAAAACGGATACGTCAGCTGAATTTTATTAGAGCTATATTTCGGAACTTCTTGGGTAGGCTGAAGCCCTTCTTGGGCCGAAATATAGCTCTAATAAAATTCATCTGACGCATCCGTTTTGCACTATCAAATATAATTACACATCCACATTATCTTATGTCAGACTGCGTATATAGCTTCGTAATCCGATTGGACAAGATAAGTTAAAGGAGCTGGACAAGCATCGTTTCGTTCAGTATAATTTTTAACATTAATGGTCCCACAATTTCATCCGAGAAACGTAAGATGAAATTCAAAGAGTCATTAAATACTTATATCATAATTGATCACAACTGTTTTTCTCTCTTTTTATGATCCTTCAATTGTAATGTATCTTTTTCATTTTGGTAATGGCAGAGGTAATTATTCCTACCTTCTCCCATTTTAACTCTTGATGTTTGACTTGTATTTTCTTATGTAATCCTATTCGTTATCGTACATTGTATGTTATTGCTTTGACATGCGTTGCGTCATATTTCCTCTGCTAGCCATACTCTGTTGAGCTATTATGGAAATAAAGAATTAATGTATTAATTTATTTTGTTAAAGTTTGACTGAACAGGCGACTTATTTTTACACCTTAGATTCAAATACATTGAATTATTACAACACCCATTGGGGATTTTCATTCTGTCCACAGTAGTCTTCAGTAGGGACGTTGGGAATGTGGACGCTTTCCCACGGTGAATCCGTCCACAATTCGCCCGCGAAAATCACTACACTATCACTACACAATTCGCCTCACTAGCAGACACGACGTTCTGCCATATCTAGTTTGTTTTTGGCACTGCAGACTGCAGACATTTCTTTGTTTATTTGATACACAATTTATTTACTCGTTTGCTGCTGGTGTTGTTGCCAAATGTTCTAGGCACCATAGAGCTATCACAAAAACGGGAAGAGCGGTAAGCACAATGGGATAATCGATTATTTGGAAATATCAGAAAAACAAACTAACGCTTTTTCATCGGGTTTTCAAGATTATTTAAGCGAACAAGTGATGGGTAACTAGATTGTCGTATCCTAGCCCTTTTCGGTTAAACTTTAAAGGATCACAAGATAGATATTATCGGCATCGTCACAATATTTAACACAACGAAGTTGATTCAATTTAAGTGTTATCAGACGACAGCGGCTTCTAAAGAGCTTCTGTTTAAGGTGCCCAGAGATTTCAGGGGTACGCCCGTTAGAGTATTGGAATGACTTGTGTTAACGTCACGCAGCATCGAGACTGACTGAAACGTAGTAAAACAAAAAAATACCGTAAAAGGTAGGCTGAAGCTCTTTCAGATATGATCAAGCAACCGCATTCGCCAGAAAATAGCCGTCACTTTCGGTTGCCTTAATCAGACGAGCGTGTGAATTTGCCTGGTAAATACAGTTTGAGTTGCGTTTTCAGGCTCGCGATTCTCAACCCTTGTTCTTCACAAGTCGTTTTTACAGAGCGCATCCAGTGCGTATCCAAACATGGGTTCCGTGTTATGTAGCTTCAATTGTTTTAGCTCCCGTGTTTCTTTCGAGTTCAACACCGAATCCAAACACAAATGGATTCGGTAGAATACCAAATCACGGACTCGCGGGTGATGGCGCAACGTGTTAGCATTCAAGTTAAAGATGCTAATAGCTGAAAACACAACTTTGAAATGCCCACACTGTGGGGTCTTGGTTAGTTTAGTTGCCCGTTAAGCAGCAAGGTGGAGAAGTCGATTGGTTCAAAACTGGCTATTCAACTCTATTATCTAATGGAAACATGTTTCCCCTTCGGCTTCAAACGAACCTTTATTCTATTAGTCTATTGTTTTCCTCTTGTTTTGCAGCCGAAGTTCTATGCGAAACAAGTTCATTTGCTTGACAGCACATGTCCGCGCAGTCAACTGCTAAACGGCGTCTTCGATGGTAAACTTGCCATTCTCACAAAGGATAGTGACTTTTCCTTCGTTCACAACTCTGGATCCGTTTCGAACATAGACCATACGGTCTGTTCGAAGGAAATTAACGGAAATGTATCTGTTTTGAAAGACGCTGTGTTCGCGGATCATCTGCCTCTACTAGCGTCTCTTAGCATAAAACCAGCTCTGCGTCCTCTCAAAAACGATAAGTGGAAAGTTGTAAGTGAATGGGACAAAGTTACTACTTCTCTGTATCATCAAGTGCTGAACTCACTTCTTGTAAAGATACACATCCCCTTCCATTTACTCCAAGTGAACTCCAATACCGATCCCAAGGAAGCAAGAGTACTTGTCAATATATTCTGTGCCGAGATTACTCACTCGCTGCTTTCAGCAGAAAAAATCGCGGTTCCTACTAGAAAGGTCAGAAAGAAAACAGAAGTTCCCAAATTCTCGCAAAATCGAGCTCTAGTTAAGTGTTGCAACGAAGCTAAGTTCTGGTTCAGAGTCTGGCAAGAATGTGACCGTCCCAAGTCCGGCCCTGTTAATTCAATCCGTTTGTGGACGAAACGAAAATTTGACAAGCAACTGAAAGCTCACCGTACCAAACTAAAAGAAGAATACTCATCCAGAATTATAAGTGACCCAGCTCTAATCTGGAAAGCACGGTTAAGTGAATCGGCTGCCGGAAAACCCCATGAATCCATTAACGAAAATGACTGGGAATCGTATTTTTCCAAAGAATTCAGTGCCCCCGACCCAAATTTGTCTAATCCCTTCGTACATAGGCTAGAATCGTTACTATCCAACCAGTGTGACCCGGAGTTTGTTGTTACTTACGGAAACGTATCTGATGCTATTTTAAAGCTGAAGAAAAAACATTCCCGTGGTGAAGACAATCTGTGCGCGCTAAATTTGCTACACGGTACCACTTTGCTTGTGGAGCATCTGACGCTACTGTTCCAGATTATCTTCACTACCGGTATAGTACCTGATTCTTTTTGTGTTGGTTTGCTATCACCTATCCTTAAAAAAGGTAAACCCGTGGATCAGTGCTCTTCGTATAGGCCTATCACCGTTGCCCCAGTACTTTGCAAAGTTCTCGAGCTTTTAGTTCTAAAAGAAATTCAGCATTCGTGCAGAATGCCTGACCATCAGTTCGGTTTCCGACCAGGACTAGGATGCGCTCACGCTCTTTTCAGTCTAGCCGCTATTCTAGCGGATTCCCATGAATCTGGTGACCTCATAGTGATCGGTGCTTTCGATGTTAGTAGAGCGTTTGATTCGTCGATTCATGCTCAGGCCCTTCTAGCGGCTTACCAGCAAGGTGTAAACCTCCGCGTCACCCGTGTCCTGTATCATATGTATTGCCGTTTGAAAGCGCGTATCAAGTTAGGAAGCCGCCCCACTTCAGTAGTTGTTCCGGTAGAGAAAGGTGTTCGTCAGGGTTCATTATTATCCCCTAGTTTGTATAATAACAGCGTTTTAAATGCCCAGGCAAGTGTCAATGTTTCATGTATCGCCAAGAGTATAAACGTGTCGCTACTTACGTACGCGGACGACCTATTAAGTTTAAGCCGGTCTACTAGTGGTCTGCAATCGAATTTCATGATCCTACGAGATGAATATCGAAAAATCGGCCTCGCCTTCAATACGTCTAAATCTGCAGTACTGTTTTTCAATGATAATTCCCCTCAACCTGAACACCTTCAACTGGGTAGCGAGTCAATTACCGTTTCGTCTCACGTCGTATACCTTGGTCTGCCGATAGGCCGTAACCTTAAAGAAACTCGTGTACTAATCATTAAACACGTCGAGAAAAAACTTCGAACCGCATACGGTTCTATCGTCGCCAGTAGACTCCTATTATGCCGAAAGTATCTCGCGATCATGTATAACGCTGTCGCACTGCCGCATATCCTGTATGTCGCGCCGTTTTGGAATTTGTTAACCGAGACCCAAAAACGTAAGCTCCGGTCCCTTTACTTCAGATTTGCAAAGTTTCTGCTGCGTTGTCCCTTGTGGACGAGGAACACCTTTTTGATTGAAAAACACCAGATTGCGGACCCTAGTATCGCCGTGGATCGGGTAATTTCAAATTTCCAGGGGAAATGGAACCACCCCTGGCTTAGACACTTTTATAGTTCGTGATCCGTAATTATTATGTAAAACGTCATGTGTCTGTATATGTTGTGCCTTAAATGTCTCTTCTTTTTTTTTCTTTTTCTTCTTTTTTACTCCGTTTTGTTCTTAAGTGAAAAATACGGGAAATAAATACTTTACTTACTTACTTACTTACTAATTAGAAGAGACAATTTATGAAGCACGGGAACAGCCGCTACACTGTGTTACGTAACTTGTCTCGTAACATTTACATAGGGATGCGTGATTCCAAAGGATATGAGATAAACACACTATCCGTTGACGTACCAGATACAACATTTAAAGATACGTGCACAGACAGTCAGATAAGATCTTACATGAGAAACTTGCGCTATTATGGTGTAAAATGCGTGCGATGCATTTCAGTTTCAATAGCGAATTGGCTCAAAAACGTATCTGACTTGCATATTATCCATAGCTCCCTTACGGAATATATATATATATATATATGTCTGATAGAGTGAGAAAATACTAATACTACACAGAAAGCTGTCGGGTTCAGCCTACTCTTGGTTTGCACTCCCCCCCCCCTTATTCCCCTCTTTATGTGCTAGTGTTTCTATATGTATAGTTATTTTAGGATTTTCTTCCTTTCTTTTTCTTTATTTTACTCCACTTCTTTATCCTCTGGAATTTGTAAGTAAGAAATAAATTATTATTATTATTGTATGTATATATACTTTAATAATAATACACTTTATTTCCTTAATAGCTTGTTGTATACACGCTAGCACTGGATCGTCATTCACGCAAATAACATATGACAATTACATAAGCAGACATTTCATCTACACGTACAACTTGAAAATAT
This sequence comes from Branchinecta lynchi, assembly GCA_023053575.1. Taxonomy (NCBI): domain Eukaryota; kingdom Metazoa; phylum Arthropoda; class Branchiopoda; order Anostraca; family Branchinectidae; genus Branchinecta; species Branchinecta lynchi. Next base: position 27,081,065 of record JAKZAP010000001.1, read on the forward strand.
AATTTGACTTAACAAGAATACATGTATGTGCTGTGTTTCTTTATGACAAATACCGCTCAACGAATGTACTTGTGGCGTGGCGGGGGAATTGTGTAGCGAGAGCAGCACTTCGATTTTGTCCTAGTTTTTTTTTCTTTTCTTACGCCGCCGATTTTAGCTTATTACTGGAAAGTGGTAAGGGTCTAAAGCCTGTGCGGTTTCTATACAAAGTGTGGACCTTAGGCCGGATTGATGAATATAGCATTAAATTTGGAAAGCTCCATAGAACTCTTGCCTGGAGCCAAAAAGGATGGTTTTTGCTTGTCCTCTAGCTAGAACTACGGTGTGCGAAGTGACGTTGAGCTGTATAGCCTGTGTCAGCAAGTTTTCATCCGTCACGATGTCTATACGATTGAAAAGGATAAAAGTTCAACTGGCTGCAAAGTCAATTTAGTCCCTTCTTCCGATACTCTACTGTTGTTGTATTTTCAACGCTGAGGATCAGCCTTTGGTCATGTGACTACTGATTCTGTTGTTCTTGGAACATATTTTTTTGAAAGCTTCGATGTGTTGAAAACTTCAGAATTTGACCGATGATGAAGAAACAAAACCAAAGTTGCAAGGTGGATCTAGTTTGAAGCCGATTTTTGTATTAGCTCTTACTCTAGTGACTAAAGTGTTCTTTCGCGAAAACATACTACTTAAAAAAGTCATAACATGAATACACTCGACATATTTTCTTGTGCAATCCTGTTGTTTACTGTACTAAAACTTCTGACATTATGTTTAGTTTCCAAAAAGACAACGCAAAGTCATCTCAAAGTAACCATGCAACAGGAAACTGAATCAATTTCCCTTTCTGACAGTTCCTATTATCACAGAATTTAATCAAGGCTGAAGTGGAAGCTTGTTTTACTACAAACCACTCAAAGTACCTTTTGAGCAAATGGAAATCCAAGGTGGATTTCCACCTTGGAAGTAAGCCAGAATTGCTCAACTCCAGATTCCACATACTCAGTGAGGGATTTTCTTGCCTCCTTCCAAGACGAAGTGAAAATAATTACCCCCCCTCCTCGAATTTAGAGATCAGAGGAGATTGCACGCAATGACAGTTCGTTGATGGTAACAAGCGTGCACCTGCATAAGGAGAGCAGCAATGGTCCAAAAAAGTACAAATTATATTGGTTGAATTACCGATTTTGGACGGCAAAGAATCTCCTGGAAAATATGCTTGGTGACGAAACGTTTCTGGATCTAAGTATTTTCCCTACCCGCTCCATCTCGCAGGGCGAAGAGTGGGCATGCAGGGTAGGCAAATATGAATCTGTTCAGAAACTTGACAAACTACACCCTTGTCTGAGCGAACATTCGTGTAATTTTGTCACTTAGTTTTATAACAAAACGCCCTGAATTTTTGTAAGAGTTTTTTGTTTTCACTTTGTCAAGTTCATTGACAATCTTGGAAAATAAATGCAATAGATTTAGGATCTAATCATAGGATTTCCCTTCCTATTTGGTAAGTTAAAAATTATTGTATTTTTAGCGATCTCAAACATTTCTTTTTGGTTTTCGCCCCTGCTAACTTCGTCTGTGCTACGCTCAAACGTAAGTCGGCAAACGACCCCTCTTCAATAAGAAAAAAAGAACGAATGGATGAATTCAGACCATGGGGTCTCGCAAAACGCAAAAATATTAAATAAACACGAAAAATCAATTCTAATCCCATCAGTCTAAGAACCTTGGAGGTTTATTAAAGCCACAAAACATCAAATATATAAGGGAAGCGTGTAGAGGAGGTGGCGGGAAGTGGGTAACCCATCGCTTGCCAGGCGGTCTAGGATGTAAGGTCCTGATACCTTCCTTTTAACTGAGTTCAGTCAAGATTTATTCACCAAAATTTAAATGCATAGCTAAATATTCTTTGAGCCCAAGCTGACTTTGAAACATTTATTCAAACAATGTTTACTACGGATACGTCAGCTATGATTTTTCATCAGCGATATTTCGGCCCTTCTTGGCAAGGGTCCTCGTCAGGCTGTCAATCTTCTTGTTCAACTTTGACAGCCTAACGAGGACCCTTGCCAAGAAGGACCGAAATATCGCTGATGAAAAATCATAGCTGACGTATCCGTAGTAAACATTGTTTGAATAAATGCATAGCAGTTATGTTTCTTGCATGGTACGTCCAGCTCAGGCCCGTATCCAGGAATTTATTTCGGAGGGGGAGGGGGGGGGTTGCCTTTCGGGAGGGGGGGTTTGCCTGATGGTCGGTCAAAAAAGTACAAAAAAGACGTAAATCAGAGGAAAAAGCCTATAAAAATTAGTATTTTTGTATGTTTCGGGGGGGGGGAGTGGGTTCAACCCCCTACCCCCCTGGATACGGCCTTGGTCTAGGTTTACTGACACACGCTCCGTCGACAGACTGGGATAATGCCGGTGACACGACCATACCCCACACGAGACGGCACTTTGTAAAAAGGCGTTTTTCCGTGACACAGTTGTGGGCCACACACTTCTGAGTGTTTCTCGTGGAAACACGATTGTGTGCCACACAGTCGAGCCACAAGTTGAAACTCGATTCCAATCCTCACGTACGCCATGTTAGCCTAGTAATGGTCCATTTACACACTGCGTAAAATCCGAGAATATTTTTACGCACGTTTCGAGCTTGAAAAGATTTCGAGCAATACGGACGTATTTGGATGCAAAACGGACCGATTTCTCAAATACGTCCGTATTGCTAGAAATGCTTTCAAGCTCAAAACGTGCGTAAAATACGCTCGGATTTTACGCAGTGTGTAAACCCACCATAACTACTGACCGATTCTTTTGCGTGGCAAGAAACCAATAAAGGGAGAATATGCAACACAAAAAGATAAATTTCTTGCACTTTCAAGTCAAAGCCTAGTTTCCTAATTTGTCAGTCCATTCAACATTGACTCGGATCCGTTTTCGTTGGCTAGATAGCAGTGTCTTTATACGAGATGCGTTTTCTGTCACCGGCGTAATCACTGATGGTGGTATTTTTTTTTAAGGGCGTTTTAGATTCGCTGGAGACCACAGTTTTAGGACTCATCGGTCAATATTTTCTTCACCGGTGCAGACTAGCCAGAACCAGGTCAGGGGACAGGTTCTAGTGAGAAGTGACCAGGAAATGATGACATCAACAAATCCTTATAGAGGAAACACCAGACACTAGTGAGTAAATATTCTTTGAGCCCAAGCTGACTTTGAAACATTTATTCAAACAATGTTTACAACGGATACGTCAGCTATGATTTTTCATCAGCGATATTTTTCATTCTAGTGGTATTTGAAGATAATTCACTTTAATAAGATATTTATAGTCGGTAGAAGCTTCAGTTATTTATTACAGGTTTGATTCCTTTCCCCGCAGTTGATCTAGAGGATTGACAGCCTGACGAGGACCCTTGCCAAGAAGGGCCGAAATATCGCTGATGAAAAATCATAGCTGACGTATCCGTTGTAAACATTGTTTGAATAATTAGTGAGTAAAACACAGAAACTACCAGAAATGCAAGGAACGCCCCTATGGTTTCTCGAAACGATTTTCGCTCTCCTTTCGGGGGGGGGGGGGGAGGGGGGGTGGACACTAACAGAGGTCACTTACCACACAGCCAAGGGCGCATCGCATGAACGTGAGTACATTTCCGGCAAGGGGTGCAGAGCCGACGACGAGTAGACGGATACGGCCTCCCATCGATTCCTGAACTTTCTTGAAAATAATCTTGTCCCACAACGTGTTGTTGGCTATAATACCCCTTAAAAGAAACAAAAAGTAAACACAGTTGTTAGATTTAGGGCGAGTTTATCAGAACGATTACCAAGACTTTCCAGTAACAGGAAGACGAACGATTTGATTCACGAAATATATTTACAGAGGACGACCGGCACGTGGACAGATTGACGTCACCTGAGCAAGCTGTCGAATAATACCTGCTAACACACTTACCGGAGAAGGAGCCTCTATTGAATCGAACCCCGATTCCCCGTCGCAACCATGGTAGGCGCATAAGCTACCATTGACAGTTGATAACGCTGACATTTGAAAGATGCGTTACTGGTGCTAGACCATGCGATCGGCACAAAGTTATTCAAAGTCACCAAGCAACGGACCGAAGTCCAATTGGGCTTGATCTAATAAAAGCACCCTCAATTTTAACAAGAACGGTCTGCACGGACATGACTTCAAGCTGACTGGCAGGCGATTTTCCAAAGACACTGGCAGAAGGTCTTTCACGAACATAGTGGTTGACTACTGACTATATTTCGATTTCAGTAACCGATTCGCTAAAGTGGCTTGGCCTCAGTTTAAAAAAAAAAAACGCTTTCCAAACTTGTTCGGCTATTGTTCAGTATACCTCTAGTTTGATTCGTATTGCATATGGTCGTTTATGTCCAAATAAAGGTCGCTAGAACAGGAATGCACTTGGGCGAATTTATAGCGCTTTCTGCACTCCTTACGTCTTGTATTGTCCAGGTGTTTCTCACATTCTGCGAAAAAATGCATTAAAGCTTTGAAGACGTGTTATTATAATCATTGTAAATTCCTGGTGTAGCCTACCTTCATCGTTCCTGTCACAACCAAAAATTAGTTCAGAAGTTCGGAATCCAAGATGTCATTCATTTACTAGAGAAGTCACTACTATATACATCTCGTCATCCTGGTCATCAAGTACATGATCCTTTTCATGAATTTCGAGGCCCAATTAGAAATTAAATGATGTCTAAATTTTGTGGGTTTATACTGATACTTATCTTGTGCTGTTTTTAGTTGTTCCCCTTGCTCGGCTATCACCTTGTATATTTGGCGGGTTAGAAATAAAAAAATATGTATACTGGAACGACTCTCTCTCGACGCCTAAAATTCCCTGGACAACCTGAACGCTGAAAAAGTTTATGACGAAAAGTGCTCGTCCACTATAAGAGGCCAGTGGCCCATTTCTTGCATTATTTATTGTTACTAATATTGAAAACTAGACCAGTTACACCACGCTGTTATGGTTCCGGTAGATAAGGCAACAGTTTTAGTTGGAATGACTGCAACAAGGAAAAGAACTTGGAAAGTCAGATCTCGTCTCCAACTTCATTATATCACGTCCCACGAGAACATTGCGAACATAGACACCAACGCAATCTGGATTCTGCATCCAGAAACTGGGCGGCACGTTAAGTAGGAGATTAAGCACGTAGTAGGGAAGTAAGTCCTAATTCATCAAGGCGGTTCCACCAAGAACTTGCAGCCCTCCCCCCTCTCGAAATGCCCCAGGATGTTTCGAGTAAAAAGTGCATTACTCGTGTCCGGATGCATGCTACTCAGCTTTCCCTTTTCGATGTCAGCTAATTACATATCTATCTAATAGGCCTACTGAGTGGCACGTACACATGAAGTACGAGATATAGCACATAGAAGGGAATTAATTCAAAGTCATCAAATCCTTCCCACCAAGAACTTGACCCCCCCCCCCCTCAGGACAGGGAGTGACCTAAGGCTAAAATATATATAGGATATAGGATTTTTCACATCAAAATATAGGACAATATAGGATAAAAAACAGCTTATTTGGATGAAAAAATCTCACGACCCCATGTTCTTCAAAATAACAAAGGACGATTTCCCAATTGATTGTGTGAACCATGTGGAAAACAGCTGAGCTACAACAACAATGAAAAATGGCTATAATCAGCAGAGAGAAAAAAAAACTGTGCCACTAGGTGCTAAGATGTAGGCTCTCCAGATTATATTTTAAGTTCTTGGTAGTATCAATCGAGTTCAACAGGAGTATAATGAAGGTTTGAGAGATTTCCGAATTCAGACAAAATCACGAAATCAGACCTGTACTTTGGACTGAACATTCAACAAACAGCAGGCTATCAGCAACCAGGTCACTGTCATGCAGCCTCAATGAAAGGAAATATAGTGGTCAGAACTCAGAATCAAGGTAGCAACATAAACTAACTGACCATTAGGTATTTGCGAATCCGCAACGCCGACGCCAACCAGTGTTGCCAACGCTTCGAAAGAAAAGGTACCAGAAAACGCCAGAAAAATTTACCAATGACCAAAAAATTGTACCATGTTCCAAATTTGTGGGGGAGGAGGGGTTGGAATCTAAATGCACCCCAAATGACTTGATCGTATTTCTGCTTGCTCAGTCAGTCAATTTTCCCTGACATGTAGACACACGAATTTCATTGTACCATATTTTCAGTGCTTCCACTTGCTCATCTTCGAAAGTCCTGCCGCGAACCCCAAAAATCCTGAAAAATCCTGCTCGGAAAGCCCCAAAACCTGCCGTAAAAAAAACAAAAAAAAATTCATTTGAAGGGATGGTCGTTTGTCTTCTCTATCGTTCGGAAGGGCAAGACGTCACGACAAATATTGAGACTACCATTAAAGAGGGAGTCACTAGAATATACCGGCAAAAGGCACAGCGGCAACGATTGTACCAAGCACATATTATCGTAAGCGCCGCAGGCAAAAATTTTCTAAACACGCCTGTTTTCTGGCAAAATTTAACTTAAATTTTGGCTTTTTTAAGCCCCCCAAAATTCTAAGCCTTCGACGCCAACTAAATGACGTGCCCTTCTTCTAAATGTGGAATATATCCTACAAAATGCGCAGCAGGCGATATTTTGTGGAAACACTGATCATAAAAGTGTCGTTTTGCGATGTGAAATGAAGACATAATCAGAAGCATAGCTTTCAAATTACTATTAGATGGAAAAAGTTGGACAAAAGCGGAACGTCGAATGTAGTCGAATATAGGCTGTAGCTAAAATAGAGCTTCCGTTTTCCCTAAGATACCTAATTCTTATGATAAAAAATCACAAAATTCCTGGGAAATCCTGAAAAGTCCGGGAATCCTGCTAAGTCCTGGATTCTCAAAGATCCTGCCGGGTACTCAAAAATCCTGAATTTCAGGACAGATCCTCGAAATTGGAAACACTGCATATTTAACCAACTTTGGAAAATGTACCAAAAAAAGTGTGATTGTGCCACACTGTACACGCAGAGTCGAAATATGTCAATATGGTACAATTGTACCACTGCTGTCAACACTGACGCCAACTTTTAAATTTCTTGCCACGCAGCGTTGCCATGATGGAAACAAAAATTTCACAAGGGAAATATACAGACGAAATAGAAAACATTTTTGCAGAAATATAAACTACTTCGACCTTTGCCCAGTTTTGGCAGAATTAGCTTCAAAATTTACGACAAAACCAGTAAAAGCTGAAATATAGGAGAATATACGGTTTTTGACTCAATATAGTATATTATAGGACAAGTTTTAAAATACAGAATATATAGGTCTCACTACCACCCCTGCCCCCCCCCCCCTCCCACCCTCTCGAAATGCCCCCTGATGGTTCGAAAAGAAGATGTTTTGCTTGTGTTAGGATGCAAGCTACTCAGCTCTCCCTTCTAAATGTCTGATGGTGTATATGTGAGCAGAAAGCTAACATGCGTGTATAGTATAATTTTCCGTCTAGTTCCTAAACTAGGACATTTTGATGCCTTTTTTTGTAATTTCCATCGGGGACGAAGATACTTTCATCGAAGATACATTATCGTGTGCATTTTTTTCTTTCTTTTTGGTACTGCGCTATTTCCCTTTTCTCATCGTCACCATCAGAGACTACGGTTTCCGCTGTCTTTTGACAGGACGAACGGATCTTGAACTTAGATGATCTTATATTGCATACTACACAACGGATACGTCAGTTAAACGGATACCAAAACGGGTACGAAGGGATCACCGTTTGAATACTTTGTGTTTTTACGACTCCGGCGATCCTTCGAACATGCTAGCTCACGAATTTCGACGGTCAAACTGTGACCGGCGACCAAAACGGTATTAAGTTTGAAGTTTCCAGTTGACCAAAAACTAGTGTCAAATATGATACGCAGTCAGCTTGGCCAGAAGGGATATTTATTTTTGAATCCTCTTGCTCTTCTGTTGGGATACCCCGGACGGCCACGAAAGTAATGCAAACCTGTTGAAACTCATAGGAGGCCGTAATCTAATCCTAAGATGGTCCAGCACAAACAAAGCAGCAAGGAAGAAAGGACAATGCTTTATTTTACCTAAATCGGTATTTACTCTCATTCTGTTGCATTGCTTTATTGGCCGCACTTTTCGGCACCGAGTAAGTTCAGTCGACGACTAAAGTAACGCATGTGCCCGTAAGGCCCATTCACAACGGGCTTTAGCCAATACTCGGCAACAGCTGGCTCTGAAAATCGCTCCTAGACCGACGCTTTACCCGGTTTTTCCAATACCAAGTAGTTCTGAAAATCGTTCCAAGATCCGAGGGGCTAACCACTCTCAAAATCGGTGTACACCGGGTGGTGCGCGTGGTGGAAAATAGCTATTTTTAAGCAAGAGGCGGGTGGGTGGCGCGCGTGCCAGCATCGAGTCCAAAGCAGCAGGTTTACTCAAGTCATTTTCGTACCTGAGAAGGTTTGGCCTCAAGAGAAACACACTACTAACATGCTTTAAAACATATGTGAGACCAAGTGTCGAATGCGCTTGTCCTGTTTGGCATAGTGCCCTTACTGTCGATCAGAGTGACCGAATCGAAAATATACAGAAACGTACCTGCAAAATTATCATGGGAAACGAGTACGTCGAGTACCAGGCAAGCCTCGAAGTCCTAAAACTACAAACGTTAAAGGAAAAACGTCACGAACTAGTCATGAATTTCGGGAAAAAAATACTAAACTCCGATGATCACAGGGACATACTACCGGATTTCATAGAGTGGGAAGACGTAAGGGCCACAAGAAGAGCGGCTAGACTTGCTAGTAAACCCCAGCTGAAGCTCCCTCCATCTCAATCATCTGAGCGATATCTGAAATCTTTTGCGCCATATTTTATTCGCCATCTAACTCTGTTTGATTATATTGTTGTTATTTTTATCAGTTGTGACCAGGTTATATTTGTTTTATTAATAGTGATTTCAGTGTCTTGTTTCTACACGTAGTCATAAGTATTTGACCCGATGATTGAATATTATTGTAACAGAAACAAATTGTATATTATATTAGCCAAAATTGTACCAAAATTGTATATTGCACGAAGTTTTTAGTATATTATGTACTTGTACGTTAGTGAAATTTTGTTGACGTTTTCCTATGCTATTTTTCGCAATGAAGAATTTTTGGATAAATAAAGTGAATTTGAATTTGAAAAGAGTGGCGCGCCAGTGGGCAGACCCTCGCCAAGATCGAGGCTTAGCCGGGTTTCTGCCGTTCGCATTGGATACTGGCGCAAGTTAGCTATTCTCTGACCCAACTTGAAATCACTTCAACTTTTGAGGGCACTACTCAGTCAGATTATTTTGGAGAGTATTCTGATTGACTAGTTTCGAATCAAACCTATTAGATAAATCCCATCCACACCTTTCTGTCTCGAAAATCGAAAGGAATTAGGTCATTCATATTCGGTCTGACGTGGTTCAGCACTAGCCAATCAGAATATTCCTCAGTATTGCCCAAAGTAATCTGATTGGTTAGTACCATCAAAATTTGAACTGATTTCAACTTGGGTCCGAGATTAGCTAACTTGCGCCAGTATCCAATGCGAACGGCAGAAACCCGGCTAAGCCTCAATCTTTGCGAGGGTCTGCCCAATGGCGCGCCACTCATCCGCCACGCGCGCCACCCACCCGCCTCTTGCTTAAAAATAGCTATTTTCCACCACGCGCACCACCCGGTGTACACCGATTTTGAGAGTGGGTAGCCCCTCGGATCTTGGAGCGATTTTCAGAACTACCTGGTATTGAGTATTAGCTAAAACTCGTTCTGAATGGGCCCTTACTATATTCAGTTTGGGAGGCAGTCTCCAGAGCGTCTGAGGAGAGGGCTGAGGACTTACTCAAGCGTAAGTTCAAAGTGCTCATTCAGGGAAAGCTGACTGCGAATCATGTTTGATGACGCATAATAGACAAGTTAGCTGAGATTTATTCCACCGATATGTCGTCCCTTCTTGGCAAGGACCGCTGGAATAAATATCAGCTGCCTAATTCTATAAGTGCCATCAGCCACAGAGTAGACAAAAAAGTTACACACGAAAGTTGTAGGCAAATGAGAAAGCTCACTCTGAAAGCACACCGCGCACCTCGCACTATTTACACTTTATGTTCCAGTATTCAAAGCTACCAGAATACTATTTGCGTTTTCGCAGATACCATGGTATCTGATACCACGGTCTAAAGTCGTGGTTGCAGTTATTGTGGTATGTGATACCACCGTCAAAAGGCGTTTTTGCAGTTATCGTGGTATCTGGCCAGTTATTGTATCAGATGTTCGGATACTACGGTCCGACCGTGGTAACTGGTCGTGGTATCTGAAAAGTAATCTCACTTCCATCAAATTTTGTCAGATTGGTGAGAAAGAAGCTTAGCACATGTAGCTGGATACCTGATTTTCTTTTGGGATAACTTCGAAAAGTGCAATAGTGGTTTTTGCAGAGCACCGTGTATCAGATACCATGATAACTGCAAAAACGACTAATTGCAGATCTAGTTACCGTGCTAATAGCTACCATGGTATCAGCGAAAACGCAACTACTTTAAAGCTAGGCTCTGCTTTCAAAAACTATCCAAGGCCTATCCTGTTTTAAACCTTTTCCGAGCCCCTTCGACTTGTAGCAAGATCTCGGCAAAATTCGGGATACTGGATTAACGCGTCAATAACATGATGCACGGACATTCGTCCGGAGCATAATGCGCATGGAAACTAGTGAATCCATATTTGACGAAAATAAACTGAAGTTTATTTTGCAGCTTGAGCCGGCTCAAATATGATTCGCAGTCAGCTTGGGCCGAAGGAATATCTATCGAATCGAGGCAAGTGCAAAGATTAGTGGGGTGCCGTTAGCTTCAAAATGTAACTTGAAATTTGGATCTCCGGGTTCAAGTACTAATGAATAATGTTACTGAAGTAGGTTGCATTTGGACTATTCGTACGACAGGTCCGGAATAAAATTGTGGCACAGTAGAAATGTGCTGATCTTTCACCACCTTGCACTTTAACTTATGCTTAAAGCCGCGTTCCTAAGTATCTCAGCTGAATTTTTACAGTCATATTACTGATCTTGTCTAAAGACCCCAGAGTGAGCAGGCTTGTAGGGCTTGGTGTATCATGGGAGTTTGAATTGGTCTGCACACCACAGTGAAAACTGACCACCGTTTTCAACACTGAACCCAGGAAGCTAAAGATGGGTAGCAGGCCATCATAAATGCCCACGCCGTCTTGACAACGATGAGCGTATAGTGCCTTGGACATTCACTATGAGCGTGTTGCACCCTACTTATCGTTGGTACTCCGCATGATGTCACGATTTTTGGCTTCTTAGCGTCAAGGCTGGAACCCCTCTTTCTTTTTTCGGTCAAATATCATGCCACGGGCTAATCGGACTAATGACGTTACATATATTCTTACGCACCCGAACATGATAAGCAAATAGTTACTATTTCGAGAAGATTGGAACGGTCAGCGTAGTAACTTTTGACGAGGTTGGAACGAGAATAGTAACTAGTAGTTACTATCGTTAGAAGGGTGGAACACGCTCTATATACTGTCCGGCTTTGGACACCGTCCCGTCACCATAACATCCGGTTGAAAATGTATTTCTCACCATCCACAATACTGTCGTCGTAACAATCCCTATTCATTCAAGATCGAGCTTAGCCAGGGATCCAAGAGAGAAATGAAACCGGAAAACCCCCGGGACATTTGTTCCCAAAAGGAACTATTTCCCATGAAGCCGCAACACTATGACTATCATTTCCTTCGATCCCGATATCTCGGATGTGGCTCAGAGACACGTCCTTCTCAACACGTTATCCGGATGATTAGGGATTAAAAGGTCTGGTGTCAGATCAACGTGCAGGAAGAACAGGTGATTAGAATGGCAGCTATAGAAAAATCTTTAGTTGCGTTTTTGCAGATACCACGGCAAGGCCGTATCCAAGGGGGGGGGGGAGGGGGTTGAAAGTTTTGTAGTTCCCCTGTCGTCCCGCGGCTTCTATGTTGCTGACGAGCGGTAATAAATCACACAATTCCTCATTCATAAGAGGATATAAAAAATATTTTCTCCTTCTTTCTGACCCCTACCCAGTACCCTATAGTGTGGCGAGGTCACATGTAAGTCTCCACTCTCTATTTTGGGACAGAAGTCACTCTTCAAATGTGTTGATGGGGCAACCATAAATAGTTATCCTGCTCAAGGCATATTTTTCTAAAGAGTTCACACCCCCGGTCACGGGATAGGGAAATATTTATTCACAAATACGAGTCTTTTTACACTGACGTTAGATGCGGGAACCTGCCACCGTTCCGTTCCTAGCTTGGACAAAGATAACAGTGATGTTTCTTATAACACTTAGCAGATCTTTATTTTATGCATAAATCAGCTTGTATAATTCAGATTTGAATAGGCTATTTGTTTTTTAATGATTTTTGTAGCTATATTATTTTTTTATAAACTTATTGCATATTCTGGTACATTTTATAAAACAAGTTAATCAAGCTCCGCAACACTATTCCACAAAGAACAAGACCAAAGGTTTCGATGGGATCCCAAAAATTCAATATCTGATCCAGACAACTGGGTCTTGTCTTAGCCGGATCCAGTCTTCGCCAGACTCCTTGAACATTTTTACAATTAAAATTCAGAAACAGATTAAGGCCAAATAGCTAATCACCTGAGAAAACCAAGTTCAGATTTGGATTCAGCATGTGTGTTTACCGCTATAAGTCATATCTGTTTTGACGAAAACTTCCTGCCACTTCTGCCAATTTCCCGGTTCCGGCCGAACTCCAGAACTACTTGTCCGGCGAAAAAAGAAAGCTCAAAGACGAAATCAGGGTATCTTCTTTCCCCAGTAATGAACATCTAATCAACTTCAAATAGAAATTTAGCTTATAACAAATTTTCCGATTCCAGCCGGATTCCGGTCGAACTATATGTCCGGGTAAAATACGATTGTCACACAGGGACTCAGCATCTCTTCTTACCCCTAAATCGCTTATCTAATCAACTAGAAATAAAACTTTGACTTCCAACAGTTTTCCGGTTTTGGCCGGATTCCGGACGAACTATATGTCCGGGTAAAAACTTGTTTTCACATAAGTGTTCAGCATGTCTTCTTGCCCTAAATCCAACATCCAATCAACTCCAAATTAAACTTTTAATTTTGACAACTTTCCGGTTTGGGCCGGATTCCGGTCGAAATACTTGTCCGTCGAGAAAATAGTTTTCACCATCGTCTTCAGCATGTCTCCCTACCTCTAAATCGAACATTTAATCTACTTAAAATAAAACTTTTACTTTCAACAAACTTTCCGGTTTGGGCCGGATTCCGGGCGAAATACTTGTCCATCGAGAAAATAGTTTTCACCATCGTCTTCAGCATGTCTTCCTACCCCTAAATCGAACATCTAATCAATTTCAAATAAAACTTTTACTTTCAACAAACTTTCCGGTTTGGGCCGGATTCCGGACGAAATACTTGTCCGTCGAGAAAATAATTTTCACCATCGTCTTCAGCATGTCTTCCTACCCCTAAATCGAACATCTAATCAACTTCAAACAAAACTTTTACTTTCAAAAAACTTTCCGGTTTTGGCCGGATTCCGGGCGAACCACTTGTCCGATGACAAAATGGTTTTCACCATCGTGTTCAGCATGTCTTCTTACCCCATAATCGACTATCACATTAGCTGTTTCAAAATATTTTGTTTGTCCCTTAATTTCAATCCCCTCCCCCACCCCTAAATGTAGAGCTACAAAACCCATCAACGAACTTGACTGGTCCGACGACCCAACGAACCTTCTCACCAAGTTTCATCAAAATATCTCATTCCCTTCGAGAGTTATCGTGCTTACAGACGGACGGACGGACGGACGGACAGACGGACAACTTTTGCAATGTCATAGGTATCCCTCCACTTACGTTTTGGGATCCCAAAAACTTTTAATAGGCACTTTAAAACATGGAACTTCTGATGAAACACTAGAACAATCAGGTAAACTGCATCTGTGTCTTGACTTTGGAGATATCTCAAATATATCCTTTTCTATCAAGCATTGCTAGGAGTTTTTGAATTTTCTGCCACGATATCCCAGCTCCTAAAATTTGGATCGACGAAATGCCAGAGAGGTAAAGACAAGGGATAACAAGAAAACGGCCGATTTTCGTAGCACCTTCTAAAGCAAGTCGAAAATGTTTATTTATGAAGCATTTAATACAAATGAATGCATTGTTCCTAGGTTGTTACAGAGTGGGATTGCGGCAGTTTGATGTGCCCATTGAACTTTAGCGTCGGATACGAATCCTCAGCACGAAACGGTGGATTTGGATTCGGATTCTTACCTAGCTCTGGATTCGACTACGTAACGCTTCCGAGGAGCTGACTGGTCATTCATACCGGTTTGCAAGTTTCTGCGTGTTTCCCCGTCAAAAATCAAGTAAACAATTTATTTCTGACCCGCCATTTGAAAAGCGGAGTAATGATAGCTACAACAGGGTGAAAACAGCCGAGCAGTCGCGTGCGTTCAAGTACTGGAATTGAAAATAGCTGCGTTCTTTGTCGCGCGAGTTCTCACCGGTGGTCTCCGGTTTTTCTTATAAGCCGTTTTTGCATCCACTGGTGAGCACTCACCAGTCTTATGACCCGCTTTTGAACTAACCGGTGTCCGGTTTTACCCCAGCGGTGCGGACTAACCAGAACCTGATCGGGGAGCCCGGCTTCAGCGAAGAGTTAGCAAGTTTTCATCAACTCACAGGTGAACCAAAACACGCGTTATAAGAGAAGAACCAGACACTGATGAGAAAACACCAGAGACAGCCCTGAGTGCAACGAACGCAGCTAATATATCTGCTGCGAGTAACCCGGGGCTTAAGTGCTTTAACCCGGTTGAGGCAAGGAACTCCGTATTCCATTTCATTCAGGATGTGTACAAGTGGAGCTTTGCAGGCGGAACAATTGGTGCTTGGAGCAACGTTAACGAAGATGAGGCTAATCCTGGAGGGCTCCACAGTTTCAAGTGTAGGCTAGCGTAAGGTAGAAATTACTGTTATTGGTTAGGTCACTCTAGCTGCATAAAAGCGCCACACATAGAACAAATTGCGCACTGTTAATGAGCTGAGTTTAAGAAAAAATAACAAAACCTAACCTATGGCTAGTATTGCCGAAAAGATTTCTAACACAAACTTCTTCGCGCTATATAGATGCAAAATGTTTTTAAAGGACCTGTCTTACCAATAATACTAACGCAACCTATTTCCGTGATCACTCCATTCGTTTCTAAACCCGGATACCCGAATTCCGTAAGGTACATTTTAACCTCTAGCAAAACCTCACTGATTTTCTCACTTGCCGTACCTCCGATGAGAACCACGCTGTCGACGGTTGTCTGCGAGATGTGTTTCCATCAGAAAAACCGGTTATGTAAATTTTTCCCTAAAAGTCAACGGGTCTCGAAAACGGCTTAAAACAGTCAAAAGGGTGGGTAATTTCTTGAAAGCAAAGCCTATATTTAAAGTATTCAACTATTTTAAAATACTGCAAGTTGAAGAGTAGATGGTGCGTGGGGTCCTTGGAGGTATGGCAAGACCTTTTTCGGTGATTATTATTACTCGGCCACGGAGCCTGTAAGGACTAAGTTGCAAGTTTACGATTCTGGAAATCTGTTAAACCCTACTGCCCAAATCCGGAAGTCCAATAAGTATCCTCATTGAGATGTTTTGTCTTGTTTATTCACGAATTGGACACCGACGTTGACACTTCATCCATGTTCGAAATGCATGGAACACGATCTAGTGTATACGGGAATACGACGGATATCGGGAACAAAACCACATTAATTTGTCGTTTCCTCAAGCCAGACTGGACGGAATCTAGTCGGAACTCGTAGTCTCTTGTAAATGCTCGCTTTTCATCGGAAGAAGTTGGAATTACAATTGCCGGGAATAAATCAGCTTTCATTCTCCGCAAGTAACTCCCTAGACCGTGAGAAACGAGTGGTCGCTCGGATATCGTTTTCTAAGACCATTAAACTGATGGCGACAAGAGGATTGGCCCTGCTAAAAACGAGAAAATCGTGTTATTGCCAGCACATGCATCTTTCACGAAGATGTTTTTATAATAAAATCGTTAAAATGTTCTTTCTTTCCTTTTTTTCTCAATATCTTTTAATCTAGAATGCAGTAAGTTTACATCAGTTCAAAGATCGACTAAAGAAACATTTCTTGACAGACCACCATTGACAGAGTAAAAGTTTACTTCATCAGTTTCGTTGATTGGTTGATTTTGGTACGACGGCATGGTTTACCACTTATTGTTTTTTTTTCTTTGCTTTCTTGCTTCATTTCTTTTTGTTCTTCCTCTTTCAGTTTTCTTCTCTTTTTCGAAAGTACGTGAAAATTAATTTAAAGTGGATTTTTTTTTTACTGCCCCCACAGGCCCATTTTGGCTTTCCAGCAGTCAGAGGTATCGACTACATGTGTGAAGGATGGTAAGAGGGTTACAAAAGGTGTATCCATGCAGTTTAGTATGTACAAGTTGGTTCGTATAATAAAGAGTATTAAACTAACAAAAAAAATAAAAAAAATAACAAGCATTAACAGGAGGACCTGAAAAAACACCGAAAAAGCATCTGCTGACTTTTCCGATATCATGACGATAAACAACAAAGTCAGCAGATGCTTTTCCGAGGTTTCCTGGTAATGCGCGCCCCCAAGTGTTGTCTGTTGAAAGTGCACATCCTTGTTTGATCTGTTAGGAAACTTCTGTTACTGTAGTGCTTCAGGTATCTTTGTAGGTGAATTTCTCTTTTCCTGAAATCCATCATTTCAATCCCAAGTCACATTTTTCTTTTATGTAGTTTCGACGTAGTTTCGCTTGGTAGCGTTTTGATTGAAAAAGTTTTACTTCACGCCGTTTTGTTTGTCCATTCCATTTGCTGTAGTTTGCCTCGCAAGTAGGCTATAGTTTCTCGTAGTTGGACTAATAGGAGTATCGGAGACAAGAACCAAATAAAACGCAAGTAAGACAAAACAGGAGCTAAACTACAAATTTGGACGAAACAGAAGTGAATACGAACAAAACGCATTTACCATAGGTTCACACAGAGCAAATCGCGGCGATGAATGAGATTTTTCAATCGCAGCGACAGAAGATTTTTATCGCCTGTTTGTCACACTGAATTTTCGACAGAATTTAAAGCGAAAAATTTGAAAAAAAACCTTTTCTCGCTTTTCATACAAAATGGGGTAGAACTGACAGCAATTATTAATTTTTATAAAAGTGAATCATCAAAAGGGTCATCCATGTTGCTGTTGCGTGCATAAAACCGTACTGTCGCCCGATTAAAGTTGAATTTTCCGAACATTGAAAATCGCCTGACGAAGCAACAGAAATCGCCGATTTTGGCGACGAAAATCTCGGCAACGGCCGATATCGCCTGAGTGTGAACGTAGGGTTACTCTTCAATCCCGGATACTCCCGTCAAACAATACTCTGCGGGTGGCTCAGATTCGCCATTTGTCCATGATGAATCCAATCATGGACTTATTTACCCGATCAATTTTTAGCTTTTGATTCATATATTTAAGTAATTAATTACTTTGTTTATTTATGACCCGCCATTTCGAAAAAGCGGAGTAAACGAAAGATAATTAATAAAACACATACACACACAGAAGAAGACACTTAATTTTCAATCTTCGGCCAGGAAGCAGTGGATAAATAACATATTATTATATAATAATAATATGTTTTTTAGCTTTTGATTCACGTATATCCACCCTCTGATGTAAGGCACCGTCAAGGCGAGACAAGATTCCAGGCATCAAACATCCCTATCCTCAATAGCAACAAGTACGAAGAAGACATCCAAATATTACTAACAATTAGGTCAGGTGACTCCAAAAACCAAAATGCAGAAGAACCTCTACCCTTTCGAAGACCCAATCGAACAACAAGAACTGTAGCCGTGTCCAGAATGAAGTCACAACACCAGCTTTAACTCCAACCAATTTTCAGAGAAGAAGTTTACAAAACCAGATATTTAAGGAAGAATCTTTAATTGTTTTTCCAGAAGTTCATTTTAAGCCTGAAGAGGACCCTTGTCAAGAAGGGTCGAAATATAGCTCTAATAAAATATAGCTAACTTATCCGTTTTTCACCGTCAAATATAATTAGGTGTAGATGATATCTAAAACTCCTATATAAGGCATTGCAGTGGATGGTGTCTAAAACTCCCAAATAAGGCATTCATAGAGGGTTGCTAATCACGGGAGGATTTAGTATTCTCGGCAGCGCCGATTTAGGTCAAAAGAGAAGAAGGGGACGAGAGACTTATTTGCAACTCAAATTGTTTGAATATCGTCTCTCACTCCAGATGTTTTTCAATTATATTTAGGTTTCAACCAACTGAAGTTCATATTTCTAAAACATTTACCTTTTAAGATCCCGCTGCTTGCTGCTCATTGCCATGCCAAATAAGGACTTCTTCAGAACTGAACCGTTCAAGCCACTATTGACTTTATCGAATATTCTGTTCAAAAGTCGTGGTACAGCGGGCGTAACAGTCGGTCGCAAAGCTTTGAAGTCATCCATGAGGTTCCGGATGTCTCCGGCGTAGAAACCAACAGAGCCGCCCTGTGATGAAAACATCGTTATTTTCCGAAGCTGAGACCGAAAATTCCCTTTCAGGGCTTAGATGGCAGTGGAGTCAACCTTTTCAGAAGTTGAGTGCCTTTAGGTCAAATACTCGAGCCTGGATAGAGCCAAACCAACAGCGCTGCATTGTGCGAAGAAAATTTTTATTCAATTCAATTCGATGCAATTTGTTTTCGAAAATTCCCGCACGGACGAAGCCGAACATTAGATTTTTCGTCGTGTACATCCTCGCCACATAACTCAAAAATTAAAAACAACTGTACCCAATGTTATTCATTTGGTCAATGTACATGTGTCTCTCAGTAAAACTCTAAGTAAAACCTTATCGTTATACATAACATGTCAACTAATCAAGCATCTAAATCATAATTCGGTCAAGTTAACATCAAGCTAAACACTAGATAATATCAAAAATTATAATATCTACATTCCAGTAACAACACACACAGAAATGCGGTTAATTTATGGAGGCGTTTTGGAATACCCGTTAAAAAGATCAATGAACGACTGAAAGAAACTTTTTGTTATATCGGTCATCGGAATATACGAAGCGATAAAAATTTATTCGAAGCGATACTAAAAGTTGGCTTTTAAGGGCAAAGATGGCTGTGGAGTCGACCTTTACATGCCGACTTGCAACGGCACCTTCTATAGATAGATAGTACATAGATGACAGTGGTGTCCGAATTTTCAGTAGTTGGCCTCATTCCAGTTCAGGGCCCCAAGTGAACTACACTGGCAGAAGTTTCATAACATATAACACAAGGATGCGCGATTTCAACAGACAACACTTGGCATGTTATCTGTTGTGATTTTGAAAAGGTTATGCATTAGATGTCATGTATGGCAAGCATTCCAGGAAGAGCCAAAAAAAAGCCGAACAAGCATATGCAGACTTTTTTGTTTATCTTCATGATATCGCAAAAGTAGGCACATGCTTTTTCGACGGTGTTTCGGCTGTTCCTGACAATGCTAGTTATGCATAACATATAATGCATAACATTTTCAAATTCACAGTGGACATCACACCAAGTGATATCTGTTGAAACTGCGCATCCTTTTATAAGACTTCCGACAGTGCAGTTTCTGTTTGTCTCCCGTTGTCTCACAATCGACGTTTATGTAGACATAAGTTGCGTTTTCGCAGATACCACGGTACCTGATACAACGGTCAAAAGCCGCTTTAGCAGTTACCGTGGTATCTGAAAAAAGTCATGTCACTTTCATCACAACCAATAATGGAGCCTAGGATTTTGTCAGATTTGTGTGAAAGACGGTTGGAACTTAGTGATGTGACTGGATGTCACTTTTTCTTTTTGGAATGACTTCGAAAAGCGCAGTTTCGGCAACTGTCGTTTTTGCAGAGCAACCGTAGTATCAGATACCACAGCAACTGCAAAAACGAATAATTGCGGATCTAGTCACCGTGGTAACAGATACCATGGTATCTGCAAAAGAACTATAGTAACGGTAGTCGGTAGCACCACCGAGTAATATGCAAAACTTCCATTACCTGGTAAGAAGAATATTGGATTTCCAACTGATCAACGTGTAGATCTTTGTTTTACTGTGTTTTGACAAGTGGTGACGGTGAGGCATAGGGGATTAACAGAAAGCCCGCTTGAAGCGCTGAACTGGAATACGTCGAGTTGAGTGTCTTCAGGTCAACCACTCTAGAATGTTTACATATGGCCAGACTGACAGCGCCGCATAGTGGCAAGAAAATCATGACTGAATGCTGGCACTAGAAGTTGTCTTTCAGGGCGTAGATGGCAGCGGAGTCGACCTTTTCAGATTTAAGGTGGTAGTCATGGATAAATACTTTGTTGCTCAATACTCCAAGGACCATGGTAAGGCAAAACAGGAAAAGAAAAACATCATACTCGGGAAACAAACTATTCATAAAATAGCTAGCAAATAACTCCCTTGTCCAAAAACCTTGCTTGTGCTCCCTAATAGACGCGACCGAGTTTCCTGCTAGACAAAAATCACTAAATAGCATCTTGAAAGTTGGTGATCTAGAGGTCGAAAATGCGAGAATCTTTGCGAAACAACACCATTAAAGGAGTCATGACCCTTTTCAAGAAGAAAACGGCACTGCAAGGTGTCTTTTCACGAACTAAGTCTGTGGCCATTAAAGAGAGATAGCCACAAAGATCTTGACATTTCCGTTCCGCACTTTCACCTGTCCTGGCAGATGCTTGACACAGTTTGGCATGACTTCGAAATCGGAACTGGCTCATCACGGAGTTGATACAAGATAAGTAGTCCGTAGTGATTTGCTAGCGTCGCGACACGTACGAACTTGAAACGGCCGGACACTTCGGTGCACCTGACATTTCCGCACCTTTTTTTTTCTGGCAAGAGTGTGCATTCCAGATCGGAATACCGGGACCACGTCAGAATTCTTATTTTGTAGAATTACGACCTCATCATCTATCCCCGGGCATTGGGGCATAAGCCGTCAAGTCACGCTGGCAATTTACCATCATTAGTGTCAAGAATTCAACTTGGGTATTTAGGAGAGCAGTTGAGAGTCCCTCCCCACCACCCAAAAAAAACCCTACAAAAACAATCGTTTCTTACATGCTTTAACGTCTGATGTAAGTATTTTTGGTACTTTTTGGTCTCCCCCCCCCCCCCCGAAATAAATCCCTGGACACGGACTTGCCTATTGCATTTTTTCGAATTTCTGGCAAGAGATGGCGCATAATTCTCTCCGGAATTCCGGGACCACGTCATTTTCTTTTTCGTGTACTTTAAGCACCTGATGTTTCCGCAAAGATTTGTTTTACTTGAAATGCTGGCAAGACGAGTTGAGTCTCTCCGAAATTCCGGGATCATTTCGAACTTCTTATTTTCCTAACAACGCCCAGAGTGACAAATGCTAGCGTGAAAGGCAAAGTCACAACTGAAAACGCCCTGACACCTGACATGTCTACACCTATTTCTTTTACTCCGAAATTCTGGCAAAAGGTGGCGCAATACGAATCCACTCGGAGCTCGGGGAGCTCAGCAATGCGGATATGCTGTTTGAACTCAGATGGGATTCGGTATTGTGTTTTTCACTCATTTGCAATCATCATGCACTAATTCTGCGCTCACCTCATTTGCAAGCAATAGCGCATCTTCAATCTCCTGGCAATGGCTGCGACAAACACAAAACATGACGAAAACAAAGATTTGTTTTATTTTTAGCGTGATTTAAGGAGTTGTTTCTAGACCAAATGCATAATACAGCTCCTAGGACAACAGCTACCAAAGATTCTGATGTCAAAACAGTATCTACCGACTACCACAGCCATCAACCCCATTTTGACCTCTAAACCCGTTCGGCTATTATTTAAAAAATGATTATTTCCCTTCAATGTGTAGCCCTAGCGCTTGTAATGCTCAGAGAGCTAATAGACAAGCGCCTACTGTCTATTAAATACGGCCGTACAATATTAAGTAAGTAAGTAATTCATTTATGACCCGCCATTTTGAAAAGGCGGAATAAATGACGAAAATAAACAAAATAAACAGAACACATATATACACACAGAAAAAGACACTTAATTTTTAATCTTCGGCCAGGAAGCAGTGGACGACATCGTGTGCTGGTTGGGCCTTGTTGTCCATGAAAGTGATGACGAAACATCCAAAAGGGTAACACTTGCATCTTGAATTTTGAATTTCTCCGTCAATTTATGGTTATGACATAATTTCGACAAGTGGAGCGAGTATTTATCTCCTCCGATCGGTCGTTTACCTGTTCACCACCCCATTGGCTTAATTCTCATCTGTGAATGGACATGTTCATTTTTTCTTATTTTTGTATTTACTTTTTTACAGCACCTTTGCCTTCGGGCTGTGCGTAGGAAATCATTTATGCATTTGTTGATTATTTCACGAAGGCTTGAGGCGAAAACCAATAGTCGCACGAGCCTTGTCAGCCGGTCTATAATGATTCGGAAAACAGACGCTCCGCGCTACGTCGTCACTAGTAGACAAATTCCGCTTTACAAGACCAGAATTCCGCGCGGCGCCGTTTCAGACCGAACTCCTATCGCACAGCGTCACAGTTCACTTGCCGGAACTCAAAATAGCCAAAGTAGAAGATTATACCATTTATTAACACCGGTATGTATATTTTTTATCGGCACATATATTTTACTGCATGATTGGGATTAAAACAATACCTAAAAATCGTAAGTCAGCTACGATGTGTGAAAGCGATATTTCGGCCCTTCTTGGCATGGGTCGTCGTCAGACTAATGCTTGGCTGAAGGACACGAACCTGCTGCCTGCAGGTCCGTTTCTTCTAAATATCGCTATCAAACGTCCATTTCATTTTTAGCCGTTGTTTTAATATAAGTTTCTCTGTCAGCTTGGGCTCAAGGGATACTTACGTACATTATTGGCTTTTGGAATACACACATACACAGGCCCGTATCCAGGAATTTATTTCGGGGGGGGGGGGGGCCTTTCGGGAGGGGGGGGGTTGTCTGCGGGTCAGACAAAAAAGACATAGATCAGACGGAAAAGCCTGTACAAATAATTATTTTTGTATGTTTCGGGGGGGGGGGTCAACCCCCCCCCCTGGATACGGCCCTGCACATACATATTTATTATCAAGAACAAATAAGCACGAGAACCTCCGCCTCCTTATCTCTGTAATACGGCCATGTGGAGTCAAATAGATTCCCGATACCCTGCCCGATGCAAACGAGCTAAGGGTAGGAGCTACGTGGAACCTCAAAATTCGTTACCTCTACAAACACGAGTATATCGCAGTAGTGCCACGGAGAAGGACTGTGGAGAGTGACAGCTGATTGGTTGTCTACCCTTGTGACATAACATCTGAAACACTGCTGAGCGTGTCACGCACGCCTGCTACAGTTTTTCCTCTGATAAGCGCAGCGGCGAAGAGGGAAGTAGACGGTTGTCAACCAGAGATGGGCGAATCCGACCATGAAAGGATTCTAATCCGAATCCAGGGCTAGGTACGAAACCGATTCCGAATCCACCATTTCATGCTGAGGATTCGAATCCGGAATCGAATCCGGATTCGAAGCCGACCTTGACAAAAATCAAATCATAAACATAGGTTATAGTTTAAAAATGAGAGGTGACGAAAAGCATATAAGGTAATCGGAAAACGTGATAAATTACTGAGGATGGCTGGTGGAGATAAAAAAAAAATTGGCTTGCCTAAGGCCACTGTGTAAAATTTCGGAAATGGAAACTGGAAGGATGTAGACTAGAAATTTGAGTGGATTCGTAAGACTGAGGGTTTGGAACCCAAGTCCGAATCGGAATCCAGCCTGACTAGCAGAAGATCCGAATCCAGATTCGAATTCACCCATCTCTGGTGTCAACTCAAAGCTCAGCAACTCTGGTCAGTTTGTCGCGGTATCCAAAGTCGGTGCATGGGCCAAAGATGGAGGTTCTATTGGCTTATTTATTCTTGATATTACAGGTTCCTGGGCCAATGACCCCACTTACCTGCATGTATACTGCGACGTGACAGGTCCGCTCCAACATATGCGCGAGGGGAAGAAAGGAGATCATAACATCGCTGCTCCTTGGCCTCTGGTCACCCATCTGCAGTGACACCGCTGAGACATCGGCGATAACGTTCTCGTGGGTTAGCATAACTCCTTTGGGGTTTCCGGTGGTACCAGATGTATAGCAAACTGTACATAGATCACTGGGGCGAGGTGGCTGGAAAAAAAATCAGCTTCTTCAAATACCATTTACAAGTGGCGATGGTTTAGGCAACCAGTACTCTGGAGCACTTCAACTTCGGGGAAGGAAACAAAAATTTTGATTACAGGTTTGTTTCCTTCCCCGAAGTTGAACCAGAGGATTGACAGCCTGACGAGGACCCTTGCCAAGAAGGGCCGAAATATCGCTGACGAAGAATCATAGCTGACGTATCCGTTGTAAACATTGTTTGAATAAATGTTTCAAAGTCAGCTTGGGCTCAAAGAATATTTATATTGACACCGCCACAACGGGGAGGGGGGGGGGGGGGGGGGCAGAATGCAGATTTTAAAGGTCTGCAGTGATAGGCCAATATGCTGTTAGCCGGGAAAATTCATCGGGACTTTTTTCCTCGGAGCAGCAGATTCGGATTCAGCAGATTCGATAAACATGTGACTTGCATGTCAAAACTTTGGGTGTCGAGAAATTTTACGAAAGACTACTCCAGCGACAGCAGAGTCATCTTGTGAGTTTCTATGCCGTCAAGCTACACGAGATTGGAGACACAAAGAGGGCACGGGAGGTGCGTTCCCGACCAACTGCTCCCGCAGTAATTACGGAGACGGAAGCCAGATCAATGTATCGATTTATAGTACTCGTTAAAACTACATAATTTTGGCATATAGGAATGTGTGGAAACGTTTAGCACTTGTACTATATATGATGCATTTAAAGTTGACTGCGTTACAAAGATATCTCGGCTGAATTTTTTTTTTTTTGAAAAAAACTCGGCTGAGTCTATAGATCATATATAATTACAGATTTATCTGCATTGAAAAACACAAAGACGGTAAACGCACTTTATGCACACAATTACCAAAGGAAACAATCACTCCTGCTGACGTAGATGGTAAGATACCAAGAAGCTGCCCACCACTCCCACAACACAATGAGCCCCCCAAATGCGAAAGCTCATAGCACCTGAAAGAAAATGATCCAGACCCTGTCAGCATCATATCTTTCAGAGCTCTGGTCTAATTCAGAAATGATCAATTTGCGATTTCAGCCGATTGGACTCTGCAAAGAAGTTCGTTGGATTTAGGAAGTCGATTGTTCTTAGATGGAAGGTTGAAGAAGATGAAAATTAAAAAAATTCCTCGACAAATTGAAAAAAAAAAAATCATATTTATGTTAAACAGAGTTTACGCACTCACACACAGAGTTGCCATATCGAAAAAATCTAGAGAGTGACTTTTGCTCGAAAATAGAATGAATATGGAACGAAAAAAATTAAAAGGGTAAAATTTAAAAGGGTAAACACCTTGATTTGGTTTAAATGAAAAAACGAAAATAGTCACTTTTGGTCAGAATTACTGCTGGAAAATGATAAATCTATATATTTTCTGTAATAGAGTGAATTTGGTGCGACATGAGTGACAAAAACAAAATGGAGTGAAAACAGGTGATCAGATCTTAATGAAACTTGATAACTGATGTGAATACTCTACATGCCTCTAATGTTTCTCATTCGTGCCACAACGGTCTTGGTTACAAACGAGTTCTTAGTAGATGATTAGAACGACAGATTTGTATGACCCCAGGGGCCCATGATCATTTGAGCCTCAAGGGTTTATCCGGCCATGATTGGGGCATGTCTAGATATGGGACATCCGAGGCTTTCCTAATGAAAAGTTTGAGCACAAATTCTAGTTAATTGCACTGCTGAATCGCCATCTAGTGGCGGACAGTGAGCCTAGTTACGGCCATTACTGGATCGAACTGTAGCCTACAAGAAATTTTCGTGAAATAATTTTCTCGACCCTATTTAATTTGTACCTTCGATCGAGAACTTTAAAGTTGGCAGATTTTCACATGATAAGATAGAAGATCGAATGATAGCTACAGATGAATGCTAATTATTAGACTTCTTCGAGACATCACATTTTGTATATGAGCACCATCTGTCATACAAATTCAGATGCCTTTAACTTCAGGTCAAAATGTGATGATCGGACACGTATACCAATTACGATTGGGACAAGCAGTATTCCAACAAGCAAATGGGAAGTCTGGGATACAATGTAAATCGAGCTCTTTTGCCACTATGTCCCAGAAACAGGATAGTTATGGATTATTAATTCAATTCATTTGCTGCTACCAGGCTATTTGTTAACAGTACGTCCGAAGATGTAAAACAAGGCCATTTTCTATTTTTAGCATTTTCTTGCAAATAAGTCTGAAAAATTTCTCAGTTTCAATGATGATAATGACCAAGTCGTACTGAACGATAGGATGAGAGCAGTGACGAATCTCTTGAATTTCTCTTGAAAAACTTTTAGTCATCGATCTGGCAAAGAAAGTTCATAGCATTTTGTCGCCAAAACCATCAAGCTGTTGTCCGCAGAAATTGTAAATGCACTGCATGAACAAAAAAAATGCAGAAATCTGACTGCGAATGATTCAAAAGTGTCACCATCAAAACTGTAGAATTAATTAAGTACAACTCGAATAAACAAAACCAAAACCAATCTGTCAGCTAAATATTTTTTTTTAATCCTGTTTCCGTACGCTGAGTCCAAGTGAAGTGACTCCCTCT
Source organism: Branchinecta lynchi (assembly GCA_023053575.1). Taxonomy (NCBI): domain Eukaryota; kingdom Metazoa; phylum Arthropoda; class Branchiopoda; order Anostraca; family Branchinectidae; genus Branchinecta; species Branchinecta lynchi. The sequence continues at coordinate 27,108,049 of JAKZAP010000001.1, forward strand.
ACTCTATGCTCACCTTTCTCCTTGACTCCCCGAGGAGTCCTCGGGGAACGGGGAGAATACGCCTCTAGTGAAACACAAAAGCCTTCAATCCCGAGTGAAATCAATCACACGAGTTTTATGAAACAAGAGCTAGAGGCTCATATAGCACTTGCAAAGTTGGGTCAGAGGATGACTGAGGGAATTTGTGAACTCGTGGGTTTATTGCGTAACCCTTCGTAAGCAAAACCCTTGAGCCACGAATGTCCGAATACCCTTGGGGATTATGAAAATATATCGTTCAGTCGAAAGTGTACATAGCTCCCTTATGGAATTATGAGCTTATAAAAGTCCAACCTTTCTCCATTGTTTCGTTTTGTGCTTATTAATTTTTTGCGCTTTTTCGGCCGTCACGAGTTTTGCCCGTCACACAACATAAAGTTTGCCAGGATCTTCAACGTCCACTGACAACTCTTTCACACATAAGGGTATGAAAATCTTCTGTTTTTGACTTTAACGGTCATATCCGGTTAACGGATAGCCTACGTCAGCTGCACTTTACTGAAGCTATATTTCGGCCCTTCTTGGCAAGGGTCCTCTTCAGGCTCAAAAACGGCTCAAGTTGGAAAAAAGAAAGTTGTTTTTCCCACAAGTTCGTTTTTTTCGTTTTTTTTTTATATTTCGGCCCTTCTTGGCAAGGGTCCTCTTCAGGCTCAAAAACGGCTCAAGTTGGAAAAAAGAAAGTTGTTTTTCCCACAAGTTCGTTTTTCCAACTTGAGCGGTTTTGAGCCTGAAGAGGACCTTTGCCAACAAGGGCCGAAATATAGGTCAAATAAAATTCAGCTAACGTATCCCTTTTGCACTATAAAAAAAATGTCCTTAATTTGTTTCTGAATTATAATAGTACGAATGTTCAAGAAGTCTGGCGGAGACCATTGACATAGAACTATTGACACAGTTGTCTGGATCAAAGGACTATTAAAAATGAAAATATCGTTTTTGCTTCTTTCGTAATAACCAATGTCTAAGCAAAATTAAACGAAGGCATTCCTTATTTTCTCATATAAGGGGTTCCCTCATTAGTCTGTTAATACCTAATCATTCCCTACACTCTGCCGATAGATCGGCGAAAATACATCTCTATCCACGAAATACAAAAGTTGAGGCAAAGAGCGAACTTTTTTTTTAAATGGAGCATACTATCTATTAAGGAAACGTCATGGTGGGTTTAAAAGAGAATCAATAAAAATACTACTTACGATATCTTCCATCTGGTAAAGGCAAATTAAAAAAAAATTATTAAAAATCAATCATCAAGGTGAAACGAAGGACTAGACTATTTGGCAGCCACACTATCAAATTTCTGCATGTCCTTTTTTTTGCGTTGAACATCCTGTCATCATCTATAACAGGGGAAAGAGCCACCTTTTCTGCAACCTACCAAGTAGCCTACTCCTTCCTGATATACGTATATTTTTACGATTCTAAACAGATCTGAGCGAAGAAACGTTAGTGAAGTATGTCCCATAGCATACTCTATTACAAATCCATAAAAATAAATTCATATACGTCAAGTCTAAGCTGTCTGACCTAGAATAGAATCAACTTACTAGAAACGATCACGATGATTTTTTCTAGAAACATGTTTAGAAATCCAAAATATCAATACTTGCCCGTGAAATCGGCAAATTTCATGTTGGCACTTCTCGACTGTATGCTGAATTTCAGCTCTCTGAATCCGAGTCGGGACGCGAAATACCCCCATACCGCCAGTCAAAAACCTGTTTGCCTACCAAGTTTTCCAAAATGAAAAACACAATTCTGAAGCTTCCCTTGACCTTATTTTGAAACCGGTGTCGGGAGAATTTGAAGATGTCTATGAAGGCTGCGCTGCGTGACTGGCAAACTCGGCTCGACCGGAAAAGCGAAGGTCCATATGGATAATATATAAGGTAGACCAAGTAAGATGGGTCCTTTAAGTCCCAGACTATCTGCCGACTCTTACAGTCTGACCCACACAAGCACTATTTTCAAATTCAATCAATGGGATGGTGATAATGGTGTTTTTAGTTTTACCAAACCTAGGGGTCTTTTTTTTACCTTCACTGTGTTCTGATTTTCGTTCATCTGAAATGGCTATACCTGAAATTGCCCTAGTCAACGTCAGAGACTCATAACGAAAACACTTCGAAAGTTTCTATTTGTGTTAAAGAAAATAAAATTTGTTAAGAAAATTCGTTTTACGAGCCGTTGAGTGTTACATTTTCGTCAAAGATAGCTCTAAACATTGTTGCGACGTAACGAAAACATAAAATGGAGAAAAAAAGGTGTTACGGTGATGCCATCTGCATTCCGTACGTTTTCCTTATGCCGCCGCTAGGCAGCGTTACTCCCTTCCATTGCCTGTGTCTTTTATCTTTTATACCGTCGCGGCCACTCTTTCGTATTACTTATTAACTCTCTGGCCACGCCGGGTGTGAGTCACCTTCTTCAAAACACTTCTTTCCCGGTCCCCGGCCGGGTAACAACTCTTTTGACTTAAAGATTGTTCTTTTGTAAGTACATCTATTAATAAAACCTTTTGTTTACTTACGGACCATAGGTCACTTCTATGAGTCTTTGTTAAGCTCCTTAGAGTGGGCTGGCCTGTAAGGCCTAGTGTATGATGGGTGGTTGATAACCTGTTTTGTGTTCGGTATGCAAACCATAGTGTGAATCGACCAGGGGAATCCATAATGAACCCGTGAAGTTCTGCACGTGTAGTAGGCCACCAACGCCCTAGGCCATCCTGACTCCGATGATTGTTTACCTGGACATTTACCATCTTATGTCCGGCTTACTACACCCCTCGCCATAACATCAGGTTTGAGAGTGCAAACTCCATATACAAATACAGTCATCGTAACAATGGTTTCAGAAGTGGGATTTGGATTTTTTCCCCGCACCATTGTCGTATCAATGATATAAGAAGTGGATTTTGGATTTTTTTTTTTCCCCACACCATTGTCGTAACTATGGTACATGAAGTGGGTTTTTGGATTTTTTTCCCCATTGCTTTATTATAATAGTAGGTTAAAAGTAAATTTGCAATTTTTTTTGTCGAAGAATGTAAAGTAAAATTTTCTGATTTTTTTTTCTTCGAAGAACGTAAAGTAAAAACTTTGGATTTTTTTTTTCTTCGAAGAACGTAAACTAAAATTTTTGGGAATTTGTTTATTGTTTGGAATAAATTATAGGTTTAATAGCAAGAATGGGGAATTATTATAAGATTTAAGGGGGAAAATAACTTAAAAATTAAATTTTGGTCGATTTACGCTTTGGTTTGTAGTACTGGACTTTTTTATCGTTTAGTTTAAAGTAAGCGTTACCTTATGACAACTTAGGCCTAATATCCCCATTTTTCTTGAGGTATACCCCAGATAAGTGAGGCAAGTCCTCTATTTATGAGTAAAAATATGGGTAATAATATTTTTATTTTGGGTAATTAAGGATATTTATTAGGTGAGGTTCCACTAATAGCATGATTGATGGGTCCATTAAGATTGCATTTGCCAGAAGTTTTGTAACTTCTTGGGCTGGTTAATAGTTAGTATGACTGTTACATATTATTTTTTGATGAATATTTATGATATATTATTCCCTGATCAGGAATTTATCTTTCATGAATTATGTGGAGCATTTTCATAGGTATTTTTCACCAGTGGTTTTGTTGTCATCGTTGTTTGTGTTAGTCAGGAATCGCGACCTGAGCTAACAAATAGCCTCACAGATTAGAATTTTGTATGGAAATGGATGTTACGTCCATATTTTCCTGTTATGACAGGAATTATGACCTGTTCTGACATTACAGATGATGTTTATGAATGTGAATATAGTTTAGTGGTACGATTGTGTCCCCTATTTTTTTTTAGTCATCCTTCTTTGCTGCCAGTTTATCCGTTATGTTTACTTTATAACTGGGTTGGTTAGCTAAGTTGGAGACCCTCCCCCCCCCTTGTATGCTTGTTGATATGGTATCAGTAGGCCTCACTTTTTTTTTAGTCAACCTACTTTCCTGGCAATGTATCCCTTATGTTTCCTTAATAAGTGGGTCGTTAGGTTAAGTTGGGAGACCCTTCCCCCCCTATAGGCATATTTATTGAGATGAATTGTGGTGCTATTAGTCCCTGTGTTATTATGTTCCCCTCTCCCTGAGATATAGCACCACTGTTCTAAGACCTTTGTCAGAAGGCAAGAAGGTATTAGCCTTTATTATAAGGCTTTATTGAGAGATGATGAGTCACATTGTGACCATGCCCCTTCACGTAGTTTTATTATTCCCCCCTCCCCCTTACCTGATGGGCTATTCTCTTAATGATAGAGATTTGTATATGACATTGAAGTCATAGTGAGTGAACTAAAAAGTAATGTCATAGGTTAAGGACCATGTATCTTTCTATGAGGCTGTATGTTAAACAAACAATGAATAACCCATTTGTGTGAGATGTTTTTTTTATATGATATGTAATATTCCAGTCATATTTCTTAGTTTTTTGACAAAAATATTCTTCAAGAATTAAAAATACCTCATAAAATGAGAGATTTATGTGGTAATAATTCACATTTGGTATTTAGGTTAGAAGAGTTGGAACCTCACATATTTTTTTTTACAAGTTGTCATATGGTAGTGTTTACTTTATTGGTTGTTGCCCCCATTGTATATTGGTCCCTGGTCAGTCTTCTCTTTTCTCTCATATTTTTTTTTGAATCTCATTTGGGAGATTTCTCTTTGATATTTTTGTTTATTACATTGAATTAAATCTAAAAAGTAAGAAGTATTCTGATTATATTGAATAAGTTAAAGATATAAAGATAGTATCTAGCTTATTCATGATTCCAAACCGTGTTACCGGTCGGGGCCCTTTTGACTCCCCCCCAATCACCCCAAATATCATGGCGACTGAGGATCCACCCCCACCCTACTCGACCTTTCATTCTGAAGCACCTTCTTTGGCCCCATTAAACTCCTTCCAGCCCATTAATCCTCCAGCAAGAACTTCTGAGCCTTCTGCTCATTATTCCCAGTTTTCTGGCGTTTTTGCTCAGCCTTCAGCTGTCCTTTCACAGCCGCTTGTGACTAGCTCTCAGCTGCCAACGGTTTCGTCACAGCACTTAGCTGTCCCCACACACTCTTTGCCCAACCAAACAGTGCCAGCTGTTTCGCAGCCTGCTCTGTCGCAGCCTGACCTGTTGGAATTGATGAGTAATGTTACTTCTTTACTTCAAAGATTTCAACTCTCTTCCCAAGGCCAAATTGATCCGAACCCAGCCACTTCGGCGTTTGATCCTTACCCCCAAAATCAATCCCAGCCGAATATTCATCCTCACAACTGGCATCATTACCCGTCCAATCCAGCGCCTTCACAGCCCATTCAGCCTGTTGGAACCCCTTTGGCCCCCCATCATTTTTACCCCCAACCCTCCCAGTCCCACGACCCACGACCATCTAACTTCTTGGAAAGGCACCATCAGCAAATGCCAACATACCACTCAGTAGCAGATGTATCTTTGGCCCAAGTTCGACTTCGCTTGGAAATAGCCAAAGATATCCCTCAGTTTGATGGAGAGTCCGATCCAGTGGTTTGGCTCAAGACAGCCAAATCTAAGATGCGATTTGTGGAGGTTAATGAGTGGGAAAGCCAGCTCATGATTTTGGAAAGCAGACTTTTACCACCTCTGTCTGCTTGGTCTGAAAATTTGAGTGTTTTTCCAAGGTTTCGTGGGAAACGTTTGAGGCTGCCCTTTTGACGCGTTGTTCAGGCCGGGTTTCAGATCTGAAACTCGCGGAGGAAAGGGTAATATACAACCCCGAGTTTATGTCGCCAGATCTTTACGGTGAACTTATTTTGAAATCGGTCAGCCTCCGATATGGGTACTCTGCTTTAGAGGCTTCAAGGCCAGAAGCACTCAAGGTCTATATAGCTGAGTTTGTAAGGGGCCTACCAACCATTTATTTCGACGAGATCCGTAAAAGGCCCATCCGTTCCATCTCTGAGGGTATCGAAGTTTTGCGGAAGGTGAGCTTTGAGCGAACACAAAGACAATTGCATGAGCAGTCTTTGTCTCAAGCTAAGGTCGTAAATGCTCTAACGACCCAACCCACTAATCCTAACCCGTTCATTCCCAAACCCCAATCACAGGATCACAGGTACTCTCCTCATGACAACCATCCTAGGGAAGGCAGCCATAATTATGTGCCACAACCTCAGAGCTTCGGTCAAGGCCAGTCTGAGTACAGGTCAAGGGCACAGAATTATGGCCAAGATCGCCAAAATAATCGACCGCGGTATAACAACTACACGCCTAGAGGTCCACAGCAGAACAACTTTAGGCCTAGACAATATCAGGGCTACGGATATCAGAGGAGCCAGGGTCCGCATCAAAGGCACAATAACTATCGCTCGACTCCCGCACCCATTCGCCAAGAATTGATGATGAATGGTGAACCAGTTTGCACCTTTTGTCTAAGGGTTGGTCACAGGGTTCAGTGGTGCCCTGACAAGAGTATGGGTCGAAGTCAGGCTCCTTTAAATGTGAACGGGCGCAACCCAAGTGGGGTGGAGAATGTGCCCCAGATACCGATCACCAGTTGTCGTCCCTCGTTGTCGTCCCTCCCTGCTTTAACCCCTTGTCTTGTATGTAGCCTTCGTCATACTTCCTGCCTCTCGTTCGTAGATTTGCATTTAGGTTCCCAGGTTGTCTCAACACTCTATGACACTGGAGCCGAATGCAACCTTATCAGTGAGAGCACAATGGAGGAGCTACCTCCAAGCTCAGTAGTCACGCGACGGCCTGTATCTTCAGCTGGAGCTACAACCCTTGCTGGACCACTACACATACTGGGTGAAGTACTGCTAACCTTTTCAATCCTTGGTAGAAACTGTTCTGATTGGTTCTTGATTGTCCCCAAGTTATGTTACCCTGCTTTGATTGGTCGCCCGTTTATCAGGTCGGTCGGTCTCATGTTTGACCCCGTCACAGATGACTTATGGTTTCGTGATACTAAGGTTTTGGTTTCTGCACTGTCAGTGACTCCCTCGACTGCAACTGACTTGCTACTAACCCCCGGACTTGACAAGACTATACTGACAGAGGGATGCCCGCTCTCCTTTGCCAGCCCTGACATTTCTGGTCCTCCTGTCGAGGAACCAGAACCTGAAGCGCCTCCTCGCATAATGATCAATCCGGTTTTCAGAACCCGGGTGAACCCCAAATCCTTTCGGCTAATTTCATGTCTTGTTAAAAATTTACCAGAAGGCCAGGAAACGTTTATTGTAGAATCTGGAACCCAAGGGTCTAAACTTTTTGTTCCACCCCAGACAGTCCAGGTCTCAAATAATTCCGCAAAGGTCTGGGTTATGAATGGTACTGATGTCGCGACACCCGAGACTCTGCAAGCAGCATCCTATATCCACGCCCCGAGACGAGTTTCTCCTCCGTTGGTACGCGTATCTCCACCGTCCCCCCAAATTCCCTCCTCGCGATCTGACTCACCACCTTCTAGGCCTCTGTCGCCTGCGGACAGTCGTAGTTCGCCGCATGTGCCCAATGACCCGCCGGCAGCTGAACTACGACTGTCTAATGATGGCGTCACGCCAGATAGTAGAAACGTTTTAGGGGGTGAAGCCCCAGACTCGTTCATTTTACAGGTGAGCCCATCTAACGGCTCCTGCGAACTGGTGTTCTCGCCTATTCTCGGCTCTACTCGAGGATCCATGGACAGTAGCCACAGCCGGCCATCATCTTTTTCGAGGTTAAATTCAGACCTAGATGCGCACTCTGCACATTCTATTGGGCCTAGTGATAATGATTCAGACAGTCCTGTAACTAACTCTCGTAGAATCTCAACCCCAAATACACAGTACAGGACTCCATTTCGACCAAATGACCCTACTCCGAATACCCCGGTTATCACAGCCAGCCGTTTTCGAGGCGCTCTTCGCTTAGAAGGGAACGATAGCCGTCTTTTCTACCAATTGGCATTTGATTCAGATTCAGGAGATAGTATTCAGTCAAATCAATCATCCCAGGCTTTAGCCCAGCCTTTAACTTCAACAACTTCTAATAATTCGGAATCTAACCTTAATGAATCCCCAATAAATCCGCCGGCTGCTTCTGTCCAACGCGACGAGTTCGAGCCGACGCCTACTTCGTCTTGGTATGGGACTCCCTTACCGTCCCCGACGCTGCACGACCGACCCATCTTCATCCCTTCCCCATCCCCCCCTGAAGTCTTCAACGCTCCAGTCCTGCCTATCCCGACTACGGCAGCGTCTTTCGTCGACCCACCAACTTCTCCCATTCCGTCGACCTCCACCCAGCCCATTCCGGAGCTGCGACGTTCGGTCAGGCACCGCAACCCACCTGAGCGGTATGCCTCTCACGACCACAGACATTAGACCTGTCCCCCAGACACGGCGACATCTCCAACCCTGACGTGACATTTATACATTTCTGCGCCAATGCGCCATTTACTCCGCCAGCGGCATATATGCCTTTGCAGCCTGGCCGTTTTCAAACCCTCTACCCTGATGTGACACTGACATCTGATGTAAATAGTTTACCGTGATAGTTTCGCGTACCTGCGGCCACAATTCATAAGGCCCATCATGGCAGATTGCCTACTATTTTGTGTGTTTAGCATATTCGGCCAAGTTCGGCTCGGCTCTGTCCATACTCGCTTGTGTGCTTGACAAGCCGCCATTAGTGTTCCCTCTTTATACCACTTTAATGTTTGTACTGCCTGTGTGGCCGATTCTGTTCGGCTCAGTTCTATTCGCCTGTGTGGCCGATAAGCCACGAACATCGTTTCTTTTGTGTTACGTTATGTACTGCCTGTGTGGCCTAGTTCGGTTCTCTTGTGATATTTGCCTGTGTGGTCGACTAGCCGTCGCTAGTGTTCCCTCCTTTTTATTATTTAATGTTTATGTACTGCCTGTGTGGCCGAGGCCGGTTTCGCCTAAATGTACAGTCCTTTGTTTTTCTGACAAGCTCAAGTTCAAGTTCCTTCTTTGTTGTTGCCTTTGTGGCTTATTTTTTTGCAAATTATGCCCTTCTGGCCAAGTATTTGCAGAGATTCATGATCTCATGATGGATTTTGTGGCATTTTGTCACTGTTATATATATTATGTTTGTTATGTTGGCCTTCTGCCTCTATATCAATTTAACTTTGGCATTTTGCCGTTATATTAAATTAAGCCTTCTGCCATTATCCACTTTGGTCAATATTGTTTATTATTTATTTATATGAAGTTTTGTTGGACTTATAAGTTTAGCACCTGTTAACCCCAAACTGGCATTCGGGTGGTTTTTCTTTTATTGGGTGGACATCGGGTGGTATAATTATTTTCGTATCTTTTATATACGAAGAATCTGACCAATTCTTTCTTTTTTTTCACTTTTATAGAATTCACTTAACATTACATAAAATTAATTAAACTTTAAAAACAATCCCCTGTTCCTTTCTTTTTATTGTCCCCTGAGGGTGGATCAGTACGCGGTACATCAGCAGCCCAGCGCAACTTCGGCCATTTCCAGCAGCCCAGCGCAAATCCAGCATAAGCAGCACCATTTCCATCACCTCCAGCCTTAGACAATATCAGCTCCAGCCTAAACCAACATCATCATATCCAGCGCCTGAATCAACATCGTCCTATCCAGCGCCCGTACCAGCTCTGCGACGCACATCTCGCCAGAGTACGCTCCACCTGCCCAGCCAACTCGCAGTCTTCGGCCACCTAATTAACCAGCTCCAGCTTTAACCACCATCTTTCCCGCTTGCTTATGCAACATCACCATCCACCATCTACACCGTTCCAGCGCAACACAAGCACCATCCGCTTTTGCCATACCGGTACCAGCTAACAGCTCCACCTGTTCACCAACATCTTCCCCGCCTGCAAGACCACCCATCGCCTATGCCGCTCCAGCAACACCAACACCATCCGCTTTTGCTATGCCCGTACCAGCTGACCCCTCAAACCACAAAGCTGACGAACCACCATGCCGACTCTACATCGCCACTCCACCCTCTTGTATTTCTCTAAACTTTAAAAATAATATATTTTAATTTGGGTCTAAGGTCAGATTTATGTAACATTTATGGTTAACTTTTAGCAGATGGATGCCAAAAGTTTGTTAATCTGGTGCTTAACTTTTAAGTCCGTGGGTCACGGACTCAATATGGAGGGGAGGTATGTTACGGTGATGCCATCTGCATTCCGTACGTTTTCCTTATGCCGCCGCTAGGCAGCGTTACTCCCTTCCATTGCCTGTGTCTTTTATCTTTTATACCGTCGCGGCCACTCTTTCGTATTACTTATTAACTCTCTGGCCACGCCGGGTGTGAGTCACCTTCTTCAAAACACTTCTTTCCCGGTCCCCGGCCGGGTAACAACTCTTTTGACTTAAAGATTGTTCTTTTGTAAGTACATCTATTAATAAAACCTTTTGTTTACTTACGGACCATAGGTCACTTCTATGAGTCTTTGTTAAGCTCCTTAGAGTGGGCTGGCCTGTAAGGCCTAGTGTATGATGGGTGGTTGATAACCTGTTTTGTGTTCGGTATGCAAACCATAGTGTGAATCGACCAGGGGAATCCATAATGAACCCGTGAAGTTCTGCACGTGTAGTAGGCCACCAACGCCCTAGGCCATCCTGACTCCGATGATTGTTTACCTGGACATTTACCATCTTATGTCCGGCTTACTACACCCCTCGCCATAACATCAGGTTTGAGAGTGCAAACTCCATATACAAATACAGTCATCGTAACAAAGGACATCCGGAGTGGCGGATGTTTTTATCCAACTTCTAACATTGTAAGTCAGAACTGAATACCGTAACGTATCAATATATTGTTTTAAGCTAATTCAGTAAATGTAGTGTTTTTTCGTCGCTAATTGTGTATTTCTTGTTATTACATTTTTTTTTGTAGTGCAAAAACTTCAAAAATGTCAGCTGACGTATCCGTTTTGCATTATCAGATATGATTCGCAGTCAGCTTGGCCTGAAGGAATATTTATGACATGTTTATTTCTATTTTTATGGCAATTGTCCTTCGGCCAAGTGCCATATAGCGATCGCAATTTCTGTCCGTCCGTCGGTCTGGCGGTCTGTCCGGGTTTTGCTAGTTTGGGTACTTCCACATAAGCTAGGACGATGAAACTTGACAGGCATATCAGGGACCCCAAACGATTAAGTTGGAAATAGTCACATCCCCGGTCCGAGCATTGTGGGGGGAGTGGAGGAAGGGGGAATCCCGAATCTTCAGGTATTTATAACTTTGGAAAGGGTGATTGGATCTTAACGAAAAATGATATTTGGAAAGACCTCGTGTCTCAGACGTCCCACTTCAAATAAAAACCGGATCCGGCGACTTTGGGGGGAGCTGGAGGGGGGAGCCGGAAATCTTGGGAAAAGCTTAGAGTGGAGGGATCGGGATGAAACTTGGTGGGAAGAACAAGCACAAGTCGTAGACAGATAATGGATTTAACCGGGCCGGATTATGGCACTGTGGGGGGAGTGGGGGGGTATTCTGGTGATCCAGCGAATTCGGTACTTCATGATAATCATGATGTAATAAGATGATGAAAATTTGGCAGGAATATGAGAGATCCGAATAAACCAACTTGAGAATAGTCGTTTGCACGATTAGAACCTCGTGGAGGGGGGTGTGGAGGGATGGGGAATCCGGAATCTAGTAGCATTTATAACTTTTGAACGGGCGATCGCATTTGAATGAAACTTGGCAAGTGGAAAGGACTATTGTCTCAGATGTTCCATTAAGTGCGGGCCAGATCCGATAATTCGGGGGGGGGGGGGGGGTTGGAAGGGGCCACCGGAATTTTTATGAAACGCTTAGTGTCGAGGGATCGGGATGGAATTTGGTGGGAAGAATAAGCATAAGTATTAGATACGTTCTTGACGGAACCAGATCATGTCGGGGATCTTTGGGGGGAGTTAGAGTGGATTTCCCGGAATTACGGTGATCGCGGTTCGCGAGATAGGATACTTCCAGATGTACGCAGGACGATAAAACTAGGCAGGCATATTAGTGACCCGACCAAATAGACTTAAAGACCCGACACAGGAAGCCTTAGGAAGACTTCCGGCCCTGGGTTTGACCATTTTTCGGGGAGTAGAGGGAGGGGGAATCCGGAAATTACTGATTTCCGTAGGTTGAAAAAAATGGTCCGGCTCAAGTGAAACTTTATGGGTGATAAGAACTGACGAACTAGATATGCAAAGCTTGTCTACGAACCCATGCGGTTGGGGGAGTTGGGGGGGGGGGAGTCCAGAAACTTTGTGAAGTGCACAAAAACCAAACGGATGGGCCGAATGGAACGTAACTTGGACAGCACCAAGTTTGTGCGGCCTAGATTTGTCATTTGGTGTCCGAACCAAACCCGACAAAGGTAGGAGGAGGATGAAATGGTAACCGGAAATTTACAGATATGCTCCGATTCGAGTTAAACTTGATGGACGGGAAGAAGAGATGTTAGTATGTGTCCGAGTCGTATTCGGCCACAGTAGGGGGGAAGCCCCAAAATGTTGTAGCTCGCATAGCTGTTAAACGAGTCAAGTGATTGGAATGAACTTGGTAAGTAGACAGATTGTCTGCTTATAGGCAATATATTTTAGGGTCTGGACCGGATTCGAGCACGGTGGGGAGGGGTATCGGAATTCCTGGAAAAATGCTCAGATTCACTTTCTCGCTTCTCACACCACCTACTCGTAACAAGTGCCATACGAGCTCGTAGCTCTTGTTTATTGTAGACTATGCAAATGCCTAGCAAATAGGCTTCGCGTAATAAAATCATTTATTCACTCAACATAAACTTGAAGTAATTCTTGTGGAATGGAAATGATAAGAGGCATGAGGTCTTATCATGCGGGGCTTTCGAACGAAAATAACTGTAACGATCGTGACTGATAACAACTCGGGTGGAACGCAACCGAGGATTCAGAGCAAAGAACTACGATTTTGTTTACTTTGGCCTGGACCAATGACATTTGGTGACAGTCGTGACGGACCACTCAATCCCGACTGCACCTGGGACACGTTGGAATTCGACATTTTCCAAACGCGTTCACCCACTACGGCGAACGTCATCTACATTTGCTCGAATTCTTTCTGCTTCAAGGATTCGTCGTACTTTTGCTCTGACTTTCATATTGTCTCTAGCTCTCTTCTGGAGTTAACGGCTTTCTAAGTCTCCGCCCTTCGCCATTGTTCTGTTTTGCACATACAGGTTACTGCGCTTTTTTTCAGCCGAGCCGAGTTTGCCCGTCAAGTAGCGCAAACCTCGCAGAAGGCTTCAAGGTACAGCGATAATAAGGACACGAATAGCTTCAAATCTTTTTTTTTAAGACTTCGTAGGTCAACAGTCTACCATGTTTTTTCAAACTTGTTAGTGACCATGTTTTTTCAAACTTGTTAGTTACGTGCTCAGTTTGCAACGGGGCAAGTAGGCCATTGGTATTTTCGAAAACTATATTTCTGAACCAATTTATCGTGAAAATATCTACTCATCGTACCGATACTGCTAAATCCTTCGACTACCCTTACCGGTCCGTCTATCCTCATTTCTAGTGGGGACCTGGGGAGGGGGGCGGGGGATCTTGTGATACGCTTAGAGTGAAGCGATTGGGATGAAATTTCATGAGAAGAAGAAGCATAAGCCCTAAAGACATCAGTGATAGAACCGGAGAGGATTCGGGCACTGCTAGGGAAGTTGTAGAGGGGGGGCCGGAATTCCGGTGATCAAGTTTTAAGGTAGCCTACTTCTAGATGTGCTAGGACGATGAAAATTGGCTTGAACATTAGAGACTTGACAAGATTGGCTTAGAAATAGTCAGTTCCCCGATCCAACCATCGTGGGGGAGTGGAGGGATGGGTAATCCGGAATCTTGAGGCACGTATAACTTTCGAACGGGTGATCGGATCTTAAAATATTATTTTTATAGGCTAGAATGTTTCTGTATTAATGTAGCCTGTTAACAGGCCCGTATCCAGGAATATATTTCGGGGGGGGGGGGGGGGGGGGTGCCTGCGGGTCGGACATAAAAGGACAAAAAAGACATAGATCAGAGGGAAAAGCCTATAAAAATGACTATTTGTGTGTGTTTCGGGGGGGGGGGTCAACCCCCTAGCCCCCCCCCCCCCTGGATAGGCCTTGCCTGTTAAGTAACATATGTGTCCTCACGAACAATTTTGGAGCGTGTTCCACCCTTCTAACCATAGTAACTATTAGTTACTATTTTCCTTCCAAACTCCTAAAAAAATACGCTGGCCGTTCCAACCTTCTCCAAATAGTAACTACTAGTTACTATTTGCTTACCGCACTCGGGAGCATAGTAACTATGATCTCTGCGACACGACTGTCCCTATCAGCCCGCCCAATATTTGGCTAAGATAGGGAAATTCGTTCCAGCCTTGACGCCAAGAAGCCTGGATCAGTGACGTAGTAACAACGGCAAGTAGGGTGGAACACAATCTTGGTGGCACTGGTTTTATGAAACTTGCAGCATTCGGCTCACGTGCCATATTGCGACAGTACGCTTTGTCCCCGTCTTCCTAGTTCAGGCACTTCCGAGCATGCTATTTCTAACCTGATTAGCAAGTACAACTCAAAAATCCAGTCCCACCCTTGGAGCAAAATTCTTAAAGTTTAAGTGTATATGTATGTAATCGTGTTCGGTTTTTAGTCAGTCAGAGAGTCTCAGTTAGTAATTGTCGATTTTTGTGTGTGTTTCCCATGAAAGTGTTACGTTTTGCTTTTGTTTTGTTTTTCTTTTCGTTTTTGTACTCCGTCCCTTTTCTGTTTGAAATGACGGGTGATAAATAAATAAATAAAAAATAAGTCAGGACGATAAACTTGGCACGCGTATAAAGACTCGATGCTCAACGAAACCTTCTTTTCCCGGATCCAATCTTTCGGGTAAATGGAGGGGGAATCCGGGACCCTGTCAACACGTCAATAGCCACGGATGATTCCAGTAAAATTGAGTAAAACTTGACGTGTAGTAGGAGCAGGTGCAGCCACATATGTTCGTTTATCTATGTTTTTCTGTGTGTTGTTTCGTTATGTTTATATATGCCTTTTGAAAAAAAACTATGATTATTAAAGACTTACCACTTCTGTGTTCATCTTCTCCGCTCCAAGCTTTTCCACAGCCTCGAAACGGAAAATTTCAACGTGCATTTTAGCCGCCCTCTCCATCGTCTCCGGATACACTTCTTTGATGCTGACAATTTTTTTCAGGTGACGCGAAGGCTTCTGTAGGAGTAGCTTGACCTTGGCATCATCTTCGCAAATGACCAACTCCATTTCGGCTGCAAAGAAAATACAACAATAATAATTGAATAATTTATTAAAGCCAACAAAGGGCCATACATCAGCATTCGTTCTAGCACTTAACTAACAAAATTGACCTTCAATATTACATACAATAAGATTACTCCTTTAACCCTTCTACTATTAACCAAATTACCTCCAATTTAAACTTCCAGTATACGCTTAAAATATTCACATACAGACCGAATTACCTGACGATTCGTCGACTCCAAAATACCAGGAAATGGTATAGATACCCCCCCCCCCAAAAAAAAAAAAAAAAAAAAACTATCTCTAATTTCCTTCACCCCCGGCAATCCGTCAGCAGATGGGATAAACTCTCTTCTACCTCACCACAAAAACGGCAAGCACACTCGGCCACCGGACAAACACCTATTCTTTTCAAAAACCTTTTTCCTACTTCGTAATGGGAGACAGTTCGCCCGGAGTTGGAACCACATCTTCAATATTTCTGCGGGTAGGCCTAGCTTAAAATAAAATTCTAATCCAAATAAATTCTTAAACTTCGGATAATTAGTGAGCGAAATAGTGATTATTAGTGAATAATTACTGAACCGAATACTCCTTGAGACTGGGAAACATATATTCTAACAATGCATATAACGAATACGTCAGCTTCGATGCTTCGCAGAGCAAACAAGTGCGCAAGCGCTCAGAAGTGGAGTTTAAAAGTAAAATGTTTATCACATTTATATACAAACAGCTTTAGAACCAAGAGATTTCTCTTCCCCAATAACCAAACAAGTACTGAAATAACCTTGTAATCGCCCCCCTTTAAAAGCTTTAAATGTAAACAAACCGCCAGAATAAATCCAAAGAAATGCTGAAGATCTTGCACGAATAGAATTTGTTCGAACACTGAATGGTCTGCCTGCCAGTCCCACCCTTTACAGCTCTTGTCCATTAGCAAGGTAATAACAAGTGCAATAAACCAATTCGTAGCAGACAATGCCCCCTTTGTCACAATTCATTAAGAATGGCATATCATCGATAAAAAAAAAAAATCCAGTTTCCAACTGTTCATTAAAGATTAAAGTACGTCGCGTCGTCTTATTTGTTGATGTTACACCAAATCCTCATCCATAGACATATCTCCCCAAATATACAAGAGCTGGACTTGAGACCTGTCACAGACAAATTAAACTCATGGGAAATCTGGGCCCAGCTGCCCATGATCGGGAGGGGGGAGGGACCCATCAAAAGGCGTATTTACATCTTTTTCCTCAAGTTTACCAGCTTAGAGTTTGATTTCTGTCACGGGTCAAAAACTTATTTCATGGGCGATTTTGGGCCCCCCAAAGTGGTCTCCCCAGTCCCTATGATCCAAAAGCACAAAGGAATTTAATCGCCTTGTCTCCTGTTATTCACAAATAAAAAACATTAAATGGGCAATCTGGGCCCAATTGCCCCCGAACCAAGTGGGGGGTTGGGTTTGGGACCCGCAACAAGTAAAAAGAGACCCCAATGCTCACAATCATACCAAGTTTCAACTTGATACCTGTTGATTCCTAGCAAGGGTAACGAACTTTACTCCTTGGCAATCTAGGCCCAGTTGCCCATGAACGGGGTGGGTGGGGGAGGTGCAACTTTAAAAGCAAACCGGAAACCGATAGCTGCTATATATATATGTATATTTATTTTTGCCCGCTTACAAAAGGGAAAAAGCGGAGTACATAAAGAAAAGGAAAAAGAAAAGAAGAAGAAAAAACTAAAGAAGATATGTACACGCACTAAACATAATACTAAAATCTATACCACGAATCGAGTTAGCATATGGTTATGGTTAGCATACCACGAATCGAGTTAGTATTGGCGTTCGCAATAGTGGATTGTTGCAAGGAACACTCCACTAAAAAGGGAGTAGCGCCAAGACCTATGCTTTCCATGCTCAACAGTCGGGCCATACTTGTATCGCCGCTCATACAAAAATACAAAACAAGACAAACTTGCGGGTTTAGAAATTTCTAGTAAAGCAAAGGTGCGTTCAGTACACACCAAGGAAACGGTGAAGGCTTTATCATTTTGTCTGTTTTGTTTAAGATGTGAAGTTGTCGGAGAAAGCGTTGGTGAACGACCGAATGAGTTTAAGTGGGGACGTTCTCTATTGCTAGTAGTGCTAGTATCGCTGCTATTTGAGTATGTGTCAATTTTGTCAAGGCTTGGAGCTACTCCATAGTGTTATTTTGCTCTGGATGCTTTGGCAGCTACCACTAACGGCCACGGCCTACCTAACTAACGGCCACCACACCAACCACTAACAGCCAACTGGGCCACCCATACAAAGAAACAAGAGCTGGAATCCAATATAGCGCTTGCAAAGTTCGGTCAGAGGATGAAAGTAGGAATTTGTTAATTCGACAGTTTACTGTAGTCCTTGGTAGGCATACGCCTCGAGGTACGAATGATCATGGGCCCTTGAGGATCATGAAAATGTATCGTTTGGTCAAAAGTATTTTTTGCATTTTCCGGTGAAGATGCGCTTTTTAATGGGGATAAGATGCGCATTGAAATGAGATAAGGTGAGCGGATAAGACGAGGCAAAAATGATCAACGGCTCTTGTGGATCCTGAAAATGTATCGTTTGCTACAAAGTGTTTTTTTTTACTCAGCGGTTAACATAAGTAGTTTAAGGACATCATTTGTAGGCAAAACCCGTCTGATCTTAAGATTGTGTAAAGACCAGTTTTCACTAACTTTTTGTGTTTTTTTTACCTGTTTTACACATTTACCAAGACAAATTTTCGCTGACCCCACCGAAGTTCCCCGTATACCGATTAACAGGTTTTCATGGCTTCCTTCCGTTGTCTACCAAAGATAAACAAATATCAGATTAGACACTTTCAAACAAATGTTCGGAATCCTCAAACAAGGTAAGTAGTTTGTCTTGCTTGTCAAACAACCTACTTGCACCACGAATGTCGTGTTCCTCGTGTTCATGACACGTTATCGATCAATCTGAAATGTCTTCTGTAGCAAAAATACGAGAACTGTAAATACGACTCCAACTACCGAACGAACCGAAAGATCTTGAACTGGAGCTCCCTCAAACCCTAGCTTGGAGCAGAAAACAAAAAGACCGAAGCTTTTTCTTGGTTTGCACAAACTGACTTGTTTGTCTAGAGTTTCGCAGATTATTTTTTTTTTTTTTTTTTTAAAGGACACCTCGCACTACTTAAGTGTTTCTGCTGAGTTGCTCTGAGATAGCTGACTACTTTAAAACTTGCTAGGATTACAGAAGGTTACACGTGTCTTCGGCTGTTTTGAACCTCTTTCATATGCCTAGGATGAAAAACTTGGCAAAATTTGCATAACCGGTCTTTGGACCAATAAGCTTCTAGGAAACAACGATCGGGAGCGTATTACGTCACGAAAGAGAAGAAACGTGTCAAAAGTGATAATCAGTATAATGCTAATAGAGGAGATAGGATACATTAACGTGTAGAATCTAGGGGCTAAAAATGGATGAAAAAAGGACTGAAGTATAATGAATAACTATCATGAGTACCACGTGTCCTTTAAGATAGACATTTATACTTGGACTTATTATCTTCACTGGTATCCAATAATCAATGTATTGGCCTTTTAGACTCTCTCGTAATAAAATAATTAGGGACCAACATGAAAACTGGATAAATTTGCTTCTATATATATTTTTCTATTTTCGTAATGTTAAGACGCTAGTATAGAAATTTATTTATAAAAAAATTAATATGATTGATTGATTGACAAATATTCCGTTCTATACAGAGTGTGTAGTAGGCTAATATTCAGGTTCAACGTTCGGTGTGGTAGAGTAAGCTGTAAGTTCCAAGTCTAATACCAAGTCTAATAGGGTTAGTGTAAATATTAATAGCTTTGGAAACGCGTAAAATGCAAATATTTGTTCGTGTTCAACAGAAGCTTGAATTAGTTTGGATTAGGACTAGTGTGTCTACCCTTCCATTCGGACTTGAAATCCCCAACTTCGGCTATTCCACGCGTCTCCAGGTTACATGGAATGTCATAAAGAATGTTGCTCCTCTAACATTTAATGTTTTCGATTCAAAAGTTGGCACAGGCCGGACATTAAGACGACATGACAGTGAAAAAGTGCATTTGAACAGCAAAAATAGAAATATATTCCTAACAGTTAACGTTTTAATAGATGACAAGGACCAGTAGGCAGTGGAGCACTAGTTCGTTGTTCCTGCGAGTCAGAGTGCCAGATTCCTACTGAGATGTGTTCCTCGCCAGATGGTAGGTGTCAGTGAACTAGGTATTTACCGAGTTGTGGCCAGATTCTTGCACTCGAGATAAATCTCAAGTGTACAGTGAATAAAAACAATCTCATCAAAAGAAAGGATGCCAAAAACCAAGGAAAACACACCGTGCTCTGCGAAGGGAGCGATGCTCTGGGAAACAAGACGCGTGTACTCGAGACAACTCTGCTGTCGCCTCGCGCATTTACAAATAATTGGGTGACGACTAAAATTATTATTAACGCCAGTGAATGTTAAAGACGGACTCAAATACGCTGTTTCTGCTTAAAACAGCTTTATTCTCTATTTCTTAACCCCTGTAAATTTTCCTCCCAGCAAATTGCCATAAGACTGCGACTACATTCACTTTCTCCAGTTGTTAAATGCCGAGTCTCTAACCCCTTGCTTACTGCTCGTCATTCAATGGATGCTGCCGGGGTTACGAAATTTCTCAACAATTATTGTACGGACTTTACAGTGCAGCAGACCGCGCACTATCTAGCCTACTGTTTCTGTTCAAGTACTCGAAACTATTTGAATACTGTAAAACAAGACTCTGCTTTTTACAATTTATACTCGGCTTTGTCTGTTCTAAGTCTTTTCCAGGCCCGTTGACTTCTAGCAAAAACTCATCAAAATTTAGATAACCGGTTTTAGGCATCAATACGAACACTCGTCGGGAGCATAATACGCATGGAAAATCGTGCATTTTGGCAACTGCAAAGATTAGTGAGATGTCGTTGGCAGGTATAGAATACAACATAGCAATCAATCAATCAATCAATCAATCAAATTATTCACATATGACATTTTTGATGTTCGGGCTTAAGAAGTAGAGAACATAATCATGGAAGTTGGCTGCATTGTCATTAAGCATTGTCCTAATAGGTGTAATAAGCTGAATAACGCTATACGCGATGTTTACGTCTTAATACACACTCCCGTTCAAATACGAACCCGAGAGCCACCGAGAGGTTCTTATCAATGCAGCGCGCAGTGTTGCCATGGTCATACAGTTTTTCGAGTTTCTAAAGATCAGAAAAGTGTCCTTAGTGTTACTTGAAGTACACCAGTACAATTTGGCGCCCAATATATTGTAAATAACAATAAAATCTACGGATGGACAGCACTCGTCCTCGAACTAGCAGTAAGCAGCCGCAACAGAACAAAACGCGTTGTTTTTTAGAAAAGTTGCTTCTTCAGCTTCCAACAAAGTAGAACTTTAGTGCTTCCCGTGGCAACCCTGACGGCGCTGCTCCTTGCCTCGGCCCGCTGGCGAACCCAACCAAGCGATCTGATTGGCCCTGCACAAGCCAGAATAGAACGTTAGTCTATTCTCCTTATTCACCTTATTACAGCGAGCTCCGAGGAAAAGAGGAATCTGTAATAAGTCTTATACACCGTAATACACCTTACTACACCTCTTAGGACAATGCTTTAGGCAACAGGTACGACGGGTTCTATAACGTTGCCTAAAACAGAGAGTTTTCTTTTCATCTTTCCCAGCGTGAATAATGGCCGTTGCCCACCGCCTTTTGAAATTCCTTTCCGTTCGCTTGCCTGTTTTATTTTCGATTTCTTGTTCATTGCCTTTGTTTGCGTTCTCAATGCTACACACTCATTGTCTTTGCACTTCGAGGTAATGTAAAAATGAGAGGCAAAACATCAATGTGGTAAGAAGCCAATGGGATGTATTCACGTGGATGGTTGTTGAGCTCGACAAAAGATGTCATTCATCCACACAAAGATGTCAGGGAACGACGCAGTCTTCACGAAAATCTGATGAGCTCAACAAGAGCTCCACGGAAGACGCAGTTTCATTCAGTGTCACCCCCAGGGTTGCCACATGTCGCACAATAGTGTGAATTGTCACTCTATTTTGATTTTGTCACTCTTGTCCTACGTAGACTATAAAAATCACTCTATTCCAGAAAATGACAGAACGTTTGATTTTTGTAGCAGGGATTCCGACCGAAAGTGACTATTTCAATTTTTTTTCATGAAAGTAAAGTTAAGATTTATCATTTTTACATAGGCGATTCAGATCAAAAGCGAACATCCCATGAAAATGAATTTCACTTCCAATTCACTCACTGTTTTGGGCCAAAAGTCACTCTCTAAATATTTTTCATGTGGCAACCCTGTTCACCCGAGCAGTGTTGAAACAAACGTCAGTTCCTGAGCTCAACTTTGGTGTCGCCAGTTAAGATATTTACGCGCAAATGCCTATGAAGATTAATGTTATCTTTGTACTGAACCGGTGTTACAGTTTGAATTGCCTTATTTTGAATGACTTGAAGTCTTTTATAACAAGAAATGAAGTTACCTGCCCATATGGAGCACCCTGAAGACAAATGAGGATGAAAAATAGAATGATAAATCATTTTTAGTATTTTTTAGGAAGTAGGTGCATTTTTTTAGGAAATGCATTTCATGATGATGGCTTGTCCCGTTGATCAAGGCCATCTTGCGAAAATGACACTAAAGTGAAGAGCGGGCTTCGGTCTCGGAAAGTTAAACCTAAACTAAACGCTTCCTTAAAGGACAGCTCGCCGTTCCCTCCCCGGACCCCCCCCCCCCCCTCTGTTAAGAAAACTGACTTCTTTAAACACAATTTCAAAAACTTTCAACCGGATTCAGGTCCTTTCAGCCTGAAAAGGCTGAATTTACGTTGTTCCTTCACGTTCCTTATTTCACGTCAACTTTTTCACACATGTGAAGATTTTAGGCTGGCTTAGCGTAAGAAACCACGGAATTTGGTTTCCTGTTTAATTTTTCATCGCTTACTGTGTTTTCTTTCGTAAATCCAAGGTCTCTCCTGAACAAACTAGCAATCTTCTAATCAAGCAAATGCACTTTTTTTTAGTTTCCTCTTCTTATGTTATGTTCGTTAAGTTTAACAACTTTCAACCCTGGATTTACCCAAAATATTCATAAAATATTGAAATATTCATAAAATATTCAAATATTCACGTTACGGAGAACTGCGTAAACCTTTACGTCGAAGGGAGTATGCAGGAGGGATTTTTTTCAGTCTTATGAGGCCTTTGTTTCAGCCTTTCTCTCTGTTCCTTAACTACGGTGAAGAACACTTCCGTAACTGATGTTTGGGCAAATAAGCTTATTTATACTGGCAATTCGGAACCTGTCAGAGCAAAAGGAAAAAAATCAGTAGCCGTATAGGGAAGGGGACAGAATGTACCGCATGAAATCAGAAACTCTGGGACCAGTGACAGGGTTAATGAAGTAGAGAGGTTGGTTTCACAAGTACGACCGATCCATAAAAAATAAAAAAATCAGAAAAAAAATAAAAAAATAATTTAAAGAAAATGAATGAAAACTGGCTCACCTTGGTCGATAATGAAGCTGCAAGCATCCGGTCCAAGCGTATCATACAAGGGCACAATCACCATAGAGTAGCAGTACAGTCCATGTTCTGTAAGAACCCATTCAGGACAGTTCTGGGCATACACTCCGACTAGGGTCGAGGGTCCAGGCCTGAGCCCGAGGGATACAAGACCCGACCCAAAGTTCTTTGCCCTTAGTAGGGCTTCATTATAACGCAACCACTGGTATGGAGAATCCTTCGAGTCCCTCCATCCTAACATATTTCCGTTATTTGATTCCTTGGCTCCTCTTCGTACGGCTTCATAGATTGTTCGTGCATCTTCATAGAGATATCGCATAAACTTGAGATCTTTCCCATCCTTTGCGAATTTAGAGTAATGGATGAGCTCTGGACCCTGGAAAGAAAGCATTTCAAAAATTCAACTATAGGGAAGAGGTGGCAACAGTGGTGCACTTCTCGTTCAAAGTGGCGTAACTTGGGCAAATGCTAAGAAATCTATATGATATAACACCATTACGCAAACAGTTTACCAAGCAAGCTCGAAAATTTATTTCACCAACTGTCTCACAAACACTTTTGCGCCCGCACCATATCTTCGTAAACTCAGTAAGAAAATACAATCAATTTACTTATTGAAAAATAAAAGAAGGCGACAATTTAGTTAGTATTCTGCATTAACAAGCTGATACGGAGTATTTTCCATACGAGGTTATTAACCATATTAGGGCTTAAAACAATTGCTGTGGACCGCAAAAAGAAGTAAGCGTCCCGAAAATTCAACTATAGGGGAGAGATGGCGCACTTTCAGTTCAAAGTGGCGTAGCTTTGGCAAATGTTAAGATTTTTAGATGGTTTTAACCCTATTTTGCACAAAACTAATAACGCAACGAAAGATTATTTCACAAACTTCTCTTCACTCATTTTAAGGAAGTCAACTTTTCGGAAGGCTACTTTTTAACTACGGCGCAGCCTATATGGAACAGTGGTATAATACTGACTTATCCTATAAAGAAGAAAACACAAAAAATTTACTCTCACAGATGTAGCTCGAATCAAAACTACTTTTAAGTGGTTTTGTCATACATTTTTATGCCAGTTTTCTGATTTCCAATCTAGTTCTTTTAAGACACGAAATTATAATTTAAAAAAAAGATAACCACTTTTTAAAAACTACTTAATCTTTAATTATTCAATTTTTAACTTGTGTTGATTAATTGACTGATTGTATGTTAGTCGGAGTTTTAATTTTTACCTTTTTTCATTTAGTGTAATTTATAAGGTGGACCGAATGTGGAGTTTGTGAAATTATGGTCTGATTATTGGTCAGATAAAGGCTGGACCTATTATTCAATTATCATTACATTTAGTACAAACTGAACCTGTCATCGTTTGATTGTTTCTAGCTTCAGCCTGACCCTTGTCTAGACGGGCCGAAATATCGATAGAATAAAACTTAACTGACATATCCATTTTAGGCAGTCAAAGATGTGATTTTTTTTACGCACTGAAATAAGGAAAGAAATAGTGAAGTAAAGAAAGCGAAAGCAACAAAGTAAAACTATTCAAGGTAGTTGAATTTCTAAAATCACATAAAATACAGGCTTCTTTTCTTATATTTAATTTTTTTTTTGTTTAAGGGAAAACGGCTACTAAAAAGGTATCATGTAGCCTATTGATTAGAAAGTATTAACAAAGGTGTCAGAAAGGTATTCTCTGTCGGCTTATACTGAAGAAATGTGATCATCATCAAAAACGCGTAGCAGATCCGCAGTCAGCTTAGGCTGAATGAATACTCATCATCATCATAAAAATGGCATGGTAGTTGGAACTATTACCTTTATGAAAGAAGACTGATTATCCAGGTCCAATGGGGGTCTGAAAACCGGGGGATTACACGTTATACACGCCATCTGGGAATCCGGGCAACTAACAAAACACGGGACTTCCGGCGAACCACTAACGAGCCACTGATATAGTCCTAGAGAACTGGAAGCGCTCCGGGCACTGCGGAGACTCGAACCTCAAATTTGGTCACACATCAAAAAATCTTGGGCTTGGTCACCTGACAAACATACTTTCGAAGAGAAATCGTGGGTCAGTTCCTGAACATGTTACAGGATGACTAGACAGGTGGACCGTCCTTGGCATATAAAGAAAGGACTAAAGCCAGCAGAAACAAAGAAATAGCCGTAAACATTAAGAACATTGTATGGTTATCCTTTTTCTTACGAACGTATGTATTCCATGTAACTGGCTGTTTCGTTTTCACCCCGCGTCCATGCTTTCAGTTCCGGGCGTAGTAAGTACAAAAATCAGGATATTGAATTAAAAATATGGTACACCCGGAAACTCGATCCAGTGAAAAGGTACACTGAAAAAAAAATCGGCAAAATTCAGATAACCAGTTTTCCGCATTGATAGCATGATACGCTAACACTCATCGGGAGCATAATGAGCACGTAAAACAGTGAATCAGGGCACGTGCAAAGATTAGTGAGGTACCGTTAGCGGGCTTAGAATGTAGCATACTGAATCGGGTCTCCGGGCTTAAGAATTAATTAATACAGTTATGGAGAGGGTTGTTTTGGCGTTACAGACACGACGGGTCATTTAACATGACTGAGGGTCCGCGCGTTCGTTTTCTTCTCTGGTCGCACTGACCGGTCCTGTGACATTTGTGTATTGTATTTCTTAAGAATGTTATTTTTTTGGTATGAATGAATGACTGAATGAATTTATTATATGCAGCTTAGTAATAAGGTATTTGCACAGAACATACAGAAAAAAAGGTAAATGATTTCTATTATTTTTACAGTTCAATGGGCAGATCATACTATCCCAGTCCCACTCTGTAACAACCTAGGAACAATGCTTACCCCCTAGATCAGCAGCTTTTTCAACAGTTTCATCTCAGTGATATTTCAAAGCGTAATTTTTTGGGCCAGTACATGCTCAATTTACTAGCTTGGACAAAGATAAAAGTGACGTTTCTTATAATACTTAGTAGATCTTTATTTTATGCATAAATCAGCTTGTATAATTCAGATTCGAATAGGTTATTTGTTTTTGAATGATTTTTGTAGCTATGTTATTTTTTATAAGCTTACTGCATATTCTGGTACATTTTATAGAGCAAGTTAATCAAGCTACACAACACTATTCCACAAAGAAAAACTTTTAACAGGCACTTTAAGACATGGAAATTCTGATGAAACACTAGAACAATCAGGTAAACTGCATCTGCGGCTTGAATTTGGTGACATCTCAAATATATCCATTTCTATCAAGCATTGCTGGGAGTTTTTGAATTTCCTGCCACGATATCCCAGCTCCTAAGACTTGGATCGCCGAAATGATAGAGAGGTAAAGACAAGGGATAACAAGAAAACGGCCGATTTTCGTAGCGCCTTCTACAGGAAGTCGGAAATGTTTATTTGTGAAGCATTAAATACAAAGTAAAGCATTAGAAGTGTCCATTGTACTTTAAGCTTTCGTTCGAGCAAATCTAAATTTTGTTGGGGTAGGTTAGAAATAAATTATTATTATTATTACTGTGCTTCCGGGTACGATTTCGAAAGAAACATGATTGCTGATAATCCAATGTAGGCTAATACAGGTAGATAGAACGGGTCATCCGACTGAGGAGCATTTTTGTCCTTCAGTTGAGTAGGCTACCTGATTCCTGTAGACTGTAAAGAAGTTTCTCCGAATAAGGATGCAGTATTTGCTACTGGGATTAATCATATAGATGGCACTTTTTTTACACAAGGGACTTGTACCGTGACCAATAGCATAAAGAATTTTTCGAATATAATTTAGAAGTCTAGGACTCCCTTGTCGGAGCTACGTAGACAAACCAGGACCCACAAGACGGGGTCTCATTTGGTTTTCATCACGAGACCCCGTCTTGTGGGTCCTAGTTTGTCCTAATATTCTGACGGGGTATCGAGCGCCAACCGGATTAACTATCACAGCGACTAAAGGCTCTCGGCCAAACCTGCTTCAAAACGTCGCAAAGTCTACAGAGAACTGGGGGAGAGGCTACTGAAAGCTAAAATTACGCATCAAGAAGGAAAGTCTTCGAGAGAAGCACTTCTGCGGGCGATTTCTCACCTTTTGAAATTTGAATAGTTTTGGGGCCTTGAGTTGTTGAAGTTTTACAGTTTCTTTAGTTGGACTTAAATAAATAATTATCTGAAACGTTATCAGTCTTCGTATTAGCTAGGATTAACGTAGAGTTGGTGGCGGTAAACCCCTCTTCGCATTTAACGATTTAGATCTCGGATGACATGAACCAGCTACCTGCGCTACCTGCACTAATGAGTTGGCGGAAAACATACGGTGGCGGTCGACCTACCAAAATATTTGACCCTTTCGTCTGACCTAACTAATCCTCTTGATGATGCAAGATTTCCTCGGTGGCGGAAAACATACGGTGGCGCTAGAGCACGGTGGCGTTAGAACACCCACTTCAAAATCTCATGTCCCTTTCAGTTGTTTGTCGAATAGGCGGCTTTTTGAGCCAAGTGTGACCAAGCTGTCAGACTTTTCAGTTCGAATCAGCCAACTTTAGCCCCGACAACGAGAAAATGAATCAACCCTTTACGACAACTAGTAAGTCAATCCAACCCGCAGATTCAGTAGGTCAAACTGCATTGACTAGCTCAAGGAACGCACCATTCACCATTCCATGTTGAAAATGCGGTTATTTTTCAGCAGGAGTGACATAAATTCAATTATATAAAGAAATAGGTTCTGCTATTCATCCGATTTTTTTTTTACTTTTATCCATTAGCCTATACTAGCTATGCCCTCCCCCAACGAAAATGGGCTGTTTCGCCACTTTTGTTATTCTTCTCATTTGTATCTGTTCAATTGATGCATCTTTTACAAGTAGAGGAAAACTGGATCAAAATCCAGTCTTTGTGACGAAATTATGTTTACACTGTTTCTGCTTCTTCAAGCCAGAAAATCTGACAAAAATAAATTCAGCAAAATACTTCGATAGCATTTATGAGATCAGTACCGATTTCTTGTCCATGTAAACGCTACATGGATGAGGATGGAACCTGGGCAGGGGTAGACACGTGCTTTGAAGCTCAGAAGTTTTTCATTCTATTATACCGGAAGGCGGGGATTTTACTTTCTCTCCGTTATGTTACCCTATTTTCTTGACTCAAGTTAATGGCCTACCAGAGCAAAATAACAATAGGGAGTAGCGCCAACACTTGACAAAATTGAAACACACTCGAATAGCATGGACACTAGCACCACTAGCAATAGAGAATGTCCCTACTGAAACTCATTCAGTCGTTCACTAGCAACTTCATATTCTGAAAAAAGCAAAACAATTATACAGCCTGCATTGTTTCCTTGGCGTGAGTAGAACGCGTCTTTGCTTTACTAGGAATCTGTGAACCCAAAAGTTTGTCTCGCTTCAAATGCCGCAAGCTTAGTGGGCGGTGCTTTGAGTATGGCCCGTTTCCAAAGTATGGAAAGTATAGGTACTGGCGCTACTTCATAGTGTTATTTTGCTCTGTGGCCTACAGACGGAAGCTGTCAGGTGAAGGGTCGTGCTTTAACTTACCGATGGCTCTGACTGCTTCTCCAAATCGAAGGGGGGTTTCACAGGGGTTGGCCGACTAGCCATGTAGTAAGCAGAAGCTGCGGCAGCTGCTCCGGTGAGTACGAGAGCTCCAGCAGTTCCGCCGAAAAATTGCATGTATCCCTCAGCATCATCTGAAAGACAAGATTGCATGTACTTACAGTTTAAGCGAACAGCCAATTTATTTGAGTACACTGCATTATTTGGATTGTGTTAAGGGATTTTTCTTACTTTTCACTATTTGCTCTAGTACGACGTTCAGAATATCCACGGATGACCTCACAACACAACATTATACAGTGACGGGAAAACTTGAATCTCAATACAGACGCGGCTTTCAGTGGCCAGTAATCAGCTCAAGGAAGGTAGCTCACTGCGTAAACACTTATTTTTCGTAAATCGTTTCGTCGAGCATACAAAAGAGGTACAAGCGCATTAGTACCACAAATCTGACAAGGAAATTCCACTATATGAAAACTGATAATTCGTGAACAGCGGAGCAACGAAGTAACGCATTTTCTTCTATAATACAATAATAATATTTATTTATTACCCACTTACATCAAAAAGATTAATAGTGGAGTATAAACTTGAAGAAGGAAAAAGAAAAAACGGAAAAAGACGTAAAACAACAACTAGAGTCAACAAAACATTAATAAAACGGGTCTGCATGACTGTTTAATTGAATAAGTGATGGGTAATTAGATTGTCCTATCTCAGCCCTTTTCAGTTAAACTTTAAGAGATATCTTGCACTACTTACTGTATACTCTCGAACTTCAAGATCCTATATTTTTATTAATAACTCATCAAATGAACATGACGACAGCGGAGTAAGAGAAAACAAAGGAATAAAACATGATGAGAAACTAACATGAACACAGGAAATTTAGACCAATTTTCGAACTGGGCTTAAAAAGGCCATGTAAAAAATGATGTAGACGACGAACTGGATGACTTACATGAACATGATGCCTCACCAAATCCCCCGCCCCCAACAATTATAACACAAAATACAGTGATCAACCACAGCCATACCCGTAGGCCTACTCTGGCCATTGACCCACCAGCTACCACGCATGCATACACCAATACACATGCGCATACTCTCTAAAGGAAACGCTAAAGGGTATTATTAGTGAAAGAAAATTCAAACCCCAGGCCTTTATCAAAACAAAAAAATATATCAAAATGTGGAGAAAAAAAACTCCGATACCAACAGCCTAATCAGCTGTGTCACAATGAAATCTCAGCACTTGTATTTCTCGTGTAGCAATTTTTAAGAAGTAATTCTCCAGCATAGGATATTTATGAGTTGCTAGAAACCCCATCCAGCTATAGGCGAGTGTTCGGCGATATTTGGAATTTTTTATATATCTACATATTGTCATTTCCAGTGTATCTTTACTGATAATTCGGGAGCATTTTTCGCTCTCTTAAGCGTGTCGCTTCGTTAAATTGTAGGCTAGTCGAATGGCATTTTGCATCATCTTTTGTTAGAAATTTAAAGTCGTATTAATAGGCTATTAAATTACGAAAAATATGTTGCTCCAAACTTCGGATATGTAAGAGTTAGATATGTTATACTATGTAAAGTTCGAAAGTGCAAAATAGATAGGCCTACGTCAGCTGAACTCCATTAGAGTTATATTTCGGACCTTCTTGGCAAGGGCTCTCTTCATGCTCTAGTCCCTCAGACTGGAAAATTGACTTGTGAAAAAAACACAGCATGTCTGGGCTATTGAAGTTCCGTACTTCGAGGATAAGCTGAGTATGATTAGCAGTCAGCTTGGGCTGAAGGAATATTTATGCAATGTTGTAAGAAATTAAATAAGAATGTCCAAATATAGTTCTAGATATTGATTTTTAGTGCGATCTATCAATATCAATATTCAATACTATGGCCTATCAATACTATGGCCAAAAGAGGGGACTTGCCAAGAAGAGCCGAAATATCGCTGTAAAACAAGACCAAAGGTTTCGATGGGATCCCAAAAATTCAATATTTGATGTCTTCGCCAGACTCCTTGAACATTTTTACTACTAAAATTCAGAAACACATTAAGGCCAAAAAGCTAATAATCTGAGAAAACCAAGTTCAGAAATGGATTCAACATATTTGTGTTTACCCCTATAAGTCACATCTGTTTTGACAAAAACTTCCTCCCTTACTTCTGCCAATTTCCCGGTTTCGGCCGAATTCTGGAACTACCTGTCCGGCAAAAAAAAAGAAAGCTAAAAAACCAACTCAGCGTATCTTCTTTCCCCTAAATCGAACATCTAATCAACTACAAATTAAAATTTAACTTAAAACAAATTTTCCGGTTCCAGCCGGATTCCGGACGAACTGTATGTCCGGGTAAAAAATGATCGTCATACACGGATTTAGCATCTCCTCTTACCCCTAAATCGGATGTCTGATCAACTACAAATACTTCTAACAATTTTCCGGTTTTGGCCGGATTCCGAGCAACTACTTGCCCGGCGAGAAAATGGTTTTCCATCGTGTTCATGTCTTCCTATCCCTAAACCGAACATCTAGTCAACTTCAAATAAAACTTTTACTTTTAACAGACTTTCCGGTTTTTACCGGATTCCGGGCTAGCTACTTGTCCGGCGAAACAATGGTTTGACCATCGTGTTCAGCATGTCTTCTTACCCCTAAATCAAACATCCAATCAACTTCAAATAAAACTTTTATTTTTTTTTTGCCGGATTCTGGCGAACTACTCGTCCGGTGAGAAAGCTGTTTCCATCATCGAGTGCAGCATGTCTTCTTACCCCATAATCGACTGTCTCATTAGCTGTTTAAAAATATTTAGCTTGCCCCTTTATTTAACCCACCTCCCCCACCCCTAAATATAGGGCTACAAGCCCATCTACGAACTCGACCTTAGTCTTGACACAACGAATCACCATATCAAGTTTCATCAAAATATCTCATTCCCTTCAAGGAGTTATCGTGCTTACAGACGGACGGACGGACAACTTTTGCGATGTCATAGGTATCCCTCCACTTACGTTTTGGGATCCCTCCAAAAAAATGAAGGGGCTGTTCACTGAAAATATTGGCGTAAGGAGGCACGGAGGCAGGAACCCTGTACGTCTTGCAGCACAAGTGAGAAGCCCCCGAGAAAATTCCAGCTGACTTCTCTTTTTTTTTTCGTCGTTTTTAAACACCATCAATATTTCTTTAACGTAACAAACATGATTTTTTAGAAGGCACGAGCATATATTCTAACTAACCAGCATCAAAACCGGACATGGTTCCGAAGTTATCACCTATGACTTCAAAACAAAACTGAGGTTTTCAACATCTGGAATTCTTACAACTGAGAGATAAGGTGTTATCATAGAAGAAATTCGTTAAGAAACATGGTACGGCCGACACTCGGCGCAATAACTGTAGAACCTCACTGTTATATCTCGCCTTACGAAAATGTCTACCACGGAACACGTAGCCTACTGTCAAGATTTAAGTCTTTAAAGGACACCTGAACAATGAAACCAAACTTGAACACACCCTGGAGAATGCATTACAGACATGGCCACGGAGAGCATTCTTCTCCTGAGCGTGACGTTTTCAAAATAGGGATGTTCGTTTCTGGAGGTCTGCACATGCAGACTCCAAGGCAACAAGACCCAAGGTTTCGATGGGATCCCAAAAATCTAGTATTTGATCCAGACAACTGGGTTTTGTGTTCGCCAGATCCAGTATTCGCAGGCTAATCATCTGATAAACCAAGTTCAGATATACCTCTATCAGCCACATCTCTTTTGACGATACTGACCGAAACTTCCTGCTTTACTGCTGCCAAATTTCCGGTTTCGGCCGCATTCCAAGCGAACTACTTGTCCAGCAAATAAAAGAAAACTCAGAAACCAATTCAGCGTATCTCCTTATCCCTACAAAGGACATCTAATCAACTTCAAATAAAACTTAAACTTACAACCAAATTTCCGGTTTCAACCGGATTCCGGACGAATTATATGTCCGGGTGAAAAATGATTGTCATATGCGGGCTCGGCGTATCCCTAGCCCTAAATCTGTCATCTAATCAACTTCAAATAAAAACTTTTGCTTTTAACGAATTTTCCGGTTTTGGCCGGGTTCCAGGCGAACTATTTGTCCGGGTAGAAAATAATTTTCATGTAAGTGTTCAGCATGCCTTCTTACTCTTAAATCTGTTATCTAGTCATATTTAGATAAACTTTTAATTCTAGCCAACTTTCCGTTTTTTGCCGGATTCCGGACGAACTCAATCAATCAACTTTATTCCAGTAAAAAATTACCATATCACAAAGAAAACAGAAAAAAAGAAGAAGACAAAAAAAGAACGAACGCGGCAGCAAGTGCAAATATCACATGGACAAAAAGGCAAAAATACCTAACCAGGCCACAAAGATGTATTCATTATCAGATTCAACTAAACGCTGTTTAAGCGAAGTTTTACACGATAGGTGGAGTTCGGAGAAATTGAGTACACGGAAATCATCGAAAACCTCAGTCGCGCTTGCTGATCGAGGTAGCTTGTGAAGATATCGAAAAATATCATTATAAGGCACACGCAGCTCACTTATCCTTTGTTTACTGTAAGAGCACACCAACGAAAGACCAAAAATACTCGTACACTATGACCGGAAACGAAAAGTTTTCATTTCTGAAGAGCAAAAAGAAAACTTTCTAAGGAGTAGGTTACCACGTTCATACACTGACCTCAGAGTATGCCTAATATGTACATCATCGTTTAAATGTTGGTCAAAAATAAAACCAAGATAACGAAAGTGCGGTGCAAAACTCAGTACATTCCCCCCAAGCTTAATTGGAGGGATAAAAGGGGTAGTTGACGATTTTGGTCGAAAACAAACACACTTGGTTTTCTTTGCATTAAAAAGAATACCATATTCTTCAGCAAATGATTGGCAAATCAAAAGCAGCTTATTTAGTGCGCTTGGGCAAGTCGCCAGCAACACTAAATCGTCAGCATAACTAAGGTTATTAAAACAACGCGGGCCAATGTGACAGCCCAAACCGCTAGCGCTAAGGCGAATGTTTAATTCGTCACAATCACAATAAAGAGATAAGCGGATAGCACTCCACATTGCCTTACTCCATTTCTACGGAAAAAGAAGAACTTATAACATTTCCCCAACGAACACGAAACCGTTGATTTTTAAACCAAAGAGCCAAAATGCAAAGGTAGACTTGGGGAACACCTCTCTTCTTAGAAACTGAAAGGAGTCTACCTTGGTTTACGCGATCGAACGCTTTGCTCACATCGATGAAACAAGCATAAACATAAGTTGAGAAAAGCCAGTAATATTCGACTGCGCATCGCAGAATAAATAAAACTGAAAGTCTCCGTTTGTAAGCAAGTTGATTCTGCGATGTCGCCAACTCAACACGAGTCAAAATTAAACGCTCAAAAACTTGCGATAGGCCGAAAATTATCAGCCTTCGAAGAATCACGAAGCCTGTTCTTTTGGATAGGTATAAGTAACACTTCCATCAGCGAGTCAGGAATAAAACCGTGTCTAGTCATGAGTGAAAAAACAATAGCTAGGTATGGAGATACATCATTAACACAATACTGAAGGTGGTTCGAAGATAACTGATCACGACCACCCGCTGAATTTGGTTTCAATTCACGTATAGCATTAGCTACATCAATAGCCGAAAAATCACTAAAACCAGTCAAATTCGGCGAAGTAAGAAAATCATCAAGATTCCCACAGGTCACAGAATTGAAAACAGATTGAAAGTGAGACTCCCAAAAATCACAAATATCAGAAGGGGAACTACAACTCTCTACAACTTTAGGGAGTGCTGAACCCTGACGGGTTCTGGCACTAACTTCTGACCACAAATCACCAAACTTTTTATGACGAAACGGTGCAGCCATATAAACAGCCCGAATAGCCGACTCTTGAATACGGGCCCACCGAAGACTATTCTTAAAAAGACTTCTCCAAATTCGTCTTGTACGATCAAGGAAACCACCAAAAATGGCCCCTTCACTTACCCACTGAACAAAGCAGTACCGTGAGTTTCATATATTGGCTTAACAAAATCCGACCAACCCGGTATCACATACCTCTTTCGACTTGCAGCTGTCCTAGAATTAGGGAGGCATTTTTGCGATGCTAGTATAAGAACAGCACAAGTATAAGAACTACCTGTCCGACGAGAAAATGGTTTTCAACGTCGTGGTCAGCATGTCTTCTTACCCCTAAATCGAACATTTAATCGGACGAGAAAATGTGTTGCATATTCGTGTTCAGCATGTCTTCTTACCCCATAATCGACTATCACATTAGCTGTTTAAAAATATTTTGTTGTCCCTTAATTTGAACCCCCTCCCCCACACCTAAATGTAGGGCTAACAGAGCCCATCTACGAACTTGACCTTACATTTGACCCAAAGAATCTTCACACCGAGTTTCATCAAAATATCTCATTCCCTTCGAGAGTTATCGTGCTGACCGACAGACGGACAGACGAACAGACGGACGAACGGACAGACGGACAACTTTTGCGATGTCATAGGTATCCCTCCACTTACGTTTTGGGATCCTAAAAAGCGCAATTCATTCAAATCTTGTACAGCACTGGCCGGACCGTACTGGAATTTCTTCTAGTGGTTTAAAGATATTCCAGAAGAAGAGTTTTTGGAGACATTTGTTCATTTCTAAAACTATTCGGTACTGAAATAAGGAAAGATGCAAAACGGAGCAAAAATCATAGCTTGGAAACAATATATTTGGACTGGGTTTTCTACAGGCAATGTTAACGGAAGTCATACAGATAGGGATTATACTTGGTACTCTTCATTCAGGTGCCCTTTAAAGGACCCCTCGCACTGTTTACTGCTAATGTTCCAGTATTTTATAATAGATATTCCATCAGCCCAAGCTAACTGGGAATCATATTTGACGGTACAGAACGGATAAGTCAGCTACATTTTATTAGAGCTACATTTCGGCCCTTCTTGGCAAGGGTCTCAACCACCCAAACCAATTTTCAGAGAAGAAGTTCACAAAATCAGATATTTAAGATCTGTGTATAAGGATACTTCCCCTACTTGAGGACGACCTCTCCCAAAAGCATAAGGTAAGATCCATCTGGTTTATTAAATTATTTTACAACAGGCCTCCCTCTCTAACATAACTGTGTTCGACAACTCCATTCTCCAGCTTGAGCGGCTTGAGCCTGAAGAGGACCCTTGCCAAATAGGGCCGAAATATAGCTTTAATAAAATGTAGATGACTTACCCGTTTTGCACCGTCAAATATTTTATAATAGTTGAATATTTGAAAACTAGGGTCTGCTTTCGACAAATTAACCACGGCTTCGGCTATTTTAAAACCTTTTCCTGGCCCAATGACTTCTAGCAAAAACGCGAAAAAAACTGTGCAACCGGTTTTCCTAATGAATAAACTTATCGTCGATAGCATGATACGCATCGATGGTTGCTTACAAGGCAAGTGAGGAGTGAGGTTTCGTTGGGGAGGTTAGAATATACCGAATGAAATTTGGGTCTCGGGGTTCAAGACTGGATGAAGCGATTACAGAAGTAGGTTGCAATCGTACTAGAGGTAAAGCAGGTCCTTTAACGGACAGCTTTCATACTGAACGAAAAATTAACGATAAACAAACAACAATTAATGCTCAGCCTCAAGTAGCTTGGGGAACGCGACCTAAGCTAGAACAATCTTCTTTCAGGATTTACCATCATACATTTGATATACCATGACCAAGGCCGTATCCAAGGGGGGGGGGGGGTAGGGGGTTGACCCCCCCCCCCCCCCCCGAAAGACACAAAAATATTCATTTTTATAGTCTTTTCCCTCTGATCTATGTCTTTTTTGTCCGACCCGCAGGCAACCCCCCCCCCCCCCCGAAATAAATTACTGGATACGGGGCTGACCATGACCAAGCAGTGCAGCCCATGATTATTTGACCGATTTAGAGCATCTGGAGGGGGCGGGGTAATCCGCTCCCACGGCACGTTTTTTGTAACTAAATCTCATTTTCATACAACTTTTAATCTGTGTCTCTCACCAGTGGTAGGCTACACCACTAGCGGTAGAAAACTCGAAACAAACTACAGAGATTTTCGGCAGCCCCCCTCAACACACAAATCCAACGGTCAGATACTTCGTTTGCCGACCACCACATCAGAAAGGGTCGTCCAACCGCCCAAGGCTGGAGTTTCCCAATACTCTATATCAGTGGTTCCCAACCGGTGGTACGCGTACCTCAAGGGGTACGCAGAGGAACCAAACTTGACTTACTCTGTACCTTCAAAATCTCGCCTCGCTCATTTCTGATTGCCGAAAGCCTAAAATTACCAGCAGAGGCATCACCAGCCAAAATGTATCTTAAGGGGCAAGGTATTTTTACTGACCGACTGTTTTTTGTTGTTTTTAAATAACTGCTTTTACGAAAAATGGTGGCGCTTCGTGCCGACTCTTTTCTTTTAGGTCGTCTGGCCGACCTTTTGGGGGGATGGGTATGTCAACCCGTACGTGACTCCTCTAATTACAAGCCCTACTGAAAGTGAGTGAAAAAATGTTGATTCAAAAACAGCTCGCCTATTGCCGTAATCTGTTCCTGTGTCAAACAATATTGTTTCAAGAAGAATCGAAGACATTGCAAGTGATATTGTCATTAAGATTGCGAATTAAGCTAACGAAACTGTTTGCGATTCAGCTTGATGAAAACACGGAGAACATCAAAACCAAACACAGAAATAGGATGACTGTAAATATTTTCCGCTAAAAGCCAAGATTTGTATTCAAATCGTATGTCAACCGATCAAAAACGTTTGTTGTGGTGACTTTTCTGGTTCTTCCTCGGCATGATAGTCATCAAGAGTAAATGCAGTCCACGCACCAGGTGGAAAGACGTCATTCACACCTGGCTGAACTCGAGTCTCGAGAGCAGCACTGACCGCTCGGAAGCTTCAACGGTACCCGACCGATCCCAATGGGGCAGCTGATAAGCCCTGGCAACTTGGATTTCGTAGCGAATATGGTAATTAAAACACGAGTTGACATCTGGTCGACATAATAAGCTTTTGTCAGGAGCTTCTTTTTGTACAAAATATCTACCAAGCAGAGCAAGGTTAACATTTTAAATGACCGTCAAGATTGTTATTCATAAGACGAGATGGAATTTTTCTAACATAAAGTAATGTTTTGCAATTCTAGCTGACGCATTAGTGCCTACACCTACGCTCAGATTATGCGTTGGGAAATTTACCATGAAGACGTACAGCCTACAAAATTTACCAGCAAAAATGAAGGTATGTTTTTGCCAGCCTCGCGCCCGAAAAAAACAGCTTATTTTGGCCGAAACCGTGTCGACGCCTTTTCTAATAAGTTTTTCTATCGGTTTGATTAGAAAGTTGAAGTTTGGATTTCATGGAGTGCGATATTAGTTATATTTATTTTGCTGACATGTTGACATGCCAAACTTTTGTCCGTATCCGATTTTTGGGATCCCAAAACGTAAGTGGAGGGATACCTATGACATCGCAAAGTTGTCCGTCTGGTCGTCCGTTTCCTCACGATAACTCTCGAAGGGAGTGAGATATTTTGATGAAACTTGGTGTGAGGATTCTTTGGGTCAAGGGTAAGATCAAGTTCGTAGACAGGCTATGTAGCCCTATATTTAGGGGTGGGAGAGGGGGTTCAAATTCAGGGGCAAACAAAATATTTTTAAACAGCTAATGTGATAGGCGATTATGGGGTAAGAAGACATACTGAGGACATACTGAGGAAAACCATTTTCTCGCCGTAGTTCGTCCGGAATCCGGCGAAAACCGGAAAGTTCATTAAAAATAAAAGTTTTATTTTGAGTTGATTGGATGTTCAGTTTAGGGGTAAGAAAACAGGCTGAACACTTATGTGAAAAGCATTTTCTACACGGACAATTAGTTCGCCCAAATTCGGCCAAAACCTGGAATTTCTTTAAAAGCAAATGTTTTTCTTGAAGTTGATTAGATGATAGATTTAGGGATAAGAAGAGACACTGAGTCTGTATACCCGAACATATAATTCGTCCGGAATGCGGTTGAAACCGGAAAAATGTGTCTAAGTTCAAGTTTTATTTGAAGTTCAGTAGATGTTCTGTATAGGTATAAGGAGATACGCAGAATTCGTTTCTGAATTTTCTTTTTTTGCTCGACAGTAGTTCGCTCGGAATTCGGCCAAAACCGAAAGTTTGTCAGAAGTAAAGCGGGAAGTTTCGGTCAGTATCGTCAAAACAGATATGGCTGATACAGGTATATCTGAACTTGGTTCTCTGATATGATTAGCCTGGCAAAGACTGGATCTGGCGAAGACTAGACCCAATTGTCTAGATCGACTAAAAGATTTTTGGGATCCCATCGAAACCTCTGGTCTTATTTTTCTTGTAAACGTGCCGACAAAAATATTGACATAGGCTACTTTTGTAGGCACTTCAAGACCAGCAAAAGCTCACACTGAGCAAAACTGTGCCGATGTATTTCCTGGGAAGTACTCTTATCGGTTTGATTAGAAAGATGAAACTGAAATTGTAGGCTTTGCATAGTGGGATTTTACTTCTATTTATTATGCCGACAATCTGGGTCTCGTTGCAAACATTAGAACTAGAAAAGAGTTGAGATATCAAAGCTTCTGTTAAGGGGCTGGTTTTTGTACAGACGAAAATACTCGTATGCTTTTGTCTCGGAACTAACACGACCAAAGGTTTCGATGGGATCCCAAAAATCTAACATTTGATTCAAACCATTGTTTAATGTCTTCGCCATTGTCTTCGTCAGATTCCTTTAATATTTTACTGTTAGAATAAAGTTCAAAAATGGATTCAGCATGTATCCTTGCCCCGATACTGAATCTCTAATCGATTTCAGAAACAACTTTGAGCTTCAACCAAATTTCCAGTTTCAACCGAATTCGTGATAAACCATTTATCCAGCAAGAAAATTAAGTTCACATATGGATTCAGCAGACCTCCTTACCCCCTCAATGAATATCTTATTAGCTTATAATACATGTTTTTATCATAAATTCGAAACCCCTCCTCTGCCTCTAAAGGTAGGACTAAAGGACATATCTACGAACTTGACCTGTACTTTACCAGTGAATCCTCATTGAACAACGTCCTCGCTTGAACACCATATTTCCTCGTTTGAACATTATATAGCAACCCCTTCGACCGTTGATTACACTAGATCTCTCCAACGTCACACAGAATGAACAAATTAATGGGGACATCCACGTGCAGAGCTATACTACTTTGAGAATAAAGGGGTAGGGACTGGTACAGCCGAAATGTTTGTTGGAATTCCGACATTCAGGGTAAACTACTTGTCCAGCAAGAAAATAACTTTCATGTTCGGATTCAGCATGTCTCCTTACCCGTAAATCAACTATCTCAATAGCTTTTAAACAATATTTTGCTTGCCCCTTAATCTGAGACCCCCTCCTCCACCCCTAAATGTAGGGCTACAGAGCCCCTCTGCGAACTGGAGCTTATTCTTGACCCAAAGAATACTCACACCAAGTTTCATCAAAATATCAGGATTTTTCATAAAAACAGTTGAAGTCGTTTTTCTGAAAACTGGTTGATTTTTTTTCAAAATAGTTGGTTTTTCTGAAATTCAGTGGATTTTTCTGGAAATCAGTAGATATTTTTCAAAAATAAATGTTGAAAATGTTGAAAAAAAAAAAATTCTGCAGAAAAAGTCGTTAAAAATTACCAGCCAGTCGGTAAATGCCTCGTACCCCCCCCCAAATATTTTGGCAAGTAACGCCTCTGATCCCTCCACTTTCGTACTGGGATCCCAAAAACTGGCTGGTTCAGGGCTAGTTTGGGGTGACCTAGCCTGGCCTAGACATAATGCAAATCATCTTTGACACTGCAAAACGGACACCTCAGGGGCTCAGGCCTCAGCTAGGCAACATTTTATTTTGGCCCTTCTTCTGTTCT
Source organism: Branchinecta lynchi (assembly GCA_023053575.1). NCBI lineage: Eukaryota > Metazoa > Arthropoda > Branchiopoda > Anostraca > Branchinectidae > Branchinecta > Branchinecta lynchi. The sequence goes on from JAKZAP010000001.1 coordinate 27,148,594, forward strand.
TGGCAAGGGCCCTCTTCAGGTTCAAGCCACCCAAGTTGGAAAATGAAATTGTGAGCTCAAGGCTTGAACCTGAAGTGGCTGAAGAGGGCCCTTTTTAACTGGTCAAGAAGCATCAAGAATGGCCGAAATACAGCTTAATTAAATAAAATGTAGCTGAGCCTGAGGTAACCATATTGCACTATTTAATACACCTAACGACCTAGAAGGCTAGCCTGATCAAGCTTATAGGCTATGTAACATAGCCTACTCATGCCTGAAAGCTAAAATTCTTTTCAGCTAAAAACTCTACTTACATGCACTGTTATTCATATCTTCACTGGCAAAAAACATTGATTTATTCCTTAAAAGGGTTAGTATTCTAGTATTTCTAGTATTCCCTGTAACCTGTCAGTTATATCAATATTCAAAACCAGCTCAGCGAGCTCAGGAAAACAACAATCGACCGGAATCAGCTAGCAGCAGCTGCAAAGACATGCCCACTTTTTGATTGGTTGGCTGGGGATCGCCCCACAAGGAAGGTGACGTCAGTGAACATTATTTATTGTTTTTGCTCGCGCCATCAAACGAGAACTGTGACGCAAGCGTGTAAACCCACATTTCACATTAGATGGCGTTAAAAAGTGTTTCCGCTTCGAGTACGGTATGCTTCTGTCAGGAATATTTTTGAATAAGTAGGCTCAGTAAGTATTAGTAAGAAAGTGTTTTTCTTTTGACCCGCTATATAGAAAAGGGGAGTATATGAAACAAAATAAAAAATTTCAGTCTTCAGCCAGGAAACATTGTAGAGCGTGTGGTCTCTCCTCTAGTCAACTTGTAGGTTAATGAAAATTGTTGTTCTTGGAACTTACCGTTTTGAAAGCTTCGATAGGTCGGAAACTTCAGCATTTGAACGATAGCGAAGAAACAGAAACAAAGTGGCAACGTAGATCTAGTTTGAGCTTTGTCACACTGGGCTCATTTCCTGGCTTTTTGGGTTGCAAAAGTAGAGAAAAGAAAAAGAACAAGATATAACAAATTCTAATCTTGTCGTTTTAAATTCAGGAGATCAAATAGAGCTAACCAGCGTGTATGATTATGTTAGAGAAGCCCTAATTGACCCCTAATTGCAGTCTGCTCATTATCCCCAAGCTGCCACAAAGCCGATCAAATCTCACGTCCCCTAGGGATTTTCAGCTGTTTGTCGAATAAGCTGTTTTTTTAGCCCACTGTGACCAGCTCTTTATTTGCAAGACTCTCTACAAGATACCCGTAACCAACTTATTTCCACCTCGGAATATTCATTTTGAAATATACCATCACACAAATTTTTTCAGCCCAAGCTTACTGCGAATCATATCACTGGCATATTTCATTTCGTCACAACTTCTTTGAAAATAAGTTGAGTTTGAACAGTTTTGACATATCTTCTATAGTTTCGACATATAAGGGGCAGTAGACAAAAGGGACCACAAAGAGGCAACGCTCTAAGTTGTGAACAACTTGTGAGACCCTTGTTTGAAGCGAATTCGTAAGGCGCATTCTCGCCGTTTCCCGAGGAATCATCGGGGAATCGAAGGAACGGCAAGAAAAGAGGGAGTCACTCCGCGCGAACTCCGCGTACGGAAAAAAACAAGGACAAGGAGAATGCTTCCAAAATGGATTGTGTTCTAAAAAAAAAATATGCAGTTCATGAAATTAGTCTGGATCCACTTTATTTTTTATTTTGTTTATTCTGATTGTTTTTAATTACTTTTACATTGCACCAACACCAGCAAAAATTGATTCCCCTCTGAATCGGAAAGGGAGTCTTTTTTATGATGGTGATGCTAATCGGAGCATTCCTCGTCCAAGGGGACTCGCGAAAACACGTCAATACGGACAGTGAGTTCCTGGGACAAACAAAAACGCCGGTGCTCCTCAAGTGGAGTTCTCGGGGAACGGCGAGGTTACGGCTTATCCTTTGGAAGATAGATGGCATTTTCGTCAGTATTCAACCGCGCTTTGTTTGAATGGATACTACGGAGTGGTTTTGGATTTTTATGGCACTTGCAGCTCCGCTCAAGTGATCACAAAGATCACTTTTTGGTCGGTCGGTCCACTGTTCTCGAGTTAGGGCATTTCCAGAAGTGCTAGGATCATGAAACATGGCAGGCATCAAGGACACGACCAAACTAACTTGGAAATAGTCATCTGCCCGATCCGACCATCGTGGGGGGAGGGGAGACCGCGGAATCCGGAATTTAGGGATATGCATAACTTTCCAACAAGTGATCAGATCTTAATGCAACTTGATATCTGGAAAGAAGTCATGTCTCAGACGTCCCATTTAAAGTCCGGACCGAATCCAATGAATGTGGGGGGTGGGTCGAAGGGGGGAACCGGAAATCTTCTGTTACGCTTATAATGGAGTGACCGGGATGGGAACAACAAGCAAAACCCCTAGGTACATCGCTGAGAGAATTAGACCGGATTCGTGGACTGTGGGGGGAGTTGGAGGGGGTTCCGGAATTCCGGTAATCCGGAGTTAAGTTACTTGGCTGGCAAATCAGGGACCCGACCAGATTAACCTGGAAATAGTCAACTTCCAGATCCGACCATCGTGGGTGGGGGAGAGTGGAGGGAGGGGGAATCCGGAATCTTGAGGTATTTATGACTTCCGAACGGGTCATCGGATCATAATGAAACTTGATATTTAAAAAGACAACATGTCTCGGATGTCCCGTTTCAAGTCCGGACCGGATCTGATGAATGTGTGTGTGTGGGGGGGGGGGGGTCGGAAGGGGAACGGAAACCGTGTGACACGCTTGGAGTGGAGCGATCGGAAGGAAACTTAGAACGAGCACAATCCCTATGCAGATCAGAGATAGAACCGGACCGGATTTGGACACTGGGGGGGAGCTATAGAGGGGAGGGTCTGGAATTCTAGTGATCGCAAGTTAAGGTACTTCCAGACGTGCTAGTACGATGATCCTTTGCTTGAGCATTAGAGACTTGACATGATTGGCTGAGAAATAGTCAGTCCCTTGATCCATCCATCGTGGTGGGGGATTGGAGGGAGCGTGAATCCTGAATCTTGAGGTGTGTATAACTTTTGAACGGGTGATCGGATCTTAACGAGACTTTATATTTGGAAAGACCTCGTGTCTCAAATGTCCCGTTTAAAGTCCGGATGTAATCCGATGAATGTTGGGGGGTAGAAGGGAGAACCGGAAATCTTGTGACACGCTTAGAGTAGAGCGATTGGGATGAAACTTGGTTGGAAGAACACGTACAAGCCCTGGATACATCAGTGACAGAACCGGATCGCGTTCGTGCACTGCGGGGGGGAGTTGGAGGGGGTCCGGAATTCCGGTGATCGCGACTTACGGTACTTCCAGATGTGCTAGGATGATGAAACTTGGCTTGGAAATTTGGAACTTGACTAGATTGACTTCGAAATTGTCAGTTCCCAGATCCGACCATCCCTTAAAGTACTAATTCTAGCCGCAAAGTACAAAAAGTACTGTTAAGCAAATTATACATTTTCGTGCTCTCTATGAGCACACGATAATTTTTCCACAAAGGTTTTGCTAACAACTAAATTCCTTAAAGTAAAAAGAATACTTTTGAGTAAAATATACATTTTCGTGCTCCCGATGAGCTCATCATAATTTTTGCTTCAAGAGTTTTGACTACAGATGAATTTCTGGTACCCTTAAAGTGAGCATTATCACAGCCGAATGCATTACCAAACCATACATACCTACTCGTGATTTCCAAGGATCCGACCCATGATCATTCTTATCTCAAGGATTTTGCTTACAAATGATCACAACATACCCACGAATTGACGCATTCCTACTTTCATCGTCTGATCCAGCGTTGGAAGTGCCATATGAGCTTCCAGCTCTTGTTGTTTGTTGGTGTGGCGTGAATAGGTTTGAGCTCTATCTTTTTGTGCAATGTATTTTATCATTGTTTTCTTCTAATAAAGAAGATAGTATTCGGAACGAAACACAGATAAATTTTGTTGAACCGAACAAGCTAAGCATTTTGCTGGTGTTTTGTCAATTGCTAACTTTGCTGTCAGTGACTACCGGAACAGTCTACGAACAGTTTTCCACAAACCTCTGTTTTTATGCTTTGCCCACAATATGGAAGATAGGTGTCATTTTTTACACCTTCCTGATAAGGACCCCCCCCCCCCCCCCCCCCCCCCTGTAGGGACCATCTTTGCAAAAACTGCAAAATACTGTTGTGTTCTACCTTCGACTATTACATTATGTGTTTCAGACAACAACAAAATAGGCTCGTTAAAGCGTAACTGAAAAGGCAGCTTATTTTTAAATCTGATATTTGGATACACTGAAATATTTTGACACAAATGAGGGATTTAGTATTTTTCCACCTGGGGATCTGATAATAATGTGCGCTGCTTGTACAAGAAACTAAACTTCATCCAGATGCGGGCAATTTGAATTTAGACAAAATCCTGCATTTTAAGGAATAAAGATGCGACACCAGAGAAGTTATGCCTATAGGAAAATGATTTTATAACACGTCTTGCAATGAATCTGATAGTTTTGTTTTATTTTTCGGCAAGGGCTTACATTTCTAGTTGGTAAATATTTCAACCGTAGAGAACAAGTAGATATTAAGGTACCAGAAATCCGAAAGAATAAGTTCATTCTATGAAATCACTCCCTGGATAACGGATAAACGAACTAAAGCATTTTTGTCTTGTTTTCAGGAATACTTATGTGAATAAGTGATATGTTACTAGACTGTTGGCTCAGCCCTATTCTGTTAAACTTTAAGATTGTTCTTTAAATCTAAAAAGTCTTCAACCTTCAACTCACCCTACTCATTTTATTCGTCGCGTTTTAACCGTTTTCCATTTGTCCAAAACTAATCCAATTTCACATTCGGCAACTAGATCAGTTTCACATGCGACGTTGCATGAACGTCGTTCCACGAACGACTAGATACGAAAATGTTATAAGTCAAACTAACATTTGCAACAGTAGCCGCAACAAAATACAAAGATAGATTTTATCATAACAGGCACTATTTTAAAACTTGGTTTGCAGGGTTTTTTTTTCTTCACGAACATGGAAAATTCGCGGCTAAGGTCGTCGTTTCAGGAACGAGGAATGAAACGGCAGTTCAACTGAACAAAGAAAACGCCTTAATATCGGCAGTTCACCGCCGTTCATGAACGGCATTCTAGAGAAACGCTTATATTAAAAACGACGGTTGGAACGGCAAACCCAAAGACAAAAACAATTGTGGCTAAAGTGTAACCATCTTCATCTTGCTAAAAAGTATTTCCCCCTTTGCTGAGGTAAAAGGGATTGTCTTATGGTCCATTTACACACTGCGTAAAATCCGAGCGTATTAAAAACCCGAACGTATTTTACGCACGTTTTCAGCTTGAAAACACTTCTAGCAATACGAACGTATTTGAGAAATCGGTCCGTTTTGTATCTAAATACGTCTGTATTGCTAGAAATCTTTTCAAGCACAAAACTTGCGTAAAATACGCTCGGATTTCAAAATACGCTCGGATTTCAAAATACGCTCGGATTTTACGCCATTAGCCAGCTTGAACGCTTTCCATACTAGCGGTAAGACATCTTTCAATTCACGAACGACTTCGAAAATATCTTCAAACTTTTTCTTTGTTTCGAGGCTCCTGGCGACTTTTGACATTATGTCGGAACAAGGCTAACTCATTTTTGAACTCTTCTCGGCTTATCATCGGAAAAGAGTCAAGAAAGCTGTCGAAACTGGAGTAGACGGTACCGTGATATTATTCCTGGAACAGTATTTGTACTATGAATGATAAAAATTAAGTTTTTACCTAATTCTTGAAAGCTACAGAAATTCAGGAGAATACTGGAAACACCCTGTGAATATTCCGGTACGCTGCGTTGTCTCTCCGCAGGAATCACTCTGGTAATTTGTGGGCCGGGGTCATCCCAGTAAGCAGCATTTCCGGTAGATTCCCTGAGCCAAATTCTGGTAGATTCCGTGGAGCAAAGTCGGGTAGATTCCCTAGTCCAGCCTCCAGCAAATTCTTTGTCGTGCCCCCACACGGAAAGGTACATTCTTTCGCTCATCACACGGTAAGGTATTTGCTAGCTTGCGTCGCACGGCAAAGCTTACGCGTGTTTGTTTTCAGCGAGGCATGAAACGGCACTTTTCAGTAATCAGAATAATGTTGCCTTTTATTTAAACATGTGTGTTTGTGATGCAGTGATATGAGAGTAGGCCTACTATAGGCTACAGAGTAAAAAAAAACAACAGAAAAACATTAGTTGTTTTTTTTTATGTGAATTCTCAATTTTCCGTTCTCGCTCCTGAATTCTCGATTCTCGTACAAATTACCGTTTTTGCTCCTCTGGCTTCATGGGTGGTGGCAAAGCTGGAAAAGACGGCTCGACCTTGTAAAAGCAAACAAACACAAATTTAAACCTACCAAATGTGTCCAGACTGTTTATTCAAATAATATATATACAACGGATACGTCAGCTACGATTCTTCATCAGCAATATTTCGGCCCTTCTTGGCAAGGATCCTCTTCAGGCTGTCAATCTTCAGGGTCAACTTTGAGGAAGGAAACAAACCTGTAATCATTACAGGTTTGTAATCATTACGGGTTTGTTTCCTTCCCCGATGTTGCTTGTGGTTTAAAGGTTTAAAGGCACTGGAAGCATATTTCGCTGGAAAACATAATCCATTTTCCAAGTAAAGACTACAGATTGCGAAATAAACAGGTGAAACACTCGAAAACCTCTGTCTCAGTTCTGGTACGGCTTCGGATCAGGATTGTCCATTTCGCCTCTTCGCGGCTGGGTAGCATAGCCTTTGTCACTTAGATTGACTCAAGCAAGTCCGCTGTCATCAGAAAGTTGATGATTGTCTGGATGATGGATGCTTCAGCAGCAGGGGGGAGAGTAGGATGCACGAGGGATCCAGTCAATAGGTTGAGAAGGAAAACCAAGACGTGTCGTAGCGTTCTTATTGAATCAGAAGCTTTTAACAAGATTCTGGATGCTGTTGTCTCGTCGATCGGGTACCAATGGGGTCGACTAAAAAGAGGCACGGCACGGTATGGCACAGGAGGTTTGAGGAATAAAAAGAGATTAGCAAGAAGTAGAAGTAGATAAGTAAGTGAGACTTCGTAATGAGACCCTTTTAGTTTTGTGCCTCTTATGCCTCTATTCCTATGAGACCCTTTTAGTTTTCGTGCCTCTTTTTAGTACTCGTGCCTCCTACACTATGCCGTGCCGCGCCTTGCCTCTTTCTAGTCAATCCTGGCACCAATTCAAGTTTTCCTGAGTTCATTCGCAACTACACAAATTTAGCAGGTTGGCAAGGCGAAGTAGCGAGCTTCATTCGAGCTTTAACCGAGCTGATCGACATGACGGAGTGATCGGCCTTGTAAACACTTCCAGGCATCCTATGTCATGAGCGGATAGGAAATTCAGTGAGGAAGAGCTCTGTCGTCGCAAAGTGCACGGTGCTAGAAAACGAGGATTTTATGTTTTATTTTGGAATTTTGGAGCCATTTCTGTCCTTCTGACTTGGGATTCATAGATTACCTCTGTGGCGGATTCAGTGAAAGAATAAAGGGGCTAAAACTGGTCCCATCGAAAATGACTTTAAATCCGAACCCGGACTACGAATCTACCTTATGCGGCACACATGAAGAAGTAAACACGGATGTGGCTGTCAATGTCTTCGAATGCTGCCAAGTATTTGTTCAAGTGAATCATACAGGCATTGTAGTCATTCTGTTACAGAACTAACGCGAACTGTTTCTCTGCAGATGTTACCCAGTCTATGAACCCGAGCTTTAAGTTCAGTTCCGTAACACAGTCTTTCCGATCCACCAAACTGAAAACAGAAAATCATCTGCTGTCGTAGTATAGAGCTGCTACATTGCACTAGTGGCCTGATGCGGTCAGATTTCCCTTATCGAAAGACAAAAACAGCATTTGCAACATTTGATGTTAAGTCTCAGGTCATTCAGTAAGTTGCTGAGCTTATACAAAAACTCAGGACTCATATTCGGACATCATCATGTTCGAGCCCGAAATCTGGATTTCCGAAATTAGTTTTATCGGTATGGCAAAATAAATCCTTCAACCCACTCAAGTTTGGCTGGCCCGTCACGACACTTTTGGGGTCAGTCCAGGACGTCAGGGCTGGCGCTCTGGCCTCCACATGTCAACAAGGCGTCGACCTTTTATTACAGTAGACAGCGTGCGGCAAATAATGACCCTTGACTGGGGAAATACTATGCGACAGTCTTAGCGCATTTGGTGGGTGATGTGGGGCCGACAGCTGGTATTCGAACGAGATTTTTTATTTGTCCGCTGGGGACACGTTTTGTTCTGTGCGTTCGGGAAATACTTTGACAGCTTTACTTGTATTTCTTTCTACATCAGTTTTCCCAGCATAGGGATTAAAAAGTAAATGCACAGTAGCCCAAGTCACAGAACACTCTTTAATCATGGTAGCAGTCTCAACTTTCAGCTACAGCTTCTGTCAAGAGTCAGTGATGCTTCTGTGTCAGTCTTCTACCTTACAGAACTTCATGGGCCCATTATTAGCTGGACTTACAACGATATTTGCAAGAAAGTTAGACCTTATAGCAAATTAAATAGCCTATATCAAGTAAATTTGACATAGGATGTCCAAAACCAACCACTAACGTTGGACTCGGGGCCAAAATTTGGCATAGAGACATGTCTGGCAGGATAATTTTGTCGAAACAAATTTAGGCCTATAAATAAGTCATTACCCGATGACAACCGTAGTTAATATTTGGCTGAAAAATAAAGCTGATATTTGAACTCTACGCCAAATTCTAGCACAGACTATTGTCTCACATCACCATTTTGCAAAGATATACTTTCTCTTATATTTTTAGCTATACTTAAAAAAAAACAAAAAAACTCGTTTGTTGGACCAGGAATCAAATGTTGACAAGTGGCCAAGGACGGGTCTATGCGTCTTTTGCCGAGCAGTTTGAGCTTGAAACTTTACGGCAATGTGAAGCTCAGCACCCAAGGTAAATTCTGGTAAAATAAGAAAAATCCGAAAAATATATTAAGTTAAGAGATACGTCCCTAATCTGAAAATAAACTTTTAAATTTTGAGATTTTCAGTGAAAATTAAGAAATACTAGCCTATGGCTCCGGGACTATACGAGATATCGTAAGAAATAAAACTTGTTCTTAAGAGACATCATTGTTAGGAATAAAACAAGATGCCCCACAACTAAATTGGATTAGTACAACCTTAGAAAAACAAAAAACAGTCAGGACACATTTTATAGGCCTAAAAAGGGTGTTTTTCAGCTTTTACAAGGTCAAGCTGTCATCTCTAGCTTTGCCATCACCCATATTCAGATTCAGCCTGGTCGATATAGTCGGAAACTGTCTTCAAACTGACTGTGTCTTTCTGATCACCTAAGGCTTATTCTCGCCGTTCCCCGAGGACTTCTCGGGGAATCAAAGGGAACGGCGCGAATAGAGGGAGCCACTCCACGCGGACTCCGCGGACAGAAACAGCAAGAACACGGGGAATGCTTCCAACATGGATTTTGTTCGAAAAATAAATATGCAGTTCACGAAATTAGTCTGGAGCCAATTTATTTTTGGTTTTGTTTATTCTGATTATTTTTAATTAATTTTACATTGCACCAACACCAGCAAAAATGGATTCCCCTCCGAATCTGAAAGGGAATCCTTTTTGATGATGGTGATGATAATCAGAGCATTCCCCGTCCGTGGGGACTCGCGAGAATACGGGGAGTGATTCCCCGGGACAAACAGAAACGCGGGGACTCCTCAAGTGGAGTCCGCGGGGAACGGCGAGAGTTCGCTTCTAGTCTAGTTGTCACATTTTTGGGCTCTGGCGCCCGGACTGTGTAGCGTTTCACTGCAACCATCGCCAATTTCAAAGAAGAAGTGGGGAATTATATGAATAAATTCAAATATTTGGAAGTTGGAAGGATGGGATGATTATAACGAATTGCCCACATATTTTGTTATTTTCGAAGCCCTAGTACGGCCGAAAATAAAAAAATTTGGAAAGCATTTGTGGAAAGCATAAGCGTGATCCATGCGAAATTTGCAGGATTCAATGTTACTTACCTCAATGAAGATTCAAATAAACACAGATCAATCATCAAGAAGTTCTGCAGACATTAACCTCGAGATAAACCCCTTGGAAATCTATCCTCCAGGACATTATTCCTGCCATGATCCAAAGTCAGTATTCAGCGTTTACGTCCGTAGTATTTTAAAGAATTCGAAACTAATTCCATAACCATAGTATGGCATCTCTGTGCAGCAGAAGTTGGTGACTTTGCTTTTCATGTTCAGGTAAAGATGGCGTGGCCGTCGCTTTGAGTAGCGCCATTCCTTGAAATAGCTTTTGAAGGTACATGTCTGCATGCTTAACAATTAATGCGCCTGAAGGTGAAGGAGAACATACGCAAAACAAATATTATTTGTTTACTAGCTTAATTTCGTTTTGAAACCCGTTCATTTTTGCGGATTCCAGAACATTAGTGACGGGATACCTATGGCCAGTGGCGTCCCGAGGGGGCGGGGGGGGAGTGGGGGGGGTGCAGTGCCCCCCTCCCCTACGTTTTGGGCATTCGGGCAAATTTTCGGCATTCGTGCAAAAAATTCGGTCAAAACAGGCATCGCAGCGAACCCGTGATGCCCTTTTCATAAAATCGTTTGTCCCCGTATTTCCAAATTGGGTGGTTTAACGTGTTCATTGGTTCCCCTTTCTTTATCGAATTTGCTAATTCATCCAACTTTAGTTAGGTTTGCATCGATTTCACCGCATTCCGTCCGTTCCTTCGTAAATTCGGTGAATTAACCTGTTTATTTGGTGTCATTCGTTAGCGAATTCGGTAATTCACCGGACTTTTCTCAAGTCGGTATCTGTTGTATCGCATTCGGTCAGTTCATTTCATAATTCGGTCATTAACAAGATTCATTTGGTTCTGATTCGTGACCGAATTCGGTAACCCATCCAACTTTTGTTCAGTCTGCATCGACTTCGCCGCATTCGGTCCGTCCCAGCGTAAATTCGGGGATTTAACCTGTTTATTTGGTCTCATTCTTTACCGAATTCGGTAATTCGCTCAGTCCATTTCATAAATAAATTCGGTGAGACTCATTAGGTTCTGATCCTTACCTAATTTGGCAATTCACCGAATTTTTCTTTAGTCTGTTTCTACTACTAGACTTGCAGAATTCAATTGTTTTAGGTGGTTCTAACAAGAGTTTCATTCCATTACGAAATCCGGTTGTTGTACCGCTCTCGATCTGTTCCTTATTTTCTAGTTAGTTTTTCGGTATATTCCGAACTCATTATTTGCTTCAACTCAATTACTGATTTCGGTAATTTAAATGGCATTTATTTAGCTCCTGTTTTTTACCATTTACGGTAGCTTCAGCTGGTTGCTATTCACTTTTTACTTCTTAGGATTGCAGTACTTCAGGAATATGCACGTCTCTTGACGTGAAAACTAGCCTACTTTTGTCTGTAAAGTCCGAAAAAAATACTTCGTATCTACTTAACCCTGGAATAGCTCTGGGTTTAATAGGTAATCTTGGGATCGCAAAAAGGCACTTTCATCTTCAGTGTTTCCACAAATTTTCGTCTGCGGCGCATTTCGCAGTCTTCACTGGTTAGACGAAGGTTGCGTCATTTAGTTGGCGTTTGAGGCTTAGAATTTTGGGGGGCTTGTCATTTTAAAAGCTAGAATTTCCATGCAAAGTAGTTAAATGTTGCCAGAAAAAGAAGGCGGATAAAACAAATTTCGCCTGCGGCGCCTTAATTTGTCCTGGGTACAGCCCGTTGCAGCAACGGCATTTTCTACAATTATTTCAAGTCTTATTGGCAAAACTGGAAAGGTTCTCCAGAGGTAAATAGCTAATGACGGCGCATCCATGAAAAAAAAAAAAAAAACAGAAGCGGAAAAGCATGAAAACGCTCCAATTTTTCTCTTTAGACTTGTGTCTATATACTCTGCAACTTTTTACGTTGTAGCTTCATGAAAGAAACTCGCCTTGATTTTTTTTTTTTTTCTTAATAAATTCAGTAAAAATCAGGTATCGATTCGGTCAATTTTATCAGGTTGCCCCCCCCCCCCCCCCCCAGTGAAGAAAAGCTCGGGACGCCCCTGCCTATGGCTATGTAAAGTTCGTTTGTCCGACCGTCTGTTTGAACGATAACTCTCAAAGGGGTTTAGATATTTTGTTCGAACTTGTTGTGAGTAGCCCTTGGGCCAAATTACAGGTCGGTTTCGTAAATGGGCCCCTACGCGTTTAAGGGTGGGATGTCAAATTAAGAGGTGAATTTTTTCATCTCAAGCTGATTATATAGTCGAAAAAGAGGTAAGGTGACATGCTGACGACATACCTGAACTCTATTTTTGCCAGATAAGTAGGTCGCCCGAATCCGACCAAAACCAAAATTTTGGTAAAAGTAAAGTCTATCTGAACCCAGTTTACAACTTTATCTTCTTGTCAGTGTTTTGCTCTACCGGAAAATTGGTAGAAGCGAAAATTTATGGTGGGGGGGGGGGGAATACTTGCTGGATTCATTTCTGTAATTTGTTTCTCCCCGGACAAGCAGTTTGCTCGGATTCCGTCAAAAGTAGGATACTTGGTTGAAGTAAAACTTAATTCTGAAGTCGGTTAGAGCTTTTATTTGGGTGTAGGGATGCATGCTGAATCCATAATTATATGTTACTAGCCATAAAGTTTGGGAAAGACGGTGAGCAATTTACCGTCGTGCAGGTTATTGTTATTGACAATTTTTTCAGGAAAAACGACTTTTAAGAAATTGTTTTGACGAAATAAATCGACTATTTTAAAGAAAAATTAGATGTTTTTATGAGAACTAGCGGTGCTTATTGCTGACTCCCTTTTTTTTACCAACTTGTCGATAGCGTTTGGGTGAGGGGCGTCCCCCTCACCCCCATACGTGACGCCTATTTTTTTTTAGCGAAATCAGTCGTTTTGTCGTAATCATGGAGAAGAAGGGGCTTTAAAATATAGGGACATATGAACATATTTATTCAGTGTTGGAAGGTTGGTATACTAGAAGAAGACACTGTGAGACGCCTATGTTGCCGCAATGTGAAATGGGTTTGCTGCTCTTGGTTGTAATCGTTTGGGTTGGATTTTGCTTTTTTGTTCGTTGTGTCGTTCATATTTTGTTTACAACCATACATAACAAACAGTATAAATATATAACTTTTCTCGAACAGATCTACAATGCATATCTTCCTATGTCCCACAGGAAGTTATATTATGACACTTACTTTTGTGGAGGCTGATACTCTGTATCATCCGTATCAGCATCCGCAGATGTTCGTTGAGCACTTTTCCTCAAATAGCGATTTCATCGAGCTCTTTTCCTCAAATACTGAAAAGTAGAAGCTGACCCGCACAAAATAAATTAAAAACAACAATTTCAGTAAAAAAAACACACTAAAACCCACAAATTATAGAAAAAATAATGTTGAAAAAATTACAGAACTCTCTTAGACAACCTTACTCTCTTGGACAACCAGCAATACGCCCTAGGTCATACCTTGTCCACGGGTGTCACTAGCCTTTTACCTTTGGGGGGGGGGGGGGGGTCGTCCGTTTGTGCCGACGGACTAAAAAATTTGCCGACAAAAAGCGCCGCTGCCGCTTCGCGGCAACGGTGCACATTTCCCGCAAGCACAGAATAGAACAGTGGTAAAATTAACTATAATGCATCCGTAGAGATTAATCATTCGATGCAATTTCGTATGTTAAAGTTCAAATACTTTGTTTTTCATTTTAGCTTTAGCTGAAAAGCGAAGCTTCCAACGACTGTAAGTTGAACTAAGCGCCGCAGGCGAAATTTTTTTAATCTGCCTTTTTTCCGGAAGAATTTAGCTATACTTACCATACAAGCTCTAGCTTTTAACGTGTTTCTGACCCCCACACATTTCCGTCCTAAAACGCCAATTAAATAAAACACCGTTCTTCCAATCAAAGAATGCTACAAAATGCGCCGCAGGCGAAATTTTGTGCAAATTAACTGTAATGTATCACTTGAGATTATTCCTTTGATATAATTTCGTATTTTAAAGGTTACCTGTTGTTCATTTTAGCTTTCGTTAAAAAGCGGTGGTTCTAACGACTGTACCAAGACAAGGTAAACCAAGCGCCGCCGGCGAAATTTTTTAAATCTGCTTTTTTCCGGAAAAATTTAGCTGTAGTGCCATACAATTTCCGGCTTTTAACGTGTTTAAAACCCCAAGAATGTATATCCTAAAACGAAAAATATATGATACACCGTTCTTCCAGATAGAGAAAACTACAAAGTGCACCGCAGGCAAACTTTTTTGTAAAACTAAACTGTAATGCGTCAGTTGAGGTTGTTCCTTTGATGTAAATTCATACATTTAAATTCACATATTTGGCTTTTGGTTTCAGCTTTCGCTAAAAAGCGAAGCTTCCAACGACTGTACCCCAGTTGAACTGAGCAGCGCCGGCGAAATTTTTTTTTAATCTGTATTTTTTCCGGAAAAATTTGCGCCCAACAAACGTTTGCAGAATTTGATTTCTTACGTATAAAAAGACCCGATGTGCCGAATACCGACGACCGACAAAAGCATTCATACTTTGATTTCTTCTGTGTTTTGCCCAACAAGACTGTAAAGAACTATGTTTTTCACGTGTAAATAGAAGCCAAGTGTGCCGACGAGACTTGAACTTTCGGCATGCGCCCAATAAAAATTCACAGAATTTGATAAAAAAAAAAAAAAAAATCGTGTAAAAGAACCCGATGTGCCGACGAGTATACCGAAGCCCGGCAAAGGCGGCAAAACCATCGAGCATTTGATTTTTTCTGTGTTTTGCTCGACTAGAATGTACAGAACCCGTTGTGCCGATGAGACTTGAACTTCCCGAGTGCACCCGACAGGTTTTGCAAAATTTATTTTCTTAACTATAAGTAGAACCCGATGAGCAAACAAACTGTATTTCTTCTGGGTTTCTTATTTATAAAAAGAAACCGATGTGCCGACGAGAATACCGAGGCACGACAAAAGCATGCAGAATTCAATTTCTTCAGTGTTTTGCCCGACAAATGTTTGCAGGATTTCATTCTTGCGTAAAAAGAACCCGATGGGCCGACAGGTCTACCGACGCCCGACAAAAACATAAAAAATGTATTTCTTCTGGATTCCTTATGCATAAAAAAAAACGATAGCCGGCGAGAATACCGAGGCCCGACAAAAGCATGCAAAATTCGAGTTCTTCAGTGTTTTGCCCGACAGATATTTGCAGGATTTCATTTCTTGCGTATAAAAAGAACCCGATGTGCCGCCGAGTCGACCGGCACCTGACAAAAGCATGAACAATCTTATTGCTTTTGTGTTTGCCGGAGCTTCGCGCCGACAAACAAGTGAACTTTCGCCGGGCTTTGCCCGTTTTCAGTGTTTTGCCCGACAAATGTTTGCAGGATTTCATTCTTGCGTAAAAAGAACCCGATGTGCCGACAGGTCTACCGACGCCCGACAAAAACATAAAAAATGTATTTCTTCTGGATTCCTTGTGCATAAAAAAAACGATAGCCGGCGAGAATACCGAGGCCCGACAAAAGCATGCAAAATTCGAGTTCTTCAGTGTTTAGCCCGACAGATATTTGCAGGATTTCATTTCTTGCGTATAAAAAGAACCCGATGTGCCGCCGAGTCGACCGACACCTGACAAAAGCATGCACAACCTTATTGCTTTTGTGTTTGCCGGAGCTTCGCGCCGACAAACAAGTGAACTTTCGCCGGGCTTTGCCCGACGAAAGTACTTTCTCAAGACCTTTGGGGGGAGGGAAGCCCCCCTCCTCTCCATAGTGACGCCCCTGACCTTGTCACAATCAGGTTTCCACTGAAACTACTGATCTTCAACTGAAATAACACCCTACTCACTGTCTTTATTTCGAATTCTTCTTGTTTCTCAAGAGTCAACACGTGTTTTTTTCACGACCGCTAGATCGCATGTGAGTCGCCGAAAAAGTAAAAGATTGTATTGGTAGAAACTTTAAGTGCTCGGGTCCCAACAGTAGTCATTTTAGTTGGTCTACAGTAGGTTTGGGTTGCTACTTTACTGAAATAATATTCCCTATCCCAGGAGCAAAAAGTACAACAAAAGAAGAATAAGTCCTACCTTTCTCCAAATAAAATATTCCAAAATAAAATTAGTGTCTTTTTCTGTGTCTTTATGTGTTTTATTTATTTTCTTTTATTTACTCCGCTTTTTTGAAATGGCGGGTTACAAATAAATTACTTACTTACAAAAAATATTCTGTTAAAAAAAGTTGTGACAGTTAACATTATTCCGTCTCGGTTCATATCAGAATAAAAACCTTGAACGGCCATTTAAAAATATCAATCTCGCCTTCGGCTCGGATGGCTTATTTTCAATGTCCGTCTCAATGTTATTTTCCGATATCAACCTCGATGCCTGAAGTTAACCTTCAATGTATGGAGTAAATATAGGAGTAATATAAATGATAATATGGAAAATAAAGTAAATTCAATTTTTTCTAGAGAGTAAAGTGAAGTGTAAATGACAAGTGTTTAACGATATTTCGGTCCTTTTTGGCAAGGGTCCTCTTCAAGGTGTAGTTGGAACGAGGGGTTGCACACTGGCCGATTTCGTGTACACCATGAGGCAGAGGCAGATGAGGCACGTGAGGCAGGCATGAGACACGTGAGGCAGGCATGAGGCACGTGATGCAGGCATGCGACAGGGACCTTGTACACCATGACGCACTTCAAAAATCCCTAAACGTGTCACCAGAACTGGCGATGAGACACGTGAGGCAAGCATGAGGCACGTGAGGCAGACATGAGGCAGGCATGAGGCAGGGAGACATGAGGCACTTCAAACATTCCTAAAAGTGTCACCAGCACGGGCGATGAGGCACGTGAGTCAAGCATGAGGTATGTGAGGCAGGCATGAGGCACGTGAGGCAGCATGAGGCATGTGAGGCAGGCATGAGGCAGCATGAGGCAGGCATGAGGGACGTGAAGCAGGCATGAGGCAGGGACCGTATACACCATGATACATCAGTGCGCAACCCCTCGAGTTGGAAGAAACGAACCCGCAAATAAGGCCGAAATTTCTCCGAAGCTTCTCCTAGTCGAGTCACTGTCTGAAAATGATTTTTCAGTTTGTCTTTATATCCGTATTCAGTGTTCTTGTTCTGGTTTCCTTTTGTCTTGCTCTTTTGGCCACCCTTCGTTTGCGATAAGCTGCCTAAAATAATACACCAAAACCTCCCGAAAACAATTAACCGCTTTTTCAGTGTCTGCTAATCAATCAACTACTTGTTCCACAGATTCAATATCCGATGGTAGATGAATTACATTTTCTTGAACATTTGTAAACATTTTCTCAAGATATTGATTACAGGGTTGCCTTGCCACAAAAATCGGGTGCAACGGCAAGGATAAGAGCGTTTAAATAATTTCTAATCCATGTGGAATTCGTGATCACCGGATCGACAGAAAGTGTCTCAACACTGTCTGTGTTGATAATCGGCAGCGATATGATATATTAGTTGAGGGCATAGTTTTTTCACCACTTAAAATGAGAAAGAAGTAGGCTTACTGATCCTTACCTTAACCTGTGTCAGTGAACACGTTGTCCATTCGTTCTGCGATTAGCATTCTCTCATACAAACAGCACTACCCTGTAACACGTGACAACACTGTTTTGGTACAGGTTTTTGGCCCTCATATGAAGTAACTTATTCCCGCCAGTACAAAAGAAGTGAATTATTCGCATTAGACTCGATTTGGTTTCCGGTTTTGATCAAAGACTGATCGACTTTAACATATCTTGTTTGGTTGACTCTTTTTATCGATATGTATTTCGACCACCCGTCGCTTGCGGAAGTCACTAAAATTAATTCCATCGATACTCGCAAAAATTTTCCAATGTAACTGCTTTTTCGTAGGATTGTTAATCAATCAGCAATTTTTTACATTCTCTCAACGTCGTACCGAATTTGTGGATCTTTTGCTGGATATTAGGTACGGATATCTTTGTATTTGGGACGGCTTTTTTTTTCATTTAGTGTTCTTTTTTGTCTTTTTCTTGTGTAGGCTACTCCGTTTTTTCTTTGTTTGTCAAAGTGGGCAGCAACAAGTTATTACTATTATTTCCATCTTTGGCTAGTAGCAGGGACAATTCTTGTTTGTTTGTATCTTTTTATCGAGGCGAGAATTGTCTTACAAAAGGCGGGCCTGAAAATTGTCGAGCAATACAAATCTTTTCAGTGGGTGTCCACGTCAGTCAACAACTTATTCTACACATCCGTCCAAGTAGTTGACTTTCACCTCGCACCGATTCTGAAGAATTTCCGCAATCATTGGGTATAGCTTTGATCAAAGGCTAAGAATTTTTTTTCGACATTTGTTTTAATTTTCAACTATCTGTCCTCTGCGGGAACTGACTCAAAATATGAACATAGAAACTCTAACACATTGTTAATTAGCTACTTTTTCGGGAGTCTGCTAATCAATTAACAAAGTACGCGCAAGATCCAGTCCACAAAGTTGAATTTCGATCTCGTAAGTATTCATGTCAAATTCTGGGTGCATGCTAGCCGTCTAAGTTGTAAAACTACTATCAATCGGACAGAGGACATTTTTCCAGCTTTGACCAAAGGCGAAGATGCTTCAACTAGCCTTACCTTTGCATCGATCTGTATTATCTACCGCGCAGCCTCTACGACTTAAAATAATAACTTCTAAGATATTGTAGAGCAATTACCTGCTTTTTCGGTGGTCTGCCAATCAATCAACAACTTATTCCGCACATCGATTTCACGTAGTTGACTTTCGACCTCGTACCGATTCAGCAGAGTTTTCGCAAGGTATTGGGTATAGGTTTCTGGCCCACCTAGGCAATAAATTAGTACCGCCGGTACAAAAGAAGTCAATTATGCGCATTAGACACGATTAGCTTTCCGACTTTGATCAAAGGCTAAGCGACGTGAACAAATCCCTAGTTTGGCGATTAAAAGTGTTTTATCAGGTCTTCCTAAGCAGGGTTGACCCATCAAAAATATTTAGAGAGTGACTTTTGTCCCAAAACAGAGAGTGAATTGGGAGTGAAATTTCTTTCCATGAAATGTTCACTTTTGGTCGGAATCCCCTCTGTAAAATGACACATCTTAATTTTAATTTCATCAAAAAACTTGGAATAGTCACTTCTGGTCGGAATCCCTGCTGCAAAAATGACACATTTGGTCATTTTCTGAAATAGAGTGATTTTTATGTCCTACGTAGGACAAGAGTGGCAAAAACAAAATAGAGTGACAATTCACACTATCGTGCGGCTCGTACTAGTTTCAGCAGTTCTTCTGGATTAGAAGGAGAAAGAAATGGTATGCGACAAGGCAGTATCCAGGGGGGATCGTTTTTATAGGCTTTTCCCTCTGATCTATGTCTTTTTTGTACATTTTTGTCGGACCCGCAGGCAAAAAAAAAACCGAAAGGCAAACCCCCCCTCGAAATATATTCCTGGATACGGGGCCTGGTGTGCGAGCAATCGGCCACATTTCCCGTGGTCAGAATTATAATACAGTATAGAACTCTCGAACTCTAACTTCAGTTCATTTTGTTTATTACCTGTCAAAACAAGACCAAAGGTTCGATGGGATTCAATATTTGATCCAGACAATTGGGTCTTTTCTATGCCAGATCCAGTCTTCGCCAGACTCCTTGAACATTTTTACTATTAAAATTCAGAAACAGATTAAGGCCAAAAGCTAATCATCTGAGAAAACTAAGGTCAGATATGGATTCAGCATGTTTGTGTTTACCCCTATAAGTCATATCTGTTTTGACGAAAACTTCCTGCCTTACTTCTGCGAATTTCCCGGTTTCGACCGAATTCCGGAACTACCTGCCCGGCAAAATAAGAAGCTAAAATCGAACTCAGCGTCTCGCTCAGCATTTCTTCTTTCCCCTATATCGAACATCTAATCAACTTCAAATCAAAACTTAACTTAAAACAAATTTTCCGGTTCCAGCTGGATTCCGGGTGAACTATATGTCCGGGTACAAAATAACTGTCATACACGGATTCAGCATCTCTTCTTACCCTTAAATCGGATATCTAATGAACTACACATACTTTTAACAATTTTCCGGTTTTGGCCGGATTCCGTGAGAACTACTTGCCCAGCGAGAAAATGATTTTCACCATCATGTTCAGCATGTATTCCTACCCCTAAACCGAACATATAATTAACTTCAAATAAAAAGTTTACTTTTTTTTTTCTTTTTTTTTTTAATACCGCGTAGCTTCTTTTTCATTTGTTCTTGCTTTGGATTGAAACAAAACAAGTGGCTACGTCTCCACCTCCAACTCAGTGACGTTACTACAAAATTTACGTAAAAGTTTACCCTACTTTAACGTCACCTACACTTTCGTCTTAAACCTATTATCTTTGTAATTTATCAACTATAAACTTAACTTCTCCTTTCAAAATTTTAATTTTTATATTAAATATTCTCACCAAAACTCACTCTCTCATTCAAAAACCCTTTTTTTCAATTTTCTAACAATATTAAATTTTGTCTACCATATTTTACAACCATTAAATATATTTTCTTCTTTACTATTCATCTACTCATATTTTTATGGCACTTGCCCTTCGGCCAAGTGCCATATAGCGATCGCAATTTCTGTCCGTCCGTCGGTCTTTCGGTCTGTCGGTCTGTCCAGGTTTTGCTAGTTCGGGCACTTCCACATAAGCTAGGACGATAAAACTTGGCAGGCGTATCAGGGACCCCAAATGATTAAGTTGGAAATAGTCACTTCCCCGATCCGAGCACCGTGGGGGGAGTGGAGAGAGGGGGAATCCGGAATCTTGAGGTATTTTTAACTTTTGAACGGGTGATCGGATCTCGATGAAACTTGATATTTGGAACGACCTCATGCCTCAGACGACCCACTTAAAATCCGGACCGGATCCGGTGACTTTTGGGGGGGAGCTGGAGGAGGCAACCGGAAATCTTGGGAAACGCTATGAGTGGAGGGATCGAGATGAAACTTGGTGGGAAGACACCTAGCCAACACTAGATACATCATTGACATAACCGAGCCGATTCGGGCACTGTGGGGGGGAGTGGAGGGAGGGGGAATCCGGAATCTTGAGGTATTTATAACTTTTGAACGGGTGATCTGATCTCGATGGAACTTGATATTTGGAAAGACCTCATGCCTCAGACGACCTACTTAAAATCCGGACCGGATCCGGTGACTTTTGGGGGGAGCTGGAGGGGGCAACCGGAAATCTTGGGGAACGCTATGAGTGGAGGGATCGAGATGAAACTTGGTGGGAAGACACCTAGCAAACATTAGATACATCGTTGACATAACCGAGCCGATTCGGGTACTGTGGGGGGAGTGGAGGGAGGGGGAATCCGGAATCTTGAGGTATTTATAACTTTTGAACGGGTGACCGGATCTCGATGAAACTTGATATTTGGAAAGACCTCATGCCTCAGACGACCCACTTAAAATCCGGACCGGATCCGGTGACTTTTAGGGGGGCTGGAGGGGAGAACCGGAAATATTGGAAAACGCTATGAGTGGAGGGATCGAGATGAAACTTGGTGGGAAGACACCTAGCAAATACTAGATATATCATTGACATAACCGAGCCGTGCCTACTCGTAACAAGTGCCATATGAGCTCGTAGCTCTTGTTAAAACCTGGCAAGAACACAAAGTATGTACAAACGTTTACTTTTAACAGATTTTCCGGTTTTGGCCGGATCCCGGACTAACTACTTGTCAGGCGAGAAAATGGTTTCCACCATCGTGTTCAGCACGTCTTCTTACCCCATAATTGTCTGTCCCATTAGCTGTTTAAAAATATTTTGCTTGCCCCTTAATTTAAACCCCTTCCACCACCCCTAAATATAGGGCTACAAAGCCCATCTACGAACTCGACCTTACTCTTGACCCAAACAATCTTCACACCAAGTTATCTCATTTCCTTCGAGAGTTATCGTGCTTACAGACGGACGGACATACAACTTTTGCGATGTTATAGGTATCCCTCCACTTACATTTTGGGATCCCAAAAACAAGATAGGATGCGCATGTCATTCATAACAGAGTACAACAAAAAAAGAAAGAAAAAATGACGAAAAAGAAAAAATGAAAGAAGGAAGGAAAAATTGTAGTAAGTATAAACAGTTTGAGTTTTGAGCCAAGACTTACTAGTCGATCGGGAGATATTTAGCAAATTTGATGACAGATGGCTTCATGACGGAATACAACAAGAAAGAAAGAAAAAACGACGAAAAGAAAAAAGAAAGAAGAAAAGAAAAATTTTAGTAATTATAATCAGTTTGAGTTTTGAGCCAGGCGAAATATTTAGCAAATTGATGACAGACGGCGTCATGGCAGAGTTCAACAAGAAAGAAACAAAAAGCAACGAAAAGAAGTTTGAATTTTTGAGCCAAAAATAGCTTACTGGTCCACAGGGAGATATTTAGCAAATTTGAAATAAATCCAGTGAATAAGTTTTGTCATTGACGCAG
This sequence comes from Branchinecta lynchi, assembly GCA_023053575.1. NCBI lineage: Eukaryota > Metazoa > Arthropoda > Branchiopoda > Anostraca > Branchinectidae > Branchinecta > Branchinecta lynchi. The sequence continues at coordinate 27,171,205 of JAKZAP010000001.1, forward strand.
AAACGAGTCCCTTTCCGACCGCGATCAAAACGAAAAGCCTCTTCAGCTCAAGATCCAAGTCCTAATTGAAGAGTGACATGATGATGGAATTGGGGCTGACAGGCGTGTTTGATGATTATCACGCAATGGCTGACAGATCCCAAATTTCCAAATATGCATCTTCGGAAGCCCTAGTTAGGGGAGGATCGTGTAGAATCAAATTTGTCATGTGCGAATCAAACATTTGATCAGCGAGGACAGAAATAGGTAGCAAGAGATAATTCAGCTATTGGCAGTTTCCCACGCTGTTGAGGACAATTTTATCCTGAAATAAATTTCACCAACGATTGCTCCTGGATCTTAGGCTATACAATAGGCTGTAGATTATGTAATTGACGTTAATTGCTGACGCTGTATTTCGTATCAAAGATGCCGTGACGTGTTTATCCTGCCGTTGCGATGCCTTTGATTGGAAAGGCACAAGGTTTCTGAGTTGCGCTGCGCAGCAGACATGTTACGACCAGGCTGTCTTTTACCCCTCCTCCCCCCAAAAAAATCATAGTGCTATAGCCTTCTTCACGTTAAAAGTTATAAGTGTGACCTAAAGTGCGAGTCCGACTGCGACTGCACCGGTGATCGTAATATGTAGAGGGAAGCAAGCTGCGCATAAATGGTTGGATACAGTTAAATTTCCATCACAAATTTGTGTTCAGTTTTTTTTTGTTAGTGCAATGTAGTGTTTCATTAGTTTTAACCTGACCTTTTAGCCTTGATTATACCGAGGGTTGTAAAAGGTATCAAACAGTTTTATCAACGTCTTTTGTGATTGTTTTTCGCTTTAAGAAGCTTGGGTCGGAGGCTATCAGCCGTGGCTTTTTTGTATAAAAAAGACGGGTGTGGCTAATTTACGTGGTGTTGTAGCCTAATAAGTTATTTATTTTTGTTTGTGTGTTTGTTGTAGTGTTTGTTTATGGCTTGTGGCCGGAATAAAAGTCTTGAATTGAATTGAAATCCTGAAATTCGTGGACCTTATCTTAAAGACATGCCACTTTACCCATATTACTTTTTTGACGGTGCAAAACGGGATAACTCATAAGTCAATTTACTCTTAAGTCAAGCTACATTCATATGTCAACTTATCCCGTTTTGCACCGTCAAATATGATTCTCAGTCAGCTTGGGCCGTAGGAACATATAATACCCATATTAACCTAGGATACTACGGTTTTAGTCTTAAAGGACACGTCATACTTGTGATAGTAATTCATTCTATTTGAGTAGGGTTTCGATCCATTCTCGTTCAAATTCAAATTCAAATATTTTATTGACCTCAAAGATCGGAGAGTATAAAGTGAAATGAATACAAACAAACTGGCCCAACTACAAAAAAAAAAATCTGGCCAAATAATACTAAATATACAAGAAAATAAAATTATACACACGCGTTAAACTATATTAGCTCTTTAACCGCTAATATAGGTTATGGGGAAGAGAAGACATTTTCGACAGAAATTTTTGTTGCTTTTTTCGGATAAGGATCTTTCAAATGGTAAAAATTCATAGCTGATGAAGTAGAGTGGAATTTTGAAAGTCGACAGAAAAAATTACCAAAATGAAAAAAGTAGTTTCAAGATACGCAATATTAGAATTAGAAAAATAAGAAAGCCAACTAGAAAATAAAAGGACTTGAGGTAGAGCAACCGCATTGAAGACGCGCTCAGACGATCTCCTAGTTAAATAATTCCGAACAAAAATAACACTACCGAAGCTCGCTGAAACTCTCGACCGAACAGACTTCATCATATGAGCTCGGCCCAAGATCCTTCCCGCCATAAGTGTATCCTATCTCCTCTAGAAGCAGTACGCTGACTATCACACTTGCCATGATTTCTTCTCTTCACGTGACGTATAAACCTGGGCTTTTGCATCTTGGTCGAATGAAGTCATCCTACTTGTTGAGGGTCCCAAAGAAAGCGCTTGCTACATCAAATAACGTCGTAAATCTGTCCGCTCGTCTCGTTCATGGTTATGGAGACTCCCGAATTGACTAAGTCTACTAAAGTTGTTCAATAAAAATAGCATTATACTGCTAAATGAAAAGATTACGCATCGATCGAAGAAAATAAGAATGGCAAATCTTTTCAACATTTTTGATCTGCAATTTTTTCTAAGAAGGTCAGGTCCCATTGGTCGCACAACTTCACCCTAATTAGCTCCTGTTGGGCACCATGACCTGACAAAGAATGCACGAGTTTTTTAATCTGCATGCTTATTTTTTTTTTACAAAAATCCTTTGCTAGTTATCCTATTCTGATTCGAGATCAAACTTGTCGGCAAAATAAATAGAATTAATATCACACTAAGCATGAAATTTTGGTTCAATTTTCTAATCAAACCGATTGAAAGCCATCTGAGGAAATCCGTCGGCAGAGTTTTGCCCAAAATAAACATTCGTTTGGCGTGTAGCGCTGACCAAACTGTGGCCTACCGTCATTTCTGTCGCGAGTGACTTTCGGCACAAAAATTAGCTCCGGACAAAAACCCTGTTGTCTGAGTTCAACTTGTCGGCAACACAAATGGAAGTCTTACCATATCATTAAAAAAATTGCAACTTCAATCGCCTAATCAAAGGGGTAGGAATACCAAGGGGTAGAAATACTTCTAAGGACATTTGTCGGCAGAGTTTGTCCAAAATTAGTTCTTGCCGAAAAAACATAACCACACTTTTTTGGGACAAGCTTCTATAAAAAATTCAAGCTTCTGACAAAAGCTTGTTATGTCAACTCAGTTTTGGTTAGCGTTTTCTGCTTCAAATTGTCGACAAAAGAAATCAAAAGGAATTTGACACAATGCCTAATTTATCAGCTTTTACTTTTCAATCAAACTGATATCACTACTTCCGAGGAAATCCTTTGGCACACTTTCTCCCTTAAGAAACTTTTGTCCGACAAATTTCCGATAAAACTGTCAACTCAATTTTGACATTCTGTATTTTGTGTGAGGGCGGGTCATTTTCGTATAGCCTACGTGTGAAATTTTGGAGTTTGCTGTAGACGATAAATTAAAACTTTCACGGGGAGTAGCGCAGCTTTGGGAAAAAAAAACTGGGATCGACTAAAAGCAGGAAAGGAAAGGCAAGAGAAAAGCAGGAAAGAATACTAAAACCAGGCGAAAACGAGGAAAGAATGACCAAGAATCGAGGATTCAAAAAAACCGGCAAGCCTTTCCTCTGTTTAGTATCTCGTGAGGGGTCGGCAACTTCCATTTGTTAAAGTTCACCTTTTCCTCCTTTTAGTATTCGAAAAAACTGGCAAGCCTTACCTAGTATCCCGTGAGGGACTAAAAGGAGGAAAAGGTGAACTTTTACAAGCGTAAGTTGCCCATACCTCACGAGATACTAAACACAGGAAAAGCACGGCACAGCTTGCCAGTTTTTTCTAATACTAAAAGGCGAACTCTTACAAATATTAATTTGCTGACCCCTCACGGGATACTAAACAGAGGAAAGCCTTGCCAGTTTTTTTAGAATTCCTAATTTCTTTCCTCGTTTTGGTACTCTCCGTGACAAGCTACTAAGACCAGGAAAGAAATGGTGGACTTGAATATCTTAGTTGCTGACCCCTCGCTGGACTCATGATTGCCTACCGACAAGGTACTAAAAGGACGAAAAGGTGAACTTTTACAAATGTAAGTTGCCGCCCCTTCACGAGAAACTAAACTGAGGAAAAGCACGGCACAGCGTGCCAGTTTTTTCGAATACTAAAAGGAGGAAAAGGTGAACTGTTACAAATATAAATTTCCGACCCCTCACGGGATACTAAACAGAGGAAAGACTTGCCAGTTTTTCGGATCCTCGATTCCTGATAATTCTTTCCTCGTTTTAGTTTGCCCTTCCTGGTTTCAGTATTCTTTCCTGCTTTTCTCTTGCCTTTCCTTTCCTGCTTTTAGTCGATCCCAAAAAAACTTCGTCTGTGGCGCCTTAGTTAGAATTATGTATCCAGTTTAAGTCTTGTCATTATGTGGGTTGATATTTGGATTTTAGGGTTTTCGCCAGACAAAAAGAACAACAAAAATTTCTACGGGAAATGGTTCAGTTTTGCGAGAAAAAGGTAAGTCAAATTTTGTCTGCGGCGCATAGGTTAATAGGTTATTAGTATAAAAAAAACGGCAGGCCCTTATGTTAATATCTTCACTGCATTCAACGAAAGCTCACTTCAAGCTTAGAAAGCTTACTTTAAAAACAATAATATGACGTCAAGCCTAAAATTCATCATCCCTCACTACGACGATATCCCGTCGGCACACTTAGAAATATGTCGGCAAATTTCGGTTCCCCCCCCCCCACCCACCCACCCTGGGATTGTAGTTACACCCCTAATATTAGGTAAGGCTGTTCCAGGGACCAAGAATTATGTTTGCAAAAATTGAAAGAGTGAGGTGAACTCCGTAGAGGGACGGCTGTGGAATTTGGAGGCGGAAAAGCTATCCGACCAAAGTAATTGAAATCCGGCAAATCTGAGCCTCGTTTTTGCTGCAATCGCGCTGCCGCATCGCTGTCGCAGCACTTCTTTGCTTTTGCCCAATATGCGTTTTTGCATTCACTTTCTTCTTGGTTGAAGCGGCAGCGCTGCAGAATCTTGCAGGGATGCGCGGACTTGGTCGGGGAGCAAGTCCGTGATTCTCGAGAAGCGCTGCCGTCTTCCTAGGAAGCGCTGCAGTGCAAAAACGGATGTAGAAATAATCAGTCCGGAATCGGCCGAGAAGTGGACCTGCAGCATGCAACAAAAACGAGGCTCTGGTAATTGACATAAGGCAAAGCAAATGGTGGCATGAATCCGACCAGAACCCGAAACTTAAAGGAATTTTTTTCGGGGGGGGGGGGGTCGGTTTTTTTTTTGCCTGCGGGTCGGACAAAAAAAAACATAGATCAGAGGAAAAAACCCATAAAAATGACCATTTTTGTATGTTTCGGGGGGGGGAGGGGTTCAACCCCCTAACCCCCCTGGATACGGCCTTGCTACGGACACACATTTACGCACTAGCATACTTATACTTTAAATTTCCCTTTCTTCTCCAGCAAAACTGATAATGACTGGACAAAGAAAGTTCTGGATTGTATAGCGTTTTGGAAAAAATTTCAGAGGATTGCATTTCCATTATATCTCGTTTGCGTTATTATTATAACCTATTTTTTGTCGACAGGAACTGTCGTTGATACAGTACACACATATTCCTAGTATACTATTTTTTAAGAGCGAAAACTCGATTGTACATTATAGTTTAGAAGTGCTTGTTTTCCTCCTATTTTATTATAATGCCCTAATTTACGATCAAGCAGCAATTACCAGCCTAAGATAATTAAAAAAGGCACTAAATGTACTAAAAATTCCCTCCCGTCGCCATTGTGCTCTACCACGTTCTTTTGTTTTGGTATTTTACATTTATGGAAAGGGTAAATGTGAATAAGTACCATGAAATCTGTAATTCGCCGGTCTGTATTGTTCCAGCGTAATAGGAAGAGCCAAATTGATTTACTTAATTCATTTGGCGAAATGAATGGTTAATTAGGGTATGTAATTCAGGTAATCACCGCCGAAAGATCTGCGTGTTAGGTGGCTAAGAGCATCTGTTTTAGCCGACGGCTTCGGAATAGTATAATTGCTGAGTGTTCTCAACTCAGCATGTTATCAGAAATTAAACAATCAGAAACTAAATTAAAAGATCTGACATTAGTTTATTTCAATTTTAGGTAATCATAGTCTATGCCTTTTGTGAAAAGCCGGAACGACCGCTCATTAAAAGCCACAAGTCAAGCCCTATCAATCATTCAGACGGAGAGAAGACGTCCGTCGTCGGATCAACCTAGGAAAGGTCCGGCAAAAAACGACAGATTACTCTTCCTTGCTATGTTTCTGTCCATTAGCGGAGCAGTAATAGTGACCGATGGTAAGTTAACAAGCCCTGATAAGTTCTGTTTCGTATCATTATCCGACGGTTCAAGTTTGTTTTATTTGTTACAGAACTAACGTAAATTGGGCAAGCACTGTGTAGGAACAGAATTATAATACTTACGTACTTACAGAATATTCCTTTAGCCCAAGTTGAAGAGAGTAGCCTAGTCAATCTACTGCAATATCTATTGTAGATTCGTTTCTTTTAGCTACAGTTTGACTAGGAACCTGCCGAGAAGAGCCAAATATTCCTGGGATAATCTTGGCTGACTTATACAGGCCATCAAAAACGATTCGCAATCAGCTGGGTTAAGTAAGTAAGTAAGTAAGCCATATATTTCTGACCCGCCATTTGAAAACCGGAGTATGTAAAAAAAATAAAAAAAATAAAAGAAAACACAACAAATACAATATACAATTTTTCATTCGTCGGCAAACAAAAAAATTTAGAGTGTCATATGCTGGCTGGGCCCTGTTGTCCATGATTTTTGGCAGAGCTGACGAAATTTCCAAAAGTGTGGCGCTTGCATCTTTAACTTGGAAACGCTCCGTTAGCATGTGGCTGCTTCGCATACTTAAAATAGAATCTTCCCATCTTCTGCAGGTCTTTCTTCCGTAGAACATGTGCGAAACCAGAGCGAAATAAAATGGACGGAGAAATAAAATGGATGGTTAAAAGAGTAATTGAGCAGGAAAGCTCCTGGTTTCCTGAAAAATGCAAAGACCAAGTCAAAAGGGAGAGATGATACAGATTATATAGACCACCCTACTTACCGTAGTTACTACGCATGACCCCACGAATCCTGTCTTTTTGGCGTCAAGGCTGGATCTATTTTCAGCAAAATATCGTGCCACAAGCTGCCAGTCACATCACAGATATTCGTAATACCACGTTTATTACGCTCTCGAGCGTGGTAAGCAAATAGTTACTATTAGTTACTATTTCGAGAAGGTTGGAACGGTCAACTGTACGTAGTAACTTTTCATGAGGTTGGAACGAAAATAGTAACTAATAGCTACTATTGTTAGAAGGGTGGAACCCGCTCATAGTAAAACAAGCCAAAGTCTTCGTTGAGGATACCCAAAGCTTGTCGAAGAAGGCTAAACACCCACGTAGAAAGGCAGGCTTGGACTCAAAGATGCTAAAAATTGACCAATAGGACGTGAGACTTGATTATTGGTTGATTTCGAAATGGGGTATACAAAGTTTGTTCTCGTAACTTAGAATTCCAGTTTTGGTTGAATGTCTATTTTATCTGGGTTTTCTTTTAATCACACGTTTATTTTTTGTATCTCTGAATATTAAAAACATGAAAATAGATATTTAGTAGCCTATACTATTACTTTCTGCTCTAACAACCATCACTAACGTACCATCACTGCCTTTTTTGTCACAATGTTTACAATATCCCCATCCAGATTTTTCAAGTATACTGATAAAAATCAATCACTCATAAATTTCACAAAATAACTCAATGCCATTTTCTGGATTTCCGAGAGACGTTTGTCATTAATTTTTGTGGCAAAAGTTTGAGACCTGAAAGATATATTTCTGATTAAACTTAGCTTCAATGCTATGAAATTTTTTCTTTAACAACTTACAGGTTCAGAATAGTTACCAAACGCAATAATTCAGTCTCGGAGTGAAATGTATCCGTGTTTCTAAAACGGTCAATCTTTTTAAAAGAAAGTCGATTTTGTAGAAAGTCAATATTTTTCGAAATAGTCGATTTGTTTAGTAAACAGTAGGTAAAAATGACCACCTGCAGTGGGTAAAATGCCCCCCCCCCCCCCAAGCATTCTGGCTAGTAAGGTCTTTGTCGAGTAGCCTATTACATTTTTGTATATTCTGGGGATGGTGCAGCCTATAATAAGTGTCAAATCTTAGGCCAAACACCCACGTATCCAGTTCGAAAGAGGATCTTCAACTTTCCACTCTTCTGATTCTGATTAGATGAGAGGCGCGTTCACGTGTGAAAAATCGGCGCACTGAAAGATATAATTAAAATTTCATAGTTATGTCGGAAATTACTTTGTCCGGCCACCATCGGAAGCCCAACATAGTTTTTGTGTAATATTTTTGCTCGATGATTCGTTACACGATCTCAGAAGATAATAAAAATCATGTTTATACGAAACCAAACTCCTTCACGGTTTAACATTTTTGGGTTCAGTAAATGGGATCATGATGCATGCGTTACAAACCAAAACATCTATCCCGAACCCCTTCAGAGTGGCGAGTTCGAGGTGATTTTACTCTCTCATTCTACCGCCGCCTTCCTGCGGTCGAACATAATTAGCCTACACTGTTTTTTTATTTATTTATTTATGACCCACTTTTTGCGTAACAGCGGAGTATGAATAAAATAAACTGTTAGACTAAACTGGACTGCTTTGCGTTTCAGCTAAAAGTAATCGTATGCTCAATTTTTTGGCGAAACGAAAACCATTGCTTTCACTTCAAGGTTGCCTTCTCAGGTCATAAAATACAAAATTTTACTTTCTCGTATTTACTCTTTCGTGTATTTTTGGGTGGTTCATGTATGCCACTATGCTTCTGCTTGACTATATAAATAAATAGAAATAAAAAAGTGTATTAGTAAGGTTATTAGCTCTGCAAGCTAGAAGACCAGGTACAAGTCAGGTTATAGCCTCCCAAAACACCAAGACAGTTTTGGGTCCTAGTGAATTTTCAACCATTGTTTCACACCATTTTCAAGTTTCTCTGATAGTTAGGGACCTATTAGAGTGAATGCAATGCCACCATAGCTCTTACAGTAGGCTACTTATTTTATTTTAGGATACGACCAACTAGGGTCAATAAATGACAAGATAAGTAACAATGACTGGCATGAATATAAACTACAAATAAGAAACAACATAAACAAAAGAAGACAACAGGTTTAATATGAACTAAAAGAATAAGTAGCTTTCGCCATAGGCTACTTCTTATTGACCGTGATTTCAAAACATCATTATTTCATTTGTTTTTGTTTTTTTCTGCTGCTTCTGTGATGTCAGGGTAACGTGATTGCTCTTTTTGGAGCGGAAACTTTTCTTCGTTTTCTCTTTGTCGTATCTTTTACTTTCCAAAAGATCTCCTCGAGATTTGTGTAACCGTAGCCTTAGTTCTTCAAGCCTACCTACCAAATGTGTGTGTGTGTGTGTGTGTGTGCAAAACCTGAGTTTGTAGGCTACTCTGTATACTATCAAGGTCGTTCCTCGGTGAAGTCCTGAATTGCAGTGCTCCACTCCAGATATCTCTTCTGATCTAATATACTATTCTACATATGTGACCTGCTTTCTAAATGTGTAAATTGGCCTACTTTGGGGGACATTTTCGCGTGGATGGCTCTGGTTCCGAGCTCGACGCAACGCCCGATCGAGTTTCTCATTTTCGCGTGGGCGGATAGCCTGTTTAGCTCTACAACAATCCACGCGAAATTGTCCCCTTGGTTAGCTGGTCACTGGTTTGCTGTGACACACACTCCTTTCATTTTAGCGTCAGGTTCATATTTGATGATCTAAGTTCTATGTATCTAGTTATATTATTTATTATCAAATTAATTATATAATAATATAGTTGGCACGCTGTTTCGAATCCTCAATTTTCTAAATTGGGAAATTCACAGCTATTCCCAGTTTCATCTCTGAAGAATTCTGGACATTTTTGAGTTCACTGCGTTCTCCTGACTCTTTCCCTCTGAAGAATAACATAGGACTTGTCAAAATGGTAGTCCTGGAGCCCAAGCTGGCTGCGAGTCATATACGACTCCGTTAAACGAATACATCAGCTGGGATTTAATCTAACGATATTTTAGTCCTTCTTGGCAAGCAGTCTTTGTCAGGCTGAAGCCACAAAAATGAACCTGTCATCGAAAAGAAGAAGTCGAAATATAGCTTGGTTAAATATCAACTGATGTATCCGTTTAGCTCATTCAAATGGAACTTTCAATTATAAATGTTAAAAACAGTGCAATCATATACAGCACTAGAAAACTTATCAACTTCAAAACGTGAAAACTTGTATCAGTTGCATTTCGCTGTCAGTTAAATTCGTTATGCCTTAAGAAAGGCCGTATCCATGGGGGGGGGGGGGGGGGGGTAGGGGTTTGAACCTCCCCCCCCCAAAGAAAATAATCATTTTTATAGGCTTTTTCCTTTGATCTATATGTGTTTCGTACTTTGTTGTCCGACCAGCAGGTAACTTCCCCCCCCCGAAAGGCTAAACCCCGACCGAAATAAATTCCTATGGATACGGTCCTGCTTGGAAGTCTCGTATACATATCCAATTACGCAATCGTGTTTGTCAATTTAACTTACCGGAAATTACCTTGAATTGCACTTGCAAGCAATAAGTGTGTAAGATCCGATGAGTAGTTCGCGTTGGTGATGATAGTTACTTTCGGATTGCAGCTTCATGAGCGCACAAATTATCCCTCCAGGCAAGGCCAAATTCAGGGGGGGAGAGTTAGGGGGTTGACCCCCCCCCCCCCGAAACACACAAAAAGAACGATTTGTATAGGTTTTTCCCTCTGATCTCTGTGTTTTTTGTAATTTTGGGCACCCCCCCCCCCCCCGAAATAAATTCCTGGATACGGGCCTGCCCCCAGGGTTGTGATTTCCAGTCCTTGTCCAGACACTTCTGGAAGGCTTCGGCTGTTTCGCTGATGACGTCCTCTTCTGACAGTTCGTTTCACAAGGGAATTACTCAGCTCGAAAACACTGCTTTCGAGCACGAGTTGAGTAAAACTTCCGCTGCAGTTACCGAAGGTGACTCCTTAGGCGTATTCTCGCCCTTACCCGAGGACTCCTCGAGGAATCGAAGGGAACGGGGAGAATAGAGGGAGTCACTCCATGCGGACTCCGCGTACAGAAACAGCGAGAACACGGGGAACGCTTCGAAATTGGATTTTTTTTGTAAAACAAAATATGTAGTTGACGAAATTAGTCTGGATCCACTTTATTTTTGGTTTTGTTTATTCTGATTGATATGGCACTTGCCCTTCGGCCAAGTGCCATATAGCGATCGCAATTTCTGTCCGTCCGTCGGTCTGTCGGTCTGTCGGTCTGTCCAGGTTTTGCTAGTTCGGGCACTTCCAGATAAGCTAGGACGATAAAACTTGGCAAGCGTATCAGGGACCCCAAATGATTAAGTTGGAAATAGTCACTTCCCCGATCCGAGCACCGTGGGGGGAGTGGAGGGAGGGAGAATCCGGAATCTTGAGGTATTTTTAACTTTTGAACGGGTGATCGGATCTCGATGAAACTTGATATTTGGAACGACCTCATGCCTCAGACGACCCACTTAAAATCCGGACCGGATCCGGTGACTTTTGGGGGGAGCTGGAGGGGGCAACCGGAAATCTTGGGAAACGCTATGAGTGGAGCGATCGAGATGAAACTTGGTGGGAAGACACCTAGCCAACACTAGATACATCATTGACATAACCGAGCCGAATCGGGCACTGTGGGGGGGGGGGGAGTGGAGGGAGGGGGAATCCGGAACCTTGAGGTATTTATAACTTTTGAATGGGTGATCGGATCTCGATGGAACTTGATATTTGGAAAGACCTCATGCCTCAGACGACGTACTTAAAATCCGGACCGGATCCGGTGACTTTTGGGGGGAGCTGGAGGGGGCAACCGGAAATCTTGGGAAACGCTATGAGTGGAAGGATCGAGATGAAACTTGGTGGGAAGACACCTAGCAAACACTAGATGCATCATTGACATAACCGAGCCGATTCGGGTACTGTGGGGGGGAGTGGAGGGAGGGGGAATCCGGAATCTTGAGGTATTTATAACTTTTGAACGGGTGATCGGATCTCGATGGAACTTGATATTTGGAAAGACCTCATGCCTCAGACGACCCACTTAAAATCCGGACTGGATCCGGTGACTTTTGGAGGGAGCTGGAGGAGGCAACCGGAAATCTTGGGAAACGCTATGAGTGGAGGGGTCGAGATGAAACTTGGTGGGAAGACACCTAGTAAACACTAGATACATCATTGACATGACCTAACCGATTCGGGCACTGTCGGGGGAGTTTAGGGAGGGGAATCCGGAATCTTGAGGTATTTATAACTTTTTAACGGGTGACCGGATCTCGATGAAACTTGATATTTGGAACGACCTCATGCCTCAGACGACCCACTTAAAATCCGGACCGGATCCGGTGACTTTTGGGGGGAGCTGGAGGGGGCAACCGGAAATCTTGGGGAACGCTATGAGTGGAGGGATCGAGATGAAACTTGGTGGGAAGACACCTAGCAAACACTAGATACATCATTGACATAACCGAGCCGATTCGGGTACTGTGGGGGGGAGTGGAGGGAGGGGGAATCCGGAATCTTGAGGTATTTATAACTTTTGAACGGGTGATCGGATCTCGATGGAACTTGATATTTGGAAAGACCTCATGCCTCAGACGACCCACTTAAAATCCGGACCGGATCCGGTGACTTTTGGAGGGAGCTGGAGGAGGCAACCGGAAATCTTGGGAAACGCTATGAGTGGAGGGGTCGAGATGAAACTTGGTGGGAAGACACCTAGTAAACACTAGATACATCATTGACATGACCTAACCGATTCGGGCACTGTCGGGGGAGTTTAGGGAGGGGAATCCGGAATCTTGTAGTATTTATAACTTTTTAACGGGTGACCGGATCTCGATGAAACTTGATATTTGGAACGAACTCATGCCTCAGACGACCCACTTAAAATCCGGACCGGATCCGGTGACTTTTGGGGGGAGCTGGAGGGGGCAACCGGAAATCTTGGGAAACGCTGTGAGTGGTGGGATCGAGATGAAACTTGGTGTGAAGATACATCATTGACATAACCGGGCCAATTTGGACACTGTGGGGGGAGTGGAGGGAGGGGGAATCCGGAATCTTGAGGTATTTATAACTTTTGAACGGGTGGTCGGATCTCGATGGAACTTGATATTTGGAAAGGCCTCATGCCTCAGACGACCCACTTAAAACCCGTACCGGATCCGGTGACTTTTGGGGGAGCTGGAGGGGTTAACCGGAAATCTTGGGAAACGCTATGAGTGGAGGGGTCGAGATGAAACTTGGTGGGAAGACACCTAGCAAACACTAGATACATCATTGACATGCCCGAGCCGATTCGGGCACTGTCGGGGGAGTGGAGGGAGGGGGAATCCGGAATCTTGAGGTATTTATAACTTTTGAACGGGTGACCGGATCTCGATGAAACTTGATATTTGGAACGACCTCGAGCCTCAGACGACCAACTTAAAATCCGGACCGGATCCGGTGACTTTTGGGGGGAGCTGGAGGGGAGAACTGGAAATATTGGAAAACGCTATGAGTAGAGGGATCGAGATGAAACTTGGTGGGAAGACACCTAGCAAACACTAGATATATCACTGATATAACCGAGCCGTGCCTACTCGTAACAAGTGCCATATGAGCTCGTAGCTCTTGTTTTTAATTAATTTTTACATTTTACAACACCAGCAAAAGTTGATTCCCCTCCAAATCTGAAATGGAGTCCTTTTCGGTGATGGTGATGATAATCGGAGCACTCCCCGTCGGTGAGGACTCCCGAGAATACGGGGAGTGAGTCCCCGGGACAAACAAAAACGCAGGGACTCCTCAAGTGGAGTCCTCGAAGAACGGCGAGAATACGCCTATTGTCGCCCTTGCCAATCAGTTGTGACGAGAGAGGTGAGGCAGTTCGAGTTGAACATTTCAATTAGTCAACTTTAGTTCCATATAGCTTAGAGCTAGAAGAGGTCAACATGCGGTGATATTTACAAATGAACGGCAACAGATTACTAAGTAAGTAAGGAATTTATTTATAACCCGCCATTCTGAAAAAGCGGAGTAAATAAAAGAATATAGATAAAGCAAATAAACACACAGAAAAAGACACCTAATTTTGAATCTTCGGCCAGGAATCAGTGGAAAATGTCGTGCGCTGGTTAGGCCCTGTTTTTATTCTGACAGCCTGACGAGGACCCTTGCCAAGAAGGGCCGAAATATCGCTGAGGAAGAATCTTAGCTGACGTATCCGTTGAAACATTGTTTGAATAAATGTTTCAAAGTCAGCTTGGGCTCAAAGAATATTTAGGCCCTGTTGTCCATGATTTTTTATATGGACGAGGAAACATCCAAAAGCGTAAAACTTTGAATTTTGAACTTATCCGTCAATGTATGGTTATGACATAATTTCGACAAGTGGACCAGCTAACTATTTGCACTTTTACAAGATATGACCTGAAATAACAACCGAGTAAAAGTTGCGTTTATGAATTTGTTTTGAATATTTATAGCATGTTTCCTCTCCTTCCTCTGTACAGGTTCAGTCTGCGCAGCCTTAGAGAATTTTTGTGAGGCTGGAAAGCCCTCTAATAGATTTTTTGTCGTTTCTCGTTACTCCTTGCAGTACATGTTCTTGGTATTGTAGGAAGGCAAGTGAGTTGGCAGTTTCAACCTTGGGTCTCGGAAGCAGGGCTGCCAAATATTTTTGAAGCATTGTATCATTTTTTTTTCAAAAAATGTGCTTTTTGTGTCATCTTTAACTAAAAATGTTTCACAAAATGTGTCATAATTTGTTGCCACAAATGGAATCAGATTTCATGGTAAATTTGTTCTTTTAAGTTGTGAACGTATTATGTAACATCATGGTATATGAATTAGTTCGAAAAGGGAAAGTTCAAGACCCCAGCAGGAGTGATTTAGCTTTTTAGCCCTCGAATAAAATAATCTATTTGTCCGAGGCTTGGAACTGAGCGAGGCATTGGGCACATCTTAGCCTACTTCCCCCTTCCAACACCTAGTGAATTCTGAGTTCTTCGATGGTGAAAAGACCTTCAATTCTCCTATCAGAAAAAAAATAGCAATATCAATCTTTGTCCCTTAACTATGAAAATAAAACGCAGAAAAGAAGAAACAAGACCCGAAATCGGAATACAACTCATAACAAGAATTCACTTCGATTGCGCATGGACTTCTTGGAGTGAGTTGGTCAAGTTTCGACTTAAAATCACTTTAGAATGTCGCATCTTCTTATTCCAAATCCTCTCACGAATCTACGCACTTCCGCAGACTAGGAAACTCCTTCAGCCAAGAACTGTGCTAAGAATTTCTGTGCTGTTTATCAAATGGACACCATTTCAGTCCGTTCTTCAGTTCGTCGTGAAATACGGGTGTAGTTGGAACGGCTTTTCTTGGAGAAGGAAGTTGAAATTTGTTTTTTCTTCTATTTCAAAGGCTAATAGTTTCAAAAATAAGACCATATAAGTAAAATGTGTCATTTCCATGGAAATTGTGTCATTTTTGTCGATTGTGTCAGCTTTTTCAACGAATGTGTCATTGTATCACGTAACATCAAAATTTGTCATTTTGACATAAAATGTGTCAATTTGGCAGCCCTGCTCGCAAGAGCTTTGTATAAATAGAGCATGACAGTTGGCTTGCGTGATATAATGGTCATCTCAATCATCCCGAGCATCTGATTGGCTGCGGCAACAACCTTCCTAGTAGAGTGGAACTTCAGTTAGATACCCATGATAACACCGAAGTCAGGTTCCTCTCCTCTGCTGGGATGAGTACTAGGTGGTCGGTTCCAGATTGTTCCATTTGGAAATGCCTTTTTGGGTTGTTGTGGCCGAAGTGGAGGATTCTGCATTTACCCGGGTTAAACTCCATCTTCCATGTTTTGGCTCAGTCAGTTAACACTTCTCTTTTCGAAGCAGCTAACGCTTCGAAGCAGTTAACGCTTCTAACGCAGGTCTTTTCTGACGGTGGGGGGTTTTGTGCACTGTTGGTGAAAACCACCGTCTGTTAGTCACGTGATTAAATAGTTGATATTGCATTATAATGTGACTCTCAGTTTAACCACCCGAAAAATTGTTTAAAAATAAATGAATATTAAGAATGAGTCTACTCAGCTAACCTTTAAGACAATGTCTATTCCTTCTCTTTTTACCCTGCCTTGGTGTTTCCAGTCGCCTCAGTCTTCTGCTTTTTAGTACACCATCGTTAGATCTTACATCGAAACTGTGCCCGAAAATATGGAATTATCTGCCAAATACCTTAAAAAATGCTAATAGCATACCAGAGTTCAATAGCAAGATCAAAGAATTTCATCATTAGTATATCAAGTATTTTGATTTAGTCCGCACTTTAAGGGGACTAAAATTCATATACTTGCGATACAAATGATCATGGGCCCTTGGGGGGCTTTGAACGTATTAGAAACACGTCCTTTTGTCAACTGTCAAGTTTCCTTCCAAGTGCTTCAAAGTTCAATCTGATCGGGTCTCCAATACACCAGCCGAATTTCATCGTCCAAGTGCGCCAAGTACCTTAACTCGCTATCACTGGATTTCCTGAAAACCCCTACCAGACCCCTACAGTGCGCCAATCCGGTCCATTTCCGTCAAAGATGTATTTAAACCTTGCCAGGCCTTGTTCTTCTAACCAAACTTCATTCCGGTTCCTCCACTCTAAGCCTGTTCCGAGCTTTCCGATCCCCCTCCACCCTCCAGAGTTATCGGGCCCTGTCCGGTCATGAAATGTTGCATCTGTGACACGAGCTCTTTCCAACTGTCAAGCTTCGTTTGTGTCCGATGCCCCGGTCGAAAGTTAAGCTTGCCTCAAGGTCTCGGATCCGACCCCATGATCGGACGGGAAAATCAGTTTTCTTAAGTCAATCTGGTCGGGTCCACGATAAGTCTCCAAAGTTTCATAGTCCTAGTACATCTGGAAGCATCTTAACCCGTGACAACCGGGAATCCGGGACCTCCACCCCCCCCCCCCCCACACACAGTGCCCGGATCCGATCTGGTTATTTCAACGATATATCAAGAATATGTGCTTGCTCTTCGAACAAACTTTCATCCCGATCCCTCCACTCATAAGTTTATCACGATATTTCCGGTACCCTCCCTCAAACTCCCCCCCACAGTTGTTGGATCCAGTCGGGACTTAAAATGGGACATGTGAGAGGCATGTGTTCTTTTCACATATCAAGTTTCATTCAGATCCGATCACCCGTTTGAAAGTTACGCATGCCTCAATATTCCGTATTCCCCCTCCTTCCACTCCCCCCACGATGGTTCGAATCGAGAAAGTGACTATTTCCAAGTCAGTTTGGTCGTGTCCCTGACATGCCTGCCAAGTTTCATCATCCTAGCACATCTGGAAGTGCCTTAATCCGTGATAACCGTTATTCCGGGATCCAGCCTCCCCCCCCCCCCCCAACGATGTATCAAGGATATGTGCTTGTTCTTCCCAACAAGTGTCATCCCAATCCCTCGACTCTAAGCGTATCACGATATTTCCGGTAACTATCCCCCCCCTCAAACTCCCTCCACAGTTGTCGGATCCTGTCCGGACTTAAAATGAAACATGTGAGGCACATGTTAGATAGTCATGATTTTGCCTGATTTTTTTTTTTTACTTTATGTTTTTTCTTCCGGTGTTGATGTTACGGTTTCAGTCAATTTTCACGTATCCACCACATTTTATTATGCTTTTCCTTTCAACCTGATTTTAATCTTTGATTGGGATTTTTGTAATGTGTGAACCTTCTCGATTAATGTACCTGGAGCGGTCCCCGCTGAACCTACAAGAGATTTTGGAATGTACAACAGCTAATGATCTGGCAAGGTTTGATGTTAAGCCCCTAAGAAACAGTAAATATTTAGTGAATGAAACATGCCCAGAAATGCAGATGGCGCAGTTCACGTGCATTGCCCAATGGAATTGTCATATATCTTCTAGTTATAATGAAATACTTGGTTTTTTAGAGTTGTTTAGTCAGTCTGTCGACATACTAGGTATTTGTGAGTCGTTTATCACTCCGAACAGCTTTCTTCCGTCTTACACTTTTCCAGGGTATCAACTGGCATCAAAGTCCCGTACAAATATTCAACGAGGTGGGTTGGCGTTTTTGATAAAGGATCAATTAAGGTATAAGGAAAGGGACGATTTAAGTGTTTGGATTGAAGGTAAGCTTGAAACATTTGTTATTGAAATTGAAATAGGGGGTAAGATGAAAATTTTGGTTTGTTTAGTTTATAGACCCCCTAGTGCTCCGCCGGTGGAATTCCTGGACAATTTTGATAAGTTTGTGTCTCGTCTGTTGCCTGTAAATTCAAATTGTACATTTATTGGTGATTTTAATTTTGATCTTTTGAGTTTAGATAATCATTTTAATCTTGATTTTTTGAATTTAATGGTATCGAATAATTTGTTCCCAGTGAATCTCATCCCATCACGGATAAGTGATCATTCGGCAACTCTAATTGACAACATTTTTGTGCCTTCAAGTGTGATTTCTGATAGCTTGTGTGATGTAATCGTTCAACCAGGATCCGACCACCTACCATTAGTTTGCCTTATAAAGAAGTGGGAACTGAATCGAAGGAGCAAGGAGAAAAAGCCACATAGAGAAATGAAACAAAAAAACCTGCAGAAATTCAAAGAAGCTATCAGTGTCCTGTCATGGGAAGAAGTCCAAGATGAGAAAGAGAATCCATCAGCTGCGTTTGATACGCTAATGGAAATAGTTTCACCTATTCATGATGCTTGTTTTCCGATTAAATACCAAACAGTTAAAAATAAAGACCAGCCCAGAAAGCCGTGGATTAATGAAGACATTTTGGAACTTATTGAGAGAAGAAACAGGAGTCATAAGCTGTACCTAGAATGCCCAAATGAAGATAATAAAGAAACATATAGAGTCACGCGCAATAAAGTAAACTCCCTACGAAGAAAAAAGATGGCCCAATATTATCGTGAAAAGTTTAGTGAAAAAAAAGGAGATGTTAGAGGTACATGGCAGTTAATAAATGATGTAATTAAAGGTGGTGTTAATATGAATGAAGAGGTTGATAGTCTGATAATAGATGGATGCCAGGTTACTAATAAACAACAACTTGCAGATGAGTTTGGAAATTATTTCGCAAATGTGGGACTTAAAATAAAACAAGATGTCGCAGATGCTACTGGCCCAGAAGGAGAAGACCAGTTTTTGGACGACCGAGGTAGTGGGCATACGTTTACTTTTGAAAAGTGCAGTGCATATGAGTTGCAACAAATTGTTGATAATCTTAAATCTAACAGTGCTGGAATTGATGGAATCAGTCTGAAAACGCTCAGATCAGTATTTGTATATCTACTCCCGTGCCTACTTTACATTATAAATCTATCCCTAGAGAAGGGTATTTTCCCAGAGGCCCTAAAACGGGCTAAAGTTCTACCACTACACAAAGGTGGAAACAAAGAAGAACTAAACAACTGGAGACCGATTTCTCTTCTACCAATTTTCTCAAAAATAATAGAAAAGGTGGTGCATAAGAGACTGAGTGCATATCTGGACAAACTTGGTATGTTAAATGAGTGCCAATTCGGTTTTCGAAAAAAACATTCAACTTCACATGCGATGCACCATCTGATAGACATTGTCAACTCGTCGTTTGAAAAAGGACTTATACCCCTTACGGTCTTTATTGATCTTAAAAAAGCGTTCGATACTGTCGACTTTGAACTGCTAATGAAGAGACTGTTGGCTCTAGGAGTACGCGGCAAGCCACTTGAGTGGTTCCACTCATACCTACATGGTAGATCAATCAGAGTTGTTGTTGACAGTGTAATAGGAAAGGCTCATGATGTCAAGTGTGGAGTGCCCCAAGGCTCAGTGCTGGGTCCGCTTCTATTTCTAGTGTACGTGGACACACTCCGTTTCTACTTACCAGATACGTTAGTCACAGCATTTGCTGATGACACAGCACTTACTGTAGCCGCTAGATCATTGAGTGAGCTAATTTGTAAAGCTAATGCAGCACTTGTGAACCTATCAATTTTTATGAAGTCGAGTTTTATTGCAGTGAATCCGTCGAAAACCAATTATATGATATTTAGTAGACTTGAACGAATTATAAATGATCAACAACACATTTTACTTGGAAATTCCCCGGTTAACCAAGTTTATGCTTGTAAATATCTTGGTTTCAATCTTGATGTAAATTTTAATTGGAAAAAACACAGTGACATTATTGCAACAAAAATGGCGAGAGGCGTGGGTGTAATGCGTCGATTCAAAAATATTTTACCGGTAATAGCATTAAGAGACATTTATTTTTCAATTGTTCATCCATATTTAATATATGGATGTTCTGTGTATGCCAGTAACTTTAACTCTAATTTTAAACGTGTTGAAATTCTACAAAATAAAGCTCTCCGTGTTTTGGGTGAGTTAAAAAATTGTCGCCATACAGAAGATTGTTATCGAGATTTTAATGTGTTGAAAGTTAAACATGTAAGAGATCAGCAAATTGGTAATTTTGTGTACAGTGTATTAAATAAATTTTCTCCTTCGTATTTTAGTAATTTTTTTAGTGTGAATTCAGATTACCATGATTATGATACGAGGAATAATGATAGGCTTGTTAGTGAGTCGCGTAAGAGTAGTAGAGCGTCATTTATAATTAGAAATAGTGGTGTGAATGTTTGGAATAATCTACCGGCAAGCATTAGGGAGTCTGATAATCATTTATTGTTTAAGAACAGATTAAAAAAAATATTTGTTGGGTAATTGAGTTGGTTGTTTAATGAAGGTTGGGGCAGGATTCGGGAGGGGAATGGGAATTGGGTAGGATAGGGGTGTTTGAGTGAGGAAAGCTGATTTGGAGTGAGTTAAAGTCTCACTAAGTGTATAAAAAAAAAAAAAAAAATTGATCAATAGATTTTGATAATTTGATGTCCGTCTTGCACAGGTGACCTGTTGTCACATATTGAGACGGGCTATGGTTTAAGAATATGTTCAATATGTTGTAGAAATGTTGAAGAAATAAATTCCTTCCTTCCTTCCCTCCATGTTCTTTCCACATATTAAGTTTAATTTTGATCCGGTCACCCGTTCAAAAGTTACGCATGCCTCAATATTCCGGATTCTGTCTCCCTCCACTCCCCCAACGATGGTCAAATCGGGGAAGTGACTATTTGTAAGTCAATTTGGGCGGGAGCCTGATACGCATGCCAAGTTTCATCTTCCTAACACACCTGGAAGTACCCTACCTCGCAATCACCAGACCGACCTACCGACAGACTGACCGACAAGTGATCCTTATATGGCACTTGGTCGGAAGGCTAGTACCATAAAGAACTTGTTTCAGTAAAAGGAAATCCCACGACTTGCACCCGGTGATTTTATTTTTAGTTTTATATTAACCCTTTTTTAGTTTAGCTTAGTGACAAAAAGGCACTAAAGCCTGTCATCCAAATTTGTCTCCGTGCATCCAATTCTCTGGGAATACGACTTTTTAATTTGTTTGCTAAAGCGTCGTGGATGCAGGAAATTTGTCTCACTACCGACTAGTGCTCAGTCACAGTGCTCACCAACAAAGACACTGACGAGTTGTTCCGACAAAACTTGAGCAGAAAGACTTCATAATCCGTATTCATTCCATTCATCTTTTCTGCATCATATTCACTGCCTTTTTACAAAGAATAATCGTCATTGTGAGTTCGGTCAGCTTTAATTGCTGTCCGAACTCGCTCCATGAAAGTCGTCCGGAGTCACCCCACGTGGACTGATTCCAACAAAACTGCCGCCAAAATAAATGAACTAATCAAGATCACACCCCAAATCAGTCGCGGCGTGCACCAGCTCTTTTAGATAGACCCTTTCAGTAAAATGACAAACTTCTACGGATTTCCTCTGCGAAGATATCTGCCCACTTCTGCTCCCAACATTATTTCCAGAAATCATTAACAATTTTATTTTTATTTTCTTGGCCGAGGTGTTTGTATTAAACCTTAGAGCTTCCCGCCGAACGTGCGCTACTGTCATACCATCTACTCGCCCCCGTCCGGTTTCGCCAAAGTCTCCCCTAGTGATGTTCAGAACATGCAACACTGTCCCGACAATACAAAGTTCATCCCGATGCTGAGAATTTGAATTTCAATCAAAGCGGGCATTACAATGGCTAATGAACCGAAGCTCTTATTTTCGGCAATCCTTCACCTTTAGAATAGAGTAGTGTTTATTTAGCCTCAGTGTGCCATACACAGATGTTTATAAGCACGACATACAAATATATTAATGCATTGAAAACATAATGATCCTAGGACACATATATAAACTATCTTCTAAGTAAATTCTCACTTACATAATCTACCACCGTTTTAATAACGTTGTCTTTAGTCGATGTCAATACACTAGTGAAGAGTAACCCTCCCCCAAACTAATCCGGTAGAGGAGACTCCTGGCACTGTCCTAGGAGGTGGGCAACAGTGTCCTCTCCAACAAGACAATTCGGACACCTGTAATTATCAATAATTAACCCATCCTATTTTTCCTTCTCTCAAACACCTTTTTTCTAAACCGAGTGGTAAGGAGTTTGTTCGGAGCTGGAACCAAAGTTTCATTCGATGAAATCGATTCGTACTGGAAAGCAGGGCGACGAAGTACCGCATTTTCGTCGGATCTTCAAGCCTATGTAAGTGTACAAGTTACACAGTAAAAGTTTCTCCGAGAAAGGATTAAAGTTAACTGCAGTATTTGCTACTGGGGTTAATCTTATCTCTACTGGGATTAATCTTATCTCTACTGGGTTAAGATTAATCCGAATTAAAAATAATTTTATCTCATTAGAGACAATATTAACCCCAGTAGCAAATACTGTAAGATTTTTTTTACAGTTTATCGGTAATAAGGCTGTCGTATCTCACCCATGTTTTACTAAATGTATTTCTTATGTATATATATTTCATATGCACAAATATTTACATTTCAAAAGTATCTGATGTGGTCATGTGTCTAAAAACTGTGTCGAACGAGTAAATCTATGCCTGGGGGTTCGGGCTATCCTTACAAAACCCTCATTTAATTACCCACCCGGCACATTATTAAATGTATATATATCTCTTATGTAGGCTATATATATCTCATACACACAAATAATTACATTTCAAGAGTATCTGATGTGGTCACGTGTCTAAATAGTGTATCAACGAGTAAATCTATGCCTGGGGGTTCGGGCTACCCTTAGAAAACCCTCATTTAATTATCCACCAGGCAATCAAAGCCTGGCGTTTCTCCCCGGCTTGAAGCTCCCTAAGTAGCAAGTGCAAAGTCATGGGTGGATGGCTTCGCTGGCCATCTGTGAATGGGCCGACGGCCGTCGCGTGCTCTTGCCAGGAAATCATCAAAGTTGATCCTCTTTTGTCGAATCCTGGCAGCAGGTGGGAAGTTGCAGATGAAGGAATAAAACCGCAATTTCTCAAATTGCTGTTCAATTGATCTTTGCCATAACGCCCTCTTCTTGTTGGACCCGCGGGGTTCTGGTGATTCTTGGCATGGAAAAGACTGAATACACTCGTTCAAGAATTTTTTTTTTTTATCAGTTTTATTTATTAATCACCCATCATTTCAGCAAAGAAAAAGGACAGAGAAAAAAATTAAAACATTACACTTTCACAAATAAGAACTCAACAAATATAGACTTAAAAGTGTTTTTAATAGTTTTGGTATTTCTTGTCCAAGGGGTGAGCCGAAAGACGGAATAAAAAGGAAAAAAAAAAACAAAAAGAAAATATACACTTTCACACATAGAAAAAATCACCTGTTATAAACTAAAAACTCTTTGGTTATCAACTGAATGTATTACAACGGAGTAGAAAGGAACGGTAGGATTTTTGTTTACTGAAAGTGGTTAAAGTTCTTACAAGTAGAGCATATGAAGTACATATGTTTCTTTGTAAGTGCTCGGAAAGGAGTTTCTTTCATCTTATATTCGATTGATTTTTTATTCCGGGCTGTCTCCTGTAGAACTTACTTTAATTGACGATTAGAGTAAATAAGCGAAGAAAATAGATGTGTAACACAAGGTAAAGACTGGTCCATACTTTTGCCCAATCTGTCAATGTGGCAAAGTTCGAGCCTTTTGTATGACAATGCAGGGAGTTTAATGATTTGCGGGAGGAAACATTTAGATAGAGTGCAAATTTAATATATATATATTCCTTTGTAGTTCTGAGTGTAAATTCTGTCAGTGTGTGTGGTTTTCTTTTTAAGTTTCGTAAGTTCTTTCTATAATTGTTTCTTTTCTTTCATTTCTTTCTTTCTTGTTTTTTTTCTTCTTCATCGTTTAATAACTCCGTCTGTTTGTACGTTTGTGCATTATGATGGGCAATAAACCTATTGTTATTATTATTATAATGGAATTTTACACACAAAAAATTCAATATCATAACAGACCTGTCACGCGAAAATCTATACAGATTTGTTTGTGACAGGACTCAACAGTTTAATCACTTAACATAATTATATTGGGAACAAAAAAGAAAAGGGAAAAAATAAATGCAATACTATACATAAACAACTATATAAAGAACAACAAAAATCCAATATTATAGATAAATAGAAGACAATTAAACCTCGTGGCAATCAGACCCTCTGTCCTCACCCATCTTTACTCATAAAAAACTTGTCATCTTATTCTTAAATGAGCATACACTCTCGGCCATCCTAGTGCTCTCCTGCAGATTATTCCATACTGAAACATCCACATTTCTAAACGCAAAACTAGACCGTGAAGGATGTCGTCTCTCATAAGGTCCTTCTGAATTCCTTGTATCATATGTTTGGGCTGAGAGAATGCGGGAAGTAGTGGTTTGTACAAATGTGGAAAGAGGGAATCTAAAATTTACTAAATCACTGGGAAGGTTCCTTTGGATAGTTAACAGACAAGTCCGTTAATTTGATCCAGTGATAGTTCAGCGCTTTTTGGCAAGGGTCCTCGTAAGGCTGTAGTTAAAAGAAACGAACTTGCAATAAAATAAAAGGAGTTTCTCACGACTGATAATATTGTGTTCTCGGATGACTTCCTAAGATTTTCTCAAGGGGAAAACAAGTGCCAAGATTTAATTTCTCGACAATGATGCTGTTTTTGCTGCTGGATTGGGTCGTTGACATGGGAGGGTTGGTACTAAGTAAGTAAGTAATAGATTTCTAGCCCGCCATTTCGAAAAAGCGGAATAAATGAAAGAAAATAAATAAACACATAAAGACACCAATTTTCAATCTTCGGCCAGGAATCAGTGGAGAAGGTCGTGCGCTGGTTGGGCTTGGTTGTCAGTAATTTTTTATAGGGACGAAGAAACATCCAAAAGGGTAACACTTGTATCATGAATTTTTAAATTCTCTGTCAATGTATGCTTATGGCATAATTTTGACAAGTGGAGTAGGTGCTTTGCATATTTAGAATAACATGATCTCATCTTTTCAGTCTCCTTCTTTCGCAGAAAATGAGTGACACTAGAACGAAATAGTATAGAAGGAGCGCAGAAAATGGTGAAGATAGAGCCCCATATGGAGTAACGGGGCTGTTTTTGGGATCCCAAAACGTTAGTGGACGGATACCGATGAAATCGCAAAAGTTGTCCGTCTGTCCGTCCGTCCGTTTGTAAGCAGGATAACTCTCGAAGGGAATGAGATATTTTGATGAAACTTGGTGTGAGAATTCGTCGGGTCGTTGGACCAGTCGAGTTCGTAGATGGGCTTTTTAGCCCTACATTTAGGGGTACGGGATCAAATTAAGGGGCAATAAAAATATTTTGAAACAGCTAATGTGATAGTCGATTGTGGGGTAAGAAGACATGCTGAACACGATAGTGAAAACCATTTTGTCATCGGACAAGTAGTTCGCCCGGAATCTGGCCAAAGCCGGAAAGTCTGTTAAAAGAAAAAGTTTTATTTGAAGTTGATTAGATGTTCGATTTGGGGGTAGGAAGACATACTGAAGATGATGGTGATACCATTTTCTCGACGGACAAGTAGTTTGCCCGGAATCCGGCCCAAACCGGAAAGTTTGTTAAAATTAAAAGTTTTATTTGGAGCTGATTAGATGTTCGATTTAGGGCAAGAAGACATGCTGAATACTTATGTGAAAACAATTTTCTACCCGGACATGTAGTTCGCTCGGAATCTGGCCAAAACCGGAAAATTGTTAGAAGTTCAAGTTTTATTTCTAGTTGATTAGATAAGCGATTTAGGGGTAAGAAGAGATGCTGAACCCGTTTGTGACAATCATATTTTACCCGGACATATAGTTCGACCGGAATCCGGCTGGAGTCGGAAAATTTTTTATAAGTTAATTTTGCTTTGAAGTTGATTAGATGTTCATTATTGGGGAAAGAAGATACCCTGAGTTCGTTTTTGAGCTTTCTAGTAGTTCTGGAGTTCGGCCGAAACCGGGAAACTGGCAGAAGTGGCAGGAAGCTTTCGTCAAAACAGATTTTGGTTTTCTCAGATGATTAGCTATTTGGCCTTAATCTATTTCTGAATTTCATTTGTAACAATGTTCAAGGAGTCTGGCGATGACTGGATCTGGCTAAGGCAAGACCCAGTTGTCTGGATCAGATATTGGATTTTTGGGATCCCATCGAAAACTTTGGTCTTGTTCTTCAAGTTGCTGTTCGTTCGATTTTTTTCATGAAATCTTGTTCTGGTAGTGACTGGTAATGTTAGCGATCTTATATCTTTTCGGCGTATAAATGTTTTCTTTTTCAAAATTTGATATCTCAGGTATTTCGATCGATATTTCAGGACCAGTTTAGCTCTCACATACCTTTCGTATAGCACAATTTTAAGAACGAAAATGGCAGTAAAATAGCATCGTCTTTTGTTAAAAACATCGAATAATGGAAGAGCCGGAGTACGAAAATACACGAAATATTTCGATATCGGACATTCGACGGTATGGCAGAAATTTGTCGATTTCAGTATATTATACAGTCTGATAGTTACTGTCTTTATGTGTTTTATTTATTTTCTTTCATTTACTCCACTTTTTCGGAATGGCGGGTTATGAATAAATTGCTTCCTTTCGAAAGGTTGCTTCCTTTTGAATGAATAAATTGCTTCCTTTCGAAAATATTCGAAAGGTTGCAGTTATCAGAAAGTCTTAAACCGAAACAGCGTACTTCGAGGCCCTCTCCAATATTTTTTTTTCTGATATACCTCCCGTTTCGCAAAAATTTAAGAACGAAAATAATACTCAAATAGAATATTTTTTGTTGAGAAACTCAGGTTAATATCAAAATACTACCCCGCTACCGCAGTAAGTTGTAACTAAGCGATTAAGTTCTGAGGCATTTCCTACTTATAACTTCTTCATTTACCTGTCAGAACAAATTGCTCTCCAACCGGCGTACAATCGACTATGATTCCTGGTTTGACAGAGATTGTGTTCTTGTCTACCCCATCCATGCCGTCATTTTGCACTAAGAGTAGTGCGGCCCAGCAATAATTAGTACTTTCAACTGACGAAAGTAGAAACGGATCCCCGTTTCTGAGCCGTTCGGAATTAAGTTGTTGGTGGCTCTAAAGAAGGACCCCGGTCGAGCTCAAAATGTCAGCATTTAGTGTAGCAATTTTACCCAACGTCTTTAATAGACGGCTGACCACCCATACACTTGTGGTCATTGCAGATGCAAATGGCTGAAAATTAAGTCATATTTTGTTCTTGAACTGCTTCGGCTACCGTGAGAAAAGGCACTTAGAGTGAATTGAGATTAATTGCTAGTACAAGAGGTGCCCATTGGCAAGGGGAGAGTAGAATCCATTCAGAGTTGAAGGCGAAATTATAGGAATTCTTGTTAAAACATGCCTGTCGGTACTGGGTTGAAAA
This sequence comes from Branchinecta lynchi, assembly GCA_023053575.1. NCBI lineage: Eukaryota > Metazoa > Arthropoda > Branchiopoda > Anostraca > Branchinectidae > Branchinecta > Branchinecta lynchi. The sequence goes on from JAKZAP010000001.1 coordinate 27,198,810, forward strand.
ATCTAGGAACAAAAAACATCAAACAATGGCCGAGAGATTGCAGAGCTGATTACCCACAGGGAGGCTGTTAAGAGACATTAGGACGAATAGCACGAAGACAAAGATGTAATATTGTTAGACTAGATTTGTTTGTCTGCTTAGTAACAGGCGCATGAACATGGGGGGGGGGGGACTTTAAATCCTTGGGGCGCAGTATTGCACGCAGGACATTCCCCAGTGGGCTATTCATGCGCTGGGTTAGCATACCTACAGCAAGGTCACAGTACCCCCACGAGAATTGTCTGGATTGAAAATTTAGAGACAAAATTGGTGGGGGTACACACAAATCCTATGGTTCTGAGAATGGTGCTCCAAATCCAAGGCAGGGCATGCTTTGACGTATGAGCAAAGATTTTCCCAAAGAATGGTCGTGTTAAAAAAAAAAACCTGCCTGCTACTGTTGTTGGAAAACTGGGCCCAAAAACTGAGGATTTTTGCAAACTGACCCGAGCCAATAGTTTACCCCACCAATAGTTTGAAAGCCTTTCTAATTTATTTCATAACCCATCTAAGTAAGCAGAAAGCACGAAGACGGAGTAAATAATAGGACAAAATGAGATAAAGAAAGGAGAAAATCAAAGACAATTAACTTCCGAAATACACAATTCTTTTACCCTATAACTAAACCAAGAGGTTTTTCCAGTCGTGATCAATATTTTGGCTATATGTTTCTATTTGTTTCTCCAGTGCTGTTAGTGGATCACTAAGTTGATAACGACTGCAAATGTTCGAGTTTCTCGTCCCATGGGTTAGGCGTAATTAATATATATTTAGCAAAACAATAGAACCTTGTCCGGATTTGATTTTTGTCCGATTTGGGAAGCGGAAATTTGGTTTATCAGTAAACAGAACTTGAACTTGAGTAAACGGAACTTTTCAAGGATCGTTATGAGTAATAGCTTATTTTTCCAATTTGGGTTACACATACATGACATATGTCTGTGTCAGTCCACCGCATTAAATTGTAGCTTGACAAGAGTCACCTGAGCCAAGTCAAGATGTCTGTGTCCGATAAAGCGCGTGTGCCGTCATTTACAGACAATTACTGGTATGACACAGTCTGTCAGTGCGTGGCCAAGCATGTCAGCAATATTAAGCATCTGACGGAGCGATTACGCATTTAATTGGAAATATGACACTTTATTGTCTATCTTTGCGTCTGAAAATGTCGAACGAGATTTACTGCATTCTTGAAGTTGATGGGTAAGGATTCTGTATCGGCGGGGATTGGATGTTACGTGGATAAGGCAGAGTGGTAGATTCCTGATATTGAATTCTACGAGAGAGAATATTATAAAGTTTATTTCTAGCCTTTCTTCCAGAATAAATAAGTGAATAGTTTTCTACAAATACACGCAGAAAGAAAGCAACAACAACAATGATACCGACAAAACAGCAGCAAGAACAGAGGCGGCATTAGATGTGTGTGGGGGGGGGGGGGGAGCTTCCCCTCTAGCTTTCCATGGGAGACCGAATCTACCCATGAAAATCATAAAATCTGCGAGAAGCATCGTAATTCGGGAAAATTGTGACAGGCAGTTGCAGAACGTGGATCTTCAGAAGGTATGTGATGCATCGAACCATTACGCGCGTTTATTTTCTATTATCAGTAACGGCAAAGTTACCGTTGTGCGTAGATGGTTGACTGACACCAGGCGAAGTGTGAGCACCGTGAAATCTGTTTCTGTAGATAGAGATGTGTGTTGCGAACCTAGACGGAGAGTTGGAAAGTGTAGGGCTAGGGACTATACGCGATCCTAATCCCTAACAAGGTCTCTTACGAAAGTTCAAACTTAATGACCTGAAACGACACTACTTCCTCCCCCCCCCCGCTTTTTAGCGAAATGACGCCCCTGAGCATGAACTACTATAAAGGCGAGCAGTGCAAAGCTGTGTGAGAAAAAAAATTGAAAATTCATTGGGATCTCTTAGGCAGATATAGGCTACCAGTAAGGCAAATTGTTGACGTTTAAAAAAAAATTAGCTTTTATTCCGAATGTAAAGTTATGTATGTATGTATATATTTATTGCCCATCATAAATGCAAGAATACAACGCTGATGGAGTAATAAAGAAAGAAAAGAAAAGGAAAATAAACGAATAGCTTCTGATGAATATAAATAGAATGCTTCCGATGTCTCTCGTTTCTTTTCTGCACCGCTTTCTCGGGTAAATAAATGAACAAAAAAAATCATTTCACATATGTAAAAAATTTAAAGAATTGAATTGTATATAGTCTATAAAATACACCCGACTATTTTGCCCGACCCTTTTATCGTGAAAAAAGCTATTTCTAGTGTGCTTTAAGGTTTAGGCGAAAAGAGCAAGACCCGAAAGTCTAGTCACGAATCATGTATATATTTAAATAGGAATGACAAAACGATAGAATACATTACTCCCTCTGTCCCCTGTCCACGGATAATTAATTTTATAGAATTAACTTAATATTTCACATTTGTGATACCTCTATGCACCTCTCCATATATGCTTGAAATATTTACCAACTAACGAACTGAAATATTAAGCCATGCCGAAAGATAAGCGCCCGGTAATTGTCTGTAATCCTGTAACTGCAGACTTGTTTTCGAATTTAAAATCTCCGCGTCTGGAGTAATTTTGGGTTTTCATGCAAGCAGCATACATTCTGAACGTGATTACTAAAGCCTCATTTGTAAATATGCAAAATCCTTTAGGTGGGTCAAAATGTTTCAGTTTATTCAAATAGCAGATGTAAAAAAAGCTGCTTTCTTTTTAGAACCGACTCTTCACTCCATTCGTCAGGCTTGTAACCTTTCGTTCGTAAATATATAACATATACTGACGAAACTGCACTTGCGTACCTCATTCAGATTTCAGGCTTTTCTTTTACCATTTGGCCACAACTGCTCCGCCCGAAAGTAAATAATCTGTTATAAGACATCCTATAGACTACATGCCCGTATCCAGGAATTTTTTATTTTTTTTTGGGGGGGGGTGCCTTTCGGCGGGGTTTTTGGGGGTTCCAAAACGTAAATGGAGGGATACCTATGACATCGCAAAAGTTGTCTGTCTGTCCGTCCGTCCGACCGTTTGTGCGTCTGTGCGCACTATAACTCTCGAAGAGAATGAGATCTTTTAATGAAACTTGTTGTGAGGATTCTTTGGGTCAAGAGTAAGGTCAAGTTCGTAGATGGGCTCTGTAGCCCAACATTTAGGGGTGGGGGAGGGGGTTTAATTTAAGGGGCAAATGAAATATTTTTAAACAGATAATGTGATAGTGGATTATGGGATAAGAAGACATGGTGAACACGATGGGGAAAACCGTTTTGTCATCGGACAAGTAGTTCGCCCGGAATCTGGCCAGAAGCGCAAAGTTTGTTAAAAGTAAAAGTTTTATTTGGAGTTGATTAGATGTTCAATTTAGGGGTAAGAAAACATGCTGAACGCTTCTGTGAAAACAATTTTCTACCCGGACAAGTAGTTCGCCCGGATTCCTGGCCGAAACCGGAAAATTATTAAAAGTTAAAGTTTTATTTGCAGTTGATTAGATATCCGATTTAGGGGTAAGAAGAGATGCTGAATCCGTGTATGACAATCATTTCTTATCCGGACATAAAGTTCGACCGGAATCCGGCTGGAGCCGGAAAATTTGTTAAAAGTTAAATTTGTATTTGAAGTTGATAAGATGTTCAATATTGGGGAAAGAAGATACGCTGAGTTCGTTTTTGAGCTTTCTTTTTTGGCCGGACTACACACATGCTGACTCCATATCTGAACTTGGTTTTCTGAGTTGATTAGCTATTGGGCCTTAATCTGTTTCTGAATTTTAATAGTAAAGATGTTCAAGGAGATTGTCGAAGACTGGATCTTGCGAAGACAAGACCCAATTGTCTGGATCAAATATTGAATTTTTGGGATTCCATCGAAATCTTTGGTCTTGTTGCCTGCTGGTCGGTCAAAAAAGTACAAAAAAAAACATCAATCATAGGGAACAGCCTCTAAAAGTGATTATTTTTGTATGTTTCGGGGGGGGGGGGGTCGACCCCCTCCCCCCCCCCCTGGATACGACCTTGATAGACTATTACGCTGATTTTTCAGTTCAGATTAAACTTTGGCTGTCTATTTTTTCTTTCTTTCAGATTACGGATTTTCAGATTATCTGTAAGTTGGGTAGTCTTGTCACCACCCATAATAAAGACATTGTGATTGTCATCATGACTGCGTCCGCGTCGCCAATCGCCATAAATAGCGGCACTACCATCAGATTGGTGAAGTTGCGCCGGAACAAAACGGTGTTGGTTATCCGAACCGGAAAGGGGCCTTAAATCTATTAAGGGTTGTAAACCCTTGTTTTCGAAGTTGACAACTTCTGATATACCTTGTCCTCAGTCGTCCGAAACAATCGATCCGTCAACGGTTCCTTTAATTTGACCTGTGTGACATCTTTCTTAATTTTTTGTTTGTTTTACCTTTTCAGCTACATTAGAGCCTTACTTCCATATTTCAATAGTTACCTAAATCTGAAGGACGTTCAAAAAATGTGATGGAATCCGAGAACTATCAAATGTTTGTGCAAGTTAACACAATCAATAATTTAAATACGAAAAGGTCAAATTAAAGCCATATGCTTCAGTTTTGTTCATCCTTTTTACTCAGCTACCCCTGACAAGCCGTAATTAGCATACATGATGTGAAATCAAAGCCATCGTCAGTTTTATTGAATTGTTATCCACACCCTAAATGATTAAATCCCAAGATGAAAAACATTTTTTATATCAGCTAATTATAATTCTAGGATGTTATGAGATACAGTTTGGAATATTTGTTTCCGGTAGCCGTCTTCGGCGAAGAACACAACTAAATTACGGAAATTCCTTCACCCATGCTGACGTGTTTGACAGTGCAAAACGGGTACATCGGCGAAATTTTCTTAGAGCAATATTCCGGCCCTTCTTGGCAAGGGTCCTCTTCAAGCTCAAGCCGCTGAAGGAAAATGAGCTTGTGGAAAAACACAATTTTTTCCACAAGTTCGTTTTGGAGCTTGAGCCTGAAGAGGACCCTTGCCAAGAAAGGCCGAAATAAAGCTCAAATATAAGATTCACATAAATATAAGATCTCACATATAAGATGGGAAGATTTCTTTCGGTCTCGATGAACCACAGAGAAAGATTCCTGTAAAGGAATATGAAAAATAGTTATTATTTATTTGGTTTGTGTTGTTTTTTTTTTTTTGTCTATTTTTGTCCCATGGTCTCTGTGCTTTTAGTGGAATAAATCTTATCTTATCTTATCTTATAATTCAGTGGACGTATCCATTTTGCACTGTCAAACACTAATTACATATGTAACACATCAGCAACAAAAGAAACGAGGCGGACTCAACAGACCAAACGATGATCAGAAGAACGATACCGATTAGGACAAGCAAACGAAGTGTAAGACGCATTAAACATTTAGTGACAGAAAAAACTATGAAAACAATTTATTTCTATATTTTACCCATACGTGCGCTATGATTGCTCAATATAGGGAATTAACTTTCTTACGTGGTCATAAAATAATTCAGAAAATACAAAATAAAGCAATAAAACTTCTTTTTCACAGTGACGATCATAATTGAACAACTTCTGAAATTTTCTTTAAAAATATGCTTTTTGATGTTTCAAAAACAACGGATTAACAAATTAGCACATTTGTTTACAAATACTTTAATAATTTACTGCCTTCTTCTTCTGTAAATTTTTTTCTACGAATAGTGATTACTACAATTGTGAAAAAGGGGTGTTCTAATATAGTTAATGAAATCCGACAAACAACTCGTGCATCGTTCATTATCAGGAATTTTGCTACGAGTGTTTGGAATATAATTCCAAGTAAAATCCGTGAAGCCCTGCACCTCGCTGCATTCAAGACCACAGTGAAAAGGTTCTTACTCGCAAAAGAGTAAGCAGGAGTCAGTCGTTTTCTTTTCTTTTTTCTTTTTTTTTCTTTAGTATTTGTCTTAGTAATTAGAAATGTAGTGTTAGTAAAAGTATTTATTATTTTTTACTTCTGTGACGGAAATAGGTTTGGCAACGCCTCTTCGCTCAGCTCTCAAGACAGAAACAAAAGTTATTGTCTGGCAACTCTGGAAAGTCTCGGCCAGTGCAGAAAAGCGTAAAATTCAAATGGAGTGATTAACAAGAATTTTGTTAAGACATTTCAGAGGTTAATAGAGCAGTCCTACACAAATCCTAAAACTTTGGGCATGGATCCCCAACGTAAGGGCATGGTACTCATACGTTGGGGCACCATGCCCTTGCTGCAGGGCATGGGGCCATAAAGTATGAGCACCGCGCCCAGTCGATGGAGCACCATACCCCAAAAATGAGCATTTCGCCAATGTATTTTTGTATCATTAATAGAATATATTGAATTATTTGGACTTCTGTATTTTTTTTATTTCCTACTTTCTGCTCTAGTAGTGACGTTCAGAATATATCCGTCCCCACAACGCAAAATTATAATATGACACAGAAAATTCAATCTAAAAAAACGCTGACTTTAAGCGGCCGGTGATCAGCTCGTGGCTCATTGGGCGAACAATTATTTTTGTGAATCATTTTCGTCAAGCACACAACAAGGGACAAGCGTATAGAAGTACTTCAAATCCGACAGCGAAAGTCCACTATCTGAAAAGTGATTATTCGTGAATAACGGAGCAGTCAAGTAACCTATTCTAATCGGATCTACAAGCCTATTTAAGTGAGTAAGAGATGCGTAACTAGTTACGGTTACACTTTAAGCTTGTTTTCAGTGGTCAAGATTTGATACCAAGATGGCGGTTGTCGATAACAATTATTATGCAAAATTATACCATGAAAATAATCAGTATACAAAATTATATTACATTAAGTTAAATTTTTATTTGTAACCCGTCTAGGTAACGACGGGGTATGGTAAAAGAAAAAAAAGAAGAAGAAAGAAAAAACACAAAATTACAACCAAAATAGTCAAATATAACGTTTGAAGCCAAGCTGACCATTCATTACGAAAGAAATAGAAAACCGTGATTTTCGGGTTTTTTTCTTGATCAGCTAATTATCCCTCTAGGATGTTGTGCGAGGAATAAATATAAATTCGGATATTTCGGTTGCACTTCCGGCAAACCGTCCTCAGCGAAAAACAAAAGAAAACTAAATCATAAAATCCACAACAATCACAACAGGAGAACGATGCGGAACCAACAGACAATAAGAGAGATGTAACTAAAAACCAGAAGAAAACGGTGCGGATGCAGATAAAAATAAAATAACGAAAGATAAAATGTGTGTGTTAAAAGTGTATATGTACAAATCTGTGATTATTTACAATTCTGAGCTAAAAATTAAAAAAATTAAAAATTTAAAAATTTTCCTTCACTATGCTGATGGATATCAGGACAGCCGCAGACGGATCAGCTGTACGCAAATTTTCAATGAGATGACTGTTCCTTGTCCAGGGGGGGGGGATGGAGGTGTAGCAAATATTTGGAAAACCGGAAGAAAACTAAGAGAATCTTCTGTTGGAAGAGCATTGCGAAAGACACCCAACACTTGTGTCAAGCATGCGTAGGAGTAAGTTCAAAGGTCGACTGTCGTCGCTCTAAAATCGGTTCAGTCGAAATAGCTTAGGTAGTGGGTTTTCCTGGGAGTTGGTTCAGTGCGGTCGGGGTATGCCTGAATATGAAAGATCAAACCGCAAGGTCAAGGAAGGGTTGTCCAGTCGTATATCGTTGCCAATTTTGCAGCAATATATCGCATAATTTATGGGTTAGTGAAAACAATAATTGATTCTTAGAATGCGTCCATTAGCTATGAATTAGCAATGCTTTTGTTCTTTGTTCTTGGTAGGTTAACTTAGATGACGCACTCAAAATGGAGTTCTACGTCATGGAGTTGGCACCTCATTTTGGTAGTTCTGAACCCACTTATGTCGTCGGTGATTTTTATTGAGGTAGTTTAAGATTGACTCTACCACGTCGAGTAAGAATTTCCGTGACTGATGCAAAAGTCTAAGAGTTACAAGTTTATTTCTGTGAAAACAGCACCAGGGGCAGGTCCGGACAAAAACAGTTGAGGCAGGTTCGGACAGCAAAGCTGAATGAATTTTTTTTTTTTTAAATGAAAGAACATAAAATAAGAAAAGTGAAGGAAAAAAGTCAGCAAAAAGGCTCAGAAAGCCTTTAAGACCAATTCTGGAAGAAAACAAGTCATATTTAGACCAAGCGGTAACAGCATATCCGGATGATAATAACAGATGTTGATAAAGGGACGGTATACTTGTGCAGTTTTGCCGAAACGAAAGCAAATGAAAAAATGTGTATGCAATTTTCTAAAAAGAACTTCCTGGGTTAAACAAAGATGTCCGGAACCTCCAGCCATGTCCGAACCTGCCCCCGGTCTGGGGGCAGGTCCGGACGAAGGTAGCTAATAGGAAAGTAAGATTTGCAAAGAAAATTTTACATGTAACAAGATTCTACAAAGTAAAAATAGCAGCTAAGACATGATTCTAAACAGTCAAAAAAGAAGGAATCAATAGACCCTAAAACAAAATCTTGGTATGCAGAAGCAAAAACGTAACGAACCTGCCCCCCTCTCCCCTACTTATCTATATGTTATGTAAACAAATAATGATCAACTACTCCGCGATCATGGATGTTCTTGGCTTGGTCCTTGGTTTCATGTTTTTTACACTGTTGATGTTGATCGCAAATAAAAAAAAAAAATCGAAAAAATGTAAATTCTTATATGTCCAATTTTCAAGTATGGATGTCGTTGTAAAAAGTTTTCCTTTCATTGGAAGATAACAGGGTAAATCATCAGCTTCTTTTTTCAGTAGCTTTCCAGCTGGCTTGGCAATGATCTTTCCGAGAAGATATTGAACAGAAATATTGTTTCGAAAATTTCATTACTTTCCACTTGTAATCAGCAATCTTCTTGTTAGTGCTTGTCGATTCTGTCCAGTCTTCCCGCTCTCTGACGCGGGGGCTGAAACGCAATATATTTGAAAACAGCACGCGCCGTGGTTAAAAAGCAGGAAAAACAAGCAAGGAAGTCCAAAACAGAAAGATATACCTAATGGCCTACCGTTTCTCATATGTCATCATCTCAAGTAGATGAGAACGTCACAAAATACCCCACCAACCGAAAGAGTGGTTCGGACCTAGAAATAGGACCCCCTCCCCACAAGCAGTGGATCCGATCAGGAGTTGGCATATAACATCTGAGACGATAGCTCTTTCCACTTGCCAAGTGTCATTCAATTCCGATCACCCGTTCAAAAGCTATGCATGTCACTGGATTCCCGGTTCCCCATCTCTCCCCCCCCCCTCCATGATGGTTGGATCGGGGAAACGACTATTCTCAAGTCAGTCTATTTGAGTCCCTATACGCCTGCTAAGTTTCATCGTCCTAACTTATGTGGAAGTGCCCAAACTAGCAAAACCCATACCGACCGACAGGCCGATAGAAGGACGGAAATTGCGATCGCTATAAGGCAACATAAATACAATAACATTTGCGGCAGAGGCTAAAAACAAGACTTTGAAGCTTCTCGTGTCCTTATTTGTAAAAGAGTTTGCATTGCGTCACTGGTAAAACTCGGCTCTGCCAAGGAGCACTAAAAAGTCGTTGGTCAAAAGTAAACAATGGTAAAAGCATGGATTTCAGAAGCTTCGTATTCCAAAAGGAAGAGAGGGATGATATAAAAGGCAGAATAAGCAAGAGGGGTCCTTTAACGTTTCCAGCCAATCCCGTCTGGAAAATCTAAAGGGGGGGGGGAGTGTTTCGCGATTATACCATCCGTCTTGTCAGATCGGTAAGGAGCTCAACCTGTTGTACTAGCAACTGTAATCTCTTTCTTCCTTGATTTAAAAAAATAACAAAACTTGAAGAACCAAGAAAGAACCCTTGTCATCTCGGAGATCGGGGGGGGGGGGGGGTGTAGGCTACTCCCAGTCAGTCCGTTTACATTGCTAGAGACGAAGACCGGACCACGTCCTGATTTGTGAAATTGGATGGTGTTCGTACATTTCTTACTCCGCCCGATTTCCGCGTTCTTCGTTTTTTTTTTTGTGTCACTTGCAGCCTTTGGCTCAAATGCCATACAGACCATAAAGGGGGGTGGGAGGGAGAGGGAATCCGGAATCTTGTGGCAAGCAAGCTCGTAAATGTTGGTCCAAACTGGATTAAATTTGACTGTTGTCAAGAGTATCTGCCGTAGAATAGTATTTATAGATTCGGGTCGGACCCGGTCACTCTGGGGGAAGGAGAATGGGGTATTCAAAAGACCATTTGGTATGCATAACTCTTGACGTACTGTTCCACTCTAGGCAGAACCTGCTCAACCGAGAAGCACATGCCCTTTGTGTACCATCTACGGAGAGGATCCGATTGAACCCTGCGAAGGGGGGTGTATTGGAAAGTGGTCCCGGTTAATCTTTTGGCATGCTTAGGGTAGAGGGATCGGACAGAGCTCGGGGGAAGGACGGTCATAAGCCCTAGGGGTAGCCTACTATTTACACATCCGGGCGGAATCTGGGCACTGTAAGGGACTTGAAGGTATCCCGGACAACTAAAAAGTCGGTTCAATCATTCATTCACAATTGGCACTCGCGAGAGAATTTCCACGTATAAATTAGATCTGAGCTATATTACACCGGTGAAAGTACGAGTTCGACCGGGTACCCCCCCCCCCCCCCCCCCCCCGCCCTCCCCCCTTGAAGAAAGAAAAAAGGTAAAGTGGGCACTCATACAGCCCCCGAAACCACAAATTTAGCAAAAGTGGGCGCTTGCAGAGCGCGCGACGACACAAATTCAGTAAACTGGGCGCTCACCCAGGAAAGCTAAATAGGGTGCTGGCAGTGCACCCGGAAAAGTCAGTAAGGCTAGTTCAGGATTACCAAAAAACTGGGTTGACATCACCTTGGACATCGGCGGCTCTGGGTTCTCGAGCGTTTGAGACTTGAGGAATTGCATTCTCAGTCGCATGTTTCTAGCTTGACACATTGACATACAGAAGCGGTCTATTTCTAGTCGTTCGGATACGAAGAATTTAATCGAATTTTGTCAGAATTAGAAGTATGATTGACAAATTTGAGCTTTCCATGATCGACAAAAGACATTTATCATATCATGAGTTTTGTCCTGCAGCGCATAGTTTTAACCCAAGTTTTACCACGATCTGTTGTGTACTAATATCTCTCGATTCAAGTAAGAATCAGGCTGATTTTGCATGAAAAGATACTTTGTATTTTAACAGAAAATAATTTGATTAATAGAATTTTGTCGAGTTCGACGTTTAAGAATAAATCGACTAAGCAACGAGAGAAGGTGTAATGACGGGCTGATTTTTGCAACACGTCATTTGATTTTTATTGTGTTTTTTAACTGTAAATTTAGAACAAGTCTGCTTTGTTTCAAGTTTTTGGGATCCCAAAACGTAAGTGGAGGGATATCTATGACATCGAAAAAGTTTTCTGTCTGTCCGTCCGTCCGTCCGTCTGTAAGCACGATAACTCTCGAAGGGAATGAGATATTTTGATGAAACTTGGTGGGAAGATTGTTTCGAGTCATCGGACTGGTCAGGTTCGTAGATGGGCTTTGTAGCCCTACGTTTAGGGGTGGGGGTTCAAATTAAGGGGAAAAAGAAATATTGTGTAACAGCTAATTTGATAGTCGATAATGGGGTAAGGAGACATGCTGAACACGGTGATGAAAACCATTTTCTAGCCGGACAAATAGCTCGTCTGGAATCTGGCAAAAACCGGAAAGTTTATTAAAAGTAAAATTTGTATTTGATGTCAATTAGATAACTAACTTGCTGAACGCTTGTGCAAAAATCATTTTCTACCCGGACAAGTAGTTCGCCCGGAATCCGGCCAAAACCGAAAAATTTGTTAAAAGTAAAAGTTTTATTTTGTAATTTATTAGAAATCCGACTGAGGGGTAAGTAGTGATGCTGAATCCAGTATGTGACAATCCTTTCTTATCCCGACATATAGTTCGCGCGGAATCCAGATGGAAATGGAAATTTTATTATAAGTCGAATTTTTATTTGAAGTTGATTGGATGTTGATTGGATAAGTCAAATTTTTATTTGAAGTTGATTGGATGTTGGACATTGGGGAAAGAAGATACGCTAAATTCTCTTCTTAGCTTTCTTTTTTCACCGGCCGAGTAGTTCCAGAATTCAGTCGAAACCGAGAAATTGGCAGAAGTGGCAGGAAGTTTTCGTCAAAATAGATATGACTTATAGGGGTAAACACACATGCTGAATCCATATCTGAACTTGGTTTTCACAGATGATTAGCTATTCGGCCGTAATCTATTTCTGAATTTTGGTATTACGAAAGTTCAAGGAGTCTGGCAAAAAGTGGACCTGGCGAAGACAAGACCCAATTGTCTAGATCAAATACTGAATTTTTGGGATCCCACCGAAACCTTTGGTCTTGGCTTGCTCAAATGGGCGATAGGGCGCCTGCCACCCCCCTTCAAGTTTTTTCTAGCGACGCCCCTGGTGGTAATTCTATTCCACGACTGTATGCCAAACCCACTGATTGGGGCGGCAGAGGCTCAACCGATTACACTACTAACTAATCCCTCTCTTCCTGCTTTGGTGAAGAATAAAAACTCCAAGAAGCGGAAAGGGGAAACCCAGTAACTGTTGCTGCGGTAGAGATATTCTCGTGCTCCTCGGATACCATGGCATCGATTAAGGAAAACCGATACTAAACTAAAAAGTTGCTTAGATCATGTTGCATGCTCAATGCCCCGTACTTAATTCAGGCTGAAGGGTAATCGCTAACAAAAGGAGATGTTATTGAATGCCGAGAAATTGAAGTCTAAAAATGAAGTCTTCGAAGGCGGACACGTCTTGGCTTCTGTGGCGGCGTTTGATGGGTGGTCGCAGACCGCTGACCTTCCGTAGCCCTATCGAAATAGACTTTCACGGCGAAGTTGTCTTTCCAGTTTCAGCTACTCAGCAGCAACTGATTTCCAGGTAGGGATACTACTATCTGCTCGTAATGCTAATAAGACGTACCCAATTTGTGTACCTTTTGTTTTCTACTTGACACTGCAAAACGGATATCTTCTTTATGACAAAGGGTCACTCCAAGAAACCCGAAAAAGAACTTGGTAAAAAGCGCCCCATTCACTACTTCTTCCTCTCTCGCATCCTTTGATGGTTCAAATATTGAAACAGTGCATGAAACGGATACGTCAGCTACGCTGCATTGGCAGCGATATTTCGGCGCTTCTTGGCAAGGGTTCTCACCAGGCTGTCGAATGTCAGGGACAACAGTGGGGTAGGATGCAATGCAGTATCCATTTTTGGGATCCCAGAGCGTAAGTGGAGTGATCCCTATGATATCGCAAAAGTTTTCCGTCTGTCCGTCCGTCAGTAAGCAGGATAACCCTCGAAAGGAATGAGATATTTTGATAAGACTTGCGATTTCGATTTCGTAGATGGGCTTTGTAGCCCTATATTTAGGGGTGGGGAAGGGGGTTCAAATTAAGGGGCAAACAAAATATTTTGAAACAGCTAATGTGATAGTCTATTATGGAGTAAGAAGACATGCTAAGCAAGATGGTGAAAACCAATTTGTCATCGGACAAGTAGTTCGTCCGGAATCCGGCCGAAACCGGAAAGTGTGTTAAAAGTAAAAGTTTTATTTGAAGTTGATTAAATGTTCGATTTAGAGCTAGGAAGACATGGATGGTGAAAACCGTTTTCTCGACGGACAAATAGTTCGCCCGGAATCCGGCCGAAACCGGAAAGTTTGTTAAAATTAAAAGTTTTATTTCGAGTTGAGTCGATGTTTGATTTAGGGCAAGAAGACATAGTGAACAGTTATCTGACAACAATTTTCTACCCGAACATGTAGTTCGCCCGGAGTCCGGCCAAAACCGGAAAATTGTTAGAAGTTAAAGTTTTATTTCTAGTTAATTAGAGAACCGATTTAGGGGTAAGAAGAGATGCTGAATCCCTGTGTGACAATCATACTTTACCCGGACATATACTTCGACCGGAATCCGGCTGGAGTCGGAAAATTTGTTATAAGTTAAAGTTTTATTTTAAGTTGATTATATGTTCAATAGTGGGGAAAGAAGATACCCTGAGTTCGTTTTTCAGCTTTCTTTTTTCGCCGGACAAGTAGTTCTGGAGTTCGGCCGAAATCGGGATATTGGCAGAAGTGGCAGGAAGTTTTCGTCAAAACAGATGTGACTTATAGGGGTAAACACACATGCTGAATCCATATCTGAAATTGGTTTTCTCAGATTATTAGCTATTTGGCCTTAATCTGTTTCTGAATTTTAATCGGAAAAATGTTCAAGGAGTCTGGCGATGATTGGATCTGGCTAAGACAAGTCCGAGTTATCTGGATTTGTTTATATCTGTTCTTGCTTGAAACTGGTTGCAGAGGGACCTACCCCCCCCCCCCCCGAGATAGATTTTTTGGATCCGGACCTGGTTTGAAGACAAAAAAAGTCTGGTATGATCGACGTACCATACGTTTGAAAGTAGGGAAGGTACATAAAGTAGATATTTATGACTGGTAGTGCTATAAACTCTGACTGGATTTCATTGCCAGTTTAGTAGCTGAACGACTGATAGATAGATAAATATTGCTTTTATTCTTCTCGAACTATCATAGCGAAATCCAAAACCGATGTCGTCAGTATTTACAAAATACAAACCCAAGAAAGATTATAATTTATTCTCAGCAACCCTCGATCAGGTTTTTTGACACTTTCGACACGACAAGGAGATATCAGTTGCTGCTTTATATTCTCTTTTTTCCATTTTTAAAACTACACGAATTATTATCTCTTTTTTTTATTTTTTTACAACACGACTTCGTGGTTATAACCCTGCTTGTTGTTTGCATCTTCTTCTGTTCCGGTTGTGAAATGACTGAGGGCTAACCCTCTTGCGGTGAGGTAAGAATTTATTCCCACCTCGTGGGTCAGCAGAAAAGGGTTGGGTGACACTTCAACCTCCAGTCTTCGCTCTTGCCACCCCCTTTCCAGCCTAAACCATACCTCTCCCAACTCTACTGCGGGTGAACGAGCCAAAGTCGATATTCCCAAGAGAGTTTGAAGAAAATTGTGCCTTGTCTTAAAACTTTCTACAACGAAGCGTAATCTTAGAGCTTGATCAATAAAACGTCAGGTCGGGTTCTTATTGAGTAAAAGGATGTTTCTATATATCATTCTGTCTTATTTCAGTCAGTTTTTCACTCTACATAATTTTTCATTTTCGTGTCGTACTTTGATTTGTTAGTGTACTACTCATGGTGTCCCTTCTTTCTTTTGTGTGCCCATGCTAGCCATGTACTGTTCGGGGCCACACTAATAATCTGATTGGTTGAAAACTGACTGACCTATCTGTTACTCAAATGTAGCGACAGAGGCCAAAATAAGTGTGCCTTCGAAGACTTGATTTAGTCGTCAATTTCTTCTTGGAAGACGCCAGTACACGGTGCGATACAAATAGAATAAGGCTTCACATTCTAAAAGTTAAGTACATAATTGAAATGAGAGCTGATAGTGGAGCGAAAATATATTGGTAAAGCAAAAGGGAGGATCGGTCGTTGAAAGAAGCGTGAACAATTTGGGGCGTTACTTGAAACTTGCGATGAAGCGTAGAACGAGATTCTCAGACGAGGGAGAATATAACTATTTTTGGACTTTGTGCGATGGTCCTGAATCTTTTTCGATAATGTATTCATATTTAATCATAAGTTTAGCGTAGGCTACCCAAGGGACTACTACCAGGAAATTATTTTCCACCTTGAGCGTCTGGAGATTGAGCCCTTAAATATTCTTTGAGCGCCAGCTTACTTTGAAACATATATTCAAACAATATTTACAACGGATACGTCAGCTACGATTCTTTATCAGCGATATTTCGTCTCTTGGCCAGGGTCCTCGTCAGGCTGTCAATCTTCTGGGTCAGCCTCGGGGAAGGAAACAAACCTGTAATCAGGATGACAGATGAACAGCCTGACGAGAACCCTTGCCAAGAAGGTCTTAATATAGCTGTAATACAATGTAGCTGACGTACCGTAGAATTCGGTAACTTTAAACGTGAGGGGTAAATTCGAACAAAATCCGTTACGAACGGATTTTGTGCCATCTGAAAGGAAAGGAGTCAAACTTCGTTTTGGAGCTTGTCCCTTCAAGTTTACAACACCGTGCTTCTTCCTCCCACCCCAAAGCGTTGCTCCTTCAGACACTTTACTGCGTGTGACAAGTCCCGATATCTCTTCTATCTTTGATCAATGGGCGCTATCTTCGGACCTGTAGGAGTCTGTCATTGCTAAGGAATTCATATACGTCCGAATCTCAAGATCGGCGCCAGGCCCTAATTCAAGAGTCCTACTACCACAATCAAACTGTTCACGATGGCTGCGGTGTTGACACAATCGAAGAGGAAGGAGACCCGTTCAACATAAAATGAATTGTAAAACCAGCTATAAAACTCTTGGAACTGATTTATCTAACAATCTGCACACAAGAGAATGAGGTAATCCCGAACCCAACCAAGTAGTCGAGCCCGAAGATCTACGGCGCGTCGGGCATGATCGTTATGTCAGTCGTTGACGCTAGGTAGTATGTATCGCCTTTTTCACGGTGGTCGAACGTAATTAGATTCTGCAAGTACATTCAGACTGTATGAACTAAACATGGCAATGTCCTGTTTTCTTCTTTTTATGGGGAGTTTTTCCTTCTACTTGTTTTATTTCGTCAGTGGCACGTGTGGCACCTGCTCTTCTATCTATTTCAAAATCTTCACTTCCGCTACATTTGACGACATAATGTTTCAGTTTAATTTTCCGTCAAAAATTTAAAGATGAAAAAATAATTAAAAGTGGAAAAGTCAGCTAGGATACTCGTCAGCGATTTTTCGACCCTTCTGGACAAGGTCTAATTCAGGCTGTACATAGAAGAAATGAAGCTGCTATTTGTAAAGAACAATCAAATCTTTTCGCCAAAATGAATGTCTGATAATTAGGTCGAGGAATCAACGACTCTCATTTCTTATGTACACCATTCCGGAATAATCCTGACCATTCTGGAATATTTCTGGCCATTCCGGATTATTCCTAACCGTTCCGGATTATTCCTAAACATTCCGGATTATTCCTGACAATTCCGGATTATTCCTTACACTTCAGGATTATTCCTTCGGGACGTGTACACCATTCCGGGAGAGTCATTCACCCCTCGAATTAGGCTCATTCGTGATCTTCCGCCGATGACTCTAACCTAGCTGTCCATCCAAGGCGCTAACAATCCGATTTTTAAAATTCCGGTTCATCATTTCTATTCCCTGTTTAAATGCCTTTCACCAAGTTTAACTGGTGACTTGTATGTCCCTGTATTTTTTAGCTCTCATTCTTCCCAACTATGGTAAAAAGAGTGAGCGGTTGAGAAAATGAAAACAAATATGGATTCAGCATGCTTTTTTAACACCGAACCAAAACTCGAATAAATGTGAAAATGAAACTTCAGTTCAACCAAATTTGTGTCAGATTCTGCATCGGGCGAATTGCTTAACCAGCGAGAAAACGAAACAAATACAAGTATCTGAGATCCGCACTTAATTTACTCCTATATTGAACCTCTAATCGACCTCCCAAACAAAAAAAATAATTCTTACCTAATTCCAGGTTTGGGTCAGATTCCAAGTGAACTGTTTGCCGGCAAAAAACATAACTTAAAAACGGACTCGCTATGTCTCCTTACATATTGAACCTCGAGTCACCTTCATATAAAACTTTCACTTTTACTACTTTTCCGGTTTCGACCGAATTCCAGGCAACTATTTGTCGGACGAATAAATAATCTATAGATACGGATTCAGCATGTCTCTTTACCCCAACATCGAACCTCTAATCAACTTCAGATGAAACTTTGACTTTCAACAATTTTACTGTTTCGGCTTGATTCCTGGCCGAACTATTTGTCGGACGAGAAAACAAATTTCAAATATGGATTCAGCAGGTCTTCTTACCTCTAATCGACCATTTTATTTGCTTTTAAAAAATATTTTTCGTCGCCCATTAATCTGAATTCCCTCCCCAACCGTAAATATAGGGTTACAAAGTCGATCAACGAACTTGATCTGTACTTTAGTACAAAGAATCAACTATCAACAAAATATCTCAACTCCTTCGAGAGTTACTGTGCTAACAGACGGACAGACAACTTTTATGACGTCATAGGTGTGCTTACACTTACTTTTGGGATCCCAAAAAGTTAAACTTCATCCTGTTTTCATAAGCAAACTAAACCAAAGAGAAGAAAATAATATGATATTAAAAAAAAGGTGCTGCAACAACGGTTTATGGAGAAATGACTTGGAATAACAGTACTTAGATTAGTGTTTTTCTAATATTGAAAAAAAAAAAAAAAAAAAAAAGGCGATTTATCTTCTAGGCATAAAAAATGGAGATTGGAATATGAAGTTGTACAGCGGAATTCCATGCTTCCTTCGTGTTCTCTTTTTCTTAGCTTGTGGCCGTGAACTACTTCTTATTATTCTTCAAACACTATATTCCTACAAGCAGGCCTTGGCTTGTCCCCTTCTCGAAAATTTGGGTTCAAACATGATTTTCTTGAAGCTTGCTAGAAACCCAGCACTCGTTGACATTGATTTATTTCAGATTATAATATTAATTTTCGGTTTTAATGCAGTACATAATTTCCGAAAATTATTCGAAATTATCACTGTTTACTTGCAAGGCATGATCAACCGTGGACAAACCCTTTATCAATAAGTTGCACAATCGACACACACAACTGCAGTCAGTAAAATTAGGTACCTTCAACAATTGACAGTACAATGGGCATTGCTCGTTTTATGATTATCGTGCATGATGAACCTTATTAGGTCAGGTAATATAGACGACGCGACAGACAAAGCAAATACGTTATAATCGCTGGCAGGCAAGTGTGAGATTTTACGCTTGACCGAATTAATTGCCAACACTTCTATTATTGGTCGTAGAACTCAGTTAACACTTGTGTTTCAGTCAAATGAAGGTGACATCAAGCGACAGTATGTTTTTGGATGTAAGGATTCTCAAAGGCCTGGTTCGAATAGCATACGAATTCAACAGTTCATCCGAAGTCATGTCCGTAAAATTTTGTTGCCGGTCTAGCATTCAGGTCATCCGAATTTCCCACTTTTTTGTATTATTTTTATTTCTTCTATTCGTAATCCTTCAAAATTGAAGAGTAAGTATGAAACTGAAAGCACAAGTGCAACAATGATATCACGAACTGTGTAATAATTACAAAGAAGACCACACTACAAAATTTTATATCTGAATACAAAGCAAAAGAAAGATTCAAGAGCAAAAGAAGCATTTTTTTTAACAGGCAAATGGTGTGATGTGAAAGTATATTATCAGCTCTTTTGTAAAACGATTTGTTTCGTTATATTAAAAATTTCCAGAGGATTTTTCACATTAAATTAGAAAAGGATTGCTAATGGAAATGGGGAAGCCAATAAGGAATTTCGAAAATTTGTAAAACGTAAATCTTGAAGCAGAAGGTTCAGAGGGCCGAAATATCGGCAAGCCAGAATTAGATCTTTAAGCTTGCTTAAGAACATTCGAATGGGCTTTGTAGTTTTTTTCGTATTTACAGTTTAGTCAAAACATACCTTCCAAGAGAAAATTACCGTACGAAGTAATGTACCTCGATCATGGCAGGGTACTGGAGTACAAGCAGAACCGTTGTGGGGAACCTTGTCGCCGAGTCTTTATATTGTAGCGACATTTCGATTCTTCTTGGTAAGGGCTGAGAGCAAGTTCATTTTCTTGCTTGAGACTGAATAGAGCCCTTGCCAAGAAGGGCCGAAATAATACTTGAAAAAAATTAAGCGCCATCAGATGTGTTTTGTAGTCGGCTTGGGACAAAGAAGTACTTATTTGATAAAAATCAGAGAACACACAATCAGATAGTTCTAGGAGATGTTAGGGAACTACTTAGAGTTGTAATTTCATCACTTGCATACTGGTCAGAGTTTTGGATAAAGACGGTGATGTCTGAGCTTCAGAAACTTCTAAAGAGTTATTTCTCTACTTAATACGTCCACACACTCCGATTTTCTTAAAATAGAGGTATGCTTATTTGAACGTTTGTTGACTTTAAACTTCGCCATTTCATGCACTTGCTATGACTAAAGCTAACTACCAGTTAGTCAAAGTAGATAATTAAAGGCCTGAATAGGCATTTTGGTTCTTCATTCTACCATTTAGCCCAAAACTGCACTGTTCACATTGAAGTAACTGTTTAAATAAATATACCTCTACTGTAGTCGGATGCAAATATCCTTCTACAGATTTTCCCCTGAATTTCGTACGTCTATTTTGTGATGAAAAATCTTATCGGACTGTTTTTGCACGTAGCTTTAGTGTTGTCGACTCCTACTGAAATATTTGTTCTCTACGAGTTCTATACTAGTTTGATTAAAATATATTGAGATTGAAGCTAAGAGTTGTAACTCTAACAAAATAATAGTGCAAGACGAAACAGATGATGATACCAGGAGAATCCGCAGAGGTTTTTCGTAGTCAAGTATGGCCAGTAAGCTAACAGTCTAGGCGAGTACGCGGAATGCGGGCAGTGCTAAACGACCCCCTTCTTTCGACAAAATAAGCCGGCGTCATTAGGCTGCAATTCACCATATTCCAGTTCAGAACCACCATGCGCTTAGTCCCTGTTAGTCCCATAGATCATCACCCGTATACTTAGACCCCACTAGTATATATTTTTTGTTTTATTACTTAAAGGACAACTCTTACTATAAATAATTTTTGGGATCCCAGAACGTAAGTGGAGGGATACCTATGACATCCCAAAATTTTTCCGTCTGTCCGTTCGTCCGTCTGTCAGCACAGTAAGTCTCGAAAGGAATGAGATATTCTGAAAGAAACTTGATGTGAGGATTCGTTGGTTGAAGGGAAAGGTCGACTTCATAGGTGGGCTCTGTAGCCCTACATTTAGGGGTGGGAGAGGGTTTTCATATTAAGGGCAAGCAAAATATTATTAAACAGCTAATACGATAATAAAACATGCTGAACACGATTATAGAATGTCTTGATCTGTGTTACATTCATCCACACTGTAAAAAGTTTCTCCGTACAAAGATTAAAGTTAACTGCAGTATTTGCTACTCGGATTCATCTTATCTTTATTTAGTATTAATCTTATCTGCGTAGATAAAAGGATAATCCGAGTAGCAAGTACTGCAGTTAACTTTAATCATTATACGGAAACACTTTTTACAGTGACGCGTTATCTCCGATTAAGGATTACTTTCATCCAAGAGGAAATGATACCGACTACGGATGGTTTTCATCTTTATCTGGACTTCATCCCGACAAAACTATGTTATCCTAATAGGGATAAGAGTAATCTGAGTAGTAAATACTGCAGATAACTATAATCTCTATACGGAGATTTTTTTTTACAGTGTAGACCGAAGAAACGTTAGAAAGTCGCAGGTATAAAACGAAACAATGGCGAAAGGCGGGGATTTCAGAAGCGTATATCCCCATAAGGGACCTACGGAGAATACAAAAGGCAGAATAAGCAAGAGTGGTTATTTCAGCAGAAAAGAACTTGCGGGTCTCCTTGCCGATGAGAGATATTGCACCACCTTTCAGTTTAAAAAGTGAAAGTTTTTCTTTTCTATTCATTTACTAATAGATCAGCAGATAGGAACAACAGAGACCAAGTCGCTTGGAGCTCTGAAACTGGTATAAGGTCATCCCTGTGGATATTTCCTCCGCTGACCGGATTTAGAAAGTCTATAGTAACTATGGGAGTGACTTCGTAAGATAGTGTCGTAACCACAGAAAAGCTGTTAATTTAATGCAGTATTTATTTTAAATGGCTTTGTAAAAAAACAACTGACATAAAACAGCAATCCGTATAAGTGGCTAAATACATAACGATACATATTATTACACATGATTGCCACGAATATAACGACATTACTAAAACGCAACGACTAGTATCATAAAAGTAACACTGTACTACACTAACGACTACTAGTCACTGTATCGATATGTAAACGTAGCTAATACTGTCATTAAGAGGCGTGAGGCTGCTCATTATTGCAAGAGCTGATCATATCACAGATTATTTAAGAACTGTCACCTTCACTTAATCCAAGAGGTCTAGCAGAGCATTAATGTAACTCTGGGCCATTTGTAACGTTTCATACTTTGACAGCTGTCTGTCATCTCCAATGGCGGGAACAACGCCCCTTAGTCTATCAAAAGCGTCGTTAAGGCTGTTCATGCGTCGGCGTTCGCGCGCGTTTGCCGCAATACGCCGCTTCTTCATGACGACGGGGGCCACGTCCTTGGCCGGCCGTTTCCTGGCCTCACTGGCGGCCAGAAGTTCCGTTCGCGATAAGCCCTTGTCTGAGTCAGAGCTTGGCGATGCTATACTTTCATAGTCATTTTTTGAAGCGTTTTCAAACGTTGTGTGGAAGGTGCTGACGCGTTCCACAACAGTTCGGCGGAATCTGCTCGAGTCACAAGACAGGTCAACTGGACTGAATGCAAACTCACTCTTTATAACTTGTCCTTTTGTTTTGGTGGCTGGTGATGGTAGAGGGCTGTCGCATTGGTCACTGACAGTGCCCGAGTCGGACATATTTGATTCGTATGTCGCAGGGCTTGGTGTCTGGTATCCGTCAGAGCTGTAGGCTTCCAGTCTCACGAATGGAGAAGTAGCAGGGTACAAGTTCAGCAATTGTGAGGCATGCCTTTGGTAACTGAACATCTCAAAGTCACTGTCTCCGCGTCAGATGCACTTGGCTTGAAATCAAGTAGGCTTAACAGTCAACTTCACGCGTGGTTGAAGAGCAACTGAAGCTCAAAGCGCGTCCACTTAGCTTATAGATGGAAAGCTGCTTGTAGCATAATCGGAAGTCAGTGCCGGCGTCTCCCATTGGTAGACGGTACGCGCGTGGCCAGGGTAGGTGCTTCAAGCCCTCCGGGTTAAAGGCCACGGGCGCCGCCCAACTACTGCCCATTCTGCGTTGGACCCCCCAGAACGCAAGTTGGAGCGGCCGACAAGTGGAGATAATGCTGGGGCCCCGAATGTGCGCAGATTGGGATATTTCAGCAACTCGGGCGAAAGTAGTAATTTAGACAATCGTGCCCCACTGTCATTTTCTGTCCACCTGACTGAACATAGTTATAGCAAACATTCACAGGAAACAGGACTAGCAATTAGGAATTGAAAATTGGTCCTCATTTGACCATCATTTACGTCAGAAAATAATCCAAACTTTAGCTACAGGCAGGGGAAATCGAAGTTGTAACCGTAAGGACCTCATATTTTTCGGCTGTTCACCGTCACTGTGATGATCACGCTAAATAGTCGACCATTGAGCTGAGGCGTCGTGTATGGGGGGGATGACCCCACCTAGTTTTCTCGGCCACTCGCAAACAGAAATTGAATTGGTAATTTCTTGCCGCGATTTTTGTGACTTCGCCACAGTATTCTGCTTGGTTAAATATGTCGGTGAAAGTTACGAGCCAGTCGGTACGATATTCTGGCCTCTTCCCCCCCTCCCCCCCACAAAAAAACAAAATTTTGCAAGACAACTGGCATTTGACGATGGAGCAGATTTTCATTTGATAGTGAATGAATATTGAAGCTCATGGATTATTTCTTTCGAGAGAACATATTCAAAATAGTTTTGTTCCAACCACTCACGGAACTGAACTAGCATTTGATCACGGATGAAATTCCTTACCTGCTTACTACGGTGACAAAAAAATTCAAGCCGCTTTGGATTATTTTGTCGCGAGATCCTGCTCGATCCATTGCGACCTACGTAAGATAACTTGGTTACCACACATTGGAAAAGAGAAAAATTATTAAGCCCCGTTCACAACCATGCCTAGCGTAGCACTGATGACTATGCACGTGCATAGGATCACCATACACGTCCATGACTAGCCACAGATTTTGGGACAGACAAGTAGTTCTAGGAGACTAGGCATCTATGACTAGGCATCTATGCTTGGCTACACTGTACAAACAAAAATATTGCAGTATTTGCTACTGGGATTAATCTTGTCTCTACTAAGGTACAATTTTAATGGCAAATATAAATAAAGCTGGTGCGAGACCTGGTGTTTCTTAAAAGCATCAGACATGCCAGTGGCATAAAAAACGACGCTTCACTAATTCTGATGGGTTTGTAAAAATTATTAATACAATTCTAGCCTAAACCATTGTAAAGAAAAACAAACGAACAACTATCACACATCAACACTAAAATTTAAGGACAACATGAGAATTTACGACAACAGACATTTGACTAAAGAAAAAATGAAAAATAAAAAAGGTTTCTGACATGGGTCTGATCTTCCTCCGAGCACAAACAAAAATGAATCGATTAAATCAGACAGAAGAAATATAATTGCTAGATAACATAAATCTTTTTAGAGCTCTTTAAAATACTTTCCTATCTTCAGACACCCTACTGAGATAAGATTATCTCTAATTCAGATTAATCTTATCCAAGTAGAGATAAGATTAATCCCAGTAGTAAAAACTGCAGTTAACCTTAATCTTTACTCGGAGAATTACAGTGTAGGCCTGTTTGTGAACGCGGCTGAGCAAAACATCGCTTATTTTGGCAATAGGATTGTCGTATGTCGTCACTCTTCTGTTCAGCTTGAACATCGGTCAACGGTCAAGCTCAGTTGGATTTTCTTGTGAGATTATAATCGCTGTAATACGGCATAATCTTTGTTCGAACTAAACACAGGATTGAAGTAACGTTTTACGAAACTGTTCAGCTGTTTGTCACGGTGAATAACTCTCAAGTGCATGTGATCATGCTTATGTGGGAATGTTTGTTCTAACCTCTCAAGAAGCTGCACTAATTATCATATGACGAATGAAACTTAAAGGACCCCTCGTACCATTTACTCTTCAATTTACAGTCTATTAAAATATTTGAATACTTTCAATCTAGACTCTGCTTTCAACAAAGAATCCACAGTTTTGGCTGTTTCAAGCCTTTTCCGAGACCCCTTGAAGTGCAGCGAAACAGGGAAACAATTTACATAACCGATTTTTCTGATTGGAAAAACTTCTCGCCGACAACCGTCGACAACGTGATACACATCGAAGGTAGCAAACACGGCAAATGAGAAAATCAGCGTGGTCTTGTTAGAGGGGTTCGAATGTACCGTACGAAATTGGGGTCTATGGGTTTCTAAATATATGGAGTGATTATGGAAGTAGGTTGCATTAGTATTATTGGTAAAGACAGGTCCTTTAACTTCCATTTCACGGTAGCAAATCTTCATGCTCGTTGTTTTCTCTTCCCTTCGTTGTTTTCATGTAGAGTAATGTTGTTCAGTCTGAGTACAAGAAGGGCAAGTTGAGGAATTCGGTAAAAATCTTAGTAGTACTTCTGAGTTTGTTGTTTTTGCGCCGTTTCAGACGAAAAAGTAAAGAAACCCAAATAAGTAATTTAGCGACGCAAATTCCCATGAAATTGAAAAAGACAAAAATACGAAGAAAAAAGAGAAATGCTGAAAATCACCAAAGTAGTTACACTTCTAAAATAAGTAATATTGTTGAGTAATTAATTTAATGACTTTAAAGCGTAGTTCGGATGATATCAAATGTGAGGGGGCTTGGGAATTAGGGAGGAGGGATGGTTAAAAAAAAAAGTTGATTGAGAGATATTGGAGGGTCGGACATTAGTTGTTTGTTAGAAACCTGTCGTAAGCAGTTTTTTTTTTTTTATTAAAAGTATGTTCGTCTTGCGCCAGTAACTTCTTGTCACCTTTTACGCGAATTCCTTTTGCCGATGTCTTGGTGAATTATTTTGTTCATATACCGGTAAAAGAGAATGAATATCCATATTCGTAAGAAAAACAGTTTGAAACTTGTGAGATTACTGACATAGGATGGCTGACATAATATGAATTTATTTATTTAATAGCCAATTAGCCGTACAAAATACACGATGGTTATAATACACTTTACATCACTCAATACTTATCTTTATTTAACTAATACACTCTTTAAAAATTGGCATATTTTAAGTATCTTAACTTTATTTTTTTTTCAAGAACATCGGGGAACTTGATAGTATACCCATTAAGAAAATGTCTCCTGGGTTCTGAGACGATTAAGTCAACCAGAAACGATGGCCAGTTTTCCCAGCCGGAAACACTCGTATTCCACTGTGAGGTGGGCCATGAAATATGAGTGAATGAGAGTGCCTTGAAACGGTAACGGCAGCAGAACTGCCAGCACTAGAACCGTCGTAGATCATAATTTTAGCTGGGGACCCGCGACAGCAAACATGTACAAATTTAGTTACTGTGGGCAAAAACCGTGATTTTGAAGTCGAGGCCCCGATACCGCGACGATCTCTTAATTCCCGGGTCGTATTAAGCCATTACTTCAAAGTTGGATTATTTTCACAAAAACTGAAATCACTAATGAGCTGGTTCTTGTGGTGAACAACAAGCTTGAAGCGTGGATCGATTCGTCAGAAACGATGACTTGCGAGCTTTGGAGATTTTTTCTTCTGATCGATCAAGTTGAGTGGAAGATTCCCTCCTTTATTGGTTGTTCAAAGTTTCGACACCTTTCACAGCAAAAACTCCTGCATCGGCTACTTCCGAGGGGTCCGACACCCAAAGAAAAATGGGGCTTCGTCAGCACTGAAGCTGTGATGTGTTGCTTGAACGTGACTTTGTCACTAACGGCATAAAGTACAATTGGAAGCTCTACTGCGAGTTGACGCGTAATACTCGTCACCAAGACAAGACTGAATACTCAAGATTCGTAAAGCCTAGATGATCCTTACAAATCATGAAGAAATCTATTGCGAGCTAATGGTAATAATCAATAATATATACCAATACTCGTAACATCAGGCCTACACAAGATTATTTCCCTTCTAGGCCAATAGACCAAGTTGTCCAGTGTTGTATCATTTTAGTGCGTACATAAATACTTAAATACTTGAATCACAACCAGAAAAACAATCATCAAATAGGAAAGAAAGAAATCAAAAACCAATGTAGACGAACAAACATATAAACCTAAAACATAAGAAGTAATAAATATTCACGCGTGGGTTCTCGTTTAAACCTTTGGTCGTGTAATCGTAGTTGCTCGTCTTACAATAGATGCTGTTGAAGTTTTGAAAGAAAAAAAAAAAAACGCTGAGAATTCACAAGAAGTAAAATTCAGCCTAGAAAGTCGCTAAAAATCCGAATAAAAACTATGGCACGCTAATAGTAATAATCAATAATCTGTACCAATACTCGTAACGTCACAACCTGACAATCAGTCATCAAATAGGAAAGAAAGAAATCATAAAGCAATATAGACGAACAAAGGTGAAAATCTAAAAAAAAAAAAAAAAAAAAAAAAGTGAAAGCCGCTGAACTTTAAGAACAAAATCGCTGAGAATTCACAAGTTGTCACACGAATATAGTATAATTGTCTATTTGTCAAATCTCGCCAAAAAGATCAAATAGAGGAAAAAGAAAAAAAGTAAACATAGCAGACTCAAATGACGAAGACATTGGCAAAAACACAGCGTCCACGAGGGAGGTTTCATTCAAACTTAAAGCCCGGATCCACTGCCGGAAGAACAAGACCAAAGATTCCGATGAGATCCCAAAAACTGAATGTTCATTATACTCCTTGATTCAGAAAATCGGGTCTTTCTAGATTTCTGGTCTTCGTCAGAGATCTTTAACACGTTAATATTTATCCATGGTCAACCGCCTTGTACAAGAAATGACAAGATTTTGGTCTTTTGACAAATTACGGTCAACAACTAATCAGATGACAAAACACAAGTTCAGGTATGGATTCAGCATGCAAGTTTACCCCCAGCCTATATATCACCTCTAATCGACTTCACAAAAGTCTTTTTTCTTTGACCAATGACAACGTTTTAGCTTTCTTACGGGTCAACTGCATACAGAACCAAAGAGCTAATGGGTGACATCGAGGGGCGAACCAAAAAGCAATCGATCCAGATTTCCTGGTTTTGGCAAAAATAAAGACCAGAGATGTATTCATGTAATGTTCGTACCCCCGATATGAACCTCTAATCGAATTGAGAATGAACTTTTTTTTTACGAAATTTTCGGTTTGACCGGAATCTGGGTAAACTTCTTGTCCGGCGAGAAATCAGTTTCAGATCTGGATTCGGCATTTCTGCCTACCTTATATATCGACGATGTCATTGGGTTTTAAACCTCCTTACAGATTTCCGGTTTCAGCCGGATTCCGGGTGAACTCCTTGTCCGGCCAGAAAATAAAGTCAGGAACGGATTCAGCATATCTCCTTAACCCTAAATCGACTATCTGATTAGATTTTGAAAAATGCTATTTTCCTTAATTTTAAACCCCTCCCCCATCCCTAAATATAGACCCAAAGAATCTTTGACCCAAAGAATCCTCATACCAACTTTGAACAAAATATCTCAACCCCTTCGAGAGCTGTCGTGCTAACGGACGGACAGACAGACAGACAGAAAGACAGGTGGACAAGCTTTAAGAAGTCATAGGTATCCCGTCACTAACGTTTTCGGATCCCCAAATGCAAAAGGTAAATAGGAACAAGAATGGAAACTTTGAAATTAAGAACCCGAAGAAGTGAAAGTATGTGTGTTATTGTTAATGAAACTCTCTCCTTGAAGGGTAAGAGAACATGGAAAGTTAAATATCGGAAACGGTGTATTTTTACCCTGTCTTTAACAGCGGAGACTACGGCTCTACACTTTTAATGGAACGGGATAGGTTCAAGGCCATAGCTTACTTCGGCACCGTTTGGCGTGTGGGGGGGGGATATGCCCCCTCCTTCATTTCAGAATTTTCGTCTTTGGTGATAATAATATTCTGTTTCTAATACCCTAGTGATATTTCTGTTTCTTCTTCTGCTAAATATGTTTGAAAAGGCAAACTGCACAGAGGTGAATACTTTAAGGTATATTTGAAAACTGCCCAAAATCAGTAACCTGGGTTTTGGGGACCAAAATTGCTCTTTGCCCCCTTCCAAGGCTTATTGAAAGCGTAACCCCTTGGAATCCGCTAGTAAACACCCCAGCAGCGGTAAGGAGGACCTCGCAACCCCTCCAGCTCTTTATAAAAATGATGGAAAG
The DNA here is from genome assembly GCA_023053575.1 of Branchinecta lynchi. Lineage (NCBI taxonomy): Eukaryota > Metazoa > Arthropoda > Branchiopoda > Anostraca > Branchinectidae > Branchinecta > Branchinecta lynchi. Next base: position 27,228,051 of record JAKZAP010000001.1, read on the forward strand.
GGCTTTCCTGGCTTATTATTTGCATCTAAGCTCTTACAACTTCCTGCTGTCGTCTAAGTTGTTGAACAAAAACGGTGAGGGTGCCGTCGAGCACATGGTCGGCACTTGTTTAGTCCCAAGTTTTTGTTTGTTCTGTTTGCGCATTATTAGGGAATTGGGAAAGAGTCTGAAAAACTAAAAAACTAAAAGATCACGTCAAGATATCTGACGTAGTGGAATTTCCTGGCTCGTGCTCTCCGTAGAACGATGATTGATGGGTTGAATTTGGTTCGGGATCCCAAAAATTTGATGCTTGTGTTTGTTGCGTCAAAAAACTGTTCAAATGTTGAATAGAAGAGAATTTTTGTTAGCTTGGGAAGGAAGTCCAATCTTTCTTCCGGGTTTGTAGGTAAACCGCTTCACAACTCTTAGGAGTTTAATGGTTTCAGGAAGAGACGCACAGGCTGCCAGTCAGAAATTTGGTAAGAAGTTTGAAAAACGCGAGTTTTTTAACTTCAATACCGGATATTTTACTTCCTTCGCGGTATGCAAATGTTATTTCTTATTTCACAGGTTGTTCGAAGTTTATTTTTTAATAAGTTTACAAACGAATGAACGTAAACAAAACAAAGTAAAAGTTCCCTTTCTCGAACTTACCACTGCTCCATAGAATATATATATATATATATAGACAGGGGCGTCGCAAGTGTATTTTCGTTGGGGATGTGCAGAGGCAGAATTTTTACCGAACCTCTAAAAATTTTGGTACTGAATCCTAGAAACTGACAAATCGAGTTTTAAACTATGGAACAGAAGGTTATGCAGGAAGAATAACATTAAAGGGCAGCATGAAAGAGGATAGCCAACTATTAGGCGATGTTTTGGCGAAGTGCGCTTGGAGAATATATTGCCGGACACGATTGCAGTAACAGCTTCTATTTATTATATCCAAGAGAAAACTAAATCGAGCGCCGCAGGCGAAAATTTTCGAAGTTCATTTTTTATTTCCTGTAGGCTAAAATTGAACTGCTTCTCTTACACATTCTATCATTTGCCATGGATTAAATACTGAGACTATAAGAAGTTCCAGAAATTGGATGGAGCGACGTTCTGGCAGCAGCGGATACTGTAGTCTCGTCAATACTGCCCATGATCACATAAAATGAGCGCAGCAAGCGAGGTTTGTTGAAAGTTAGCTTTTTCCTGCCAAATTTAACTATTTCCATGCAGATTCTAGTTTTTAATGTTTCGAAATCAAAATACTAAAGCTGGCTTAAAACCCTAGTCAAATGACGTGTTCCGCAAAATAGAGAATATTACTAAAAGCACCGCAGGCAGAATTTTCGAAACATATATGATTAGATCTTGTTTTTAGAATCCAAACCATCGATGAAATCATAAATCAATCCTTTCGTCTGCGAAGAGTGCTTCACTCGACCTCTTCCGCTTTTCGAGGTGCGTGGTAACTACCGAATTCTGGCAATTATATCGAGTAAATGACCGAATCCCAGTTATTATACAGAGTAAGTTTAGACCGATAGCATGTTCGGGATACTGTATAAATACCGTATCCCGGCTATTATACCGAATTGTTTCGGCATCGAAAGAGTACCGAATAATATTTGTATTCGGTATAATTTCGTCGAAATTGGAACATAAGTCGGGATTCGTGGTAACTACCGTGTCAAAAAGAATGTACGTACGTAAGTAAGGTTTATTAGACAGAAACTTGATAGCTAGCTAATTTGATTGTCTTTACAAAAATTTAATTCTTTAAACACTCACGAGTTATATAAATACTAAAACTACAAATATTAAAGTTACACTGGCATTTTATTCAACATGAAATGGCGCAAATGTGTTACTGCGTCTCTTTGTTTTTCAGCTGCAAACGCGTACGATTGTTTCTTGGTGCATCAGGTGGGAGGATAGTTCGGTGCCTTACAGACACAAGGATTTTACACCCAAACTTAAGAATTAGTATGTTACGACATTCATGCAGTAAGGGGAGGGATAATTCTGTTCGAACAGATTCATAGTATCCGAATCCCTATCACGATGCCGAATAATTTGGGACCAATAGCTTATTCGTGATTCTGTGCAGCTACTGAATCTCCATAATTATACCGAATATTTCTGGCATTGAAGAATTAACAAATAATTTCAGTAAATTCTCTCACCGAATTCGTGATAACTACCGAATATTGGCAATTATACCGGTTTCCCGATTATTATGCCGAATAATTTGTACCGATAGCCTATTAGTGATTCTGTATACTACCGAATCCCCGTAATATACAGAATAGTTCTGCTATCGCCCCCTTGCGACGCCTCTGTATATATTTATATTCCAGATATATTCTATACAACTTCTTTATCTATTCTGTCTTTTTCTCTTTTGCTTAATTCTTTGTCGAAGAGCTCTCTGTGTGCAGCTGTACAGTATGGTGAAAAAATAAGCAATAATAATAATACTATGTTATGTTTTTGGTACGGCCATCGCAGTTTCACCCATGTCCAGCTCTCTTTGTAAACTGTAATCAGTTAACTCATTCATCCACACCACAAACGAAATATCGGGTTTCAACTCGGCCGTTCTGTGATACGTGTTATGACGTTTTTGCTAGTCTGACAGCAACTTAATAATCTGGAACATTATGCAGATGAAATCATTAGTGCCGAAATGAACACCCTTTGGGCTGACAGGGACGGAGAAACGGGGAAGAATGTCATACAGCACTAAGCATTCTCAGGTGACGATCAATCATTTGGTTCCTTTTTTTGGTGATTTTAATATGAAGGCTATCGGCAACTTCAATAGGGAACTCTGTGATTATTAAATAGTCTGACACAGCGCTTGTTTCTTGTGGCACTTGTTTGAAAAGAAGAGAATAGCCGATAAGATATTTAACGGTAATCTAGACAAGGAAAGTTTTTTTGTTTATGTTGGCACCGTCTAACGTTCCTACACGAGATGTTGTTTCGGTGTCGCAAGGGCTGTGATATATTTCACAAAGGATAAAAACGGCTGCCATGGTTTTAGCGAACGCTGATCTGAATCCTTGTGTCGTATGTACCAGATTTTTTTTTTTACAATTTTTTTTCTGGAAATTCAGATATTTGTGTAAAGTCATTTCTTCTCCCATTGGCAGGTAGGCTGTGACCAAAATCGAGGTTTCCGGAACAACCCAGGATTTGGAATTCCTAATCCTTACTGAGGACCTAATTGGTCGTTTGTCTGTAGATCCCCTCCATTTGAATCCCCTGCTGTGTAGCCTATGGTGTGTTTCAGGATTTGTTCCGGTTTCGGGTGGAATCCTGATTTTTTTCGAAATTGGCATCCCGAAAACCCAGGACCTAAGTTTTCGAATCCAGGGGCGGTTCATAGGGGAGGGGGGCGTGCCCCCCCCCCCCACCATGCTCCAGAGAATCTACTGTCAGTCGTGTATTTTGAGCTTTTCAGAATAACATACAGTCAGTTACCGAACGTGAATTTCACCCACAAATCACGTTTTTTAGTCGCATGGCTACGAAGAAATTTCTATTCGTTTGTTTTCAGATTCACAGTTGTGTGTTCTGAGTTTAAACTTGTCTTGGGTACATACGGTAAAAGCTGCTGCTTGCGATCTGAGCCACGTTAAAAGCAAGAGTTTGTGTGGGAAGTAGTCGAATATTGCCGAATAAAGGCCGATTTAACAAATTTTGCCTGCGGCTCTTTCGTAGTCCTACCATATTTCTATTTAGTTGAAGTGTGCATTATTTAAGTTCGATTTTAAGCTTGAGATTTGGGGTCTAAGCTACATTAAAGGTAGAAGTTGTAAAGTAGTAATTGAATTTTGCTCGGATTGAAAAAATTTCACCTGCGGCGCTCACTTTACTTTGCCTTGAGTAGATATATCGAACCTGGTACCGAGGCTTGTCTTCTCTCCAGGGAAATTTGATATGAATGGCATCGTCTAATTCCTGCTACTTATTAGTTTATTATTTTATAACTATAATGGCATTTACAGTGACGTTTCAGAACTTATGACCTTAATATTTCTTGAGCCTACTGGTGCTGTGTTTTTAGCCAGTCGTACATTTTGAAGTCCTCACCCCCCCATGCCCAAGCCCTTCGAAACGCCCCTGTTCGAATCCCTACACATCCCGTCTCCAATATCGCGTGCATCCCTTTGCATAGCAGACACTTCGGTGATTGAATTGTTCCAGACTCTCATTTTAGAACTGGAATGAAACTAATACGAAGATGAGCTTCGCGAATAGACTAGTTATGCATTAAACGCCTTTTTGCCGAAATTTCTTTTTGTAATTGGGGACTTAACTATACACCTTTTTATTGCAATCTATCCTAAACGCATGCAATCATCTCACCTCAGTAGTTCTTTTCTTTTAGTCCGAAGTACATTTTTCATTCTTCTTATATCAGTCATTACGAGCGACACCTGCAATTTTCTGATCCTATCAAACATAGTAAAGATCGTAAAAGTAAAATTGTATTTTGTTTCGACTCGCAGCTATAAATTTCTCTCCGAAAATTGGTGCCTTTTAGACTTCCTGCCGGACTTGGGGCCGCACGCGACCGTTGGGGCTACGGGGCTCGCGTAGCAGTGCTTAACAGTTTACAGTCACTCACGGCTCGACTCATCAAGAAAAACAGCTGTCGTAATTAAGCATTCTTTATAGGGCCTTTTAGCTAGTAAAATGCGGCCCGCAAATGAGGATCCATCGCCTCTGCTGTGCGTGGGATTAATCTCTCTATGTTTCAATCAGTAGCTTCAAGAAGTGGGTTTCTAAGTAGCATTTATTACATGCTAAGAGAGAATTGTGCTTCAGTCGGATCCTCACAAAACTGAATTACTCCTGTTCAGTTTAGGATACCACACCTAGAAAATTCCAGCAGAGATCTTCTTCGTTTCTTAGGGCCATAAAGTGTCTGCAAAGATTTTCAAAATACTTGAAAACTCCGCTCTTCTTAAAGTTTAACTGAAAGGGCAGCTTATTTTTATATCTTTGTTTTGAATACACTTTATCATTTTGACTGCAAAGGAATTTTTCTTATTTTACCTTGGGTTTTGTAGCGACGTTCAGATCACCGCTGTCCCGACAAGATGAAATTCATCCCGTCGCGGAGAATCTCAACTTTTATCACGAACATTTTCAATTAAAGATTATAAGGTCCCCTTTGAAAAAAGCTCGAATTGCCCGTGACCAAGGCCGTATCCAGGGGGGGGGTAGGGGGTTGACCCCCCCCCCCCGAAACATACAAAATTAACGGTTTTTATAGGGTTGTCCCTCTGATCTATGTGTTTTTTTGTACTTTTTTGTCCGACCAGCAGGCAACCCCCCCCCCCCCCCCCCCCCCGAAATAAATTCCTGGGTACGGGCCTGCCCATGACCATTGAATGCTTCGACAGATTCCGGGTAAACTACTTGTCCAGCAAGAAAATAAAGTTCAGATAGGAATTCAACATGTGGCCTTACCGCTAAAACGACTGTCTCGTTAGCTTACAAAATATTTGTTTTCACCCCTTAATTGAAAACCCCCTCCCCACCCGTTAACAGAGGGCTATAGAGTATAGAGCCGGTCTACGAGCTTGACCTGTACTGTGACTCAATGGATCCTCATACCAAGTTTCAAGTACTTTAATATGGTAAGGGAGGAAGGATGTCCCAACCGTCCGTTTGTTATTATATCCCCTCTCATGTTGCTGTTACAGAAAATTGTATTATCAGATACACAAAAATAGCAGTAAACAGTGCTTTATATAAGCTAAACATGGTTTAGTGAAAAATAACAGTTAAAGGTTGTAGCGTCATTTTGCAACGTCAAGAGTTGGTGTGTTATCTCATATCAGTTAAAGTTCGTATCTTTGTGCAAATGTTATGAAATTTCATAACAGTGCTGTCTATGTAAGCTGACCTCAGAAATCTGAGGATCTAGTTAAACTTTGGGCTGTGGCAAGCATAAATCTGAAAAGAGATATCAAAAGTTATTGTATTGTTTCGGAATCGCCTTCACGGCCAAACAAAAAGGCTCATTTAAGCTTGGTCATGTTTCGCATCAGCCTATACCATTAGATTTGTTTAGTCTCACTATCTCTGTTGTCTTACCCAATTTGCTCTGCAAATTTTCCCCTCGATTGAATTGAGTGCCTTGATTGCGTGAAGACCACCTATATCCCGGAACAGAAGCGGCAAATAATACAACTAATCACCATAAATAACCATCCTCGATGCCCAGCAACAATGAAAACTCCCCAGAAGTATGACGGTCGAGTCTTTTAATCATAGTTTCGTTACACAAAATTCGATTGAGGTCCGAAAAATTTTCTTTCATGGGATAATAACAGAGAAGCTGACCACGCTTCCTGGGGCTATTATTCTTGGATGAAAATTTGAAGTAAGATCCAGGTTTTCATTCTAAGAAGGCTGTTTTTGGGATCCCAGAATGTAGTGAGGGATAGCTATGACTTGGTTAAGTTTATCCGGACGGCTGTTAGCATGAAACGAATGCGATGCAAATATTTGTTTGCATTGGAGATCAAATTATTCTCTTCTAAAAAGGTGTCAATACTCATAATTAATATTCAATACACCAACTATCCTCTAATCAACTTTCTTCTCTCAAATCTTTCCTCCCTCAACCAGCTCTCCTCCTATTCTCAAGCACCCTCACCGCCCTTGTACATCATAAGCAATAATATACTCGATTTTTAAATCACAAACACGTAATTACATTCATTTAAAATCATTAAAGGACCCCTCGAACTATTTACTCTTCAACTTCCAGTATTTTTAAAATATTTGAATACTTTAAAACTAGGCTGTGCTTTAAACAAATAACCCACGGTTTTTGGCTGTTTTAGGCCTTTTCCGAGACTCGTTGACTTCTGGGAAAACAGGGAAACAATTTACATAACTGGTTTTCTGATGGACAAACTTCCCGCACACAACCGTCGACAGCGTGATACACATTGAAGGTAGCAAAATACGGCAAGTGAGAAAATCAGCGGGGTTTTGTTAGAGGGGTTAGAATATGTACGGTACGGAATTGGGGTCTCCGGGTTTAGAAATACATGGAGTGATTATGGAAGTAGGTTGCGTTAGTATTACAGGTAAGAAAGGCCCTTTAAGTGAATTTTGACCTAAACTTATTATGAGCAAACTATTATCAGACCCCTAATGCTTTACCGGCCGCTAAGTAGTTGTTTCCAAACACCGACACCACTATTTCTAATTAAGAAACATGCTCGGCTACTCTTTCTTGTCTCGCCAACTAGCCTGGTATCTACCTTACCGATCACTCTCGAACAGGTAAGTTTAGTGACACAAAAAGTTCTTCAATAAAACTGGTATACCAGGACAACATGGTAATAAGAAGAAAACAGCGGAGCACGAAGATGAAAACAAAACAAGCAAACAAACACAGGACAAATAGTAATAATGTTATGGAGACGTCTTTACATTCCGGCTCCCTAATTTCCTATTTATTTATTTCAGATTTATCTGTTCCCCTGTCGCGTCCTTTTCCTTAGTACTGTTTAATAGTTAACTAGTAACCCCTTTCATTCCGGCACGGCGCCATAAAAGATCACCTTCGCTATCGAAACGATCGCTTGAGCGATCATTTCATTGATTTCGGGCAGTCGTGATTTGGATCTCACCCCGTCGTGTCATTAGACTATAGTAAGTTATAATTTATCGTTCATATTTTGTTTTAGGCCTAAGATGTGTATTAAAATGACAATGTTCTAAACTCCGTCCTTTGGCTGGGTTAGTCTCGAGGCTTAGCAATGGTCTGGCGACCTATCTGTCCGGTTTAGCCCTTGGAGGGATTCGGGCCTGAACCGAGATTGAGGTAGCGGATATGAATTTACCGCGTCCGGAATTTTATCTTTGGCTGCGTTTGTGGAATTGGTGTAGGCCTACCATTCGGAATGCCATCCTGACCCGGCTTCAATACCATTACGGCCTACACCTCAGAGATTACGTTATTTTTATATATTATTTCGCCCATCTATTACATATAGTTGGTTCGCTGTATAACATAAACGTTAAGCCATAACATTGGTGTCGAGAAGTGCTTCTTTTTTTTGGTTCAGGCTCAAAATCCCCCCCCCCCCCTCCCTACCTTCTTCTTATTCGTCAGTTTCTTTCTTTCTTTTTGCTCTATCTTATTTATGGAAATTTTGAGAGTTAGGTTAGTTCAGTAAAAACGGAATTTAGCGTGTGATTTTGTTTCCGTTGAGTAGCTTCTTGGTAGGCTATGCTCTTCGTTGAAAGGTTGGATTCGTTCTCCCTGTTTCTGTCCGAGAGTGGGACTCCTGCTGTTCGATTTAATTTTTTTTTTCAGAATTTTGACAGTTAATGCTCATAAAGTTTTGACAGTTATTGCCAATAGTATGCGAATAACTTCTCACTGCCCCCCCCCCCCCCCACTCGATTTATTGCGATTTTTTTTTTTCTCTTTTTGACACGGTCTCATTTCGAGGCCCAGTCTCAGCAGTGAGACAATTAATAAAATTAAAGAATTTATTGTTCCCGCCCAAAAAAAAAAAAAAAAAAAAAAAAAAAGAAAAAAAAATTTGACAGTTGGTGTTCATGCCCCCCCCCCCCCCCCCCGGCCTTCAAACATTTTATGGTCTAAGGTGTTGCCCGAGAAAGTTGCAAATTTTTCGTCGGCTTTATTTTGGATTGTTTTTTTTTCTGTTGGTCCATGTCGATATGATATTTGTTTAGTCCCACGTCATTAGGATTGCTTAGGCCTCACAGAAGTAAAAATTTCCGTATTTGTTTGGTATTTATTAGGGTCGCCATTTTTGGGTGTAGTTCCCTGTATAGACACTGGCGGTAGTATCAAGTCGGACATGCGTATTCCACGGTGACATTATTATGCAGGTTACTTGGTAGTTGAAAAATGAGTTTCGGCTTCGTTGGGGGTAGATAGGTCCCGCTGTGGATATATTCGAATTGGTACGCTAGGCGGCTTTTATAGGATAGGGCGCGGAACTTGTTAGGTGTTCCGGTCGTTCGTAAGTTTTGGTTGTGAATGTGAATGGTGTGTTATATTAGGATTAGGCTAGAGTTTCATTATAATGAAATATTGAGATTAGGCCGTAGGCCCGCGTGGTTATGTGGTAGCGCTTCGGTTGGTTGTGATTTTTTTTTCTAGGATTAAAAAGTTAGTTCCCTTTGCCCCCCCCCACCCAAATATTTATTTTTTGATTGCAGGTTTGGTCGTGTACAAAGTTACTGTGGTCATTCCAGCCACTTCCCCCCCCCCCCCTTCTTTTTACGATCCAGTAGTTTAGCTTAGAGAGCTTCTTTTGCTATTAGGCTAGTTGTATATAATAGGCTAGTTTCCCCACCCAAATATTTATTTTTTGATTGCAGGTTTGGTCGTGTACAAAGTTACTGTGGTCATTCCAGCCACTTTCCCCCCCCCCCCCCCTTCTTTTTACGATCCAGTAGTTTAGCTTAGAGAGCTTCTTTTGCTATTAGGCTAGTTGTATATAATAGGCTAGTTTCCCCTCCCTTTGAGAAACTTCGTTGGTTGTAGGCCTCGCCACAATTGTGGTACACGACCCTGCCCTGAATATTTTGAGTGTTATAGGTGGCAGCCCCCCCCCCCCATCATTATTAGTTAAGAAGTTTAGTTTGGTGTGTGTAGGCTTATAAGCCCTTAGTATTCGGTACGGGGTTCGGTTCTCTTTTGTTTGTTATTTTTCGTTTGTTAGTCCTAGCCCATACATATAGTCAGGTCACAATTGCGTTTAGGATTGTTCGTGTCATAGGTTATTCGTCAGAATTTTTTTTTTGTATATGAATTGAACGTCTCTTTAGGTTCGTTATGAATTGCCGCTTAGCGTCTGATAATTATGGGTTTTGTTAGCCACTGTTTATTGGTAAGATATATTCTGAAAAATTAAAGGATTTTTTATTAACCCTCTTTCCTTTCTTTCATTTTCCATTATTTCCTCTTGTTTTTTTTCTCTGTCTACAGGTTTGCCAGATCATTGCCATGTGCCTGAGGCTACGCCTAGCCAATCTTCTCATATTTACTCGTACCTTTTGGTCCGATTCCCATTGTTTTTTTTAGTGTGTTTTTTTTTCTCTTCCTTTTTTTTCTTTTTCTTCATTTTTTTTTGGAATTTGGAAAGAAATAATGGATGATCCAGACTTGATTGATTTTGACGGGAATGAAGTATATTTTTATGGTCATGTTCCGGAGGTACATCACTCGTATTACGATCAACCTATGGATCTAGATTATCCACCGGTTATGGAGAGTCTTTTGGTTGATACTGCGTATTGTCAACCCACGTACGCTTCTATGGAAGCTCCTGCGGTAAATATTGTTCATGAAAATGGACAACGGCGCTTTTCATCGCAGCGCGGGTCCGGTTGCTTCAATCTTTACCCATTACCCCGAAGGTCTACGCCAACGCCACCGTGTGAATTGCCTTCTGATGAGACGCTCACTCGGGCTGAGAATGCGGTTCGGTCACGCGCGGCATTTTCCCCTCCACACCCTTCCGCCTCCAGTGAGTGTGTAATCAACATGCAGTCTTCAATGACGTTGCCTGATATTGGGTCCCAACCCCCCTTATCCAATCCTTTAGCCCATTTTCCACACGCCCTCCCACGGCAGTATGTAAATCCCCCGCATGTTTCTTTCGCCAAGAGTACGTACGATGGTATTGGTGATAGTATGATGCCGCCATCAGGTACCATGCACCCTGTCCCTCCCCTTACCTCAAACCCTCCCCACGGTTCGTCACAGGCTGTCCCAAATGTCGATCGTCGAAGGCCTTATCGAATCCCTAATCCCCAGCCCACTGGCCACGGTGTGAGTGGCGGTATGCCCTTCCAACCCCCGTCCCAATCCACTTATCCCCAAGGTTTCGCGTCCCAATCCACATATCCCCAAGGCTTCGCGTCCCAACCTGCGTATCCCCAAGGTTTCGCGTACCAACCCATGTACCCCCAAGGTTTCGCGTCCCAATCCACATATCCCCAAGGCTTCGCGTCCCAACCTGCGTATCCCCAAGGTTTCGCGTACCAACCCGTGTATCCCCAAGGTTTCTCGTCCCGTTCCGCGTATCCCCAAGGTTCCGCGTCCCAATCCGTGAATCCACAAGGTTTCGCGTTCCCCGCGCATCAGGGATTCGTTAACGCTGGTTCGGCCGATTCCATGTTGGCCAAGGTTCGACTTCGTTTGGAGGTCTCAAAAGAAATCCCCTTGTTTGACGGTGAAGGTGATCCGATTTCGTGGATGGAACAGTCTCGCTCGAAACTTGCGTTTGCGGATGTTACGGAGTGGAGGGAGCAGTTGTTGATTTTGGAAAGCCGGTTGCTCCCACCCATGATCGTTTGGTGCCGAAATTTGCCTTCAGGTTATAAGGCATCATGGGAAACGTTTGAGTCTGCTTTGAGGTCCAGGTGTTCCGGTCGCGAGTCAGACCTTCGTCTAGTGGAGGAGCGCATAGTTTATACCCCAGAGATTATGTCGCCTGATGCGTATGGCCAGATTGTTCAGAAATCTGTCGATTTGAAGTATGGTTATTCCGCTTTGGACGCACATAAGCCAGAAGTAATTCGAGTTTACGTGGCTGAGTTTGTGCGTGGTCTTCCCGTGCCTTACTACGACGAGTTTCAAAGGCAGAAATTTCAGTCGCTTTCACAGTGTGTTGAGTTCCTCAGAATTGTTCGGACTCGTCGTGCCAGGCGCGAATTTCACGAAATGGCTCTGGGTGGATCACCGAAGGTCTATGCCGTGCAAGCAAAGCCGGAGCCTTCGGCTGATCTACCCGAGAAACCATCTTTTGAATCTACTCCTCGTATGTCTCCCCCGGTTCACGCGAAGTGGGGCGAATCTGGCTTAAATGCCAGTCGGTTCAGCCAAAATCGGAATTATAATCGCCCTCTTGGTCAGCAGGGTAGGGGTGGAAATGGTAACGCGTGTAATCAGCGCCGAACCGACCAACGTTTTGGAGCCCCTCCTGTTTGTCGGTATTGTTTGAGAGTGGGTCACATTGATTATTGGTGTCCTGACCAAGCGAAAGATAGAGCCCAGTCTGGTCAGAATCATTTAAACGACGAGGGTCACCGTCCTTTAGGGGTGGACGGCGTGACCAGCAGTGTAAGGACCCCTGCCCAACCAGCGATGAATCCGAATCAGCAGTAGAGTGTGTTACCCAGAAAATGAGTCCTTGTTTGGTTTGCGCCTTGCGTCACGGGTCGTCTCTGTCTTTTGTTGATATGGTGTGTGGTTCCCATAGTTTTTCTGCCTTGTATGATACCGGTGCTGAATGCAGTTTAATCGATGAAGATGGTCTGAAGAAAGTGGATGTATCCCATATTATTAAGTGTAATAGTAATTCGTCTGGTGCTTCCACGCTATCTGGTCCAATGGCTGTGAAAGGGGAAGTTACCCTTTCTTTTGAAATTTTGGGTCGATCTTTTGTTGAAAAATTCCTTATCGTACCACGGCTGTGTTACCCGGCTCTGATCGGTCGTCCATTTATTCGGAAATCGGCGCTTATGTTCGACCCTACCACAGACGAGTTTTGGTTCAAAGAGATTGCCCAAAAGGATGATAGTGAATATACGAACCCTTCGAATGACAGCGAGCCTACGCATGCACATTTGGCCGATTTCGTCTCAGACCCTTTGATAAATCTTGTCGGACTGGAAGATGGCGCGGTTCCAGTTCCAGAGATTCCAGAAAGCATCCTTCTGAAACCGGCTTACGCGTGTTCTTCCATCAAGCCAGGTTTTGGAAGGTGGATTCAGTGCGAGGTTGTTGGAGGTTCAGCACAGTTTTTGTTTGTTGAGGGATCGCCTTCTTTGTCTGAGCGAAATATCCTGATTTCCCCTCAGTGTGTAAAGGTGATTGGTGGTTGCGTAACCATATGGGCTGTAAATACGAATGAACCTATTGATGGTGCCCCGTGTGTAAATGTCCGTGCGTCAGATATGTCCCTTGTCTGTTGTGAAGCAGATCCAGTCCAAGCTGATGTGAGTGAGGTTATTGATGCGTTGGTGGAGCCCAGACCACCCATCGTTGGCAGTGTTCGATTTGGTTGGAAGGACGTGGATAAGGCCACCTTTATGACGTTTTTCAAATTAGACCATATCGAGTCTAAGAATCGGAACCATATTGAAGATTTATTGTGGGAATTCTGCGATATTTTTGCACGGTCAGATGATGATTTGGGTGATTGCGGTGTGGTCACTCACAGGATTGAAACGGATGGTCACCCCCCAATTAGACAGCGCCCTTATAGGGTACCGGCTCACCTGATTGGAGAATTAAAGACCCGGATTGAAGCTATGCTACGGCAAGGAGTTTTGGTCGAAAGCTCGAGCCCTTGGGCCTCTCCAGTTAGTCTGGTGAGAAAGAAGGACTCAAGCTTTAGACTTGTAAACGACTATCGAAAACTTAACAAAATAACCAAGTTTGATAGCTATGCCTTGCCTCGCATAGATGATATCCTAGATAAAATGAAGGGGTTCAAAGTATTTTCCAAAATGGACCTGGTACAAGGCTTCCTCCAGATTCACGTGGAGCCTTCACACCAGGAAAAGACGGCTATTACGACACCCTTTGGACTGTTTGAATACCAAAGAATGGGATTTGGTCTATCGAATGCCCCGGCTTCGTGTGAAAGGATGATTGAGACAGTTCTTCGTGATATGCTGGGTTTGAATGTGTTTGTATTGCTTGATGATACCGGTGTGGGCACGATCGATTTTTCGAGCCATATCGATGTTTTGCGCGGCGTGTTCTTCAGATTTAGGGGTAACAACCTTAAACTGAAGCCTTCGAAATCTGAATTTTGCGTTCCCTCGTTGACGTTTCTTGGTCACGTGATTTCAGCCAGAGGTATCGAGCCGGATCCGGATAAGCTTCAGGCGGTTCGTTTGCTCCGTTATCCAAGGAACATTTCCGAGCTCCGTTCGAGCCTTGCGCTACTTAGCTACTTCAGGAAGTTTATTCCTGACTTCGCCAAAACAGCTAAGCCGTTGTCCGATCTAACGAAAAAGGGGAGAGTTTTCACCTTTGGAGACCCACAGCTGGTTGCATTTGAGTCCCTTCGGAACGCGTTGATGTCCCAGCCGATCCTTGCATACCCGGATTTCAACGGATCTCCGTTCATTCTTACAACGGATGCATCGAATCATGCTATTGGTGCTTGTCTTTCACAAGTTCAGGATGGATCTGAACGTGTTATTGCATATGCTAGTCGTGTTTTGAATGACACTGAACAGAAGTACGCCACAACAATGCGTGAGGCACTTGCATTCTGGGAATTCTGTCGAAAATACAGGCATTATTTATTGCCGAAGCCTTTCATCGTGCGGACTGATCATCTAGCATTGAAAGCGCTTCCATTTATGGATTCCCCAAACGGCAAGTTGGCCCGAATTTGTCTTGAACTGCAAGAATACAAGTTCCAGGTTGAATACAAGCCAGGAAAGGAGAATTTTGTTGATGCGTTGTCACGATTGGTTGATATCCCGGACAGTGGCCCTACCCTTGTCAATTTGTTGTCTTTATCGGAGCGCCATGACCTGTTTTCTGTACATGAGCTGAAATGTGCTCAGAAAACTGATCCCTTTTGTTCAGAGGTGTTTGCTCGCCTTGCCAGAAAGGTTGAGTTCTCCAAGGATTTCGCTTTATATGAACGGTCGATTGAGTCCTTTTGTATTGAAAATGGTGTTGTTTGTTTCCTCTTCTCTCCAGCGGGTTCTTATCGTGATTCGGTTTCCGTAGTCCCAGTGATTCCGGACAGTTTAGTCCCGCGGTTTCTCGATTTTCACCATATGGCGCGGCAAGCTGGACATATCGGCATTGGGAAGATGATGAAAAAGATTCGGTCTACGGCATATTTCCCGTCAATGTACAGTCGAACGAAACTTCACGTTTCCAGGTGCATTGATTGTTTGAAACGGAAACCTCCAAATAGAACCCCTTCGGCCCCTCTGGGTACGGTACCGGTTGCGTCGGGCCCTATGAATTTAGTATCCCTGGATATTGTGGGACCCCTACCCCAAACCAAATTCGGTAATAACGTGATTTTGACTGCGCGTTGCCATTTTACCAAATTTGTGTTCCTCCTTCCCCTCCCGGACCAGAAAGCGGAAACGGTGGCGAAAGCGTTGGTGGAGAAAGTCTTCATGGTCCATGGAATACCCAACCGAGTTCTCACTGATAACGGGTCAAACTTCTGCTCAAAATTGATGGCAGAAGTCCACCGATTGCTCGGTATATCGCATGTTACGACGAGCCCGTACAACCCAAAATGTAATGGATTGATTGAAAGGGTCCATAGAACCCTGAAAGACGCGCTCTCGCAGCTTGTATCGGCCGCGAGGAATGATTGGGACGAGCATCTACCGTATGTTCAGTATGGGCTCAACACGGCCCATAACGAGGCGACCCTTGAAACGCCTTTCTTTGCGATGTACCTCCGTGACCCGTCTTGTCCGTTTCCGAATATTTGTTTGAATTCCAGTATTTACGAAAACGTGCAGTGTTATGTGTCTGATATGTTGGGATGTATGAAAACCGCGCATGGGGTATTGTCTGAGCGAATTTCGTTTTCGAAAGAAAAACAGAAGTTGTCGTCGCCGGGTAGTCGTTTCGAGCCTTTCGTTCCAGGTGATATTGTATTTTTGAGAACCCCTCCAGCACCTGGACCAGGCTCGAAACTGAATAAGGAACGATTCGGAGGCCCTTATCGGGTTATCAGATCTTTAAATGAGGGCCTGAATTATGAGATTCAGCAATCGGGATCGAAATTGCAGATCGTACACTTCAATAGGCTAGTAGCCAGCCGATTGAGGTCCCCATGGGTTTCGGAAGCAGCAACCTCCCCCATGCCTGTGACTGCGCCACTACCTGACATTACAAGAGATGAGACTGCCACTGCTTACCCCACGACAACCGAGTATCTCAGGCGTGTAGCTGATGAGTGTGCTTACAACACGCTACACGACAATCTTTCGCGGCGGGTTACTTTTCTCGATGGGATCACCCCACCCCAACCCTATTTTGCTCAAACAGATACTTGGTCGACAAGCGAATTCGGTTTAATGGTGCCGGGCTTACCACCCGAGCAAATTCGAATTTTGCAGGTTCCCGTGGACCCACCCTGGGGTGGAGCATTGGCCAGACCTGTTTCGGAGCCCTTCACTACCAGCGGGGAGTGTACTGCTGCAAGTCAAAGCCGCGGCAGCACACCAGAGGCCATTATCGTAATTCCCCTTGCTGACGCCACCCAAGCTACACTATCTGCCAATGAGTGTTGCATAACTCAAAGTTACGAGCCAAGACCAAACCAATCCGGTGACTACTCTCGTTCAGTCTATCATCATAGCAGCAGCAGCTCTGTACACTCCCGCGCGGCCACGTCTCTCTCCAGTCAAGTCGACATTGAAACTTCCGGCGGCACCGAATATCATCCACTACCGGCAACCTTATCCCTACCCACCTATCAGCAACAAGCCCAGTCCCCAGCTTTTCCGGCTACTTCTTCATGCTCTCAGCCACCTTCTACATCAGCTTCAGCACCAGCCCATTGTAACAGCTCTAGTCTACAGTCTCCGTCTGCCCTTCTCCCACCCAGAACAGGCCAAGCCCTTTCTTCTGCAAATTTGCCATCAACGACACTACACCCCACCACATCCACTCCAGTAACTACCGAATGTATTACTTCTTCATGCTCTCAGCTACCTTCTACATCAGCTTCAACACCAGCCCATTGTAACAGCTCTAGTCTGCAGTCTCCGTCTGCCCTTCTCCCACCCAGAACAGGCCAAGCCCTTACTCCTGCAAATTTGCCATCAACGACACTACACCCCACACCATCCACTCCAGTAATTACCGAATGTAGAACAATGTCTGTCAGAAGGTTCAACTCTATTACCAGTCGTTGGTTTTACCAACTTGCTTTCGTCAGTGATGAGCGGTTCAGTCCTTTGGGCCCTGTCGGATCATCACCAGCCCTCGATAGACCATCATCAATCCTACACCACCTAACTGAAAGCGTCTCTTCAACCAACACAACTACCCCCATCCCTACCACCTCCTCTATGGCTGCGATAACTCCACTTTCTGCCAGCGACGCCGTAGTTCTTCGTCGCTCGTCGCGAACATCCAAACCCCCACTTCGATACCAGTCAGTGGACTTCAGGCTAGGCGCCAGAACGCATCAGTCCACCACCTACCCCTCCAGCAGTTCGGACGAACTGGACTGATCCAGCACCGGCGTCGTCATCCAAAACTGCATGCGCCAAATCTTATGGTTAAGCTATTATGTCTATTTATATGTTCTATGTTCTCCCCCTTTTGAAGCAATTTATACCCAGCACATTTATTGGCTTCAAGTTAAGTAAATTTAATTCTAGTGTCTTGTCTTTCTTTTTCACAAAGGTAGTGGAGGTAAACTTTTCTGGGCAATAGCCGGAATTGAAATTATTATCATAATAATTAGAACTATCTTCTCATTTTTTTTTTTTTGTCTTCATATTCACGTTTCCCGACATACTTTCCACGAGTGTAGCATACGGACAAAATATCCAATAAAAAAAAAAAAAAAAAAAAAAAAAAAAAAAAAAAAAAAAAAAAAATTATCCCCCTCCTTTTAAGATAATTTGGGAGGTGTAGGTTGTTTAATTTCTGGCCTTATAATAAGAAAAATTGGAAATTTGTTTTTGATATAGTGATTGGTCCACTTAAAAAGAGGCGAGAGAGAGAGGCCCCCTGAAGATGTCGGGTTGAGGCTCGGGTGCCGATCCTCAGATAAACCTGTTCCTAAGGCTGGGAGTGCCCATGTTATGCCCATACAATTTTAGATGTATTTAAAGGCACTCCTGTAACCCACTTGGGAGCCGGGTGCATGGAATATTTGGGGGAGTAGTTGGATGATAAACAGGTTTCCGATAGCCGGTAGTAACCATTAAAGCTTACTTGTGTAACCTTTAGGGGCTGGTTTCGGTGAATATCCCAACTGCAAGGCGCTCTTGGGAGAATTCGTGGGCCAATCATTCAATAATTGATGAGTGATAGTGATTGTGAAGGAATTTTGATATTTTAAGGTCGAAATTAAGGTTAAAATTTTGGGATGTTTTGTACCCTATGCTACACTCTCCCCAAAGGAGGGAGGTGTGTTATGGAGACGTCTTTACATTCCGGCTCCCTAATTTCCTATTTATTTATTTCAGATTTATCTGTTCCCCTGTCGCGTCCTTTTCCTTAGTACTGTTTAATAGTTAACTAGTAACCCCTTTCATTCCGGCACGGCGCCATAAAAGATCACCTTCGCTATCGAAACGATCGCTTGAGCGATCATTTCATTGATTTCGGGCAGTCGTGATTTGGATCTCACCCCGTCGTGTCATTAGACTATAGTAAGTTATAATTTATCGTTCATATTTTGTTTTAGGCCTAAGATGTGTATTAAAATGACAATGTTCTAAACTCCGTCCTTTGGCTGGGTTAGTCTCGAGGCTTAGCAATGGTCTGGCGACCTATCTGTCCGGTTTAGCCCTTGGAGGGATTCGGGCCTGAACCGAGATTGAGGTAGCGGATATGAATTTACCGCGTCCGGAATTTTATCTTTGGCTGCGTTTGTGGAATTGGTGTAGGCCTACCATTCGGAATGCCATCCTGACCCGGCTTCAATACCATTACGGCCTACACCTCAGAGATTACGTTATTTTTATATATTATTTCGCCCATCTATTACATATAGTTGGTTCGCTGTATAACATAAACGTTAAGCCATAACAATAATAACTGAGAAGATGGGTCTGGGGTAGCCAAGATGCAACGTTAAATATGTGAACATATATATATATATATGTATATATATTTGTTTTAAGCTACTTTAACTTTTAACGTGCTAAGTCTACTTTTCTATCAATTGGGTAAAAAGAGCCTGCAAACCGGTAAACAACAACAATGAGGAAAAATAAGGAGTAAAAGCAAAAGCTCCGTCCCGACTGGGGACTTACTACCCCCAGTCATTACCCCTGGGAGCAGTGCTTCCACTCCTCCCAATTTCTCGGGAGATCTCCCGAGTTTTTTGTACATCTCCCGATAATCTCCCGATTTTTGTAAGCTTACCAAAATTACAAAAGGTCGCATTTCTTGCATTTCACAGTCGGGTTTATACCAAAATCTCTTTATTTCAGCGGAGAAATGGCCGAGTTGCGAAATTTTCGTCTGCGGCGCATGGTTGCAACATTATTTGCCTTTGTCTAAAAACATGCGTTTTTTCAGAAAAGTAAATTGATTTAAAAAAATAATCCGACATAAATCTTCTTTGAAAGTACTGAGAGAAGATGGTCAGGTAAAATTCTGGTAACTGGCATTGTATTATGTACCGTCCCAAAAGATGAGCGATCATAAATGTTTCCCAAAACTTCGACTGCGGCGCCTTTCATAGTTTTCTTCATTTGTTGGAAGGGCACGTCATTTAGGTGGAGTTTTCGACAGTTTTAGGCTGAGAACATTGTAAGCTAGAATCTCTTTGGGAAACAGCCGAGTTTTGGCAGAAAAAAGCCGAATTTAAAATTTTGCCGGAGGCGATGGCTTTGAACATAGTCTGTGGAAGCTGCTGCCAGACTCTCTCGCTCTCTTGGGTTTGAAATGTTTTTGGAAATCCTCGGGATCTAAGGGTTTGATAAGAACCCAGCATTTGTATGGGAAGCAGTTGTGCGAAATGTGAACTTCAAGAATTTTGCATGGAACTCTCAGTTTATTCTCGTCATGTGTACAGAAGTTAGAGCTGCTGCTGGAATGGTGTCGGGTAATACATAGTCCATGTAGTCGCTTAATTTTTGAATTAAAAATTTGAAATAATTGAAATTGTAAGTTTCAAGGATTCGAAAAATTTCTGGCAGATTCGTGAAACATTGTTGGCTCCCCATCCCCAAAAGGAAAATGAACTTGCAACGCCCCTGATGACAAAGATGTCTGATGGATGCTTTTGACAACTAAGGGCTTGAAGGTCTCTACCAGAAGCCCTGGGAAGCTTGAAGAGTTTATATCGGTTCAACAAAATTTAAACTAAATTGCTGGATATGTCCTATAATTTCAGTCTGTTGACTGTCCCCAGGGTGGAAACGGTCGGGTTACCAAAGACTTTCAGTTTCTTCACCGGCAAACGTACCCATTTCATAAGCCTACGCAAACTTGCAATGTTTGGGTCCCCAGCGCTTTTGAAAACGCAAAGAGAACTTTAGGTAGACCTCAAAGCACCGAGGAACCTTTGAGTGTCCTTTAAATTTAGCGGTGCAAACGGAAATATCAGCCTTGCTATCAAACCGGTTATGTGTGTAGCATTTGCGCATCGAAATCATAAGCGTGACGAATAAAATGAGTATTTTTACGTGCTAATAAGTGGAATGCAGTTACTCAATGCCTTTTTTGTCACAAAGCTAACTATAAAGTTGCTTTTTAAGACATAACCAATGTTTTTAAAACTCCCGAATTTTTCCCCAATTTCTTAAAAATGTCTACCGATAAACTCTCGATTTTTTTGGAGCGGTTACTGATTTTCAGAAAAAAAAAGTGGAAGCGCTGCCTCGGAGTTCACCGACACTTAGTTACTACAGTTCTTAATTAGCGGTTCTTTACCTAATTTACCTAAACTGAGCACTCAGCTTAGCAGGCCTCGGTGAGTGATTTATTCCTATGCCCAGTAGCCTACTAACAGTAGCAACAAATACTATAACGGTCAGCGATACACTGGTGTGTTGCAAACTGCAGTTAGAGTTGCTATGTTTAAGATGTATCCTAAACCTAAATCTGTCTAGAAGACTCCTACAGTCAGAGTTTCTCTGTCACTCCAGAATCGGTTTACGGTTAACGAAAAGACGAGTGGGAGGAAAACTCTTTTTTTCCGGCCAGTTAATTGGGGCACTGAATCAGAGCGTCAGTGAAAACTGCTCTCCGAAAATGGATTTCATTTTTGCAGTGTACGTTGGATACCTAGCCATGCAGTTCCGACAGAGCCAGCGACTAAGAAAATTATGGGCCATTGAATCGCAGTATCTGAGTTTCATTTGGGGAAAATTTCGTGCGAGCGAGCTTTTGTTTTGTGGTAGGGACAAAAAAGTCGGCTTGGCTTACATCTTTGCTGACTTCCTCATTTCCTTACTAGCTGCTTCAACAGGGCTGAAGGGACTTCAGTGTGTTAAGCTTCACCTCCGCAGGCCAGGTTCGACCAGCAGTGTTAATTTCGTGGGGGTGAGGGTAGGTGAGGGGTTTCAATCCGAGACATGATATGGGGTTTGGCCGAGGGGGTAAAGCCCTGGGCTGACAGTCCGAAGGGGATGATGTTCATTGGAAAGGAGTAGGGATAATTTAATTGCTAAGTGAAAAAACGTAAATTCAACAGCGATATTTAGGCGTTTCTTGGCAAGGGTCTTCGTCAGGCTGTTGCTGGACTGGAATAAACAAACCTGCAATCAGTGTAATATAATATTTTTGAACCCCAAGGAAGTGCAGACGAAAACTTGTCAAACGAGAATCATACTGAACAGCGTCTGTGAATTCAAATACCTGTAGTGTCGCCCATGCAAACTCACAGACTTTTTTTCGGAAGTTTCCGTGTGAATAAAACCCTTCATTCAGCCAGCCAACTTTTGATTAGCAAAACTTAAAAACTTTATTGCAGTTTTTCTCATCGGTCGACTTCGCACTTTTTTTAATTCGACCATTTCAACCTAATTGCATGTGGATGTGTGCGTGTCCGTGATTGTAGACATTATAAAATGATTTGAAACGATTTGGTTACATAGCTGTTACAAATAGTGCTAGGAAGACAAAAAAAACTAATAAAATTGCCGTATAGTGTTGGTTTATCGCTACAAAACGGTGTGTGATTGCTCGAAAATTATCGTAATTTCTTCTTTCTTCAGAGCCGCCCGTAAAGAAAAGGTGTGAATTGCTTGGGTGCGTACCGGGTTTACAAGCAACGGAGGGTGCCATGAAATTATGCAATTTTTAATGTACACTGCTGTCAGTGAGGTCTTTCCATTTTTTTTCGAATTGATTATTCTCAACCCGTCGCTCAATAGTAGCGTTTGTGATCGAAGTTTCGATGCCGGTTGGCTTTGCCAGTTGCTTAATTTCCGTTTTTCAAACACCGTCAAAGTGGGTAGTGTTTGTTCGACTCGTGCGATCCTTGCTTTTTGTTGTTTTACTTGCAAGTTCAACGTTTACAGTTTGAAGGAAAAGAAGAAAAAAGAATCATGGCGGAATAGAAGGAGACAGATTTTCGAATTTATCAGGTAGACATAAAAGATTCGTGCGGAAAAAGTGCCAAAGCGCTAAATTTCGGTTTTACTAAAATTTATCGTTGACCAGCTCCCCGACAAGGAACGGTGACCGACGACGAAAACGGTTACCGAAAACCGTTGTCTGTGCTGGTTGCTTAATTTCCATTTCAAACGCCGTCGAAGTTCACCGGTTGCATAATTAACGTTTTTCCGAAACCGCCTTGCTCGGTCGCCATTTCGTCCATCTTGCAGGCAAACTTGGTAGGAAAATGAATACAAATAAAAATAATGGCGGACAATAAACATAGAGATTATAGAATTCATCCATTCTTACAAAAATATTAGTGCTAAACATCAAGATAATTTGGTGCAAAAAATCTGACCTTCGTTTTTGCGGAAACTTTGACCAGCCACGGCGATAAACGGACAACGACCAAGAATAGACCTTCAAACTTGACGGTAGCCTCAAACTTCGATAAAAAAAAAAAGGTTCATCGTCCTAGCACATTTGGAAGTACCTTAACGTACGAGCACCGGAATTCCTACCCCCCCCCCTGTAGCTTCTCCCACAGAGCCCGCGGATACAATCCGCTTATTTAAATGATTTATCTAGAGTATTTGTTTGTTGTTCCCACCAAGTTCCATCCCGATCTCTCCAGTCTAAGCGGGTCACGTATTCCCCCCCCCCCCTTCCCTAATAGTTGTCGGATCCGGTCTATGTCTTCCAACAGTAAAAGAGTAAATAGTACAATGTCTTCCCAAATAAAAACAACACCTTAAAATTTATCATATTGTTGTGGGAAAGAGTTTTTGGCGGACCTTGAAGCTTTCGGGGAAGTTTGTGTTGCGTGACTGGCAAAACTGGGCTCGGTCGAACGAGCGCTGAAAAGCCGTAAGACAAAGTGAAAGAATGGCGAAAAGCCGTAAGACAAAGTGAAAGAATGGCGAAAAGCTGTAATTCATGCAGAAGCTTCTAATTCTATAAGGGAGCTAGTGAGAATAAAAATGGTAGAATAAGCAAGACGGGTGCTTTAACGAAGAGCCATGTTAGAATTAGCCATCCATTATTCGCACCACATTAAAAGCGAACATGTTTCTACTGTCTGTTGTTGAACTTTGACTCAAAGAAGCTCGAAAGCCTGAAACGTTGGAGATTTAAGCTTGAATTAGTTTGTTACTTGATTTGACCCTACGGCATTTTCACAAATGCAAACTCACAAAAGTAAAACAGTTAAAAAAAAAATCATATATCCTATAAGTTTGTGGAATCTAAATAAGAAAAAAAAGAAAACATTACAATATTAAAATAACTAATTTGCTACACACGGTATACTTAATTTATAAAAGAGCATAGTATAAACAATGCATAAAAAAGATACTTCAGGTACGATGCTTTGGCAGAGATATTTCGGCCCTTCTTGGGAAGGGTCCTCGTCAGGCTGTCGAACTTCAGGGACAACTTAGGAGAAGGAATGAACCTGCAATGAATAACTGAAGCTTCTACCGACTATAAATACCCTATTCGGGGAAATTACTTCCAATACCACTGTAGCGAAAAATTGAAAAATCGCAGTGCTTGAATGTATGTTTCCCAGTCAGCTTGGCCTCAAGGAGTATTTGTCATATCGCAAATTACGGATATTTTTCACGAAAAGAAAAAAAGATTCTTGTTGGTAGGCAAGCAACAAAAACTACCTAACTCAATGCGAACCCCGTTGTTCTTGATTTCGTTTTTTCACGCAAGAAATATTATCGCAGATAACTGCAGGTTTTTTCCGCACTACTGAAAATGAGGCCTTTGATTATTCTTTTTAATTTATTTTTAATTTTTAAAAAAGATAAAAAGTTGACTACTATCTTGCTATTTGGAAGGAAGGAGCTTGAGTGGGTCCTAGGAATACAGGGAGACACTGGATGGGGTTAAAGTTTTTACTGAAAAGCCAGCTTATTTTTGTATCATTTAACGAATTAGTTGGATTCTACTGCCAAGGGATTTTTTAATTTTCTGGTATCTTCTCTAGTAATGACGTTCAGAGTAACAACGGCCGTTCCCACAGCGCAAATTCTACTATGACGCGGAAGATTCGAATCTCAGTACAAACGTGGGTTTTCAGTGGCCAGTGATCTGGTCGTGGAAGGTAGCCCAGTGCGTGAACACTTATTTTTCGTATTTTCGGCAGGTACAAGTCCAGCACAAGTACAAGCGGATAAAGATACCACATTTCCGACTGCGAATTCCCCGTATGTAAATCACTTATACTGGATTAGCGGAGCAACGCAGTAACCTATTTTCATCGGGTCTTTAAGCCTCTTGAAGTATAAGTAATGGGTAGCTAGATAGTCAGATCTCAGCCCTTAAAAAGGTGTAGACCCCTGACAAAGAGCGTGTTCCACCCTTCTAACAATAGTTACTATTAGTTACTATTTCCGTTCCATCCTCACGAAAAGTTACTACGCTGACCGTTCCAACCTTGTCGGAATAGTAACTAATAGTTACTATTTGCTTACCATGCTCGGGAGCGTAGTAAGCGTAGTAACTACGCATCTCTGTAACGTGATTGGTCGGATTCGCCCCTGGCGTGAGATCCTGCTGGAAAATAGAAAAATCGTTCCAGCCTTGACGGCAAAAAGTCAGAATTCGTGACGTCATGCGTAGTAACTACGGTAAGTAGGGTGGAACACTCTCAAAGCAAGGACGTTACTTTTAAAGTAAATTTGAAAACTACTTGAGTTTACTACGAAAATACTAATTCAGTTTTGAGTGCGAGTACTAAACCTGTGAAAGGGGCCCAAAATTGATATTTGCCCCCTCCCCAAGTTTTTATGGCACTTGCAGCACAACTCAAGTGCGATATACCGATTACTTTTCGGTCAGTCGGTCTGTCAGTCAGGCCACTCTTCTCAAGTTGGGGTACTTCCAGACGTGCTAGGACGATGAAACTCGAAAGGCAGATCAAGGACCCGACCAAACTAACTTGAAAATAGTCATTTGCCCGATCCGACCGTCGTGAGGGAGGGGGAGACTGCAGAATCCAGAATTTAGGAGTATGCACATATCTTTCGGAGGGGGGATGGGATCTTAATGAAACTTGATATCTGGAAAGACGGAGGAGGGAAACGGAAATCTTGTGTCACGCTTAGAGAAGAGCCATCGGGATGAAACTTCGTGGGAAGAAAAAGCACAGGCCCTAGGTACATCATTGACAGAACTGGACCGGATTCGTCCACTGTGGGGGGAGTTGGAGGGGGGTTCCGGATTTCCGGTGAGCCGTAGTTACGTTACTCCAGGTGGGCTAGGTCAATGAAACTTGGCAGGCAAATCAAGGACCCGACAAGGTTAACCTGGAAAGAGTCAACTTCCCGATCCGAACATCGTGGGGGCAGTAGAGGGAGGGGGAATCCGGAATCTTGAGGTATGTATAACTTCCGAACGGGTGATCGGATCATAATGAAACTTGATATATAGAAAGACCACATGTTTCAAATGTCCCGTTTCAAGTCCGGACCAGATGTGATGAATATGGGGGGGGGGGCGTTGGAGGGGCAAGCCGGAAATCTTATTATACACGCTTAGAGACTGTTGTCATGAAGACTTTAATAAATAAATAACAAAAACTATCTAAAAATACCACGACTATCTGCTTTTATAAAGACCAACACAACCATAAAGCAACGAGACTCTCCATTCCTTATCTGGTGGACCATTTTCTTTTCAAGTGGAAATCTTAAAAGACTTGTCACTTTCATTACGTATGACATAAGTGATAAAATTGACAAAACCCCACTTCCATCCTCTGACCCAGCCTGGCATGTGCCATATCAGATTCCAGACCTTGTTTGAAATTAATCCTTTGCTTTTAGTACTTTTAGACCGAGTAGCCTACATGACCCATTGCATCAAACGAAAAATACGGTACCCGTATACCCCGGGAGAAACAAAAACGCGGGGACTCCTCAAGTGGAGTCCTCGGGTAAAGGCGAGAATACGCCTTACATATATACATACATACTCTTTAATCCGGAAAAAGAAATTCCATATTTTAGCCTAATACAGAAATACAAACAAATCGCAATAACAGTAACAGAACGAATATCACCTACCCACCTGGGAAACCAAAAAGATCGGAATTGATCTTATCCCAGATGGGTAATGACAACAGCATAAATGGGGTACTCACTCCCTCGATAAGACTATTACCGCAATAATTATGTACAACCCGAAGTCTTAATGGATTCCCGGCTCCTGCGAACTACCTTCGCAAAATTTAGGTCTTGACGTTGCTTCCTAGCGGTATTTTGCTCTGTGCAAATTATAGGTGCTAATTTGAGACCTTTGTCCAGTGTCCACTCGTCAAATTGCTTTACACTACTTGCAAAAATCGGATTTGAAACAGCCGTTTGAAGTTTACCAAGACTCTGTGTTTCTCCGTAGGAAGAAAAATCTCGCTGCCTGCATCTCGATTCTTCCGCATTTCTCACCTAGTTTTCACCACACTGTTAGTTCTCTTAGAACAGATAACACATGTTTGTGCGTTCTTGTGGTAAACGGTATAACAATATATCTGTTATGACCGTTCTTCGTGTTACCTTTTCGCGAAACATAATGCTTAAAAGAGTCGTCACAGATATAATCTCATAAAGCTTAACACGATGAAGCGCAAACATGTGTGATCTGTTATCGACTTCTAGTGTAACTGAAGTGCTTTTCTTTCTTTCCGAGTGCTTACAAAAAGTGGGTACGAAACCACCGTGTGAAGTTTCCGAAGGGGTAAATTGGTAATCGTTAGGCAGCTAATGGGTAAAGCTTCATTTTCTTCGGTGTAACCAAGCTAAGCCCGATTGTTTCATTTTTCATCGGGTCGGTGTCTATAGAGCCCAGAATAACCCCCATCAGTGCTCGTAATGAGCGACCTTCCGACTTTTCGGCCGACAACGGACAATAAGTGACCAAATCATAGGGCGGCCGCCGATTTAGACAAAGACAAAGGGTTAGAAAGGTGATAGCTTCTTAATTAAAGCGACCATAAATTCCAACCGCAGTTCAAAGAAGAAGAGACAGCCCAGTGGTGGATCCGAACCACCGGAGTGGCTACCGATTCAAGCTGAGTGGTGAAATTAAAGCACAGGATCGGTAGTGTGCCAGCCGACAAATTAGGGCACTTCTATTGTTTTCGGTTACGAAAGAAAACAAGATTGAACTTTGCTTTGCAATTAGACTGGACCGCAAAGAATACCCACTTGGTTAATTAATTTGACCACTAGGACTGTGAATTTTTGTGGAATCATAAATATCTAGACATACATCTGTCGGCTTGGGTACAGTGAAGTAAAACGGGTACTGAGGCACCTGAGGGATTGCCCACTTTCGATTGCTGAGCACACCAAGTTCCCGGTGCGTGCTGCAGGTGCGGGGTGCTTCCCGGTAAAGGGTGTAAGCCTCCTATACTATTTCGTTCTGGCGTCACTCATAGAAAAAGGAGATTAAAAAAAAGAGATCATGTTATTTTAAATATGCAAAGCACCTGCTCCACGTGTCCAAATTATGTCATAACCATACATTGACGGAGAAATTCAAAATTCAAAATGCAAGTGCTACCCTTTTGGATGTTTCGTCATCACCTTCAAAACTCATGGACCAGCACTCGATGTCGTCCACTGCTTCCTGACCGAAGATTAAAAATTAATTTATTTTCTGTGAGTATATGTGTGTATATATGTGTTTTGTTTCTTTTCTTTATTTTTGTCATTTACTACGCCTTTTCAAAATGGCGTGTCATAAATAAGTTACTTACTTACTTACCAGTAAGTAAGTGTGTGGTTCCCGGTCGGGGACGGAAAATGATGTACACCACGTACTAGGGAATGGAAAGCCCCTCGGAGACCCTTAGTGATGATGTATTTCTTACCCACGATTCCAAAAAGGAAAACAAGTGTAGTTAATTATTTAAAAATATGCTACCAAAAACACAATGCGCAGGCATATCCTTCCGCATCAAACTGTAGCTGGTGTCTGGTCCTAATCAGATCTTCAGCTTCTGTTTGACAAGACCAACCCTCTCTTCTGGGTGACCATCAGTCCCAGCGAAGTTGCACGCGTGAAAAACTGATGTCCTACATAGATAGATAAATAGATAGAACAGTAAGATGCTCCTTCCGCCCAAGCTGACTGCGAATCATATTTGACGGTGCAAAAAGGATAAGTCAGCTACATTTTATTGGAGCTATATTTTGGCCCTTCTTTGAGCGGCTTGAGCCTGAAGAGGACCCTTGCCAAAAAGGGCCGAAATATAGCTCCAATAAAATGTAGCTGACTTATCCGTTTTGCACCGTCAAATAAGATAGATCAGTGTATTTCAAAAGCCCAAGGGCTATATACAACAAAAAAAATAAAAAAAAATAAATATAACTTAAAGAGCGATGGGCCGATGGACTTGCGTGTTGATATTTTAAAAAGAATATATATTATTTGTTGATTGTTCAGTGATGATTCAGTGCGCATGGAAGAAAATCAAGAATCCCGGCTCCCTCGATCAAGGTGGTAAGCAAAAGGTTTAACCACTTCCTAGTAGTAACCTGAAGGAAGTGAATGAATGTGTAATTTTTCGGTGTTTGTGGAATTTGGTATCACAAAATAAAAGAGGCTTGGTATTAAGTAGGTACAAATGTATCATATTACTTATTTGAAGAAAACAAAAACTCGAGCCAAGCTTGCCTTGCTGTATGGTGAATGTACTGACAAAGATACTTTTAATGATAGCTGATAGGCTACAGAAGATTGTGTTCACGATGTTTTGGAGCCCAACCAGTGTCATCTAAACTCAGTCTCGTTGTAGCTTGAGTTCATTGGCATTGAACTACTTTCTGGAATCTGAATAAAACTTTTGTTGAGCCGTTTGAGACCGCTGAAAGTTTAACCAAATAGGGCTAGATACAACAGTCCAGTTACCTATCACTTATTCACTTAAAGTGGTTTGAACGATGAAAAACATCGTTACTCCACTATTCACATAATCGATTTTCATACAATAAACATTTTCTTTCGGATGTGTGGTACCTTTGTGCGCCTGTACCTACATGCTTAAAAATAATTAGCAACTACAACGGTAAACGTTGGCCAAAAATACATCTTTCGTGGTCACACGCAATAGTGGTATTTCTTCCGATGTGACCTTATCATTTCGAATTAAGGATTTCCTGTGCCTCGCTTGGACTGCATGCTTTTGTTGAATTCAAATTCTCCGCGTCGGGATGAACTTTGTCTTGTCAGACCAGAAGTGCGTATTTTGAACGTCACTACTTGAGCCCAAGGCGACAAACAATCTCTTAGCAGAATCAAACAATTTAGTGTATTCCAATCTGATATCTGATATTCAGTTAAACTTTAATGAGCGATTTGAGTCCCCTCCCGCCTGATGGCACCCCTCGACCGATGTATCGAGGAGGCCTACTATTACAAAGGCTAACTTGCAGTCCGTGAGAGAAAAGTCAAGTTTTCCATCTCTTAGCAACCTTCATCATTCACTCTTCATACTATTTCTCATCCAAAGCCTCCCTTTTGACAAATTATGTGTCAATTCTATCTCATAGCACCCTTAGACGCTAACGTAGCTTTTATGGCTAAATTGACCAGAATTTCCTAATTTTAACCGAAAGGAAATCGTGGCGTTTGTCACCCTCTCTTGAAAGCTTCTTCCTCAGTCAATTATAGTTTATTCTCCGCCTTGTCATCCCAATAGTAGGATCGTGGATGAATTGGGCTCACAATGAGTCCAGCAGCAAGTTGAAATTTATTTGACTCGCCACACCTGCTCGCAACCCCTATTTCTCTTAAATGGGGATCATTAGTATCTTTTTCTGACAGGGTCTATCAGCCTTCGGAAGTCCATGCCCCTTTCGATTCCGATTAGAATCGTCCAAATTGGAAGGGAATTCTAAACGGATTTTCATCAATTTCAGAAGTGTTGGGTTGCAATAAGATTTTCACACAAATACGGGGGATTAAGTATGAGAAAGTACAAGCGACAGTGATCGTTCTCAGAGATACTAAGGGGTGCAAAGATGCCGACATTTAGGAACTAATTATACGATTAAGTAGATTAGGCAGTGCATGTATTTCCAGTTTGAATTTGGCCAGTTCAAGTCACAGACATATCATGTGACAGCCTTCAAGGTGGGATTCCGTCAGTACATAATCCAGCCTACCAGCCTACCTGGACCTTCCGGCCAAGTGCCATATACCGATCACTTTTCCGTCGGTCTGTCTATCGGTCTGTCGGTCGGTCGGTTAGTCCGGTGTTAGCGAGTTACGGTACTTCCAGATAAGCTAGGGCGATGAAACTTGGCAGGCGTATGAGGAACCCGACCAAACTAAGTTGGAAATAGTCACTTGCCCGATCCGACCATCGTGGGGGTAGGAAGGGGAGCCAGAATCCGGAATTTAGTGGCATGCATAACTTTCGAACGGGTTATCGGATCTTAATGAAATTTGATATTTGGAAAGACATCATGTCTCAGCTGTCCCATTTCAAGTTCAGAACGAATCTGATGAATGCGGGGGGGGGGATGGAGGGGGGACTGGAAATCATGTGACACGCTTAGAGTGGAAGGATCGGGATGAAACTTGGTGAAAGGAACAAGCACTAGCCCTAGGTACATCATTGACAGAACCGGACGGGATTCGTGCACTGTGGGGGGAGTTGGAGGGGGGGGGGGACCGGAATTCCGGGGATACGGAGTTAAGTTACTTCCAGGTGGGTTAGGACAGTGAAACTTGGCAAGCATACAAGGGACCCAATCAAAAAAACTTGGAAATAGTCACTTCCCCGATCCGACCACCGTGGGGGGAGTGGAGGGAAGGGGAATCCGAAATCTAGAGGTACGTATACATTTTTAACGGGTGATCGGATCTTAATGAAACTTGATATTTGGAAAGACCTCGTGTCTCGGATGTCCCATGTGAAGTCCAAACAGGATCCGCATTATTGTGGGGGGGGGGGATTCAGAGGGGGGAGCCGCAAATCTTGTGACACGCTTAGAATGGAGTGATTGGGATGAAAATTGGTGGGAAGAACAAGCACACGCCCTAGATTCACCAATGACAGAACTGGATCTGATTCGAACACTCTGGGGGGAGTTCGATACGGGGGGGGGGGGGGGGGTCCGGAATTCTGGTGACTACGAGTTAAGGTACTTCCAAATGTGCTAGGACCATGAAACTTGGATTAAACATTAGAGACTTGACATGATTAGACCATTTTTGCCTCAAGCCGGGCTTTGCTTACAACTGAATTTCTTAAAGTACAAATGATACTTTTGAGTAAACCATAGGCCTACATTTAATTCTTCCGATGAGCTCATCATCATTTTTTGCTTCAAGAGCTTTTATTACAGACGAATTTCTAGCTCCCCTAAAGTGCGCATCATCACAGCCAAATGCATTACCAAACGATACGTTCTTGTGATTTCCAATGGTTTTGTCTCAAGGGTTTTGCTTACAAATAATCCCAACAAACTGATGAACTTAAGAATTCCTACTTTCATCCTCTGACCCAGCCTTGCAATTGCCATGAGCTTCTAGCTCTTGTTGTTTAGGGAAATGCATTTATTTCATTGCTTGTATATGGTGGCCTACTGTATCACAGGAAATATTTGATAAATTATGCCGTCGAACTAAAGCTTAAAGGACCGCTAGCACTATTTACTCTTCAACTGAAAGTATTTTAAAATGTGTGAATACTTTCTAGGCTGTCCTTTCAAAAAATAACCCACGGTTTAGGCTGTTTTAATCCTTTTCCGAGACCCGTTGACTTGTTGCGAAAATAGGGAAACAATTTACATAACCGGTTTTTCTGATGGAAAAACTTCTCGCAGACAACCATGGACAGCGTGATCGACCACCATCGTGACAGCGAAGGTAGCAAAACACGGCAAATGACAAAATCAGCGTGGTTTTGTTAGACGGGTTAGAATGTATCGTGCGAAATTTGTGTCTTCGGGTTTAGAAATATATGGAGTGATAATGGAAGTAGGCTGCGTTAGTATTATAGGTAAGACAGATCCTTTAACGCCAAATATTATAATAAGTATCGGATTAATATACTTTCATTGGTCTGAGGACTCTGAGGAGTGAGGAGTCAATCCTCTGCCTCCAAAGATTCGAGATTACACATATGGGCATAGACCGTCGTTCCAAGCTATAGAATAGCATGAAGCAGGATTTTCACCTGGAACGACCAAGACCGAGGTCTTCCCAACCCCAAATTTTTATTTGATAATAGGATTTAAGATAGCTGATAATTTCATGTTCGCTCCTTTTTCATTTCGAGAATACTTGTGATTTATTTCTGTATTGTTTTTAGTTTTGCGTATCCCACCGGATACTTCACCGTACACACGTGTTCTTAAAGACCTAATTCAAACATTCTGTTCACCTTCTCTTACTAATCGCAAGCCACCAGTTTATTTAGATTTGAACTTGATTGCCGGGTTGCTGTTTTGGCTCCAGAAAAAGACCACGCAGAACGTCTTCTTTTCCAGATGACGAATTTTTCCACGTTTGGTTAGCAAAGAAGTATATGGTTCTCATACGCAGAACATAAAGAACATAATCCTCATTTCCCTCCATTTTTGAAAGAAACGCCAAATTGTCAAACGAAATCCCAACGTCTACGGCAAACGGCGAGTAATTGGCCGATCGGCGATTGACAGGAATTCAGGCGATAGACGTTAGCCGATCAGAACAAAAACAGAAATTAAGATATACAGCTACGGCAATCGGCTTCCGGCGAACGTCAGCAACGACAAAAAGTCAGACGGCTAAGCTATCGCCGCACTAATTGGCGATCAGAAACGCCACTCGTAGTGGCGTTTTTCATCGCCGATGGAATTTCACCAGTAGACGAAGTGAGTTTGCCGATTCATGCTTATTTACTGTGTTCGATAGCCGGTATCCTTTGGCGTTCGCGTTGGGTGCGCAAAAACGGGATTTGTTTTGCTGGCAGTGTACTTATGTTATAAGATAAACTACACATTGGATATGTCTAAATTGGGAGGAAGAATGATGTCTTATCTTGGAAATGATGTGCGATGCATTTACACGCTGCATAAAATCCGGGCCTCGTTATTTATTTAAATTTTGTTCACTTCTGAATTACATTTTTTTTTTCTTTTCGGATATTATTTCTTGTGTAACTAAACTTTTTACATCCGCTATTTGTGTTGGAGATAATATCTAGTGCAAAACAAGCGTAAAAATGCGCACTAATTGGAAATACGCTCGTGTGTACACAAAGCGGAAGACCAACAGTGAAGGCCCATGTGAACCAATAAGTTATGAAAAACTTAGTAATGGAACTCACATTATCCGATTCCATCTACTTGCCAATAAACCGGGTCCTTGTCAGTTGGTTTTAAGTCTCAGTTTTAAAAGTCCGAAACCTGGACATATTAATCCTAATCCAGTCTTCTGCTTCCGCTTGACACAAACATATCC
This sequence comes from Branchinecta lynchi, assembly GCA_023053575.1. Taxonomy (NCBI): domain Eukaryota; kingdom Metazoa; phylum Arthropoda; class Branchiopoda; order Anostraca; family Branchinectidae; genus Branchinecta; species Branchinecta lynchi. The sequence continues at coordinate 27,261,817 of JAKZAP010000001.1, forward strand.
TCACTTGTGGAATCTTACGAAGCGACCTATTTCGAGAAAGAACAGAGATAAAAGTTAAAGAAGCATCGAAAATATTTGCAGAGATGAACTTACATGATATACAAAAATCACAGATAATCCATTGCCAACTATCTAGTGATGTTTTTTTACGATCGTTGAAGGCTGACTTGAGCCCATTTTGGAATCCTGGCGTTAATTAATCAGTGATTCAGGTCCATTTCTGGACTTTTCTTCACTTCTGATCTAACTATAAATGCAAATAGTTAATAAAGATTTGTGACCCCACCCTACGATCGCAATAACTCCAACCTATAATAATAATAAAAAGAAGGACGGAATACAGGGTCCGATGACGTGGACGGTCAACGCACCACAAGCTATTCAACTATGACCAATTAGTTATCTTCCAGGAGATTAGATTTTACTTTAATTTAAAGTCAGAAGAAAAGAAAATATAGCACGTAGATGAAAACTTGAGCTAAAACAGATACTGATTATTGCTATAGCCATCTCTGTCCGCATAGGCTGTGCACGGGCCTGGGTCCACCTGTACTATGGGATGGATAGTGTCAAGGGTGCTACGCAGATACCCATGTTCATTCTTAGTCAATTAGCCTGGCGCCAACTAGTAAATATTCAGTTCATTTTAGAGATTATCACGAGCTGATAGGCTGCGTTTCACTAGGCCGACACGCGTGCACCAATTAGACACGGCAAGTCCAGATCTCGCCAAAGGATTGATTGATTTATTACCCTAATTGATACCCGGTAAAGAACCCTTTGGAACATCTAAAGCTATGGAAACGAATTCCATAACTGCGTGGTGCCAGTGATCAATGGCGATTACGATCTAAATACACCACCATCGATGAGACGCCCCCGCAAAGCCCACTCGACCCTCAAAAAATTGAAATGAGGGGTTGCAGATGTGTGGCTTGATGGTGTGCCCTTTGAGTCTAGACTGGACGTAAGGCTCCTGTTTTGGCTTGTTACATCAATGTTTTGAATCTTTATCTTTGATTTTGAATAGTTAATGTTAAATTTACATTGTAAAACTTTTGCATAATGTTTGTATATAATATAATTTTATATATTCCTTCAGCCCAAGCGGACTGCGAATCATATTTGACAGTGCAACATGGATACGTCAGCTGAAATTTTATTAGAGCTATAATTCACCCTTTCTTGACAAGGGTCCTCTTCAGGCTCAAAGCCGCTCAAGTTGGAAACACGAACTTGTGGAAAACACTACATTTTTTGTTTTGTTTCTATCTAAAATATATGTAACACAGCTCTAATAAAATTTTCAGCTGACGTATCCGTTTTGCACTATCAAATATCTAATTTAATATTATTTAAGTATACTGTTAAATTAGACGAGAGAGTTTGAAGGAAAAAAGTTGAATTAAGATTAGAAGAAGGCTAAAGATGAGATTTCAAAAAAAAAATTGGTAGAGTAGTTGCCACACTTGTCACTGAGAGGTGGTGGAGAAAAAAAAAGGCTTCTGTAGGAAGTAACTTCCAGCTTAAAGAGAACGAAAGCGGTTCTTGGTCAACCAGTGGGGTTTGTGGACTGAGGGTTGGGAAGGAAGATAATGGAGGGAGTAGGTGGGGTTCGTCGACTTTCCCAGTGCCAGCATTCGGGCGTCCAGCGGTCAGCACAGCTCTCGAGTACTCAAGCAAATAAGTTTTAAATGATGTTAAAGTTCTTCTCCAGACCTGGAATTTTAAGTCCCAATACAATTGTCAGCTTTTGCTTCATACAGTCCTCTGTATGGCCACAACCAGAACATAATTTCAAGAAATTCTTAACCTACATAGCAGTGGATTTTCAGCTGGCAATCAATAATGAAGTCTAGTCGGTCGGTATAGGATAATAAAATGAATAAATCCCATACGGGCTGGAAGATTTGTTCAGTCATCCGACTCAAAGTTGGCTATGAATATAATAACTGGGTGTCAAGTATTTTTTGCCGTTTTTCACTCATGCCATAGGTGGGGGGGGGGGGAAACATAATGAACCGTGGAGTCTCGCACGAGCAAAGAATTTATTTTTAATTTTGTAGCGTAACCCTCGAAACCACTTTGACCGCTGGCATTCATGGTGCAAATCAATCAACTATTCTTATAGTTTGCAATTTATTTGCCCAAAAGCCGGAGTCGATGGTAAAGATTGCAAAAAAAAAATACTCAAACTAAAATAAGACAACTAAACTGAAGCTAATAAATGAAATTTTCTCTATGAGTCTAAGCTACCTTCAGGAACCTTACCAGTCGCTTCAGATCGTGAAAACATGTACTTCCAATCACTCGACACATCCACATCCACATCCAAACTTACAATTTACAATTCGGTTTATGTATCCATAAGTATCTTTTACAAACAAAAAGCAGTGCTGGACATCGACATGTCAATACAGTTAAAAAGATCAACCAACGGACATGTAACCTATGATTTATATATACAATTCAAGGTTCGGAATACATTTCATCAAAATACGAACGCGAATTAGAATGACAAGTCTCGAAAACAATTGCAAAAAATTCGTCATAAGTGTCATTACTATTCTAATATTTGTACAAGAAAAAAAAAATAATTGACTTTCGTATGACGCTTCGTAGTTTATTTTTCTTACACCCCCAAAATATCTCCTTCCGTGGGTAATCTAACTCACGGCTTTCATGCGTCAAGTGCAAAAAACTCTCACTACCACACATCGGGCAGAAATACGGACCAGTACTTCCCAATTAATTGTTATTATAATTGTGGGGTAAACCAAATCCGGTCGAAAATGAGGCAACGTTGGGACCATTGCATGACCCCCCCCCCCCCCAAAAACCACCAATATATACACAATTGGTGAAACCATCACTCCTCGTCACACTTGTCATCGTGATCTTCTAGATTCAAAATTTTTCTAGTCTTCCGTCGGGTGTAGGGGACTTGGACACCTCCTTCGACATTTAAGAAGTGGATTGTGTTCTTGTCGTTTTTGCCTCCATGTCAGACTATCTTTAACAAAATGGATGTTTGTCTCCTCGTCTACTTCACAGTGGAGGTAAGTTGTACTAGTTGGAGAGTCTTTTTTTCCTGATATGCATTCCTCGAGGTATTCCTAGGTGTCCCAATCCAGTGAAAGCCTGGATCTCCGGATCTCGTCTTTCTAACTGACAACTCTAGTTTCAAATCGGTCTATGTAGGTGCTTCTTCGACTGGCAACTCGTTTCTTAAGGAGTTTGCTACTCCTCATGTCCGGATGATTGACGATTAGACAGGGCTTTCGATCGAAGGGTCAAGCCGGAACTTCGAAGAATCCTCCATTAGCTTCTTTTAATTTCAAAACTGGACAGGTAGATAAGAACTCCAAGCAATTAAAGCACTTCTTTTTATGCAACGACAAGTAAGAAAGTAGTAATAAAAAAAATAAGGTACTTGTAACGATGAGCTAAGACAGTAATAGTTTCGTGGACTTCACTTGTGAGGTCGGCTACTGGATGCTCAAATTTATGGCTTGGTAATTATTTCGAAGACGGGTACTTGATCGTGGTTCCCTTGAGCTCGTCACTGGAAGTACCGTATTTTTTTGTAAGAAAAACTAAATAAATCAAAGGAACCCGTCTAATCTGTCCTGCAACTCGCAGTTGCTTAGGGAAGTCTTCATGGTCGTGTGGGGGGAGGGATTGGAAGGTGAATCCGCAGATTCCGGTCTGGTAGTGGTGCTACAGGATGGGGGGGAGGGAGTTCTGTCTGCTTTATTGGATGCCAGATAGAGTGATCCCTCACAGAGATTTTACTATTCCGGAAGTAAAGAGGCATATTTTACAGCTATTTTCAAAACACTGGAGCTTGAAGTAGGATTAAAAGTCCGGGTGTGGATGCGGTCTTAACATTTTTTTCTGTTTTTTTTCTTCGACGTTCGGAATTAAATTCGTTAGTTTTGAATGTGATAGCAAATGATTTATCGGATTAATTTTTCATGGAAGTCTTTACTCCGGCCGACCCAAGTACCGTATCTTTTTTTTCAAGTAGCTGCGTAATTGCTAACTGATTTTGTTAATCAGTCAATCATTGATCGTAAAACAGGACCCGAACGCTGCTGGTAATTGGTTTGTAGTCGTTACAAGGAATGAATATAAAGTTACATAAATACAAGGCCGTATCCAGAGGGGTGGGGTAGGGGGTTGATCCCTCCCCCCCCCCCCCCGAAACATACAAAAATATCATTTTTATAGGCTTTTCCCTCTGATCCTTGTCTTTTTTGTACTTTTTTGTGGGACCCGCAGGCAAAAAAAACCCGAAAGGCAAACTCCCCCCGCCCCCCGACATAAATTCCTAGATACGGGCCTGCATAAATATTTGCAATAAATATTTTAATATTTTAATATAATAAACGTTTGAATAAATATTTGCAATTGCAGTTCTGTCATTACCGTAATAATAGCCTACACTTCAGCAGTTACAAACGAAAAACTTTACGATATTTGGATAACTAAGATTGGCAGTACGACCAGTTTTCAATCCAGCGCTGTTGTGCCTCGGCGTAACTCCAGTCTTTGTACGGAGAATTGTATTCGTTAGCTCCTTTGTGCAGCAGAGGCTCACTTATATAAAATATAACACTACTCATCCAGTTACTGTCTCTTCTGGCTTTAGTGAGGGGTTACCAACTCTTTGCACCTGCTGTACATCGTTGGTGGGGCCGGCCAAAACCAGCGCTGCCGCCCATAAAATCGTCGGTGTCAATCGTAAACCACGTATCTCCCTTTTTTTTTTTACTTTTCAGGAGTTGAAAAAAACATAATAACGTTTTCTTGTTAGTAGTACAAACCCCTATGGTAATCCGAGATACGTGGTTTCCATCTTGGTTGTATCTCCCAAACTATGAGTCGGAGACAATTGAGGTACACACCGTTCGACGAAGAATTTTTCGGCGAGTAGAATTGTGTCAAAGAGTGGAAATCGGAAATTTGGCCATATACGTGGTTTCCGCTTGACACCGACGAAATAAGGCAACTCATCTTTCAAACGCTTCTACATGTTGACTTCTGGGTTTTGGTTAGTTCTGGGTTTTATTTGTTTTGTATGAATGTATAGTTTGTTATATACATGCTAACAGTAGACACCTCGCGGAAAAATAAAATCACGAAATGGACTACCTATATTATGTGTCTATGAATATATATGTCCAAACTGTGTAAGTAGCATTAATGTTTGTTTTTGACTAGACTAAACAAAGTAAATTTCTCTGAAAAACTCCCAAATAAGTGAGGTAAAGAATCGTGACTAAAGATGCTTCATTTGCCATACGAGGCTTGATAGGTGATAATAAATCCGACAAGAACCGAGTTCCACTGAATTGTTCACGCACAGGCAGAAATTATGCCCCCATCTGACAGGTTTCTGTATTTCTTTCTCGGACGCCATCTGGGTAAAGCTTGTATGTTAGAGCAGTTGGTTTTCTTCTGTAGGGCTAGATGGCGCGAGCTTTTTTAGTTCCTTCCTCGAGTCTGATTGGACGGCACGGGATCATTAAGAATACAGTTTAGTTCTTACAGTTTTTAGTTACTGAAGAGTGGGGGCTTTATTTAGAGATAGCCGGATTTGGATTCGAGGCCTTTTTGGTTTGGTTCCGATTCTTCATTTTTCTAGACTTTCCGGATTTGGCGTGACACGGTTCAATTCAGCTTAGTTTAATTTAAAAAGACGTAACGGTCAAGCAAATCGGTTGTTTTTGCGTCATAGAAATCTACATGTATATACGACTTTACGGCATTTATACCGCGTCTTTTCACAACTATGGTCAATAACTGAATAGGCTAAAATTAGTAAATATAAATAATATAAAATGACGTTGAAATGCGCTCTGAGTTATGATGATGATTTTATTTATGACCCGTCAAAATAAACACAAGGCACAAAGACGGAGTAAATGATAAGGAAAAGAAAAAGAAAAATAAAGAAAGAAAAAGAAAAAATAACTTACTAAGTTATAAACAGTATTTGTTTTTCCACTGCTGGTAGTGGATCACTAATTTGACAACGACTGGAAATTTTAGAGTTTCTCTTCCAAGGGGGGAGGCGCTATGTATATTTGGCAAAACGATGGAATGTTGACCGGATTTGTTTTTTGGTGCAGTATACAGGATGTGAGGTAGGGCGACTGAATTGTAGATAGGCGCGAGGATGGGACGTTGAAAACGTAGCTTATTCGATACCACAGATCCGTATGCACCTGTAATTCTTTTACGTATATACTTTACAAGTAGTTCACGGGTTTCTTTGATGGATTTTCCATCAGGTAAACCCAGGTAAATTAGCAAATCCAGTGGCTTCACATGAACACTTCCAAGTCGTACTGTTACATCCGGGTTAGATTTCCAGTTGAAAAGTACAACATGGGATTTATCTGCATTGAAATACATTCGAACGTACCCATATTCTGTGATAACGATATCGAAATTTTCCTCCAAACGAGTAACGGTACGGCTTGGGTTAAGAATATCATCAGCATACCCTATCAGGCTAACATCAAGAATAAATAAGAGAAGAATTGAGAACTCACATAACCTTGATGTCAGCATCCTGAATATTTGTTAGTCCGCTATTATTTACCGGGGGTGGAGCTTCGCGTGTTGCCTCTTGCAGTATTAAGTGTTACCTCCAAGGAAAAGTGATAAAGCAGTCAGAAAAGGCGGGAAATTCAAACAGTTCTGATTCTGAGCATAATACAAATGGAAACGACTTTTCAATCTCGGGTCAGATTTGCAATATGAAGCTTATGTTATCACGACCCTTCACAAAGACGGCGAAGCCCAAGGGAATGCGGCGTTTGATGACTCAGGGGAGCAATTAAGCAACTTGAAGGCTGAAGCATAGACCTAACAGGTAAGCATTTAGTTCCAATTCAATAGGATCAGTGTGATCATTGTAATTTTATTTTGGTCTTCTCAGGACTGTAAAGAATCGCATCTAGAAAAGGTATTAAACTTGGACAATTTAAGGTATTTAGTTGTAGAAATGTACTCAATGAGTTATTATGTTTTGTTTTTAAGTTGTACTGTCTGCACAAAATTTAGTTCACATCACTTTCTCGTGTAGTTGCGAAACACAGTAGGCTGTAAACTATTTCCTAATTTTAAATTAACGATTGCTGATTGTAAGATATCTTTTAAGACGTCTCAATCTGTAGAAACGACTTTTTATTCTTGGTAAAAAATGTGTATCATTATCTCGGATAGTTGCACTTTACATCTGGCTAAATTTGTCGTTGTCTGTGCTAATAACAGTCCGCTTTTTCATCATCGTTGTTTTACATTATCATGTTTTTGCATGATTCAAATTCGAATTTTGGGCATAGCTGACTAACTATACCCAAAGAGTTGTTCTGTTTTGTTTTAAGTTGTACACTGTACACAAAATTTAGTTCATAGCATTTCTCGGGTAGTTAACAGTTGGTAAAACAGTTGGGTTGAAGTATTTCCTAATTTTAAATTAATGACTGATTATGGAAATTGACAACTATACGATATCATTCAAAACGTCTACTGATACAACTTATTATTGTTGGTTCAAATGTATATCACTATCTTGGGTAGTTGGGTAAATGTTTCATTGTCTATCCTATTAAAACTCTTTCCTTTCTTCACCATGAACCTGCCAGCCATGGAGATTACATGAATATTTTTGTGTGAAAAAAAAGAAGAAGGAAATCTTACTTCCCACTTTTCCAGAGACGGGTATCTACCTGAATTTCTAAGCCTAGAGTAAAAACATTTGGAAGCATGTCCCTTCCTTCTTTCAACTTGTAGTATTCAGTCCAAATCGGTCCTTTTTGCCTGATTGTACATCACTTCTATCATCTCACTGTACTTTAGTCCCTTATCTCGTCTTTTAAACTAGTGGTAGCTGCGATTTAATTGTAGAGCATCGGCAAAATGTCGGCCTTTTTCTTTATAATTTGAATTCGGCGCACTTTCTTGACACGGAGAACGGCGATCAGAAGAACCAGCGCCAATAATTACTCTGTGGTCGGGACAGGCGCCTCGTAGGCTCCACCCGCGATACTTGAGAATCGGGCAGAAAGACACGTCGGATGATTCAAGTCTTCTCAATTCTTCTCGTATTTATTCTTGCTAACATCAATACCCCGCACAGTACATGCAGGTTTAATTTCACTTTGCAGTTCAATTATTGCATTGTTAAACAACTCAGGTGAAAGAATGGACCCCTGTCTTACTCCCTTTTTGACCGGCACTGTCAGATTTACATCCGGAGAACCAGGAACTTGAATCGCGACAACTAAATTTTATAAACGTCACACTTAAAAGCTTCGTGCAATATATATTCGTGAACAAGGGAATCGAAAGCTCTGCTTATATCGTGACTAGCAAGCACCAGAGCTTCTTTTTGGGAACCAGCCTCAATGAGAACAGAACATAATGCAATAAGGGACATGGGCGCATCCAAGTCGTTCCTGGAACCCAAATTGACACGTTGGAACATAACACTTCGAGCTAATCTCGTCAAGCGTGACTAGCTCGAAGAGTTTACATAAAACATTTGACACGGTTATTGGCCGGTATGAACTACATGAACCCGCTGGTTTCCCTTTTTTCCAATATATAAACTAACAAACAATGTATAAACTACCAAACAAGGGGCGAAACTCTGAGCATACCTTGTTTGCAAAGCTACCACCGGCTCTAAAGGAGGCACAGGCTCGGCAGCTGGACGAGGAGGACGAATTCAGAAGGGGACAAAATCAGTAGGAGGATATCAAGGTGAAATGGGTTTTGGATTATAGATTGACGCAGTCGTTCCGAAACTTAGGACTCCTGTTGATGTAGAGATTAGACACTATGCTATCGGTGGGCATCATTGTCCTAGTTAGGAAATGTAGCCTAGTATAGCCTATCGAAGCTGTAGAAAAAAAATCTCGAAAAAGTTGACACATGATTAACTCTCCCTTCTTCGTCTTGTTTTTTGGGATCTCAAAACATAAGTGGTCGATACAGGGGTACGAGGACATGGTGAATCCGAATATGAAAATCAGTTTCTCCCTGGAAAAGAAGTTCAACAGTCTGATCTCAAGTTGATTAGAGGTTCGAAATAAGGTTCAGGAGACACATCGAACCCAAATATGACATTTATTTTCTTGCCGTACAAGTAGTTCATCCGGAATCCGGTAGAACCGAAAAAAAAGTTGAAGTTTAATCTCAAGTTGATTAAAGGTTTTCTGTAGAGGTAAGAAGACATGCTGAATCCGAATACGAACCTTTTTATCTTGCCAGACAAATTGTTGGCTCGGAATATGGCTGCAACCGGAATTTTTAGCTCGAAGTTGTAAAACCCAACGATATAGTCGACATAGGGTGAGGAGACATGCTGTTCCATGTCTTTCAAATATACTAAAGATCGATGAGATATTCGGTGTCGCAAGGAGACGCAAGGAATTTAATTCTGGACTGTCTTTCCTTGACGGGAAAGTTAGCAAAATTTGCCAAAAGATCGAAGTTTCACCTCTCAATATCACCAGATCTTTTGCTCTGCATGCGATTTGTCGACAGTAACCCTGACCTTTCAACAGCCTAACGAGGACCCTTGCCAAGATGGGCCGAAGTTATCGCTGCCAAAGCATAGTGGGGGCGCAAAAAGTATTTAGACCAAGCTTCCGTTTTCATACGAAGTGTACGATAGGCTTGCGATGATATTCAGCATTAAACTGCTGTTATAATGCAAGAAATAGGTCATTGGCCTATTAAGATAGATACTTTACATGACTAACTCTCCTTGCCGATGCAAAATTGCCGTGTACCTATAGTGGAAGAGCCGGAAGCGGCACCACAGCTGCCCCCACGATCGCCATGATTCGTTGACACAGGATCTAAATTGAAGCACGTGCTCAGGCGCAGCCAGGCACCGAGTTCTAGAGCATGGAACTCCGTGCCTGGCCCAAAATCTGTGCCTAGGCATGTGTGTGAACGGTGATGCTAGGCACATGCCTAGACATCTGTGCTTGGCTAGATATGCTTGTGAACGGGGTTTTAGTAATATAGTCTGCGGTTCCCACGGTCGCTTCCAGCCATCTAAGATTGGGTAAGCGTCGTTAATCGTTGAGGCAGACGTGTGTGATGATAGATGGCGGTACGCCTCGTCCGGCATTTCAAACCATCTTATCTGTCAAGTTTAGCTTTAAATTGTGCCTTGCAAAGTTTCGTTCGAAGCTGTAATCTCTGTCAGATAAGAGAAACAACTTTTCTGCGATTCCAAATGAATATTTTTCTGTGAGTGTGTAAATTCTAGCTACTTTAACCAGTTTAGTGATTGCCGACATATTTAGTGCCAATTGGGCGACACATGTTAAGTGTAATGGTCGACAGATAGTGCAAATTATCTGTCTTTCTATACATCTATCTATCTGGTGTCACTCTCGGTGGGTGGCATGACTAGCGAGGAGTTCTTTCTGATTGCTTTTTCTGATTTATCTTTGAGACGAATAATGTCACATGCTTCGAGTTAATTGCCTAAAAATGCGATGTATCTACTTGTACCCAAATATACTCTATATTCTGAGGCAATTCTTCTTCTATCGTGAATGAACAAGTGACATAACTCCACACGCAACCTGTTGTTCAAGTTGTTAATTGCAGCGTCCAATTTCGTTGGTCGCCTCTTCTCAATGTTCCAGTCCCATTTGCACTAGAGTTGTGCCACCGGTTCTTTGTGCTTCCTGATTGCTTTTTCTGATTTATATCCTCTTTCACGGATAATGTCACATGCTTCGAGTTTATTACGGAAGATAGACTCAAAATACTACTTTCTCTTTGAATTTAAATCTACTTTTTGATACATTCAGTTTTTGTCCACTCATGTCTCTGAACAATGACAACTAAACAAACATTATATTCTTCAGGTTGTGAGTTGCAGAGTCAGCAACCCCGTTGCTCATCTTTTGTCACTGTATTCTGTCGTTTTACGGCGCCGGGACTTCTGAATCCTGTCATTAACCTAAGGAATCATCAGTGAATAACTAGACCTACGTTGCCTGGGCAACATGAAGTGTTGCGGCAACCTTTGTTCGGCTTCGCCGAGAGCAACATTTTGATCTTGTTTCTTCGCTACCCGTTAAACAGTGAAGTTGTCTGAAGCTTTCGAAATTGTATGTTTCAAGAAGACTTTTTTCTTCAAGAAAACTGATGACAAATTCCGTAATCACAGGGTCAAATGCCATCCCTCAGCGTCGAAAAGAACAACAACAACAGAATATTGGAAGAAGGTACAAAACAAAAATATTGACTTTGCAGCCAGTTAAATTTCAATCGTAGACATCGTGACGGATGAAAACTTGGAACTATCTTATATAACCTAGTTGGTATTATAGAGTTCGTTTACAGCTTGAGCGGCTTGAGCCTGAAAAGGGTCCTTGCCAAGAAGGGCCGATATATAGCTCTAATAAAATGTAGCCGACTTATCCGTTTTGTATCGTCAAAGATGATTCACAATCAGCTTGGGCTGAAGGAATATCAATAAAACTATCGATCAATTTTTCACGCAAAAGAATCATAGAATTTTTCCAACTACGTCTTTGTTTTACGTTATCATTTGTATCTATTACGCAAACAATTAATTTGAGGTTACAATGATGTATCATGGAGACAGATTTTCTTGCGCCCAGATTTATGGAGATCAAATAAAGTGTGCACTAATTTGCAGGTTGCTATTCTCTCCACGATGAAACATTCTTTGACTGTGTAGTTGTATTGTTGTACGAAAAGTTGCATGTATTGATCTGTAGTAGTATGGAATAGTTTGATTTAACATGCCTCCGACTAGATTAATCTTAAGTAGTAGTATCCGATAGCATCCAATCTTGCTGTAGTACCATCCAGTTTGCTATTAGTAGCAAGCAGTGGCAGCAGATACTACTGCATGCTAATTTTTCCTACAACTCCCCACGACTAATTCCCGAAAACTTTTCATCGGGTTATGAAAACGGAGGTTCTGACGCTTATGTGTTCCTGATCGAACTGGGAAATCCTGATTGTGTTTAGCAAACAATCGAATTCGAATACTGTTCAATGTATTCTGATTCGGAACCATTTTGGCCTTTCATTTGCCAGATTTGTCAATGAGTACGAGTTCCGTGACTTTTTGATTCAACCTGAGTTTATTCAAAAAATCTACATGCTAAAAAAGTATAAAACTAACTTCACTTCAGTTCGCCCGAGGGGCCAGAATATATTTACTTAACAAAGAACAACCCGGACAGGAAAGAAGCACACACGTTTTCTATTCTACTCGAAAAATATAAAATCTCGGCTAACATAAGCCATAACGCAACCACTTGTATTACAAGTCCGAATAAAAATATATGAATCAACACAGTGTTAATATGTTACAGTTTTACAAAATATAGAAGCAGTTCTCTGCTTTTTAGTACCAAGAACCGATAATCCGAGAGGAGAACTGTAATCTTTTCGGTATGTCTATGCAACCATGTGCGAACATGCAGTCAAAAAACTGGCACCATGACACGGAAAGAGAACTTTCTACTGAAGACGTTGGAAAGAAAGATTGAAATGTCGGCAGAAAAACTTAGCGGAACATCCGTGGCATGTTGCCAAGATAAAGACTTGACAATTTTCGCCGATACTGTCTAGAACTCAAATTCTCTTAAATTTGCGCAAAAGTCCATAGACTATCCCAGTTCTACCTATAATTTAGGAGCTAATCTGGGCCGATTTTCTTTCGTAAATTTTTTTTGTAAAATTCCATTATATATTAAATTTTTTGTGTCTTCTTAATCTGGGCCGAGACATCTCCACGGTTATCAGAAAACAATCCGGACTTTTGCTCACACCATATGCCCTCAAGTGAGGCAAACGCTAGTTCTCCTGACGAGTTATCGGTTCTTAGTGGCACCATCCAGTGTATTTTAATGTTCTAATACTTCTGTGCACCTTTTTTTCGGCAAACTGAAAGTTTGCATCCACACACGAGATGCACTTGCAAACTTGTGTGCAAATGATTGAGAAGGAAATTCAGAATCTTTCACAAATGCTAGCACATAGCAGTCCAATTGTGTTAGCCTGAAGAACTTACTGAGAAAAATCGAGCATGAAAGATCTTGCCATAAGAGCTACGACCACAAGAAAAAAAGCGATTCTTGCGTACAGTAGAGTTATGCTTCTTTGACCTGTTCTCTAAGCTTTGATTTACATTTGCTTTTGCTTTTCGCCCCGAAAAACGTCTAATGGGAATACAAAATATTATAGAAGAATTATGAAGCACTTGACATCTGCTTAGAGTCAGGTGTTTCAGTTGCTATGTTTAGGACGCCGTAATTTTGCCGCAAGAGGGTACAACAGCGACTGAAAAATAGCAAAAGATTCAAAATAATTAATGTAACTTTAATTGACGGAAGTCTGTCTGAGCTTATTGATGCGCACAGTTTCTTAATTTTATCCGTTCGTCCCCTTTAAATTTAGGGGATGTTCGAAGTAACATACCTCTACTGTACAACTTCCAGACACCCAACAAATCAGATACAGTTTATACAGCGCTCGATCTGAATGACGTAGAGTAAAGGAGGTACTTTGAAGAAGGCTCGTCTCAAAATTCGTGTTCAGCATATAAAAAAAACACCCGTGCAAATCGCGCATAATTCTGAACCTGGTCTAGGTGGCAGTGGTCTCTCCAAGAATAATGTGCAGTTCGTCAAAAACTCCTCGACTATATCTAAACTGGCGCTCACGATTCTATACTACATGTTAAAGGCAGCTCAATAAACCGGGTGAAATTCCAAAGAACCTGCAAGCTCTCACCGTTATATCTGGCAGTCAACCTTTATTCAACTTGACTTTTGAGGGACGATGCTAGTCTCGTAACTCTATCCTGTTCTGTGCATTGAGCAGTTGACAGATCCCATTGTCCATGTCTTGTGTTACTAAGATCTATTTTCGCACATCTTTCTGCACTTTCTCGCCACACTTTGAGCAAATCGATATACGCATGTGGATGCAGATCCTTGCACTGTCCTATGCCCCTCTGTTCAGCGAGCATTCAAAGCACCCGTGATCCATTCTGATGGTGACGAAGTCGAGCATTGCGTGATGCCAGTGGTAGAATGCGATGACGATCCAAATGTGCCACCATTGGTGAGATGCGCCAACGAAGTCCACCTTGCCTAAAACAGAAGCTTAGATTTATTCATACGATATGACAGAAACTCCAGCCGGTCCATCTTCGTGTACTTTCTACTTTAAATTTTTGTTTGGTACACCGACCTTTCTGTTCGTCGTCGTTTAATCGGCCCAGTGGTCAAGAAGATGACATGAAACTAGCACGCGCATGATTGTCTAGATTAGGACAATTGAGGTTGATTTTTGTTCAGTAGTGCTTCTGCATTAGTGCAGTATATTTTTTGCCAACCCAGGGACAAGGTCACTTCTTGGGGTGGTTGTCTAACGGAAGTGTTTTATTTGTTTATGCGATACACTTCTCTCGCTCTCTCTCTAAATCCAGCTTGTCCATACAGACTCGATTTTAGATGGACACTGTGCCACGCTTTTTCTCCTTCAGTTTGAGTTCAGCTTTCTGCAATGTCAAAATATCTACAAACGCGCAATCTGGTGGAAAGGATACTCAACTGTCAAGTTGTAATTCAATGCTCCATATTGCCATCTAATGGGCCAACAGTCTAATATTTAGGAAACGGAGATGGCGCCTCTCAGTTTTGCAGCGGTCGAAAAGGTTAACCGCCTTTATGAGTCTGATGAAAATATCCAGTAGCACTCTTGTTATTCAGTTGGTATTCTACCACTAAATCGAAAACAATACCCGTACTTACCTGGAAATAGGCGTTCAGGGAACTTCGTTAGATAGAAGAAGAATGCGACACCGCAGAGAACATACATCATGCCGACCTTGCTGACCATCGTCTGAGAAAAAGGAAAATGTGAATGCCCTTCAAGCTATTATGAAGATAAACCAGTATTGATTTACCTTGCCGGACATTACTTGTTCATAGGCAGGAGAAACTTCAACTTGACCCAGGAAAACTGGCACTGAAAGTCTAAGTTTACCGTTCAACAGATTGCACGTTCTTTGTGTGGCACTTGCAACCTTCGGCTCGAAGTAAAGAACACTTCAGAGATACTTAAAAAAGCAAGCATTAATAACAGTGGGATGGAAACTGTGCTGCCAGTTTGGCGACTCCTGCTTTAAGGAGGTTTAGACACCCACTTAGCCGTAAGCTAACTTATGCTCAGAGCTAAGGGTTCCTAGGTTATGTGTTCGACTGACTTTCTTACCATCTTTCTATGCTTGACCCAAACAGCGAGCCAAAAGTCAACCGCCCTCCGTAACTAGACTTGATGCTGGTTAACTACTCTCGACAAGTCCGCATTAACCAAGTATCTATACGCCTTCGGCATTCTGTTTGAAACTGCAGTTCGTACTCGACCGTGCTGCTATCTTCCTAGCTTTTGTCCAAAAGTCTACTTACCAGTACAAGCTTGTCGAAAATTCCTCCATTCGTTATTGCCCAATGGCAGAGCGGAATGGTTCCAGAGGCTGCCCAGGAAAAGAACACCAACGTGCGGGTTGTGTCATATTTCTTATCCAAGAATACAGGCAGAAGCTGCACCGACATGGAAACGGCATACATGAACGTCGACATGAGCAAGTAGAATGTCATCCAGGACTAGAAAGAATAATTCTGAATTAAGTGTACTGGATTTGCTACAGGAATCCGCAGGACTTTTGCCATTGACGTAGATATCGTTTTAATAGGTTTGAGTCAGGTAATAATAATAACAATTTGTTTTTGAGCAATCTACAGCATGCACATTGCAAATAGTACAGCAAATACAACATGTACAAATTTAGAAAAAGGTACAAACTAGTAACGTATTCTCGCCTTTCCCCGAGGACTTCACTTGAGGAGTCCCCGCATTTTTGTTTGTCCCTGGGACTCAATCCCTGTATTCTCGCGAGTCCCCACGGACGGTGAATGCTCCGATTATCATCAGCATCATCAAAAAGGAATCCCTTTCAGATTCGGAGGGGAATCAGTTTTTGCTGATGTTGATGCAATGTAAAATTAATTAAAAACAATCAGAATAAATAAAAACAAAAATAAAGTGGATCCAAGTTAATTTCGTCAACTGCATTTTTTTGTTAGAACAAAATCCATTTTGGAAGCATTTCCCGTGGTCTCGCAGTTTCTCTACGCCGAGTCCGCGTGGAGTGACTCCCTCTATTCTCGCCGTTCCCTTCGTCGAGAATACGCATGTAGTAAAGTACTGAGTCCATAAGTCTTTTTTCTTATAAAGAACATAAAGTTTCAAAACATAATTATATTTTTTCTTTTTTCCTTCCTTTTTTTTGTGAAGGGCGAGCAAGGGCGTTTTGTTGATGGAAGATCGTTCGTTATTGAATTTCTCTTGCCAGTTTGTTATGCCCTCATTCTTCTTTTCTTCTTCTTCTTTTTTCTCTCCTTCTTTTCTTTCTTTTTTTGATTTCTTTGGTCTGTTTCCCTTAAGATTATATGAATGACGAAGAAGACCCGCCCATTGCCAGGCCTTATGTTAGGCCTTATGGTGGGGCCATAAACAGTTAATAGTGTTCTCTATTTTTATGAATAAAATGAACTGAGCTATACGGTAATAGGTAAAACCTTCTACTCCAAAGACAGTGGTACTGCTCAACTTGTCGTTCTGTTTTACTATCTTTTACAAGTGTTGATGTTGAAAAAATGGGGGACGTTCAGTAACTATAGTCTGCTTGGAAGCGTTGAATCATATGTCGAATTCATCACTCGAAAGATTCGAATTTAGAGATGGAGAATTTAGCAAGAGATGAAATCAGGTTTTCGAAGTCCAGTGTCGTCAAAGCCAAGTTTTTTGGTGGGAAAAAATAAAAAAATATACCAAAGTTTAGGTAATAGATGTGTAGAGCGAGCATACATGCTAAAACAGATTAGATAACGCGATATTGCGCAATTGCGCAGAGGCAATGTCAAGTTCGCGTTAGGTGCCAACAAGCTAGCTATTCCAGATGGCGTTTCATTATATTTTTGTGTCGTTCATGGTTCCAGAAGGTAAATTTAACCTCGATCCTGTCAACCTCGAAATCCACCTGAACAAGGTCAGCTAGATCTCATGCAGTGGTGATGAGATTGACGTCATCATTAACAGTAAGTTGCATTACAATTTTCGTCAGAAAAGGTTTTAGTCTGCAGTCAGTAGACCCCCCGATGAAAAATGTGTAGCCTGCGTAGTAGTATGGTAGTAGTACGAAAACGTTACATGTAATACTATGTAATAGCAAAGAATACTATCTAGGACAATGAAACTTGGCAGGCATATCAGGGACCCAACCAAATTATCTTGGAAATAGCCACTTCTCCGGTCCAACCACAGCGGGAGGGAGTAGAGGGAAGGGGAATCCGGAATCTTGACGAATGTATAACTTTCTAACGGTAACGGGTGATTGAATAAATTGATATTTGGAAAGATTCCGTGTGTCGGATGTACCATTTCAAGTCCGGACCGGATCCGATGAATGTGTGTGGGGGGGGGGGGGGGGCAGTCGCAGAGGAGACTGGAAATCTTCTGACATGCTTAGAGTGGAGTGATTGGGATGAAACTTGGTGGGAAGAACAAGCACAAGCTCTAGACACATCAGTGACAGAACCAGACGGGATCTGGGCACTGTGGGGGGAGTTAGAGAGGGGGTCAACAATTCTGCTGACCTCGAGTTAAGGTACTTCCAGATGTGCTAGTACGATAAAACTTGGCTTGATCATTAGAGACTTGACATACACTGTAAAAAGTTTCTTCGTATAAAGATTAAAGTTAACTGCAGTATTTGCTACTCGGATCTCTTATCTCTGTTTGGTACTAATCTTATATCTGCGTAGGGATAAGAATAATCTGAGTAGCAAATACTGCAGTTAACTTTAATCCTTATACGGAAAAACTTTGTACAGTCCGATTGGCTTAGAAGAAGTCAGTTCCCTGACCCAACATTCGTGGGGGAGTGTATAGGGAGGTGAAATCCTGAATCTTGAGGTATGTATAGCTTTTGAACGGGTATCGGGTCTTAATAAAAATTGATATTTGGAAAGACCTCATGTCTCAAATTTCCTATTCGAAGTCCGGACCTGATCAGATGAATGTGAGGAGAGCCGGAAATCTTGTGAAACTCTTAGAGTGGAGCGATCGGGATGAAACTCGGTTGGATGAACAGACACAAGCCCTACATACATCAGTGACAGAACCGGACCGGGTTCGGGCACTTTGGGGACAGTTGGTGGGGGAGGGAGGGACCCGGAATTCCGTTCATCGTGAATTAAGGTACTTCCAGATGTTCTAAGAGGATGAAACTTGGCTTGGACATTTGAGACTTGACAAGATTGGCTTAGAAATTGTTAGCCTAATTCTCAAATCCGACCATCCCTTAAAGTACTAATCCTAACCGCAAAGTACAAAAAATACTTTTAAGCAAAACATACATTTTCATGATCAACACGACCCCACGATAATTTTTACCTCAAGCGTTTTGCTTAAAAATGAATTTATATCACCCATCAGGTACGCATCTTAACCGAGAAGTCAAAAAAATAATTAAAAGAACTATATATTCTCGTGATTTTTAAGGGCCAATGATTATTATCAACCAATGATTCACACTTTTTCAAGTTAGGGTACTTCCAGATGTGCTAGGACGATGAAACTTGGCACCCGTCTCAGAGACCCGGTCAAACTAACTTGGAAATAATCAATGCCCTGATCCAACCGTCTGGGAGGGAGTGGAGGGCGGGGGAATCCGGAAAATTGAGTAGTGTGCAACTTTCGAACGGGGGATCGATTTGGAATGAAACTTAATAACTGATGAAATGACATACCTCAGATTTCCTATTTGAAGTCCGGACAGGATTCGTCAGGTATGGGGGAGTTGGGGAGTGGAGACCAGAATTCTCTAGATACGGTTCGAACGGAGGGATTGAAGTAAAACTTGCTGGGACGAGCAAGCACCTGCTCTAGATAAATCTCCGGACACTTGGGAGGGTGGGGTTGAGGGTGGTTTCCCGGAATTCCGGTGATGGTGGTTTTGGGGATTTTCACGACAAACTTGGCGGGCATATCAAGGACCCGATCAATCTAACTTGTAAATAAAAATTTACTCGATCCGATAGCCGTGAGCGAAGGGGACTCCGGAATTTCGAGTCATGCGTAACTTTCGAAAAGGTGATCGATTCGATAATAAATGAACAGAGGACATGTCTCTGGTGATCTTTTTCCGCTCAAACAACTATGGGGGTGGGGGGAGGGGGAGGAATACATGACCGGCTTAGATCGGAGATGGAACTTTGTGGGAATAACAAACAGACGCTCAAGATAGATCATTTACAAACCGGATTAGCTCCAGGCACTGTGGGGGGGGGGGGGTAGTTGGAGGGGGGAGGATCCGGAATTCCGGTGATTGCAAGTTAAAGTACTTCCAGATGTGCTAGGACGATGAAACTTGGCTGGAATATCAGAGATTCGACCGATCGGCTTAGAAATCGCCACTTCCCGAATCCGACTATTCCTTAAAATACCAATCTTAACCGCAAAATAAGAAACATACTTTTAAGCTAAATATAGGCTGCATTTTCATGATCCCCACAAGCCCCCCTCAGGGGCTTTGCTTACAAATGAAGTTCTAGCTTCCTTAAAGTGCGCATCTTAACCGCAAAGTTAAAAAAATACTTTTGACCAAACGATATAATTAATGAAATAATGATGACATTTCATCAGTGAAAGGAAATTCAGACCCCAAGCTCTTCTCTACAACAAAACAAAAGTCAACCCAAATGCAAAAAAATCTCTACCCGACCAACGACTCAATCGAGCAGCAACAACAGCAGCCGTGTCCAAAATAAAATCACAGCAAGTCTCACGAAGGAATTTATGAAGTTAAATACTTAACGCTTGACTAGAATCGTTAGTTTCGTATTTCCCACAAGTTCGTTCTTCCAACTTGAGCGGTTTTGAGCCTGAAGAGGACCCTTGCCAAAAGAGCCGAAAAATAGCTCCAATAAAATTCAGCTGACGTATCCGTTGTGCACCATCAAATATGGCTCGCAGTCAGCTTGGGCTGAGGAACACTAGTTCTTTAAATGTATTCCAATGAAGCTGAAACTGATCAAATTTTATCATCGGGAAGTTCCATAGTATGCCTGTGATGCTGTCATTGTCCTTGGAAAGCTTTGTATTTATTTTTTTTTGTCGGAAAGGCTTGGATTGGGAACGTTTCGACATGGGAGGGTTTTCCCACAGGACCATTTGCCATGCGCCATGCGATGTTTTGTCTGGGAGATGCCTACATCCTACGTTTTAATTTAACGCTCAGATGCACATAGGGGGTATGCTATTAGAGACTTACCGATTCGCACCAGAACGCGTAGTACATTCCCGAGATAAATATACCCAACAGCGAGGCTGATATTCCGAGGAGGTCCCTTCCAAGCCAGCACTGAAACGATTCTGCCGATCGGCAGTGGAAAATGTGGTAGAGAGTAGACAACCCTGTGCAGCACTGGAATGAAAAAGAGATTCAGCTCGTAACATTTTGGTCGTCATTTCGTTTGCATCCTTTTTCTTATTTCAAATTCTAAATGGGCTCTTGAGCGAGTCTTCGTAGATGTAAAGCACCTTCTGCGCTCCTTCTATACTATTACGTTCTGGTGTCACTCATGTTCTGCGAAAGAAGGAGATAAAAAAGATGAGATCATGTTGTTTTTAAATATACAAAGCACCTGCTAAACTTGTCAACATTATGCCATAACCATACTTTGACGGAGAAGTTCAAAATTCAAGATGCAAGTGTTACCCTTTTGGATGTTTCTTCGTCGCTATAAAAAATCATTGACAACAGAACCCAACCAGCGCACGACCTTCTACACTGCTTCCTGGCCGATGATTGAAATTAAGTGTCTTTTTGTGTATGCTTATGTGTTTTTTTTATTTTCTTCATTTACTCCGCTTTTTGAAAACGGCGGGTTATAAATAATTTACTTACTTACTTACTTACTAAGTTTATGCGCAAACCAGCATTTTCTAGCCCTTATCAATTCTTCAACTTCCACTTTCTGCAAACCCAATGTCTGTTAGTACGTCATCTTCGGGAAGAGTCTACACTGTCAGAAGTTTCATAACAGATAACACAGGGATGCGCAATTTCAACAGACACTAATTGGGATGTTATCTGCTGTGATTGTGAAAACGTTATACATTAAATGTTGTGCACAACAAGCATTGCTAGGAAGAGCCGAAAAAGCATCTGTTAACTTTTTTGTTGGCCGTCATGATATCGGAAAAGTCGGCAGATGCTTCTTCGGCGTTTTTTTGGCTCTTCCTCGCTGTGCTTGTTTTGTGCAACATTTAATTAAGACATCGTCCCAAGTGTTGTCTGTTCAAATCGCGCATCACAGCGTTATCTATTATGAAACTTCTGACAGCGTAGACTAGACTTAGGAACATGTAACTACTCCTTCAGCCCCGTCTGCATTTGGAATTGTAACCTATTTGAAAAAAGAGTCAAAACGGAAAACTCAGAAACGGTATTCCTGGCTTTTTTGGCAGAATTCATCTTCATACCAGTGTTGCCAGATCTCGATCCAAGAAATACGCCACTGTCTTTGGAGAACACACTAAAATTTCTGCTTAACCCAAAATTGCAAGAAATCTACAAAAACTTACAAGGATTATCAATAGAACCTAAATAATATTACAACGATAGCAAAAGATAATC
Source organism: Branchinecta lynchi (assembly GCA_023053575.1). NCBI lineage: Eukaryota > Metazoa > Arthropoda > Branchiopoda > Anostraca > Branchinectidae > Branchinecta > Branchinecta lynchi. The sequence goes on from JAKZAP010000001.1 coordinate 27,283,619, forward strand.
CGCCAGTAGGTCCTAAAATTTACTAGCTTAGCATAAAATCCCCGAATATGGCAACACTGCTTCAGACTGTAGCTAGAAGAAACGAACCTTCAATCCTAGGGTTAGTCTACTCTCGATTTTTCGTGTACAGCAAGTGCCCGACCGATACCGACACCGGTTCCCACGTGTTAGAACATTCAAGTCAGCATGTTTAGAAGCGGAAATCGCCCAATTTATTACCAGCACCGTGGGTTTTTCGCGGTGCCAGGAATGGGTGTAGAGCAGATGTCGAAGAGTGTGTAACCCCTCTCTGCGATCCAGAATTTCCGATCGTATTTTCTGCGGTGGGGGGGAGGGGGCGAAAATCGTTTATGGCTCGTAAGTTACAAAGACTGTAAACCAATGCGTAAATCAGGTTCGATAAGGCAGGAGAAAACTCTTATATTTATGGCTTGTAAGTGGCAAAGACTGTAAACCAATTCGTAAATCAGGTTCGATAAGGCAGGACAAAACTCTTATATTTCTGAAACTACTATCACCCAATCAAAGATTAGCCTACATAGCTATCTCACATGACAACAACGAGGCCTGAATTCGTTATCGCCGAAATCGTTATAATCGTCGTTCGTCACGCATCGGATATCGTGGGCTGTATTTGTTTATCCGGTATATTTTTTAAATTTTTTGAAGTCGGATGCTCACGCCTAGGGTAATGAATATAAATTTACACAGTTGTTGTTTTTCTGACTAAAAACGAATAGTTCCTGTAAGCAAGCGGAAATGGGCATGGCGCTCCTCAAGTATTTATATGTATGATCAAGTCACATCCTCAAAATTTCTTTTTCTGATCAAACCCCAGTTGCAATCAGTCTGCCATGCCCAGATTTTGATTGGTCAGACTAAAGTACAATCACCCTTTCGCTTGAGCCTCAGCGAGACAACATAAAAACTATTTGTAAGGAACAAACGGGTGTTGAACCCAACGTCCTAAGCTCAGTCGACCTTCAAACTAAGCTGCACACTGATGCATGCGTCAGGTGATCAGGACACAGGTGTGGCTGTACTCATAGCCTGATCAAAAAGTTAGATGCGGTAATAATGACTTTGCTCTTGAATTTCGCTGACCAATAGATACCTAATTAATTTACTGAGATGCCCAATGGATGAGTCGAAGCAGATGTTGCTAGACCAATTGATTACATTTAAATCCCTCAGATTTTTTTTTTTTTACTATTTTTGGAATCCTATTTATCTGTAGAAGCTAATGACCTATTTGCTTGCATTATAGGCTATTGTTATTATTATTATTGTGATTATATGTAATGGTGCTAACGGAGAAGTCAGCTGAGATTTTTTCTAGCGACACCTGGGTTCGAATCCCGGCTGAGTAGCATTTTTGTCTTCCAGTTCACTCTTATAAATATCTCGGCCCCTGGGCAAGCGAACTCAGGCCTTAGCTATAAAAAATGAGCCTCCATTGTTTTTCACGAGAAACCTTCGACCATTCTTCTGAACTTCGAGTTCGTTTCTTATAGTTGCAGCCTGACAAGGGCCAGTGCCAAGAAGGGCCGAAATATCATAATAAATCTCAGCCGAAAAAAAAAATTCCTTCGGCCCAGGCTGACTGCGAATCATATTAGACAATGCAAAACCAATACGTCAGCTAAATTTTATTAGAGCTATATTTTGGCCCTTCTTGGCAAGGGTCCTCTTCAGTCTCACGGCTGTGAAGCAACCGCAGCAGTGACCGAGGGTCAGAGCCGGGTTCAGATAGGGGCTTGCGACTCTCCTGTTAATCAACAAACCTCGGCTGACTTGCATCTAGCGTCTTCAGCTAGGAACCGCTGAACGGCTGAAATTGTAAAATGTCCAAAAAAGTGCACGCCAGGTGCGCAGAACTAGATTTATTTTCTACCTGAAACCGCAATGTCACTAGTTAACAATATCATGACTACAGCTGTATATTGTAATCCTTCCAAAATAGCTTTGAATTCTCAGTGACTCGACAATATGAAACTTCCTATACCATAGCATCGGTCTAGTGGCGATGAACTCCTTAAAATTTAACTAAAAAACCAACCTCTTATTGTATCATTCAACTGAATAAACTGCATAATATGGATTGTGTTCAGGGGTTGTTTTATTTTTCACTATTCGCTCTACTATGTCGTTCAGAACATCGACGGCCGTCGTCACAACGCAAAATTCTACTATGGCCCGGAAGGTTGGAATTTCAATACAAACACGGCTTTCCAGTGGCCACTGATCAGCTTGCGGACAGTAGCTCACTCCGTGACGACTCACTTTTTATAAATCATTTTTGTCAAGCATACAACACAGGTGCAAGCACATAGAGGTACCGCGAATCTGACAGGGAAATTCCGCTACATGAAAATGGATTATTCCTAAGTTACCAGAGCAACGAAGTCATGTATTTTCATCGCCTTCAAGCCCCTTTATGCGAATGATTGATGGGGAACTACTTGACCCCATCTCAGCCCTTCTCGGTTAAACTGTAACGACCGCTTTTCTGATTGAAACAAACGCATCTCTGTAGATAATGAAAACGTCAAGCTTTTCCGCCACGTCACAGAATGAAGCACACAGAAACACACACACACACAGAAAAAAATTAACATACATTCACATTCTTCAGAGTTGTTACTCGCAAGTGACAAACCATTGTGCTTGCCACCTGGATGTGGTTCGGCGAGGCCGGTACTCATAATTTCCTCCCAGGAGCATTGTGAATTGGCTTATTAGCAATTTAAAATCCGTGATTTTTTTATATAAGTAATGTTTAATGCGAGAAATCTTCTCTGGTCAGAACCATGAACATGACTATCCACAAGAGAGGGGGAGCAGTGAGAAGGGATTTTTTCGACTACGTCTTTGTTCCAATTCTTAAAACAAAAATCTGGTGTACTCGTTGTAGGCTAGCTCCTTCTCGCCCTTTTCTGTTTACACCAGTTTGCATTGTCGCCCAGTAACATGCTTGTGAGACAATTTTATTCATGTCCAGTTTTCTACTGATACTCCGACTGATTTTTGCTATATTTTCATCGTGGCTTTTGAATTCTTACTTAAACGATCCGAATATAAGTGTGAAGCAAAATAAAAGCTTTCTTTTTGTAACGTTTTGTTTTTCGTGGCAAATATTAATAGACGGCTAATAATCTCCAGATCAGTTTCTGAGAGCTGTTATCACTTATCACCAATGACGAGTTTAGTGGGGATCCGTGAAGCAAGGGAAGTTCCTAGATTTATCATTTGAATAATTTAGTGTAATGGAAAAAATAGAAAGAATATAAAAATCAAAAGTAAAATTAAATTTTTAAGAGACTTCATTTCAATTCAATTCAATTCTGATTTATGTTTTTATCAAAAGCGTGCAGAAAATCCTCAAAAAAAGACACAGTCATGCTTAGTAAGCATGATGGTCTGCGCAGAGTGCTTTTTTTTTTGACCTTCCGAAAATAAACTCATGACCTTCTCAACCAGATTCACTATTATTTAAAGTAATTTAACATTTTGGAAAACAATTTTGAAAATCACAACTAGCGGGAAAGTGCCACAGATGCTAGCAGTGGTCTGAATGGGTGTTAGTACTGGGTAGGGGATTCACTTACCTGGAAGCAGATCGAGACTAGAACACCGAGCACTCGGTCTGTATACTCCATATCCGGAACGCTTGGCGGTCCGAAGATTTCCGGTGCAATTTGGACATGATCGCGCAACGTCAGTCCGAGATGAAGCATCCATCCGATAAAATGTGTCCAAATGTTCAAGGTCTCGTTTGTCCACCAAAATAGACTGAAAGATAAAAATTACTATCAAAATTTGCCGCGTACGTGCTATCAAACGAATGGATAAGGATCAAAAGGACTGTTTTGGAAAGTGAAATTCGGATTTTTTTTTTTATTATTCCAGATGTTAGTTGGATGACTTGTAATAAACCAAAAAGAAAATTATAAGTGAAGAGGAATAAAGATAGTTTGACAGTGCAAAACGGATACGTCAGCCACGTTTTATCGGAGCTATATTTAGGCCCTTCTTGGCAAGGGTCCTCTTCAGGCTCAAGTCGCTCGAGCTGGAAAACGAACTTGTCCAAGAAGAGCCGAAATATAGCTCTAATAAACTGTCAAAGATCATTCGCAGTCAGCTTGTTTTGAAGGAATATCTCTAAACATAGTTTCCGAATAAAGATTTTTTCTAACGAATTTTGGGAAGTTGTTAGGCAAACAATAGTTGTAAAATGTTCCAAAATCTGTACAGTTCTACCAACAGGTGAATTCATTTATATGCATGAAATGGATTGTGTTGACTGTTTGGTTGCTCCCTATGAGCATATGAATTTCTATTCTAGCTTCAATAATGGGTTAATTAATAATCTCAGTTCACTTTTAACAATATTTTTTATACCTGTTTATTGTTCCGCGATTAGGAGCATAAAATCGGAATACAGTTATCTCGGAATTGTCGCGATCCTTTAACTTTGTTTTTATTTCCCTTGTGTATTTCCCTCTGTGTTACAAATAACTGTTAATTAACCGCAGAGAAACAGAACAGGAATAAACAAAAAGATTGGTTTTAATTATGTATAATGGCTCTAAACTGATAAGTAAGATGAAAGTTCTTTTAAAAGATTCGGCCCTTCTTGGCAAGGGAAGTGTTCAGGGTCGCCGTGACTCGTTGACCGTTAACCTATAAATCTTATAAAGTTCTTTGCGTGTAGTTCGTTTTTCTCTGTTTCTATTATTCCGCTCTTTCATTTGTTGTATAGCGGGCCTCAATAAGTTATTATATTTATGTTGTAAGTACTCGGAATCTTCAATACATTAGTCGAGGTGTGCACGTTTGTGTGGTGGACTTCGAAAAAAAAGGAAGAAAACAGGACAGAAAATGTAAAAGTGGTGCGGTCCAGAGGAACTACGATCTTGATCGTCAGAATCTTTACCACAATTTTTTTCTTTGCTGCTAATGGACGGTAAGAAACAAAACATGAAGAAACCAAAACAAACAGCACGAATTCCGACGAGACAGAAAATGAGAAAAAAGTGAATCGAGCGGGAAACAAGATGGTAATAAACCTAAAATCAAAGGTTTTTTTTATCATTAATCGGGATCAAACATTTTCTCTGCTGGAAGTCTATATTCGAAAATTGGAAGTCTTACAGTTCGAGAAGGGATTCAAAGCCTGCAGGATCTTACCTTTTCAAGCATTCGATGTCATTGAGGCCAAATCGGTACCCGCTTCGAATGTATGGGTTGAACTTGAGGTAGTCTGGAGCATGGTCCCATTCCACAATCTTCACCAACGAAGCACAACACCTCTGTCCAAGCTGCTCAACTTCCTGTGCCCATGAGAGTTCAGGAGTGAGCCGCCCGGAGGCATCACTTTCGGCATCGCTTGACGATCCACTGAGATTATCCTGAATGTATCCATATGTTTCATTGGGGGGTGAACTCGTTGGAGATCTCTTTCTCCGTCTCAGAGCTTTCTTCCTCATAATCGGGCTTGGGGTCTGCCGCCGCAGTAGCACAGGCGAGGATGAATGTGGAGGCATATTTTTTGTCTTAACACTTTTCTTTTATCTCCACAAATCACTCACGCGAGTCTAAAGAACAACTTTGCTCTTATCTAGACCAAGTCTGAAAGTTCTAGCGCACTGAAGATTACTGAATCCAAAATCAAAACAAGTCAAAAATCAAGCTGCTAGGAAAGAACTCGGAAGGTGATCCGATGACAGTGCAAGTATTCGCGAGAACAAAGGCCAGTTCGGACTTCTTGATGACCTCCAGAACACAACTTTTGGCTGCGGCGCTTTGGTCGTAAGCTAAAAAATACGCAGCTTGGTTACTAGGACAATACCCTATAAAAACACGATTGATTAGCATTGCCTAAGGCTTCTTGTTCGGTTGAAGGATATGCGAAAAAGGCAAATTATTTTTAGGAATTTGAAGAGGTTGACGAACTGGTCCTCAGAACTGGTTCGATGTGAAGGTGTGTCTTGGTTGGCAGTGTCAGTCAGCGTACAAAGAGTCTGGCGTTTGTTTTGCATACCTGCCCTTACATAGTCGATGTAGCTAAGGTCCTTTATTCCCGAGCCTCCCCCCCCCCCCCCCCCCCCTGTGCTGAATAAGAGGCTCGAGCTTGGCTTGGGTTGAGCGAGTTCTTTGCAGTTTTCTATATTCCAGCTTACACTGTAAAAAGTTTCTCCGAGTAAGGATTAGAGTTAACTGCAGTATTTGCTACTGCGATTACTCTTATCTCTACTGGGATAAGATTAATTCGAATTAGAAATAATCGTATCTCGGCTGAGACAATATTAATCCCAGTAGCAAATACAGCAAGATTTTCTTTTACAGTGTAGTCATAATCAAATCTTCAACTTCTACTTGACACAAATCTCTTGAGCCGCCATCACACTCTCACTACCAGCCAAGATTTCTCGTCCTATTCCCAGTTTCAAGCAAGGACAGAAATAAAAATGAAAGAGGTGGTGAAAATATTCAAAAAAATTAACTTATTACTGTACATTTGGATACCTAACACCCATAGATTTTACATTGCTGATTGTTCGATGAATATTCATTATGCCATGAAAAGAAACTGACAATCCTGGGGCCGCCGCGAACCGTGTCCATCTGGTGGGCAAAGAGGTTAGCCACTTGCCATTAGCAAAGTAAAGAAAAAAAGTGGGGTGCTTCCAGTCATGATTTACCCTCAGCCTGTTGTTAGATTTACGCCACAGGTTGTGATTCTGATTTCTTTGTCTTTTTAAGAGCCGTGCTTCAGGGATACAGGCTGTCACTTAACACATGTTTGCGCATCCTTGTGTGATGTTTCCAGACGAAACCCCTGTTGTGCGATTTAGGGTAAACATTTTAAGTGTTATGTATCGCAATAAGATAACACATAAAAAGGGTCGAACATATATGTTATCGTAACGTCAAACAAAAGGATGCACAAACATGTGTTATTTCTTTAAACTTCTAACAGTATTTTGAGGTTACTACTGAATATTTCTGTGATCACCTTTAAGTGTTATTTTTTCGCTAAAAGTAACTTTGCATACCATGTTTAACATTATACTTTACAGAAACGTAACACTTAAAGGCTCGTACCACAATTTGTATGTAGCATCATCTGACAGTGTCATCTTATATCTGTTGATACATGTGTAAATGTTACGAAACTTCTGACAGGATGATGTCGGATAATTTAAAACAACAGAAAACGGGAATGTTTCTTACTGCTAAGTTTGAATCAGATTTTGTGTACTTGGAAGTCTGCCTGAGAATAATGAAAGAAGCTCACCTTGCTATCACGTGCTAAAATTCCAAACAACTGTAGTCACTACCCCACTGACGTTGGCTATTCCACTGCCAGACAAAACAGTAAAGATCTCAAGTTCAGAAAATTGGATTGCCGTCGAGTCAACGATCTGCGGAAAAAACTGATGTCCCGTAAACAAATGTAACCAAAAAGCAAAGTAATTACTCGCTCATACGACTGTTAGCCCTGACCCAAACAGTTCCATGGCCATTACAGTTCTGGTACCTACCCAATACCCGCAACGTTTCCTTCATCTCCTAAACCAGTTCCAAATCCGCGTAACTGGCTAATCGTAATAAATACGTAACGAAAGTGAATGACACTGAAACCCAGTGATGTAACAACCATATACCTTAGTAACCCGATCTATAAGAGAAACCCAAACAGTGCTGAAAAGCTGTCAAGCAGCTGTCTGGAATGGATTTGAGGCTAAATACGTCGAAAATGCATTCGAGAATCCCTTAAATGTCATCGAGGAATCGGGGCTTGTATTCCAGAATCAATGAGAAGTCTTCGAGATTTTTTTTAGGTCTTCGAGAAACTACAAAAAGTATTCGAGAGACGATTAAAAGTATTCGAGAATGTCTTAAAAGGATTTGACATTTAAATTGAAATCAATTATTCGAGAAAAAAAATTTATCCGAGAGTTTTTTTGTTTCAAATTCTCGAATGTATTTTTGTCCTTCTCGAATACATTTTTGTCATTCTCAAGTTCCTTATTTCAATTTAAAGGTCATATATATTTTAGAAATTCTCGAATACTTTTTAATACTTTGTATCTTTTTCGAACACTTTTTGTAGCTATTCGAAGACCTACAAAAAAATCTCCAAAACTTTTCGTCAAAATATCGCTGATGAGGAATCGTAGCTGTTGTATCCGTTGTAAACATTGTCTGAATAAATTTCTCCAAGTTAGCTTTCTTGGGCTCAAAGAATATTTTTTTTGTATTTTTATTTTTTTTCGTCAATTCACGAACCCGAAAACAAACTCCTCGAAGACATTTAAGGGATTCTCAAACACATAGCCTCATATCCATTCCATACAGCTCTTTTGATTGTATGGTACTTGCCGGTTTTAAAGATCGCTTCTTCATTCTTCTGTCCACTGATCTTCTGAGCAAGTAAATAGTATGAAACATGCCAGCTGTAGGGACGTGAACAGATTAGTTTAGTTTAGTTTGGTTTATTGACAAAGCAAGACCAAAGTTTTCGATGGGATCCCAAAAATCTAATACTTGATCCAGATAATTGCGAACGAACTACCATACTTGTCCAGAAAAAAAGAAAGTTCAGAACCGAATTCAGCGTCTCTCCTTATCCGTATAAAAGCACATATAATCAACTTCAAGTAAAACTTCTTATAAAAAAAAATCCGGTTTCAACTGGATTCCGGATTCCGAATTGTCATATACAGATTCAGTGTCTTCTTACCCCTAAATCTGTCATCTAATCAACTTCAATAAAACTTTTGATTTTAACAAATTTTCCAGTTTCGGCCTGATTCAAGGCGAACAAGTTGTTCGGGTGGAAAATACTTTTCAAATAAGTATTCAGCATGTCTTCTGACCACTAAATTTCCGGTTTTCGCCAAATTTCGGGCGAACTTCTTGCCCTGCGAGAAAATGGTTTTCACTATCGTGTTTAGCATGTCTTTCGACCCCTAAATCGAACATCTAATCAACTTCAAATAGAACTTTTACTTTTAAAGACTTTCCGGTTTTGGCTGGATTCCGGGCTAACTACTTGTCCTGCGAAAAAAAACGGTTTTCACCATCGTGTTCAGCATGTCTTCTTACCCCTAAATCGAACATCTAATCAATTTCAAATAAAACATACTTTTAAAGACTTTCCGTTTTTTTTTGTCCGGTGAAAAAATTGTTTTCACCATCGGGTTCAGCATGTCTTCGTACCCCTAAATCGAACATCTAATCAACTTCAAATAAAACTTTTACTTTTAACAGACTTTCCGGTTTTAGCCGGATTCCGAGCGAACTACTTGTCCAATGAAAAAAAGGCTTCCCCTATCGTGTCCAGCGTGTCTTCTTGCTCCATAATCGACTATCACATCATCTGTTTAAAAATCTTTCATTTGCCTATTAATTTATACACCCTCCCCCACCCCTAAATATAGGGGTACAGAGCCCATCTACGAACTCGACCTTATTCTTGACCCAAAGAGTCCTCACACCAAGTTTCATCAAAATATCTCATTCCCTTCGGGAGTTATAGCGCGCACAGACGGACAGACGGACTGACGGACAGGCGGACAACTTTTGCGATGTCATAGGTATCCCTCCACTTTCCTTTTGGGATCCCAAAAACGACATCATTCACTTTTCTGGACATACCATAATGCTCCCGCCTGGCAATGGCTTAATTTCATTCATATTCTGTTTTCTCAGGAACAAACCAAACAGATCGGAAACCGGAAGGAGAACAGACTAGAAGAGGAATGATTAACTAACAAGAATCGATCGTCCATCATACAAATCCAAACAAAGACAAAACAAAGTCATGATTGAAATAAGAAACAAGATCAAAGGTATCGACGGGATCAAAAATGGAAATACTTGTCGATCTTTTTGATACAGTTGATGGCTAGGGATTACAATTGGGCAAACTATGCGAAAGGTTTGCGAGGAAGCAGTCAAATACTAAAGGAATTATGTTTGGTTACTGCGAAATTGTACCGAAACGTTCCAGGTATAGCAGACCTGGGCTTGGGAAGTTATATACTGCCTTTTGCGCACCGTATGTTAACTTCATTGCTGGATTGCATTCTATACTCAGAAGAAAGGACCTACAACCCATACGCTCAACGTACTTCAGATATCTGAGATTTCTTCTCTACCTACCACGGCGCACGCGGAAGCGCTACCTGATCCGCCGTTTGTTGATTTCCGACCCATTGTTTGACGTTTGAAGCCCTCTCCTCTAATTTGTGTTCTCCGATTGGAAACTTACCTGTCCACGATCCCATCAATGTGATTATAAATAAGTGAAAATGTTTTTGAGTCTTTTGTGATTATTTTATATTTCTATGTCCTTTTCTACTGCACTTACGCCCTTGGGCAGTGCGTCATAAATCCTTCCTTCATTCATTAATTCAGTTAATCAGGTCTTGCAGTTCTTCAGTCTTTGCCGAAACCGTGCACATCTGATTTTATTCGAACAGACCACTGAACAACACACTAAGTCCTGGTTTCCAGCTAAAAGCATATCAAACAATCAGGCTTATTCGAAAAAACTGTGACTGGACTAGATCCCGATAGAACTTTCGTCTGAGGCGAGAATGAACAGTTTTTCCCTGATTACCGTGTCTTTTTCGGGTACACATACCTCCCCCAACAAAATTTATTGACATCAGAATTTTATTTTACTTCTTTGAAATTTCCGGTTTTAGCCGAACTCCTGTCAAACAACTTGTCCGGTGAGAGTAAAGCTCATATTTGTGATCAACATATGCTGTTAGCCCCTTATCGATGCTCAGATCGACTTATAATTTTTTTTTACTTCTATCAAATTTCCGGTTTCTGACGGATTCCGGATGAACTAATTACCCAGCGAGAAAGTTCAGGTTCGGGCATGGATTCAGCTTGTATTCTTGCTCCTATAAGGATGTTCAGATCAACTTCAGAATAAGCTTTACTCCTAAAAAGTTTCCGGTTTCTGCCAGATTCCGGTCAGTCTACTTGTCCGGCGGGAACATCAGTTCAAACAGAGACTCGAAATGTATTCTTAACTCTCAATCGACGCTCTAATCGACCGATGTTTAACCTCTAATCAATTTCAGATAAGACTTTCACTCTTTCCAATTTTTCGGTTTTCGGCTGATTACGGGCAAATTACTTGTCGGGCGAAAAAGGAAAATTCAGAAAGAGATTCACATGTTTCTGTATCCATGTATTCATTTTTTTCCGATTCTGTCGCGTTCCGGGCTCACTATCTTTCCGGTGAGAAAATGAAGTTCAGTTCAGGATCCAGGCATGTTTCCTTTCCTCGAAATCAGTTGTCACATCATCTTGAAAGAAGATTTTCCGCATCCCTCATTCCCCCCCCCCCTAAATATTGGGCTTAGGACCCACTTACGAACTTGACCTGTATTTGACCCAATGGATCATCACGGCAAGTTAGAACCGAATATCTCAACCCCTTCGAGAGTTACCCCTCAACTTAGTACCCCTCAACTTACGTTTTGGGATTCCAAGGAAAAACTTACCCCTTAAATTGAAAGGTGATAGGGTCGAAAAAAATTGTCTTTTAAATCAGTGGTTCCCAGCCGCGAGACCCTTGCAAAGGGTATGCGAAGGAACCAAAACTGACTTCGTCTGTAGCTTTAAAATCTCGTCTCACTCATTTATGATTGCCGAAAGCCTAATACTACCCGCAGAGTATCACCAGCAAAAATGTATCTTAAGAGGCAAGGTATTTTTACTGACGGACAGGTCACTTTTACCGACTTTTTTTTCTTTTTAAATAACTTCTATTACAAAAAATCGCGGCCCTTCGCACAAACTCTTTTCCATTTAATCGTCTGGCCGACCTTTTTGGGGGTAGGGGTGTTGTGAACCTGTGCATGCCGCCTCTGATTACAAGCCCTAGTGAAAGTCAGTGAAGTAATGTTGATTCCGAAACAGCTAGCCTACTGGCGTAAAATCTGTTCCTGTGTCAAACCATATTGTTTCAAAAAGAATCGAAGAAATTGCTAGTAATATTGTCATTCCGGTTGTGCGAACTGAGCCAACGAAAAAGCTTGCGATTCAGCTTGATGAAAGCACGGAGAACATCAGAACCAAACACAGAAACAGTCTGACTGTAGAAAATATTGCCGTTAATGACGTCGAACCGAGATCCGACAAAATTTTGGCTACAAAGCAGCCCTCTAGTGATTGCCTCATTACTTTGTTTATATTTCTGCAAATGCATGCCTAATCAATTATGATAACAAATATCGTCTTTTTCACGTTCTGAAAGAGGGGGTACGCAATCTTTTCAAACCTTGATTAGGTTCGATGGGTACGTGGTACGTGGGTACGAGGGGTACGTGGTACGAAAAAGGTTGGGAACCACTGTTCTAAATCGTCGTTCCCCAGAAAGGCTACACTTTTCCTATCTGGACAATTTAGTGATCGGCAGGTCCCTCGGGTCAAGCGATCCAGGCAATGGAAGAAGGTGGCTTAAAATATCAGGCAAATACTACTGCGATTAAATTCGGAGGAGGCCGTTCTGTTCAGAGGACATGGCTGGTTCTTGGACGACTAGAACCGTCCCCCTGGAACCAAGACACAAACCTGGAAGCTTACCTCCGGTCACTGATTGCGAAGGTAGGACGTCTCCACCCAAACATCTTCCAAGTTGCTGAAAATCACCATAGACCGCGAATCCAACGACATCATCCTTGCAAAGCAGAAGGACTCTTCTAGTGCAACGAAGGAAGTAGGTAAAAAAGTACCGGAATCTACAGGAGCTGAAGGAATCCCTCCTTTTTTCGTCGATGGCCGTCAAGGACTTCTTCGACATGGCGGCATAGTCTTCGCGACTTTCTTCTTTGTATCTACTGATTTCTTGAATATAAAATTTTTGCTTGACCTATGTGTTTGTAACTGGTCTATCGAAAACTTGTTTTGTGTTTCCACGTTTGGAACTTACCAAATTATAAACTTGCAGTTTGCCAAGAATTTTTTGTTAAGCGATAGCCTTGTCAAGTGATATGCATATGGAATGGATTTGAGGCTAAATCCGTCGTGTTCGAGAATCTCTAAAATGTCTTCGAGAATCGGTGTTTGTATATTCGAGAATCGATCAAGTCTTCGAAATTTTTAGTAAGTTCTCGAGAAACTGCAAAAAGTTATTCGAGAATGTTTTAAAAGTGTTTGGCATTGCAGCTGAAATTAGACATTCGAGAATGACAAAAATGTATCCGATAAATATTTTTTTGAATTCTCGAATGTATTTTTGTCATTCTTGAATACATTTAGGGATTCTCGAATATATTTCGGGTATTCTCGAATACATTTTCGACATATTTAGCCTCAAATCCATTCCATATATAGCGTGTTTTGATTCTTAGCATCGAAACTTCTTCATGTCAAAACAACGCCGGCGAAACATCCCCCGCAAAATGTCCCCCTACAAAAACGACTATTTTTCTATAACGGGGGGGGGGGGGGGGGGGAGGGGGACCCCCCTGGATACGGTCCGGCATGGGGCCTACTTGTTTTCTCCTGAGGCCCAGCAACCGTTCGTGGTTTTCGCTTCTCTCTTTTCCATCCCCCTTCTTCATCTCGGGCTTCGTCTGCGTACACAGATTTTGTGATTTTACAACCCCTCAATCAAGACCTCTTTTATTTAGGGACGTGAATCAGAATAAAGATATCAGAGGGAGTGTTACCGAATAGCCTAGGGTAGTTATAAGCCTAGTTTTGGGATATGCGCCATACCTGGTTTTTCGGGTAAATGGTATGTAGGCTGCTATAACAAGGTTCCTAAAGTATGCTAGATGGGAAATCCATACGTTTTACGCGGAAATCAAATCCGTAACTCAAACAGTAGATGTATCTATATATAAATAGTTTTTTATATTTTGTATATACAAACAGTAGATTCTGCTATATTCCTGCTTAAGTTTGTTGTGCAATATTTCTGGTATTATATGGTAGAGGTATTCTTATGTGAGTACACTTTTTTTAACTGTACCACTACCTTGGCTTTCTTACTTGGATATAAAAAAGTAAAATGGAAAAGAAAAATAACAAACTTGATATCAGCAAATAGCCAACTATTTCAGGGTTCACAAACTTGAAACAGAAATTCAATTAACTTTCTTTGATTTTGAATTTATTAAAAAGGTTCTTCCTCTTTTCAAGGCATCTGACGGTTCGGACAGCCATCTTCTCCATTGAAGGTGCATTCCTCGCGGCAAACTTTTCAAATTATAAAAAGCAAACCAGGTGTCAGCTGAGTCACTTTCAAATCAATGTCACTTTCAAGCGACAAAAGCGTGAGTGATTGTTACTAGTGTTTTTGCGAAAAAATGTCTGGTTTGGGCTTCAGTTTCTTCTTCGGCGATCGTTCACTGTTAGCAGACGTTCACATAAGTATAGCTATACTGTAGCTCACCTGTTTTTGCATGCTTCGCCGACTTGTCGAAAGCATTTGACCGTGTGAACGAGAAGATTATTAGGGTTCTTCTAGAAAGAAGAGTTCCAGTGCAAAATGTGAAACTCCTAGGTTTCTGCTCATGCTCTGCCCATGCTCGGTCTTTGTCAGCTTTGCAAGTTGTTTACAACTAGTCTTTCGGACATTTTTCCGGTTGGCTAGGCGATGCAGTGTCAATGGTGCAATGGTTGAACAAAGAGTTGCTACACTGAAGGATCTGCGCCGCAAAGCTAATGTTTTACTAATTAAAAGATTGTGATAACGATTTGGTAGCCTTTGCCTCCCTACCCATTTTCTCTGCGCTACCCGTGGTTATCCTCCTGGATATCTTTTGCATGGGGTAAATTTCTTTTGTGTTTCTCTTTAGTGTCTATTTTAGTGTATGCTCGTTTTATTTTTTGGTATTATCTTATGGAAATTAAGCAGTAATAAAAATACGGAATGTCTACTAAGCGTCTCTTCCGTTGCTCATTCGTCACTAATTACAGTTTACTACGGACTAAACACCTCAAACATTCAAACGTAGGCATTCTGAACCGTGGTATTTTTAGCCGTGGGCATTTGCAGTCGTAGGGATTTTGAGTCGTGGGCATTTTGAACAGTGGGCATTTGGAGCCGAGGGCATTATGAGTTGTGGGTATTTTAGTGGGCATTTCGAGTTTTAGCCCCTGAAACCTTGTCTCACTCTGATGATGCCCCACAGCAGATACGAGTGAAGTAAACGCTGAAGATACTCTATGAGCGCGTTGCACCCTACTTACCATACTTACAACGCATGACAAATTCTGTCTTTTTGCCATCAAGGCTGGAACGAATTTTCTGTTTTCCAGAATATCATGCCACAGACGAATACGAACAATCACGTTACAGAGATGCGTAGTTACCACGCTTACTACGCTCCCGAGCATGGTAAGCAAATAGTTAGAAGGTTGGAGCGGTTAGCGTAGTAACCGTGTACGAGGCTGGAACGAAAATAGTAACTAATAGTCATTATTGGAAGAAGAGTGGGACACGCTCTATATGACCAACCAAAACACTCTAATGAACTTCAGGAAGAACAAGAAACGTCACTCAAGTGAATCCTCAAAACTGAGTCAAATTCGGTGTAAACCAATCTACAATGTTTGTTGTGGTGACGTTTCTGGCTCTTCGCTAGTCCCGCTGTGGTTCTTCATCGTCACGACGTCATCAGATATATCAAATTGGGATCGAGAAGTCCATGTTTGGGGACGGACTTTAATATGTGTGAAAGCAAATCTTACGAATGCAGCGCGCGATTACTACACTCTCTTGTGGTCATCAGTGACCGTAATGCATAGCGTCAGTACAAGTGAGAGGTCTTCTCAATTGGCAGCGCTTCCGATGGTTGCGCTATATATACATAAAGGTGAAAGATGAAAAACTACACCTGATCGATAAGGCGAGATAAGTCAGCTAATATTCGCTCCAGCGGCACTTCGGCTTGTTGAAAGGATGCAGGGTTGGACTGACGGATGCAGGTTGTATGCGAAATTTAGTGAAGCTAAGGTTCTGGGGTGTGGTTTCAAGACATTCTGACACCGCATGTGGTCACTAGCCCCAGGACAAGTCAGGAAACCGGACATAAGAGAGAAGGGAAAGCCTCGTCGACTACTATAGTTCAGCCGCAGTCAATTGTTTTCATTGTTTTCAGCCCTGTTGAGAAAGTTGTGTATCTTGGAATCCCTTACTCATCTAATACCAGGAATTGGAAACTTATCCTTATTCAATATGTGCAAGATAAAATAAGAAGAGCATTCACTGCTGTTATTCGTTTACGAGGGATGTATCGCAGAGATGTTCTTGGTTCTATTTATACGGCTGTTGCACTTCCTCACATTCTTTTTCCGTTTGCTTTCTTTTCTTCTTTCCGTCCTTATGAACTTTCTGCATTAAAAGTTACTTATTATAAATTCTCTAAATTCCTTCTTGGCTTCCCGCTTTCTGCGAGTAACTCTTTCCTAACTTCCAATTTTATTCTGAAGAATCCCTTGGAAACTTTAAATGGTAAAATCCAGAACTTTCATAAGAAGGCTGACAACATTCTTCTTCATCGCAACCTTTTTCCTTTTTTCACAAAAAAGTGCCCTGATTAGTTTGTTTATTTTGAACTTCGTTTTTTCCATGTACTTCGTTGTATATTTAGTAGGATATTTTGTCTTTAACGGTCAGCTGTTTATTAGTATGTAAGTATGTGCGAGTTTGACTGACATGTTGTTGTTCCTTTTTATACATTACTCTTCAGTTTTGAAGGGTCCAAATAAATAATAATAATAATCCAGAAATTCCTGATCAAGCTAGTTCACGCATCCTAGCGAAGCTGGAATTCCATATTCAGCTAATTCCGAGGCCTCCTGGCCGAGATGGACCGTTACGTTGGTTATTTTAATATAAGATAATATTTACAGGAGTTTACAACATGTTGTTTAGATAATGTACAACACTGGGCCCTAAAAAAATGTATAAATGAACTTTACTTTAAGATTGACATAAAAGAAAGGTCCTGCTTGGACTCAGGGTGAAACAGAACTGTCTTGGCTACGGACTCATTCCGTAGTCGAAATACTTTGAATAAAAAGCATAAAAGCCTGACTTTAGATTAGCAAAGCAGCTAACTGGAGCTGGGGAACAAAGACCCAGTGACCCCATGTTTTGATACCGGGAAAGTAATGATGGTGATGAAGACCGAAGAGACACGTAACAAATTAGGTAATAGAGGGAGGAAAAACTAGGAGGATTGTTGCAGAGTAATTCTCATGGGACGGCTCCATAACAGGCTCTTCTTGGCAAAGGCCCTCTTCAGGCTCAAACTTGGAGAAACGAACCCGCAATAAAATAAAGCAAGTTTTCTAGAAGCTGAAAATGATCTATTTTGGGGAGTTCTTAAGAATTTGTGTAGGGAAAAATCCAGTAGGGTAGGATATCAGGAGACAACTGAGGCTACAGTCGAGGGGTTGCTCACTATCCGCCACCTAGTGTACACCTCAGCATGCCAGCGCATGACACCGCAGGTCACCTACTTTTTTCTGTAAATAGTGATTCGCAGGTGAGTGCCCTTGACAAAGTTCGATGAGCGCTGGTGCTAGAATCAGTGCAGCTCATTCTTATACTATTCAGGGAGATACCCCTTGTTGCCTTGAAAGGGGCCTGTTAGTCAATTGATTGTCCCTAGAACGGTTTATAAGTGTAAACGCGTCCGGCGTCTCGCTAGCCGCTCGGCCTCATATGTATCCATCCAATCAAAAACAGTCTAACAATCTCTTTAGAAGGCAGGCCCGTATCCAGGAATTTTTTTCGGGAGGGGGGGGGGGGTTGCCTGCGGGTCGGACAAAAAAGTACAAAAAAGACATAGATTAGAGGGAAAAGCCTCTAAAAATGACTATTTTTGTTTCGGGGGGGGGGGGGGTCAACCCCCTAACCCCCCCTTGATACGGCCTTGTTAGAAGGCAACGGGGAGTATTTCCTTGGATGGTAAAAATAAGATGATCAGCGAGCACATCCATTTGATTCTGGCTTTCACAACCAGTGGACAAATCCAGTGTCACACTTCTAATAAAGTGATCGGGCCTAACTTGGTGGGAAGAAAAACCCTACACACATCACTGACAGAGTCGGAACGGATCCAAGTGCTATGGGGGAATTGGAGGGGCAGGGGCTTTCAATCTTTCTGCATATAGACCTCTGGAACGAGTGATCTGGATCTGATAGAACTTGAAGAACCTTTAAAGTGCACATGTTGACCGCAAAGTGTACAAAATAGTTTTGATCAAACGAATCATTAAATTGCTCATGAATTGCACTTTTGCCTCATCGTTTTGCTTCCAAATGAATTCTAGCCCTTTTAAAGTGTTCATTTCAACCGCAAAGTGATAAAAATACTTTGGAACAAACGTTACGTTTTGTGATAACAAAGGTCCCATGATCATTTTCGCCTCAAGGGTTTTGCTTACAAATGAATTCCTAGCCACCTTAAAGTGCGCATCTTAATCGCAAAGTGCAAAAAAAAAACATTTGACCCAACGATACATTTTCACATTTGGCCGCAGAATCTCTGCGCCTATGAAATTCGGTCTTTTTTTCACTTTCAATGAAAAACGAGAGTATTTCCGGAGTATTTAACTAAAAAAAGAGCGGCTAAGGAAATTTATGGTTAACCAAAGATGCATTTTAAATGAGTCTCACGGGGCAACACTTGTCGTAAATCGGTAACAGTATGTTAAAAAAATTATCGAACACCAGCGATGCATTTTCTTTTTCCTTCATCACTTCCTACCACGAGACTGTACTTACTTCTTCTTTAAAATGTTATAGATTTTCTGGCTTGTGATCTCTCGTTGTGTGTCTTCTCTGTTTTGTAGATAGTTTCTTCCAGTGTCCCGAATAACGCAAGAAATAGAAAGATGGTCAGATCCTGGACTTACATGCACGTCGCAAAATCTCTTCGGAATAAGTTTTGCCGATGAATAAAAGTCATCTTTAAGTTTAGCCGACTGACTGGTAATCCTCGTCGGTATTTTTGAAGCCGGAAAAAAATTGTGCGACAACATAAAATTAAGAAAGTCGAGGTTAGAACCACTTAGATCAAAAAGATTAAAGTTAAACTCACCAATAACGAGAGCTGAAAGCTCATATGGAACTTGTCAGCACAGCTACCATGCTTGTCAGTTTGTTCTCCTGCAGCTACACCCCGTCCCCCCCCCCCAGTGATCAGACCCACACCGGAATTGAACTGAACATTTGAGACACTCGTTCTTGACACTTGTCAAGTTTCATGCAAGTCCGATCACCCATTCCTAAGTTATGAATGCCACCTGATTCCGGATTCCACGTCCCTCTACTCCTCTCACGATGGTCGGATCGCGGAAGGGGCTATTTTCAAGTCAATATGTTTGAGTCCGTAATTGGCCTGCCAAGTTTCATGGTCCTAGCACATCTGGAAGCACCCTAGCTCGAGATCACCGGAATTCTGGGAAACCCCTCCACTTCCCCCACCGTGACGCGATCCGGTCCTGTTTTTTCATTAATGTATCTTGGGTTTAAGCTTGTTCTTCCCGCACAAAGTTCCATCCCGATCCCTCGAATCTGAGCCTTTCAGAAGATTTCCGGTGCCCCCTTCCAGCCCCCAGGTAATATATCCGGTCGGGAACTGAAAAGGAACATCTGAGGCACATGTTCTTGACACTTGTCAAGTTTCATGTACGTCGGTTTACCCCTTCCAAATTTATGCATGTTACTAATTTCCGGATTCCCCATCTTTCCACTCCCCCTACGATGGTCAGATCGGGGGAAACAACTATTCTTAAGGCAGTCTGTTCGGGTCCCTGATATGCCTACCAAATTTCATCGTCCTAGTGCCGACCTCGCGGGATCACCGAATTCCGCCCCGCCCCAACTCCCCCCACAGTGCCCGAATCCGGTCCGGTTATGTCAATGATGTATCTAGGACTTGTGCTTGTTTTTCCCACCAAGTTTCATCCCGATCACTCCGCTCTAAGCGTTTCCCAAGATTTTGGTTCCCCCCTCCAGCTCCCCCCAAGGTCACCGGATCCGGTCCGGATTTTAAGTAGGTTGTCTGAGGCACGAGATCTTTCCAAAAATCAAATTCTATTGCTATCCGTTTACCCGTTCAAAAGTTATAAATTCCTCAAGATTCCTGATTCCCCCTTCTTCCACTTCCCCAATGATGGTCGGATCAGGGAAATGACTATTTTCAAACTAATCATTTGGGGTTCCTGATATGCCTGCCAAGTTTCATCGTCCTAGCTTATGCAGAAGTGCCCGAACTAGCAAAACCCGGACCGACCGACCGACATACAGAGGGATGGACAGAAATTGCGATCGCTATATGGCACTTGGCCGAAAGGCAAGTGCCATAAAACCCGAACCACATTAGTAGCCAATGTATCCGAAATAAATTTATCAAAATCGTGAAGAAAATCCTCCGGATTAGCACTAGGTGACTGTTACTGTTCGATGCCTCTTTTCTTTTATTTCGTCAGATCCAGCCTAAGTTATACGGTTTGGAATTCTGACGCCATCTAGGTAGTCAGTGCTAGTGAGATAATCAGCGTGCTTCGATATTCGTTTATACTAAAGGTAACTTTAGACATCGAGGTTGATATCGGAAAATAACACCGATACCGTCATGGAAAACAACCTATTCGAGCCGAAGGCGAGGTTGATATTTTTAAATGGCCGTCAAGGTTGTTATTCTGATGAACCGAGATGGAGGTATGTTACCTATTATAACTTTTTCGAACGGAATTTTTCTTTTGGTAGTAGCCAACTGAATCTTCTTTGCTTGGTAGTACCTATTTGCTACTTTTGTAGGGAATTTTCGTATAGTGAAATGGCAACTATAGAAATATGAAAATGACTACTGTGCATTTCAGTTTATTACAATACAATCCTTCTCCAAAACCATCTTTTTCACTTGTGTAGAAGCAGATGCCGTCTAGTGGCGGGCTCGCTAGATAGAATTTATCATGGCAGAGGGATAGACTGGATCAACCTTAACCGGTGTTGCCACGGGCTGCAGATTTCTGTCATTTGTCATACCTTTTCGTTTCTTCGACAAAGCGATCAAGAACTCTGCGACCGGTTCCTTACTCGTAAATGCAAAAATTAAGCATAACAGTTAAGACGTATAATTATGAAGATGATAAAGCGAGATTTCCCGTTGATAGTTGGGGAAAAGGACCAAGTTTGATAGGTGCCAGAATGTCATTGTTTTTTCAGCCAGAAGTCACAGGTTCGATCAGAAAAAGTGGCAACACTGGATTTTTTATTAATGGACTATTTATTTAGAGCAATATCAAGAAAAAAGACTGTTTAATTGCTCAATAGCTGTCTTGTGGAGATTACAGGAAATAAGCTTGAGTAAGCTGGAAGTAATGTTGTTTCAGTTGACAAGTTACATTGACATTAGGAATGTGATTGTAACAAGGTATGTCCCTGGGTGGTTGGCTGGGAAACAACATTTTTTTCAGTTTTGAAATTTTTTTCTCTAATATTTTTCAGATTTTTTTCTGGATTATTTTTAGAATTTTTTTTTATTTTTCTTTCTCAAAGTGATGTCTTTTTTTTCTTTCTTGGAGGTCAGGTTATATTTTTCAGCAGTTGAGAAAAAGTGCTCGATGAACTTCTGCGGAGGTTGATATGGCTTCGTATCATCCTCTCTAGAGGCTGATACGATATCGTAACAACCTCTACAAAACTCATTGTCATGATATAACTACCTGTGGGACATAGACAGCTATACACGATATACCTGTTCATGAAAAGTTATTAAAGGTTAACTTCAGACATCGAGGTTGATATTTTTAAATGGCCGTCGAGGTTGTTATTCTGATATGAACCAAGATGGAGTTATGTTAACTATTATAACTTTTTCGAATGGAATTTTTCTTTAGGTCGTAGCTTACTCAATCTTCTTTGATTGGTAGTACTTATTTGCTACTTTTGTAGGGAATTTTTGTTTAGTGATATGGCAACTCTAGCCTGCTATAGAAATGTGAAAATGACTACTGTGCATTTCAGTTTATTACAATACAACCCTTATCCAAAACCATCTTTTTCACTTGTGTAGAAGCAGATGCCGTCTAGTGGCGGGCTCGCTAGATAGAATTTATCATGGCAGAGGGATAGACTGGATCACCTTAACCGGTGTTGCCACGGGTTGCAGCACCGGCAACAACTACGACCAAAACAGAAACTGATCGGGAGACCTTGAAAAACTTCACGTGAATCTGACACCCTGAGAAGAAATGTATCCTTTTGTGATGAAATGTCAGATCGGTTTCGATTAATTCAATAACTACCCAAATCTGCCCTCTTCATATTTGGACAGTAGCCTACGAGATTTTAGTAAATCATAACCTTTTGATTAGCGTCTTGTTTCTTAGTACAGAGATGACATTATCTTAGTAGTTTAGTTCTGAAAATCCGGCGGGAACGTAGTATCTTTAGAGGTTTGGCTACGACACGGAGAAGCTTATACTGTCAGATAGGTAAGTCGAGGTGTATTCGGAATGGAACAAGACCAAAGGTTTCGATTGGATCCAAAACATGTAATATTTATTCAGACAATCCGGTCTTGTAGATATCCGGTCTTCGCCAGACTCATTGAGCATTTTTACTATTAAGATTTAGAAACAGAAGGTCAATGGCTAATTAGTTGAGAAAACCAAGTTCATATATGGATCCACCATGTATATGTTTACCCCTAGGCTATACCTCATATTTACTTTGACAAAACTGATCAAATCCTACAGCCTTACTTCTGCCAAATCTTCGGTTTCATCCGGATTCCGGGCGCACTACTTGTCCGGCAAAAACTAAAGATCAAAAACGAATTCAGCGTACCACCTTACCCCTATATCGAACAACTAATCAACTTTAGATAAAACTTTCACTTTTTACAAATTTTCCGGTTTCAGCCGGATTCCGGGCGAACTATATGTCCAGATAGAAAATAATTGTCAAAAGTGGATTCATCATTTCTTCTAACCCATAATTCGAACATCTAATCAACTTCAGATACAACTTTTACTCTTTAAAAATGTTCCGGTTTCGGACCGATTCCGGGCGAACTACATTGTCTGACAAGAAAATGATTATCATATAATTTTTCAGCTTGTCTTCTTACTCCTAGATCGACCATCTCGTCAGCTTTATATGAAACTGTTACTTTTAACAAAACTTCCGGTTTTGGACGGATTCCGTATGAACTACTTGTCCGGCGAGAAAATGGTTTTCATATTAATGTTCAGCATGTCCTCTTACCCCTAATCGATTATCTCATTAGCTGTTTAAACAAAGATTGTTCGCCCCTTAATTTGAAACCCCTCCCCTAAGTGTTGGGCTACAGAGCCCATCTACGATTTCGACCTTGTGCCTAGACGAGACGATAAATTTTGGAAATAAAAACATATTTTTCATGAAATTTATAGTGAGTCGCCACGTCACGTGTTTAAATTTATGGAAGGGGGGGGGGGGGGGGGTACGGAATATTCAGGCATGCCGAACTTTAGGACGGGTGGTCGGATCTGAACAAAACTTAATTATTGAAAGATCACATGTCTCAGATGACCCATTTCACGTACGTAGTTGATCCGACGACTGTGGGGTAGCTGCAGGAAGAGGGGGGGGGGATATTGTGCCATGCTTAGAGTGGAAGGATAAGGGGACCCCAGATACATTTATCACAGCAACAGTTTGGTTCTGGATACTCTGAGGGGAGTTGGAGGATTGGTCAGGAAATTCCGGTCACAACGAGTTTCCGTGCGTCCAGATGTTCTAGAACGATGGAACGTAGCAAGCGTATTAATGAGCCAACCAGTTAGACTATGAAATGTTCACTTTCCCGATCTGGCCATCCTGGGGGGAGTGACGAGAAGGGGAATCAAGAATTTGTTTTGATACATAACATACTAACGGATAACCGGATTCGAGTGAAACTTGATAACTGTCAAGAACACGTGACCCTCATGTTTCGGATCCGCGTATGAAAATTATTCAAATCGTAAACGATTGGAAACGTTCGTTCTTTTTTCCAGTAGTGGTATGGGGCAAATTTCCAAACTATACTACTAAAACTACTACTACTAAAACTAAAATGTAAACAGTTTACACTTGAAAATAGTTGTTCCCAATGTAAAATTTTCGAAATTTCCCTAGCTTTTTTCGATATGTTATTACAACTTTTCTTGAACAGGCATGTAATCCAACAGGTCTTTATCACCGTAGAAGGGAGGCCTTTTTTATATTAAGGGGAATATGGGGTTACATGAATGTAGGGACGTCATGACTGGGGGGGGGGGGGGGGAGGGGGGGGGGCACCACCCTCAATGCTGTCGGCTAGTCGGTAAAGAACCGAGTCGGAGCGAAGCCCCGCGATTTTTGTCTGATTTTTGTTCATGAAAACAGTCGGTTTTTCTGAAAATTGCTCGATTTTTCGTCAAAATAGTCGGTTTTTCCCATCGAAATTGCTTTCCGAAAATTAAGAAGAACTGGTTCGACAGATTTTGATGGCCTTAGTGCCGATTTTTTTCAAAACTGAGTGTCCAGCTTTAAAACAACACCTTCAGCTGCTACTTCAAATTTGTTTATGCCAGGGTTTGGTTCCGAATAGTTTCCTCTCGGGTACTATACCATCGGTGATTAAGCGAAGGAAAGACGCGGACGTTTGCAAAAGCTATCGGCGAATTACAGTTTCTTGTAACATAAGCAAAATCCTGGAATACGTCCTTCTTCCAGAACTAGTTGAAAAATGTAGCTTTGGTTCAATGCAGTTTGGATCCGTTCGAGCGCCAGTTGTGCGCACGCTCATCACCTATTGACAAAAATGATGAAACAGGCTACCCGCGACAAGTCTTCTATACATATATGTTCTATAGATATAGCTGGTGCTTTTGACAATATAACGCATTCTCAGGCCCTATTTTCTCTCATTACTTCTGGCGTGAATCTGTCTGTTGTCTATCTGTTAAAATTTTGGTATGGTCATTCTTCGGTAAGGTTCAAATGGCAAGGTAGTTTGTCAGAGATTATTTCTATCCGAACTGGTGTTCACCAAGGGGGAGTCTTATCTCCCTACATCTTCAAATCGCCCATATCTTCTTGTCTCGATTCTTTGCATCCTGCTTACTTCTATCAAGACTATGCCTTCAGCTACATAGCCTACGCGGACGACTTGTTCTTAGTAAGCCGTAGCCGATCCACACTCACAAAAAATGTAACTAAGCTGTCGTCAGAACTTCTCAAAATTGGCCTTGAAGTTAACCTGTCAAAATGTGAGTACCTGCATTTCAACCCTTCGTCAAATTGTTCGAGTTCATCTAAAGCTTTTATATCTCTTGGATCGTTCATCGTCAAATCAAGAGACTCTCTGCGGTGGCTCGCCATAACCATTCAAATCTTCATTGTCAAAATTTTGCTCTTCGGTTGTTTAAGAAGTTTATAAGTCGATCCGTAGCGCCTCTGGGCGAATCGTCCCCAACCGGGGGCGCTATAATCGTAAAGCTTTGGGAACTTTGTACAGCACCTTCTGCGCTCCTTCTATACTATTTCGTTCTGTCGTCACTCATGTTCTTCGAAAGAAGGAGATTAAAAAGATGAGATCATGTTATTCTAAATATACAAAGCACCTGCTGGGATCGACTAAAAGCAGGAAAGGAAAGGCAAGAGAAAAGCAGGAAAGAATACTAAAACCAGGGAGGGCAAACTAAAACGAGGAAAGAATTACCGGGAATCGAGGATTCGAAAAACTGGCAAGCATTTCCTCTGTTTAGTATCCTGTGAGGGGTTGGCAACTTCCATTTGTTAAAGTTCATCTTTTCCTCCTTTTAGTATTCGAAAAAAACTGGCAAGCCTTTCCTCTGTTTATTATCCCGTGAGGGGTCCGCAACTTCCATTTTGTTCACATTTTCCTCAAAACTGGCAAGTGTAACCCATGTCTAAAATGTATGGACGCAAGTTCATTACTTCATTTCCGTATTACCTTCACCCCGCGGTCGTGAGCTATTTCAATTTACAAGGAATTCTGAGCGCGGGTGAAAGATGAGCATTTCGCATGGAATGCGCTTGGCAAGGATTGAATGGCAGTTAAGTTTGAGCTACCATCGAGGCAGCATGAGCGCCTCGATGGTATGAGCGCCCCCTTTCCTCTGTTTAGTATCCCGTGAGGGGTCGGCAACTTCCATTTGTTAAAGTTCACCTTTTCCTCTTTTTAGCATTCGAAAAAACTGGCAAGCCTTTCCTCTGTTTAGGATCTCGCGAGGGGTCGGCAACTTCCATTTGTTAAAGTTCACCTTTTCCTCCTTTTAGTACTAAAAAAAACTGGCAAGCCTTTCCTAGTATCTCCCGAGGGACTAAAAGGACGAAAGGTGAACTTTTACAAGCGTAAATTGCCCACACCTCACGAGATACTAAACATCGGAAAAGCACGGCACAGCTTGCCAGTATTTTCTAATACTAAAAGTCGAACTTTTACAAATGTTAGGTGCTCACCTCTCACGGGATACTAAACAGAGGAAAGGCTCGCCAGTTTTTTAGAATTCCTAATTTCTTTCCTCGTTTTGGGACTCTCCGTGACAAGCTACTAAAATTAGGAAAGAAATGGTGGACTTGAATATCTTAGTTGCCGACCCCTCGCTGGACTCATGATCGCCTACCGGAAGGTACTAAAAGGAAGAAAAGGCAAACTTTTACAAATGTAAGTTGCCGACCCCTCACGAGAAACTAATGGGGAAAAGCACGGCACAGCGTGCCAGTTTTTTCGAATACTAAAAGGAGGAAAAAGTGAACTGTTACAAATAGAAGTTTCCGACCCCTCACGGGATACTAAACAGAGGAAGGGCAAAACCGGCTTGGGCGTTTTTGAGTTCTCGATTCCTGGTAATTCTTTCCTCGTTTTGGTTTGCCCTTTCCTGTATTCTTTCCTGCTTTTCTCTTGCCTTCCCTTTCCTGCTTTTAGTCAATCCCGCACCTGCTCCACTTGTCGAAATTATCTCATAACAATACATTGTCCGAGAATTCAAAATTCAAGATTCAAGTGTCACCCTTTTGGATGTTTCGTCATTACTTTCAAAATTCATGAACAACAAGGCCCAACCAGCAAACGACGTCGTCCACTGCTTCCTGACCTAAGATTAAAAATTAAGTGTCTTTTTCTGTGTGTATATAAGGTGTTTTGTTTATTTTCGTCATTTAGTCCGCCTTTTCAAAATGGCGGGTCATAAATAAATTACTTACTTACTTACTTGACTTGGCTTCCTTCTCAAGGTTTCTGCCAGGTGTGGAGCGCTGCCTACCCTTTGCACGCAGGCCAGAAAGTTTCCAGACTGATGGCCGTCAACTATAAGATGTTGACTTTGCCGAAGATGTTACCATGCTTTGCCACACACAAGAAGAAATACAACATAATGTCGCTTAGCTTGCGGTGACAGCGGAAGGAATAGGACTGAGAACTAATGTGAAGAAAACTAAGATGATTAACAACTCCGTCAACACACTACAGACTTCCAACATATCTATTGGAAATGATACGGTGGAGCAAGTGGACCACTTCAAATACCTTGGAAGCATTATCTGTGAAGATGGTAGTACATAGCTGTAAATCGGCACTCGGATAGGCATCGCTGGATCCGCGTTCAATAAACTCTCCAAGATTCGGAAGAGCTGTGAGCTCATACTGATACTGAAACTACCCCTCTTTAACAGTAGCATTATCTCTACATTACTTTATGGATCCGAAACTTGGAACCTCACATCAGCACTTCAAAAACGTATCTTGGGCTTCGAGAACATCTGTCTCAGGCGTATCCGCAAGATCCATTGGTCCGATAAAGTGACCAGTGTTGAGGTTCTTGCTATAACTGAGCAACGCTAGGTGACATATGTCTTGATGGAGAGAACATGGAGGTACTGAGGGGTGGTACTGATGGAGGGCTGAGGGCAGACTTTCCGACAACGCTTGGTGCTGGAAACTTACTGGCCTGCGTGCAAAGGGTAGGCAGCTCTCCACACCTGGCAGAAACCTTGAGAAGGAAGCCAAGTCAAGCCAGTAAGTAAGTAATTTATTTATGACCCGCCATTTTGAAAAGGCGGAGTAAATGACGAAAATAAACAAAACACTTCTATACACACATATACAAACAGAAAAAGACACTTAATTTTTAATCTTCGGTCGGGAAGCAGTGGACGACGTCGTGTGCTGGTTGGGCCTTGTTGTCCATGATTTTTGAAAGTGATGACGAAACATCCAAAAGGGTAACACTTGCATCATAAATTTTGAATATCTCCATCAAGGTATAGTTATGACATAATTTCGACAAGTGGAACAGGTGCTTTGCATATTTAAAATAACATGATCTCATCTTTTTAATCTCCTTCTTTCGAAGAACATGAGTGACGCCAGAACCAAATAGTATAGAAGGAGTGCAGAAGGTGCTGTACAAATTTCCCAAAGCTTTACGATTATAGCGCCCTCGGTTGGGGACGATTCAGTCATAGGCGCTACGGATTGACTTATGAACTTCTTGAACAACCGAAGAGCAAAATTCTGACAATGAAGATTTGAATGGTATTCAAAGCCACCGTAGAGAGTCTCTTGATTTGACGATGAACGATCCAAGAGATATAAAAGCTTTAGATGAACTTGAACAATCTGACGAAGGGTTGAAATGCAGGTACTCACATTTTGACAGGTTGACTTCAAGGATAATTTTGAGAAATTCCGACGACAGCTTACTTACATTTTTTGTGAGTGTGGATCGGCTACGGCTTACTAAGAACAAGTCGTCCGCGTAGGCTATGTAGCTGAAGGCATAGTCTTGATAGAAGTAAGCAGGATGCAAAGAATCGAGACAAGAAGATGTAAAGACAAGATACAAGAAACCCTTTTGACCCTATCGCCGTCATTTGCCAATCCATTCTTTTCCGTTACTTAGCTGCCATCTGGCATTGAAATCACTATATGAACCATGATTTGAAAACTAGAGGCTCTTACGGTTCGATATAGATATCGTTCAGTCATTTAGGATAACAACTTCAAGGGCAGGCAGAGCTTTAAAGAAAGGGGCCTCGAAGGGATAAAAAGCGGGGTAATTTCTAATTAAAAATACAGAGTTTTAGTTTTCTGTTTTTGCTTGTTCCTCGCTATAGGTTTTAGTAATACCCATAAATACTATCGCTTGAATTTAATCTCCATAGGTTTGACATGAGAATTTTTGAAACATCTACCATGGCAATTGACAGACCAAGGTCAGACTGGTAAAATTGAGTTTGTCGTCAAATGACAGAATGCTGCTTCTATGAAGACTACTGACATTAGTACTTATAGACTATGATCGCACTTTTGAGACACTGATGGGTAGTCCTACATTCTAGTCTACGATATCTTCCAACTCAAGTTTATGTTCACATTTATGGAAAAGCCAACTTCTTTCTGAGGGATATAGATGAGCCAGAAAAGTCCTTGAAGAAGCTTCAACGTGGAAATATTTCTGGTTGCAAGAAGCTTAGAATCTTGGCTGCCTTTTTTCTCCGTGTGGATGACGACTCGGGCCTTTCTGTTTTGACGTATAGCGACCAAAAAGATGACTGGTTTGCAGAAGAAGGTTGCGGAGCGGATCAAGAAGTAGTTTTCCGGTTGGGTGGCAACTTTTTGGAGGAAGCGGAACGAGAGTTGCAGCAGGAACTGAACTTCGAACAAACTCCAAACGGTCCAAAATCGTAAAAGTGCCTAGAGCTGGAGAAAGAACTGGGTATCAGCGTTGACGAGCAGATCATTTCCTTCAAAAGGAAGACGAAGATGAAAGAATATATTCGATAAAACCCTCGCTCTTGTGACCTGTAGAACCCTGTCCCCTGTGAGGTGTCTAGACTATGCATGGCTTTTGAGGTTTACGAAGGAAAAACAACCCACATCGGTGAAGCTCGTAAAGAAGCTGGAGTAGAAATGGAACTGTGAAAGATGCTCTGGTCCCGAGGGTTATCGAACAAATAGAGAAGCATGTTTACTTCTATATTTTTTCCCACCGAAGCTGTGGTGAGTGAGCACAAATTCGGAAAGGAAGTCACCGACGTCATCGAAAAGACGCAGACGGTCTTCATGCAGATGGTATAATACGAAAGACAGGCTTGGTAAAGCAAAGCTGATTGAAAAAAAGGAGATGAATAAGAAATGGAGGGGTGCATCGAATGGGACGTGCCAGTCGGACAAGGGAATTGGCTTAGTTCGCTGTTACGGCAATGTCGACAATAGCATATTCACTAGAGCTTCAAACAATGGTGGAGCTGGCCAAGGGAAGTTCTAAGACACTGCAGCAGTGAGAAAAAAACGTAATACGAAGATCAACGTCTTGATGTCACTGAAGACTACAAGCGTAACACGGGGGGTGTCAACAATTCGATTACCTGATTCGCTTCGTACAGGATCGAAACGAACACCAGAAAACGGACATTGACGACCTTCTTTCACTTCATTGACGTTGACTGTATTCGTGGCTTGAGCACTGATGTTTCGAGCATCGACATCGTTCCTACAAGCCCGTCTCTCTTTTCAAGTTCCGAAATAACCTAGCTGAAGTCCTGATCCACTATGACTATGAAGTTAGTCCGTTAGAACGGCGTGGTCGACCATGCAGAAATGATCTCAGTAGTCACGACGGAACGGGATCTAGTTACCTGCTACGTCAGCGGAAACACCAACGCCAAAGAGAAACGAAAACATAATATATGACAAGTTGAATCGCTTCCAGACCCACACTAACGGCCTGGGAATCACTTTTTGGCTACGAGAAAGGTTAAAAAACGATCAAATAGGGATCAAGTATCAAGTGCTCAAAGTGGATGTTTTCCTTTGCCTCAATAAAAGTACCACTGTCAGTAGACTTCATTTTGTGTAAATTTCCTTTGTTTTGAACCATGACACGATTATTAAAGCTGCGACCTCAAAACCTCAGGCCACGTTAATTGACAGACCCCTAGATTTCTAAGAATCCGTTGACGTAAGTGAATGAAACTGACACAAGTTCTTAGTGAAGCCCTTAACACTCAAAATCCGTTGGAAAATAGTTTTTAGCTCGAAGGAAAATAATTGGGGTTCGAACGGGTTAACAAGAACAATATTGTCCAACTGAACGGCAAGAGCATATTGCCCAAACTGAAACAGTTTTGGTGGTGCTGAACACTCGCTGGCTCGAAGAAAAATAGCTAACCCACCGGAAGGACGACCTCTAGTTTTCATTGCCGGCTGGATGAACACAAAGTGCTCAGGAGATCGGCGCAAACTTTCGCTACTAGGGGAAGCAGATGCTCTTGAAGATAAAGAACGTCCGAGCTGCCTAGCAGATCATCAAGTAGAAGATCTTTGTACTTTGTGCCATTTACATTTAATGACACACAGCACAGTTTCTTTTCCTGAAAAACCATCATTTGCCAAGACCAACGGCGTTCCTCATAACGCTGCATCTGAGGCTAAAAGAGACATGACAGCCGTCGCAATTGGCACACTTTGGAGGCAGTGAGCAAGGGGATTCTTTGCTATAACTGTGGCAACCAGCACAACGAGCGCACTTTGGAGAATCAGACGGGTGCGGGCATTTGGCTACACCGTGGTTTGGGGATTGACTGCGAAAGCAGCGCTTGGGCATTCGGTGGAATTCATGAACACGAAAAACTTCATAAAAGATTTTTACCCCGATTTTCATAGCTGTAAGTAGACCAACTTGACTTTTGAACCCGCTTTTGAAAGAACGAGAGCCCGAAATAGGCACGACTTCACAAGAATCAGGAATCAGGGTCTTCAAGGCGTCGGTCGTAATGGTGACTGGAACACTCCTGACAACACGCGGGCCACGATGTCGGACCACGATGAACAAACTGTGGAATGCTGCCGAAGATAGAGTCACCTGGATGTCAGAAGTTTTCGCCTTATGCGCGGAAAGACCGAAGTCTAAAGTTAAGTAAGTAAGGTAGAACTCGGTAAACTGTATAAACAAGACCTGGAAGCTCATATGGCACTTGCAAGGCTGGGTCAGAGGTAGGAGTTCGACAATTCGTGGCTTTGCTGTGATCAAAATTTATAAGCAAAACCCTTCAGATAACAATGATCATGCGTCCTTGGAAATCACGAGCATGTATTGTTCGTAAAAACTATTTTGTTTTTGCATTTGGCCATGATGATGCGCACTTTAAGGGCACTAGAGATTCATCTGTAACGAACATTCTTGAAGCACAAATGATGATAATCTCATCAGGATCATGAAAATGTATGTTTTGCTCAAAATTATAGTTTGTACTTTAACGAATTATCTTTTAAGCAAAACCCTTGAGCCAAATGTAGCTGGCTTATCCGTTTTGTACCGTCAAATATGATCATGGGCCCTTAGGGACCATGAATATATATCAGTTGCTTTTTCGCAGATACCATGGTATATGTTACCACGGTAACTGGATCTGCATTTACGACTATTGCCGAAATTGTACTTTTCGAAGTCATCCCAAAAGAAGAACATATATCCAGTTACATCACTAAGTGCTAAGCTTCTTTCTCACCAATCTGACAAAATTTGATGAAAGTGAGATGACTTTTCAGATACCACGACCAATTACCACTGTCGGACTGTAGTATCTGAATATCTCATACCACGAGAACTGGCCAGATATCACGATAACTGGCCGAGATACCACAATAATTGCAAAAACGCCTTTTGAGCGTGGTATCAGATACCACGATAACTGCAAAAACGACTTTAGACCGCGGTATCAGACACCATGGTATCTGCAAAAGCGCAACTATCGTTTGGTCAAAAGTATTTTTTCACTTTCGGTTAAGATACACACTTTAAGGGTGCTAAAAATTAAGGCAAACATGATCATGGGCTCATGGGATCATGAAAATGCATATTTTTCTCAAAATTATAGTTTGCACTTTAAGGAATC